>CP130734.1:3798105-5282389 GCA_030553155.1 Nippostrongylus brasiliensis
TGATAATCCTGAATTTATTTGCGAGCTGGACGACATGATGATCTAGCACCATGTAAATTCAGCATTTGAATTCATCCCAAAGTGTTTCTTCCGCCTTCTTCCTTCTGATCTTCAAATTTTCAAGATCCAATCATGTTTTTGTGGCAGCTTTGTTGACCGACAGCCGTCCTACCTGGACCTTCAAATCGCTGAATTTTTACAAATATTGCAGGAAATGTCTTTCCACCTCGGCCAGGCGTTGAAACAGAAACGGTTCACTGAGACAGTGCTCTACTAACCACTCGGCTAACTCAACTGAGTTGCTGTAGCCATTTTAGGGATTAATGAAATTTGTTTGAAATATCGGCTTAGCAATTTGTGTTTGAAGGAGAGTATTTTGGTGCTAAATCTAATTTGCGAGCGGTTGGCATTAAACTGGGCATCTGCAGCAACACTGTGGAAAAAGGCACTTGAAACTCCATCTGTCTTTTCCAGAGGATACGGTACAGAATGGTCGAAATTTTGGTCTTGCAAGCTTGCAAACTTGCCTGTCACAGGGGATTATGGTAATGGAAAATTTCAGTGATAAGATGGGCCTCAACAACCTTTTACAATAACGCGCTTCTTCGAATTTTAAACAATATTCCAATCAGTCACATTGAATGAGCGAGTTACGAGGCTCGTGGCTGAATTCGTGGCAATCAATGCGTCTCCATGGATAATTTTCACCTTCCTAACGCGTGGTATAGTGGTAATAGGCGCTACTGACAGCCGCACGGTCGAGAGATCGATCCTCACCTGAGAGAATATCAAACCACTCTGTCTAACCGAAGTGAGATAATTTGGTACGTAATTTGATTAGAAAGGGGAAGCTGGACGGTCCTTAGGATACATTGGTCAGGACTAGTCAGCCAGCTTCACTGTGGAAATAAAGAGAATCCCTTCGATAGCGACACAAACTCCGGAATCCTCGAAAAATGAGTAAAAATTTAAAAACAATAGAGAATAAAGCTTCATTGCGGTGAGAAACAAAAAGGGCCCTTCACTCGAAGGAACAAGTCGGGTACAGTGAGAAGAACAAGAATGGTCCTTTCATGGCGAAGCCTGACATTTGGAGTGGCGAGAAATGGCTGGACACTTCCCTGTCCCGGTTGGGTTACGCTAACTTATTCTTATAAAATCACTGCTCACTCAGAATTCGATCCCTCGTCTCAGTCCTATTCGGGAAACTTTGTTGCTTGACAGCAGCACCACCAGCCCACATTTTCTTCCTCCCACCAAGTTCCCGTAGTATGCTTACGAGAGGCAATGAGGGTTTTGCATTCAACACTCATCCACAGGCACGGCGTGACCCGTAGGATCAATTTGGCTACATGCTGACCAGAGCGCCGGCGTGATACAGTGGTAAGAGGCGCTGCTGACATCCGCACGGTCCAGGGATCGATCCCGGCCCTAAAAATGCGCTTCTTTTGACCGGAATCAGCTCTTCTCCGACGGAAGGTTTATGGCCTTCGAATAGCCCGGTCTTCATTCCGTTTTAGCCCGCCGTCGAATATGTTTTGAAGGAATATCTTAGGAGTCTACAACAAGAAATTTGTAAAATTTCGACCATCATCGTCAGCCTTTTCTTCGAAATGTGCAGTTCTTACTCTATCATAGATAAATTTGTATTGCGGCAAAGACATTTCTCTACAAAAACGTGAAGGAATGAAATCCGATATCAAAGCTCGCAGTTGGGGAGGAACATAGTCTCGGTTTGAAAACTCTCTTTAATTATTGAATGTCAAAGATGTGATTTTTGCGATGAACCCACCATATATAATCATTTTTGTCTTGATATTAGTAAATGTAAAGGTAAAGGTGCCGGCGTTCATCAGTTATAACACGTCGTCGCATTCGTGCCGCAGGCCCACCCTCTTCTTTTATCCTCGAACAGATATAAATAGCGCCCAAGCGAACCTACAATATGATACACTCTAAGCCAATACAGACCATGATACCTGTCTATTCAGCCATGTGCTCGTGCCATTTTTTCTTCGCTGAATGTTGCAAGCTTGCTAAGAAGTTTCTGAAAGCTCGATGCAGTACGGAAAAGGCGCTTGTACTTTCAGAAGTGCGTTTTTTCGTGATGAATGCTTAGACTAACCCTTATGAACACAAACTACACTTTATTACAAATCCGTTCAATTATTTCACATTCTCGATCTTGTTTTTCGCCTCTTTTTACGACCGGTTCAGTTAACGTAGCAAGAAATTGTGGATGAATTTGCGTGTCGCCGTAACGTGGCCGTTGTTCGCTGCCGGTTTTATAATACATGAAGCCGGGCACAATGGGGCCTGGTTCGGCGGTGCTTTGCACATCTGCCGTTCGACCGTCGACGGTGGGCGACGGGCGCTCGGCAACGTCAGCCATGTTGAAGCCAATTCGAAGGGGCTAACGCAGCCGATGCGTATCCAGGAGACAACGCCAGTACTCCCAACAACTGTTTTACGATGGATATCTTCAATAAAATGTCATCGGGGCTTGTAGATCGTGAAATTCTAGTTTTATTACCGCGTGTTTAGGGAGCGCTTGGTACAATGGTAAGTTACAGGACCCATTGATGGCTTTAGGGACCCATGGGTGCTTCTAGGGACCCAACCAGTTGCTTATACTAAGGAAGTGGGTTTTATTGAGCTAATTAATGATAGTAGATCTATTAAATTATAACTATAGGCCCTTTAGGCTTGGTGTGGTCTCCTACACTCCTATGCATAATAGTATATGCTCCTTAAAGAAGACAATAGTGTATAGGCGTGCGTCAGGAAGCCCCATCACCCTTCGGAGTCGGGTGAATTCATACCAGACTTCTCCGGGAATGTGAGGACACTGACGCGGTATAGCGGCTGGCCCCCATAGGTCTTTGTATAGGCCAAATAAGCATTCACTTACGGCTCATGGACTCCAAGTTCCCCGCTTTACAGGATCCATTGATGGCTTAGGGACCCACGGGTTGTTCTAGGGACCAAACCAGTTGCTTATTCTGTGGAAATGGGTTCTATTTGGTTAATTAATGATAATAGTTCTATGGAGTTATAATTATAAGCCTTTTAGGTTTGATGTGGGCCCCTATTCTTCTAGTGTACACTCCGACTTACAAAGGACGATTCTCAGACAAATCGGCCAATAATCAGTATGGTCTCCTCCGGAATTAAAAAAATGAGTAAAAAATTAAGTATAGAAAAATAGTTTCTTGTTACTCGAAGGAACAAGTCGGGTAGGTGGAGAACAAGGATGGTCCGCGTGGTACAGTGGTAAGAGGCGCTGCTGACTCTCGCACCGTCGAGCGATCGATCCCGGCCCGGGGCTAGCCAAGCCTTACATCCCTCCTGGGTCGGGTAAATCGGTATCAGACTTGTCCGGGAGGGTAAAGACAGTGACCTGGTACAGCGGCTGTCCCTCGCAGGTCATTTTATAGGCCAAATACGAATTCACTATGTCTCTACGATTTGAGTAGAACACGAATGCGGCGGCACGTCCTTAGGAGACTGATAAACGCCGGCACCTTCACCTTTACCTTCCCCTATTACCGCGTCTTTGCTGGTTACTAGTACCGCTCGGCGACATAAGTTCAGGTACGCCCTTTCCTAAACTTCGATTATCGTGCACAAAGACTTACAAGTCTTGACCTGAGGGCCTTTCGTCTCCTTTAACAATAAGACTGTTCCGTAAGTTGAGCTCCTGAGCGATCGATTCCTCTCTGAAAATGTAAGCCAATTTTCTCGAAAGCTCTAGGGATTAATTCAGTGAGCGTACCAATTTAACTTGAAATTTCACATTCTGAGCTCATTTCAGATGTAGTCCGCCACTTCCGTAGTATCAGGAATCTACTGGAACAATATGCCGACACTTCATACAAACGCAACGATTACTACAGTAACACCGCATTTGGTCGGCAAGAGCTGTTCAAAAACTGGGAATGAAGCGGGAGCAAAGAATAGAGGACTTGTAGTTTGGTGGATTGGTGGATGAGTAAGGAACTGCAACCTTCACAGACTTCAGATTGTCGGTTCATACTGAAATTTGAGTTTGAGCTTTGAAAAGTGCAAAAAATGAACACCAACTGACAATGACTTCTTCCAGCACAGCGGTTCTGCTCTTTTTTTCGTTTTGTTGTCCTACCTGTAGTCCATGATATATAAATACTTCAGTTCAGCTATGTGACGTCACGACTCATCAGTCTGATTCTGGTGTTCTAATCATGTAGTATGTAAGCTGAAGAAGTGCCGATATTGCAGAAGTCAATCTTCCACGGCACTAATTTCAATTCCTTTCCAACGAAAAGATGAAATGAGTTCGAAAGAAAATGAGTTTTGATCTGCTAACAGAGAAAGACGTTTCTAAATACGACGAATCTTGTTCTATTGTTTTTTGTCCTCGGAAAAAGAAAGACGTGGCCTCATTAGAAAAGGTTCAGAAATCTTCCACAAAAAAGATACTCCTCAGGGCGTGAAAACTTTTATAATCAAGAATCTCTCGGTCCAATATAAGAAACAGTTATTTGGGCCTGCATTCACTTGTGACGCGTAGAATATTTAGGGACGTTTGCACCGTTTTCAAAACGCTCACAGGAAGAATGAGTTTCATTTCATTTATTTCAATCCAACACAGAACAGAAACAATTGATCACCAATAGTGAACACTGTTGGACAATTAGAAAACTACGATCAGCACTAACGAACACTAACGCACATGGAAAAGTTATCACACATTATGAAAAACAGATTCCCTTAGTGTTTAGGACCCACTACAGAACCACCGACATAAGGTAAGAAAAAGTTAAAGGAGGTTAACTAAAATAGAAAGAAAGAAGAAAAATAATAAGTTCTTTTAATTTATTGACGAGATGATAATCGACAGTAGATAGCCAGCAGACAATATTGCAGCCGCTTGACGGCAGGGAACTACGAAGCTTGTTCGGTTTCAGATTGTTTTTCAGGTGCGCTTATAATTAGAGCTAACTCCTTCACTTGTTGAGCGGCATCGGCCTATATAGCTCTCAAGTGTGGTTTTCCTTCCTCCTTCCTGTTTTCCTTCCTGTTCATTTCATGTGTTTAAACGTCTGGTCAAGAATAAGCTTCTCAATTACTAGTATGTTTCCATCTGTTTGATTGTGTGTTTTTGAGCTCTCACTCTCACGTGTGCCTTATAGTCGCGTAAATAAATAAATAAATAAATATTTTCGTATGTTAAAGCACTTGTTTTCGTCTCGGTCTCGAAGAGCTTTTGAATTTGAAGAATGCGACTGAATGATTCGATGCCCTCCTCGCCACTGCTTTGATGAGCTTCAAAAGCATCTCGCATTCGCCGTCACCTGTATTATCAGCTATCAGCCACTTATCACCACTCCAGCTCCGGGTCAGTGACGAACGCTCGCTGGAATGCATTCGTGAGCACTATAAACCGTCATTCAAGCAATCGTTGTTGTATCTCGCCTCATGATCCGACATCAGTAAGCCGAATTAAAGGTTGCTCTCATATTTAGAATAGAAGGGCGCGCGTGGTGTAGTGATAAGCGACGATGCTGACATCACACGATCGAGCGATGGATCTTCGCCCAGGCTAGAATAATCTTTCTATTCTTTCGCGGTCGGGTAAATTGGTAACAGGCTTGTCTGGGAAAGTGTGGTCACCGGACTTAACGGTGATTCGTCGCAAAATCTATTTGCTAGGGACCAGGACGTTTTAGGAAGACGGAGCACGGTTTCTCATGCTTCACAACAATTTTTCTGTTGAGGACTTAAAGTTCAATCATCTGAACCGATAGGAAAATACAGTAAAAACTTTGAGTTTTCTGGTAGAGTTCTGTTTCAGAATTGGACTAGCACACCCTTTTCTAAAGTACTGTTCAATATCGTGAGTTGTGAATGACCTATAGAACAGAAAAATCGGAATTTTCTCGAGAAAAAACATTCTACGGAGTTTCATCTTATCTTTAGCTCAGGAGCAGAGACTAGATGGAAGCAATGCGCCTTCTTGCCTTTAGCAACATGGGACAATGAGCAATGGACAATTGGAGAGTGGACTATTGGACCATCAACAAAAGTTTTCTTATCTGATCTGATCTCGCGTTTGAAATAGAATACAGGTTACTAAACATGACTTCAATAAAACGTTGAAATAGTTGTTACTCTGGATTTTCTGCAGAAAAATTTCTGCACAAAGCAATTTTGGATTTCTTATCGACGCTTATGAAAGAAAATCTGAAAGACGAGCCCTTTTCGAAAGCCACGACTTTCCCTCCGTCAGTTCTGGTATATATTAGGTTGGTAATAAAGTTCGTGCCATTCTTCTTCAAACAGCTGTTGTAGGTTGAGTTACAAAGCTTTTGCAGAGTGTGACACAGCTTTCGAAAGAGAATTTTTTGCACTCTCGAGCAGTGTATCTGACTTTTGTGATGAGTCTGAAGGTCCTGGTTTTTTTGCTATTAGGGGGGCCAAAAGTAATAAGTATCTCCACTTTTTTCCCATATAGCTCCCGACTGGGGTCTCATTGTATGCTCGCCGTATTTATGTGTCTGTATGCTACTTACTTGAGACCAGTTGAGAATTCATCACTTCCGCGTATTTGAGAAACATGCTGAATCCTCAGGCTACCGCAGACCACTTGCGTGTCGATGTGTGCCGTACCAATCTACGCCATTTCTCTTGTCCGAGAAGTCTGGACTCGATCGTCACACAGGATGAGAAGTATGTTTTCTACATTAACCCTGCCAAGCAGCTAGTCTGGGTGAGGCCTGGTGATCCGATACCGACCTTCGTTCGACGAGAAGAGCATGGCGATAAGCAATTTTTGAGCTTCTGGTTCTGCGTTTTGCTGGAGACTATTTCCAAAGATGGCCATGATGGACTCCGTAACCTTAGTGAACTAAATCGAGGAGGTGGATCAGCGACACGCACTTATTCGACCGCAACGTTTCAAAAGACTGATCCTCCTCGACAACGCCACACCTCACTGGGTAAAAGTAACCACGCAGAAGCTTGCTCAGCTGGGGTACGTCGGTGTACCTCACCCACCGTATTCACCGCACATCTCTCCATGCGACTACCACCTCTTCTTTTAGCCTGCAAGACTTCTTGGCTAGAAGGGACACAAGGAGCCAAGCAGACTTCGAGAGGCATGTCAACCAGTGGATCAACTCCAGGCCGAAACAGTTCTGGAAGGCTGGGATCAGAAAGCAGGCTGAATGATGGCAGCAAGTCATAGACCTCAACGGAGAATACATCCCTCAGAACAGTTGAATTGTATTCAAGTTATTGAGAAACAAAAGAGTTTGGTGCATTTTCCTTAATACTTTTGGCCCCCCCTAATAGTAAAGTGAAAAGCGAAAAAACGGAAAAATAACCTCAATGACAGCGGCTTTTTCTGCTCACTTTTGGAGGCTTGAATGAAACGTGGAACGCCATTTCAAAGATAATGATTTCGGCCGAGGACCACCCACATCGCCAAAATCGGTGATCGGGCAAAATCACCGTTTTGGCTAAACACAAACGTAATCGTGATCACCAAAAAAGTCAAATAACCTACCTGGACGAATTGAGCCCATTAAGACATTTTGATCCGATCACCATAGTGGACGATATGGGATAACAAACGATCATTACCGTCACATTTCAAAGTTTGAAGCCCTTCTCTTCGGATGTCAAGTGATATCAAACTCTCATCCTTTCAAGCCTCCGCTGCTGGTATAGTGCAATTTTGAAAGAAAGTGTATCCTGAGGGCTCCCCAGGTTGTCTCTGTTCCATATTCGGCCCGAATGAATATACTCGGAATGAGTAAGAATACAGTGTTCAACGTTCTTTCACTGCGTTTGTAAAATTACCAAAATTACACCCTCTGTCGAGGAAAACCTGCTGATTTACGCCCACTTCACAGCGAAAGCATTTAATGAGTGTCCTTTACGTTTTTTGCAGCTCACGAGCTATCCTAATAGTCAGATAACGTTGTTCACCCTCCTGAACATATTGAACAAATCACGTGCCAAGTACAAAGGAAATATAAATTAAGACGAGGTTAGACACCCAAAATGCTTGGGAAGTAGCATAGGGAAAAGTAATTTCCAGGCCATTAGTTACCTGATAAAGTAAGAGATTAAGCTCTCAGTCAGTTCAAGTGCTCTCGATATTCAGATTCGCGATTAAGTACACATTCCGATTCTCAATGATGTGAAACGACAGTCTGAGCCGACAAAAAATTTATCATTATCGGATCTGAGCTTCAATCGCTGTCCGCCTTCTTGTTGAATGGTTCTCAGCGACCGTTTACGTGATTGCATCTAGAAAGCAGGGCTCCGCACAGTAGTGGGTTTTTGAACACATTATGTTCACCTTTCATTCCAGCAGATTTGGGAAACTTTGGCGCCTCCGACAAGCCAGACCTGTCTGATTACGTCTATTGGCATTTTGTGCTTATATTCGTACACTTTTCTGCCTTTTGCTTCGATCACGAAGTCGTGTTGGCGAACCCTGAATTGAAAACTGAATCATCACTACTGTCCACCCTATTACGCTACTGCTTCTGTTAAGCCGTCTTTCATAAATTTGAAAATATGTAGTAGCTAGACGAAGAGAAACAAAAAGAAAGAACCAAGCGCTGAGTTAAGTCGAAGACGGTTGTAAACACTTTTTGACACAAAGTCAAGCACATTTCTTGACCGGACCAGCACATCATCCTAATCATCGACACCAGAATGCTGAACACAGTTCGAGGTGAAACGTCTCATTGACCAAAAGACATTTCTACGTTATTGCGGAATCTAATTAAACAGAATAAATACATATATAGTACATACATTACACACATGCATTACTGAACAACTAATAAAAGTCCGATAGTACTGAACAATCATGCGTCACTGTAATGTGAATAATTACACGTAGCTGGAGGCTGTCGCAAAATTAATTTCGGAAGTGTACCGCTAAGTTCAAACTGCAATAACTCGGCTCAAACGCAACTTTATGAATCAAGCTGAAAATCGTCAGCATCTACACATCTCTGCCAACGAAATGGTAATAAATCCAAACCTTCAGAGAAGAAACTAAGGTCACGGAAATTAACGAAAGCAAGAAAGGCATTTTCAACATCAGTCAAATCAGCGAATTTTTTCTGACGCAAATAAGAATCGAATGCTTGAAAAAGGTGGTAGTCTGTTGACGGAAGGTTAGTAGAATAAGAGGGATGAGACAGAACTTCAATACCTCACTGGGTAAATTTTTTCCGGGTTATCTTCGGGGCGTGTGCACTTGCGTTGTCATGCAATAGGATCGCACCGCTTCTGTTCGTTAGTGCCGGCCACATTTTTTGCAATTTCGAGTACATTTCGATTAAATCACATCAGTATGACTCTGCTGTAACTAAACCACCAGGTGACATGAAGCTATAATTGATGACTCCTTTACTACACCACCACACAGTAATCATAACCTTTTTAGGATGAAATTTCGTTTTAGGAAAATGTTTTGGTGGAGCACCCTCATCAATCCAAGCAAATCCCGTTTACTATTATTATAAAGAACCTATTTTTCATCTGCAACTATAGTACGGTTGACAAACGGTTCATTTTTATAACGAATTAGGGGATTCAAACAGATGTCAAAGCGTGTAAGACGCTGCTCATCGGCCATTTCATAAGGAATCCATTTTGACATCTTCTTCACTTTGCCGATTTGTTCCAAATGTTTTGCAACTGTGGAGTATGTACACACAGGTCTTCTGCTCGCTTAGGAGTATTGGTCTTTGGATTTGCCTCAACGGCTGTCCTCAAATCATATTCATCAAGGGACCACTTGCGACCACGACCAACTCTTCTTTCTAGATCAAAATCGCCAGAAGCAAATTTTTTAAACCACAGCTGCACTGTACTTTCGTAAGTACAATCCGTCCCAAAATCTCTGCTAGGGTTACATGCTACGTTTCCCGCGGGATGTCCCAATTTATATTCATAAAGCATGAGCACTCGAAAGTCGCGTCGGTTCACGTTCGAATGAAGCCCTGGAAAAAATCGGCTGCACAAACCAGAGAGACAATAATGTACGCTTTTGATGGAGTGGATAATCTCCTACCTAACAGTATGCTTGGCTGTCCTTCAGACGAGATAATACGGCGTAAGAAAGTTTTCTTTTGAACACACTCAGAAAGCGAAATTAATTTTGCGACAGCCTAATATCTTCCTCCTGCAACGCGATATTCGGTCCTTTCTTAGTGGAATATATTTATTTCATCACCATATTTAGTGTACTTCAATGGCATAAGATTTACTTGCATCTGCACCACATTGCAGGCTAATGTGTGGTGCACATACACATATGTATCGTATACACGAATATATCATAGCAGAGTAGATTCGTTTTCTAAATTACAGCTATAAATAGTCGAGTATTTGCTTAACTCCAGCGGGGGACCATAGGGTCAGTTAAAAAAAAATATTCGCTGCGAAGTTTAGGTAGAGTTTTTTTTCACTAGTTTCTCAAGAAATGTCCCGCTGAATGTGGTTTTAATGGAGTGACTTCATGAGTCGTATCTACTCGCGTCACACGAAAATTGAGCCTTTTCTTCGTTTCCACGTAATTACTCCGTAGGGCGAAACGAATTGGAGATCCGATCACCAATATCAGTTGCATCTCCCAACCTTATTCATCTTAACACGTTGACGACAGTGTGGCGTTATGCTGCGCCACACTCAAGCGGCCGCGTGGGACCGTGTGATATTATGCTATGCCACAGTCTTGTGTTGTATTTTTCTGATTTACTGGTATTTTTGATTGTGCACTAGTTTTCTTTACAAGTAAAAACAAATATTTTGGTCATTGCAAGAAACAAATAAATGCAAACTAATACTGTTTTCTGAACCAAACAAATTAATACAAACAAATATTGGGTATTAGAATAAACAAACAATAAACAATTAACAGACACGGACTTGGTATAGCGGCTGGCCACTGCAGGTCATCATATAGGTAAAACACTCATTCACCATGCCTCTACAATTCTGAATTGAACACGAATGCGGCGGCGCGTCCTCATGGGACTGATAGCAAACGATAAACGCCAGTATCTCACCTTTTACCTTTATTCATCTTAAGCAAAGTCGACGCTCAAAATGAATAATGATGATAAAGGACACGGAACTAGCATGGCAATTTCAGTCACGGTCATGGCGTTACGAGAAAATGATAGAGTATTTGAGGAATTTAGTTGAAATATGCAAACAAACCGGATTTTTAAATTGAATCGCCGTCCTTCCTTGAAGGGATTTTCCGCTCTTTCCTCAGTGCCCCAACTCAAACCGTCGGCCTGAATTGCACAGCTGGATCGTTTTTTATGGTGCGATTTTATAGATCTTTCGAAAAATAGAAATCAACATCGATCTGACAGCAAATGCAACGACTTAGGCGATGTTGTGACGTCCATACCTTTTTCAGCGCTTTATAGTGCAGCATTGTAGTAGGCATGAGAAGCACATCTTAAAGGCCCTTCACACTTTACTGCGGCAGCAGTAAAGTAGCGGCATCACTACTGCAGCGCTGTGCCAACAAAATCCCTGCCGGCGCTAGCGTAAATCCTTTACCTCACTTTTTTCGTTAAAAATAGGGCTATAGAGAGTAATCGGCTATGGGGAGAATGAAACTGATACTCGTTCAGTGCGGAATTGCCTAATAAGCCCGCTATGTAGAGCTGTAATTTCCAAAATCCTTGCAAAATAGAAAGCGACGGCGAAGCGGAGCCTTGGAGATCAATTACAGATGTACCGTTCAATTTTATATCTTTTTTGTCGTTGTCTTTATCCTTTGTAAAATCTCTGAATGAAGAAGAAGAAAAAGAAAAATGGTGATGCTGTCCGTATTTCCACGAGGTGCCACTGGAAACTCTCCGATCAGGCGGAGGAAGCTAAACGCGGACTAGCAGACGGCAAAATCAGCACCGGGGTCAGAGAGAAGCGAAATAGTGTGTGTCGCGAAGAGAGTCAAAACCTGCGTTTCTTGCCGCCGCGAAGCATTTTGCACGGGCTTTTCGTGATTACAGCTCAAGGTCGTGGGTTTATTGAGCATTTCCGCACTAAAGGAGTATCAGATTCCTTCTTCCCATTTCCGATTACCCCCTATAGGCCTATTTTTATCAAGAAAGTGAGGTACAAAATCTGCACTAGTGCCTCCATGACTACCGATGTGACCATGATCAAATTATTTTCGCTTAATTCCGAATGTTAAGATTGTCGGAGACGCTGGTCACGAATCAGACATCCGTTTTCAAATTTATGTGCGGAAACCATCTCGTGAGCTAAGTACTAGATGGTTTTTTCACCAACGTCAGCTCAGTGAGGGGGGCGCAGCTGTTGTGGAAGTAGGCTCATACCCCTTTTGCTGCAATACTTTGGTTTCTCCCACAGTAGAGTCTAAAGGGACTCTTAATGTTCAGTATTTCGGGAGTTGTCAACTGAAACTACGCTTACTACGGCCAGCCATGCTACTAACCATGTTAACTGTGTTGTGCGTCGAACCTTACTGAGTTTACAAGGCGCACCACTATGTGTAACCAACGATATCACCCATGCATTCACCGCTTCCATTTTCACTACGTTCTGATAGTGTTCACGCTGAACTTCCTCTATGTTGCGCGTGGAATCCTACTTACGCCGTCTGGGTGGTGACATAGTGCTTACACAAATGCGACGTCACAATGTACGATAATAAGTCCGATATTATTATCACTAGGGATATTATTATCACTAGGGTGCTTGTAGTATAGGCGCATCAATCTGGGATTCAAAAATAGGTTATAAGCCATTTGAATGCATATGAGAAGCAGATCTCGTGTTATGTCATTGGTGTGGATTGCGCCGTGCACCTTTACGACATGCCAATTTTTACACCTGATGGACAGTGCTCAAGATAAATGTCATCGGTAATTCAACGGTAGTGTATTTAATAGTTGTAGAGAATGTTTGCAGATAAGCGACGTACAAAACAGAAAATGATTCAGTAGTTTCTTCTTCAATAGACTGCGATTCGTGGAAGCTACCATAAGCTATCATCCTCGCCACTTGCTGTTTTTTTTTGAAAATTCATGGCGTCCTGCGCTAATAAGTTATCCTGCTCAAGATTTTTTCGTGAAGGCAGTCTGACACGTAGAATGCTATGGTGTTCTTATCCACCCTCGAGATCGCGCTCTTGGTGTACTATCAACAAAATTTTGATCGGACTTATAGTCTTGCAATACTCCACTAGTTGAAATTTTTAAAAAAATTTGTGGCTTGCAGCGAGACGAGATATCTTGTTCAAATTTTTTTCATGATGGGAGCACATTATGTGGAATACGACGGTTGTATTTCCTGTCATCGAAAGCGCGCTATTGGTGAGCGATCAGGGAAATTTGGGGCGGACCCATAACTTGGCACCACACTGCTTGCTGGAAATTTGTTCGAAAATTCCTGTCACCTTGCGTTCACAAGGTATTTTGCCGAAAATTATTGCTTGAAGGCAATAAGGGATGCGAAACGCATCTGTTATATTATCTAGCTCGCTCAGCGCAAAATTGGTGAAATACCGAATAGTTCACTAAAAAGACTGTATTTCTGGATTTCTATAGAAAAGTGGAAAACAAAATGTACTGTTTGAAAGAGAATTGTTTGCACTGTCAAAAACGTTGTTTAGTTTTTCTGCATATCTCTTTGCGGAAAAAGTACACGTCACCAAAGTGAATTTTGAAGTGAAGAAAAGTGTATGTCTCAAAAAACCTATTAGATTTCTCCAGATTCAGCACATCTGAAAATTTCTTGTACACTATTCGAAAGAGGAAGATTTGCTCTATCAGAAACTGTGCGCAGCTTCCTCGAAAGTTCCGAACTGTTTCGTTGGCTGCCGGTCAAAGAAGGGTGGAAATTTCTGCGCGACCGAGTGTTAATAGAATTTCGGCCGCTACTGTACTTTGATGCGCCTATACTACAAGCACCCTAGTGATAATAATATCGGACTTATTATCGTACATTGTGACGTCGCATTTGTGTAAGCACTATGTCACCACCCAGACGGCGTAAGTAGGATTCCACGCGCAACATAGAGGAAGTTCAGCGTGAACACTATCAGAACGTAGTGAAAATGGAAGCGGTGAATGCATGGGTGATATCGTTGGTTACACATAGTGGTGCGCCTTGTAAACTCAGTACAAGGCGCACCACTATCCCTTATTGCCTTCAAGCAATAATTTTCGGCAAAATACCTTGTGAACGCAAGGTGACAGGAATTTTCGAACAAATTTCCAGCAAGCAGTGTGGTGCCAAGTTATGGGTCCGCCCCAAATTTCCCTGATCGCTCACCAATAGCGCGCTTTCGATGACAGGAAATACAACCGTCGTATTCCACATAATGTGCTCCCATCATGAAAAAAATTTGAACAAGATATCTCGTCTCGCTGCAAGCCACAAATTTTTTTAAAAATTTCAACTAGTGGAGTATTGCAAGACTATAAGTCCGATCAAAATTTTGTTGATAGTACACCAAGAGCGCGATCTCGAGGGTGGATAAGAACACCATAGCATTCTACGTGTCAGACTGCCTTCACGAAAAAATCTTGAGCAGGATAACTTATTAGCGCAGGACGCCATGAATTTTCAAAAAAAAAACAGCAAGTGGCGAGGATGATAGCTTATGGTAGCTTCCACGAATCGCAGTCTATTGAAGAAGAAACTACTGAATCATTTTCTGTTTTGTACGTCGCTTATCTGCAAACATTCTCTACAACTATTAAATACACTACCGTTGAAGTAGATCTAATCCTCTGTTACCGAATTGACGAGGTGAGACGCGACTTCGTAGTAGCAATTACTGGCTGTTCGGTCCAGCTAATTTTAGGTCAAGCCGTTTTCGTCTTTAATATCCTAATGTTTACTGAATCAGAAGGGCGGCTACACATCATATTGTTCTCAGTGGGGTCTCTACGCGGATGGATCGTTTACCGCTACACATTGTTTAAGCTAGAGATAACAAAGTCTTCAAGGAACGGTTGCTGGGGTTCACCATCGCGGTTTTCCGTTCGGTGCAGTTCGTTCATGACTACACGTTATTTCTGTGCTGTGATTCTAGGCCACTAGTTAGGTCATTATACAGTATTGTAACCTTCTGATTCTACCTAGGTCCGCTCAACACCCCTCGAGCCCTCTTCGGAGGGACCGGTTGTGGGGCGTTCATTGACATAACAAAGCACTGCCTCCTGTGGTCGCATGTGTAGTGGACACACCAAATTTTTGAGAGTTCACGACAAGCTGTGTTCTCTTTGTACCTGTCACTGATCTTACTTGTATGTGATTTTTCCAGCTAATTTCGGCGGCTTGAATGCTCACGGACGAATACCAGTCTCCACCATTTCTAAAAGCTTACCGTTAAAGAGTTTATCGCGATGTAATGGCCCCAACTTCTAAATCGACTGTCCACGTGCAGGGCGACACGGTATCCTTGTGCGTAGCTATCATCCTCGTTCCTATGGTGGCAGACACCGTTAATTAAGTTGATGGAGAACCTTAAAAATAGCACTTCAGGAGCTTTCCAGCTGATAGGTTTTTACATCACTCTGACTTGTCTTGATCCTTGTGGTAAAAAACTCCTGAGACAGTCAGAGTGTCACCGATCTTGACAGGCGGAACTAGCATGGTATAGTTGGTAGTCCATTTCGTCGCCTGAACTTGATATGTAGCCAGATTTCTTAATTCAGCGGCACTTGTTGAAAGTTCCGACTCTACAGACCGAGCTTACGTCAGAAGAAGTTTTTCCTCGAAACTTCACCTATGAGGATATTTGGTATGCTGATCACGAATCTGATGGCCGTTTCCCGAACTTCGACCGAGGACCACTCAAAAAACATCTCCTAGCAGAGGTTGAGTCAAAATCAGCGATTTGGCTAAAGCTTCGTCTAGGTAGGTTATTTAGTATGATTATAATGAATCTAACGTTTATTTCTCACATTTCGATCAATTTCTGCAAATTCTGTTAGGTACGCCATCGCGCCGTCACGCCGACCCCGGTCCACGCCACTACTACGCACCTGATTCTATCCATACTGTCGAAATCGGACGAAATTCAAAAAAAAAACTGACATCATAAACGCAATCAGCATGCAGAATAAAATACCCGGAGGAAGTTTAAGCCAAACCGTTTCAAGAGTATGTATCCGCCTTATGTTCGGCAGTTTCACGCTTCGCGTTCGCTTTTACGAAACGGCGTTACTTGCGCTAGATTCCTTATGGTCGAAAATACCTGGTTGCTCTTTTCATTAGAAAGAATCATCTCCCACAAAAACATACCGCCTTTGAATATTTTTGTTTCTTTCAAAATATGTATCCGCTCGCAGAAAACACAATTTCAATTCAATTTTAATGGTCGATTGGACAACCACTATTCTTATAACATCGAACAGTCTATTTCACATGCTACAACAAGGCTTCCGGTCAGGTCATCGCGGATGTTGTCCCATGCGGTGAGCACTGCCATCTTCAGCTTCTCAACGCTACTAAGTTGCTTGTTGCCCGCGTAGACCTGCCGGACAACAATCTCCCCTACGTTCTCCATAGAGCTACATTCAGTAGAACAATCTGGCCCGTCCACTGCTTGGATGCGGTTGCGCTGGAGCTAGTCAGTAGCCGATCTAGACACATACACCGCAGCGTTATCTCGCTGCAGGACATGTGTCTGCCTTCTACTACCTCCCAAGAAGGGTGAAGGCTGGACTCGAGCACACGTTGGTACCCCAGACTGTCCATACAACTGGATGGAAAGCTGAGCTTCAGCTTTCCGCTGCTGCAGAGGCCGCCCCATGCCACTAGCGAGTCGCCTCCAAAGTTTTACCGAGAGAACACCATGGAAGATTGTCGCAGGTCTCTCAAGTGGTACCAGAAGCCATGGAGACGATAATTTTCACTGGGAAGAGCAACCCAGATATTTTCTACCACGGCGAATCTAGTGCGTCTAAAGTCGGTTCGCAAAAACGAACGCGCAGCGTGAAACTGCTGAACACAAAGTGGATATATACGTTTGAAACGCACTGTATCGGTGCTCCTTTGCTCAAATTCGGCATAAAGATATCAGATTTGTGATCCGCGACCCAAACTAACCCCGCAGGCGGAGTTACAGCGCAGATTAATTTTTAACCCAGACTCGGTCGGTGGAGTCGGAAATTTTAACCAGTGCCCTTCAAGGCAATCCAATTCTTTCACATACACAACAGCACCAACGTCTACTGGTATTAGTTGCAACGTTTTGAAAACGTCGCCTCTGCCGATGTCCTCATGCAATACTTGTTATTTTTAGGTGAAGTAGGTACATGCTCCTCCAAATCCGAACCAGCCCGTTGTCCGAATACTGTTTCCAGATAGGGTCTGAGCTCTGGCGAAGAAAAAGTAAGTATGTAGATGTAAAAATTCCATTCGTGAAGTCAATTGTGACGCAAAGGAGGAAAGGAGCCTGATGGTTAGCAGGCAATGTTCCAACCGGAGCTCCGAGCTACGTCGACAATTGGAGATCAGAGACACAATCGCACTGGCCACGCAGTCGAAGGTAGTGAAACGTTTTTGCCACGGAGGAACGGATTCCCATTGCGCGTCAAAGACTGCGCGTTGTGTGTTACTTGCACAGCCCTCTACGGATTTCACGCGCACGGTGCCGTATACGGGTGGGATCGACATAAGAGATCGAAGAACAGTTCCCACAGTGGTTGGGATGGCCGAGTGGATATCGAAGGTGATTGTTGTCCACGTCTTGAAGGTTTGACTCCTTTCTGCGTGATAGTTTTGCAATGCTTAGTTCAAAATTCAGCCATCGCTGTGCTTTCGATTGTTATCCCTTAGACCCTCCATCTTCTGCGAAGTACTGGTTCAGGCACCCCGGAGTGCCTTCCCTAGCCTGACCGCGTGCCGAGACCACGCGGTATCAATACAGTAGGCTGAGTTATCGTCCTGTTGCGTTTAAATTTTAGATCCTCCATCTGCAGCGGAGTAGTGGTTCACCCACCCCGGAGTGCCTCCCCTAGCCTGACCGCGTGGCGAAGCCAGGTTTCAATTATAAAAGTGGTTAGCTCTTAGACAAATTTCATGCTTACTCACCTTTTTTGTTCCAAGTTCTAGTCCTCTTACGCTTTAATCTTCTGGGAAATACGTTTGCAAACTATGTTTGCAAGCTTTGAGAATAATGTATTGTCGTAAAATGCGGCACATCCCCAGAAACATCGTGCAGCCACACACAAGGCGCATCTTTTGGCGCGCAATGGGTACCCGTTCCTCCGTGGCATTATCGCGCTAGTGTCGAAGGTCAGGTGAGGCGGACACGTAGCGTTTATTTCAAATTTGGTTGTTTATTATGGTAACCCCGAACACCCATGCTGGTCTATCCTACAACTACTATTGAACGGGCAGATTGGTACCAGATTCATTCGGAAAGGTGAAAACACTCACCACAAGTGATGAGAGTGCCAAGTTCGCGGTTACCATGCCTCTACGTTTCGTAGTCGGTCTCGGATTTCTCCGGGGACTGGTCAACACTTTTCCTCTACTGATAAGCGAAGCTCCTGACCGCGCTGAGTAAAAATAGCATTTGTCTGTTTACGTAAAGGTCGATGCGGCGATAGCAGGGTTTTCTCGAAGGCAGGCAACGTGTTGAAAAAAATAACTGTGGAGCACGTTATCATCCGCAGAACGAAGATCATGTAACTGCCGGCCGTTGATCTTCACTCCCATGTTGTTCCATTCCAGAGTTCGCATGATGTTCTCGAGAGAGACGCTAAACAGCTTCGACGATATCATATCTCCTCGGCAAACACCTCTTCTCACGTTGATTAGAACGTTGTTGTAAAACGGTATGGTCGAGATCGGTCTAGAATGGGCGACGACAACACAATCCTGCTAGTTTCCGAATTGTGTGAAGATCCTGGACTGCGCTCTGATGAGAAGTGATAAAGTATAATAATAGAAAAAGTGCTACATAGCTAATGAAAATGGATGAGACGGATGAGGGCACGGATTGCGCCTTCCCTGGGTCTTCTGAATTGTACTAGTTTAGCGAACCTGCCCGCTACCTACCGTTGTTCACACAGAAACTACTGCGCATTGGAGAAAAATTCGCTGCTCTAGCAGTAAAACTTACTGATGGTTTGAACTCCCCTCTTCGTACGCAAGATATCGAAGCAGGTTGTTGCCAGTCAAAAGAAGGCCTCCGGGGAGTAGTAGTTCTTCTTGAAGTTCTTGTACGCCTAGTTTTAGGTGTTCTTGAAGTTCTTGTACGTCTAGTTTTAGGTGTTCTTGTAGTTTTTGTACGTCTAGTTTTAGTTCTTCTTGATGTTGTTGTGAGCGTAGTAGTAGTTCTTGTTGTAGTTGTTGTAGGCGTAGTAGTAGTTGTTCTTGTAGTTGTTGTTGTAGGCGTAGTAGTAGTTCTTCTTGAAGTTATTGTAGGCGTAGTAGTAGATGTTTCCTCTTCTTCGGATTTTATGAGCACTTGCCCGGCCGAAGCGACTGAAAATTGTTCACAGATCGTTTCTATCCTGTCTTTTTGAGTGTAACAGATAAAGCGTTTGTTATGGATTGATGGAGCCATTAGAACGCACACCAAGCTGTCATTTTTCATAAGAATAACTTATCTCCTTCTGTGATTGTGATCAAATACATCTAGATCACGACATTGCCACTCATGGGGTATCATCATAAGGAGTGGTTATCATGCATGAAGAATGTGGTATTTTCGTTGTATTTTAGTATTTCTTAATTCCACCTTGATGAAGCAAGGTTTGGCTGAAATTGCGACAACGGATTCGAGATCGGTAAAGAGAGTAACCTGCTAGGCAAAGATAGGGTACAAGCCACTATCTACGACGACACTTCTTCACCTGTTAAGACGTGATAATGAACCTTTCATTCCTAGCAACGAATTCTCTACAGTCGGTCTCTTCGAACGGCATTCGGTAAATGGTGCTAGAAACAACGAACACAACGCAAAAGTAGCACAAAAACCGTAAGCTGAAGGGTCAATATTGTACACCGATTACTGGAAAGAGGTTAAATCAGAGAAGTAAGCAATCAAGCAATATTATTAGAAAACAACTTAACTAGTTTCAAAAAAAGAAACGCCGCCCTGAAGACAAAAAAAGAAAACCTGAAGACAGACAATTTTAGATTATTGGGAGCAGGTTCTTGTAATCTTTAGGGCGATCTGCGCGAGAAACACAGCGCAGAAATAGCAAAAACGGAGAAAGGACGTTATTACACTGCTGTAAAGCAGAGCTCTGGGAGAAAAATCGAAGGACCAGGCCTAATCGTATAATTGGAAGAAGGATTGTACGAGAAGCGTGTTAATCACCCAGGAAGCTTTACCACCCCTGGATAAATGGTGTTATCAGATGAGGCGATACTCTACACCTGATGCATGATATGAAACTGTTACAGTCGCTCATTTTAGAACCGAAAATCACTTCTAAAGTTGACAGAACCCTGGAAACATATGTTGTGTCAACAATACATGTCGTCACTGAAACTCTTGATGGCGTTCAGAACGCCGTTTCAGGAGACCGACAGTAGAGAATTCGTTGCTAGGAATGAAAGGTTCATTATCACGTCTTAGCAGGTGAACAGGTGCCGTCGTAGATAGTGGCTTGTACCAAAGATTGAGCTTAAATGGTGACCCATACCACAGTATCGGCCGCGCCGCAACGGCGACAGCCGTGTTTTTATGCACTGAAAGGTGCCGTTTCTGCGGTCCACACGTGGTGACCGGACAGAGCCTACCTAAATTCATTCACGCCGCCTGCCCAACGAGGGTCCCCGCGTGGTACCTCCCTGAAGGCTTAGCCTCGTCGAGCAATGAGTCACCAGACGAGGAATCGAACGAGAAGGGACCGAAAATTGAGGGGTCAACAAATCGCTTGTTTACAAGTTCCACAAATATGGAGACTTTGTTTATGAAAAGCTAGAGCTCGACCTGCTGAGTAAAAACACTTATATTCACGAATAAACCAATTTCAAATAAAATATAGAAAAGCGGCGGGCTCTGCGCCATTTTATCCTTGTGACACGTCCTGTATTGTAGTTGACGATAAGTGTGTTTGTTTGCAGAAAAAGGGAAATTGAAGTTAGATTTGTGTTGAACACTCATACCCACCACAGCGAAGTGAGCGATATTGGTTGTGCCGCTTTATCAGGTGAAAGGCCCCATTACTTTTGAGCGTCAACAGGTTTTGCTTCGATGATTATTTAATAAAATTACTTCTTCACTAAGCGTTGCTATTTTATTCAAGAAATCAACACCTATACGTCGTACTTTAGAACCTCCCTCTAATTTTCTTTTCAGAAATATCTGATGTCGGAAAGATAAAATCAATTTCTTCAGTTATTTTTTCTTTTTTAGTATAGTTTTAATATATCGCTTCATTGCTCTTGATATAGTTTCAATATAGAAATGTCTCGTCGATAAAAAACATACGTGTAATAACGACGGCAATCCAGTAAAAGATGCGCATTCTTTCACGTCGTTACATCCATATTTGTGACTGCGTATTTATACGCATCGGAGAACTGTTTTACATTTAGTGGAAACGAGAAATTGTTTCACAATAACCATAGACTCACGTCGTCGAAGCGCAAGTCACACAGTCACAAATGTTTATGGTTGCTGTGAATTTATGGTTATAGTTTTTGCGAGAGGATCTCTTCGGCATGGAACGGAATGTGAATTTTGGTAGCCGATCGCGGAAAAATACTTTCCGGTTGCGGAGAAAATCGGGAACGGATGCGAGAAATTTGGTCTGTTCACCTCAGTTCCACAGTGCTTATGTACTTCTTCCCTTGGCGAAGATTTGACTTCGAATCTTGTGAGAGATAAGGGATATCAAAATGAAGCTACCCATAGGTTTCATGAATGTACAGAGAGGCGAAGAATGGCGTTCCTCTACGATGCAATATCATACCAGAGCATACTTAAAATTGGGATCAACACATTGATAAAATTCAAATCCAAAGTCCAAGGATTTTCGATTAAAATTTCTTAAAAAACCACTACAGGATCGATAGCGACATACACGCTTTGTACCAAGACATTCACATATTGTGGTTTTCACCGCAGACAATGTTTGCAAAATGGCCGAAATCGAAGTGCTTCGTTTCGGTAGTGTGTTGTAATTGAACTGCTTGTTAACGAAGAAGCTTCAGACGCCCAAGACTTCAGCATGCCTATAGAGATGCCTGCATGGATGTCAGAAGGGATGGCTGAAGCATTCCGACGATGGAAGCATGAACATCAAGGACGAGCCTAGAAGCGGTTTACGTAGCGGGCAACTGCAACAGACTTCTATGATAAAGAAGCATTTGTTCTCATAGTGTTGAGCGACGACTAATTCAAAACATCTTCACTTTTGGTTGCTTTCTTCTCGACAACATCTCATCTTAATGCCTTCAAGGATTTGAAATGTGAAGAACAAAATTTTTAGGGTCAGTAGAAGGACTACGTCCCACCACTGCTTCAAATATTCAATCGTTGGCATTGCTAAACAGCGATTGGAGGTGTATTGATAGATTCACTATTGTCAACTCAAATTGTTTCGAAAGACTCGAAAAGAAAACAAGGCTGTAATCACAGTGTTAGTCACATGGGTTAGAATTTTATGGCTAACACTGAAGAACGACGATTAGAGGTGCATGTGAGCACTCCAAGGTACATTTTGAGAGCTTCACCGTAGCTGGTGACGCAGCTGAGTACGACCAACGGCTCCAGCACCGGATAAAGGGTGAGCAGGATTCCAACCACATCGCCTCGAGCGCCTAAAATGCAGTAAAATTGATTTTAATTCATTCACAGTATTTTCGGATTTGTTTACCTCATAAATCGACTAAATGAATTTCCTGTGTTGAACTGTTCAGTTTCAAGCGCTCGTGAATTAACAACTAATTATGGATTGGGTATCGTGTGGACAAACAAACGAACGTCGTTCGACTGGTAGAGGTTATGATTGTGGTTTCTATGCTTAGGGAAGGCAATATATATGAAACTGTCAGAACCTGTGCTCTTAAAATAAAACGTATGTTACAAGTTTGCATTAGTTACATATGTTTTGTTACGTATGGTAATCATCGTAGGTCAAGGAGAATGTTTCCTTAGGATGAGGAGATGAATAAGCTTTTCATGTGAAATGTACAACATTTGGAGCTAGACTGATCTATGGACTTATGTGATCACATACATATTATACATTCTTAATCTGAAACTCTGATCTTGTTGCATATGTAGCTACATTTTCCGGTAATCATTGGCTCGTTCGTCGCCTAGAGGGCCTGAGTGACGCCGTCCTCAGTATTCACTTCTATGGAAACCTGTACATGCTTGTACTCTGAATTTTGAGCTCTATCGAATGAGCTCAACCAGAATCTTCTCAAAACAACCCTAAGGGCATAAAATTCGTGTTTTCACTTTTTTTCGAAAAAAGTCAAGGCATTTCTTGGAGAACAGATTCTGGAACGTTTTCCAGTCTAAAATTTCGCCCCCGGCACAACCAATTCAACGAAAATCTTTTTAAATGTTATTTGTGGTCTGATTATCATGATACTAGGTGGACTAGTTCTCGGTCAGTTGGATTTTTATCTTCTTATCTGCATGTATATCACCATTCATTATCTGCCTTTTCGAGTTTTTCGAGGTTTTGATGTTCTTTTTCTAAATGGGGATCAGGAAAAGGACGAGATGGGCTGGCTCATTCCTTCTTTTTGGTGTACCTTCATGTACCTCGACTTTGGTAATACCTTTAGAGAACCATGTGTTATTTGTATTGGTGAGTGAGTTGCTACAAGTCTTTCCTTACATTTTGCTTTCGAAACGAACAAAAAGGGCAAGGTGTCGGTAAAGAGCTAGAAGTCTCAAAAAGGATGACTTTTTTCTCGGTTTTGTCCACTACGCCATGAGAAATGTGGGACGAAAACTAAAATCAGTGGGATAAGTATTCGGAGCACCTCTAACACGATTGTTCAGCTACTTACGAGGGAAGGTTGTTAGGTCTAGGTGGCGATTCGTAACGAGACCCATATGAGCGTGTAGCGCTTCGGAAGAGGAATGCAACAATGTGTTCAAAAGCTGCTTAGGACACCTGGTTGATCTGAAAATGGCCGGCGAAATTTTGCACTGTCGCATGCGTAGGCTAACCGCCAGCGGGAGTAGATCGGGGATCGTTCCCTCCGCTAGCCTTTTCTTTTGCATTTATGCGCTACATTCCAAATTACGCTCCTTTTGCAATTTTGTAGCAGCTGCGGGATAGAATCGCGTTTGGACGAGTATGGCCAACAGAGTACGCACAGAGGACAAAATCTACTAGCATTATGTACGTGACCCATACTTACCGTAACCGGTGAAAATCCATCCCAAATTCAGAAACTAATGTCAGATTCGTGATCAGCGTCCCGAACAACCCCTGCAAACAAAATTTGGGCTAAATCGGTGGTTTCGACCCAATCACCCTACTTTGACTACGAACCCTAAGCAAGCGCACTTCAGACACAACGGGAAAAGCCGATGTTAGATTTGTAAATTATGGATTTGTCAGCAGCCCAAGTAATCTTTCTCGATGAATATGAAAAGAAACTCATCCAGAATGGACCCTCTGTTCTTTAGAATCGAAAAAGTGGAGCAATAGAATGAAGAATATGGAAGAACAAGCGGACCTTCATACAACCACTCACTCGACACTAGTAAGGCTGGTTAAGTCGAAATCACCGATTTAGCCCAAACTTTGTTGGCTGGGGTTATTCGGGACGCTGATCACGAATCTGACATTAGTTTTTGAATTTGGGATGGATTTTGGCCAGTTACGGTAAGTATGGGTCACGTACATAACTGCTCGTAGATTTTGTCCTCTGTGCGTACTCTGTTGGCCATACTCCTCCCAAAACGCGATTCTATCCCGCAGCTGCTACAAAATTGCAAAAAGAGCGTAATTTGGAATGTAGCGCATAAATGCAAAAAAAAGCCGGACAGAGGGACCGATCCCCAACCATCAGATTGTGAGTCCACAATGCTATCCACTAGGCCAACTCGTCACTCTGATGGAATAGCTCACCCCATCTACTCCCGCTGACGGTTAGCCTACGCGTGCGACAGTGCAAAATTTCGCCGGCCATTTTCAGATCAACCAGGTGTCCTAAGCAACTTTTGAACACATTGTTGCATTCCTCTTCCGAAGCCCTACACGCCCCTATGGGTCTTGTTACGAATCGTCACCTAGACCTAACAACCTTCCCTTGTTAGTCAGTTCATATTTTTTGTATCTTTTCATTCCATCTTTTTCGTTTCAAAATCATTTTACTATTTTGCTCGTCTTCTTACTGTTCAACTTCACGAAAGAGTTGTTCTTCTTCCCCCGTCTTTCTTGTTTATGCGATCAAACCGCGGCAGTTCTCGTTCCTACTTTTTTTGTAGTGTGCACGCTAATGTCACGTTATTGAACGTTTGGTTCTATCATAATCGATTATTGATAGCCGTTGTAATGCCGTTCCTTTTTCTTTAGCCTTTGTTGTTGTCACTGCCGATCCTTTGTTATTGTCACTGTCGTTGACGTAAATCTCGGCTGCTAATCGATTGCCGCTTGATATTTACGAAGGTGAACGAAAATTCAGTAGAGGTAAGCTTTCTGAAGCAGTGTGATGCTAATGAACTGAAAATTTATTTCTTCTTCTTTTTGAGTGCATAAAAATCGATTACGGAAAGCTTTTATCGCTTATTTTGCTAGCATGCTTCTTCATTTGCTCAATTGATTAGTACCACCTCATCCATCGTTCATCGAATAAGTTGTAAGTTCCCGGTCCTTGAAAATTTTCCGTGTACGATGTCATAATGTTCAGTGGGGGTTTAGTACCAGTTTTGTCAGAGAGCCAACCAACCATGTCACGACACAGTGGCGGGTGCGCGTTGATTACCACCCATTCTGCTGGCCGATAAAATCAGCGGCTGTGCGGTTGGACTGTTTGTCTGCCGTATAGATTGGCTCCTTCGGATGTGCGACCGCTTTTCTGTCTTGCAACTGATCGCCATTCTCATCTGTAGGTAGACTTTTTTCCCTTTTCCCGAAAGGCTAAGAATGATCGAAAACGAAACTTTCCTTCTATTTTCGATAGACTTGTTTCAAAAGGTGTGAACGCCCATTTTTGATACGATATTTTGCCCGAAATAAACACTTCGTTAGCTACGACGAATAGAAAGCGTAGCGAATACCTTGAGTGGTTTTTTCAACTCACAAAATGCGATCCCTTACGTCCGACCTTCGTGATGACATGTACCGTCAATCTCGTCTCCTGACAAGGATTTGCATTTGCCGCAAACTTTTACAACCTTGAACATCATTTCAGATTGGATCTAGTCAACGTCAGATGCTTCCATGTTTGGCAGAGCAAGAACGAAGAATTTCAGGTAAATATCTTCTTGTCCTTTCTGTAACGGTTTCCAGTTGTTTTCCTATTTTTTTTTTTGGAATTTCGGTTGATTCCGGAAAAGGAAGATACGGTTTTCTAAGAGTGAAGCCGCCGAGATGACCAATTCCACTGAAATTTAGCTCGAGTGTTATTTGAAGTACTACATTTCTAACACTTTTTTTTTCAAATTCTGGCTGGTGATTGTCCGTTCTCTTCGGACTCTGCCACCTTAGTTAATTACGTTTGGGTCCTCCCGTCGAAGTTCTGGTGTCAGATTCATGATCGGAGTCCTAAATGGCCTCTGTACACGATGTTCGGGCAGAACTCAATTCGAAGTTTTCCCGAGGGTTGGAGTTTGGTGAAAAAGTCTAGCAGAGCTAACTTGAGCTGATTCAGCTGAGCTTGAAAAAGGCCTCCAGTTTTATAGAGAAAAGGCGAAGGTTTAGTGAGACTCATATAGTTGAAGGTACCCATGTTTCCTTCTCTTCTCCTTTTTCGTCTTGTACTCGATGCGGGTTTGGTGATCAAAAATCTTCGCTTTTAGATGGAAATGTTCTCTCTTCTACCAGAACCAATAAATATTTCGAAGTTTACGTCGCTCCTACCCAAGTAGGATTTTCAGGATAAATTGTGCTCTTATCAATTATACGTTTTTTCACCGATAAAAGGGAGCTAAGGGGCTTCACAGTGTTGTTGTTATTGTTGTGTGGAGATGGGCGCGTTTTGGGGTATCACAGATCGCGGTGCAAGGGTGTTATTCTCTTTCGTTATATGACGGTGTCTGTTGCGCTATCACAGCGCTGGGCCAGTCCATGCAGTTAAAATAGTTTTGACAGTTCATTTCTCGATAACGATTAGGTGTGGCCATCGCTGGTATCTGTCCATTAATAAAGAGATCTATTCATTATTTCAACGCTCTTGATTTCACAATTGAAGTACATGTACACTTTCAAACCTATTGGTAAAGCAGCTGAATAGTCAGCGTTATCGTTTTTTTGATTTTATCAGCGACTGCTCGAAAGAAACCGACCATGTATGGAGGGTATAATTAAACCATAAACAATAAACCTTCGTATTCAGTAGATGCTCTTTGCACAGTTTGAAATCCAGTATTTACGTTAGCGCTGTATGTGGTATAAGTACCTGGCTCTACACAATCAAACATCACACAGTGAGATGATTTTCTTCCGATCAATTTAGGTGTTTTCAGTTGAATTATTGAATTAAACTCAAATCATTCATCCTTTTTCAATATGATGATTTCCAGGGTCAAAGTGTTGCTTCAATCCCCAAGGCGAAAGGAAAGAATGGCGCACTTCCGAAAGAGGGAGCGAATCATTAGGTATGTGTGTTGCTAAGCCATTGCTTTATTTCGTTCAAAATGGTGTTTGCAATTGTTCATATCTTAACGATCATTTCTAAGCAATGACACTTCAAATACATATTCTCAAGTCGGTACCAAACCTTCTCCCTTTCATTTCTTCCTTGCTGCAGCCATTCCCTTTCAATAGCTCTTCATATTTTCCTACCTCTAACCGGAAGCGTGAGCGGATCTAGGTAACCGGATTATTGCTAGTTATTTTTAGTGTTTTGTAGTTGCGAGGTTTAGCTTGAGGAGTTGTAAAATGACCAGTGAGAGGTAGTAGATAGTTCATTCAAAGTAAGTTTTGTAACCTAAAGGGTATTTCTTCCTGCTTCTGTTATCAATTGCATGTCTCTTCTATGGCTTTTAGAAGTGGCCTATACAAGAATTCCTGTTTTATGACAATCAGTCTGCGATTGTGGTTTGCATTGTTAGCTCAAACTCCAACCTCGGTTTATGGACTTGTTTGCTCGCGGTCGACGAGCTTTATCGTTATTGCTGTGATTATTCCTTATCTGATGTGGACCTCATAAAATACTCTTGCGTACAACGTTTATGATCGCAATAAGATGCGTTTGTGCTACGTAGCCGCAATTTGTATCCGCCGCTCTATTTGCTGATCAATTCAATCCAACCTCGATGGGAACAAATAGTAGCGATTCAAAGAGGCGATACACGTTCCCTGTTCACTAAATTGATTCAGGCAGCAATTTACGCCGAGCAGTCCGTTGTTTTTGGGGGACGACGTTGTTGTCGTAGACAACTCAATGAAGGTAATTTGTTCAGCGAATTGTTTATCTTGATCGATATCCGTGTGGCTTTCGAGTTTGACTTCTCTTCATCCTCCTAAACTCCTCGTTTGGTTTCGTATTTTAGTTGATATTTTTCAAAAAAAAATCATTAGATATTTTAAGCCCAGTACGTCCGAGAGAAGCGTTGAAGTCGCTCGATCGGAACCATCGGCGTCTGGGAAACAGTGTGATAATAAAAGGTATCCGTGAAATCATTTAAAATTTGATACTTCCTCTTCCTTTTAACTATTTTGAGCTGTTGGTGCATCGTTGATTACTTTCTCCTTTCGACTTCCCAGCGGTGTGTCTCTGTTTTTGCTTAGCTGTGTATACATCAGCTAGCGCGGTATACCCAAAATAAACCTCGAAGTTCACCCAAGTGGAATCGTTCATCAAATGGGGTTTGTTCGGTATTTATTTGTGGTTGTAACGATGTTATTGGTTCGAGGTCTCCTAACTTTGGCCACAACTGCGAAGCGTGTTGCACCTAGTAGAAAACCAGAAAGAAGCTCTCAATTAACCCCATTGTACACTTTGAGGAATCACAGTTTGCGCGTCAGTTGGGGTATATTTCAGGGCTCATATGGGTATGCCGTTCACGAACTTTGGCCCAGCAAATATCCACTTCAAAACTGTGTTTTATAAGCGATCAGCGTCTAGTGCAATTGGTTGGGATATAGACATGATGCAGCCAACAGCGTAACCAAACCGTAATTCATTTAACTCCGCTTACCCTGCCCTTGCTCATTAGAAGTTTCCCGTTGGCCAAATCTCACAGCGTGCAATTACTGGCTAGGCCATCAGTGTAGCCTGTCGGAGAGATCGGAGGAGGGGATAGCTCGATTATGCACTTGCTACTACTAGTGTTACACTAATCAATCCCACAAGTTGCGACATCTGCTTCTGTTCTCACTATGCGTTCTTGTCGCTTCAGTGGATTACACTTATTACACTTACCAAAAATACAATCATTGCTTTCACGTTTTCGTGGTGTCTAACTTTTCTCGAACAATTTATTATATTTTATGTGCCGACTTCATCCATACCGTTGAGTTTGTCCTGCAGTCTCCGTTTCTCATAGCTTGTTGCCGAGGACCGAGGATCCTTCTTTTGTTACAGCTGCTTTGCTTCTCGCGAGATGTTGAACTTTCGTTTTAGTCCAAGTTCGAGTTGACCGCTGTCTATCATCAATTTCGTGATGATACTTTATAAATTTATTATGTGTCATATACGTTGGCAAACTATTTTTCATACTCAATGGGATTTTTTTAGAAACCGATTGTTTGACCCTCTCTCCGCCATCGCTTCACGTTTGTTGAATGAGCACAGCAGTGGGCGGTTTCATCAAGCGCACAGTGACGAGGTAAGCTTCAATCATTCATAATTAGTAGCTTTCGGCTATCGCTGTCTTTTCTGCAATTAGATTTCTTTTATCTCTTTTCATTAGAAACTATACTTTCGCGGATCATAGTTCATTCATTACTACAAATGCTTGTTTCTTGTAACGTTTTTGACATATTATTCTAGGAAGCCGGCAGCAGTACAAGCGCTTCAGTTGTGAACGAGCAGGACGTACACATGCAAACGATGAAAGAAGTAAGCGGCATGGCTCAAGTTTTTTTTTCAAACCTCATAATTGATGTAAGCAGTTGGTTTCCATCAATTCTCTCGCCTTCCGAGATTGTTAGGTGGAAATTTGTGGTTGGAACTTGTATTATTATTTACGAAGGCGAAATAAATGAAGGATGAGCGTTTTTTAGTTTCATTTGTTAGTCCTGGCTTTTCGTGATGGATCCAAATTTACACCATGATCACAGCCCTTCAAATAGTTTTATTCGTCAAATATTCCAAATTGTTAAGGACCGAGAGGTTCTCTATTGTTCCAATGGGCCGTCAGCTCCTTCATCGCGAAAACCAGCAACAATGAAACCTCGTGAACAACGCTTAGCACAGCAAGGATCAAATGATTTCCCCAAAAAGAGCATGGATATTGTGATTCGGAGGGATTTTCAGGTATTCAACTGAGTTTCTCGCCTTTTTTATATTATTTTAGAATTCTTATGACGCCACTTTCAGGATACACGAGTTGTAAATCATCCTGGAAAGAGGAAGCCAGAGCCTACCAAAGCTCCAGAGGTAGTAGAATTGCAAATTCTCAAAGCGAAATTGAAATCTGAAAAGTCAGATAGTATAAATGCGATCTAGATGTGGCCGTGATTTTTCCAGGCGGATGAAACTACGCCTCATGTTCACAAATCCGAGACATTGACCGTAATTATTCCCCGGAAAAAGGCTGCTTTGGTGCCGCAGGAGATGGTAAGAGTGATCGATACCGTGAGCTAACTCTTCGAAAACAATTCATTTAGAAGTCTTCCCAGTCGACTGATCAAGCTTGTTCCTCGAACGTAGCTGAGAAGGCGGCGAGTGTATCAACAAACTCGAGCGCAGACGTCCACTCACAAGCGACACAGGAAAAGGTTAGGAAGTTCCGAGACTAAAGTGTATTTGAGGTCGCTGCTATTGATAATGCATTGCACTGAAAGGTGTAGATCAGTGTAATTTCTTCAGTTTTTTATTCTTTTTATTTATTCGATTCACATTTTCCCCGATGACATCATTGTTGTTGTGCTCTAGTTAACCTGTCTCCAGCGTTGAAGTAGTTTGCTAACACTTTTTGTGTGTTTTTCCACGAGGTAAAACATTTTTTGCGACGCCCCTGAGAACGGATTGAGTTAAAAACAATTCATGGTTCTCCTCGGTTTAGGTATCTCAGCGCAGGATTAAAATCTTCGGAGAACTGCTGGTTCGTTTTGTAGTTGTACAGATCGTGTGTAGATAATATTTTTGTATTTATTTTACAGTTCGTATATAGTTTGTCATGTTGCGGTAGGTCTTATATTTGCCCTTAAATGGAGCATTGTTATCCTTTAGAATTTGAATGGAAATTATGTTTCGTATGGAAATGAAAATAACTGTTCCAGATGCAGAGGCTCAAGTCTACAACTGCATTACAAGCTGTGAGTGACGATGAGTTGGACGACGACTGTGAAAAAGAGGTGTGCTAACAGTGTACTTTGCATTTCAGCGGTCGATTTACAGCCCTAGTTTTTTAAATATGCCATGGACCTTGTTTTCCTCCACCAGGACTTGGATTCACGAACGGTATATTTGAAATAGACCACTGATATACCCCTGAACACCTCCTCAAATGGCGCAAAACCGTGATTCGTCAACGCGTGCTGTAGGGTTTATGCCAGGTCTAACATAGCTCATTAAGGCCCTTGTTATACCTTCGCTCGTGGTGAGCGTCAGCTGCTTGCGAGCGGTGAGCGCTCAGCCGTTAACCTCGGTCGCTGAGCACGCGACGCACGCACGCACGCGCCCGAAGCATACAGAGCAATGCGCGAGGTGATCGACCGACCCCCAGCGAAAGGGTCAATCACAGTGCAATGCGCAGCGACGAGAGCGTGAAAGGTTCGCGAGCGTCTGCATAACAGCCCATGAGCGTCACCACGCCAGCGTCAACGTGATAACTCGTACAAACGTGTCTGGCCCCACGGTGTCTGATACTGAATGGACGAGTTACGCTGGGGGGTGAGCGAAGGTATAACAAGGGCCTAATACAGCTCGTATTCCACGAATGGTGCGCAATCGTTGATTCATCAACACACTTTTGGGTTATTCGGGATCCGACAGCTCATAAGCGCGGCGACATCGAACTAGTAATGACGTATTGACCCGAAACAAATCGAGAATAAATTCCAACGCGTGTTGATGAATTAGGGTTCGCTCACCTTTTAGGAGTATCCGAACCCTCGAAGCGCTTTTAAGTTGTGTTAGATCTACAAACGCCATCAAAAACCTGAATGAACCCCGCATGCACGTTGATGTATCACGGTTTGCGCACCATTTGCGTAATATTTCGGTGTTTATCTAAGGTTACATATAGTAGTGGTACATTTCGTTCCGATTACGCTATATTCGTAGCAAAAATTGCGACTGTGGCGAGATTCGAACCTACGTCTCGTCCCTTTTGAAGGCACTGTAATGTTAAATCATTATGCGACGATGGATGGTTCTGTACGACAGATGTCATTTCCCTCAGAAAAATGCACGACAATTTGTAAGGAACGATGCTGCTGACATTTAGAACGAGAAATGTGGTTACAATGGGTAGAAAAGACAAAATGACTCCTTTTTTAATTTTGATAGTTGATACTGGGTTTTTAGGAGCAAAGTGTTTGCCAGATCATCAAGACAGTTTCTGGTGAAAAGTTGGCTGTGTATTCGCCTGAAAGTTCGTTTTCAAACATGTACAAATGTCGCCGTTTGATAATTCACGAGCAAAAGTTCTCCTCAACTGAACAGTTCTACGTGTGGACGAAAGCAGGTTCGTGTTTGGTTCGGTGATCCTCCGTACAAATTCGAGCTAATATTGTATATTCAGTGTTTTGCAAAGATTTAAACGCTGCGAACGCAATTTTGTGTCTGACGGACTCGAGGATGATCAAAGGACTTGGTGCTGGTCTTGATCAACTTAGTAAGTCTATTCCTTATTGGTTTCGATGGAAACAACCTATTTTTAACGTTCAGAATGCATGTTTATTTTGTGCGTTTGTGGTTTGATACAAAGCATTAAATATTCGAAAAATTAATAAACTTATGGATTGTTTGCATAGCATCAATACGAAGACTGTTCCGTTTCAGAGAGTTTCGATGTCGATCACTGGCGAAAGTTCTCATGGAAGGTCAGAATGAAAGCTGCCATGGCGAAGGTTAGTTCAGCTGACAACTGTTTCTGTATGTTGACTCCGAAGTTGAGTTTTTGCTTCAGTTTAAACAAAACCGACGATTGCGGTATCAGCTGTTTCGAACAATCGGTGCAACACTGGTCGAAGCAAACCCAGATGATAAGTATTGGGGAGTTGGGCTCTCATTAGGTTTGTATAGTCATCCTATTTCTAATCACCGATTTCTGCTTTTGTTCTGCAAGATAATTTTTTCTACCAAACTTCGTTTTCCAGATGATGAACATATAAGAGATCCGTCAAAATGGCCCGGTTCTAATGTGATGGGAGAAGTGCTTGTGCAAATCCGAGATGTTTTAGAAGAGGTACCGGAGTATGCTGAAGAGGTGAGGAACAATTTGCGATCCTTCCAAGTGATGAAAGCGCAAAATCGTATAAAAAATACATATAATTCATCGGCTGTCAGTTTTTTTTGCTTTGTCTGACCAGTGATGAGGTGACAAACTAAATCCGATTCTTTCGCAATACTTCTGGTAGAGCAATTCAAGAGCTTCGAAATAGTCTAGAACATATCGTAGTATACATCTCTTTGGTTGAAAACTATCCGAACAAAGCAACACTGAAAAGCGACAGTACTTTTGGTTCGTCCTAATCAATAAGGAATCCTTCCATTCAGGTGAGCCGCGCTCGGCAGAATCTCTTCGTGAGCTGAAAGACGTACCATGGTGCTGTTTTATCTCAGGTCTTTTACGTGACCAATTTGTTTTACTATGATCTAGTCACAGTAACGTCTTTGTAGTTTCGATTCTATGCAGTAGAGGCTTGTGCACAGATTAATTGATGGTATCTCTGATACAAGTCATTCGTTAGAGTATATGGGTGGACGAAAATCCTAGCAAGAAATCTTGAAATCATAACTACCTGAGATTTTTTGATCTAAAAAGCGAATAGAAGCATGACATTGTTGTCTTAATTATGAAATATAATAACCAAATAACAGGTAAGATGAGATGCTAACTTCTATATCTATTTCGCTATCCTTTCTTTTCTAAATTGATGGTGGCAGTTTCTTGGTGCCTGCCGTTTGAATTCACAGCTGCGGTCTATAGGTCTATAGTTTCAATTAATAAGGCGATGAGCTGGTGCATGAGCTTCGAACATAACACTAGTAAGCCGCTCTCAAGTGAGTTCGTTTTATAGTGCGTTTTATACTATTTATTCTTTGATGTCGATACTGCTCGTTGTGATGAGTCTTTGTGTTAATTTTTGTTGGACTCGTGTTGTTATCAGTGAGTGCGTAATATGTGTCGTATTTTCTTGCCCGACTAGAACGCGTAGATCCTTTTGATGATGAAATATTTATCAGCTAATTTATTTTCTTGACACTTTGACATAAATGCTTCCAAATTATCAAGATTCTGCTTTCAGGAAGGGGATATATTCGGCGACATAATTCTTGGTCCAGCTTAATAAAGTTGAAACTGAAATGGTCGAGGTTGGTCAGCCTCTCAGAGACGCGCCATGCATTCGCCTTCGTTTCGGGATGGCTGAGGCGGGTTGGATGCGAATTTGGCCTTCGGGAAAACCTGTGCGCACCAGCCGCTGTTCACCGTCTTAGCTTCAATCAAACATTTATAATGACCATGGAAGTATTGGTGGAGGCTTTTTCGTGTCTTTCACCGTGGAAGGTGAGGCAAAAGCTAATATGATGGCTCAAAAATGACCCTTAACCCATGTCGTTCTTCCCTGGAGGTAACGATGTACTGACCTCATTTTTTGTGACTCTATCGCCCACCTTCATGCAATTCCTTTGGCGAAGAATTAGTAGTAGTGGAGCCATTTCAACAAACGAAAGTTGACTTTCGGAGGAGAAAATGGACGCTTGCACGACAGTGAAACGATGTTTTTAACGCATTTATCACCTAGTCGGCCTCGACTGGTTGACCTTGACGAGCGAGTTGTATACCGCTCCTCATGACACCTCTCTGATAGGGACACAAGAAGTGTGTCGCTTTTACAAGACACCAAAATAAAAGCGAAATGGAGGTGTCGAGGCTTGTTCTTTGGTGTGCAAGTGCTTTCAAGTTCAGCCAAGGCATAAGCACAACAACAACAGACACAGATGTGAAGAAGCACAGTTCAGCAGCTGGTTGTTACAAAAACTTAACACGTTGACGACGGTGTGGCGCAATGCTGCGCCACGCTCAAGCTGCGCCACAGTCTTGTATCGTATTTTCCTCGATACATTTCAGAATTTCGAAGGATGTTTTTGTACCACTTTTCAGTTGACTTTTGCACATTGTTATAGGAAGCATGGTTCGTGAAAACAATTCTTAGCTTGTGATTTACTGGAATTTTTGATTGTGCACTGGTTTTCACTGGCAAGTAAAAACAAATAATGGTTATTGCAGGAAACAAATGAATGCAAACAAATATGGTTACTGAAACAAACACATGAATGCAAACAACTATTGATTATTAGAATAAACAAATAATGAACAATAAACCAATTACAATTTCCTTTTAACCTGGATAGGGAAAAAGGACATTCTAAAAGCTTCCAGCTGTTATTTTTCTATTTTCATTGCAAAAAAGAGGAATAGTCAAAATCCCCGATATTACAGGACTGTGTATGTAGTCTTCGAGATTTACTATTCACTTCCATTTTGAAAAAAAATTCGCCGTATGCCGGCATCATGCCACAGCCTCGGCGCGCTAGAAAATCGGTTGGTCCCACGCGCCCGACACTCGGAAAAGGCGCTGTCGTCAACGTGTTAAAGGTAAAAAGTAGGCGATGATCAGTCCCATAAGAGCGCGACACGTGTTCCATTCAGAATCGTAGAGGCATGATGAATGACCTGTATGATGACTTGCGGCGACCAGCCGCTATATCAAGTCAGTGTCTTTACTTTCCAGGCCAGGTATTTATCTTCCCAGACAGGTCTGGTACCGATTCACCAGACCCCGGATGGACAGAAGGCTTAGTTAACCTGGGCCCAGATTCATCATTGGCAAACCCCGATAAACCCCGAGATATAGCCCGAACGGCGCCCACATTTCTTTACTCATCCTAAACTTCCTGTATTAAACCCAGCCTCTCATCGTCTCTGCCGTCTGGTTATGACTGCGCCGCGGCTTCGGAGACCGCTCGCCCGTTCATGAATCTGGCCCCTGGATGAGGGTCGATCGCTTGACCATGCGGGGTCAGTAGCACCTATTACCACTGTTCCGTGGTCGTTACAAAATGAAAATAAAAATAAATAAAAAGTGGCCAAGGAACCAGAGAGAAATCTAATTTTTCTAAATTCTAAGGAAGTCGAAATCGGTGATCGGGTTCACTTTCGCTCGTCGACGAGCAAACAAACAAGCATGCGCAAGGCATCAGAAATCGACCAGCTGTGATGACGGGGCTACGAGAACTTCAGTCTCGAACCTTTCGAAAGCGAACATCTTATCAGCGAGTTCGTAACCACTCGTAGATCTACTGGAAATTATTCGAAACTATTGGATTGTCGATAAAACCGGGATTCGACATTTGGACCCCTGCCAACACCTCATATTGGCGGAACTTCATGACTGCGTTACAGTACCGGACGCGCCGCAACGCTAAAACGGCGACAGCGGCGCCTCGGAGCGCCGAAACCCGCCGCTTTTTAATAACTTCTTTAAAATTCGCTTATTTGCAAAAATAAGTATATATTCGAGCTCAGCAGCTTGAGCTCTATCACTGCATGTGCATTTTTCCCAAATTCGTGATACTTGTTTTTTGTTGCCCACTCGATCTTCGGATCCCGTTGCTGCTTCGGTGCCTCGCTTGGTGAATCACCACCGACTTGGCTCCGCCTCCTTCTCGCCGCCTATAAATATGCGGCGCGTCCTTCCCTAGCGTCCCAAGCTAAGAGTAGGGGGCCCACGGGGTGGCTCGAAGGAGCTACCCCGCGGGGCCCCCGTTGGGCATGGGATGCAAATGAGCTGTGGTTAGCTCCTCCCGGGTCACCACGCGTGGACACCGAAACGGCGCATTTCGGCGCTCCGGAGCGCCGCTACCGCCGCTTTATCGTTGCGGCGCGTCCGGTACTGTAGTTGCCATGCAACAAAAGTGTGAATTACACGGTATCATGTGAAATTTTAGTAGAAAATAAGATTTTTTGTCATTTTAGGGAATCAGTCAGGACTAACAAATCTGGATGTTGGTTTCCGGTGTGTCTTGCACTATTCAGTTGTCTTCAGAAGATATCACTATTCTTTGTTGTTATCTAGCGACTGTCTTTCATCGCAAAAAGTTGGCAACGAAATGTGTATGGAAACGTTCAAATTTGCTGTAGCTCTCAAAAACAGAAAGGTGAAACTGACTTGAGGGTTGATTCCCTTGGGTTTTTGCCTGCGTGAACAAGGTCTGCGAGATGGTCCTATTTCACTGTCATTCTAGAGAATATTTATTTCCAGATATCCTAAGGAGAGCGTCTCAAGGATCCAAGATCTCCAGAAGGGCCAATATTATCTTTTAACGGTTCAATAATTTCCGATGCATCCTGATTCCTACGTTTTCGGGTTAGAAATACAATGGCCTTCGGGGGCCAGCCGCTAAAGGTCAGTGTCTTTACCTTTCCAGACAAGTCTGGTACCAATTTAAAAAAAATCATCGTCACCGACGAAGAGTTCGGTGGTCGGGGCAAAGGAGACGTTCAGAAGACCATGACCTTATGCCAGTTTGGTAACAAATGGTAGCTCGCTCTTCGCATTTTCTCTGCTCGTCGTGGTCTGGTTCAGTAATCCAGTGAACCACCATAAGTCTATCGTTTCTCCGTTCTGTTGAATCGGGTAAATTGAGTCCCGAAGTCTCAGTACCACAAAAAAGGAAAAAAAAAGAAGAAAAGAAAAAAGTTTCTGAAAAGCTAAATATGAATTTCATGCGCTTCAATCCCTCTCATTCCCTTCGCCTTCGGAAATCCAACAAAATTCCAGTTGAGAAAGCCAGCTGAATGCTAACGTATAACAATTTCATAACGGTCTGGTTAAGCTGACGTCGCTCTCATGACGGCGAGGAGTTGCGAAAGGCGATTGTCGATCGGGCGGAGGAGGGGCACGGGGCCGCTCAAATAGCGCTGCCGAACACCCATTCGCCGTCCAGTTCGCAACGGTTGGCTACCTCCGCCTTACTCCAGTCGAAATGGTCTGCCTTTTGTGTGTCGCCGTGATATCGGCTTTGTCTGCAGTGTTCTTCTTCTTCAGAAGAGCCAAGAAAGAGGTACGTTTCAACTAGTAATTCATTAGATCGAAAAAGTTGCGAAGAAAGCCTTTAGCTGCTTCTCCGAGTAGGCAGGGTAATCTGATTCTGATAAAATTTTGCCTGAGTGTAATGCTGAAACCAATTTTAGAAAGTCCATGAAAGAGGTGGGTTCTAGCTCATATTTCGTTGGGCTTACTCAAAAGTATGACAAAACTTTCTGGCTTTTGTTCTTAATTTTAATTCTTATCAAATCTGCGTGATGTTAGGATGAGTCTGATATTAACCGGCTTATACTGAAATCTGGTACAGTGGTAAGAGGCGCTGCTGACACCCGCACGGTTGAGCGATCGATCCCGGCCCGGGCTAACCAAGCTTTCCATCCCTCCGGGTTTGGGTAAATTGGTACCAGACTTGTCTGGGAAGGTAAAGACACTGACTTGGTATAGCGGCTGGCCCCCGCAGGTCATTGTATAGGCCAAATCCGCATTCACTATGCCTTTACGACCTGGATGGAATGCGGCGGCGCGTCCTCAGAGGACTGATCAACGCCAGCACCTTTACCTTTACCTTTACCCTGCAATTATTGAAGTGATACAGGGTATCTGCTCACCCAGAGGGGCAAACAGTTGAATGAACGAACAAGCAAGAAAACAAATGAAGAGCCCTGAAGAAGTAAGGTGACCGCAAACCACAAGTGACATTGCTGTTAGATATGAGTGGAGTGGGATTAGCTCCCCTCTAGCGGGTTGTCAATGAGAAGGAGGGAACTATCAATGCCAGAATTTTTGATCTCTAGAGGCTTTTGGATGAATTACTCCATTTGAAGGTGATTGCTGCATTTCGAAGAGAATTTCGTTAGTTTAAGGCTCAAACGAAATGGTATTTTATCAGATGCTAGATACCTGTATGGGTAAGGTAAAGGTGAACGGGTCGGCATTAATCACTCCCCTGAGGATGTCCTGCTGTAGCTGGCTCTCATTCAGATTCATAGGGACATAGTGAATTTGTATTTAGTGATAGGACGCTGCTTAGGCAGGCATTGAAGCTCGTGATATCGCTTTCTGCTTGGAGTCGTAAGAGATTTAGCGTTCTTCTCAAGAAGAGCTAAAAATAGCACGGAAACGTCTACTATTGGGAGGATCCGCAGAGGGCGCTTGTCTGTTCATTCGCCGTGGTCGTAAATCAGGACTTTTTAGAAGACGTCGGTGTTTACGTGCACGTTCCAAGACGGCACAGATGTTTCGAGTGGGCGTTTCCGCTCGTTCATTTTGCATAGAACACTGTAAACTAGCCACAGAAACATCTCTGCAAACGCATCCGATCAGCGGGTCGGTTAATAGGTTATAAAATTTCGGTACTTTTCCTCTTAAGGCCCAATTATTATATCATACCCAAGCGCATCATATCATGCTTACATCTTGATGCACATCCTTGAAACGGGCTATCATATCATGCTCGAGCCATAATCAATTTATTATCAAGCTGTTAAACAAAATTAACGACTTATCTAAGCTAGAAAACAGCTTCATACGATAGCCTCTGAAACATCTCTCTTTTGGAAAAACTCCTCATTCTTGTGAGAAAAGATCGGCTTTTTTCTTCTATATCAGGCAGATCAAACGGGCTGCACACGAACATAGGTGGATGCGAAATGGTATGATATCGAATAGCACGATATGATAAGACCGCTCCAAGGGTGTACATTAAGAAACGAGCGTGATATGATACGGCTGAGCATGACATGATAATTGGGCATTAAGAGGAAAAGCACCAAAATTTCCACCCCGCCGGTTTCCTTGTATTGGGAAACCTAAAACCAAAAGTGAGGGGCTGAAATGCGAACTGCGCTTGTGAGCTACAATTAAGGTTTTATTAGAGTTGGACTTATAAAGCTGTAATAATGAACAACCGCCTGAAAAACCTCCAAACCTCAAGACGGATGTCAGGACGTATGTCTCCGTATATTATCAGTGGCTTTTGAATTATCATTTTATGAATTTGTCATGAAACTTTGATTTCAGGTGAAAATCCAGAAAGAAGATTGGAAACGTGACTTTGTCTATTTGTACCAATTCCCTCGCAGCAAAACCGTACCAAGTCTCTCACCGTATTGCTTGAAAGTGGAGACCTTCCTCAAGGCGCACAACATCCCGTATGAGGTTGGTGTCATATTTCGTCAGTTCGGGAAGTCACTATTCATTCATTTATTTATGTGAGGGCGCACGTGGTACAGTGGTGAGGGGCGCTATTGACACCCGCATAGTTAAGCGATCGATTCCCGCTTGGGATAACCAGTCTTTCATCACTCCGGGGTCGGGTAAATTGGTACCAGAGTTGTTTGGGAACGTAAGGACACTGACCTGGTATAGCAGCTGATCACCCCAAGTCATTGTATAGAAATACGCGTTCACCATGCCTCTACAATTCTGAATAAAACAGGAATGCAGCGGCCTGTCGTTAGGTGACTAGTCAACACCTTTACCTTTACCTTTACCTTTTTGTATGTAACAGTGTCCCGCAAGAAGGCTCCAATAAAGGGGCATATTCCCGTTGAATGGTAGGTAATTTACCTGGGCCCAGATTCATGAACGGACGAGCGGTCTCCGAAACCGCGGCGCAGCCAGAACCAGACGGCAGAGTCGATGAGAGATTGCGTTCAACATAGGAAGTTTAGGATAAATAGAGAAAGGTGCGCGCCGTTCACAGGCTATATCTCGGGGTTTATCGGGGGTTTACCAATGATGAATCTGGGCCCTGAACTTGGAAATGACCAAAAGCTGTCTACAACATCATCATAATTGTTGAAGGAAAGTTCGGCATTCTACTTCAAAGCGAGGGTAACTCTGTTAGGGTCAATAAACTAAAAGTGATTTATAGAGGTCCATTCCTTAAATTTTAATGTATTGGATTTACAGGTCGTTACCACGACGATGGGAAGATCGAAGTACGGTCTACTGCCTTTCGTCGAACTAAACGGCGAGCACATTGCCGATTCTCAGATAATCCTAGATAGACTGAGCCAGCACTTCAACGTCAAGGTTCATCTTCTCTTATCTCTTTCTCCATCCATCGATAGTCCAATGAATCTCAAAATTTCCAATGAACTCGGAGAGAAAGAAGTGCATGTAATACGAAACTATTCTGCTATTTGCCGCTTTTTTGTTTAGCGGTTTATAGACGAGAACTAGTTGTTTGGCTTATATATTTGTAGATGCTAGGTTATTCGTAAAACACTGGCATCGATCGGGACTTGAACCCGCGTCTTTCTGTTTCCGGCAGACTGCACTAACCACTGTGCTACCGATGCTCCAAATATATAAGTGCATGTAATCGTTTTCCAAAGTAGCCTTGATCAGTTTCATTTTAAGAAAGCTGAAGAGGAGCTGAATATTGAACCATTTTCTTTGTATTTTCATTAAGTGTTATTTTCAGCCACTGTCTTCTCCCAGAGATGAAGCTATGGCACGAGCTGTCGACCGAATGTGCGACAATCACACCTCAATGTTCGTGCTCAGATCAACTGGATTTTGTTGTTTTGAATTGTTTGTTCGATATTTTCAAGTGATAATCAATAATTGTTTCGTTTAGGTTGCAGTACAAGTTCAAAGTTGTCGAGAACCCTAGCGACAGCTATATTATTACAGCTCTTCAAGACATGAAATATCCGACGTGGCTCATTGCCCTCGGGGCTCCGCTGCTCTCCAAATTCCTGAAGTGCAAGGTAGGTCTTCAATTTGGTGCAGTTTTCTGGCATGAGCACGTTCAAAAAGGTCAATATACAATTTAAATCTCTAAGAATTGACGAAGTGAGGCGCAAAGGTAGTTGGTGCTAAGTTGTCTGCTGAGGATGCGCCACGCTTTCGTCCTTTATCCAATTAGAGGCACATGCATATTTGTTCTAGGCAATGACTTAGGAAGTAGTTGATGGTTGATACATTGACTCCACCTTCCCATTGCGGTCCGGTAAAAATTTACCCAATCCCAGGGGTGGAAGTCCTGGGGAGCTTGAATTGGGGACATATGTATCGCTTGGCTTTGTGGTTAATAGTGTTGCCTCTTTTCACTTTTCGTTTTTTCTTATTCTTCTTTTTAGTAACTGATATAAGAAAATAAATATGATAACATGGGAATTATTGTTTAGCCTTCACTGGAACGTAAGAATTATTATTTTCCCTTAACTAGTAGGTGTTTTGGGGTGAAGTGTGGTAGGGAGGGATGAGATGGCAGAAATTTTCGCAGACCTGTGGAGTTGTAGGTTAGCAATTGGAAAGAGTTATGGGATTTACCTGTTTCGCTTCTTAACCTTATACCCTACCCTAAAGAACAAAACACTCCTAGAGGCTCATCAATAGGGGAAGGAGTGCGTGGTGTAGCGGTATGGAGAGGGGTTTATATACCGACATGAGAGTTGAGAATGGGCAAAAGATGGATCAAAAGAGGATTCAGGGTAGGTAAAAAAGGGAATCAGAGGAAAGAGGAAGGGAAGAGAGGAAGAGGACAAGGTTAAGAACTTATTATATATTCATAAGTAGTTCGGTAACAATTTTTTTATGTTTTTTGTTATCTAAAAATTCATAATAGTTATATATAATGTATTAATTTTTATGAGACTGGAAGAAATAGCTTTGTAAAGGATGTCGTTAGTTGATTAGATATGTCTCATGAATGCGGGTTTTGCTTTATTTTTCCTTCTTTTCTCTTTTATATTACCAATTTTGGTATTGCAGCTGTGGTGCATTCAGCTGGCATATGAAATTTCTTCCAAAGTTTCGTTTGTAGGTCATGTTTTTCCTACGGAATGTTTATTTAGCTTTCGAAACGAATTAAATCGTCCATTGGCGACTTCTCCGTGGAAGACTGCAAGGATCTACTCAAGAGGGATTATGATGCGTACAGGGACCTGCTCGGCGACGGAAAATTCCTTTTCGGAGACGAAATCACTGTGGTAAGTCAGCGATTATTTATTTTGAGATCTAGTGGCTTCTCCATTTCCATCAATATTTTTGAGGTAGATTTTGAGTAATTTGTTGGATTTTTTTTCGGTTCTCATGATATGAATGGTGATTTCAGGCGGATTGCACCTTGTTTTCCCATCTGGCAACAACAATTTACCTGCCCGTCGAGAACTACGCCAAGGACCTGTTGAAAGAGCAATATCCGTCCCTTATCGCTTTCTGCGAGAGAGTCAAGGAGGCCACATTCGGCGGCGAATTCGAGCAAGAATAGTCCACAGAAGTATTTCTTCCAGAATCTCTTGAGTGCTGAATTCGGCTTATCTCACAATGCGTGTAATCTTCGTGTATTCCTATTCTTTTGTGTTATTGGCTTCTACACCATAGTTCTCCAAGAACGTTGCTATGTGACGCTTTCCCTCCTGGTAATGGTATTTATGCCAGCTTATACTCGTTTTGGACCATAATTTTTCAAAGTTTTAATGGAAGTTTCGAGAAAGAGCAATAAAGATTAGTTATCGTTATGTTCAACGGTTTCCTTTTGTCTGTCAACTGCATCGATATAAGTGTTCTCAGTGTTCTTCCACCAAGAGCCTATTTAATAGGTTTTTGCAAAAGTCCGGCGACACTTTTGCAACATTTTTCAAATTGACAGCAATTTATCCAAACGAAATCTCAGTCAACGTTATAATCACTATTCAGATTTGTGACTATTCCCCATCTTTAGGGCAACTTCTCAATTCCTCTCCGCCAGAAGTCCGTCAGCTGTGACGAAAAAAATTGACCGACTTCTATTGTCAGTTGGGCTTGGTTGTTGAATTCCATATCTCGAAAGTGTTGCTTTAAGAACCAGAATAAGTGATAATCTGAAAGAGCAAGGTCTGGAGAATAAGGTGGATGCAGTAGAACTCCCCGACATGCCAGAAAAACGCCCTGAAAGGGTAAAGTCTACCTCTTGCATGACAACGCTCGTCCTCATGTCCCAACAGCGACTTGTGAGAAAATTCAGGATTTAGGCTGGGAAGTTCAACCGCATCCACCTTATTCTCCAGACCTTGCTCCTTCACATTATCACTTATTCACGTTCTTGGTGCAACACCTTCGAGATGTGGAATTCCACCACCGAGATCAATTGACAATAGAGGTCGGCAAATTTTTTTCGTCACAGCTCTCAGAGTTCTGGCGGGAAGGAATTGAGAAGTTGCCCTATAGATGGGGAAGAGTCATAGATCTGAATCGTGATTATACCGTTTCCTGAGATTTTGTTTGAATAAATTGCTGTCAATTTGAAGAATGTTTCAAAAGTGTCGCTAGACTTTTGCAACAACCTAATACAATTCGTGAAGAGCCAGTCGGAGAAGTCGCCAATCTCGAACAATTAATGACGACTGGAGTAACGAAACGAAAAAAAGAATATTGGAAATGTTGCCAATACCTTCTGTTTCGGACAACCTGGAACGTTTTCTCAAACAGCAGTAGATAAGTGTTCAAGATAGCATTCGATCAGGATTTTTTTGCAATTTTCCACTGCCCACAAGGCATTTTTGTCGTGTGATGTGATCAGTAATCGATAGCGAGAGGCTCGAATCTTGGGCAAGTCACAAACAGTTACGGCAATCGATTTATTAGAGAACACCAACAAGATAAAAGAGCAAGTACAGTCGAAAACAAAAGTAAAGACTCAAGTGAGATGATCTTCCCGGGGTATTTATAGCACCGGCTTCGCGCCGAAATCTCGGCGCTCCGCCTCCACGTATCTTCTGGAATATGTTTGAATTCAAAAGGCACATGCTAGAGTATTTGAATGTGGATTACGCAATACTACTACAACGGAGAAAGTACGGTTACAGATCTGATAAACCTTGGCGGAGCGATCAATCAGCTTTACCTTTCGCCGATCAGCTTTACCTTTCACCTTATCGATCTCGGTCTTCTGGTCAACATCAAACCAAAATAAGAACTTTTCGTAACCTACTAGCTCATGTGTGAATTTTTATGTAATTCTGGTAATGGCATTAATACATTTTCTCACTTTTAATAACTGCTGCGAGTAATGTGTGTGTTGCGGCACGCATTGGCATCTGCCGACGTCGTGGATAAATAAATAAATAAATAAATAAATAACAATAAACTTTTATGTCGAGATTTATAGGAAGAGCATGTAATTTCGAGAAGCTCTAGTTTCGATACCGCTTTCTGAGGGTTACTACTACTAGTGTAAGATATTGTAAAGACAGTGCAAGGAAAATTTCACCACGTTTTTGTGCTGACGTCGCTCCTATGACGGCATGAAGTTGCGAAAGGTGATTGTTGATCGGAGAGGACGGGCACGGGTTCGTTCAAATAGCGCTGCCGAACACCCTTTCCACGACCAGTCCCAACCGACTGACCTTCTCCCTCCCCTGATCGAAATGGTTTTAATTCTATGCATAACTCTGATATCGGCCGTGTCCGCAGTGCTTTCCTTTTTCAGAAAGTCTAAGAAAGAGGTGCGTTTCAATCAATATTGGGCAGAAGTCGTTTAGAAAGATGACAGATTCCTCCAGATGCTTCGAAAAATTTCGGCCATTATGTGAAGATTTCGTCATTCTCGCGAGATTTATTAATTTTGAGGTGGAACCCGAAGAGTTTCCATTCCGGGAAGACGAAAATCAAAGAATAAATAAATTCGATTTCATTTCTTCATTTTCACTTCAACCATTGCTGCTCAAGTGATACTGACTTTTAGCGCGCTTAAAGATGTAGACATAAAAATAAGTTGTGAAAATGTAAACTTTGAAAAGTGTGAAGAGAATCGACCGACTATTCTCTCCGGTAAGATAAGAAGTTTGCTATCAGAGAGAAGTGGAGGTCGACAGATCAAGCGTCAAACATATTAGCTTCTAGAACCTTGCTCGAATTCCTTTCCAATCAATCTTTGGAGTACGGCTTTTATATTTGTAGATAAAACGCTCCAGGCGTACTGTCGTAATAAAAACGTGTAATTTTTCACTTCCAAGCCATATAGCACCCCAATTTTTAGAAATTGCGGAATTTAAAGTCATCAAGCTCTAATTCTAGGTGAAAATCCAGAAAGATGATTGGAAACGTGACGTTGTCTATCTCTATCAATTTCCTCGTAGCAAAGCGGTTCCATGTCTCTCAACGTATTGCATGAAAGTGGAGACGTTTCTTAGGGCGAACAAAATCCCTCATGAGGTTGGTGTTATTTTCTTAGAGAATGAGGGTATCTAGTGATATCAATTATCGATTCATTTGTTGTTCGTGTCTATCCTTGATAACGTATCTTCTGCTCCATAGATGAGACACTTATTTTTTCAGTGGGGTCGTTTTAGACTCCCCGGCAGCAACAGCACTGCAGAAGCTCCCTCCATTTGCCGCTGCCGTCGAGTGTGAAGTTTATCCTCGAAATTGGAAAATTCATCATTATTCCCATAAAGATAGATTAATCCTGTAAAGTCTAATACCTTAGGAGATAGCGAATCTACTGCAATGGCAGTCTCACTCGAAAAATTTCGCTAGACGTTCAATTGTTAATTATCCTGGTTGATATATTGATTGATCGTAGTTCCAGTCTTTCTAGCAGTAATGGATAGCTCCTGGAATACGATCAGGTATTGATGTCCATTCCTTTAGTTTAAAAAAGTTTGGAGTTTTAGGTCTTTGTTACCCAGTTGGGTAGGTCGAAGTACGGTTTGCTGCCTTTCGTCGAACTCAATGGCGAGCACATTGCCGATTCCCAGATAATCCTGAACAGACTGGTCGAGCACTTCAACGTCAAGGTATGCTTCATATTTCGCTCTCTAAATTTGTTTCATTTCTAAGTCGGGTAAGCGTGGTTCAGTGGTAGGAGGCGCTACTGACAACTGCAGGTTCGAGCGATCGATCCTCGGCAAGGCCACCAAGTCTTCCATCCCTCTGGGGTCGGGTAGGAGAGACCTGTCTGAGAAAGTAAAGATACTGACTAGGCATAGCGGCTGACCCCTGTAAGTCATTCTATAATCCGAATATGCAGTCACAGTGCCTCTCCGATTCTGAATGGGACGCGAATGCGTGGCGCGTCCTTAGTTGACCGATCAACGCCGACACTTTTACCTTTACCTTTTCCCTTTTGTTAGCCCCCATGAGTTCGACCTGTTTAAAAAATCCAAATTTACCTATTGGAATAACAATAACAACTATGAAGGACAAATTGGAACAGATTTAGTGACTAATGTGAAGAGATTGTTCATAGCGTAGGGTAGGTCCGTAATCCTTCGCTAATAAACCAAAGATCGGGGTCACTGTTACCGAAACCGCCGCGTTCCGGGCTATAAACCTACATATTTTTGTGGTTTTTCAATTTGTGCGTGATTTTTAGCCGCTACCCTCTCCCAGAGATGAAGCTATGGCAAGAGCGGTGGGCAGAATGTGCGAGAACCACACGTCGATGTTGGTGATCAAGTCCATTATACTTCATTGTCTAGAACTGCTTTCTCGATTCAATCAATAATCATTTTAGGTTGCACTACAAATTCAAAGTTGTGGAGAACCCTAGCAACAACTACACCAATATTGCCCTTGAGGATATGGGATGTGCTTCGTGGCTCATTCCATTCGCTGCTCCCTTGTTTTCAAAATTCCTGAGGAGCAAGGTAGGTCCATTATGACTCAGTTTTTCTTCGATGTTTCGCAAGTTAATCTTCAGAGCAGCTGAAGTGATTTGATTTTTTTTCATTAAAAATATAAATATTGTTGGGTATGAATATTGGACAAAGCAGCAATTGATTTTTCCCAGCTACAGTAGTTTGTGTTTGTGGGCCCGCGTGGTACAGCGGTAAGAGGCGCTGCTGAAACCCGCACGGTCGAGCGATCGATCCCGGCCCGTGCTACCCAAACCTACTCCTCCGGGATCGGGTGAATTGGTACCAGACTTGTTTGGGAAGGTAGAGACACTGACCTGGTATAGCGGCTGGCCCCCGCAGGTCATTGGATAGGCCAAATATGCGTTCACTATGCCTCTACGACTTGAATGGAACACGAATGCGGCGGCGCGTCCTTAGGAGACTGATCAACGCCGGCACCTTTACCTTATCCTTTTACCTTACAGTAGTTTATTAAAAGATGTGTTACCTTGCATTTTTGGGTGCAGGTCGCTGAAACCAAAGTTATTCCGGTTGATGGTTTCAATGACTCTTATTGAAAATACCCTAATATGTGCCCTTGTTGGAAATTCTAGATTTTCTTAGAAAATTTAAACTCTTTTTCATATGCATTTTCAAAAGAATGTATTTTAGGAACCACTTAGCTTCTGCTTGTCTAGTGGTGACGTTCTGATTAAGCATGATTAGCTTAACTGGAATAAAATTCTTTTTGGTTTCAGCGATCCGCACCCAAAAATACAAGGCGACATATCTTTTCGCGAACTACTGTACTTGTAGCGGTGCACGACATAAGAATGAATTAACCAAAGTTGCCTCAGGCTCTTATATATTGGATGCTAGCATACCAGATGTTTTATCGTACATTTTTGATAGCCCACGTAACAATTATTTAGGCATCGAAGCGCATCAAGGTCTCCTTGGGCGACTTCTCTGTGGAAGATTGCAAGAATCTACTGAAGAAGGACTATGATGCGTACAGGGACCTTCTCGGCGATCGAAAGTTCCTTTTCGGAGATGAGGTAACTGTGGTAAGTCAGCGATTCATTGGTTGAGTTCAAGTGGAGAATATTTACAGATGGTAACAAACAGTGCGCGCAGTACAGTGGTAAGAGGCGCGAATGACATCCGAGTGGTTGAGTGATCGATCCTCGCCAGAGCTAACCAGGCCTTCCATCTCTCCGGGGCTGGGTGAATTTACACCATACATGTTTGGGAAGAAAAAGACACCGACTTCGTATAGTGACTAGTCCCGTGAGTCGTCGTGTAGGCTAGATTCGTGTTCACAGTGCTTCTAGGATTCTGAATGAAACACGAGTTCATGGCGCATCCTTAGGAGACTGATCGAGGTCGGCACCTTCACCTTCATCATTGGTATGGACGGTGATTTCAGGCGGACTGCTCCTTGTTCTCTCAGTTGGCATCCACCATTTACCTACCCGTTGAGAACTACGCCAAGGATCTGTTGAAAGAGCGATACCCTACCCTGGTCGCCTACACCGAGAGAGTAAAGGAGGCGACTTTCGGTAGCGAATTCGCCCAAGAATAGACAACAGAAACAATTCTTCGAGAATCTCTCATTATCTTCCACATTTATCATATCAGATAATGCGCCTAGTCCTCTTGTAACCTTATCAGTTCGCGATCATGGTCTCTCGAATGAAGATTGTAAATCCCAAAGTGCATTGTTTATTCATGAATCTTTCCCAAACTTTAATAAAGATTTAAATGGAAATCCGATCGAATTATGCAACAAGACATTTATTCATTAAAACCTGATGGAGAGCACTATACAACAGTAAAACGACAGATCCACCCACAAAAAGCTACGGTTTGAGAACATCAAATTTAAAGCACGGAAAATGAGTTCCACAGCTGTACATGTTACAAGCTTCTCGTTGAGACCTTTTAATTATAACTAATTGGTCATGAAATGGACCCATAAAAGATACGGGGCTGCACAGGTCAAATTTCGCTTATTATGGCAGCAGAATGATTATGGAAATGAAAAGAAAACCTGGTTCGATCGGGTAAAAAAAGCGTGGAGTATCAAGCAACTGCAGCGGACGACTTCCTTGCCGTCGGCCTTCTAGGGGTTACCGTATTCCCCACTGCACCTCCTCCTCCTCTTCCTCCTGCTCCTGTAGCACCCTCTGGATCACAGTACTGTTTGCAAATCCAGGTACCTTGAGGTGCTTCCGTTAAGCCAATGCAGTAAGTGTGGAATCCTCGATCGCACTTGTCGCAGAACATCATTGCCTCCTGAAAACTGTAGAGTAAACTTAAACCCAAACACTTTTACCGAGCCTAAAACATACCTCGTGATCACCCAGACTGCAAACACTGCATCGTTTGCAGTCAATACATTGCCATGCGTATGTGGCAACGTGCGTGGCCATTTCGTCGCTCATATCCAGACAAGAGGAGTGCGATTGCAGTGGGCAGGAGACACATCTAAATGTATTTGAAAGACTTATGATCCGTTCATACTCTGCAGCAAAGCGGCGTAGTAATGTCGGGGGAGAGACTCAGAAAACGCTATATAGCTGGAGGCGCTCTGTCGAGGCCTTTAGACACTTTGTTCCAGTAAGGCGGTCCCAGGGAGGAATCGCGGATTCTACCGCAGTAAGAATGGGCAAAGTCGCTCAGCTACAACGGTTTTTTGCTGCCCAATATATACCATTTTCACCTTGATTTGGACGTTTTTCAAACCAAATTGGACGTTTTTTCAAACCAAGTCGGACGCTTTTCAAATCAAATTGGCGTGAGAAATGTCCAATTTGGTTTGAAGACGTCCGACGTGATTTGAAAAGTGTCCAGTCCAAGTGAGAATGGTATAAATGAAATAGAATTAATGAAAGACCTGCTGTCCCATAGAAATAACTTCGCGTGGAGCTAGGTAAACGCGGTCCGAAAAACATTTGTAGATATACCAAAGAAAGACGGCTCGCGTAGTGCAGCGGTAAGAGGCGCTACTGACACTCTCGCAGTCGATCGATCCTCGCTCGGGCCAACCGAGCCTTTCATCCTTTCGGGGGTAGGTAAATTGGTGCTAGATTTTTCTGGGAAGGTAAAAACACTGACTCGGTATAGAGGCTGCCCCCCCCCGCAAGTCATTGTATAGGCCAAATACGCATTCACCAAGCCTCTACGATTCTGAATTGGACACGAATGCGGCGGGGCGTCCTTCGGGGGCTGAGCAACGCCGCCACCTTTACCTTTTAGCTTTACCAAAAAAAAGGAAGAAAAATGGATGGTTAGGTGGAGAGAAGTTGGTTTTTACTAGAGAAAAGTAGAACAAACCCTTGAAAAGTTGAAAAAAAAAACTACAATCACTGCAGACTTACTTCACCAACACCTCTCCAGGCGCCGCTGGAGAGTCGCATGTGCCACACTTGACTGGTTGAACCACCGGAGGCTTTGTGGGTCGAGGTGTCGATCTCTGCGGCTGTGCTGCTGCACTCTGAACACTCGCAATTGCAGGTGAACGAGGAAAATTCAGATCTCAAAGTACATTCAAACGCCAGCAATCGCTAGCCATTCCAATAGTCGAGGGATTTAGCGAGTTTCTGAACGTCAACCTGAATTTAAAGCTTTTTCAATCGATCGACGCTCCACTTAATCAGTGAGTGAATAAACCAAGGTACTAGGCCGTTGTTCGGTACAACTATCAGAGTAACATGAGTGCTATACAGTACCTCGAGCTAAAATCAAAGTCATTCGCTCATCTGACAAATTTTTATAGACTGACGTCTGCATGGCGGTGAAAATTTCCTGTGAGCGTGAAAATGACCAATTAGGAGTAGTTGTCGTACGAAACCACTTCCAAAACAACAAAAGTGAAAACACTTTCAACCCCCACTCAACAATTACGAAATTACGATGTAAAATTTGTTCAAATCCAGCACGCTGAAACCCAGAGCTGGTAAATAAGAATAGCAAACTGAAAGTATTCAAATCCCAACAGAGTTTGTGGAGTGTCGATGAACACATAAATAAAACATATGTATTCTGATTCACGTGCAAAAAAAAAATAAATACATTACTGAAAGATTTTCGAAAGTAGGTAGACTTAATACAATATTACTTACTCGGTCGCTTTGAACGAAACCACAAGTGTGATTCAAAGAAAAAAATGCTAAGCTGAGATCAGTAAGACGCTATAACCATTATAATATGTAAACCTAATATCCACCAAAATGCCCGTTACATTCTCGAGGAAATGCGTTAGATATTGTATGAGTAGCAAGCTACAAGACGTAGAAGAATAAGTGCTATGAGAGAAAAAAAGGAACAAATGATCTTTCTTTGATAATGATCTTTGGCGATAAATGTCTTTTCGTTCATTCAGTACTCATCATCATCGTCGTCTGCATAGGCCGTGACACGTTTTGCACCGCTTCGAGCCTAAACAGCCATGATTCACAGAAGTCGGAGAAGCAGACCAGAATACCCACTGTTTTGTACGTGGCTCTACTCTCGTAATCCCTAGGTAATAGTTTACAGCTGAGCGAGCACTGCTACGTGATCACTGGGTATGAGAAGGGGCTGCTTTTAAAACAGCCACATTCATATCCAACGCTTCAGTGGCTGTTTAGGCTCACATGAGTGTATACAAAAACCGATTTCTTCAAATCCATCAAAAAGAGATTTGCAAAGCGATTTCGTAGACGTGGCGCCCAGAACTAGCCCAACAACTCCCTAAGCTGAATAACCTGCAGGTTAGATCTCTTTCGAGAAATTTACTAAAAAGAAAATTGTCACAAAGCTGAGAACAAGAGAGAGGAAGAGGGCAGTTCGTATCGTTCAACTGGACCTCATAGAGAGGCATCAGCGACGGGCAGAACGATAGTTAACAGTGTGGCTCGCTACGATAGTGATAACCTCAGCAGATGATTACTAAACTGTTTTTTTTTGCAAAATAGATGATAAAATCGTGATAAAACACTAAAAATGCATATAACGACCCCGAGTGAAGTAGAAAACAGAGAATACAAAGGGAGAGCTTCCAAGAGAAGTCAAGGCCTATTAGTAAGATTCCCCCAGTTAAAGATTTGAATTACGAAGCAGGTAGCTGTCTGATTTGAATTTTCAAAGGTTGAAATAAAGGGTTAATTGAAGATTAAAAACACCGATCTCTTCAGAAGACAATTTCACCTCTCTCGCATGAAGATTTCTACTGGAGTTGTGTAAACTCATATAGATAATCAAATTGAAACGATGACGACGATAAATGGAAGTGACATGATAATAGTATGTGCAATTCAAAAAAAAAAACGCCGTCGTCCCATTTACATTCAACACACATTGGGCGATTTCCAAGGTATACTTGACAAACACAAAGTTGTGACGTTGTCTCTAGACCTGCTGGCCAGTTTTCTAACTAAATATTAGTCACGCGAACGCTGCGAGGTTGGAACGACACTTAAAAAAGTCTGAAGAAACCACAGAAGCACTAATATAAAACCTAACAAATGAAGCGATACTGGGTCGTTTAAAGACAATAAGCAGTATAAAAAACGAAAATATCTATCGATCAGTGTAGTCCCTATCGCACTGTGAAACGCCATCATGGCATTATTGTAGAAGAAACCTCAGCAGCACGAAAGTGCTGCGCGACACATTCGTGTTAGGTAATATCCTAACGAACTAAGCAACCACCTCCCTCTTTTCTGTCACATATCTTGCAAATAATTATGGGCCGTATGCTCGTCTACCAAACGTAAGGGGAAAATCCGATGCTTTACCTTATTTACAGTCAATAGTCGTATTCGTGAATAATTTCACAAAAAAAAAACGCTTATTCTTGTCAAATCCACACGAAGAGAACGGGAAAGGCAACAACAAAGTTGAACTTGAACTTACAGATTTGCGAGTTGACTCGGGACGTGGTGTTACCGCCTCCTGTTTCACTCCCGGTGAGCCAGGAGCATCCGCATTCTGCTGAGCTCCCGCCATTTTTTCAAATCCTGACAAGAAACAAAAATTAGAAAATGCTGGGATTTTGAGTGATTCCAATAGTTGCACGACACCGAAAAACAAGTGTGAACCCACTTTGCATGTCTTTCTCTGAAACGTTGATGGGAGGAGGTGATGGATCCCGCGGCACCGTGAACAAATGCTCGCCGTCTAGAACACTTCCAAGTGGAAGACGGCGCAGTTCCTTTGATGTGAACCTTGAATATACAGAAGATTATTTTATTCAATTTTGTGGCAACCACTGACGGCTCAATTTCCAGATACATCGAATACTCTATGGAATCCTCTTCAAATATAATACCGCACGATCATCCGAAAATGGACGGACGCTTCACAAGATGCATATTGAAAAAACTCACTTTCTGTAATAATTTTGAAACTGTCCGTGAATAAGGGCAACTGGATATGGATTTGGCTTCGTATATTTTGGAGGGACTTTCTTCCACTTGTTCGATGCGGATTGAATTATCTGAATGAAATGCATCAGATAAAAAATGGGTGGTTTAAAAAGTACTTACTGATGTTTGGATATCCCAGTAATGTTGTCGCTCTAATTTCTTCGCTAACTGAAGTTCTTTGTTGAAATCAGCGGCACTTTTTATGGCTTTCTCGCGCAGTTCAGCCAACCTCTTGGAATCATTCTTTATCTGAAAAAAGTACACTTTGGACTTGAACCTCGCTTTTGTAATTAGCAAAGAAACTACTTCACCATTTGCCATAAACTATATTTCCGAAGTCAAAATCTGCACTTAAAAATAATATTGTTTTATTGTAACAAATTAACCAAAAACTTATGAGATTTTTGCAAAGAATCAATAAGCTACGAACAATATAAACGTAGCAAAGCAGTAGAACTTTACCGCCTCCATCTCCTTCGCCTGCTCAGCCATCACCGCTTTCAGACGTTCTGCCGTTATCTTTTGGAACTCCTTAAAATACATTTATAACAGAATTTTAAGGAACAGAAACAGTCTAAAAGCGAAATGTGTGAACGGTGCTTACTTGGTAAATGGCTGGATACTCACTAGCCATTAAATCATGAATTTCGACGGAACGCATGGCACATAGATCGCGCAACTCTAAATTACATTTTTGAGAAGGAAGGAAGAAATGACCACATATATGAAAAGAAATCAAAAAGAATAATGTGACATCATGAAAACTGACGAGTTTCGTTCATCGTCTGATGTATATTGTAGGTGGCACAAAGCCAATCCCTCTCCACCTTCTCCACCTTTCTGCGACTCATTTCGGGGAATTTTCTCGAGAACGACTTTATGTCCAACAGATCTCCAACTTGCTCCTGAATGGAAAACACGACCTTCGGAGAAAAGCACAATGAGGATGACGAGAAAACAACCTGCAGAAAGTATTTATCGCCTGACTTGAAAGGCCATTCGTACTCGATTAAATCCTTAACCTCAACCTGAAAACAATATAATTTTCGTTGACAATGTGGCTTGTGAACAATATAAAACCAATATTTATCAAACCTGGCGATGTGTGACATCTGCGGTGATAACTCTGGCCAAGGATTTCGGCGTTGAAGGAACGTGGGGAATGGTTCCTGCCGACTGGGTACCTTAACATTCAGTTATAGGTGATTAATCACGGGTACAAGTCATGGACAACTGATCTTTACTTCTCTTGAAACTCGTTTGTAAGAAAAGAAAAAAATCAACAATTGGATGAGAAATTTACATAGCACCGAGGACGCTGCACCCATCAAAGAACTTTTGCAAAATCTATGAGGAAGAAACGATATACAGCTCAAGACCCCTTTTTGCAGTTACTGAGATCTCAACACCTATTCCCTTAAGTATTAAATTTCCAGACGTAAAACCTATTTTGCCACAGGGAATCTTCTTAAAGCTCATTGCTTATTCATTGCCGTTGAATCTTTGTTTATCCGTCCCAAGCAAAGTGAAACATGGGAAGGATTGTGTCTTCAAAGAAAAAAGAGAGCAGAAAGAATTTAAAAAGGCGGTATATTAAAGTTGATATATGAATAAATGAATATGCATCAGAATGAGGAACCGGTCAGAATTTAGATTGAAAATTCGAAAAAAAAACCAACTTTCGGGAGTCTCGGCGACGACAGATTCGGTCTCTCCATCCGGAGCAGACTGTACTGTTACAGACGGTGGATCCTGAATGTCCTGGATTGAGTTTGACTCCTCTGACTCCAATGTTTGGTTGCTGTCCTCGAAAACTGCAGCTTTTTCCTCAGAAGGAGGCTGCATAACTGAAATACTTCGTCTACATATGCTATGGAACCACGACAACAATCGAAGATGGAAAACGGGACAGAATTCTGGAAATTTTCCGTGCTACTATACGACGTTGCCTCGATAATTTTGAGAATCAAGCATAAGACTCGATAACGGATGACAATTTCGAATTAATATCGCCCTTGACAAAAAAAAGTCGCAAAAAGGGTATCACCACAAATGCAAGACGTAGATACTGAGCACTGAAAACAGTTTTTTTGCTATGGTACTGATTTTTCCAGGTTCATCTCCACGACGTTTAGGAATAGCTTGAAATAAATTCATGAAGTCTGATAGGTGACTAAGAAAATGCACAATTTGAAAATGCACAATTTTTGTCACTAGAGAGTGAAGCAATCGTTTTCAGCATTCTCGTAAAATATGAAAATGAAACATCAAAATAACCGAAGTAAAAAGCTATACAAATAGACTCTTCCAAAAACTGTTTGGAAAGCGCCTACTCCTAACCCTAAAACATTAAAGAGTGATCACACGCATATATCTATATCTATTTCAGTATTTCTATCAGCGATGGTCTGGGCAGTAACTGTAACTGATTCTATGAATTTTATCAACAAAAATATGAAAGTGATGACGTCCTTCCTATAAGTCATATTATTTATTTATTTATTTTAATGACGCACACGCCGGTGCGCGTATGCGCAACAACTAATCAACAACAACAAAACAAAACAGAAAAACAAAAAAACAAAACAATTCTTCTTTGTAAAGTTACTAAAAACTCCGAGAAAGCATATCAATTAAAAAACGAGACTGAGACCTAACATTGAGCCAGCGGAGTATGTTTACTGCGTGATATCAATAGTGATATCATAAATGGCATTTTCTGTATTGGTTTGTTTGTCTATTTTTTCGTGCATATTCCTCGTTTTTGCTGTTTCCTTCACTTAACGTGCTCACATTGATATTGTATGGCGCGCGTTAAAGGCATGAAAAATAAAATAAAATATATAGCACAGTCACAAAACCAAATCCACCAACTAACTCAGCCTAGATTGCACGAAAAGTGGTATTTTGAACTATTGAGAAATATACACCTCGGTGTTCGATCACGCGGATATGTCGTAATAGCGTGATCGGAGTTGGGGCACGGATACAGTAATCCGTGCCACCTTAGGTGATTTCACAAGAGTGCGACCTCGTCGCTCTCAGCTCCTCCCATCCACGGATGGAGAGCCATCCAAGTTTCTTGCGCTTACCGTGAGCGGTGTGCTGTATTCTACGCTCGTCAGTGAGCTCCTCCATGTCGACCTTTAACGATGTTTCTGGGGATGACCCCATCGAAGGTCCTTCACCGGTTCTACACACCGGTCCCGTCTCGCACGAAGAAGTCGTGGAGAGCCACTTAATTCGACTCGATCCCCGGGATCTGCATTCTATTATTCAGGCGGTGAAGACTGAAGCACCGTCTTCCTCTCAATCGGACTCTTCTTCTTTCTCATTCAAACGGGAAGGTTTCGGCCGCCAGTTCGATTTTAATCTGTCGTTGATTCGTAAACTGTCGAATATTCGTGATGCGGAAGACTGTTTCGCTGTGGCTTCCGAAGTTGCTCATATGTTGACTGTGAGGAACGCAACCCTCAAGATCGCTGATTCACATCCGGGTGTTTTCCAATTTTTGGATGATAAGGCCAAGTCGGAGTCTCTTAAGACCACGGACCCCGGTCTCAGTGAATTTATGGAATTTATCAAGAAGACAGAACGGGAGGAAAGCAGAAAGAGAAAACCCTCCTCCGTGTCCCTTTCGAAAGCGGGAAACAACCTGGCGACCTGTTTCCTTCGAGCGCCGTGCGCCAGTCTCTTTTAGTAGGCCATACGATGGCAGACGCTCTTATGACTTCCCCGGAAGGGAGTACTCCTCGTTTCCTCCCCGAGGTCCGAGAGACTATCGCGATTCCTACAAAGAGATGCAAAACAGAAGGAAATCCTCGTGCAACCTGTGCGGCAGAGAAGGACACTGGGTCAAGGATTGCCCACAAAATAAATAGTGAGTTTTCCGCTGGTTCCATTCATGATTTTCCCGAGAAATGGCTGGCTCTCGAGCCTTCAGTGTTGGTCTCGACCACAGTTTTGTATGGGTACTCGTTGCCTTTTCATTCGGTCCCGTCTAAACCGATATATGTCAGTAATAGGAAGTCTGCTCTCGAGCATCGCGACTTTGTAAATTGTGAAATTGCAGAGCTGCTCAACACAGGAGCCGTTCGCGAAGTTGATGGCAAAGCTCGTGAATTGCTACATATTCATCCTCTATCAGTTGCTACAGGTAAAAAGTTGAGATTAGTTTTGGATCTTTCACATTTGAATCAGTTTCTCGAAACTCCGAAATTCAAGTTGGACGATGTTAAAAGTGTCATGCATTCCTTTCCCGAAGGGGGATTTTTAGCAACTTTTGATTTGAAAGCGGGATATCATCACGTTCGTATTGCTGAGAACCACATGGTTTATCTTGGTTTCCAGTGGGAGAACAAATGTTATCAATTCACTTGCTTGCCTTTCGGACTCTCTTCAGCACCGTTTATTTTCACTAAGCTACTTCGTTGTTTTGTAAAGGCATGGAGGGCTCAGGGAATTGGGATAGCCATTTATATAGATGACGGGATAATATTTGAAAAGTCTCAAGAAAAGTGTTATAGATCTATCGCTATTATCAAGGACGACCTCGAACAAGCAGGGTGGCACTTCGCAGATGCAAAGTGCAATTGGACGCCGTCCAATCAATACTGCTGGTTAGGTTTCCTTATAAACTTGAATAACATGACAATTTCGGTCTCGACCGAAAGGATGCATAGAGCTCGCCAAAGGCTGGATAAGATTTTGTCTATGTGCAAACCTTCATTGTATGAGAGATTACGTTGGTCAGGTACTATTTCCTCCCTACATGTCGTGCTCAGCCCGGTCGACAAAAGAAATACAAGAGCAGTCGCCAGAGAAGTGGCAGAAGCACAATCAGAGCAAGGACATTTATCTCGATCATGGCCCAAAACGACCGAGGAACAGCGTGAGTTGCATTACTGGAGAAAAAGATTGGAGACTACAGTGCATTCTAGCCTCTTACCTATTAAACCGTGCACATTTTTCCATCATGTCGTTGATGTGGACGCATCCCAACACTCGGTGGGGGCGGTATTGAGGAATCATCAAGATAAGATCCTATCACGAACATTCAGGGAACTGCCAGAGTATATTCGGTCGGATTCTAGTACCGCAAGGGAAATTTTTGCCATGCTGTTTGGGTTAGACGCATTCAAATATGTGTTGTCAGGAAATGTTTTGCTCAACTCGGATAGTCAAGCAGCAGTAGCTATTTACAATAAGGGGAGTCTGGTGCGTCATTTACACCGATTAGCAGAAGAAATATGGGAAATAGAGGGTAAACACATTTCTTCCTTGGTGGTTAAATGGATTCCAAGGGAGGAAAATCAGGAAGCGGACAAAGTTAGTCGATCTGTTGATCACGATGATTGGAGGATTGCAGACAAGATATTCAGTGCTATTGTGGAAAGATGGGGATCTCCTCTGATAGATATGTTCGCAAACGACAGGAATTCGCGATGCAACATTTTCTTTTCTAGATACCCATGTCCAGGCTCATCAGGAGTGGATGCCTTCGCTCAACACGAGTATTGGTCCAGTGGACCTCTGGTTAGTACCACCAGTCAGTTTGATTGCCAAGACTTTAAAATGGGCTCATTTTCATCAATCGTTTGGAATTCTCGGTTGCCCGTTGTGGGACTCGCAACAGTTTTTCCCTGTCATTAGGCCGAATGGTTCTGACTGGGCTGATTTTATCATAGATGGGGTTTCATTTCCAGTTGGTACCAAGCTGTTCAAGGATGCTTCAATTGCTGGGGCTTTTGGATCGGAATTCTCAAAGTCAGCTTTCGCCTTTTTCTTTATCGATTTCAGGCCGGGTCCGAAAGTGAGGAAACGACTCACATTTTAGTCCCCCGGCTTTGTTGTTCCAAACCTCGGTGTTGTTAGTGAATAGTTCAAAATGGATTTTATACCAGAGTGTAACGGAGGTATAAGTGGTATTTTGAACTATTGAGAAATATACACCTCGGTGTTCGATCACGCGGATATGTCGTAATAGCGTGATCGGAGTTGGGGCACGGATACAGTAATCCGTGCCACCTTAGGTGATTTCACAAGAGTGCGACCTCGTCGCTCTCAGCTCCTCCCATCCACGGATGGAGAGCCATCCAAGTTTCTTGCGCTTACCGTGAGCGGTAGCCCACCCACCCGCCCTGGAAGGTTATGGGATAGAGATCAGTACACTTATCATTTTAGCGGAGAGGTTTCGGGAAGCTGCCAACCTCGGAATGACGGCTGATTGCATGGGACTGTCAAACATCAGCCAGGCAGTTATCGATGCGGTCAACCATGACAGAGCTCCAACGACAATCAAGGCGTATACATCGGAGATGAAGAAATTTCAGCTATGGAGGAATGGTCAATATATGCGCACTATTCCTCTACCTCAGGCTCGAAATTTATATCTAGCCAAACTGGCTTCGGAAGGAAGGCAAAAATCAATGCCCACTACCGTAGCAGCACTCAACTACTTCTACGGGGCTCTTCAGGGAGCGCCCAAGGAGCTCCAATCCTCGTTGCTAGAAACAGGTAGAAGAGCCTGCGTTCCCACAGTGCATAGGACGAAAATTGATCCTAGCTCCATGAATAGGATTATACATATAGGGTTAGAAAGCAGTGACCTCAAAATAGTACAAGCCGCAGCTCTAGCTCTCATTCAGTTCAAAGCATTATTGAGAATAAGCGAAGCGGCTAGCTTACATAAGTCAGATGTCAAGCACGTAGATTCAAACATGTGGCATTTGCTCGTTAGAAGGTCTAAAACAGACCAGCACGCTAAGGGTGCCTCCGTAGCATTTCACCTTAGTCATGTGGAAAGTCAGCTATGGACTAAGTATCTCAATTCCATAGGCGCTAACCATTTCCTATTTCAATCCACTTCTACGGGGGTACCGCTATCGTTGTCTACACTTAGGATGAGGCTACAAGAGCTGCTCACTAGGGCTAATCTTAAGGACTTGAATATCACTTCTCATTCTTTTAGAGGTGGTGCAGCTACCCAGGCGCTCAATATGGGGATCCATCATCTCGACGTTATGCAGGCTGGGCGGTGGAGGACTTTAGAGGGATTCCGCAACTACATCGAACCCAAAGCGCTCAACATTCCTTCTTCATCCCATTGAATCTCAGTTCACGTGATTAAGTGCCCTTCTCATATCTCATTTACATACCTCATTCACAACATGTATCTACTTGTTCACAACATGTATCTATTTTAAATGTGAAACGTATGTACTCCATTCTCTGGAATATTAGTTGTGAACTGTTACCTATTACGCAGAACTCACGTCCATAACCATCAATGTACATATAATGCACATTACCGATAATGTTTAACAGTAATGAGTCCATTTATATACGTTCAAGAACTTACTGTATATAGACATGCATATTGCCAATACTAGATATCAACATGTTCTCAAACATATTCAGCACATACCGAACGCGCAATAAACATTTCAAACCTCGGTGTTGTTAGTGAATAGTTCAAAATGGATTTTATACCAGAGTGTAACGGAGGTATAAGAAAAAACAACAATTGCGACCTCGAAAAAAATTCGAACCAAGCCGGGTCGTCAATTGCACGCAAGGTGTGCGCTCACGTACGACCCACACTAATCGGCGGTGATGCGGACTCGCGGCGAGGTCGCGCCGTGCATTCGTCTGTCATTCGGATTCGGAGAGACATGATGAATGCGAATTTTACCCTATACAATTGCTTGTAAGTGCTAATCGAACGCTTCGTACATATGTGTACCTAGTACGTAAAGTATTGCAGGTGAAAAAGCGATAGTCATGTGGAGGCGATCAGAATGAGGAATCAGTTCCATAAATGGATGCTTCACCCGCTCATGGAATTAATTGGAAACGAAGGTGGAAATAAAACTTGCGGAGCTCATTCGAAAAATCCTCTGATCTTCGGATTATCACCTTTCCTCATCCACTCAGCTAGATCTGCCTTCTAAAAGACGCGAAAATGCCAAGAGTCTCCGATTCGACTGTTTTCATCAGTTTCATTCGAGCCTGTTTCTGCTTAATGGGTTTTCATTCTTCATGCGTTCGATAGTGGACGGCCATGAATAATTGTTGGCAAAATATCATGCAATAGAGTCATTTATTTCATGAATTGTGATCTGTACAGAAATTAGTCAAAAAGTCATAATTTTTCAACCTAATATTAGGTTGAACCAAATGTCCTGTCGCTTTTGCTACTCCAACTTCACCCCCTGTTTTCTAAGAAACGGCGAGCAAAGAGGTTTTTAGGCAATTTATTTTATAAGGTAGGTTTTTTTCACTGGTTCAGGTACATTTATTATCACTGTTCCGGAATCATTCCTTGCTTCTAGAACCCCAAAACCGGAGACACTTCTTTTTAACATCGTCCACATGGATAAATCAGCGTTCGCTAAGGAAATGGGCTATTAAGTTCACAACGTGATATTCGGACAACGCACGATCCGAACTATTAATTTGGTTAGAAAGTGGTTCAACCGAGGCGATACTATTGAATTTTTAAAGGATTTTCTTAAAAAGGTGCGATTTTCATCCCCGCTGAGGGAGCACAGACCAGTCGTTGACCAAGTCGCTCAATTCCTCGATCCTCCTCCAGAGCCGTTTTCCGAACATAGCTATTTTCTTGCGTTCGTTTCTCTACCATCTCATTTCTGAAGTCGACGGGGCTCTGCAGGTTTTGAAAGATCATCGTCCTTGGTCTTTGACTTCAAATTCTCGTATTGTTCTGCAGTCGCGTTGAAGCTTTGTGAGAAGTGATAGCGTAAAAGAACCCAATTCACAGAAAATTTTCTCACAGAAAAGAATTTTTTGCGTTCTTTTAGCGCTTATAAAAGTTGAAGGAGTTGCTCAATCAGGATTTCTTGTAGTAAATATAGAGCAATTCAATATCTTCAATTTAGCATAGAACACATCATGCCACACAACTCCAATAAGTGGAAAACTATCTGGGCAAAATAGCACTGAGTACTTTCGGTTCAATGTAATAGTATTATTGTTATTAATTCGTATGCTGCTTTTGCCGAACTAGGTTAGTATGGTGGATCAGATTTATTTTGGCCAAGTGTTTCGACTAGGACGTCGTCCTCAGAGGCCTAAAAACGGCTCGAAACTAAAGTATCATTGAACTGTCCGGCTTGAACTGAGGAGAGAGAACTTGGAGAATTGTTATTAATATTATTGTTATATCATTAATAGTTGAAAAACATATTGTATGGTCAATTCCTATATTCTTTTCATCCCTAATTTCATGCCTTAAGGCATAACAATTGTTCAGTGTGATTGAGACTTGTTGGAAAGTGTGTCCCGTAAAAATGATGACAATTGTCGCACGACGGCCGTTGTTCAGCTGCGACAGGTTGTAGTTTGTGCGCAAACATTTGCACCTATTAATAGCTGATCGCTGGAGTTCTCAGGTGCGAAGACAATTTATAGTGGAATCGAGACTCAATACAAGTTTTATTTTCTCACTTCTAGTCTTGATTTTATAAAAGAAAAGATTCGAGGAGAATCCCCTTGTTCCTACTTTGATTACAGTACCGGACATAGCTTTTTTTCTTTTCTTTTTTTAGCACTTCCCGGAAAAGCCGCTTAGGAGCGTTCCAAAGCGGCTATTTTGAATACCTTCGTTGAAACTCAATTATTTGTAAAGAAATATACATATATTTGAGCTCAGCAGCTCGATCTCTATCGATTGGTATTCAAAGATCGATGCGAATGCAAAATATTGCCCCTTTTGCCCCCTCAAATCTCCTGAGGGACCGACCAGCCCCAGAGGACCGACCAGGCGAGATTTGAGGGGCTGGCAAAAGGGCCATTTTGTGTCTATCTTTGAACACCAGTTGATAGAGCTCGAGCTGCTGAGCTCAAATATATGTATATTTTTACAAATAATTGAGTTTTAACAAAGTTATTTTAAAAATCCGCTTTGGAACGCTCCTAAGCGGCTTTTCCGGGAAGTAGGGAAGTGATCAAAAGCTATGTCCGGTACTGTAGTTATGTCTACCCACATTTCCTCTTTGCATCAGTACCGGTCAGTTTTATGGGGATGATAGCTACATATGAGATTCTGAGAGCTGTTTCCAACTACTCAACAACAAATTTTAGTTCATTCGCCATTATGGGTGCACGTCGAGGAAAACCGACTTCGTGGAAAGATAACAGAAGAAGTCTATTGTCTACTGGCTATCAACTCGGGTTTACATCTTGTCGGGAAATCATTTTCCTTCCTCTTTTTAGCTTACCTCCTACGACTTGTCTTTTACGTTATGTCAAATGGTATACTGATGTGTCCTAAGTGACTACGGGAATCTGCTCTGTGTATACTTAGTTCTACCTTGTTCTTTAGGGGGGATGGCCTTGAAATCAGTGATAAGCAAGACTTTCAAGAGCGATTTGTACATCATCTTGCAAAGCGTATCGTCTTTCTGAAGCTGCGTAGGATTCAGCAAAACGATTGGAACTGGAGATTTTCCTCCCTGAAAAAATCGAAGATGTTTTTCCTTCAAAAATGTTTCAAAATTGAGTATTCTGTAAAACCAAACATGCAGTTAGATAGAGCTAAGAATTCTCTTAAAAACAATCCTTGAAAGGCATCTTCACCGTTCACAGTGAGAGCAAGAGCAGCATCGAAAAAAAAATGTTGCTGTTTTTTTGAAGGTCCCACTTTAGTGGCCTTAAAGTTCACAAAATGTGGAGCAAAAAATTACATTGAGTAAACCATCTTGTAGGAAATTTCATCTTCTTTCTAGGAATGTTATAAGTTTTGAATACTGGTTCATACCAGAGCAGAAAAAATTCGCTGTCGGTGAGGTCAATTTTACACGTTTTCATTTTTCACTTTATAGGCCAAAAAAATATAAAATTCCAAAACTCGACAAACAGCTAAAGCACTCTCTGAAAAAACATATAATTCTCTTTCGAATGCTGTGTGGTGCTCTTCAGAAGCTTCTATAACAAGCTTACAAGAGTCGCTTGAAAAAAAACGGCACGAACTTATGAAACAACCTAATACAATCTACTACGTACGTACAATCTATTTGGACGTATTTGTACTTATACATGTATTTGAATAGTCTTATTGTAACGGATTTTTAGTGTAGTGCACATTTTATCAACAAACTACATCTACGTCACCACAAGTTGTCGGTGAACTTTGATCGTTTTATCGGGGCTGGCCGACGAGTGTGCCAGAGATAGCGCCTTCCCCCCCCCCCCTCCGCCCCACCAGTCGACGATCTTCATCTTCATCGACCCCGACCAACTCCTTCCCCTGACGATGGCAATCTGCTTGGCCTGTGTCGGTGTGTGGATCAGCGTTGCATCAGCAGCCGCGTATTTCCTTTTCTTCAGAAAAAGCTCCAAAGAGGTATTGCTGCCATTTAAATTCTTTAATTTATTGTTTTTCGTCAGCGTATGCTATTTTACCATCGATTGTTTCATTGCCACCCACATCGTGTGCCGATAATCTTGTTTTTAATAGCATCCCATCAATAAAATCCCTATTTATTTATTTGTTCACTTATACACTTGTTATCGAACCCACATGCACACTATGAAGAATAGCAACTTAATTTCGCAGTGAGAATCCATTAACTTCCTTAAATTCGCAGTGAGAATCCATCGAAAACGATTTCAAGCTGCGAATTTCTTCAGGTTCAGCTACGCAAACAGGACTGGAAAAAGGATGTCGTCTATCTGTACCAATTCCCTCGCTCACCTACCGTTCCCAATGTATCGCCGTTTTGTCTCAAGGTGGAGACGTTTCTGCGGGTCAACAAGATTGCCTACGAGGTAAGAAACAGATGGAAGAGCCTCAGAATGGCAGCAAAAGTGTAGTAAAATGAAACAAAATATGTTAAATATCACGTTCTTGTCCAGGTTTGCCCGTTAACGATGGGAAGATCACAGTACGGTCTGTTGCCGTTCGTCGAGCTGAATGGCGAGCACATCGCTGACTCGCAGGTCATCGTCAATCGTCTGACAAAATACTTCAGCGTTAAGGTATGTAATGTATTCTCTTACTCCATCGCACTTCAAGCTTGGGTTGATCCGCTGCCGACGGACCGTAAAAATAGGCACGAAACTGCATGAGTGGAAAATGTATGAAGACTGTCAAGTTCTCCATCGATGAACAGCGGAAGAACCGACTAATTAAGAAGAAGTTGCTTCGAGAAGAATGTCATCATACGTGAATTCACAACTCATATGGCACCAACAGTACCGGCATTGCCGCGAGCTATGGAGATAAATAAATAAATAAATGAATAAATAAAATAAAATAAATATTGTATTCTCATTTCTTTTGAAAGTCTGTTTTCATTAATCTTTGTGGTGTTGTTTGTTTTTTGAAGCGCGGTTCCAAATTAAAAAAAAAACTGGAAAGACTGTCCGAAAGTGAGCAGCCATCACAACGAGCGACTGCCACAATGTTAGTAAATAAATAAAATAATGTATTCTCATTTCTTTTGAAAGTGTGTTTTCATTGAGCTTCGTGGTGTTGTTTGTTGTTTGAAGCGCGGTTCCAAATTCAACAAAAAACTGGAAAGACTGTCCGAAAGTGAGCAGCCATCACAACGAGCCACTGCCACAATGTTAGCACTCACAAGTTATTTATCAGTGACATGTCCAATGGAATTGCATAACTATTTTTTATATTGCTGTTGTAGCTAAACCCTCCAAATTGAGTATTTGATTGCTATGAGGTTGGTTCATAGGTTCGTGCCGTTTTTCGCCGCCAAACTCAACTTGCAACAGTTGTTTGAAAACAAACGGCACGAACTTATGAACTAACCTAATAGAAGGAATGGTAAAATGACGAACAGTCTATTCGAGAATGTTCGAGAAAAGCTCTATAACTCAATAGAAGTCGGCAGTTAACACGTAAAAATAATTTAAAAATTTAGTATTTCATAAAAAGTAGATCATGCGTGTTTTTTAGGCTTACAAGTCTGCAAAGGATGCTGCAGTGGCCAGAACCGTCTGCAGAACAGCTGACATTCATACATTCATGTGAGTGTTCTCATATTAGCGTGAATGGTGGCATGCTGACTTTTGGACTTTGATGGGACCCTAATGGAATCGTGTATTTATTTATTTATTTATTTATTTATTTATTTATTTATTTATTTATTTATTTATTCATTCCTTTATTCATTCGATATGCACTTAGGCGACTATCTGCGAAAGTTTAGTGGGACATATGAGCAGGAAAAACACTAAATAACACAAACTATAAGAACAGAATGAGACAAGAAGAGTTGAAGAAAATGCAGAAGTAAGCTTTTCGTAATTTCGACCCTAGAACGATCTATATTTCCTAAAACACGCACCCAAGGGCGGGCCCGTATCCCAGGTACCCTTTAAACTGATGACGCACCCATGGGTTTTTGATGATCAGGATAAGATTCTGGTTTTATTACGACGTTTTTGTGGGTTAATGTCATATTAAGTGGAGTGAAATGCTGCAATTATGGTGATAGGCCCATCACGAAAATTGTGACCCAGTGGGGATTCGGCGCTATCCAGAGCACCGCGATGTTAAACCACTATACCACCTCGCCTTACGCCATTCCTTTGTGCTTCCCTTACGGCATCCTTTGGCTGAGCGGGTTTTGCTTTCAGCACTCTTCAGTAAGGGGCCCCGCCCTGTACAGTGGTAAGAGGCGCTGCTGTCACCCGCACGGTCGAGCGATCGATCCTGGCCTGGCTTACCAAGCCTTCCATCCCTCCGGGGTAGGGTAAATTGGTACCAGGCTTGTCTGGGAAGGTAAAGACGCTGACCTGGTATATCGGCTGGCCCTCGCAGGTCATTGTATAGGCCAAATACGCATTCACTATGCCACTACGACTTGAATGGAACACGAATGCGGCGGCGCGTCCTTAGGGGACTGATCAACGCCGGCCCTTTACCTTTACCTTTACCTTTACTTTTCAGTAAAAAGAGCAATAGCAAGGAGAGCGGTCGCCTCTGTGGAGTAGTGGTCTAACATCACGGTGTCCCGGATAGGTCAGAGGCCCGGGTTCAAACCCCTCCTGTGCCCAGATTTTTGCGATGATCCTTGCCTTATCAGCACCAATTGACGATTTTTCTGACTTGAAATATTCTAGTCGATTTTCAGGGTGAACTACAAGTTCAAATTGGTTGACAATGCAAACAACTTCGTCGCCATGCTTATGAAAGATCTCGGATGTCCAAGCTTTCTTTTACCACTTGCCACCGCTCTCGGAGGTTATATGATGAAGCAAAAGGTGAGACGAGCAGATTCACTTCAGTGACAAGGAATTAGAAAGCAGTTACAACCTTTGAATGATCCGTAGTACACGCGCCAGCGGTCAATTTATTTTTTGAGCTTTCTGCCGACTACTATAAGATCGTCACCAAAGCCAGCTAAGGCGACTACCATGATCGATGTTCTAAGGGCCCTTACAGACCAGACGACAAAAAATTGAGCGACGAATTCGCAGTCTTCACCGCGGCGGTGACCGCGGTGATCGATTAGAGCAATGCGGCCGCCGCAAACGTCGCGTTGGACGAGAATGCTCGTCGTCGTGTGTTTCGCTCAATTTCATTTATAACGGCTAATTCGTCGCTCAAATTGCTCGTCACCGGGTCTGTAAGGGTCCTAACTAAACAGAAAGATAAATATCAGACGACTGTGAAAGAGCTGTTTAGGCGACAAAACGTATCGCAGGAAGTGTCGGACAACTATCTGACGAGGACTACAAGGAGCTGCTCAGGATGGACCTAGATGCTTATCGGGATATTCTCGGTGACCAGAAGTACCTGTTCGGTGACGAGATTACTCCGGTTAGTTATATTACTATTACAACTTTCCGAAGATACTTCTACGATTCATCATACACCCCGGTGCAAAATTATAGGTTCACCCCGCGATTTGCCCATAAGTGTTCAAAGAACCTATTGAGGGGATCTGGTAACATTACTATCATATTCCTCATCATCGAAAACCTAGATGGAAAAATTCTGGGCGGGATGTCTTGTCATTGTAAAATACTACAATTTTTTATTGAAAAATCAGAGATAATGACCGGTGCAAAATTATAGGTTCACTTCATTAAAAAGCTGTCTGTTTTCAAAAATATGAACATTCAAATTCAGTTTAGTACTTTGTTACATTACCTTTGTTGTAAACAACATCAAACATTCTATGTGGCATACTTTGAATAAGATTATCAAGAACAGTTTGCTCTACATGAGCCCAAGCATCAAGAATGACGATCTTCAGATCAAAAACCGAGGTGTAAGTGGTACCGTTCTTGTGAACATTGTCAACAGGAATGCCCCACAAATTTTTCATCGGGTTCAGATCTGCAGAACAACTGGGCCACGCTAAAAGTTGGATTCTGTTGGAATCGAACCAACTCGGTGTTGACCTCGACACGTGTATGGGAGCATTGTCTTGCTGGAAGATAAGATTGTGCCTACGAAATCTTCTCAAATGAAGGAGAAGGTGTTCTTTCAGCACATCCTGATTATCTTTGCTGTCCATATTACATGAGAGAAACCCCAAAGCAACAAGTCCATATCCGGAAAATGCAGCCCAGACCATAACACTTCCACCGCCAAAGTTGCGTCTACAGAATGCTAGTTCCTCCTTTCTTATTGTTAGATCTCTCCAGTAGTGCTTGTAGTCGTCGGACCCACCGAGGTTTTACTTTTTCTCATCGGAAAATGTCACCTAAAAACTAGAGATGCTTTTCTACGCCCACGACTTATGGACGAATCGCGGGGTGCACCTAAAATTTTGCACCGGGGTGTAGGTTGCAGTGGTGAAAGGATGAATTTATTTATTTATTTATTTAGCATATGCTCACCTTAGTCAATAAGCTCTGAGCCTTCCTATGTGATGTTCAGCGCCTATTCGGTGCTTCTAATCTAGCAGAAAAACAATGTGAAAGCAGTAATTCTGTTTTTTTTTGTTCATCGCACCACCACCACCTAGTTTCCCTTTTTTGTGGTCCTCGTGTACCTCATACCTTTTATTCTCAAGTTCACTCTCAGGTTTAGCTTCTTCTTGTTTTACTTGTTTTGGGAAATGTGTTAGGTTCCTGTACTGGAGACTTTGTTTCAATTTGTCATCAGAGAGCTTATTTCAGACTTTCACATGACTATCTCAGTACTAATGTAATAAATATACATGGATAAGTTACCAACATTTTACTTTATTCTAATTTTTTTACTTGAAATTAAGCACAGTATTATTGTTTAGTATTACTCATGTGTTTTATTTGGCGCACCTAACAGTGTGAATAAAACAAAAATAAATATTAATAAAATAAATATCTTAGGAAAACAAGTCGATTTATGATTCCAGGCGGACTGCACCCTCTTCGGACAACTGGCCACAACACTTTACGTTACTGTAGACACCTACGGCAAGGAGGTCCTCAAGGAGCACTATCCCTCCCTTGTCGCCTACTGTGAGCGAATCAAGACTAGCGTCTTTGGAAACGACTTTGCTGAGAAATAGAAGGAATCTCATCTTATCATGATGTTATCATTTGATGACAATGACATTTTTTGTTTGATATTTGTTCAATAAATTTGAGATTTCATCACTGTCATAGCATTGGCATTCGTATGGTATAAATTTCTCAAGAAAGGTGAGATGGTCAATCTTGGTGAGATTTCAGAGGACGCGCCACGCGCTCGTCTCCATCTCAGAATCGCTCAGACATGCCTTCGTCTTCACAAAGAAGCTCGTTACCAATTTACCCCAGAAAAGATTACTGTTAGTTGAAAGCAGTCGAATATACTACGAAACTCGCTCCATTTGACGTTAAAAATGTCCGGTTGACTAGCAACGTCCGTTCACCAATAGCAACCGAAAATCGGAATTGTTCAGTTCGCTCTGCCGCTCTTCCCTCAGGGTACTACCCATCTTGTTGCGAACAACTCTCGTTGTTACATAGGTTTTCTGACTTATTCGCTGAATAGTTGAACTGTCCTGTATGGCACCTCAACACTGCTCTTCTGGGCAGATCTTGGGTTCTTTTTTGCTTTTTAGTAATCCGTCATAACACGCGTAAGTGAAACTTTACCAAGAAGTTCGTTGATCTCCTGGAGCTCATTGGATTATAATTGTGATTGGCAAAGTTAACTACAATACTAAATAAAACACTAATTTGTATTTCACATTAACTCTATTTTTGAACCGATTCCTGGCGAAGGTGCCTTCTAGCCGCCTACCCATTAACATAATTTATGCCTGACTCTTCACGATAAAAAATTCACATAGGCGAAAGAACGCTTTAGCAGATTGAATATTGTGGCTAAAAAGTAGTTGTTTGATTCCTCAACGAGTAATCTTTGCTTTATTCATCAGCCTCTGAGGATTCTGTTGTTTCATATTCGGTGCGCGTATTGCGACGTATTCAAATAAATAAATAAATAAATGAATAAATATTTCTTCAGACTTGTATTAGGATGACCCAAAAGTTCGTGTGTATTTCAGATTCTGACTTCTTTTATTCATAACTCAAGAAAAAAAAAGAAATAATCAGTCTGGTTATCATGGTTAAGCAGAATTCCTTACCGGATCGCTGACAATGAGTCGTGCTTGACTATGATAATCTTATTGGCCATTTTTTTGTTTTTCTTGAATTGTGAATAAAGTTGGTAAGAATCTGAAATGCACACGAATTTTAGAGTTACCCTAATAGTTCCTTTTCGTCGACTTCGCTACCATGTTTGGTTGTATTGAACATCCATGTGGATGTAATGCTAAATAAATGAATAAATAATTTGATAAATAAATAATTTTATAAAAAAAAATTCAGTTCAATGTCATACGAGATCTCCTTCAAAGAGGGACTGCCGTACGACTGCACATGTGCAGTGTGTGAGCAGGTAGGTTTATTTTGAATTCTGTAAAATTCTTATAATGTAACCCAAGTGAGCCACCATCACCCGGTCCGGTTCAGGCGCTACGTGGTCCAGTGATTACCAAGTGTGAGCACACCTTCTGCAAACAGTGTCTGGATCTGAGCAACGGGTAAGTTATACTCAATTGAATTCCGTAAACTAAGGACCAGTGATGAAGGAAATCTCATGAGGTTGGATTTATGCTGCAAATGTCCTTCGGCATACAGGGGCGGATGGTACAGTGGAAAGAGTCGCTACTGACACCCGCACGATCGAGCGATCGATCCTCGATTGGGCTAACCAAGAATTTCGTAGCTCCGGGTAGTTTAAATTGGCACCAGAGTTGTTCGGGAAGAGGACAGCATCACGGGTCGTCCCCAAGTTTTTCTATAGGTCAAATACGCATTCACCACGCCTCTACGATTCTAAATTGAACACGAATGCATGGCGCGTCCTTAGGGGACAGATGAACGCCGACCCCTTTACCTTTACCCACAATCCTCAATACAACAGACAAGGAAAGAAAAAACGATGGAAGGAAAGAAACAGAAAACAAAAGGAGAAAATCGAGAGAAAATTAGGAGCCAACAAATTTGAGCAACTCATTCGCCTAGGCAAATACCGTGTCCTACGTGCCAATCGCCGATAGAGCCAGATTCGCTGAAGCCAGATAAGAAGAAACACATTCAGGCGAGCTGTTTGTCCATTCTAGAAAAATAGACGCGAAACCTCCAGTTAGAAGAGTCCCTATGAAAAAGTTGTTGTTTTTTGTCAGGTACAATCTCTGCTTGTCAAGTGCCCATTCGTGCGCTTCGGATGTGAATGGACTGGTCCGCTGAAGGAAATGCAGGTAGCACTGGATACTGTAGGTACTATGGTGTACAGTAATAACTGCTACAATTCAGAAACATGCAGAAAACTGCGACTGGCAAGGTGTTCCGTGCTCGAACTGCAACAAACTGATCGCTCAGAGAGAACTGAACTCACATCTGAGCGAATGCCAGAAGACTCGTGGCAAATGTTCCTACTGCAATATGATGGTGAAAACAGCCAGCATGGAGAAGCATCTCAAGGTAATGCGGTAATGGTAGAAAATATAGGTAAGATGAGGGAATAGAAAGCAGTTTTTTCCGTAAAAAATACTTTGTAGTGGGTTTTCCATTTGACCATTCTATTGTACAGTACCGGACATGTCTTTTGATCACTTCCCGGAAAAGCCGCTTAGGAGTGCTCCAAAGCGGCGTTTTTTGAATAGCTCCCTCAAATGTCAACAATTCGTGAAAGGAGACACATTGTGAAGTGCGGCTGCCCAGTTAGGTTCTTTGTGAGAAGTGACCCCAAGAATTGCGACAAATATGAGGTGGTTGTTAACCGGGGAGCACAGCACAACGATAAAAAAAACACTTTATTGAATCAACGTGCAACCAGATCAAAATGAGGCAATGACACACAAAAGGATTTATGAGACTGCAATGTAAAGATGAGACACTGTTGTGAGCAACCCAGGACGCAGCGAGGCGAACGGCGTAGGAGAAACTACTCGGCCCGACCCAACGAGCTAGAACAACGGTTACCTAAAACAACACAGCGCGGCCCAAAACCAGCGCAACCCGGGCAAAGGGAAGACACACAACCCAAGGAACAATGACAATGAATGAATCGCTTCTCGTGCCTGCCGGGGCGTTTCGCGCGCTCCCGCGCTCCGTGGTCCGCAATTGCGGCCAGCACGGTACCGTCACAACCGCTACACACAGAATCGAACCGGTCACCCTACATGCCCTCCCCTCATCTGAAGACCGTACCACTCGGTCACTTATCGCTAGTACTTTCCTCTAGCTCCCGGGGGGGGGGGCGCTAGCCGGTGACACAACTGCCCCAAATCGACCTAAGGCCACCACAAACACAAACAAAAAAAAACACGCGAGCGTACTCGAGCTTTCCCGCTTTACCCCTTTTGCCACCCTCTTAGGCGCGCGGTGGGGCCTTGCGCTTCTCCTTTTGCGCCTTTCGCCGCTCGCGGCGTTTTTGTATCCGCCCCTCCTGAATGGCGGACCTCGCCTTGCCTGCGACCGCGTGAGCGGCCGAGGGCCCCGGCTTCTCCCCACTCGGGAGGGGCTCGAGTTGTACGTGCTGAATTAGTTGACGAGCTATGGCAGAGTAAAACAAACGAGCTGTACGCTCGGATACAATGCTGTCAGGATTTTCTAAGAGTCCAACTACAAAACACGGTGCTCTCGGATCAACCACGCCAGCGGCGACTGGGAGTTTGTCTACGATTTGGCGTTGGTATTGTGGGTGGCTGTCAACGTACGCGTTCACATGATTACGCGCACTGTCCGCTACCCTATACCACGCGTTCTCGTCGACCGTCCTCGGGCCGGCTATCAGAGATACTGAGCAACCACACGCGAGCCACATACTGACTGCATGCATAAACGGTAGCCAGGATCCAGGCAATGGTTCCACCGGAGGCAGCACAAATATAACATGACCCAGATTATCATCAAATAAGTGAGTTCTTCTAAGGTGAATATCTTTGAACAAGCTATAATAAAACACCATTGTGTCGCGTAGGCCGTTCACGCGTTTCAGCGCCTTCAGAGCACTAGGTACAACAACAAGTATCTTACGATGTTCATTACCTATGCTTCCCTTCGCTGCTTGCCAGGTTAGATTTGAAGCGACGCGCCAGGCGTGCTCGAATATGTGTGTTATGTCGCCACCCCAGCCGGGGATGTGCACGTGCCTCATGATACCGTCTTTGGGTACGACGCTGCTCATGACGGCGACGTGGACACACCTGGACTTGAAGAAAGAATAAGCTAGGGCCACACTTCTCGGCGTGATGCGTCGATAGTCCACGTCTACGATCCACCGCACTTCTCCGCCCTCGTACCCACCCCCTGCCAAATCGCGAGGCACCGAGCCGCCTCCAACACGCACTCAACGCGGTGCGACAAGGCCGGTTCGGGGAGGTCGGGTATCAGCTCTCCTGCCGTAATGGTACCGCTGACATTACATTGGATCGGCATCTGCGGTACGCTGGGCAGCAGCGGTAGTGGCTGACCTTGACAGCGAAATCGTCCGTGGAGGCAGTGCATTTCATCAGAGACGTCGAATTCACGAGCCTCCCTGAAAAAGTATGGTTGAACTCCAGATGAAAATAATGCGCATCCACTCGCGCTCACACTCACACAACTCACCCTAACCGCTCTCCTACGCCTAGTCCGCGGCTGTCTTTTGTGGGTGATCACTAGCTCCTGTGGGCAAACGCGCAGCAGTTCCATTTGCACGCGAAGCGGTTCCTCGTCCGCATCGATCCGTGTGATTAGAGCCGATGTTCCACTAACTTCCAGTACCCGAAATGGTCCATCCCATTCCTGGGCGAGTTTCGGGTGTCTGCTTCTCCTTCTCTCCGCGGGCAACTTCATGAACACCCGGCTTCCAACTTTGGGTAATCTCTTCGACTCTACGGCATTATGGCTGTCAAAATGCGTGCGCATCTTTTCCCTGTAGCCGTCTGCATGCTCCCGGACCTGGTCTCTAATTAGCTGTAACCCACGCATTAACTCGGACTTATAGTCATCTAAGTCGACGTGGTGCCTGGTGATCTCGGACTGCGGAATTACCTTGGACGGGATGCGTGGGTCGAATCCATATAACAGAAAGAATGGGCTCTCGCCCGTTGCCACGTGTGGCACCACGTTATACGCATACACTGCGTTAGGCACCCACGTATCCCAAAAATCGGGAAACTCTACCTTTTTCTTCAGGATCCTTTGAAGCGTGCCTATAGCACGTTCGCACGCTCCATTGGCCCTAGAGTTATACCCCTTCGTCGTAGTTAAGTTCACTCCAGCCATCTTAGCAAGTTCCGCCATAGTCGTATTCACGAACTCGGACCCCTGGTCCGAATGCAGTTGGCCCGGCCATCTGCCTCCCTCACATATCCAACGCTGGAAGATAGCCTCTGCCACCGACTTCGCACTCTTGTCCGGTAGTGGGTAGGCTCCCAGCCATTTGGAAAAGTGATCAACCAGGACTAGGATATATTTCATGCCGGCTGCACTCCTTCCCATCTCCAGTATATCGACACACACGATCTCGAACGGTTTGGTTGCGACGATCGGCCGCAGCCCTGGCACTAGTTCAGCTTGGGGGTTGGCCAGGAAACATTCCTGGCATTCTCTAGTCCATTTTGCGACATCCCTTTCCATGCCGTCCCAGAATACCTGTTTCCGCAGCATGCGGAGCATCTTTTTGGTCGAAAAATGCCCGGCTAAACATCCCTTGTGTGCTTCCTCGAACAGCTCACGGCGCTTCGAGGTCGGCACTACGCGCACTGCGCCTCCGTCTTCCCCGAACAACTTCAGGTCCCCCTCGTCTATTACGAAGTCCAACACTTTCAGTCGCTTCCCACTGCGCGGCAACCGGATCTCACGGTCTTGTTGCTGCCCTTCCAGACATTTAATGATTTCCCCGTACTCCGGGTCCTGGCTCAGTTCCCGCAACCAAGGGGTCGCCTCACTCGTCGTGGCTACGCAAACCAACCGATCTTGCACATTTCCGTGTAACTCTTCCTCTCGCTCCGCACAGGGTACTCCCCTAGACAGCGCGTCGGCCACACGGTTAGCCTGCCCCTTTACATATTCGATTTTGACCTTGTACTGCAAAATCTCTAACGCCCACCTCAACACACGTCCAGAAATATTGGTCCGCTTGAATAAGGCGGTGAGGGGCAAGTGGTCAGTCCTAACTGTCACATCTAGTCCATACACGAAAAAATGGAACTTGCGTAGCGCAAACACGACTGCCAGCGCCTCCGCGTCGGTGACGTGGTAGTTGCGCTCCGCCTTGGTTAGGCTTCTGGAGGCGAAATACAGCGGATGCAGGAAACCATCGTCACCTTCCTGACACAAGACGGCGCCAACGCCATACTGCGACGCATCCGTGTATATGATGAATGGACGTTCCCCAGTCCGTGCCCTCGTCACATCCGGCTGCGCCAACACGGGCGTGGTCGACAGGGCCGCTTTCAATTTCGCAAATGCTACTTCCTGATCCTCTTTCCACTCCCACTTAACCTTTTTGCTCGTCAGGTCGAATAGCGGGCGCGCAATGCTAGCGAATTTCCAAATGAACTTGCGATAGTACCCGCATAGCCCAAGGAAGGTTCGCATCTCTCCCAGATTGGACGGCTTCGGATACTGCTCCACCTTGGTTACCTTGTCCGGGTCTACCTTCAATCCCGACGCATCTACCTTGTGCCCTAGGAAGACAATCTCTTTCTCCATAAATACGCATTTCTGCGGTTTCAGCTTAAGGTTTGCGTTCCGGAGTGCTTGCAATACGCCTGCGAGCACCTCTTGGTGACGCTCCTCCGCCTCCGTCGCGACGAGGATGTCGTCAATGTACACAAAGACCTCGCGGTCTTTGTGCTCGCCCAGAACACGGTCCATCATCCGCTGAAACTCAGCCGGTGAGGTGCTCAGTCCAAACGGCAAGACCGTGAACTCGAATAACCCTTCCGCGGTTGTAAATGCGCTCTTGGCCCTTGCGTCCTCCGATAGAGGAATTTGCCAGTAACCCGAGCAAAGGTCAAGGCTAGTGAAAATCCTCTTGCCCTGTAAACTTTGCAACATTGCATCGGGCGCTGGTAACGGATATGCGTCTTGCTTAATGTGCTTGTTGAGTTCCCGGTAGTCGACGCATAACCGCAGTGATCCGTCCTTCTTCCGTACCAGCACCACCGGCGAAGCCCATGGAGAGTGCGACCGTTCGATCACGCCTCTCTCCAGTAGCCCCTGGAGAATCTCTCGCAGTTCGCTGCGCACTCCCAGTGGCACCGGTCGCGTCCTTTGTCTGATGGGTCTCGTCTCACCGGTGTCAATCTCGTGGGTCACCAGCTGTGTCTGGGTCAGTTCCGAATCTTCTATCGCGAACAGGTCGTGATTCTCCGCTATCATCTCCCATATCCCCGCTGGAAGGGGTTCACCTTTACGATTATCCGTCAACAAAGCTTGGAGCGTGGAAAGCCGCTGTTCCTTCGGCATTGCTGGCTTATGCAGCGACAACATGTCGGAGGGCACATCCTTCAACGATGTTTCACTCCAACCTTCCGTGTCCCAATGCCCCACTACATCGCCCACGCGGAACACCGCAGCTTCCGAGGTTCTATTCACGACCGGTACTGTCACTTGTCCAAGATGGTCGGTTCGACACCACCCAGAGTACATACCAGCGTGCTTGGAATCGAAAAGGCACTCTCTGTTCGCTTCACACCCCTCTAGTCGCAACCAGGTAGCGGCCCCCGGTGCTAGATACGTCCTCTGTACCACACTCGCCGACACCGCCTCTATACGATTCGCATTATCACGACCCTCGCAGCGGCGTTTCTGGCTCGCCGCCCCTGCGACCGGTTGGGGTTCAAGCCTGCGGAGCTCATAGCCCAACAGCGGTAGCATGTTGGTGCCTATAATCACCTCGCCAATCCTCTTGCTGACGTGCATCTTCGCGTCCACCGGCGGACTACCTCGGCCAACCTCGGTTACCGGCACCTCCACCACAGTCACGAATTGCATGCGGGCACCAGAAGCATCCTGCACCGGCTTCGCTTTCTCCATGGGACACTCTTTCACCTCATGATCGATGTCCACCCCGTCGCGTTGCGCCTGGAGTAAAATCTCCGCCGGCAAAATCGATATTTCGGACCCCGTGTCTAGCAGGCCCATCCAAGTTCTACCAAAAATTTCCAACTTAGTAGAAGACTTCTTTCCGTACAACGGACATGACCCACGTTTCTGTCGCTGGCTGGACTGTGACTCGTCAACACTTCTCGAGTTGCCCGACCGACATACGGCCGCTAACAGTCTTGCAGACAGTGATCCTTTCTCCTGCTCTCGCGCGACCCTTGTCACTACTGCTCGTTTTGGGCAATCCCTCGCCCTGTGACCAGGCTTCTTGCACGTAAAACATAGCGGCTCCTTTGCAGTCGGGGCTCCCTTGGTTCTCCCGTCGCCCTCCTTGCTCATAGACCCGGGGATACTCGGCGGCTTTGCCCGAACAGGTGGTCTCGCACTCTGACCCTGCTCACTCTTCACCCCCGGCACCGCTCTTACATTCCGAAGCGTCAGATCCCTACGCTCGATTCTCTGTGCGGTCGCCTTGAGTTTCATGTACGCGTCATCTTCACTCTCCAACGCCTCCATCAAGTAGTAGGAATCCTTCCAGTGCACCAGTTGCTCGTACAACAGATGCGCCCTCTCGGTTGCCAATGCCTTCTCGTCTAGCTCAGGATATGCTTGACGTGTCAGTCGCTCGAGCTCGACGCAGAACTCGGCAATGGATTGGCTTTCTGCTTTCCGCAGATGCCGTAGCTGGCCGAGCGCCAGCACCTTGTTGGTGCGCTCCTCTGCTCTGCACTCCCTAGCCAGAGCCCTTTTCAGTACCTCATAGCTCCCCCTCCTCTCAGAGCGTGGCAGCGCTTCATACTGACTACGCGCCTTCCCTACCAACTTGGCGCGAAGCAAAGCGCAGAGCTCGGTATCGGCCCAACTACTGACGGGGTACTTCAGTTCAAAAGCTTCTACAAAAGTTTGGAAACTATACCCCTTCTCAGTCCCTGAGTATGGCTTCACGTCGGGCAGGGCAATGTACTTCAAGTAGGACGACATACCCTCCTCTCTACAGTGGTCACTCCGCCTACAGTTAGAACTACGTCGCCTCACAGCACTCTCTTCAATCTCGCCTTCCTCACTCTCGGAAGTTATTGAAGTCTCACCTGTTCTCCTCATCTCTTGTCCACGATGATGAGTACTCTGTGTCCCCGCCGGCCGTGGGCTCCATTCCCTCTCGCTGGCAGAACTGTCGTAACCAGCCTGAAATTGAACAAGTTCCTTCTGGGTTTCGGTTCCCCCACGCAGCGCCCTCAACGCTGCTCGGCCTCTAGAACACTTCATCCTACCTTCTGCTGCATACAGCTTCGTGTTGTCGGATATTGCTGACAGTTCGGCCTGCCTCTGGCGCAGTCTCTGCAACTCTTCATCTTGTTCACGACATCGCTGCCGCAACTCTTGCAGCTCACTTTCCCGGCTTCGCATTTCCTCCTGAAGCACAGAGTAATTACGAACCGATTCTTGTAACCTAGCGGCCAACTCCCCTTCCTGCCACCCTTTCCTAGCGGCAATATTCTGGAGTATCTCATCCCGCTCCAACAGTCGGTCTAACTTATCCACTAAGTCGCCCCTGTTGTGGCACTGTAGGCTAAACATCATCACTTCTATCCATTTTTCACAGATCAGTCCCCTCTTACACAACGCCTTAAGGGTTTCTACGAGCTCGAGGGACTGCTCTGCACCTTGTCGCCCTGCGCTCTCAATAGCCTCCCGGTCAGGGTTTCCCGTGCGCCACCTTTTGCTCACTTCTGCCATCACAGTGGTCTGGGTCCCCTTAATCGACCTTCCTAGGCGATCACAAACCTGCAGAACTTCGGCCCGTTCCTTATCGTCGCCGCACAGACGTCGAAACTCGAGCTCTAACTCGTCCTGCATAACTACGTCGTCCTGCGCACGGTCCGTGGTCATTTCCGGCTGGGTCGGCTGTGTGTTATCTGAAACACCAGTATCAGATATCGCTACAACAGCCTCTTCCGACTCCACCCCAGCCATTCCGACACTTACGACTGGTTAGCGTGGCCGTGAGTCCCGGAAGTCTTACCGGCAGGAGTGGCTAGGTGCAAAAAAAAAAATTTTGCGCAGGGGTTCCCCCGCCTAGTACGAAAAGCCACTTCTCCGGTAAAGCTTCCCGACCCACCGCGACAGCCAAGTGTCGGAGCTTCCGCTCAACGACACCTGCTCCCGCTGTCCTCGCTGCAACACAGACACCACAGTGTCTGCGTCCCACAGCAAGTCACGCACTCAACACACAAAAAAAAACTACCCGCAATTGGTTGCACGTCAGGTCACTAAGGTTTTCCTAACCGTGCGCTGTGCTTTCGCAATTGGGATCCCGGTTCGGCCCCCAAGTTAGGTTCTTTGTGAGAAGTGACCCCAAGAATTGCGACAAATATGAGGTGGTTGTTAACCGGGGAGCACAGCACAACGATAAAAAAAACACTTTATTGAATCAACGTGCAACCAGATCAAAATGAGGCAATGACACACAAAAGGATTTATGAGACTGCAATGTAAAGATGAGACACTGTTGTGAGCAACCCAGGACGCAGCGAGGCGAACGGCGTAGGAGAAACTACTCGGCCCGACCCAACGAGCTAGAACAACGGTTACCTAAAACAACACAGCGCGGCCCAAAACCAGCGCAACCCGGGCAAAGGGAAGACACACAACCCAAGGAACAATGACAATGAATGAATCGCTTCTCGTGCCTGCCGGGGCGTTTCGCGCGCTCCCGCGCTCCGTGGTCCGCAATTGCGGCCAGCACGGTACCGTCACAACCGCTACACACAGAATCGAACCGGTCACCCTACAGCCCGAGCTCTATCGTTTGGTATATGAATTATCCACACCTGAATTTTTTTGAAATATTATCCCCTCAAATCTCGCCTGGTCGGGTACCAATTCACCCGATCCCGGATTGATGGAAGGTTTAAGATTTCCTATGGATTTGCGGTAGTACCGATCTTTGAATACGAGTCGATAGAGCTCGAGCTGCTGAACTCAAATTTGTATATATTTTTTACAAATAACCGAGTTTCATCAAAGTTGTTGAAAAAACCCGCTTTGAAACGCTACAAAGCGTCTTTTTCGAGAAGTTGACAAAGGATATGTCCGTTACTATAGTAAGTAACTGAATTAAACTGAAACAAAATGAAACGTTCTCACATTAATATGGTCCATCAACCGTTATTATTCATTTATTTGAACACTCGTACGTCCCTAAAATTTTATTTATTTATTTATTTATTTATTTATTTATTTATTTACTTGACATGTACCGACGCCCTGTACAGTTGCCAAACAGCATAAAATATCACAGTAAAAAAGCATAAAATACAACAACTATAGCTCTCCAATGGCCTGTTTAAGCTGACGGCTCGAGTAAGAGCTTCGTAATCAACCTCTTGAAAGCAGATGATTCCCTAGGAATTGGGTTTGCTTTGAAGAATGTGTTAAATTGAATAGCTGATCTATAAGTAAACGCGTCTTTTCGCACTTTGGATCTAAATCTTGGTAAAACCAGTTTCGATGCACCGCCGCGAGTTACTGAGTCCCTGAAGGATATAACTTTGCGGTCTACGTCATTCAATTTGAAGATAATTTTATAAAGCATCACCAGGTCATTGCGTTTCCTTCTGAGCTCCAATGTCTGCAATCCCACAGCCTTGTTCCTTACTTTGCTTCCCGGAATACCTCTGTAGTTAAATCCATTTCAAGCTTTCACGTCTAACCCCATATTTCGAGAAAAGACACACCTTGAAAACGGGAATTATAATAAAAGGAAACAGCGAGGTAAAGAGCAGAACAGTCGGTTACTATGTACTGGTGACGAAAAGAAAAGAAATACGAATAAAGAAAATAGGCATAGTGCGTATTTGGCCTATACAATGACCTGCGGGGGCCAGCCGCTATACCAGGTCAGTGTCTTTACCTTCCCAGACAAGTCTGGTACCAATTTACCCGACCCCGGAGGGATGGAAGGCTTGGTTTGCCCGGGCCGGGATCGATCGCTCGACCGTGCGGGTGACAGCAGCGACTCTTACCACTGTACCACGCGGGCCCCTATAAAGAAAATAACAAAAATAAAATATAGAAAATAAGAAATAAAATAAGAAATAAAGAATATAGAAAAGAAAAACGAAAAGATCACAAAATGTTTCAGATCTGCCCGAAGATGATCATCAGTTGCCCATTTCAATGTGGCCTAATGGATCGTACGAGAGAAGAGGTACAGCAGAGCATAGATGAAAATTTTGTTCGGAACCTTTCCCAAAAGAATGACGACACCTTCGAAGACTCGTTATCCAGCATCTATCACCCTCTGTTTTCTTTTTTTCACTTGTTATTTATCTTCCGTGCTTTCGCATATCTTTTTACATTTTAAGCTTTCACGCCTATCCCCATATTCCTAACCTACCATTTTAATTTATGCGTTTGCTACGCTGTCTACGACAACGGTAAGGAAGAAGAGGAAGGTTTACGAAGGGAGAGCACCGAAGAAGCTTCCTGTTCTCCATTTTTTATTATTCCATTTTTTCAGTTTTCTAGAATCTTCGACTATATTTCAGATCGAGGAACATCGTGCCTCGTGTCCCAACGTCGACAACGCGTGTCCTTTCGCCGAACTGGGCTGCACATACATCGGCATGTTAAGCCATTCCACTAGTTCTTTTGCAATTTTTTTGCAATTTTTACGGTTATTTTTTAATGTTTCTAATTTTTTTCATCAGTTCAGGTGACAAGACAACTGTTCAGCAACACCTTGCCGAGGAGCCGATCCGTCACCTAATGTATCTCTGTGACGAGGTCACCGATCTGAAGGTAAAAAAGGCATTATTAAAATTCTGAATAAAAAATGTAATAAAAACAAAGGAATGAAAATATCCTCTTACACCATTAACATAACGATAATAATGAATGCAAAGCATATTATTTTTCACTCTGCCTTCAAATCATTTCGTTATCGCAGCAAATCGTGGTCTTTGGCTGAATTTGCTTTAGGTATTATTTGTCTAAGAAGCGAGGAGAATAAAGGCCTGGCATTTCTCTCGCTTGATGTTCTGACCGTATCTTTTGAAAAAAATTAAAATTTTTACAAAAATTCGATCACACGAGAATTATCGCTTTCAGAACTATCATATCATGGAACAAATGGAATTGAGTAAAATCAACGATCGCCATGAGGATCTTCTGCGCAGGGTAACTTAGAGAAGAGAATCCTTGAAAGACTTTGAACCCACCAGCTAGTTGTCTCACTGAATTTGCATCCAAAATTTTAACTATTATTGGTGGAAATTATACATTTGACGTTTTTCTATCATTTTTAAGGCTATCACAGCTAACGAGATGTTTGGGCCGCAATTGGTGTGGAGAATCGAGAACGTGGCTCAGAGGAAAAACGAGGCCAGGGTAGGATCATATACGCTTCGCACTAGAGCTAGGGTAAAATTGGAAGTGAAATAGCCGTTCTTGATTAGCTTCTTCGGGATGCGCCATGCATTCGTCTTCCACTGGAAATCGTAGAGGCAAGGTGAATTGGATATTGTTCGCTCAACGACTTTCGGGACCGTATGAGGTGAAGTTCAGGGTCTCCACCTTACCAGAAAGGCTGTCACCAGTCTAGCCGATCCCAAATACTCAGAGGGTTCGGTTTAGAGGTCCCATTGCTCGACTTTGTGCAAGCCGCTTGCCTTCCACCCCATCGGCCGCAAACCAGGTTTTCTAAAAAGAATTTGCTACAATTAACGTGAAATTCGAGTTTTATTTTCGCTTCTGCTCTTATATATACTAGAATAGGATGCTGTAATGATGGTGCTATGTTTATCGCAAAAATCGCATCTCAGGCGGGATTCGAACCGCGTCTCAACCTATCCGGGTCTGTGCTACAATGGTTTTCGATTATTTTTGATAGGTTCTGCGTACAAAACTTATTGTTAAAATCCACACCAATATACTCATTTTCGGTTTTTTTTTCAATGAAAATGTCTTCCAGAGCGGTACGAGGCCGGTGATTTATTCTGAGCCATTTGTCACCGGGCGTCATGGTTACAAAATGGTCGCCAGCGCATGTCTCTTCGGCGATGGCCCTTGTGAGTTGGCATGAGAGAGGGAATCTTGTAATTTTTTTCTAACAATAAGACTGGATGATGCTGAAGCATGGATAAGCTTGGAAAAAACCGAAAAAGAAATAGTTATCTAACTTCAACCACAGAAATTGTTATCAACCCGTAGAGGACAATCTGATCCAACGTTAGGCGACAGCTACAGGAAAATGACCGTTTCTTATGCTCGTTATTACAATATTTATTAATATTTAGCTTCGCCTAAGATGATGTTAATAATGTTGCTCAGATTCATGACTACTGTTGTCAAAATTAAGATCAGACGAGAAACTTATCAATTAACAGCGTGATCGGGTCAGCATTGGTCTAATTCCTCTAGGTTCCTCTATTCCCTCTGTGGAAAAGCGTAAACTAAAATTTTACGATTCCTTAATCACCTTTAGCGGCAATTGCCCAAAATGTCTTTTTCACTCGGGATGCAGCCTTCTTACTAGGTTGGTGGACCCTCTTGGTATTCGGCAACTATTCTCATTTTTCAAACGACAGATAAAGTTGAAGATGAACATGATGGCGGCTAGATTTGCCCAGAAATGGATTATTACAGACCGAGGAAAATTCATGGCGGTTTATCTCACGTTGATGAAAGGGAAATATGATTCGCTGCTCGAGTGGCCATTCGAGCACACGGTTTGCATCACGCTCCTCGATCAGGTAAACCTTGATGTGTTTGAAAAATCCATTCCTAGAGAGGAACAGGATAGACTTCACTTAGATATGCATTTTTAAAGTATTATATTGACCCGAAATGTACTCCCTACACTACCAGCCACAAGAAACGTACTTTCCAGCCTATTGAAGGCGTTCATCATTTCAGAACCCGAACTACAGTGAGCGATGCGACGTCTGTTATCGACTGGATACGCGAAAAATTCAGGAAAAAACTGATTTTTTGCAACGGCCACTGAATGAGAAAAATGGCTCTTTTGGAGCTCAGACGTTTTGCAGGCTCGAGGTTATGGACACTTTCGTGAGAGTAAGTCGCTATGATTAATATACCATTGATTACAGCGAAAACAAGTCCAGAAAACGGGGTGAAAAATCGGAAAACAAACCACACTAATATTCGAAAAGAGTAGGCTTGTTACAGTGGTAACTGACACTCGTTTGGTCGAGCGTTCGGTCCCCGCTCGGGCTAACCAAGCCTCTCCGAGGTTGCGTAAGTTGGTACCCGATTGGGAAGGAAAGGTCAAAAGGGTCTGGGAAGGTAAAAATCCGACTTGGTATAGCGGCTGGCCTCCGCAAGTCATTGAGAAGCTCCATTGCTCTAACAATAAGGCTTGAGTCGCATACGAATGGAGCAACCCTCAGGGCTCGTTTAGACGCGGCGCGGAGAAAATGCAAAATCGATGCGCAATCAATAATTAACGTCATTGATCGAATTTGCTCCTTTTCGTTAGTGGCGCAGTCCGGTGGCGCCGCGTCTAAGCAAAAAAAAAATAGACATATGATCACATAGGGAAGAAATTTAACGAAAAAAGTGAATGCCGTCAAAATGTCCTTCAAAAAGGAATATCAGCCTTCTAAAAAAATCCGCACGACCAGTAAATTTGCCTGTATGAGACGCCACCGGACTGCGCCACTGATGCAAAGGAGCAAATTTGATCAAGGACGTTAATTATCGATTGCGCTTCAATTTTGCATTTTCGCCGCACGGCGTCTAAATGAGCCCTCAGGGGACTGTTCAACACCGACTTCTTTACCCTTATCCTTACCTTTTTACCTAAGTGCAATTCTGATATAAATAAAAAAGATGTTAGTAATACAAAGGCTCCTTTCGTCCCTTAAAACTTAGACGAGCAAAGTGAAAGAGTATAAGAGTCCCCCGGGACTCATCAGTAAGTAAGGGGGACTCATAAAGGAAATGAAAAAGAAAAAGAAAGTAAGTAAAAAGGACAACACCAAAAACTTGAATCAATAACAAAAACAAAATGATAAACCGACCTGAATTGGATAAGTCCTCCCAAAATACTATTCCAATACTATAAAATAAGAAGTCGTGTAATTCAATGTAAGTAAAATGATAAAAATCGCGTACATATCTCAAACTTGGATAATATTTGATATGTTACCTTTCAGGACGACGTGATGTTTCTCAAGGTTGAGATCGACGTCGTGAAACCGATTGAACACGTTCCACCGGAAGATCCACCGCCACACACATTGCAGTCGTTGCCCACCCTAAGACCTCCCACAACCCGCTCAGGTGTGGCTTCCGTAAACGACGTGAAAGTGGAGTCGCCATCGACGATGGAGAGAAGAAGCACACCTCGCGCTGGTACACCCCAGAAACCACCACCAACTGGCCAAGGCCCTCGGCTTAAAACTTCGGATGGCCCCGCAACTAAACCTCCTACTGCTCCGCATATTGTTACGGAGAGTAACGAGCCTCCCAAGGATCCAGCTATGGACGACCGCACGAAGCTATAGCTCGGATATTTCTGAGAAAATTGGTCTTTTTTGGATTTTTAAGAGACGAATTGGCTGTTAAACGGCTGTTTCTGTAAAAAAAAATTGGATTGGCTTGAGTGGAACGCATTTTAGCATTTTGGTGTCACCGCCTAATGCACCCCCCTCATTCTTTTCGGATCATGTAGTGCGAATCCTGGACGAATTTTCAGCCAATTGTGTGTGTATTGAATTGTTTACGAATTTTAGATTTCCAATCTCTGGCCCATCCTTCCTGGTTCTAGAATCCCAAGAAATCGGCAAACTCGTCCAGAAAGACAACACAACTCAAGTCGAAGTCGGGAAATTTTCACAGAATAAAAAACCTTCCAAACGGCAATTCTGACATAAAAAGCCGGGGCTTTGGATGAATATTACTTTCGAATGAGTTAGTACCGTTCGACTTTTGGAAAGTTTCTAACGAATCCGGAGGTAATTCCTTTCCACCTTTACTATTTCTCATATAATCTGAACTGTAAGCTGATATTCCTATGTCACCATTTATTTTCAAATTTATGGAAAATGCTTCTGCTTCTTCTTTGCTACTTACAAAAAAAATTTTAGAGTGGGTATTAATGGCAATATTGCAGCTTTGTGTGTATTCATCGTGTTGTCCGCATAGTACATTTTATAAAGAGTGTTTTTCCCCTGATTTGATAACATATCAGTAAATTAGCTCAAATCACATTATAAAGCAATAATCAGAAAATAGCGAATAGCGGCGCCACAAAGAAATTCATACTTTTATACCTCTGATTAAAAATCAAACTGAGTAAAATGTTTATATTGAAATACATATATACATACAAGCACAATTATTATCACATCTTCTTTAACTGCTCCAATACGTTCATCGCTTCTTTAACTTTTGCATGAAGGTCCTGAAGTCAAACCCGTCAAAGGGGTTCAGAGCTATACAATTAGGTACTTAGCCGTTTATTTCTATCCAGGAAATGCCTCACTAAGTGTGTATTTTCATCCGGACCTATGAGTTGACACTCAATCTAATTGTAAGACTTCACGCACCTAATGGGAGCTTTCGGTGACGAAATTTTCTGCCACCCTGCAGAGGGTTGACTTGAAAATTCCAAAAACTAATGGTGTGACCATCAGCAAAAAAAAATCAGCAATAAACACAAGAAGAAAAGCGCTCGAAATTTTGAAAATATGTGCTAGAATACAGCATTTCAGATAATGTAGGGTAAAAGGTAAAGGTGAAGGTAGAGATCAGTTGATCAACCCCTAAGGACGCGCCACAGCATTCGTGTTCATAATCGTAGAGGTATATCCGTTCCGTATATAATAATCGAGTAAGCCCTTGCGGGCACTCCTCCCGAGACACGCTATTGCATGCTTTTCATCCTGGCCCTCCTCGAAGGCCGCGCTCACTGCTGTTTACTCTGACTTCAGCTCTCCGCCGAGGCCGCGCTCTCTACTGTTCTCACGCGCTTTTCACTCTTACCAAAAACAACGCTCTCTGGCGCATGCACGCTGCACCCCTAACCAAGCGATGGTGTCTGCAACATGCGGTTCACGAGATCGAGTCGCGATCAGTGAAATGGTGTTACCAACTGTGATAAACCGCTGAAAGCAGTGATAAAATAGCAGCAATGCTCTTCTGCTCAGCCATCACTGTTTCATTGTCCTACAGTGGATATCTAACTACAGTAGAACCGCTGAAAGCAGTGATAAAACAGCATTCCTGCTCTTCTGCACAGCCAACACTGTTTTATTGCCCTCCTGTGGATAACGAGCTATAGGAACATGACTCAAGTAACAATAACGCCGGTGTTTCATTCTGAGTACAATTCGGTGAATCTTCGGCGCTGTTAAACCATGAGTTTTATGAGATCGAGTCGCTATCACTGGAATGGAGTTGCCACGTGTAATAAGGCACTGAAGGTAGGAATAGCACAGCAACGATGCTCCTCTGCTCAGCTCTTCTGCTGGATAACCAACTATAGTAAGAGCGCTGAAAGCAGTGATAAAACAACAACAGTGCTCTTCTGTCCAGCCAACACTGTTTCATCGCTGCTCAACCAACACTGCTTCATTGTCCACCCGTGGACAACCAACTATAGGATTTCTCGATATATATGGAACGGATGGGAACATGCCTCAAATAACAGTAACGCCGGTGTTTCATTCTGAGTACAATTCGGTGAATCTTCGGCGCTGTTCGCGGTTGTATGGCTACACTGGCCACACTTTTTTTTTACGATAATGCTAATCAACGGGTCCGCCGTAAGCGAGTCTTGGTACTTTTATATACCACCACCGCTCCCCACCACCACCCTTCTTTTCACTACATATATACGGCCCTTGAAACGGTGATTCACCGAAGCCGCTCTTTGACTGGATTTTTCGAAAAATCGGAGGTTTACGCTGGATTTTTCGGAAATTCGTAGGTTTACCGCTAGGTTCAGTCAAATTCACAAGCATTTAGTGACGCTTCTACAGAGTAGTACTCACGGGGCCCAGTCAAAGAGCGGCGAAGCCGCTCTTTGACTGGATTTTTCGAAAAATCGGAGGTTTACGCTGGATTTTTCGGAAATTCGTAGGTTTACCGCTAGGTTCAGTCAAATTCACAAGCATTTAGTGACGCTTCTACAGAGTAGTACTCACGGGGCCCAGTCAAAGAGCGGCGAAGCCGCTCTTTGACTGGATTTTTCGAAAAATCGGAGGTTTACGCTGGATTTTTCGGAAATTCGTAGGTTTACCGCTAGGTTCAGTCAAATTCACAAGCATTTAGTGACGCTTCTACTGAGTAGTACTCACGGGGCCCAGTCAAAGAGCGGCGAAGCCGCTCTTTGACTGGATTTTTCGAAAAATCGGAGGTTTACGCTGGATTTTTCGGAAATTCGTAGGTTTACCGCTAGGTTCAGTCAAATTCACAAGCATTTAGTGACTCTTCGACAGAGTAGTACTCACGGGGCCCAGTCAAAGAGCGGCGAAGCCGCTCTTTGACTGGATTTTTCGAAAAATCGGAGGTTTACGCTGGATTTTTCGGAAATTCGTAGGTTTACCGCTAGGTTCAGTCAAATTCACAAGCATTTAGTGACGCTTCTACAGAGTAGTACTCACGGGGCCCAGTCAAAGAGCGGCGAAGCCGCTCTTTGACTGGATTTTTCGAAAAATCGGAGGTTTACGCTGGATTTTTCGGAAATTCGTAGGTTTACCGCTAGGTTCAGTCAAATTCACAAGCATTTAGTGACGCTTCTACAGAGTAGTACTCACGGGGCCCAGTCAAAGAGCGGCGAAGCCGCTCTTTGACTGGATTTTTCGAAAAATCGGAGGTTTACGCTGGATTTTTCGGAAATTCGTAGGTTTACCGCTAGGTTCAGTCAAATTCACAAGCATTTAGTGACGCTTCTACAGAGTAGTACTCACGGGGCCCAGTCAAAGAGCGGCGAAGCCGCTCTTTGACTGGATTTTTCGAAAAATCGGAGGTTTACGCTGGATTTTTCGGAAATTCGTAGGTTTACCGCTAGGTTCAGTCAAATTCACAAGCATTTAGTGACGCTTCTACAGAGTAGTACTCACGGGGCCCAGTCAAAGAGCGGCGAAGCCGCTCTTTGACTGGATTTTTCGAAAAATCGGAGGTTTACGCTGGATTTTTCGGAAATTCGTAGGTTTACCGCTAGGTTCAGTCAAATTCACAAGCATTTAGTGACGCTTCTACAGAGTAGTACTCACGGGGCCCAGTCAAAGAGCGGCGAAGCCGCTCTTTGACTGGATTTTTCGAAAAATCGGAGGTTTACGCTGGATTTTTCGGAAATTCGTAGGTTTACCGCTAGGTTCAGTCAAATTCACAAGCATTTAGTGACGCTTCTACAGAGTAGTACTCACGGGGCCCAGTCAAAGAGCGGCGAAGCCGCTCTTTGACTGGATTTTTCGAAAAATCGGAGGTTTACGCTGGATTTTTCGGAAATTCGTAGGTTTACCGCTAGGTTCAGTCAAATTCACAAGCATTTAGTGACGCTTCTACAGAGTAGTACTCACGGGGCCCAGTCAAAGAGCGGCGAAGCCGCTCTTTGACTGGATTTTTCGAAAAATCGGAGGTTTACGCTGGATTTTTCGGAAATTCGTAGGTTTACCGCTAGGTTCAGTCAAATTCACAAGCATTTAGTGACGCTTCTACAGAGTAGTACTCACGGGGCCCAGTCAAAGAGCGGCGAAGCCGCTCTTTGACTGGATTTTTCGAAAAATCGGAGGTTTACGCTGGATTTTTCGGAAATTCGTAGGTTTACCGCTAGGTTCAGTCAAATTCACAAGCATTTAGTGACGCTTCTACAGAGTAGTACTCACGGGGCCCAGTCAAAGAGCGGCGAAGCCGCTCTTTGACTGGATTTTTCGAAAAATCGGAGGTTTACGCTGGATTTTTCGGAAATTCGTAGGTTTACCGCTAGGTTCAGTCAAATTCACAAGCATTTAGTGACTCTTCGACAGAGTAGTACTCACGGGGCCCAGTCAAAGAGCGGCGAAGCCGCTCTTTGACTGGATTTTTCGAAAAATCGGAGGTTTACGCTGGATTTTTCGGAAATTCGTAGGTTTACCGCTAGGTTCAGTCAAATTCACAAGCATTTAGTGACGCTTCTACAGAGTAGTACTCACGGGGCCCAGTCAAAGAGCGGCGAAGCCGCTCTTTGACTGGATTTTTCGAAAAATCGGAGGTTTACGCTGGATTTTTTGGAAATTCGTAGGTTTACCGCTAGGTTCAGTCAAATTCACAAGCATTTAGTGACTCTTCGACAGAGTAGTACTCACGGGGCCCAGTCAAAGAGCGGCGAAGCCGCTCTTTGACTGGATTTTTCGAAAAATCGGAGGTTTACGCTGGATTTTTCGGAAATTCGTAGGTTTACCGCTAGGTTCAGTCAAATTCACAAGCATTTAGTGACGCTTCTACAGAGTAGTACTCACGGGGCCCAGTCAAAGAGCGGCGAAGCCGCTCTTTGACTGGATTTTTCGAAAAATCGGAGGTTTACGCTGGATTTTTCGGAAATTCGTAGGTTTACCGCTAGGTTCAGTCAAATTCACAAGCATTTAGTGACGCTTCTACAGAGTAGTACTCACGGGGCCCAGTCAAAGAGCGGCGAAGCCGCTCTTTGACTGGATTTTTCGAAAAATCGGAGGTTTACGCTGGATTTTTCGGAAATTCGTAGGTTTACCGCTAGGTTCAGTCAAATTCACAAGCATTTAGTGACTCTTCGACAGAGTAGTACTCACGGGGCCCAGTCAAAGAGCGGCGAAGCCGCTCTTTGACTGGATTTTTCGAAAAATCGGAGGTTTACGCTGGATTTTTCGGAAATTCGTAGGTTTACCGCTAGGTTCAGTCAAATTCACAAGCATTTAGTGACTCTTCGACAGAGTAGTACTCACGGGGCCCAGTCAAAGAGCGGCGAAGCCGCTCTTTGACTGGATTTTTCGAAAAATCGGAGGTTTACGCTGGATTTTTCGGAAATTCGTAGGTTTACCGCTAGGTTCAGTCAAATTCACAAGCATTTAGTGACGCTTCTACAGAGTAGTACTCACGGGGCCCAGTCAAAGAGCGGCGAAGCCGCTCTTTGACTGGATTTTTCGAAAAATCGGAGGTTTACGCTGGATTTTTCGGAAATTCGTAGGTTTACCGCTAGGTTCAGTCAAATTCACAAGCATTTAGTGACTCTTCGACAGAGTAGTACTCACGGGGCCCAGTCAAAGAGCGGCGAAGCCGCTCTTTGACTGGATTTTTCGAAAAATCGGAGGTTTACGCTGGATTTTTCGGAAATTCGTAGGTTTACCGCTAGGTTCAGTCAAATTCACAAGCATTTAGTGACTCTTCGACAGAGTAGTACTCACGGGGCCCAGTCAAAGAGCGGCGAAGCCGCTCTTTGACTGGATTTTTCGAAAAATCGGAGGTTTACGCTGGATTTTTCGGAAATTCGTAGGTTTACCGCTAGGTTCAGTCAAATTCACAAGCATTTAGTGACGCTTCTACAGAGTAGTACTCACGGGGCCCAGTCAAAGAGCGGCGAAGCCGCTCTTTGACTGGATTTTTCGAAAAATCGGAGGTTTACGCTGGATTTTTCGGAAATTCGTAGGTTTACCGCTAGGTTCAGTCAAATTCACAAGCATTTAGTGACTCTTCGACAGAGTAGTACTCACGGGGCCCAGTCAAAGAGCGGCGAAGCCGCTCTTTGACTGGATTTTTCGAAAAATCGGAGGTTTACGCTGGATTTTTCGGAAATTCGTAGGTTTACCGCTAGGTTCAGTCAAATTCACAAGCATTTAGTGACGCTTCTACAGAGTAGTACTCACGGGGCCCAGTCAAAGAGCGGCGAAGCCGCTCTTTGACTGGATTTTTCGAAAAATCGGAGGTTTACGCTGGATTTTTCGGAAATTCGTAGGTTTACCGCTAGGTTCAGTCAAATTCACAAGCATTTAGTGACGCTTCTACAGAGTAGTACTCACGGGGCCCAGTCAAAGAGCGGCGAAGCCGCTCTTTGACTGGATTTTTCGAAAAATCGGAGGTTTACGCTGGATTTTTCGGAAATTCGTAGGTTTACCGCTAGGTTCAGTCAAATTCACAAGCATTTAGTGACGCTTCTACAGAGTAGTACTCACGGGGCCCAGTCAAAGAGCGGCGAAGCCGCTCTTTGACTGGATTTTTCGAAAAATCGGAGGTTTACGCTGGATTTTTCGGAAATTCGTAGGTTTACCGCTAGGTTCAGTCAAATTCACAAGCATTTAGTGACGCTTCTACAGAGTAGTACTCACGGGGCCCAGTCAAAGAGCGGCGAAGCCGCTCTTTGACTGGATTTTTCGAAAAATCGGAGGTTTACGCTGGATTTTTCGGAAATTCGTAGGTTTACCGCTAGGTTCAGTCAAATTCACAAGCATTTAGTGACGCTTCTACAGAGTAGTACTCACGGGGCCCAGTCAAAGAGCGGCGAAGCCGCTCTTTGACTGGATTTTTCGAAAAATCGGAGGTTTACGCTGGATTTTTCGGAAATTCGTAGGTTTACCGCTAGGTTCAGTCAAATTCACAAGCATTTAGTGACTCTTCGACAGAGTAGTACTCACGGGGCCCAGTCAAAGAGCGGCGAAGCCGCTCTTTGACTGGATTTTTCGAAAAATCGGAGGTTTACGCTGGATTTTTCGGAAATTCGTAGGTTTACCGCTAGGTTCAGTCAAATTCACAAGCATTTAGTGACTCTTCGACAGAGTAGTACTCACGGGGCCCAGTCAAAGAGCGGCGAAGCCGCTCTTTGACTGGATTTTTCGAAAAATCGGAGGTTTACGCTGGATTTTTCGGAAATTCGTAGGTTTACCGCTAGGTTCAGTCAAATTCACAAGCATTTAGTGACGCTTCTACAGAGTAGTACTCACGGGGCCCAGTCAAAGAGCGGCGAAGCCGCTCTTTGACTGGATTTTTCGAAAAATCGGAGGTTTACGCTGGATTTTTCGGAAATTCGTAGGTTTACCGCTAGGTTCAGTCAAATTCACAAGCATTTAGTGACTCTTCGACAGAGTAGTACTCACGGGGCCCAGTCAAAGAGCGGCGAAGCCGCTCTTTGACTGGATTTTTCGAAAAATCGGAGGTTTACGCTGGATTTTTCGGAAATTCGTAGGTTTACCGCTAGGTTCAGTCAAATTCACAAGCATTTAGTGACGCTTCTACAGAGTAGTACTCACGGGGCCCAGTCAAAGAGCGGCGAAGCCGCTCTTTGACTGGATTTTTCGAAAAATCGGAGGTTTACGCTGGATTTTTCGGAAATTCGTAGGTTTACCGCTAGGTTCAGTCAAATTCACAAGCATTTAGTGACGCTTCTACAGAGTAGTACTCACGGGGCCCAGTCAAAGAGCGGCGAAGCCGCTCTTTGACTGGATTTTTCGAAAAATCGGAGGTTTACGCTGGATTTTTCGGAAATTCGTAGGTTTACCGCTAGGTTCAGTCAAATTCACAAGCATTTAGTGACTCTTCGACAGAGTAGTACTCACGGGGCCCAGTCAAAGAGCGGCGAAGCCGCTCTTTGACTGGATTTTTCGAAAAATCGGAGGTTTACGCTGGATTTTTCGGAAATTCGTAGGTTTACCGCTAGGTTCAGTCAAATTCACAAGCATTTAGTGACGCTTCTACAGAGTAGTACTCACGGGGCCCAGTCAAAGAGCGGCGAAGCCGCTCTTTGACTGGATTTTTCGAAAAATCGGAGGTTTACGCTGGATTTTTCGGAAATTCGTAGGTTTACCGCTAGGTTCAGTCAAATTCACAAGCATTTAGTGACTCTTCGACAGAGTAGTACTCACGGGGCCCAGTCAAAGAGCGGCGAAGCCGCTCTTTGACTGGATTTTTCGAAAAATCGGAGGTTTACGCTGGATTTTTCGGAAATTCGTAGGTTTACCGCTAGGTTCAGTCAAATTCACAAGCATTTAGTGACGCTTCTACAGAGTAGTACTCACGGGGCCCAGTCAAAGAGCGGCGAAGCCGCTCTTTGACTGGATTTTTCGAAAAATCGGAGGTTTACGCTGGATTTTTCGGAAATTCGTAGGTTTACCGCTAGGTTCAGTCAAATTCACAAGCATTTAGTGACGCTTCTACAGAGTAGTACTCACGGGGCCCAGTCAAAGAGCGGCGAAGCCGCTCTTTGACTGGATTTTTCGAAAAATCGGAGGTTTACGCTGGATTTTTCGGAAATTCGTAGGTTTACCGCTAGGTTCAGTCAAATTCACAAGCATTTAGTGACTCTTCGACAGAGTAGTACTCACGGGGCCCAGTCAAAGAGCGGCGAAGCCGCTCTTTGACTGGATTTTTCGAAAAATCGGAGGTTTACGCTGGATTTTTCGGAAATTCGTAGGTTTACCGCTAGGTTCAGTCAAATTCACAAGCATTTAGTGACGCTTCTACAGAGTAGTACTCACGGGGCCCAGTCAAAGAGCGGCGAAGCCGCTCTTTGACTGGATTTTTCGAAAAATCGGAGGTTTACGCTGGATTTTTCGGAAATTCGTAGGTTTACCGCTAGGTTCAGTCAAATTCACAAGCATTTAGTGACGCTTCTACAGAGTAGTACTCACGGGGCCCAGTCAAAGAGCGGCGAAGCCGCTCTTTGACTGGATTTTTCGAAAAATCGGAGGTTTACGCTGGATTTTTCGGAAATTCGTAGGTTTACCGCTAGGTTCAGTCAAATTCACAAGCATTTAGTGACGCTTCTACAGAGTAGTACTCACGGGGCCCAGTCAAAGAGCGGCGAAGCCGCTCTTTGACTGGATTTTTCGAAAAATCGGAGGTTTACGCTGGATTTTTCGGAAATTCGTAGGTTTACCGCTAGGTTCAGTCAAATTCACAAGCATTTAGTGACTCTTCGACAGAGTAGTACTCACGGGGCCCAGTCAAAGAGCGGCGAAGCCGCTCTTTGACTGGATTTTTCGAAAAATCGGAGGTTTACGCTGGATTTTTCGGAAATTCGTAGGTTTACCGCTAGGTTCAGTCAAATTCACAAGCATTTAGTGACGCTTCTACAGAGTAGTACTCACGGGGCCCAGTCAAAGAGCGGCGAAGCCGCTCTTTGACTGGATTTTTCGAAAAATCGGAGGTTTACGCTGGATTTTTCGGAAATTCGTAGGTTTACCGCTAGGTTCAGTCAAATTCACAAGCATTTAGTGACTCTTCGACAGAGTAGTACTCACGGGGCCCAGTCAAAGAGCGGCGAAGCCGCTCTTTGACTGGATTTTTCGAAAAATCGGAGGTTTACGCTGGATTTTTCGGAAATTCGTAGGTTTACCGCTAGGTTCAGTCAAATTCACAAGCATTTAGTGACGCTTCTACAGAGTAGTACTCACGGGGCCCAGTCAAAGAGCGGCGAAGCCGCTCTTTGACTGGATTTTTCGAAAAATCGGAGGTTTACGCTGGATTTTTCGGAAATTCGTAGGTTTACCGCTAGGTTCAGTCAAATTCACAAGCATTTAGTGACGCTTCTACAGAGTAGTACTCACGGGGCCCAGTCAAAGAGCGGCGAAGCCGCTCTTTGACTGGATTTTTCGAAAAATCGGAGGTTTACGCTGGATTTTTCGGAAATTCGTAGGTTTACCGCTAGGTTCAGTCAAATTCACAAGCATTTAGTGACGCTTCTACAGAGTAGTACTCACGGGGCCCAGTCAAAGAGCGGCGAAGCCGCTCTTTGACTGGATTTTTCGAAAAATCGGAGGTTTACGCTGGATTTTTCGGAAATTCGTAGGTTTACCGCTAGGTTCAGTCAAATTCACAAGCATTTAGTGACGCTTCTACAGAGTAGTACTCACGGGGCCCAGTCAAAGAGCGGCGAAGCCGCTCTTTGACTGGATTTTTCGAAAAATCGGAGGTTTACGCTGGATTTTTCGGAAATTCGTAGGTTTACCGCTAGGTTCAGTCAAATTCACAAGCATTTAGTGACGCTTCTACAGAGTAGTACTCACGGGGCCCAGTCAAAGAGCGGCGAAGCCGCTCTTTGACTGGATTTTTCGAAAAATCGGAGGTTTACGCTGGATTTTTCGGAAATTCGTAGGTTTACCGCTAGGTTCAGTCAAATTCACAAGCATTTAGTGACGCTTCTACAGAGTAGTACTCACGGGGCCCAGTCAAAGAGCGGCGAAGCCGCTCTTTGACTGGATTTTTCGAAAAATCGGAGGTTTACGCTGGATTTTTCGGAAATTCGTAGGTTTACCGCTAGGTTCAGTCAAATTCACAAGCATTTAGTGACGCTTCTACAGAGTAGTACTCACGGGGCCCAGTCAAAGAGCGGCGAAGCCGCTCTTTGACTGGATTTTTCGAAAAATCGGAGGTTTACGCTGGATTTTTCGGAAATTCGTAGGTTTACCGCTAGGTTCAGTCAAATTCACAAGCATTTAGTGACTCTTCGACAGAGTAGTACTCACGGGGCCCAGTCAAAGAGCGGCGAAGCCGCTCTTTGACTGGTAGAATGCATATTTGGTCTATACAACGACTTGTGAGGGCCATCCGCTAAACCTAATCAGTATCTTTACCTTCCCAGGCAAGTTTGGTAGTAATTTACCCGACCCCCGAGAGAGGAAAGACTTGGTTAGCCCGAGCATGGATCGATCGCAGGACCGTGCAGGTAGCGCCTCTCACCGCTGTAAAGCGCGCCCTAATTATCAAAAATATTCAAATTAAATCCAATGAAACGTACTTGAAACTGATTAGCATCACAATGAAATTCTATCGTCTCTGATTGTGTCTCGTTGGTTGGAATAGCGTGTAGTTTTAGTGAGACAACTGGCTCGGAGACTCGATTCAGCAGCTCGGTCTGCAAACCAGTAGAAAATAGAGATTATATAGACAGTTTCCCCGACAAATTATCAAATTGGTGATAAGAGCTGACCTGAGCAATGTTGCGAACCGACCACTCCACATCAACTAACTCCGGATAGTCCCATCCAACAGTCTCCAGTTCGCATCGCAACATTTTCCCGCTCGTCTGAAAACCTACAATTTGCCCCAAATAACTGGCATGAACATGTGGCTCTCTAGATGAAGTCATGGCAAATCGAGACAGACCTTGTACGTTTCAGATATGGCCCGGCAAAGCGGATGATCGCTATCCATCTTCTCCTCTAACTGCTCTACAGTCCAATTTTCACGAGCTGCATCCGCCAAGACACTCCAAACGCACACAGCTAACTGCTGAGAGCATGCTCGATCTGACCCTGAGATGAACATCCAAACACCCTCAAGTTAAAGAAACAAACGAACAAAAATAGTACAGGAAACAATAATCGAAAAAATCGTATAAAGAAGGATAACTCACACCTTTGCTCTCCCAAGATAATCTTGACCAGTTTCTGAACCAACGGAAAAGCCTCTTCTTCCGACGGAAGATCACATCCAGCGAGAACATTTCTCAGTAACTGAATACCTTTACCACTCATTTACTAAAATAGGACAATTCATCAAATAAAAACACTTTCGATGGCGCGGGGATCTGTCCTCGGTAACTAATAGCTATAACTGCCAAATGTACTGAGTAGGACGCTCACAAGTCGTAAAAAGTTTATCATCGAAAACAATCGAATTCATGAGCAATCAACAATAAAAATAACAAGTAACACCTAATCAATCTAAAGTCTAAAGTTAGACAGAAAATCATTTCTTGCTGGAAATTATAGTGAGTTCTGGCTCTGAGTGCTAAATCTTTAGCTAAACAGTACGTCTACATAATTCCTGTACAGTAGGAGCAATCCGGTTGACAAAATATTCTAATTTTCTCCTTCGACTTGTCGCTTTTCCGCCTCACCCGCACTCTTTCCGGACTGCCTTCGCAGCTCCTCGTCTATTCTTTCTTTAGCTCGATATATCTGAAAGCGTAATTAGGAAAAGCGATACAGCACTTGAAGTTTGAGAACGATTGATTAAAAACAGTCACCGTTAATCTACTAGTAAAGCAACATTGACAATGAAGTTAACGCACCTTTGACTGCAAGTAGAATGATCCTCCTTTAGTTTTGTCATTAATTGAAAACAGATGCTCGTAGTTTTTCTCCACAACCTCCGGATCGATGGGAGGTTTGATGTTCAGGATTTGTAAGGATTCCTGAAACAAAGAACATTGGAGATGAAACTGTCTAGATTGGGCAAAATTGTACAAAATGTTTCTGGTGCAGCTATATACAAAAAGATATGTCACTTTTCGTTTTTATTCAAAAATAGCTCAAATCGAAAAGAACCTGATACTTATTGATAGTTCTGAGTACTCTATTTAAAAATATGTCGAAACATACCGCTTTTACTAATTCTCTGTTTTTTTAAAAATATTTTTTGGTAATTTTCATATGCTATTTTGAACAAAAATATCTCAAAAATCGCTGGGTGTAGGATCAATCTGAGACGACATTCTGATAGAGCATGATCTAGATATTATACTGTGCTACAAAGATTTGATTCAAATTGCCTTTAAAATATAGATTTTTTTGAGCAAACTTTTTAGTGGTCAAAAACCGGTCAAATTTTAGGACCATGTTTTAAACAAAATTCAATATCTTCCTAACTTTTTGAAAAAAATTAAAACAAATTTGAAAGTGTTGTAGAGGATGATATTTTCTTCAGGGTGGTTGACTTTGTTTCAGGACTGGTTCCTTATTTTGGGAGAAAATTCCTTTTAAAGTTGAGTTTGCGTAAACTGTTGTATCTAAAAAAGTTTAAGAGGAACCGACTCAATTTTTCCCATGTTAATAGTAGATTTGTAGTTCTTTCAACATCACACGTAAGTTAGAATAAATCGAAGTTTTAATAAAAATATAACGCTTTGACTGACACACGCTGTAGGCGCCGTCACTACCAGTATAGTGTACGGCGCGGGCAAGCGTGTGTCAGTCAAAGCGTTATATTTTTATTAAAACTTCGATTTATTCTAACTTACGTGTGATGTTGAAAGAACTACAAATCTACTATTAACGTGGGAAAAATTGAGTCGGTTCCTCTTAAACTTTTTTAGATACAACAGTTTACGCAAACTCAACTTTAAAAGGAATTTTCTCCCAAAATAAGGAACCAGTCCTGAAACAAAGTCAACCACCCTGAAGAAAATATCATCCTCTACAACACTTTCAAATTTGTTTTAATTTTTTTCAAAAAGTTAGGAAGATATAGAATTTTGTTTAAAACATGGTATAACAATATAGTAAAAGCGGTATGTTTCAACATATTTTTAAATAGAGTACTCAGAACTATCAATTAGTATCAGGTTCTTTTCGATTTGAGCTATTTTTGAATGAAAACGAAAAGTGACATATCTTTTTGACCGCTACTGTAAAAGCTTGCCGAAATTGACAAAACTTCGAAAATAAATAACCTGCGTAAACATTCATGCTTTCCTGCTAAAATTCTGGTAGCAAAACTAATTGAAAGAAAAGAATTTTTCCAAGTTCTCTCTTCTTAAAACTTCGGCATAATGTTAAACTTCTCTAATGCTGCCGTGCCGTACCAGGTTCATAAGATGGATCAATCATTATTTGGCCTGACGTCTCGGTTCTTTTCGTCGTCGTCAGAGGCGTGAAAAGTGGCTCGAAATCCCTCGACTCTTTTTCTACACGACCAAGCGCCGCATCCTCCCTAGCATTTTTGACGAACTTGAAGACCCCCGCCCATGGAACTGGGACGCTCAGACGGCGGATCACAGGGTAGGTCATTAGATTTCTCTGGACTTTTCAGGTTCGCGGGGGGATTGTTCAAGTTCGTCAGAAATGCTAGAGAGGATGCGGCACTTGGCCGTGTAGATCAAGAATCAAAGAGTTTCGAAACACTTTTTAGGCCTTTGACGACGACGAAAGGATCGAAGCGTTAGACCGAGTAACATTTAATCCACCTCATTAACCTCGTTCGGCACAGCAACATTCGTGAAAGAGAAGATTTGAATTCAGGAAAACAATGTCTCGAGGATTTACTAACATAAATGACTTCATAGAACCGAAAAAGTACCTCTAAACTAATTCCAAGTCTTGCATTAGCGTTAGCATTTTCTCGAGCTTCGCTGGCTGACTGACCCGTTTTCGTTGCGTGTCGAGCAGCTGCATGTTGGCTTTCTGGAGGGGAACGAATAGCATTAGAACAAAAAGGAATCATAAGTCCAACAAAATGAAGAAACATAGGAGATTAACATAAATGTGAAAAGTACAAACTGCCACTCACGTTGCAGCTCCTGTCGAATTGCTCTAGACAACGCCTTTGCCACTGCTTCACCGGCAGCTAGAGCGACCTGATAACATATCTAGCTAGACCTATGACTTTTCAGCTGTATCTCTATAATTTCTAAATCAATAAGCAAAATTTACCTTCACCGCATGCCTCCAAGGCATTGATCTGCCAACCTTAAAATAAATTTTGACCAACTAGAAATTTGACGCTACACACACTTGAAGAAGCGAGTGGATATCTAACCACGTTTGCAATGAACCAGATCTTGAGTGTTGTGATATTTATAGTTCTCTGTCCTTGGAAACACAAACTAAATACAATTCGGCACTTGCATCTCGACATGACTTTGGCTTAACAACACGAACTTGATTGAAATACTTCAAAAGTTCCAACATAAAAGGTTGCCTATACACACCATCCCACAGTTTACATATAAACATTCCGGATGATGACAGTTGGAAGACAGGCGATTTTATCTCTCTGAGGTCTCCTGTGAGATTAGGAGCAAATAAGTGAAACACGGTGCGGCACAAGTTCACCAGTCGTAGATGGTCGGTGGCAGGATCTCCTGAAAACTTCTGAGTTCGTGATAGGAGATTTCAAATGAAAAAAAATGAAATAATGAAAAAGAGTTGATTTAAAATCGCAGGCAATTTGGTGTCCTGGAAATTAGCAACGCTTCAAATTTTGCAGCAAATTTCGACAAAAATTACGCCACAAGGAAACTGAAATGGGTGGAGGGAATACTGGAATGTAAACGGAGAAGTTGAGAAGAAGTCGAAAGAATAAGAAACGAGAGGCGAAAACACGACTACGCAGTGATGTTTAGAACAAGGACTCCATCTATAGCAACACGAAAAGGATTGAAAGGTACAGAATGTCATGAAGGAGCAATAGCGACAAAGACACATGCTGCACGTCGTCTGAGTAGAAGAGGAGTTAATCAGAAATAAGAAGAAAAAAACAGAAAGTAAAGGAAGTCTGCTTACGAAAGAGGCGCTATTATGAGTTCAAGCAAGTTATTTGCACTGACGACTCATTGAAAGCTTAGAAATTGCCTAGGAATCTATTTCAAAACACATAGATGACTCACTTTCAGTAGAATTTCTGTATCATTTGCATGGTATGGTACGCATTTCAAGCGCAATCCCACACAATACCAGAAACTCAACTACAACCGAAAATCTCAACCTCTGAAAACAAAAGCTAAATCAGTACCTGAAGGGTTAGGCGCCATATCGCTCAGAACTAAATCAACTGTTCGTCCGTGAAGCTTCTTGGCAATTACCGCTTGAACTGCTGGAGAGGTAACATCAGACATTTGAAGAAAATCAGCACCGCGTATTGGAGACAGCAGCTGAAATCACGGTTTCTTGTACTGTTTGGATACCAATCATGCTATAAAATCATACAGAATGTGATTGTCTGGAACGGAGCTCCTGTTACCCTCGTGTTTTCACTAACCCTTCCGGAATCTATTTATTTATTTGCGGGCTCAGCTGATGAAGATGAGCCATACACTTAAATAAAATTGAATAAAACATCATGAAACAATAGCAAACACGTGTTAAAGCAGAGGTAAAACAACAATAATCATATAAGCATAACTCAACTCAGCGATGCCTTGGGTTTTCTTTCACGATCTTTGAAAAGAACATTAGAATAACATAATTACCCTGTTTTTTTAGCATGCAGGTATGACACCCTGATTACATGAATGTAAAGATGACGGGGTTGACCAGTCTCGTAAGGACGCGCCGTCGCATTCGTGTTCCGTTCAGGGTCGTAGAGGCATAGTGAATACAAATTTGGCCTTTTCAATGACTTGCTGGGGCTAGCTGCTATCCTAGTTCAGCGTCCTCATCTTCTTGGGCAAAAGTGGTACCAATTTAGCCAACCCTTGAGGAATGGAGGCTATGGTTAAGTCGGGCGAGGATCGATCGCACGACAGTGCGGGTGCCAGTAGCGGCTATTACCATTGCACGACGTGGGCACCATTAGTATTGAATAGATAAATAAACAGCCATGGAACGTATATTCACTCATCACAGCATTCTACAGGGTGCGGCAAAAGTTCTTGGACACCCCGTCTCAAGCCCATTATACTATATGCGCACCGTACACCACCCAACCAATATTTTGTATGGTACAATTGTCTTGACAATACCCTCATATATACGAGAATATCGTGGTTAATCATCGCTCCTTCACAGAGGGTTGGTTCAAAAAGTTTGCGCACTGCGATGATAAAACTGCACAACGAGGGAGTGTCTGCTGAAAACATTACCAAAAAACTTGGAATCCCGAGATCCACGGTCAACAACAAGCTCAGTCGACTAAGGAAAACGGGAACAATGGATGACAGGCCAAGATCAGGTAGGCCAAGGACTGCTTCTTCCTCCGAGGTTGTCAAGAGTATTCGTGAGAAAGTTCGACGGAAACCACGGGGGCCCATGAGAAAATTTGTTCGTGCCGAAGGAATTTACGAGCGATTCGCCAGGCGGACTGTGAAAATGAAGCTTCGTATGCGTGCCTACAAAATTCAAAAACCACATCTTTTGAGAGAGCCTGTGAAGGCCACGAGACTAAAGAGATGCAGAACGTTTCCGAAGCGCTCTGATGCGGCACGCCACCGTAGGACCCTGTTCACCGACGAGTTCATGTTCACCAACGAACAGTTTGCAAATCACCAAAACAATAGGACCCTCGCAAGAGACATAGAGGATTCTAACTCGAACGGAAATATTGTGGAAAGAGCAGGGCATCCAAAATTCGTTATTGTTTTTGCGGGAACAACCGCACATGCAAAAACATCGCTATTTTTTGTTGAAAAGGACATCAAAATTGACAGACACAAATGCCTCGAAGACGTTCTGAAAAGAGAAATTCTTCCTAAGGCTTCTAGGCCTTTGAAAACACCAATTGGACCGATCAGCAGGACTCTGCACCTGCCCATAGCGCCAAAGTTGCACAGAAGTGGTGCGCCGACTGTTTCCCTGGTTTCATCTCAGCAAAAGAGTGGCCCTCCAATTACCTTAACCTTAATCCGGTAGATTATTCAATCTGGTCTATATTGAAGAGCAAAGCCTGCGCAACATCCCACGTAAGCAGTGCCCCTTTTAAAAAAGCTTTGAAAAAAGTCTAGGAGGAAATTGATAAATAGCTCCTGCGTGCCGCCGCAGACGTGTTCCCCAAGAGAATTAGGGCCCGTATTTCTGCGGAAGGAGGTCATTTCGAAACTTACATGCTTTCTCATATGTGTGTGGTCCAAGACAATAGATGTCATAAATTTCATCACAATGGCTTAAGACCTGTCGTTTAGGCGGCCAAGTATTTGTGTCCAAGAACTTTTGCCGCACCCTGTATGTCAGATGGGAAGTGTTACCTGTAAATCAACGCCCAACAAGAAGCCTGTTGCTCCCTTCTTGTCCAGTTCACATCTTTCGACGACAACTTGACTCCATGATCCCGGCGCACATCCGACGTCTAGTACCACCAACCCTAAACTGAAAAAACATCTGTGAAAATAAAATACGTCTCTGAACAGCTTCAAACCTTCGAATTTATATGCACTGCAACCTACCGGGGCGTAGGATGCCAAAACGCTCGTCCATTTCGATGAGTTTGAACGCTGATCTGGCTCTGTACGAGTGCTCTCGCGCTTTGACCGCAAATTCGTCGTTCATCTGACGGTGTAGGTACTTCTTGGTATTCGACTTGGCCTTGGATGAGAAGTGGCGCAAGCACATTCTCGCCGAAGCCCAGAGGGGACTATCTCGGGTCATCCTGCAAAGTGATAGCTCTAGAAAAAACGCAAAATCATCCGGTTTCAATTCCAAAGGAAAGGGTACCGATGAGGCATGACACAAATAAAGAAAAAGGTTTGAAATATGGCGCCAAGTTTCACACTGATTTGTAACAATTTGTCAGAGTCACAGGAAATTAGTTTATTTCTGCATTATCAGTAGGATAAGAAGGTAACGATCACAATTGTGGGACAGTGAATCAGATAATAAAGTACACTGAACTATATACAATAACGTAAACAGTGCAAAATGGCAAAATTTCTTTTCTGAGCTATAATTTTATTACAGTAATGAGATTTGCAACCGTACTTCATGTAGGCAGTACCAGACATTGGTTCACAGCATACATTAAACTGGTATTTTCCATTGCTGCGGCGACTCTCTCCTTGTCAGCTAATTGCCGATTAATAGCTTCTTCGGTGTTATGACTTCCTTCGGTTATCGATACCCGGACCTAAAAAGGATAAAATGATATAGAAGAGAAAAAACAAGGAAGCAGGCAAAAAGAGAAAAAGAATCGACAACAAAATAATAGTTTAAATGAGATAGAAATCGGCAATCAGCAACTAAGCTAAGCATCTAAAGCAATTCCAAATCGAAACACTCTAAAATTTGCATCAAAGGGTTCAAAAATTTTCGTACAAAATGTTCGGTTATTAAAGAAAATAGGAAATTAAACGCTATGCAGAATGTGATTTCAAAAATAAATAACGGGAGATATGAAAAAAATGAAAATACCGACCTTAATCCGAGGACTCAACGAACGTGCCAATTTCACCCGAATTGCTAGACCGATTAGAGTAGCCATGCTGCAGTGAGGTATAGTGGGAGTGAATCGGACCTTTAAAAGCTCTTTAATAAAATCACTTCAAAATAGCGAACACAATCACTTACATTTACATATGTGTGTTTTTCGTCCTTTTCGACGGAAATTAGCTCCTCCTGAACCACATTTAACTGTTCAAGAGTGTACGGATGCTCGGGATCGTTGATATCACGGATGAGGTCGAAGATTTCCAGAGCGTCAATGGGATCTTCGACGGATTCGTCTCTGAAGGGACTTTACCGCAGCTCACATCCAAGACACACTCATTTTTATTGTTAAATAGAGCTCAAAAAAAGGAGAAGTTGTATAAGCAATACTTCGGCAAGTACTCAATGAACCTCCCTCAGAGAAATTTTTTGGCAAGAAAATTTCAATCCTTTTCGTTCGCATAAAGGGTGGAGGATGACTTTTCTTTCAGTTGAAATCACACTGGACAGAAAGCCAGATAAAATGCATTAGACCGTTTTTTACCAATGTTAAACGGGATAAATATAATTGCTGGTGATAAATATAACTGCTTTTAGAAGCGTTATTCCGACGAAATCAGGTTAAGAAAATCTTACATGAGCTGAGTTTTTTCTCCCAAGTCTCGCCTACGTATGAGAAAGTGTTGTTGATAATCATGAATCAATGATGATCAGTTACTAAGCACATAGTAGTCTTAGTCTTTGTGGTGGAAAAGTATTTTTTCCAGATGTCTTGTGTTATTATTTTTATACTACGAGGTTCTTTTCTAGGATCGCCCTGTTTCTTGTAGCTAATGTATTTGTTTTTTGAAGCACGTCTATAAGAGGCGTGAATAAATAAATAGATAAATAAATAAATAAATGACTCACAGAGCATCGGCAGTATTTCTGCGCTCCCGCGACTTCACTGCATAGATCTGAGGATTTGCGTTCTCGAGGCGCTCGGCACCCATCCTGTGCTTTGACACAACTTGAACAATATAGGATAGTAGTGATTCAACAGCAAACAAGAGCGCAAGCATGCTTAGAAGAACACATTAAAGCATTGAAGTTCACAATGAGGCAATTCAAAACAAAGCATGTTCAGTTACCCGTAAAGTAGAACGTGTCATGTGTTTTGCAGACGCTGTAAATTATCCAACGCCTAGTTGGAAGTGCTCGAATGAAGGGGTCTGATATCGCGGTCCATTACTTCATCTAGGCTTCTGGGAGCTGGCTGAAGTATTGGACACTGGGTATGTGCATATGTGAAACCTTGGTGTTATTATGGAATAGTTCTAAATGGATTTTATACCTGAGTGTATCGGAGGTATAAGTCCATCTGTGGATCTGAGACACTAGTGCGAATTTTTTGCCCCGCTTTTTTCGTCAAAAAATAGGCATATACACGGTAATCGGCTATGATAAGGACGAATTCGACACTCTTCTAGTGCGGAAACGCTTAATAAGCCCGCTATGTTAAACTGTAATCGTTAAAAGCCACGCGAGATAGTGCGCGACGACGAGAGACGCAGACTTCCTCTTCATGACATACACTATTTCGCTTCTCTCTAGCCCCGTTGCTGATTTTACCGTCTGCTAGTCCGCTCAGGCTTATGCTGAGGCTCATTTGAGGTCATTTGAGCGCTTCTGCTGAGTTGCCATCGTCAGAGGTCTACCGTACTGAACGATTCGTTCTTCCCAAAGCCAGTTATCCTCTCTAGGCCTACCTAGAACGAAAAAAGTGGGGTACAAAATTTACACTACTTTGATGATCACCTTCCTGAATTCGCCCAAATGTGGTAGAGACCATATCTAGGGGTGTTGATGAAGTTTTGAGAAAGACGAAGTGCACCCAACTGTGCGCCCAGGGTTGGTTTCCACAGTAGTTCCTGCATTAACCTATACCTCAGATGCCCGAGAGAGCATGTAATTTACGTCAACGAAGTATAAAGAGAAGGACCCTCGACCTGGATTGCCCCACGCAAACGGGACGAGACAGTCGAAAAAATAACGAACGAGGAGTATGTATTGGGATGTCCGGAAAGTATTTGCCGAAATGACAGCAATGTTCAAAACAACACAGCTTTTGAACAACAATTTATTATTCTAATATCGATTGTGATGTGTGTATACATATAGATCATGCCTTTATATAGCATCACTATGCAAACTTCCCAGAACTTCCATTCGATTCCTCGACGAAGCCGGACCATCAAAGTGTATGGTTGAGTCATAAGAAATCGAAAATTTGCAAGTGTTCCGAAAAATATAAATTTCAATATCAAATTTCTCGACAATGAGCGCGCTGGTCAAAATGTGTAAGGAAGCAACTGATAGAGGGAGGAAAGCACTCACTTTGGTGAAGTTGTTGACTGTTACAATGACCTCGTAATTCATTCCGCCTGAATCGCATATTCGCATAGTCATGCTTTTTCTCTTCCCATCTAGTCATCGCTAACCAATCCTTTGGACGCTTGAAAGAGTTGTCTAGGGAAAGCGCTCCTGTTCGAAGCACTGTCTACTCTCGAAATTCAATACCGCCGACTACACCATCGAGAATAAAGACATGCCAGGAAACCCGCCTTAGTTGGATTTGGACGTATTGAGGTGCGAGGCGTAGGTAGAAACATGCCGAACCACTCTCGAATTTTCAGGGATCCATAGTGTTCCACAGTCATCTGCGGCTCGTGAACTCAAGTCGTAACTCAACTATGGTTGAGTCTAAAGTAATCGGAAATTTCTGCATGTGATCGAATTCAAGATCAAATTTTCCGACAACGAAGGCACGTTTCAAAATGAGTAAGGTACCACTCGATAGAGGGAGAAAAGCGCTACAAAACCGCTAAACATAATCCCTTTGCTGACGTTGCTCCTTGTTACAAATGCCCCGGCATTGCACATTACCACCAAATTGGGTGCTTGTCAGGTTTTCGAACGTCTCCTACCTTTCTACCCTTGTCGAACAACTGGACACGGCGGGGATGGTTAGTGTAGAGCACTCTTTTCCATCGCCAGTGACTAGATCATTCAGTGAATTATTCCTGTGCTTGAGAATGAGAAGAGAAACTGCCGCGTTTACTCTGCGACCCGCGCCCCCTGGGTTAGTGCCTGAGGTATCCGTCGATCAAGTTTCCTAACCTTACCGATCAACTTTAGTCCATGATCATCAGATGGCTGAAGAACACTAAATGTGTCTGATAATTCACGTGTGGTTTGGCAAGGATCAGCCTACACCTCGTTCCCCAATAGGACCAGGTCCTACTCTGTCGGGTGTCCTGACTTGTCCTTGTTCTCGATGGCGTAGTAGCCAATACAAAAGTTCGAGAACAAAGAGTAGACGGTGCTTCGAACAAAAGCACTTTCTTTACAAATCTGCTTGAAGCGTTTCAAAGATTGGTTCAATTAGTGACCAGGTAGAAAGGGAGAGTAGAAGCATTACGTTGCAAATGCGCTATTTGAATGGAATGAATTCCGTAGCCAGTGTAATAGTGGTCGACGTTACTCAAGCGAATGTGACGAAACTTTTTGTAGCGCTTTTTTCCCTCTATCGAATGATACCTTAGTCATTTTGATAGGTGTCCTCATTGACTAGAAATTTCACCCTGAATCCGAACGAGCGTAAATGTCCCATTATTCATGACTCAACCCAATAATATCTGAGTGAGTTGTATGCCTCTCTGCACCTCAGCCTACTCCGAGAAGACTTGGTAGGCTCAACCAGCGTGCGACTTTTCGTTGATTTCAGCGCTACCAGTTCAAGCAGCTGTTTTCAGTTGGCGGGCGTTGTTGTCGGCTTAAGAGAAGCGCGGTTGGTGGCTGTGGAACTTTCTCGGACGTCGATGTGATCCGGATGGATTTCGCGACCAACATACCACTCGCCTCAATAGAAATGACAGGCAAATCGTGACTGCGACTTGTCGACGACTTGGCCCAGAATTGTCGAGATGACGACGGCCATCGGACGGCGCCGAGCCTCCGAACGGGTCAGCAGCAGTCAGCGTTGCACCTCAATTACAGTCGACTCCTTTATGTACACTTCACGGTGAGTGCATCGATCTATTTCGGATGATTTCCTTCTCGGCCCTGTGATTCAGCGGTGAATTGTTCATAACTGTGGCACAAAGTGAAAGCACTGTCTAACAAATTAGCGCACAAGAGCTTCTGCACGACCCAGCAGTCAGCGAGTTCAACTACCATCTACGAGTGCTTAGTGGAACCACTAGTCCACCTCATAATGATTTCTCTTTTCTAAACCTATTCACTTGTTATTATTTATTCAATTACCCTTTACTTTTTCGGAGAATTTGATGCGGTGTTGAGTGGGGGGTTTCTCAGGTTTAACTCGCATTGTTCTGGGTTCTGAAGAAGTCGAGGCATCAAACGTAAACCCGAATAAAATGTTCATATCAATTTAGGATGAGCTGCAGAAATCAGGCTCCTTTTGTTGATTCATATTTATTTATTCACAGACATGTGGATTGGGACCATTATAAGCCCAAAAAGCCGCTGGTCGTCTGAAGAGACTCTTCTTCGCTACAGAGCATATCGGATGACGTTCACTACGCACCGGAAATTCCAGTTTTATCACCGCTTTTTTTGCGGGTTACTATTATGTGTACTAGAATGTGATGTTGTAGTGGTGGCACTAGGTTCATCGCAAAAATCGCATCTCAGGCGGGATTCGAACCTGTGTCTCAACCTATCCGAGGCTGTGCACTAACCACGATGCTAATGAGACGACCATTGCGATTTTTGCGATGAACCTAGCACCACCATTACAACATCATATTCTAGTACACATGATAGTGACCCGCAAAAAGCGGCAATAAAACTAGAATTTCACGTTAATCTTGAAAATGCTTTCAGCTTAACTACTGGATAAAATTTTATGAGAAAAACAAACGTTGGAAGAAGAAGAAGAAGAAGAAGTTAGTGTGTCTGCTGACAGTTTTAGGTACTTATTGTATTTCAGGATATTCATTCTCTTATTCGTCGCGGGAATTGTGTCTTCCAACTCTAGCGACGATTTTGAGGATATAACCGCCCAGCACACATACGATTCGAGGTAACGACCTTTGATTCACTAAAGTGCGTCATTGATTCCTTTACTTGTTCTACATAGAACCAAACAATCTGCAGTTTTCCCAATTTTTCATCTCTTCCACAGTTCTTCTCACAAACTCTGCCACTCAATCAGAGTTGATGTGACGACCGAAAAGTTCTTCTCCTTCAGAATTTGTTATCTAGGGATTTAAGAAAGTTGTAGAGGACGTTGACAAGCTTAATGAGGCGGCGATGTCGAGTGGAATCTTGAGAGGCTCGCGCAGCAACGGAAGTTTAAAAAAACCAGTAGCGACCGTGATTGAACCCCTGCAATTTATCTCCAGGCCTTAAAATGTTGGCCCATTTCTGTGACAAAATAGAAAACAAATGGAAAACCATGGGTTGCTCTCCTTCACTGCTTATAGATACTATGAATTTTAGCGGTGAAATATGCATAATGAGTTCAGCAATGTAATATAAATGATATATAATATAATATAAAAAACTGTAATTTTACACTATGATATTATAGAACTCGTATGAAAGATTACGAAAGGGATTAGAGGACAAAAGAAGGCCAAAGGTAAAGATAAGGAGGATTGACGCGATCAGTCCCCTAATGATGCGCCACGCGTTCGTGTTCCATTCAGAATCATAGATCCATGGTGAATGCCTATTTGGCCTATACAATGCCTTGCGCTGACCAGCCGCTAAACCATGCCAGTGTCTTGACCTTCGCAGACAAGTTTGGTACCAATTTACCCGAACAGCTAGGAATGGAAGGCGGGCGTAAGCTGGGCGGAGATCGACCACTCGATCGTACTGGTGCCAGTAGCGCGTCTTACTACTGTACCGTAGCGCCACAGAAGATGTTAATTAGAAAAAAAACATGACAATATCATTGTTTGTAAGAGTTTTGCAGGGACACAGTTCCACCCTTGACGAGCTCGTCACGGTCTCTATCACACGAAGGGAGGATCTCGCCAAGGCCCAAAGTACATATTCGCTCCAGAAAGAGCGGTTTCCTATTTTCAAACCTTTAAAGCTCGAAACTACTCCTTCAATTCAGAATCACGACGTCGTGTATCAGTACGCCAGAAAGGACGAGAATTCGATCGAAATCACAGATCCGTATTCACAACCGGTACTTAGAGTGGGTGACTTCTCCAATTTGATTAATCCTACAATATGGTAGTAAACTACATTTTTGGAGTGCAAATATAGGTTGCTTTCAGGATGAGTTCGGCAGAGCACCGCTTGCCGCCGTTAAAAGAGATCCAATACCGAGGAAAACCACGTCAAAGGTAAAAGATTGCAGATCCCTAGATGAAACCGTCGATTTGGCTAACCTGGGGTGTCAGTTTGAAACAAAAAAAAACCTGGGAATCATGCTTAATCGGGATTAGCCATTCTTATCTTCTTATTTGTTATAAAGACGTACGATCAATTTCTCATCGAAGAATTTTATTCACAGGTCAATCGAGGACTGGGCCAGCACCACCAAGTTATTGCTGGGATACCAGACACTAGTGAGTTCGAAAGTGATGCCATTTCGATCAATATTTCGTTCAAAAACGTCGTACCTCGTAGGAGGTTTGAAATATGAAGGAGCTTTGGTTCTATAAATACAATAGTAAGCCCTTCTCGCTAAGGTGCCCTAGGGTTGGTGAAGTATTTCCTTATATGCCCGTCTAAAGGTAAGAATGAGAAGAGCATATGGTTCTACTCCTAGTCACTATTTATTTGGTTCGCTTTTACATTTATTTATTTACTTGACATGGACCAACACCATGTAAATTTACCAAATGGCATAAAACATTACAGTATAAATACACCATAAGACACAACAACCAAATCACTCTAATGACATGTTTAAGCTGACGACTCGAGTAAGAGCTTTGCGCCCAACCTCTTAAGAGACGGTATTTTCGCAAGAATTGGGTTTGATTTGGAAAAATGTGTTAAATTGTATTGTTGATCAATAAGCAAACGCGTCTTTTAACACTTTCGATCGAAATCGTGGCAGAACCAATTTTGATGTATCACCGCGAGTTACGGAATCGCGGAAGGATAGGGCCATACGGTCTAAGTCATTCCATTTGAAGATACATAATTTTGTAAAACATTTCCGGGTCGTTACGTTAGTGGTGAACGACACAGCGTCGCTGAGTCGCTATATATCCCAATAGCGAACGTTCTCGAATAGGTCATGTCGCATGTGGTACGCATTTGATCAGGTCCCTGCGAGCAATGCTTGAGTTGGTGGTTCGTAGATCAGCCCAGGACTAACATCAATTTATCAGCTCTAATTTACATCTTCTAGCTTACTTATCAGTGCTCTCCTCCGCGCCTCCCCACCTAGCCATCGCCTGGGGTGCGTATCAGCTCAAATAGGACCAACAGGTCCTGCCCCGGAATGGTCTCTCCAGTTGCGTGCTTGGTTGGGTCGTAGGTCGTGCGTATGAGGCCATAAGTACCTTATCGACAAAATAACGATCAACAGAAGTGACTTCAGGGCTGAACTACTCCTCCTCCGCATTGTCTCATTCGACTGAGTTTGCTAATTATTTCCTTCCGATCCAATCGCCATCAAATACCTACCCACTGACCTACGGTCATATCATTCTGTGTTTGTTTTTGTTACTAACTGATTTGTTCTATTTTGGTTACTGACCACAAATAAATAAATAAATTACGCTCCTTTCTGAGCCCCAATGTTAGCAACCCCACAGCACTGTTCCTTATTTTGCTTTCCGAAATATCTGTGTAGTTAAACCAATGGACCCTTAAGAAGAGCTTTCTTGTGGAGCTGTCTTGCATTTTTCTAGCTTGTTGATTACTTCAATTACCTTTCCCTTAGAAATCGTATTGACAACTAAATTAGACCAAACAGATGGAAAGAAGCCTTCTGTTATATACGCCTTGCCCAGGCCTTCACTCTGATCATTGAGCGTGCGGTTATAGCACAAACCTACTTATAAACAGAAAACCAAATACCCTAAAAGTAAAGAAGTCTACAAGAGCTGCCACAAAACAGGGTGTGGGAGAGATGAAAAGAAGTGAATGTTTTTTAGACGATCCATGTTTTCGACGTTACGCCAACTGCATTGTGGTCAATGCGCAACCATACGAAAGACGGTGAGTTTTTTAACCCTACCTATCCTAGCCTCAGAATAATCATCTATGAGAAGATCTCTTCTTGTATGCAAAGTAGTATCCCGTGAAAGACGGTCATAGAACTAGAATTTCTGAGAAGATCGTTTCCCGACGATCTCGACTAGATCAACTTTGAGCTGAGGTGGAACCCGTTAGGTCTCCGTAGCACAGCTGGGTCGGTAGGGAGGTGACGACGTCTACTACTGGGTTCGTACATCTTAATTTTCATCTCAAACTATTTCTGTGAAAAAACGGAATACTAGTGGAAAACCATGGGCTGCTCTCGTTCACTGTTTATATATAATAGAAATAGAATGGGGTAATATGCATAATAAGTTCAGCAATGGCCCAAATGTAATATAATATAAGAAAAGCTGTAATTTTACACTACTATATTATAGAACTACGAAAGGGATTAGAGGAGAAAAGAAAGTAAAAGGTAAAGGTAAAGGGGTTGGTGTTGATCAGTCGCCTAACATCCTCTTGGTTAATAGTTGATGACGTAGTGACTTAATCTCATTGTAAGAAAGATTTCTATTTTCATTAAACGGATTCAGATCATCGATTTCGTTGATCCACTGCAAATCACATTGCCTTCACAGCCAGACAGGAGTGTACACCTGTCGATCTTTCGTCTACGATAACATTAATCAGGTATGTCCAATTTTTTTCGCCAAACATCGTACGTGTGGGTGATACAAGATTCATTTTGATCCATTTTTTGATTTGATTCAATACAGGAGCGTAGTCGTGCAAAGAAACATTTCTCGCAACCAGAATGAGAACTATAACGAACGAAAAATACAAGGAGAGGGACCATTCCGAAAAAATAAACGTTTCATGGTGGAATAATTTTCTTGTACAGACGGAGAGAAACCGTGTACATACTAAGTGAAATCCATAAAACTGTGTGATCTAATTTCAGGGAATTCCTACTGAGAATTCTGTGGGGATAGTCTAACATAAAGGTAAAGGTAGTCGGAGTTGATCAATCCCCTGAGAGCGCGCCACGCATTCGTTTTCCATTCAGAGTCGAAGAGGCATGGTGAATGTGCATTTGGCCAACACAATGACTTGTGGGGCTAACAACTGTACCAAGTCAGTGTGTTCACCTTCCCAGACACGTCTGGTACCAATCTACCCAACCATAGAGGAACGAAAGGCTTGTTTATCACTGGCACGGATCGATCGCTTGACCGTGCGGGTGTTAGTAGCGCCTCTTGCCACGGTACCGCCTCATAATCTATTTTGCCGGTTAGAAAATCGTCAGAGGGGCCACTGTAGGTTCTCAGAGATTTCGCCTGTGTCTCTCACAGAGCTTGTTGAATCCGAGTTACTCCAGGTATGCGACCTCTTCGCGCACGTTGGAGATCAATCGCCTGCTCGTCTCCTGAAATTCCAGTCACGGGACTATTTCGAGCCTACGCACGCTGTTGAATGTATCATGTGGGTTTATTTTTGATTTTTTATTTATTTGGTTTATAGACGTGCTATCAGTGAAAATGGTTAGTAGAACATACAAATATGAAAGCACTAGATAACACGAAGTAGAAAAATGAAAGTTAAAAAAACTAAAGTGGATACATAACAGAAATATCCTTTTATGAAACCGAAGTAGGGTACATAGCAGATCTTTTCAGCGTGAAAAACAGAGAGAGAGGATTTGAGAGAACTTATCTAATTTCGCTCTGCTATTGGGTGTTCCTCGCAGTTTTTTTGGAACACAAGTATGTATACTAAAACGAAAAACTGCTTTGCAGAGCGAAAAAATTGGAGCCTTAAAACTTGTTGATCTCGTGAGGGTACAGCGGGTTCATAGCAGACTGATTTTCTTTTTTATGTAATTCGGCTGACCATAGTTTGAAGTAGGCTTTGCTGAAACCATGAAGAAAGCTTGAATATTCCAAGATTTTCGACTTTCTATGAACCTCGGCATGCTTTATCTCAAGATTCAAACTTTTTATTAGTGATGGCTTCATGTAAGGTTGCGAGATCGTGTGCTCGTGGGTTTCATTCACCCACTGACCTCTGCAGCCGAGCAATAGGGTGATTAGTAGTCGAAACCACTGTCAAGGTTGGTTTGCCGTCTTTCTTGCCGTTCCTGTTGGTTTCGGGACAACGGTTGTTAGTAGAAATGGTGTTTGTGCGGGTAGGTTGCGAATGGCTTCGAGTTTCCAGGCTCTGGCAAAGGCGACGACGCCGAAACGTTAACCGGATGAGCAGCATGTACGCCAACCTCGGAGTCGCTAACAAAAAGTTTGAATATTGAGAGAAAGCTTGAATACTCATTTGTTAGGGGACCATTCAGCTTTGTTAATCGGTTCTTTGAATAAGAGTATGGAGGCTGTTGGAGCCGATTTCATCATCTCAACGTATCTTTCAAGCTAAGGCGTAGCTTCCATGAGTCCACTACTTAGTCCACTACTCCTACTTTTATTTATTTATTTATTTATTTATTTATTTATTTATTTATTTATTTACTTACTTACTTATGTATTTATTATTTCCTGCGTGGTTTTCGTGACCTACTATCGCGCTCACTATGAATTTTACATAATTGTTCTAGTATATCTAACATATTTTTTAATTTTAGTGAAGTACGCGTGTATGTCCCATGTTTTCTAAACCGTGAATATAAATCTCTCACAAAGAAATTTATTAATCCAGAACTTCTGAAATTGATTGAATACAGCTTATAACGATTATTTACAAGCCAGGTTTTTGGACTTCACGACGAGCAGCCCGTCAACAACCACCACTCCATCTTCGACGACTGCATCTACCACTACAACAACTTCTACTTCCACTTTCCCTTCTACCTCTACTTCTTCCTTCACATACCCACCCACAATCACATCTACAACATCATCGTCCACAACCATTGATGACACAGCTACAATCACTATCAGTTTACCCCATGGTAAGGACTGTCAGATTCTACACGGGTTTGCTGTAAAAGCATCTTCAGGAAAACTCGATCGGAAAGAATCCAGATACATAGTTATTGGGACATGAAACGATACAGAGGTCGCCATCAATTCTCTCAGACAGCATTTTCAAAAAAATTATTCAGCCAGGTTACCTGATAGCTATCCTCAGACGGTCATAAATCCGCCATACAATTAGTTCCCTCTCTTGAATTTAGGGTAAATAGGTAGCAATTTTATAAAAAAAAATCCAAAGTAAATATGGAAGAAAAGATTTCGCTAAGATCAATAAGTAAATATTCAATGGTTCAAGGGAGAGAGAAATTGGAAATTATCCCACCGTGTAATATTGGTTAATTCCCTACAGTATGATAGCCAACGTGGTACATTTGAAAAGACGCTACTGACACCCTCACAGTCAAGCGATCTATCCCCGCCTGAGCTAACCAGGGCCCAGATTCATGAACGGACGTGCGGTCTCCGAAACCACGGCGCAGCCAGAACCAGACGGCAGATTCTATGAGAGATTGCGTTTAACATAGGAAGTTTAACATAAGTGGGCAAAGGTGGACACCGTTCGGGCTATATCTCAGGGTTTATCGAGGGTTTACCAATGATGAATCTGGGCCCAGGGCTTTCATCCATCCAGGAGCGGGTAAATGGTACCAGACTTGACTGGGAAGGTGAAGATACTGATCTGGTATAACGTCTTGCCCCAGCAAGTCATCGTGTGAACCATATTCACCATACCTCTAGGACTGTGAACGGAACACAAATGCGTTGGCAGATGGACGCCAACACCTCTACCTTTACCTTTACCTTTACCTTTACCGGATAGCTAGCTATGATGTCTTTTACAGGCTCTGCTGTGGTTCGCGCCATAAAAGTGGAGCAACACGAGGATTCGGACGATTTCGTGGGATTGTCGGCGTTTGCCGATCACACGGAGCCACCGCAACCACCAACCGACCCTCCGACCGCCTCTTCATCGGACGGGGTGATGCGTTGCCCAGCAGGAAAGAAAATCAGGTTAGGATGTAGCCATGATGGTGCTTGGTTTATCGCAAAAATCGCATTTCGGGCGGGATTCGAACCCGCGTCTCAAGCTATCCGGGGCTCTGCACTAGCCAGTATGCTACTGAGACGACCATTAGCGAATCTCTAGCACCTTCCTTAAGCCCGTAGGCTTTTTCTTTCAGCACTCACCCGTAATAACGGGTTGAGCCGGTGAGCCGAATTCGGCATTAAACCAGTTAAGCTGGAAGCATTTACAATTAGCGTGAAATTCCAGTTTTATTATCGCTTTCCGCGGGTTACTATTATATATCCTATGTAGAATAGGACGTAGCAATGATGGTGCTAGGTTTATCGAAAGTCAGGTTACTTCTGTCGTGAATCTTCAAAGGGCTATTCATACACGACAGCGTCTAACTGCGATCGTGCTGCTTTGCTGCAGTAGTATGAATGGACGCTTAGATGTAACTGAAGATGCAAATCTTCTCACCTTTTGATTGGAAAGATTCGGGTCTCAAGCACTTTGTAACAAATAATGGACATAGATTGCGGAAAGCTACCGATGTAATCAAGTTCTGATCTTTAGAAGTACCTAGGCAGCAGTATAATAAAGGTAAAAGGTAAAGATGTCAGCACTGACTTCTGATTTTAAAAAAATCATGTGAGATTCCAATGAACATGGCATGCTGTCTGCATCTGGAAACGTTTTCTACAGTACCAGACGTGCCGCAACGATAAAACGGCGGCAGCGGCGCTTTTGTGCGTCGAAAGGTGCCGTTTGTGGGGTCCACACGTGGTGACCCGAACAGAGCCTACCTCAATTCATATACCCCGCATGCCCAACAGGGGTCCCAGCGTGGTAGCCCAGCCGAAGGCTGAGCCTCGTCGCGCGATGAGTCACCAGATCAGAAATCGAAGGGGCAAGGGACAGAAAATCGAGAGTTCAAAAATTCGCTCGTTAAGAAATTCCACAAATATGGAAATTTTGTATACGAAGCGATAGAGCTCGATCTGCTGAGTGCAAAAACATATTTATTTTTACGAATAGACCAATTTTTAAGAAAACATAGAGAACGGCGGTTTCTGCGCACGAAAACGCCGCTGGAGCCGTTTGGTCGTAGCGGCACGTCCGGTACTGTAGTTGTTCAGGTTCGTCAGAATTTTAGGGTTTGCTAGTTGGTTTTCATAAGTTCCTTGCGCTTAGAGTCCTGCTCCCTCTAATTACCCATGCGAATGCTTGGAACGGATAGCTTTCGCAAAAAGCTGTTGATTTATAGCACGATGGGAATCGACTTCTCAGAAGCAATCAAGCCGCTGTAAAGGATGAATGAGGCGTTCCAGTAATATCAAGGCGACGTCTTCAATTGTGACCCATTTTTCCTTGGTAGGCTTGGCGAAACCACGGATAAAAAGCGCTATTCAGAAAAATGAGTGGGGACATGTGAGGTCGTACCCAATGTCAACTTCTGTTTATTTCAGTCTCAAGTGAGCTAGAAACTAATAGTTGTTTGGGCTGACATTCTGGATTTACTTGATCGCCTTCATCATACTTCATCATAATTCAATGTACTGAGAACGTGTGACGATTTAGTCAAGCCACATTGTTCCTTAACTCGGGTTTCTATAAACCTACGTTGATACTTTGACTCAGCATTGACAAGGACCAAAACACTACATTTCAGACTTTCTAGGCCAAAGTTGCGAACTAGAACAAATTTTTCATTTACAGAAGCCTTTTGGAGTTGAACAACTGGGTCTTTCCCTGGGTGGTCTCAGAAATTCACTGCCAAGTTTTAAATTAGAGTTGCCTAGCATACTTCTTCTATAAATCGTTCGTTGCCTTTTTAAGATGCCCAACAGTTCTGTGCATTCTGCGTGTAGCTTTGGTCCACACCTTGAATAAATTAATAAATAAAGGAAGTAGAATAACTAGGTAAAACTTCTACTACTAAGATATGCTACTTTCTGGAAAAGAGCACGATCCCCTGTCAAAATCTTCATTCATGTCTCCATCGCCTTACTTTGGAAGCCTCTTTCTTGCAGTTGCTCTCGTTTTTCAATTTTTTTTCAATTTTTCCCTGTCACATAGCTTTCTTCGCTTTCAGTTTTCTTCGCACGGAAGGTTTCCAACTGTTCAACAACGACGACATGACGTTATTGGTGTTCGACGTGGACGAATGTGTTGCTGCCTGTGAGAAGAACGAAGTGAGAATCATCCTCGTTCGACTGGGCTCGGATTTTAGTGTACAACCTTGTTAGAAAATTACCTTGAAAGAATTTCAGAGATCAGCCGCACACAGCTTGAAAATCAGCGGTTTCATAGTAAAGAAGGAGCAGATGTACAGTACCGGACATATTTTTGATCACCTTTCGTAAAAGACGCTTTAGAGCGTTTCAAAGCGGTTTTTTCAATAACTTTGTTGAAACTCAATTTCTTGTAAAAACATTCATATATTTGAGCTCAGCAGTTCGAGCTCTATCGACTGGTATTCAAAGATCGGTACAACCGTAAATCCATAAGAAACCTTAAACATTCTATCAATCCGGGGTTGGGTAAATTGGTACCCGACTATGAGGGGATAATATTTCAAAAAAAAATCCTGATGTGAATAATTTATACACCAAACGATAGAGCTCGGACAGCTGCACGTCACAATGTGCCTTCTTTCACGAATAGTTGACATTTGAGGGAGTTATTCAAAAAAAAACCGCTTTGGAACGCTCCTAAGCGACTTTTCCAGGAACTGATCAAAAGACATGTCTGGTACTGTACTTCTGCTACATATAGATGTAACCCTCAAACGTAAAGGTAAAGGTGTAGGCGTTCATCGGTCTTCTAAGGATGCGCAGCGCATTTGTGTTCCGTTCATAATCGTTAGAGGCATGGTGAATGCATATTTGGCCTATATGATGACTTTCTGAGGCGAGAAAAGTTCAGTGTCTTCACCCTCCCAGACAAGTCTGGTACCATTTACCCAATCTCGGATGGTTGGAAGCCTTTTTTAGCCCGGGTGAGGATTGATCACTCGGTCGTGCGGGTGTAAGTAGCATCGATTCCACAGCTGTTCAAGAAGGTAACTAAAAAAGAGAAGAACAATAACAGTTGTCGTTGAAGATATCGGGACGTCCGCTGGATTGTCGATCGTTCGATTACGTCGCCCCGACGTGCTTCTTCTCGTCGGAAACGGCCGTGCCAGCAGGAAGTGGACAACTGCAACAACGAAATGACAGTTTTTATTACGAGAAAATTTGCGTGTCCGACACACGCCTAAGGTACGTGAAGAACCTGTCTCCTAACTATGTATGTAGATGACATCAACACTCATTAATTCATTTATTCTATTGATGCGCAGATGGGCGTGCTAACCCTGTACATAAGTGTTTTGTAGGATTCACAACCATGAAAACTGATGTGCAAGAGACGGGCTTTCAGTTACCTTAGTGGGTATAGGTGGTGGGTAAGTGGTTTAATACTGAGACCAGAGAGAGGAGAGAGGAGAGCGAGGTTTTAACACCTTTATTCACGCAAAGTTATAGTAGCACGAAAAGGTGAGCCGCACCCTGACCTCATGAGGGGCTAAGTGAGGGGGAAGTGGGGGTCGTCGTATCGACGACAAAAACCCTAAAGACCAAAAAGGAGAAAAACAGAAACTTAGATGAGATAGAGATTTAATTACCTCATCTTCTGCTTTCGTAATTTTCTTCTGCCTCTTAAGCTTTATTCCAGATGATTCCTTCATTCGAAGCGTTTTCGACATTTTCTAGGCCGTTGAGATAAATTCTTCATCCAATATCCTCGAGAGGCAGACGATAATGTTGAAAACACCACCTAACAACCTCGTACGGCATAGGAATTTAATATCAAAATTATTCTCATTGATGTCGAGGTATGAAGACGAGAGAAAATTATGTGGGATTACTTAGAAGTTGTCGAACGATATTTTCATGTTCTTTCCAAGGATGCTAAAAAACCCTGCTCTTCTCATATCTACAACTGGGTTCGTTAAAAGGACCAGTTCCTATCTGTCACCATTGCTCGTCATTAACGGAAATTGAACGATGCTTGCCAGTATAGATGGCTTTCGAATGGACATTTATAAAATCGTCACTCTGTTGAATATTCCATGACCAACTGTCGTTGGATCGATCTATGTTGTTGGAGAGTGATTCATCAAACATCTTTTTTCTCTTCAAAGCTATAACGTGAGCTGGTTCGCGAAACGTTCAGCCGTAATAAAATTATATCAATCTTGGCTTGATCTACAGTACCGATTAAGATACCTCTACAGTATCTTAATCTACAGTATACTATAATACATCGCTCTGTAGTTTTCCGATCAGTCTTTTATTTTCATGTTTAAGTAGCTGTGCGGCAGAATTCTCACGATTCCCACAAATGGTTCTGGTCGGATTTGCCGAAGCAGTCACCGATGCCGTATCATTTGAGGCGTGCTTTGACAGCTGTATGGATAGCAGTCGTGATTTAGGGTTCAACTGCACCAGTGGAATGTACTTCTTCGAGGTTGTGCCAAATACCTATGAGAATCTTTCATTCCTTAATCCTTCTTCCTTATTCTTCCTTATCTTCCTTATCATTTTCAGGAGCCACAATTGAACTGCATTCTGAACTCAGAGAATCGATTCACTCAGCGTGATCTCTTCGCAGAAGAGAACACCGATATTGTGGATTATTTCGAGATCGGTTGCGAAAAGACTTTCTCAGCCGAAAGCAAACATCGCGCCAAAGCTGCCACGACATTTCGTGGGACAAAGAGAATTTCTTCCAAGGCAGCCAGGATTTTTCGTGCGTTTCAGCATTTTCCCAGATATTTATCTGGTTTTCAGTGTAGGAATGCATTGCACGATTCTTGTGTGATATTCTGAAACCCTTTTGTCGAAACTGTGTGGATTTAGCCGTACCCGAGAAACTGGTGATCGCATCGGAAACCCGTACAGAATGGTCGGTGTGTGAAGATGGTCTACAGCATCGACGTCGGGATTGCGGTGATCGAGAGAGCTGCGGTCTAGAGAGCCGGCCTTGTAAAGCTAAGGAGATCAAGTCAACACCAATTCAGCGAGATGAAATCTCAGGTAGTTCGTTGTATTTTTAAATTTTCTAGCATTAATTAGCAACATGCTAAAATGGAAAAGTCTGCTGACACAATAAATGGGGATAAGAGATTAGATATGTTACCAACATTTTACTTTTTTATTTTTATTCCACAACGTTTTTATCCCGATCAGTTACGAGGTACGTCTTTCATGATAGTCGCTCCGTCTTCTTTCTCCTTGGTGCTGCTGCCGCATTTATTGAGGTGCCACACTGCCATCTTGCCTCTGTCTTGAGCTCCTTGTGGGGTGGTCATATCGTTCTCAATCGCAGGTTCTTGAGCGCCCCTTCCTTGCATGCGACCATCGATCCGTCTTGTGATCGTGGCAGTTTTCCTCCATCAGCCGACCTTTCACCCGGGCCTGGCGCTGGTAGCGACAGTCTTTTCAGCTATTTCTAAGCTAGGCAAGGGTTTCTGTGTTTCTGAGACGGGAATGAAGCCTGATCAACGAGATCATGAGCCTAGGCCCTTAATCTCTCGGCCATCCCTCCCCTACCAACATTTTACTTTATTCTAGATTTTTTTAGTCGAAATTAAGCACAGTATTATTGTTTAGTACTATTCATGTGTTTCATTTGGCGCACATAACAGTGTAAATAAAATAAAATTAAATAAAGTAAAAATAAGCGAAGAAACGTCTGTAGAAGAAACGCCCACCTCACGACAAACAAAAGCCGGATAGAAGAACGTAAATCCGTGGCAGTCATTAATTAATAGGACATGATAAGATAAGAGCAGGTATTTTCATATTACAACGTTTCATGTATTTCGAGGGTAAAGAGGTTGATTCGTTTAAGGATGAAGAGCTTAAATTTTTCTTGTGCTTTATCGGATATTTGCCGACGTCAATGTAGTAAGGCAGACCGTGGTTACTGTACCAGCCAAGGGGGGTGTTACTTCCGCTGGTACCAAGGAAGGCCACATCACTGCAGATCTTAGCACTGTAAACCAATTAATTTCCATCAGAGACGTGGGTGATACAGTGATAAGAGGCGCTATTGACCTCTGCACAATTGAGTGATCGATCCCCGCTTGAGCTAACCAAGCCTTCCATCCCTCTGGGGTCAGGTAAATTGGTACCAGACTTGCCTTGGAGCGTAAAGACACTGGCTTGGTATAGCATCTGGACCTCACAAGTCATTTTATTGGCCAAATACGCATTCATCATACTTATGTGATTCTGAATGGAGCACGAACGCGTGGCGCGCCCTTAGGGAACTGATTAATGCAATTTAGCTCTTAATTTGCATCAGTCAGTAACAAAAAAAAAAACATTTGCAGCGGAAGAGCTACCCAGCCACGACGAGGTGGTTCGAGTGAAGGCCAAAGTGCGCAAATTCGGGCTACGCTGTGCTCCAGATGTCTGCTGCACGGTGTTCGACAGTTGTGCCGTCGGTTTACGTCTGAATACGAAAATGAAGCGACTCGAATGGTGCAAACGTCCATGCCATCGTAAGCCGCTCAAGCAGCCATAATGTAATTGTAATTTGCTTTTGTACTGGAGCTCGAGACAAATTTCTCCATTGGCGAGCGGGATCGCCTTTTTGTTATTAAAATTTCGCCCACAGGCGCTATTTGGTCGGGCCAAAATAGTGGTTTTGAGATGCTGAAGTAGAATGCAGTAACTAAAAGTGAAAATTCCAAAATCTCTTCTTATATGGCAAAATATCCTACGACTTTAATGGCAAGATTTGGAGGACCGTAAAGCAGTTAACGCTTTTTGAAGGAAACGGAGTCATTTTAAATTGAAATAATAAAATAATGACATTTTTGAACTCAGCGCGGACTGCCGAATCGACTGATGTTTTTAACCAATGGCGAAGAAAAAACGCCAAAAATGTTCTAGAGCGTTCTAAACGCTTTTTAGGAGAGAGGATATGAGCGGCTTTGTTGTTCTTAGTCGTATTGACCCTCTCAAGTTCCGTAGAAGGCAGTCCCATCCAAACGTCGGCCAATGAAAACTCATTCAATTGTCTTGAGATACTGTACAGAAGCAAAATATAATACAATTCTACCGTGCCAACGGTTATGGAGAATCGCATTGTAATTGTACGTTACCGAATAATACAATGACATCAGTGCATGTATCTAGCACATGTTTGTGATCCGATTTGACCAATAATCATTATTGTGCTCCTAAAGTGCGGATGGAACCACAACTTCTATGAACATGGACAATTCCGAAGGCACGATAGCATTTATTTATGTATGAACTCATTTTTATATCCCTGTTTTCCCTCACAATGACACGAAACTGTCCATATGCTTTTCCTCGATACTGTATCAGTACGACTTATGAATAAAGAGCTTCATTTATTCAAACGTTTGAATTCGTTTTTCGAATTATGACATGGCCTATTTGTAGATTAATATCTATCTGCCTTTCTAGTTGGCTCGCCTCTAAATAAATGAATGAATAAATAAATAATCCGGGAGAAACGGAAGAACTGCAACGATTTGAAGTGAGACGGTAACAGATCTCAACACCCCTGTTGCTCTAGCTTAAATGTCTTCCTAGCAGTCCAGGGCCTAAATCCATGACGGGTATCGGCACAATATACCCGAGAATAAACCCCGGCAGGCGCGATTATTCGCATTGAACGCACCGCGGAGTTTATTTGGGGGATATCGCGGATCTATTCCACTCCGCGGCGCGTTCATGAACGCGAATAATCGCGCCGACCGGGGTTTATTCTTGGGTATATTGTACCGATACCCGCCATGAATTTAGGCCCAGGTCTTAATCTATCCGGTCGCAGGGGACTGAAGGCTCAGTAGGCCTTGTGCGGAGAACGATCCCTCGACTCCACGATTGCAATAATTAGGTGAATATTCGGCCGAAGTTCTGTGGAGACTGATAGACCCTAGCCATTTTGCATTTACCAGTGTTTCCAGTAAAAAGCAAAATTCGTCGTTACAACTTGCAGAGGTCTTTCGTGTAAAAGTTATCTGTCAATTATCATTTAGATAGTAATCGATCTCAGTACGTACCTTTTCAAACAATTTAAAACACATTCGTACAAATACAGTTTGTATTTTCGACAAAATATAGTTTTTATATGGTATAAAACAATAACCAGCCGCAAACCGGGCACAACAATGAGGAAATAACAAGATCATAACAATGACAATATCACAAAATCAACAAAATTTGCTAGGACGCAACTTCCTCCAGTAAATTTTCCGCCTTTTCAAGACACTTCCGCACATCAGACCAACGTTCGTCCGTACCATCGCCGCTTTGGCTATCGTAATCCCGCTTTGCTACCGTAAGCAATGGCTTCAACGACATGCGCACCCGGGATTTTGCCTAGATCAAAGCTTAGTGAGTTCAAAAACAAAGCTTAGTGAGTTGAAATCTGTGAGTGAAGCGGACCTGTTTCAGAGCTGCTTCTCCTCGCAACGCGGCTAATCGAAGTCGTTCTGAAGCCAGTTCGGTGGCCGAAACCAGGACGTTGTAGCATGAATCGCCTTCCTTGCTCCAATTCTACAAAAGCGCGGACTGCACGTCGTTCGGGCTATATTTCATGAGGTTTATAGTACATCATGTCATGAGGGCATGTGTGGTACAGTGGTAAGAGGCACCCGCATGGTCGAGCGATCTATCCCCGACCGGGTTAACTAGGCCTTCCATCCCTCCGGGGTCGGCAAATTCGTACCAGACTTTTCTGGGAAGGTAAAAACACTGACTTGGTATAGCGGTTGCCCCGCAAGTCATTGTATAGGACAAATACGCACTCACCAAACCTCTGCGATTCTGAACGGAACACGAATGCGTGGCGTGCCTTTAGGAAACTGATCAACACCTCTACCTTTATAGTATATCATCCATTGATTTAGACAGAGCGGGAGGGTTTGAATGCCATCAATTTCGCGATCATCGCGAACTACACAGCGTCGTCAAAAATTAAAAATAACAATCCTACTATATAATAAGCGAGACCGCGATGTTTGTAATGGGTGGCTCATATGGGTCCCGCCGCGATTGCCCGTTACCGCACTCCCAGGGACGCATTTCATCAGTTCAGCTCGCCGGTTTGCTAGTTGTTCATGGTTTTATTTTAAAACTTTTGTTATGTAGGAAGTCAAATGCCAAATGTATGATCTTTGCGTAGGAACCAACCTGACCACCGCGATCACTATATGGCGGGTTTTCGGGTACATTGTATCTGCCAATGGCAAACTAGGGTCCGTATAAAAGGCGCGCCTCCCGCGCCTAGGTGTGTTCGTGTGTTCGTGTGTTCGTGTGTTCGTCTGTTCTATTAGTTTCGTCTGTTCTGTTATTCTGCTACTAATAAACTATTATTCACTAGCCGTCCAGCTACCCCTCCACAAGCACAGACACAACAGTGGCGATCAGGATGAGATTTGTGGACACATTCAAAAGGAGCCTACTCAAGATGAAAGGGGAAGGATCACTAGACCAGAATCTGCAAACCTTCCTCCTGACCTATCGCTCATCACCACACCCTAATTTCGACAATCTGAAGACACCAGCCGAAATGTTCGTCGGAAGAAAACTCCGAACTTCGTTGTCACTACTAAAGCCACAACAAACGCAGAAGACGAGAGGAAACGAAGAAATGGAGCGTCAGTTCAACAGGAAGCACGGCGCAAAGCCTAAGGTGTTCAACAAAGGATGTCTCGTCTTCGTCAGCAATCACAACAACCAGCGAGTCAAATGGATGGAAGGTGTCGTTCAAGAGCGCATTGGGCGAGTACTCTACAAAGTCCGTGTGGGATCCCAAACCTGGATACGACATGCCAATCAAATGCGAAGTCGCCAGCCGCACAACAATCACGAGAAGCAGTGCGCAGATTTCGACACACTAGTAGAGATGTTCGACTTGACCCATCCAATCACTAGTTCGCCGTCACGCCCACTGCACGAAGGAGAAGTCTCCTCACAAGGATCGACGAATCCTCCAGTTGATGGACATCCACGCCGATCAACGCGGACCAGACAACCGACTCGCAGACTCAACCTGGACCCACATCAAAAGACATATTTGTAGCAGTTGTGTTACTGATTATGTTGCATTGTTGTATTTTACGTTTTTTTAACAAAGGGAGGTGTTATGTAGGAAGTCAAATGCCAAATGTATGATCTTTGCGTAGGAACCAACCTGACCACCGCGATCACTATATGGCGGGTTTTCGGGTACATTGTATCTGCCAATGGCAAACTAGGGTCCGTATAAAAGGCGCGCCTCCCGCGCCTAGGTGTGTTCGTGTGTTCGTGTGTTCGTCTGTTCTATTAGTTTCGTCTGTTCTGTTATTCTGCTACTAATAAACTATTATTCACTAGCCGTCCAGCTACCCCTCCACAAGCACAGACACAACAACTTTTATTATTACTTTTATTTCAGTCTATTAGTGGTTAGTTTTTGTTTTCATTTATTATGTATTTAGAAGCGGTTTGTCGGGCGGCAGGCCGCTGAATGGCTGGTTATATGAAAAAAAAGGCGGAGTAGGAATTGAACCGACCGGTTTGTTTGAATCAGCCAACAAAGCTCTCTCCATTAATTGAATGTACTTGTCGGCATCCTCCAGGTTGTCGTCAGTTGGCCGCTTCAACGACGCATACGCCTTCCATGCCTAGAGAAGCGGTTTCCATATTACGACAAAAATATGGACATTCATTTTTTTATTAATTTGCAAGACGAATTTTCACACTACCATAAATAGAACGATATTATGAACCGCAAACCTTCGACGACAACGTCTGCACAGAGCTTAATCGCCCGAACAGCTTCACCAGTTCAGTTTTGAGATTGTTGAATTGCACCTTGGTTGATTCATCAACAGTCTGAAAAGCAGGCAGTAATATTGTTTTTTTTTCGCACTCATCATCACAAAATTCCATAAGAAACCGATGGTATATTTCAAGCAGAGGTATATCTCTTAAAGCAGTTTTTAGGGCGAAGTTCCTTGATTACACCACGGATAATATGTCCATCTATCCTTCTCCTACCGGTCTCCTCATAGCTATGGATCTTGCTTACAATTTATACAGGTATAATTTTGTTGTTAATCTGACTTTCGACTTTTGTGAATTGAGTTCCACCTCTATTTGTGCGATTTAGTGCCTATGGCAATTGGTTTCCCGGCATGAAGCCGTTGATTCGACAAGCCATGGCGAAAATTATAAAGGCAAATCCTGCGTTCTACGTATTGCGTGAACGCATCCGGAAGGGATTGCAGTTGTACAGTTCTGAACCAACCGAACCTTATCTCACCAGCCAGAACTACGGAGAGCTGTTCTCCAATCAGATTATTTGGTTAGTTGCTCACTACTTGACGTGGGGAATAGTCATATACAATTTTTTATGTTAGGTTTGTGGACGACACCAATGTGTACCGCGTCACAATTCACAAGACTTTCGAGGGTAATTTGACGACGAAACCTATCAATGGTGCCATCTTCATCTTTAATCCTCGAACTGGGCAGCTGTTCTTGAAAATCATTCACACGTCGGTGTGGGCCGGTCAGAAACGTCTCAGTCAGGTAATCAGATTAAACTGCGGTCATCAGCTCGTATATTTTTGTGATGTGTTTTGGTAGGTATAAATTGTCTCAAGTGCTGCTTTTTGTCAATGGTATTTGCATAATACATTCGCTTCCTTTTAATGTTGATTCATTTCATTGGTTTGCCTTCTTAACTGTTTTATTGTTCCTTTGTGTCCCAATGACACCCTTGAATAAATAATAAATGTGTTACTTTAGCTTGCCAAGTGGAAGACTGCTGAGGAGGTAGCAGCGTTGATTAGATCGTTGCCTGTGGAAGAGCAGCCTCGCCAGATCATTGTTACCCGAAAGGCTATGCTTGACCCTCTTGAGGTCGGTGCTGTTTTCGTCGGTTTAGATTTGATTGAGCGTTTTTTCATCGACACTTATGTACATACCTATATAGGTTAAATGCATTATTCCAGGTGCATCTTCTCGACTTCCCCAACATTGTGATTAAGGGATCGGAACTGATGCTGCCTTTCCAAGCGATCATGAAGGTTTGTTAGATTCTTGATATGTTTCATGTTTCACTCTCTTTCGTGATATAAAGAACCTTCATATTATGAGAATGGTACATTTTCATGTGTAGAGATAGTTATGTACATATCTATATAGGTTTCTATAGGAATTGCTTGGAGTTCTTGTGTTATATTTTAGGTAGAAAAGTTCGGAGATCTCATTTTGAAAGCAACCGAACCGCAAATGGTGTTGTTCAATTTGTACGATGACTGGCTTAAGGTTTGTTGTGTTTGGTGCTGGTATAATTGTATTTTTAATAATATAATTATATTGGCCATTCCTTTCAGACGATTTCGAGTTATACAGCGTTTTTCTCGTGTCATTTTGATCATGCGTGGTATGCACATCAATCCCGACAAGACCAAGGTTAGTGGGAGGTTGTTAGGAAATATTCTTTATTCTATTGCGAAAGGTCATCACATTTGCCTTCACTGATTGACGTGCATTGTTCCATTTTAATCATTCTTATGATCTAGTCACTGAAGTTCTGAGAAAAGTTTGCAAAAGTATAAGAAGGACGCGCCGCCGCATGTTCCTGCTTGTCGTGTTCTACAATGTTTATTCAAATCGAATCGATCTGAGGCAAATATCAAAACGGTGGACAATTTTTTGAAAAAAAAAACGTCATTGAAACTTTTCATAGTTGCTATCGATATTCAATAAGTATTCAGAATAATTCTTTCTAAATCCTTCCAGCTCCTGCTTCTCGTGGTGAGCTGCAACAGATTGTTCAACAGCTGGAAGGAGAGAACGCCATACCAAGTCATTGTCTTCACCTAAGGATTAAGAGATGCGAATGTGGACACTGGTTCAAGGCTATCGATGCTTATCCGGAATCCGTCTAAACTAGTCGTTTTGTAGTTAAAACTGAGTTGTTTAGAGCACCCGAATGAATTTTTATTTGGTTTCAAGATGTTCGCAGTGTGACACCGCATGGTTAAAGTCCATGTTTACTACAGTTCCGATCAAATAAGCATAGGCATAGCGATCGAAAACGATGATTCAGATGTTCGGATTCGCTCAACAGGAGGAAAAGTGCTCATCTAGCTTCCGGCACGATTTCGAGTATGAGCCGCGTAGGTGTTAGCATTAGCATCGTTCCGTTGATTATTGTATAGAGAAAAAGGCTTATAGAACGAAAGAGGGCAAGGTCTCCGTCACCCGAAGAATGGACGGACGACCAGCGTCTTACGCTTATAAACGAAGTAATGAACATCCCACAACTGTGGGACGTTCGAGATCCCTCGTACAAATACAGGCACATGGACACTCACTGGCCAAGAGTTGTGGACAACGTTAACCTCCTCCACTCCTCGTCGTTTAGTGGTAAGATGAACTATTGCTTTGCTCAATGAGCAGTAACAATGTGACATTGCATTCAGTGGAATCGGCTAAGCAGCAATGGAAAAACCTAAGGGATGGTTTTGTTCGAAAGCATAGGGAGCGTAAGCAGGTGCCGACAGGATCGTCGAGTGTGGCCGTTCCCCCGAAATGGAGGTTTTACGAAAGCATGTTATTTCTGCTGGGAACCATAAACTCGGGGTGAGCACAACTTCAGGGTAGTTGGATTGTCTCTTGATGCTCGATGTTTCTCTGTTTTGTTTCAGTGTTATCGTGTTCAGGAAAAGGAGATGCAATGTGAGGCCCTCATCAGTTCGCTCCACTGATCCTGTCATGGAGAAGCCGTCGTCCTTCGCAACCGCCACTCCTCCAGAGGCCTGCGAATCCCTTCCCTTGCTTGGGAAGCGAGTTCATCCTGGAAGGGGTGAATCTCAAAACAACTCCTTTAGAGAGCAGGGTGAGATGCTATTTGACTTGGTTCATTACTATTCTCATTTTACGGTAATATTAATTTTAGCACTGGAGAGAGTGTGCAGTGCCCTAGAAAGGCGTTGTAGCGAAGGACAACGTCCGAGCTCGCCAAGGGATGAGACCGCCGTCTGGGGCAGGTTTTCGTGCTCTTTTCAATCGTAGACCATTTTAATAGAATAGCTTTCAGGAGAGAATATGGTAAACAGCATACGGATCATCGCCAATTACGACCCAGAAGAGGCGATTCTCCTAAGAGCTGAGCTCAGCTCCAGAGTGGCCAGCATCATGCAGCATGTAGTAAGTAGAAGAAGGGGTAGGCCGAATTTAGATGATGACAGGAGTTGTGGATCGGACTGATGACTGATGGTGTTATGTTATGTTGTTACTGTTATGTTTCATATCATATTCTAATCTGTACATATTGTTATTCTTGTTATATTGCTTGTTATTATTCGTTATGTTCCTCGATCTCATCTTCTTAGAGACACTTATTGTTGTTCTGTATATTGGATAATTTAGGTGATGACAAGAGTTGTGGATCGGACTGATGACTGTTTGTTATTTTACACATATTGTATTATACATATTGTTATTCTTGTTATATTGCTTGTTATTATTCGTTATGTTCCTCGATCTCATCTTCTTAGAGACACTTATTGTTGTTCTGTATATTGGATAATTTAGGTGATGACAAGAGTTGTGGATCGGACTGATGACTGTTTGTTATTTTACACATATTGTATTATACATATTGTTATTCTTGTTATATTGCTTGTTATTAGTCGTTATGTTCCTCGATCTCATCTTCTTAGAGACACTTATTGTTGTTCTGTATATTGGATAAATCCGCTAACACTGAGCTTCTATACAGCTGTATACATGCATGTGTAAACAATAACATACCTACACATACATGCTGCAATTCTTTATATGATGAACACATCTACTGAAGGCGCTTATTTAGATGGATAGCATAGATTTCACTGCAGAGCTGTTAGTTCTCGAGGCTCTCACATTGATTCTGGACCTGGACGATTCGGATCACCGTCGGACTTACGTCAACCCAGCCCACGTCCCATTTTTGGACACTAGGTTTAGGATTTTCGACTCGTATTTATGTAGTCTGAATCCCTCCAGTTTCTACACGTACGTCCGCCTGTATCCCAACGAGTTCGAGGCCCTTCATGACAAACTCGCGAGGAAACTTTCGCACATAGTGTCACATAGGGCTCCAATTCCTTCACGTCAGAGACTCTGCATATATCTAAGGTTACTTTTTGGTGCTCTATTTATTCGTACGTCTCCAGGATTATCCCATCATTTCTAGGTTCACAGGACATGGAAGCTCGTTCTCCAATCTTTCAGGGGAGTTCGCAATTGGAATATCAACAGCGTGCACAATCGCTCACGAAGTAGCACGAGCGATTATAGATGGTGAACATCGCTCAACTCCAATACGCACTCAATTCGAGATGAACCTCATCTATTTTCAGAGCTACATGATTGTGCATTCCCCACGCCCAATGCATCAACATGGGCGATGGCCTTGGAGGGATTCCGGACTCGTTGGGACTACCCCGCAGCAATGGGAGCGCTGGACGGCAAACACATTGCTTGTGTGGTGGGATGACATGATCCCCCCAGTCTGACACCCTATCTTTTACTTTACGTATTCCAGTGTCCAAAAAGAAGTGGCTCCCTTTTCTATAACTACAAAAATTATTATAGTATTGTGTTATTGGCCCTCGTCGACGCCAATTACAAGTGTGTGCTCTACGACCTAGGTATGGTCCACTAATATCAAATCACGTTAAACTACACGTGGCCAAGCACCCATTTCATTTTTAGGGGCTGCGGGCAGATCATCTGATGCTGGGGTTTTTATGACTAGTGAAATGAAAACCTTCTTGGAGGATAATGATGGCGACTTCCCTGTTCCAGTGGATTTGGATGGCATGGGAACGGTAACTCGCCTCGAAGTTATCCATACACTTCATAAACAAAAGTTCTCTTCGCCAGGTTCCATGCCATTTCCTTGTCGATCAGGGATTTCGCTTAACTACCCGGTTTCTACGGCCGTACTCCAACGCAGAAGCCGCGTATGACTCGAAAAAAAGATACTTTAACTATAAAATGAATAGGTAATATAGTTGGTACGTGTGAACACATGGTACAGGCACCGTTGAAAATGTGATTACAGCGCCCGAAGGGTTGTGGAGAATTACTTCGGGATACTTGCTGGGAGATTCCGCCTACTACTTAGGAGAGTTCATGGAACGCCAGAGCACATCAAAGACATCGTGCAGTCCCTGATGGTAGGTCTTTGAAACACGTATTTTGATAAATTAGATCATTTATCACTCCTTTTCAGATTCTCCACAACCTTCTGGTGGATGCTATCGGTGGCGACACTGTTGTTGGTCGCTATTCTATTAACCCGGTACAAGATGACAACGCCCGTTTCGATGACGTTGATCGCACTACTGACGATGCCAAACTCTTAAGGGATACTATGAAAAATTATTTTTGTATTAGGGATTGCATTAGGTGACGTGACTTGATCATAATATCGCCTGATGGTAAAGTTTCCATTTGATTCTTTTTTTTCGCAAATGAACGATAATCATTCCATAGGAAGCTGAATTAGTCAAAATGGAAACCAATACTTTTAGGCGATTTATGACCCACTCGGTTACTAATTATTAACTGATGTTGATAGCTTCTATGTCGTTCTGTTGTTGGTGTTTACTTGATTTTAAAGCTCACCATTCTGTATTGTTCGTTTTGAGTTCCAAGTAACTAAATACTACAACATCTGTGGTTTCTAACTACAATAAAAATATAATGTTAATGAAAATGTGAGTCAATGAGTGTCAATAGAATGTTTTGTTTGAACTGGCGGCTGGTGTGTTTGTGCTGTTGTTTATGTTGTTGTTTTAGCCCGTGTTTAGGACAGTTGTGTTGTGTTCCATAGAAATAGTGTTGTTCATTCCCTCAATCCAGGCCATTTTAGTGAGTGACCATTTGAGTCTAACAAAGGTCACTCATTAAAACGGCGTGAATTATGAGAATAAAAAACACTACAAATCTACAACAACAACAATCTCATGGAAACTCCCATGAATTCGAACACAACTACACTTAACATGGGCTAAAGCAAAGATACAAACCTATAAAGCACATTATGCAAAGAATCGTTCCACCAGCAATGCCATAAACGCTTAAAAAAAGACAAAACATTTCAAGCAACCCCTCAGAAATACTCCGATCAGCTGACTTTTCACCTAGTGTTCTGTGTGCGCCGCACCACACGCGCCGGACATTACGAGCAGTTCGCGCGCGGCGAACCGAGCGGCGAAACCCCAGCGCACGACGCTTGACGGACGACGTCTGGCATGAAAGAGCCTATAGTGAATGCGTATTTGGCCTATACAATGACCTGCGGGGGTAAGCCGCTATACCAGGTCAGTGTCTTTACCTTCCCAGACAAGTCTGGTACCAATTTACCCGACCCCGGAGGGATGGAAGGCTTGGTTAGCCCGAGTCGGGATCGATCGCTCGACCGTGCGGGTGTCAGCAGCGCCTCTTACCACTATACCACGCGGGCCCGCAAGAAACCGATGGTATAGCTTTACAAAATCCTGTCCATCTGTATCAGTATGTTCACTTCCTTCGGGAAAGGATTTTGGATCAGGCGCCATGTCTAGACCCTTCTAGGAAAGTTCTTGGTCCTTTCGCCGCTGTACTTGAACATTACCGTGCTACTTTACCGCAAAGCTTGAATGGGTATTCGTACTAACACTTTACCTATGCTAGACAACTTTTACAGACAAACTTGTTGAACCTTTATAGGTTTTTCCAAACATCAGAATGACTGTGTCACATCCCATCAAACTTTCTAATACATATGAGCTGAAATATCCCTTTTCCCACCACCCGACGTTACCGTCTGAAGAAAACATAATGAGCCGTACCTCTCCCATCTTCAACACATTCCGCGTAATGATCTCCAGCACTTCATCGTCCTTCTGCTGTTTGTTCAGATCCAGTAGGCGATGAAACGCTTTGATCGCCTGGAAGACGAAAACTACAAAAACAGCACTTTATGTTCCTTGTTTCTATCAATACGAAACCAATTTGAAATTTACTAAAGCGCAGCTAAGAGGCACGTGTGGCAGAACGGAACTAGGCGCAGATTTCACCCGCACGATCATTGTTCGACACCAGTCCCCGTATATATGCGCTATTCAGTCGCTATCGAATCGCAGAAAGTGGATTTAGACTTGGTTGTCGATGGGATAAATGACAAAAGATCGCAGCCAGCGTTAATCAGTTCTCCTGGAACGCGCCACGCACTCGTCTTCCATTCAGAATAGTAGAGGTATAATGAATGCGCATTTGGACTATACAACAACTCGCGAAGCCAGCCGCTGTTCACGTGAGTGTCATTAGCTTTCCAAATGAGTTTAGTAACAATATACCCGACCAAAGAAGGATGGAAGGCTTGGTTAGCCTGCGCGAGAATCGATCCCCTAACCGTGCGGGTGGAAGTAGCGCTTTTTAGTACTATACCACGCGACATTTTGATCAAAAGAAGCAAACCAAATGAATTATTATACACTATGAACATACCAATCGCAAGTTTCGACAAAACATGCTCAAAAACGTGATTCACATTCCGCTAGAGCAAAACTTCTCCTCTATCGCATTCGAACAGTCTTTACGGTAAAAAAACGAGCTAACTCTTACATAGTATATTTATTTATTTATTTACGTGCAGTTGACGTGCGCTTTCAAATAATAAGAACGATGAGCAGTGAACAAACGACAATGCAAACTAAAACAAAAGCTAAAAACCATTAGAAGATAACTGACCTGATCAAATTCAGCAGTATCCACACAAAGAAGCAGGTAGTTCTCCCAGACTTTCGGGTGTTCGAAGTTGAACTTTAGCGCTTCCTTTAAAGTATAGCTTGAAAAACATGTATTAAAGACGAAACCAAAAAGAAACCTGAAGAATCCTCCTGGCCCTGTCCTTCTGGCCAAGTTTCACATACGCAGCCGACAGATTATTCCACGCTTCGAAATGCTCAGGTTCCAGGCTCACCTGAACAAGCGACATTTTTCGTCAGCTTCTCAATCGTTCATTCTGAATGCAGTATAAGACTCCAAAATAGATCTTCAGAATCGAGAATTATGGCAGAATTAGCTTCGTATTATAAGAGAGATCTTCACATATCTATATTTCTTAACCAGCGTTTCTACTAAAACATTAGAATCACATTTTTATTTATTTATTTATTTATTTACATTGTAGCCGACTTACACATCGATGGAAGCACGTCACAGCATCGGCATAGCGCTCCACTTTCCACGCACAAAATCCAGCATTGAACCACACGCCCAACTGGAATTTGTCTGGCATTCCCTCAGCAGTTCAACAGTCAGTGAGAAACAGTCAAATAATTAGCCTCATTTTTTAATATGCCCATCGTACCTGAATCGGTTGCAATTCCAGACTCCTTCTTAAATGCTCATGTGCTGTCTCAAATTGATTCCTGAGCAACATGAGATTCCCCAGCGCTTTTCGAGCGCGAGCGTTTCGATCACCGGACATCTGGAACGCATTGACCCATTTTGTAATTTTCCAATTTAAGTTTTCCTTTCTACCTCGATTGCCTTCTCATAGTAGCTGGACTCCATTGTTATGTCTCCCAAATAGCAAATAAGCATAGAATCCTTTGGTCGTTCATCTAGCAGGCGACGGATAAGCGCCTCCGCCTTGAAATACAGGTAGGATAGTGTAAATGATTAGGCTGGTAGTTAACTCCACTTACCTTCTCCAGCTGACCGAGTGATTTGAAACAAGATATCACAGAGTCCCACATCTCCAGTTTTTCGTACAATAGTAAAGCTTCCTGAAATTAAGTCAATGTTAAGCCATCGAAAGTGAGGCATAGCGCTGGAAAAGGTTCTTGCTCAATGTCTACTACTGATGAAAACTTATGAACCTCAATTGCGACGACTAAACCTAGGCTGGCATTTCGGGTAAACTCTAACAAGCTGCACTCAAAACGAGTCGGCAGTGCTTTAGCTTTCAGCAGAGTAACCCAACGACATGAACTGTGCTAGGTCTCCGAGGAGCAGGTCGAAACATAATGCTGTTCAGCAAAGCTAAATCTAACGACCGCGAGAGGCATACAGATTAAAATACAGCTATTTAACCCATCGCCAATGCTTAAAAATATGACCAGGACAAGGAGTAAGTACCTTACACTGCATTAAACCAAACTGCTGCAAGTATGAATCACACCAAAACGAAAATAAGGAAAGAAATGGATAATACAAGTTCAGGGTTCTGTTTTTATGAATTTTTGCGAATTAGCGCAGCAATGAGCGTTATAAACAAATGATTGAGCAAACAATAAAACAGTACTTTGGAATAGTACTCAGATCTTAACGTCGATGTAAGTCGCTGGGAGTGAATAAATGGACAATAGGAATTTATAAGTGAAGCTCAAATAATATACGTGAAAGTATAAAGGTGAAAGGTAAAAGTGCCGGCGTTGGTCAGTCCCCTAAGGGCGCGCCACCACATTCGTCTTCAATTGAGAATCGTAGAGACTTGGTGAATGCGTATTTGGCCTATACAATGACTTGCGGGCTCAGCCACTGTGAAAAGTCGTTGTCTTTACCTTGCCAGACAAGTCTGCTGCCAATATACCCAGCCCCGGAGTGATGGACGACATGGTTAGCCCGGGCAGGGATCGATCGCTCGGGTGTCAGTAGCGCCTCTACCACTGTACCACGCACGCCCACATTCCATGTGTGAAAGTGTAGGAGAGAAAAACTGCACATGCTTGGTCGAAAATGCTTAGGTTAAGAAGCACTCACCGATACGCAACCCAGCGATTGCAGTGTTTCCGCGTGGACGCACGTAGCTATCCAGAACGGTTCCAGTCCGGACGCCAACACCAACTCACACCGTTTCCACTTGCGGTCGTCTGGTGTCTGAAAGCAAATTTGAATTTATAACTTCATGTTGATCAACGTAAACGGGTAGAATTTCTTACATCATCATCAACACCGTCCATCAATTTGCAGATGAGTTCAGATTGTGCACAGGCCCTTTCGACTCGGCGCTTCTTTGTCCGCTCCAAATCACATCGTGCAAGCAGTGCTGCTGCTTGGACAGGCCAACAGCGACGCTGACGGATTATCTGAAATGCTATACTTCAGGCGAAACGAGGTGCGGCCCGCGTGCTGCATGGGTAAGAGGCGCTACTTTCACCCTATGATGAGATGATCGTTCCTCGCCTAGGTTAACCACCCTGCCATCCTTACGAGACACCGTAAATATCTACTGGACTTGTCTGGGAAGGGGAAGACTTTGATTTATACAGCGACTGGCCTCAGTGAACAGTATAAGCGAAATGCGCATTCACCTTACCCCAACGATATTAAGCGGGACAAGAATGCGTGGCGCGTAATCGGAGGACTAATCAGCAAGAGTCAGTGGTACAGACCTAAAGGTAAAGGTAAAGGTAAAGGTGTCGGCGTTAATCAGTCCCCGAAGGACGCGCCGCCGCATTCGTGTTCAATTCAGAATCGTAGAGGGTAGGAGAATTCGTGTTTAGCCTATACAATGACCTGCGGGGGCCAGCCGCTCTACCAGGTCAAGGTCTTTACCTTCCCAGACAATTCTGGTACCAATTTACCCGACCCCGGAGGGATGGAAGGCTTGGTTAGCCCGGGCCGGGATCGATCGCTCGACCGTGCGGGTGTCAGCAGCGTCTCTTGCCACTGTACCACGCAGGCCCACGATACAGACCTAAGAGTGGTCAATTCAAGTAGGTGAAATAATACATTAATAAAGGTTAAGGTAAATTCGTCAAAGATGATCTGCCTTCTTGAGACGCGCCATGCCTACGCCTTCCATCTAGTACCGTGGTGACATGGTAGATGAGTATTTAGGCTATACAATGACCTGTGGAAGTCAGCCTCTATATCAAGTCAGTGTTTTTACGGTTTCAGACAAGTATGGTACCAATTTACCCCACCCAAGGGAATGGTAGACTTGGTTAGCCTTGGCGAAGATCGACCACAGAACAGTACAGGTTTTAAGAGGAACTTCTCCGCGCGTAATCCGATGCAACTAATAAAAATAGAAACACATCTGAAAATGCAGGTAACACTCACTGCTTCCAGATAAGCGTCAGCTTTCTCCATGAACAACTCATCACAGTGCTCACTTCTCCGCTCCAACCTGAACAACGCCATTACCACCGCCAGTTGTACAGGTGTCAATGTTTCGGTCCTCTCTCCTCCATCCACAAATAAGACCTCAACAAGAAAATCTCCAAGGTAAGATGAAAATATAATAATATGGTTATATAAATTCCAATTTGGCAATGTTTCGTAGTCGAATCTTACGTTTTCCAGCAGAGTATCATCATTGAGAGAACAGTTCGTAGGTACATCGGTATCATCAGAAACATCAGTCATCGATAATGTAGAGCCCTGAAGATTACGATCTTCCTGAACTTTTTAGAACCCTAGTGGTAGCGAAGATGAACACAAAACGGACTGTTTTCAGGACCAACTGGGCAATGTCCTGTTGTTGGAAACGCGTACGTTTTCCGAGCTTTCCAGCCAGTTCCATGTTCAGGTCAGATAAAGCCAAGGAACGCCTGAAAGTATAAAGTAATAAACACAATCTCAAACCAACCTTCGTATGAACACATGAACACAGTTTTCATCGTTTTTTGATCATCGAGATACCTTTTCCTAGACGATTGATTTACACTTACAGATGATACAACAAATCTAACAAAAAGGAATACACGGTATATTCCTTTTACAGCCCTTTTTCTTATCAAGTCCTGATAGAAACGATCCTAATAATAACACAGAAAATGTTTTTACATAAAGCAACTGACTGTATACATTCAGCACACTTCTCGAATTCGTAGTAGATCAAGTGAGAAATGGCCCTTTCAAGCCAGTAAACTGCTTCATTCTCGTCACCCACTAACCGCTCTTCAACAGCTGCAGCCTGAACATCGGTGGTAGCCAATTATTCAAATTTTACACTACAGCTGCACTGTTACTGCTTCGTCCATCATGTCTTTTAGTGGCAACGCCGGCTCTTGAAGGATCTTCTGCCACAGCAACAGGATTCTGAACAAAACACCACGCAGTTAAAGTTAGCTGCTGAGGTAGAATAGAATAGTTTTGAACCTGAATGCAAGAAGATTCGCTGGGGGACAAGTCTCTCGAAGAGCTTTCTGATCTATAATTGCCAATTTGGCCAATAGGAGTTGCGGCAGTAATCTATAATTTCAAAGAAAACATTAGCACACTCTACGAAATCGAGAAATCAAAAGAAGTCGGATTATTTCATTTTTTCTCCTCCACTTTTCAAAATTTCGATGTCTTTTTATTCTTACCTCGCCTTTGAATATGGCTCATTGACATCAAACTTCAATAATGTGAGCTCCTCCTCCAGAAACGGCGGCATCGCCGACGATGAAGCTGAAGAACGTTGTATGAGTATGTGTACGTTGTTGTGAGCTTAATTTGCTCCAAGATAACAACTAGTCACAGTAGCATGAACTTGTCTACCTGCTTTTGAGAAAATGACAAGTAAAGATATCTCTCATGGTAAAGGTAAGGTAAAGGTAAAGGTGCTGGCGTTGATCAGTCCCCTGAGGACGCGCCGCCGCATTCTTATTCCATTCAAGTCGTAGAGGCATGGTGAATGCGCATTTGGCCTACACAATGACCTGCGAGGGCCAGCCGCTATACCAGGTCAGTGTCTTTACCTTCCCAGACAAGTCTGGTACCAATTTACCCGACCCCGGAGGGATGGATGGCTTGGTTAGCCCGGGATCTGATCGATCGCTCGACCGTGCGGGTGTCAGCAGCGCCTCTTACCACTGTACCACGCGGACCCTATCTCATGGTATCGTTAAAAATTGGAGCATACCTACACATCCTACAAAGTTCGCGCCAATCACTTCCTTCAGGCACTTCTCAGCAAGTAGGCACACGTCGTCAGAAGGCAGCTCGCTGAGTAGGCCACGTAAACATGACAAGCTCTGTGTCTGTGCGACCTTATGCCATAACTCTTCTTCCATCTCTATAATAATAATAATAATTATAATAATTATAATTATAATTATAGCGACTAGTTAGTAATTATAGTGACTAGAACGAGGATATCCGGAATTACTAACTGCATGCAGCGGGCAATGTAGGTGATAGAGGAAAAAAGGGTCAAGAAGTGGTTTCTTTACCACACAATGGTATAGTTAACGAGCGAAGTCATTCCTTGTCCACGTCGGGTTGACGGCCCGGTCTCACTTATGAGGAATGGACTTGGGATCCCTCCAGGATCGACTTTATATGAACCTCAGCATGCCTTTATGTCAATATTCAAATCTTTATTATTAGCGACACATGAGGTTGGTATACAGGTTTCTGCAACAACGCCGAAACGTTAGCCGGATAGGAAGCCTCTATCCTGACCTCAAGTGTCACTAATAATAAAAATTTGAATACCCTGGGCTTTGGGATCATTTAGCCTGATAACACTTATTTCGCAAAGGTTTTTAGCGAGCAGTTGAGTTCAGTGTCGCCAATGGTAGGCCGGATCCACCTAGTTGCCCTGATTAGTACAGATACTTCTGCCTCTTTCGACAATTTTGCTTCCGAAACTGAATTATAGCACCTCAACCGGGAGATAAAAGCTTTAAATAAAACCCTATTTTCATTAAACACTACTTTTCACAATATGCCCTCTAAATGAGTTGAAAATCAACCAGCTTCTCTTTTCTCTTTCCCAATCTTTGTACAACCGCAACAGATTTCTATATGCAAGATAATATCCGTCGAAAAATTGATTATGGAATTTCTCGAACATTTGACAAGAACTCTAATCGTAGGGTTAAGAATCTAAACGCGACTGGACCCGTTTGGAACTATAGCCCATCAATTAAATGCCCTCACTGGATTTCATATGAAGCCTTTAGATCTAAAATCAAACAAACCCGAACTGCTATGGACGAAAACTTTTTCGTTCTCCCTCCCTTCGCTCGAGCAGGAAGAAGCGCCCTTCACAATCTCTTTCAAATCTAGCCAAACCTCTGAGAAAATGACGATAATAACCTGATAATTGGTGATAATGGACATGTAGCTATAGAAGCAACATTTCACATTCAGAGTAACATCGCACGACGATCATCCTTTACAACCACACAGGAATAACTTCGGCGACATGAGGATATGGAACAATATATGTACACTAACTTCGGATACTATGTGAAACAACTGACTAACTGAGCATAAAATCACGTGGAAAACAACATAACAATTCTTATGAAATGAAAAAAGCAAGAGTGAATGTAGGGCTGTGTTAATGTGTCGAACTCGTATATGCTTTAAGATCAGGTTTACACTCATCTAATTCGGTATTCAGAGGAAAGTAGCCTCTCTACGAAGAACAATTTCACACCAGGCGGCCAAAAACTGATTAATCTCATTAACGTTAAACAACATAACAAGTAAACAATGACAATGATTCACTTCTTGAATCCCTTCAGGATGGGGTAGATCTGACTGAAGGCGTCGTCGATATCCTTCTTGAACTTCGCGCCGGTAATTACAACCTGAACACATCCTAATAATTACATCAAGGGAAGGCAGGGACGACAAAGGGTAAGTTACCGTATAATGACGAGATTCAAAACACAAAATATTTGTACAGAGAGCGCCCTCACATTAGATTTGAAATTTTTCCAATTATTAATAATTTCTACCAGTTGTTCGGAGCAAACCACCCACTGCTTTGGTTTCGAACATCAGCGAGAAAATATGGTTTCGTCAATAATCAACTTCAAAACCAATCGATATAATAAGTGCAATAATCAAGTGCTACTCGATGAACAAAAATGAGGCGCGAGTGGTCCAGAGGTAAGAGCCGCTCCTTAAATCTACTTGGTCATGCGATCCGTTCCCTACCGGACCTACAAGACTTTACCTTTCTAGTGGGTCGGATAAATTGATATCAAGCTTGCCGTGGAGCGAAAAGATACTGAATTGCACAACGGCGTGCCTCAAGTACTATATAGATCAAATACACTGTCACCATGCCTCAACAATTCTAAATTAAGGACGAATGCACAGCGCGCCTTTACGGGACCGATCAACGCTGGCCATTTTACTTTTACCGTAACACGTTGACGACAGCGCCTTTTTCGCGTGTCTGGCTCGTGGGACCAAGCGATTTTCTACCGCGCCGAGTCTGTGGCGTGATGCCGGCATACGGCGAATTTTTTGAAAATGGAAGTGAATAGTAAATCTCGAAGACTACATATACAGTTCTGTAATATCGGGGATTGTGACTGTTCCTTTCTTTGCAATGAAAATAGAAAAAATAACAGCTGGAAGTTTTTAGAATGTCCTTTTTCCCTATCCATGTTAAAAGGAAGTTGTTATTTGTTTATTGTTCATTATTTGTTTATTCTAATAATCAATATTTGTTTGAATTATGTGTTTGTTTCAGCAACCAGTATTGGTTTACATTTATTTGTTTGTTGCGATGACCATTATTTGTTCTTACTTGTGAATAAAACTAGTGCACAATCAGAAATTCTAGTAAATCAGAACCTAAGAATTGTTTTTACGGACCACGAGGTTTACAATGATTTCTAATCATGAGGTATATAGTGGCCAGACGAATATTTCCCAAAAAAATCGGGATAAGTCAGAAAAGTAAATTTCAAAACTGTGACGCAGCATTGAGTCACACGGTCCCACGCGGCCTAATACGTGCGACGCAGCATTGTATCACAAGGTCGTCAACGTGTTAATCCGATGAGAAATATTGGGCGCATTTTGAAAACTTAGGAACAAAACGTATAATGGATAATAATGGATAGATAATTTTTTTCCAGTTCTGCTGAAGCACTCACCTTCCCAGAGACAAAAATCAGCAGCACGACACGCGGTTTCACCATTCGATAAATCAATCCAGGGAACAGCTCCGGTTCATAGGTACTGAATTGAGTGTGAGTGACACAAAGACCTTCCAACTGTATTGGGAATTGGACATCGCAGGAGCCAACCATATTCTGCACCTGCAACGGAAATTGGTTCAGCTAAAACGAATGACAGCCAGCGGAAAAAACGCACCTTGAATTCCGTGAATTTTGCGTCGAAACCCAGTTTTTGCACAATACGAGCATACTTTCGCGCTGCAAGCCTGAACACAGCTTACAATAAGTAAAGAGCACTTGAATAAAAGAAACGTAACAAAAGGAAATCAAAAAATAGAACAAACCTGCTGGCGTCTTCGGACTTGGCACCAGTGCAAACCATTTTACCGCTAGAGAATATCAGCGCTGTCGTTCTAGGCTCACGAATACGCATTATCACAGCAGCGAAACGCTTCGGATTGTACTCAGCATTTCGTGCATGAAGAGCGATTTTCTTCAGGTCCAGAGGGACGCCTGAAACAAATATATTTCATGCAATAATTTATCAGAATCATGGAATTCTAGGGTGAAACAAACCGAGGTTGACTGTCGAAACGATGTTCTGAAGTGTTGGCATTGGAATGTCTATGGCACTGGCTGGGGTTGCAGGAGGCATCGCGGCGTGTAAATTGGAAGCCGGCATATGATTCGCATCTCGGTAGCTTTGCTATAACCCATCCATTTATTTTACAGTTTTTACAGTTGGGTGATATTGCTGGTACTCTAATCTCTTGTTTAACAGCTGAAATTTCAGAAAAACTCAAATTGCACGCCATCTAAACGTGTATTCAAACGATTTTTGAAAGCAGCTCTCGACGTCTTCTCGCTACCGAGCGACATTAATCATGATCAGTCTACAGTTGATGTTCGAAAGTCGATTGGTGCACCAAATAATAAAAGACATGTTTAAAACATAATCTTCTGGATAGAAACAAAATTATTGCCTTGATTAACGAGCACCTGCACAATTATCCAAGAAAACATGTGAAGTGGAAGCAGTTTGAGAGACCTTACCTGCTCAAAGTTCAACGGTGTCATTGGTACGGCAAGATTTGGTCCTACAGATCCAGGATTCATGTCCTGAAATGGCGTTTTTTTGCTCGCGATGTATTACACAAGCCATCCTCCGTAGAGCGCATGGACAAAAATGGAGATCTTTTTGAAACCATCTGGGTTACTGTCAGAGTTGATAGAAAACTGTATAAGAGAAACTGAAGAACTTCTCATCCCTTGCGATTCAAGCGTCAAAATGGAGAACAACAAAGGAACGGAAAGGAAGGAAAAAAGGAAGCGACACAAACCTGAAAGACCGATCCAGGATTACCACCCACATTAACGACAGACGATGGATTTATATTAAGATTCATGTTGCTTCCGCGGTCTACTGACGAAAATCCAACCATAGAACCAGGATTCTGATTGATATGCATCATGCCTAAAACAAGACAGCCTATGAATAGGCAGAAAAAAACGTCTCTGAATATTTCATATTTTCCCAGGCTGACAAAATAAACGAAATATTGTTTACGACCCTTCCAACTGCAGACGAAACATTTTCGTAAGTGTTAATGCAGGTCGCGAAAATCTTGCGATGCAAAAATCGGGTCTATGGATTGCGAACAATATTTAAACCACAATTTTAGGAATACTGAAGCGACGTACTCTGCCCTTGATGTGATCCACCGATCATTGACAGTGGTCCGTGACTGCTAGGCCCAACAATGCTAGCGGGTCCCATGATTGAATTAGGGCCGAGTACCGAACCCGGTCCACCATGTTGACCCAGAACAGATCCTGGACCACCATGTCCACCTGTAAAGATGCACCTATTTTTGCAATCCTGAAACGAATATGAAAAAAACCAACCTAAAATAGATGCAGGCCCGTGAGCAGGGGTGTCTCCACCCATGCTTCCCAGCATTGACGGATGAGGACTGTTCATATTCATAATCCTCGGTTATAATCCTAAAAAATCCTCAATGGTAAGGTGACCGATTGCAGAAATTTTCAAGATAGAAAGATACTGTCGACGCTCTCGTCATCAGATTTGAATAACTAGCAAGTGCAATCACAATAATGTTGTTTTCCATTATAACAACGGGCAACAATGACAGCAGTACCAACAACAAATACAAGATAAACTTAACAACGAAACAATCAACAAGGTAAACGACAAACAAGAATGGCCTCATGAACTTCTCTTTACACACTCCAAAACTTCTCGTAAACTAAATTAAACGAGTTCTCCGGTAACAACAGTCCTGTCGGAGGAGTGAAGTTGGTGGGAATAGCGTGAACTTTGTTATCCTAAAACGATACAAAATGAGTCAATGGATTACAGTCATTACATACGTAGAAAAAAAGCAAACCTGATGCTTCCTTGCGAATTTTCCCTTGTTTGGGGCTCTTTTCTTCGCAACTGGTTCCTCATCGTCCGAACCGTCCTAAATAAGGTAAATTTTGGAGAGGTCTTGAAATAAGAGAAACTGTTGCAGTACTAATACGAGATTATTAATAACTAATGGATAATAACACTACAAAGACCTACCTGAGCACGACTGTACTTCTCCTCCAAATTATCCTCTCCGCTACCAAACGACTTGCCCATCATATTGGAGAACAATTCATCCTGGCACCGAAACCGGACGAACGACTCCATCTGTAAATAGTACAGTAGTAGATTTACAATGATATTATCAAAATAACCATTTGGTATCAGCCAAATGATTAGAATAAATTATAATTTGTAATTTGTATAACTGCAAGGTTACAGTAGCAGAAGTATAAACCAAACCCACCTGCTGTAATTTTTTGTCAACAAAGCTAGCTCTCTTCGCCACGCTCTGATGCCAGTGCTTTTGCAAACTCTGAACAGATGCCGATTAATAATTTATAATTTTCAAAACAAAAAATCGACCGATCGTACCCGAATCTCCCACAGCGAACTATTAATAGCGCCACAATCGCTCAGCTTTGTTGCACTGTCATCAAATGGATCCGAATCGAGCGTCTCTTGAATAGAGGAAATAGAGGAGAGAAAATAAACAAAGAAAAAGAGGGTATGAAAATATGCGCAATAAAAATACTGACGACACTAGAATATGACCATTACCTGGGACATCTCTGTGTATGAGAGTCGCCACGTTAGGATGTCGGGTAAGAAGATTCCTAATTAGTCCCAATACGGGTTCCTGTGCATCCAGTGGAGCCAGTAGTAGCATTCGACACAGGCGCTTGATAAAACCAGCAACCACATAGTTAGGAATGTGCCTATAACATCGCAATCAATTCAAGACAATGCTGAACATAATGCGAACGGTGTTCCAAATACCGATACAAAAAAAAGTTGAAAAATCGTGAAAAAAAGCAAAAGAAGAAGGAACATATTTTTAAACAAGAGTGCTACGAACTACGAAAACTGGAAACACATTAGAGAGAAAATTTCCTGCTCGAGACACGCCTACGCAACTACTTATTTAATCGCAAGGACCGCAACTTCCTAATCACTCAAAACGAGGAAAAAATAAAATATCCACATAACAGTTAAGCTGCAAAGAAGAAGCTGCTCCATTGGAAATGAGTGCTACAAACTCCATGAAACGCCGGCTGTATAAACCCATGACTACCACAAGATTGGCGCTGCTGGCAAACTTTGGCAAGTCACTGCAGTTTAGCACGATACAACGAACTTTTCTCACTGGAAGTGTTTATGAACGAATATGATAGTAGAGGAGAGCAAACACCGCAGAATGTAATCGCAGACGGCAAAAAATATCGATTAAATAATAGAAAATGTATACAAAAGGTGCTTTCAATGCGTCTAATGAAAGTGCAAACTGCTAACATACGTTGACGAGAGGAATTTATCCAGAAGAGCAATAAACTTTTCCTTCTGATCCAAATACAAAACCGACGGCTTAGTCAATGAGTACACGTGATCGTAGAAGTTCGGATATTCACTGAAAAATTGGTAAAATGCAGTTGAAGGCAAAAATCAATAAAGCTATACGAAAGAGATATGAAGAAACTTACAAATTATGGTACACTATAAGCTTGAATATTGCTCCTAGAGAAAGTATAGCAAACATGTCGCCTCTGTCAAAAGCCTTAACAGAAACGTAAATAGAAACAAAATAACTAGTTATTTGAAGTACGGTATACCTTGAAAAAGAAATCAGCCGTTTTGTGCGGTTCGTCCAGCTTGTCCAAGAGGTTCTCAGTAATATACGGTATTGCGACCAACAATACGCTTTGTGGGAGCTGTAAATGTCCAACTGTTACAATGACACAAGGAATGAGTGAAGGTTGCTTGGTAGAAAATAACCAACCGTACACCTCATAAAGCCGATCCAAGCATCTTGGAATATTTTAATCATCTTCTTCTTTTTATGATTTTTCAACGGATGATCTGTAAATGACAACGATTAGATAATGAACTATCTGAGCACCTCATTAAGAACACCTACTTGTTACGCCGAAAATCCTGGGAATAACGGTAACTCGCGGATCAGGAATAAATTTCAGAAAATGAAAAACATTCTGCCAAGTGGATATCGAGTCACAGCGGAATTTCTGAAATTATGATTTAGCGGTCTCCCCAATGGAGTACCGATTGAAGAGAAACTGTATTCTATCGCTTTCGCGTGTTTGAAAAACAAAACAATAGATAAAATAGCGATTGCTAGCAAAATTAGCACCTATAGTGAAAACATACCAGTAGTTGATCTGGCAGTACACGGCATATCTCAAACAATAAATCGCATCGGGCGAATATGTCTCGAGTAAGATTTTTCATCACTTTTGGCAAAATTTTTGTCCCGCTGTCGAGAAACGAACAGAAGCCCTAGAACAATAAGTGATCAGCAATTTTTGCTCTAACTGATAATGAATCCTTAGAGAAACCTGAACGAGGTCTCGCAGCGATTTGGTTGTGATGACTCGACCAGTGTTAGTGTCTCGCTCGTATGGCTTCATCTTACGTATTTGCTCACGCAGATCCTTGAAATGTTGTTTGAATAGATTATTTAAAAAAGAAATAGTAAACCAAAAAATAGAAATAGTGAACTAAACATTTTGAGTAACTCACTTCAGAGAACTCCGCCTTCATCAATGTAAGTTTCCACTCATGCGCCGAAGGTGATGGTGGCTCATCTCTAGTGAGTTCATACTCAGCATCTCCCATCACCTCGCTTTTCTGTCCTTCATCTTCACCATTTTCCTCTTGCTCTTCGTCACTTCCACTGCTTGACTGTTCACCGAGGTCCTGCAAAATGTAAACATGTTCAAGAGAGTGAGGATGAGGCGCAGGTTACCAATTAACACGTTGACGACAGCGCCTTTTTCGCGTGTCTGGCGCGTGGGACCAAACGATTTTCTAGCACGCTGAGGCTGTGGCATGATGCCGTCATACGGCGAATTTTTTTCAAAATGGAAGTGAATAGTAAATCTCGAAGACTACATATACAGTGCTGTAATATCGGGGATTGTGACTATTCCTTTTTTTGCAATAAAAATAGGAAAATGACAGCTGGAAGCTTTTAAAATGTCCTTTTTCCTTATCCAGGTTGAAAGGAAATTGTTATTTGTATATTGTTCATTATTTGTTTATTCCAATAATCAACATTTGTTTGTATTTATGTGTTTGTTTCAGTAACCAGTATTTGTTTGCATTTATTTGTTTCTAGCAATAACCATTATTTGTTTTTACTTGTAAAGAAAACTAGTGCACAATCAAAAATTCCAGTAAATCAGAAGCTAGGAATCATTTTCATGGACCATGCTTCCTATAACAATGTGCAAAGATCTATTAAAAAATGGCACAAAAACATCCTTTGAAATTCTGAAATGTATCGAGAAAAATACGATAGAAGCCTGTGGCGCAGCATTGCGCGACACTGTCCTCAACGTGTTAAGAGGTTATGTTATCAATTCACTTGAAACCAAGTAACGGTCAGAAATTGCATAACGACTACGTTTCGACGATCTGTTTTCGATCGACTCTGGCGAGTTCGGGTACACACAGAGCTACCGCGAATATACCTTATGCAACCGAAACTTGCAAACAATTCCATAATTCCCGAGAAAGAAAAGGAAAAACAACTAAAGGATGGTTTAGAGTCTAGTAATTCAAGAACAAATCCTATAGCCACTCGTCCCCAAGGCAAAAAATTAAAATCAAAATTAAATGTAACGAAAAAAGATCAATTCAACGAACCTCCACAGACTCGTCGTCGTCAGATTCTCGCTCTTCTTCGAGATTCTCGTCGAGATGTCCATTTGTTAACACTTCCTCCTTACTGCAGCCATTGGCAGCAGTCATCCTATGGAATAACAACTCTTCAAAGAAAACGTTCAAAAAACGGACAACAGAACTGATAAGAGAGATAAAATACTCGACGATACTTTATCGTAAAGGAATTCGGAGAAAAAACAATACGATTCGATACTGGGGTTGGAGGTGACACAATCTTGCATCATTCAATAGCCATCAATAGTCAGAAAAAATGAGCAAGCTCCCATTTATCACACTCAAATGATCTGAGTTTTTTTGAAACAGTTTTGTCGGAACTTATATCTAAAGCACCACAAATCACCCTCTTCAAATTGAGTTTAGGCGATATGGATGGCCCTCAGAAGTGGGGTGCTGTCAGGGAACCGGCGGCGGAGAATATCCTCCAGAACAGATTTCTGTGAGTCACTGGACCACAAATTTCATTCAAAATTGATTTTGGGGTGTGCGCTGCTAATAACGAAATGATGACCTCACCCGAGATTCTAAGACTCGAAAAGAAGAAAACGAAAAAAGAAGAAAAGAACTCGAATATTACAACTGGCTGACACAAATTATCAGGCTGTGACCTGAGAACGAAACCTTACTGCTATTGAACAATTTAAAATGTTTGCTTTTTGTTCTCGTTTGACCTATTTTGCGTACATGGTTGGTGTCTTCCAGTCACTTATTTCTTAGATAATCACGAAATATTGAAATTATTGCTCGAAGGCACGTGATCTTTCTTTAAGAAATGCTGATGTTAAGCTTCGCATGTGCTATTTGTTACCTTCAGACAGTCTGTGATGTTGAGTAAATCAGGAAATTGTGAGAGCTCTAATGCGTGAATAGTTCGATAGAAATTTTCCTTGCAATTCGAGAATAAACTTGGCTGCCCTAAATGGATTTCATACCCAATGGGTAACGAAGCTTTAACCTTAGACGGGAGAAACCACAAGAGAAAATCAAATCCGATAAAATGAAAGTCAGCGATCGCACGGCCGCGATCGATCGCCGAAAGTGCAAGTGCCCGGCGCGGACGAGTTGTCGCGGCATCCTCCTTGCTCAGTAGCACCGTGGACCTTCAAACTGCTCAGTGTTGCCAGTTGTTTTGCCGTTGTTCTTGGAAAGAGGAGAAGGAACTGCCCTGAAGAGCTCGTCCTTCATCCTGTAAGATGGAAGCCTTTACATTCCGTGCTCAATCGTTGGATTGGAAGCCAAGTTCTTCGTTGGTGGTTAGGAGATCTTCAGAATATATCTGAGACGTCCCTAAATGTGCTGAGATATTGTGTAGAACCGTTCCTGGGTTATCAATTGGGTTACCAATAGGTTTTTAATGGATACTGGGTTAAAGGGTGCAGCCGAAGAAAAAAATTCTCGGACCCGTATTTTCCGGCGTGTGGTTTGGAAATTTTAAAAATTGAAATATTCATTTAAAATCCGTTCGACGTCCTCCTAGAATTGTAGTAAGTAGAGCAAGAGCAACAGTTCCATTGGCCCGGATGAATCCCTGAACTATCTCAATCCTACCCTGCGAAGGCCCAAATTCATCATTGGTAAACCCCCCGATAAACCCCGAGATATAGCCCGAACGGCACCCAACTTTGTCTACTTGTGCTAAACTTTCTATTTTGAACGTAATCTCTCATCGACCCTGCCGTCTGGTTCTGGTTGCGCCGCGGTTTCGGAGACCGCTCGTCCGTTCATCAATCTGGGCCCAGGTAGAGTTCAGGTGGGTATGCTTCATATCCAGGGCCCACATTCATCATTGGTAAACCCAGATGAACCCCGACATATAGCCTGTGAACGGCGCGCCCCTTTCTCTACTTGTCCTAAATTTCCTATTAAACGCAATCTCTCATCGACTCTACCGTCTGATTCTGGCTGCGCTGCGGTTTCGGAAACCGCGCGGCCGTTCATGAATCTGGGCCCAGAAGGTTCATGGGTGTCATTCAAAGCCTGAAGATGAAGGTGTTGTTGGAATCATAAGTGCTAGCGACTTACCGATTACAGTGGTATTCCTATTGAAACGCGAACTATCCGAGCATTATAGCCTCTAGAAGAACAAGGCGGTGTATAGGTGAATTCTGTTGTGTCCCATATCTGAAGAAAATCACGTCTAGTGCAGTGCTGAAGAGGAGCTAGCTCCACTCACACGGTCGAGCGATCGATCCGTGTCCAGGTTTACCAAGCCTTCCAGCCCTCGAATAAGTTCGTTTCATTTGTTTATTCGCCAAGTTTGGAAAAGACAAGCCAGAACGGATCACCTATCGTTTTATGGTTGAGAAAAAAATAAATCGAACCAAATATCAACTGTTGCTGTTTTCAGATGGAAACTCGGGAAACTTTGGAGCAGTTGGGGTATCATTTCAATGATGATGGCGATCTTAGGAAGATTGACGTGGGTTTTATTAGAATTTCTTTTTGGAATTTGATTGTTGTCCTTTTGAGAGCAGCAGAAAGGAGAGAGAACAAATTCTCCCCTGTCTGCAGCGGATTTGAAATTCACGATCGGATTTTTCATTCAGGATAACAGCCGGTTTGTGTTCACGAATCAGGAGGATTATGTACGCATAGGCGATGCGATGACAAGAGAATTGTATAGACTTTTGGAGAATCGATGCGGTCTGAAGCGAGTTGGCATTCCGGTGAGTTTCGAGGGTTTTAAGACGGCCAATTCGTACTATATTTATCATTTTTTCCATGAGTCACCTATATTTTATACAGCGTTGGAGGTATGTTGAGCTAATAGAGATGTATAATTTGCAGGAAAAAGCTATATTTCTCGCGATGTTTCGGTTCGTTTTGCACATTTCCTAGGCTGAGCTCTTCATTTTCTACTATTTTCAAATTTCAACCCTGCTTTTATTGGTTACTTTTACTACGTTTGCTCGTCGTATGGGTCGGTGGATGCTGCCAGCCAGGAGAATTCCAAGGCCACATTTTTAACCCTCCAGATCCATTGTTCAAATTGGTGTTCGAGTTCAGAGAACTCGAAAAAATAGCTATGAAGACATAAGATTTCCCAAGTTCTCTCTTCTTGAAACCTCGGCATGATGTTAAACTTCGCAAATGCTTCTGTGCTGGACGAGGTTAGTATGGTGGATCAATCTTTATTTGGCCTAACGTTTCGACTCTTTCGTCGTCTTTTTTTTTACTTTTTTTGTCAGTACAGCAACTACAACACTTCTATTGGGTGTACCCAAACCCACATCGCATCTTTTACTCTTTTTTCTTCAAATAAGTGAAATAATGAGTCTTTATGGTTACGAAAAGAAGCTTTACTCAGTTCGGCGAATGTAATAATATTGTATTGCTCAGGTCAATGTGCAAAAGAAGGACGCTGGAATGATTAACTATGATGGATTTGCTTACATATCACCAGGATTTGATGAGAAACCTACCGTACTGATCATAATTCACGGCAGTGGGGCAGTTCGTCCAGGCCAGTGGTCACGTAGGTTAGTTATTTCGGCACTAGTTGAAAATTTGAACATTACGGATCGGGTCAGAGTCAACAGTTTCTCCTCGAAACATTGTTTTGCGGGGTTCTTTGTGGTGCTGATTACGGATGTTATGTCCGGTTTCCGATTTTTCGCCGAGCAGCAGCAATATAGTCAACTTGTGTGGTCCACACAATATCGCAGATTTCGCCAAAGTTCTCTATAAAGTGGTTATTTTACATGCTGATCACTAATTTGACAGTCGTTTTCAAAACTTTGGCCGGAGACCTCCCACAGCGGTCTGACTGGTCAACTTACTTGACGATGTAGGTGACCCTTGGCCGATATTTGTAAAATATTAAATTAGAGATCAGCGATCAAATAATTTTAAATGGAGTTTCGGCAAAATATGCGTCTGGGCGACCCAGGTTGATTGTACGAGTGCTCCCCGGCCGAAAATCAGAAAAGTGACATCAGATTCGTGATCAGCGTCCAAATTGTCGCTATTTTTTCTGCGCATTCACTTGCTTCACAAGCAAACCTGCTCTTTCTTTCAAGGTTAATTCTCAACGAGAGTTTGGAAGTCGGGTCACAGATTCCATACATCGAAAGAGCTCTGAAGAACGACTGGGGTGTGATCGTGTGCAGTACGAACACGGACGAAGAGGTTCGTTCCCTTGGCGATATCGTTGAAGTCAACCGCAACTTAGCTGCTTATCATTCAGCTTGTCGGATACCCCTGCCAGCATCTTCACGCTGTTTATGAGAGGATGCTGAAAAGCTCACCGATTCAGAGAATTTTTGTAGTTGCTCATAGTCGTGGCGGTCCAGATTTCGCTAACGCTGTGGGTGTCCTTGGTGCTTCACTTTCCTGTTTTTCTTCTTCTCTTTTCGGCCTTCTTAATTGTTCGGCTTTAATTTTGCCATTTCATTTGGCCATCGTGATTGATATCGTTTGCAGTATATGCAACTGGAGCAAGAAAATCGTTTTGAAGTTGTCTGCTTGACCGATTCTGTTCATTTCGAAATGCCTCGCACTGGAAAAGACCAAGCGAGTAAAACGGTGTTCATCAACTGGAGCGCCAACGAAAAGCTCAAACAGCCGAAGGCGCTTGATGATGATTCTGACGTGTTTTCCGAAGTCCATGAAATTTATGCAGGTGAGTCGCTACTTCCCATTATAGTTTTCGACCTTTCTAAGGTTCTAGTTTCTTCTTTCTTTCTTCATTTCTTCTTTTCTTCCAGTAAAGAAATGCAGTATCTCTCGTTGAACCAACGTTATTGGATAGTGTAGGTATCATCATCGTGTGTGTAGTGGTGTGTTAAGAGTCGCCACTGACACGCACGTTGTCAAGCGATCGATCCTCATCTGAACTAACAAAGCCTTCCAACCGTTCGGTTCGGGTGAATTGGTACCAGACTTGTCTGGAAAGGTAAAGACGCTGACTTGGTATAGCCGGAGGCTCCCGCAAACCATTTCCTAGCTCATGCCAAATATTCATCATGCATCTACGATTTTGAATGGGATACGAATGCGCGGCGCAAATCACGCATTCATCGTATCATTATAACTCGTTACGATTCTGAATGGGTTATCGGACATTTGCGAATTCTTGAACTTGGAAAGGATTTCCCCGGTATTTCCGGCTCCAGTCAAAAAAAATGTTATAGAGAAGAGAAGACCATTGAAATCAACGGTGCCTACTTCAAATGACTCCTTGTTATTGTTCAGATACTATATAATGAACTCTTTTGTATCCCAAATGTCCGAGAACTTTTGCACCAACCTGATAAGAGGCGCTATTGACACCCACACGGTCGAGCGATTGATCCCTAACCCGGATAAGCAAGCCTTCCGTGCCCTTAGACCAGGTGGTAGTTTCTATTGAAAACTGTTCGTAAACTTGCATTTCTACTAAAGCTGCTGCTGTTAGTGATGCACATAGGAATTTCTGGCGTTCTTGAAGGTTTGATAAGCAGCGTCATTTTGCTTATGAAGACGGCAGAAGATGTGTTTTTATAGCGTTTCAGCTAAAAGAAAGCTCGCCAAGAATCGGTTCCCCCATCTATTAGATACCTGAAAAAGGACTATTCTCCTACTTCAGGTACGACGGAGCACGAGAGATCTTCCTACAGCGCCTACGAGAGCATTTTTCATGTATTAGAGAATTGGCGAGGGGCTAGCGATGCTCAAAAGCTTATAGTTGAGGCTGCAGCGTTGACGTCGGTGAGTTGTATCAGGCATATTCCTGCCTACTCTATTTGTTTTATTTCATTTGGCGGACTCTTTTTTTTCTTAGGCCAAAGCTTTACAGACATGATGGCGACGGTCAGAGGCTTTCTCTGGGTCTCTTAGGAACGTCGCGAACTGTTCTATCTACGATGATCTGAACTGGTGAGCACTGATTGAACTCCCGCTTATCACTTGTCCGTTCCGGGTCCTTGAAATAATTTTGTTTACTTTTTCTCAGTTTCGTTACTGAAAATTGTTTAGAATTGTAAATAAATCAATAGATGTGCTTTAATGTAAATAGATGCACTATCAGCGTCATCGTTGAGGATGCAGCGTGGCCCGCGTGGTACTGTGGTGAGAGGCGCTACTGACACCCCGACTGTCGAACGATCGATCCCGCCCTGGGCTATCCAAGCCTTCCATCCCTCCGGGGTCGGGTAAATTGCTAACGGACCGACGTGGGAACGTTAAAGGTATAAGAGCTGGTACCCGCAATTTATTTTATGGATCAAGTAGGCATTCACCATGCTTCTGCGCTTCTGAATAGAAGACGGATGCGTGGCGCATCCTAGGGGACTTATCAACGCCAACCTTTAGTCTTACCTTTTATCATCAGCGTCGGTCCCTTCAAAATAGTTCCTGTAGGTTATTTTTTCATTGGTGGTTAGATATCTTATACGCTTATTAGGCTGTATAGTGATTTCTTGTGATCAATCGATGAACAAGTGGGTTTCTACAAATCCCTATTCATCTGCAAGACTCCGTCGAAGGAATTTCCGACGTCAACGCATTTTCAATTTTTTTACTATTCCATAATAACGCACTATCGTGTTTAATCGCGCTAATGGTGAGTAAGTGCATATGCTATGAATGTCAAGCGCAAAAAACTCGAAGCTGAATTCCTCGAATGTCAAGTGTTGAATGCTCGAAAATACGCCTAAAAACAGGGTACAAACAAAAAGGCTGAAAAAGTTGGTCAGCACAGTATCCTACTATATAGTAAGCGAGACCGCGATGTTTGTAATGGGTGGCTCATATGGGTCCCGCAGCGATTGTCCTTTACCGTACTCCCAGGGACGCATTTCATTACTTCAACTCGCCGTCTTTTGCTATTTGTTCATCGTTTTGTTTTAAAACTTTTTCTTTTATTTCAAATCTTTATTTCATTATATTAGTGGTTAGTTTTTGTTTTTATTTATTATTAATTTAGCAGCCGTTTGTCGGCCGGCAGGCTGGTTGAAGATAAAGAGAACACAGGATCCTCCAAGTTCTCTCTTTGGCCTGATCACCATTTTGACGATACGGGTGGTCCTCGGCCGAAATTAGAAAAAAAGTCAGAATCATTATCGGTGTACAAAATAACCTCCCTGGACGAAATTTCACCAGATCGGTTATCCTGCCCAGAACACCCTGCTGGTCCTTTAAACGATACGGGTGGTTTCCGGCCGAAATTCGGAAAATGGGTGTCAGATTCGTGATCAGCACCCCAGAAGACCTCCGTGGGTGAAGTTTGGGGGAAAAATTAGTCGAAAAAAAAAACGGCTGCTGCTAAAATGTCTTTTTGACCAACGACAGTCCAGTAGGCGGCGGCAAAAGCGCGCAGCCGTTGCGGAAATGCGCCCACCCCCCCCCTTTTGCTGCTACATTTTACCTTACTGCGGCAGTAAAAGTCTGAAGGGGCCCTCAGTGAAGCCTCGGTATGATTCTTAGGATTGGGGATGCTTGTCAGATAGGGATAGTTCGGCGCATGCTCGAACAAATCAAAGGTCGAGAGTTTCGAATCATTTTTTGATCTCTGACGACGACGGAAAGGTGGAAACGTCAGGCCTATGAACTTATGATCCACTCACTAATCTCGCTAAGCACAGAAGCACAAGACAAGAGAACGCAAGTTCATCAGCGTAATCATCGTTAACAGAGGCACAACCGAAAACCACACTTCTTTCATCCTTCGTCAAAAAATATCATCATCGTGGAAACATACACAGAATAGACACACGGATTCAATTCTCTTCATAAGATCACATCAATTGTCAACTATACACATACAAAGAAAATTCTATAGAATTTGCTATATAATATTGCTAGTATCATAAGAAAAGATGTCTGAAACCCGTAAAGAAAGAGAAGAGATTGTTAATAACACTTCGTTCTAGGGCTAGCGGCTAGATGTATGTATGTGTGTGCCTTAGCTGCCATCCTGAATTCGCGTAACCAAGTACATATAATAATAATATCGTAGCTATGTGAGATCATTGTGGTCGAAAGCTTGAATAGAAATCGTTGTGATCGCATACGGGTAAGCGGGCAAGAAGGTTTCACGGATTGGGTGGCTCGTTTCTCCAAAAATAATTCACACTTCAGTCACACCGCTATGCCGCTCACTTTGCACCCGTGTCTCTGGAACAAACAGCCCCATCCTAAGCGGTGTGGCAGAAGTCTGAATCATGCCCTGGGGCTACGAGCGACTCCATGGGGTCAGACGACGTTCGTGGAAGCAGCGCTGGTGGCTTCGATTGGGGTCGGTTGGTTCGGCGGAGGCGCTCGTTCGGCCTTTCGTAGAGTCGCTGCACGGGTACCTGTCGAGCTCATCGCACGGGTGCGTACCTGAAATATTGGAAGTCTGAAATATTAAAGGAAAATGAGCGAAAAAGTTGAATGTCAGGAAGAGTGCAATACCTGGGCCTAAATTCATGACGGGTATCGGCACAATATAACCGAGAATAAACCCCGGTCGGCGCGATTATTCGCATTCATGAACGCGCCGCGGAGTGGAATAGACCCGCGATATCCCCCAAATAAACTCCGCGGCGCGTTCATGAATGCGAATAATCGCGCCGACCGGGGTTTATTCTCGGGTATATTGCGCCGATACCCGTCATGAATTTAGGCCCTCGAATCTGGAGTCAAGAAAAGAGAATAAGACGTTGCAATGATGGTGCTAGGCTTTTCGCAAAAGTCGCATCTCAGGTGGGATTCGAACCCGCGTCCCAATCTATCCGGGGCTCTGCACTTTTGCGATAAACCTAGCACCATCATTGCAACATCCTATTCTAGTATATATAGTAGTAACCTGCAGAAAAGCGGTAATAAAACGGAATTTTACGTTAAGAACAAAACGTTCGCAGAAAAAAAAGCTGGGAGAAAGAGCGCAATTTTTCAGAGGTGAATGAGAAGTTTCATACCAGGGAAGTTCAAAAGCTATCGGTCAAACAATACGATATCTCAGCACTCCACCCGATATATCAAGTCGGTGACTTTATAGACACGTTATTTACAGATACCAATTTACTGGACCCCGGAGGGATCGAATTCTTGGTTAGCCCGGGCGAGGTTCGATCGCTCGACCGTACCGGTTTGACTAGCGCCTCTTACCACTGTGCCACACGCGCCCTGATACGACCTACACGTTTATTTTTCGTGGTCCTTTTATTTATGTTTGTTTATGATTTCAGTGCAAACTGAACACTTTGCAAATTGAGTTGGACTTTCTTGATACCAATGGACGATTTTCAGTTCAATCAACATCTAAAAATGTTGACGTTGACTGGAATGCGATGAATTTAGTTTGAAAACGTCCAAATGAAAACTGGAAATGGTGTACCGGAAAGAAAGGGGATAGAAAAGTGCGCACCTGGACAAGGTTCACAACCTGACCCTGATTCATCATTCGAACTGGACCCATTCGTCCTTCGACAGTACCAGCGGATGAGGCTCGCTCACCTAAACAGCAATTATCGATTGAGTAAAAATGAGCGAAAAAGATTAAGTTTAAGGAGAGTGCCTGAATCGTGGAATATAAAGTCAAGGAGAGAAGGCAGGACAGTCGAAGGAAAAAAGAGAAGAAAATGAAACAAGAAGAAAAGGCGAAAGCTGAGAAGGGAAAATGAACTGCGACTGCTCCGAATTTGAAGCTATAAAAATGCCAAGAGGGAAGAGGAGATAAGAGTTGATGATATAAGAGTACGGAAATAGGCAGAAGAATGAAGGAAGGAACAGATTGGATTAATGAGTCTCCTATGAAGCTTTTCAAAAATAAAAATAAATGCAGCTGCTGTAGAATCACTATCAGCTGTTGAAATTCGAATGCGATTCAGGGCTTTGGAGTTGAACGAAGTTAATTATCGTCATACAAACTTCACTTAGGGGTGACTATTGTTCTACAGAACTGATAAGATCATTCATCCGTTTCGTCTTGAAAGAAAGAAAAAATAATTAAAAAAAGAAAAAAGGAATTGGTAGGCTCTCTCACCTCTGCTCGTGCCCTGTTCCGCGTTCACGATCGGTGGCAGTGTCTTTGAATGAACAGTCAACGGCACGATGGCGAACGCTTTGGCGCTGCTCGCACTCATCACCTTTAAATAGATATTATTATTAAATATTTAATAAAATTCAATAATTCAATAAATAAATTCAATACAAAATATTTAATAAAATATTTAGTAAAATAATATTATTGAATATTCAATGAAATTCATTAGAGGATGGAACAAGCAAACACATTTTAAAGTCAACTAGGTTTAGGGCCCCTTCATGCTCTAGTGCGGCAGTAAACCAAAGTAGAGCAGTAAAAGGGAGAGGGGTGCACGTATTTCCGCAATAGCTGCGCTCTTTTCCGGCCGTCCATTGGACTGTCGTTGGTTAAAACATATTTAGCTCATAGTTGTCGATATGAGTGGTTTTCGCAAGTTAGAAACCGGATATTGCACTACTGCGCAGCTGCCGCGCGTAGCCGGTGCCTATGTTTCATCGTTGCTGCGGCAGCAGCGCGGTAAAGTCTGAAGGGGCCTTAAATAAACTTAATTTAATTCTCCTCTCTAAAGAATTTGTAACACTCACCAACTGTGGTGATGTGTTTGAGTTGAAATGGAATGCGTCCTGAAGATCGTGAACGGGCTGGAACTGATAGGCACCGTTACTTTCCGACGAACTCGGCGGTTCTGGCGATTCTTCCCGTTCCCGATCCGCTTCCATACGTGATGCGTCGCCACCGCCGCTTGTCGACACCTGGAATGTCTTGCTTGGAAGATTTATCATTACAGTCATTCGATGTTTCTGAGGAGGAACAAGTTGAACATATTTTCCTGGAGGAATGATTTCTCAAACTTCTCTTTTCTCTTCGAGGATCTGACGAGAGCGTATTCGCCGAAATGTTAGCCGTAACAAACTTGTATCAATCCTGGCTTATCGGTAAGGCGGATCAGAATTTACATATTTGGCCTACGTTTCGTTGTCTTGTGAGGCCAAAAAGCAGCTCGACGGTAGGTCACAATATTTGAAGTCATCAAATTCCTCTATCGACTGGTATTCTCAGTTTCAAATGGGGGATTCTTCAATTTCTTCAAATCTCACCTGGTCGGTCGCTCTGAGGCCGACTAGGCGTAGTTCGAGGGTCAAAAGGGGCAATCTTTTGCATTTTTAGATCTTCTGACGACGAATCGATAGGGTCGAAACTCAAATATATGTATATTTTTACAAATAAGGACTGAGTTTCCAAGTTACTGACCTCGTTTGGCACGGAAGCACTTGAGAAATCAGGACATATTTTCCTGGTGTATTATTTTTTAAAATTTCCTTGCTCTGGAGAATAACCGTTCCACATAAGATTTTGTTTTGTTTTCCTAATTATTTAGTTATGTTGTTGTCGTTGTCTAAGCACTACTGTCAGTAATTCTACATTTGTCTTCCATGTGTTTTCTGAGTTGTACGCACTTTTATGCATTTTTAAATAAATCAATAACTAAATAAATTATCAACCTTCCGAAATTCAACGAGAGTCGATCATGGAATAAAAAGGCCATCCTTAAAGCTCTTGGATCCTTTTACTTTCTTGCATTTTTTGATCATTCGGCAGAGGAACTGGTCACCCGGTTCATGGAAGCGGAAAATCGTATTGGAATAAGCACGAAAGTATAGATATTTACAAATCATATTTATATGTCTCGTAAAAGGACATATTTGGGAGTCAGGTTTGAGAAGGCCAATAGTCTCTGGTTGTGGCGCATATCCATCGTCTGGATTCTACCCAACTCCACCTAGTGATGAGATACCTCGGCTTCAATTGAAGATCAGCTCTACCTTTGGCTTGGGCTTGCTCTCCATGATCCTCTTTGGAATTTACCTGGGCAATATGAATGAATGGTCGGATGAGTAACTTCGTTCAAAATAATGCGAGTTCATCTGCTGCATTTTGGAGTCAGCCCAGTCATCTGTATCGTAATGAAAGGATCTTCAACGCCATTCGACTTTCAAAATTAAAAGTGCCAATGCAAACTCTCCCGGAAGATTGAGAAATGTGTCAGGGTCCAACAAAGACTGGGTTCGTGTCGATCTGTGTTCATTAACAGAATGTTTACTGTCATGCGATTTTCAAACTCCGAAAGTCCGCATTGTCCGGCAAGAGGCCAAAAATCGTGATCAATTTTTAGACAATACAGGACTACGACCATGACTTTTCGAAGTGAATGGGAGTTTGGATGAAAAACGGACAGTTAATTCATCGTCGACGATTGGAAGCTTCCAAAAAAAAAAAAAGGGAACAATGAAAGGAAATCGATTGAGGAGTTATTTCCAGATGAGAGCTTACACATATGTATATTTATCCAACGATGTGTAATTAGTTTGATATCGGCCTTTCTTACCTGATATCCGAAGTATTTCAGAATATCCGCCTTGCACATCGGGCACGTTCGATGCTCCAGTAACCATGGATCTATGCACGATTTGTGGTATACGTGCCTGAAAAATAAACCATTTTAACTGACACATATCAGTCAATATTTCTGAATACCGATGGTTCCTCTGGGTGGCTGGTTACTCGGAGTTGTACAAAAGATTTTTAAAAGCATGGTTTTGTCTTTAACCCGGAGTTGTACAACAGAACGCGGTTTTGAAATCTTGTTATCAATTGATGGTTTACCAGTGTATCGCCAACCACAACTTTAGATCGAAACGAATCACGAAAATTTTCTGGCGTTTTCGATTTTACCTGATTGATATTGCATGGGTTATATGCTTGCTTCTAGGTCGTAAACAGGTGCGCTCTTATAAAGTCAAATGTTGCCCAATCAGAGTCTCGTTATGCAGATTCATTTAGCCCCAAAAAAGAAGATGTTGAGAGATTTAAAATCATTTACAAGTGACTTGATAGATTATCAACTGCATAGAATTGAGTGCAGAACCAGAATAGCATTAGATGTGTTAAACTTGTTCATTGAAAATTTTCATAGGTAAAGTTTTAGCGGAAAAAATGTCCACAGGCGTCATTTGGGCTCCTCTAGTTAAGAAAATGATCTCTTCAAATTTGAAGAATGAAGCAGTGCTGCCATTGTCCATTCCCGGATTCCTTATGTGATCAATTTCTATTTGGGTCACTTGATCCTATTAGTCGTTTCCTTTCTTTCAGAATTCCGCCACTTCTCACCGACTGTCCTCTACTCTTACAAGGAGAGCCTTTCTGGATGTGCCAAGCTTTCGTGATGCAACTTTTACAGGATCTAGGGTTACTTGTAGGTACTCGAAAACCATACTTCATTTTTCCTCTAGGCACCTCTGTGATGGGTATAACGGCTGTCGAAAAAATGGAAGGCGAGCACATCACCTAACGTAACTTACATTAAACGGGCGCAAATTCAAAAACTAATGTTAGATTCGTGATCAGCGACCCAAATAACCCCCACATGTGATGTTTGGTCCAAATCGGTTATTTTGACCCAGGCACCTCACTCACCCACCCTTACCATAGCTAGCGCTCACCAGTCAGAGCTCAGGAAACGAGAATAAAATTCATGATCAGCAGTTTAGGTGAGACTTTCAGGCAGTTCCTGGGACGAAGCTAGTGGATGCTGAAGATTTTCTGACAGTTAGAGTCTGAATGGTGGCAAAATATTACCAGTGGTTCATTAGAGACTGAACCTTGGGCAGCTCTACCGACACCTGACACGAGGCTTGAGACATCATGGTCATCCATTTCGATCAAACTTCGCATGTGGGGGTTATTTGGGTCGCTGATCACGAATATGACATTAGTTTTAGAGTATTCATGTGCATTTGCGGTAACTACGGTGATTTAATGACGTGCAGGTCCGATCCATAGGAGGGTAACTCATACAAGCGCAGCAATACGTGCTATTTACTTACAAAAAGCGTTAGCTTCGTAGAAATTGCATCCAGTGATTATGCAAGCACATAATAACGACAGCCGAATAAGTGCAAAAAACCTCGTCGGATGCGTGACCGAACTCACAGGCTCCGCATAAGAGGCCGCATCGCTACCACTGCGCTAAGTGGGCACGTCCCTGTAGATACAGGCGGCCTCTGATGAGCACGCGCGGTCTGTTAGATGTGCTCGCCTTCCATTTTTTTGGCAGCCGTTTTTCCCATTACAGAGGTGCCTAGAGGAAAAATGAAGTATGGTTTTCGAGTACCTACAAGTAACCCTACATCCTGTAAAAGTTGCATCACGAAAGCTTGGCACATCCAGAAAGGCTCTCCTTGTAAGACCCCCCAGAATTCCAGGAACATTCGATGTTTCCCAGAAAATCGCTACTGGCTTTCTTCGTTGTTATTTGCTCGTTCTGAGCAGCGCCAACGAAGCGGAACTTCACCGCCACGGGCAAACACGCTTGTTTTCAGCTCGTCGAAGGGGCGACGAGCGGATGCTGTGCAGAACACCACGCTGACGTTGACGTGCCCCATTCGTCTCACCACCAACTACTGAAAAATTAATGCAACCTCGGAGCTGAACAACAATCCTGATCGGGAGCTACGTCGCCACTATTTATACGAACGATTTTCTCTACGTAACGAGCAAAATTGCGGTCGTCTTAGGCCTCTGGCACGATGAATAAGTCATGCCGAAATTAGGATTAGGAAAAACAGCTTTTAAGAGATTTATTTTTTATTTTATTTTTATTTTGTACGTCCGAAGACGCGCCATAAAAAAAGCACAATTAGTACACTAACGCCAGACTAACTGAAACAAATTCAAATTCAAATTCAAAACCGAGGTTAGTACCTTGGCAAAGTCTAAGCTAGCACAAATATATTAACAAACCACTATCACCAAACTTAGGAGTTATCCAATGGCGAAAAGTAAGCGTCCGTGGATTTTCTCCGAAACTCCGCATGCTGTTATGCCAATCACGGGGTAAGCCATTTGACATCTCTAGTTTTTTACGGTTTCTTGGGGTAAAATTTCCAAGTTTGTCAAAATTTCTAGGGATGGATCGTCGCTTGGTCGGACAGACCGAAGATAAGTAGTTTTGAGCCACTTTTAGGCCTCTGACGACGACGTTAGGCCACAAATAAATTTGGTCCACCTACTAACCTCGTTCGGCATAGCAACATACGAAACAGCTTTCAAGCGTAAAATTCCAAAAGTAATACCGACTAAAATTCAGTGGCACGTAATAGTAGCAAAAATGTTACTTTATTTCGGCCTTTCGGTTTCGGCGAGTCCTCCTCAGAGCCAGGAGGAGAAAGGAGGAATTTAAGAGATCACTCGTTCGAGAACAAATTCAAATTTCAGCGGTGAATCAGAAGGCACTAGGAGAGAAAGACGATAGGGCAAAAGTAACCAGACCTAGGTAAGTAGACAATCAAGATGTAAACCGCAAGCTGCGGGCGATACATAAGGTAATGTTACAACCCTAACGAGCCTCTGGCCGACTGTTCTTCGGGTGAAAATTTACCTTCCCCTAACCTTTCGTGAGGTGATCAAGGTCACAATTCAGTCTGGGGATGGTGGACAAATGAAAACCAGGAAACAGGAGTCGTTTCGAAGAAGAACTGCCCTCGACTGAAAAAAAAACTTCAAATGACCGGCTTCCTGATTCAAAAAGCCGAAAGGTTTCATAGTTTCAAATGGTCAATTTCCTCGATCAAGGCTGCAATTTAATATTGAAATGTTAACAAAATATTAGTAAGTGAGCTACTCAAGGGAAGAAACATACATACATTTTTCTCACTCAGTGTCCTTGGTTGGTTTACACCTGAACCCACAATGTTTATTAGAATGTCAACGTATAGGCATAAAATAATTTCATAAAAAACAGATAAATAATTAGAAGATATTGAAGAACTTGGTTCAAAGAAAACCGTGAGAGAGTCAGGAGTCTCTGTTCCAGTCGTTTTCACATTCTTCCTTCAGATCTTTTGTTGTGAATGGGATTCTACTAGTATTGTTGTCAATGTGGCTCTAGCTGATTCAAAAAACGTCACCATCGTTTAATTTCTACCCGATTGGTCATTATTCTTTCTTTGAGGTGAAGTGCACCTTGCCTCAGGCGTTCAACCATTCCCATGATTCAAAAAACACTGAACTTTCCACACACACAAGGGAATAATACGAGTAACTGCATGGAAACCAGACATCGTCCACTAAATCAGCCTCACTAAAGATCGTTGATTAGCTGCTGAGTAGGGATAAACAATGGGTAACTTTCTAAACAGAAAAAGCCCTCAGGCTTTCTTCGGACCAGCTCTGTAGGGCTTAGGGCTGCTTACTGTAATACAGTGGCGGTCGAAAAGATATGTATGTTACCTAACATTTTGAACCACAAATAGGAGAAATCGAAAAGGATCTGAATACATTCGATAATTCTGACAACTGCGATTGAAAATACAAAAAAAAAATAAAAATAAAATACACGAAAGACACCATTGCTAGGGGTTTTTTGAAAATATTTTGTAGTAATTTTCATATGTTTTTCAAAAAAAAATCTCGAAAACTGCTGAGCGCAGGTTCAACCTGAAGTGATATCTTGATGAAGCGTGATACGGTTATTATAGCAGGCTATGAATGTTTGATTCAGGACGTCGCTAAATAGTTTTATATGTAGTTATAAATATTTTATATTTTATTTTATTTATACACTTAATATAGGTCAAAACCTTAGGCCAAATAAATCTGATCAACCTTACTAACCTCGTTCGGCACAGCAGCATACGATAATCATACTTTATATACTTTTTTCTGAGCAAACTTTTTGGTGGTCAAAAACTGGACGACATTTAGAACTTTGTTTTGAACAAAATTTCATATCTCGGTACCGCTTGGAGAAAACTGCAGTAAAATTAGGAGTTCTGTAGGAAAAGACTTCCTCTTTATAGCTTTGGAAGCAGGTCTTCTACTTCCCAAAAAAGCCTTTTAAAGAAAGCCCGCTACTGTATCTTACCGAGGAGGTTTAGGAAAACAGGTTTTGGTTAGCTGAAGTAGCATGCTTGGATCTTTTTGTATCGTGCGAAAGCAAAGACACCAAGTACGGCCCTCTGCAATCATAAACTTTATGATTGACAATTCACCAATACTGTCGAGTTAAAAGCAGTAATATCAAATGCATGGGGCGACAATATCATCGCTGTCAACAATATGCATAATGGGATGTTTGGACTCATATTGGTTTTCGTTCTTCGGTCAACACTTTGTTTTGTTACGAACACGTTTGCCTTTGAGGCACATTTGAAAATAATCATGGTGACGCTCGAAAACCTAAAATTAGCTGGGCTCCTTGGTAATGCCACTTATGAAAACAAGCACAGACAAAGAGAAAGGTGATTTTTTCCGGAAGAAAAGGTAGAGAAGAAATTAGCCTTAAAACTTAATTTTAAATTGCTCGAAGGAAATTTCACATCAATCCCGACAGTTGTTCTCGTATTTGTTATAAATGCTATAATAATATTTGATAATAAGATGATCTGTACTTTTAAAGCCTTTTTAGAACACTCCCGATTTTATTTGCCCTTCATCTGTAAAGAGCTGCTGCCATACCCCAGTGAAGAGTTGCTGCCATCAGTAAGTGCTATCCTAATCGAAGCTCCTAAGGACGTTAGATTTTAGGTACGCTAGGCCTCGGCCTAGCGGCCTAAAATCTAACCCCCCTCAAATTTGGGTCTTCTTTATGACATTTCGTGCTACTCATTTTTATCCTTCCAGCCTACCGATTCCAAATTAATCAATGATGGATCACAGAAAAATCCTCATCCCTGGTGAAAGCCTACCTTGTTAGAAGTAATACAATAGGTGATGGGACCTTTTTGTGCCCTCACGCGGATTAAGAGAAACTGGATTGACGCTTACAAGTCGATTAGGGTAGAAAGAGGTTTCAATTGAATTTTTCCGATTCTATCTTTAGTCTCCTCACAGTGCATCCACCTAGTCTTCATTTATTCTTCAGGCGTATTTCAAGCAATCTACTTCTTTTTTTTTCGAAAGAGAAAAAAGAGAGTGAAACAAGATTTTTCTCTCCGTACTAGGACATTCTGACGCAAAAAATATTATTTCCCAAGTTTTTATTTTTAATGGAAATTGATGTTGATGTGTGTTTTTGAGCTCTGATTAGCAATATCAACAAACCCTATCTCAAATTTGATGAATGGGTCTCTATCTCGACATAGAAAAACAATAAAAACAATAAAACAATAAAGTTAGGGCTGGATGCTAGGAGATTCGTAACGTAGTACATCGGTAGCACAGTGGTTAGTGCAGTCTGCCGGAAACAGACAGACGCGGGTTCAGTTCCCGTCCGATGTCAGTGTTTTGCGAATAATCTAGTATCTCCAAATATATAAGTTTTTCAACTAGTTCTTGTCTATAAACCGCTAAACAAAAAGCGGAAATTAACAGACTAGTTTCGTGTAAAGTTAGGGCTATTTGCTTTATTCGTGGAATCTCTTTCCAAAATCATGGTATTTACGGAATCGTGCAATTTCTCCTTTCTTAATTTGATATGAATTGAATAATATTAAATGACGAACTGAGAGAATGGTCCCTTCTCTTGTCTTGAAGCGTCGTTTTAGCTGCAGTTGGCAAGTGAAGCATCGAACCAATTGAAAGCTTCGAATCTACTCCCGTAGAGAGCATATCCTAGCCAGTAACCATTTCCACGGCACAATGGATGAAATGGGAGATTTTACGAATCAATTCTTGCGGTGGGGGTTTTACTGCTCTTAGGGAATCAGCTAGAAACTGAGAGGATCGATGTGATTTTGCAGATTGAATTTGTGTCCGCCGCGGAACTTCCCCCCGGCTGTTCCAGCAATCATAAAAAGCGGCTTCAAATTCGATTTAAAACCAGGAGGCCGCTCAGCAAAACACCGGCAGCAGATGTCGCTCTTGAAACAGCCGAGCAAAGAGATTCCAGGAAATTTAAAGAAAAAGGCGAAAAAAGCGTTTCATAAATTTCTCTGAAATTTTCGAGTTCTAAAAAGTTGCAGATTCTGCCGCGGTAAAATTCCAACTCTCGGCAGCAGTTACGCTAATATCTTATTTAATTCTCTCAGTAATTTCTGTTATAACCACGGTCGACAGAAAGCTATTATACTAAAATTTTGGCTAATACAGGAAGATGCACAAAAGAAGGGAAAAGGAATGGATTATGGAAGGACACCCATCCAGCTTAAGATTTTTTCAAAGAGAATCACGAAACTGAGACACCGAACCGAAGATAGTTGAATATACATAATTTTCAACGACGTTTCGTCTACGATACATGAGTATCAAACAAAATTTTAGCAGCTTGAAAACCCCATAAAACGAAAATAAATAAATTTGAACCAAAGAAAAATAAAGAAAGAAGAAAATAGAAAAAGAAGCCAGAACTTCGTTTTTCCAAAATCGCTTCAGTTCCACTCATTTCATCGCTGCCTAATGCTTGAAAATTAATACTTGCCAGTAATAATTTAATTTTTTAAGGGAAGTCCTTGGAGGAAATGAGCTTGAGATCCAAGTCGACCCCATCCTTTCTGCTCAGTACGTAAGGCCGTTAAAAGTTGAATGTCCAACATAAAGTCAAAATACCACACATATAAGACGGAATTGTGACATTGTCCATAGTCAGCAATAAATACGTCCTTAATTTTTTATGTTTTGCAATTTTGATTTTGATTAGTTTTGATCCTTTTCGCTCTTTAACTTCTGCAGAAGTCGAGAACTTTCGATATCGTACTTCCGTTCGACTGACCATCTCGGAACGTCTGGGAAACCCACAAGATTACCCCAACCGGGGTTAAATTGTCGCCTTAAGACAAGGTTCTCCGCCTGCCAAGGATACATATTCCTTCCACTTGCAGTTTTCTCTCCACGCAACGGAACATGCAAAAATGTGCGTAATTGGGAGAGAGAGTGTGCGAAAAAGTGGCAATTATGCCTTGAGGAGGGCTCCGATTGACGCGCCAATTTGTTGGATTCAGGGAATTCGCCACCGCCTCCTTCTCGCTCTCTCGGGATGAGGGAAGAAAAAGCTCCGGAAGATTAGGAGAGAGGGAGAGAAAGCAATTACGTACCGGCATGGAAGCGTCCGGACAACGTCGCCTATCTGGTACGGATCGATGCAGACGGCACAGTCGATGTCCAACTCGGCATCGCCCACCTTCAGACATCGAGTCGGAATTCGCATCAGTGCCTTTCGGGCCGCGTTGAACAACCTACAATGAGAGGCGGTAGACTACGGTAGATTACGGTAGGTTACGGTAGATAACGGTCAGCTTCCCGACGAGATCTTTGAGTCCTTAAATGGAAAACACAGACATTGACATTTACTAATTGCTACAAGGCGAAGAAGCCAGTGAATAGGAATGGAGAGTTCCATATCGCTCAAAAAACAAAATATTTTTGTAACAATTTGACGATATTTTTAGTGGTCTTCTCTTTTGTCTCGCCAGGTTGCAAAGTGGTTTCATTTATTATTTTCAGAATTATTTGCTCCTTCCACATAGGAACATCCACCGAAAAAAATTCAGGTGGCAGAAACAATTTCCAAACTATTTATGCCAAGATTTGAAGTTGAGAGAAGCCAGAGACTGGTTTTATAACCGCATTTTACCACCAACCAATAGTTTTTCATCGTTTTCGGAGATTAATGTTATTAATTCTCTCGATTGTAGCTTAATCGAGTCCTTTTTCAAACAGTATTGCAAAGGTACATATACAGTACGCATACTGATTCTAAGAAATAAATAAATAAATAAATAAATAAATAAATAAATAAATAAATAAATAAATAAATAAATAAATAAATAAATAAATAAATAGAAGCAAAGTCTCAACTCAGTGCTTCTTCGAATTTACGTTTTTTTGGAAAGTGAAACTTACTGAACTGAAATACCACAGATAGCAAAAGACTTCACAACCTCGTGGGCTAACAGCTACCGAGTTTTGTAATCAATTCACTCTAAGAGAAACAGCAGAAAAAAATCACATAAGTTAGTACTAAATGAGCAAACAGACCAGAACCACCGATTATGCTATTGAAAATAAAAAAAATGGAAAATGAAATAAATCTGTTAGCGTTCACGGTATCGAGTTCTATTTACAAACATCACACGACTACAAAAGAGCTATTTAGTACATTAGTAAAAGAAAAAGGCACAACGATAACGTATCACCCACAATCTACGACGACTTGGCTAATCACTAGAATAATTTAAAGACTAAAAATTTTATAAAGATTCAATTTTTCATACCTTGTGGTTATTGCAACCGTTTCAAAAACAACAAAATATTGAAATATAATAAGTTTCGCTTATAAGAAAGAATTGAACAAATTTAGCCTAAATGTTTGAGAGCGGTCAGAAAAGCTTACACAAGAATGTAGTCTTCGAGTTCTCTACTCATTAAACCTCGTCACTGGTGTGGATGTTATTTCTTTTATTTTTAGATATAAAATATTTTGCATTTTTGTTGCAGTTATGCATGTCCACTAAATTTCACCAATCAGTTTCCATCCACAACATCAAAAACCACACATAATGATCAAAAGTCTGATTAGCATTGTTTTTCGCGAGCAATTTCGTGAATTTCTATCTTTTTTCTACAAAGAAATGTTAATGTTGGAGTATTGGTGTTTTCTGACTCTCATTCACAATACGCCCTGCCAAGCTCATAACTTTTTGAAGTACTCTAGGGCACCAAAGCTCGCCATCAGTACCATAACAACAACAGTTGTTGAGAGCCAGGAAACAAACAACAGAACACCACTCGCCTTTCTCACGCAAAAATCATAATAATTAGCTTATATAGAACTCTACAGAAGTTCGTCCATCATTTGTTCACTTATTCAAGAAATTCCGAAGATTACACAGCGAGCATTTTTCATTGGAAACAACTGGCTAGAAAATACGTCAGGTTAGACATGAACATCTGTACCGTCATGTTCTCCGAAGCTATCTGACTGCAAATATTTAGTGTTATCGATTTAGTTGCAGTTCGGGCTCAAAATAGGGAACAGTTCAAAATAATCACCAAGAATAGATGCGTACTCCGCGTTTTCACTAGGAGGGACTACTGGTTGGAGGATTCTTAAATTTTTTTGAGAGGAAACATCATTTTTCATAAAAATAGAAAAAATCGCTCTAAATTTTGAATTACGTATATGACCTTCCCGATTCACGCAAACTTCAAATATTTATGTAACTCAAAAACTGCACCTATAAGCGTTTCCCAAAGAAGGAAAAGAGAGGAAAAGAAACAAAACAAAGACGGCCTGTTAGGCATAGAATGTACGAATTCAGTCATTTTCTGAGTTTCAGAATAGACTTCAGCATTTCAATGGCGAAAATTACTGATGCTTGCACAACCTGCCTCTAAGAAGTTTCTTTTGTTCTCTGCGGTGATGGAAAGCCTTTTGTGAATCTCAAACCTCTCCTAAATTTCATATTCATAAAATTTTAGAGGATTATTCTCAAATATGTATTTGGCAGCCGTTCTGCGACGAATAACTAGGTTTTATCTTCATTTCAAAATCAAATCAAAATCTCTGATTTGATAAAATAATTTTCTTAAATCTTATCTGTGTAGTGTTCTCTGTTAGGTTTCTGAGCTGTTTTGCGTCGGAGTTTGGTTTTTTAATAGTGATTTAACTGTTTTTTTGCGCGTCCTTGGACGTAGTTGAATAAATAAATACACTATCTCTCCCAATTACGCACAATAAATAATTTCAACGAAAACCAATGTAAGAAATAGAAAAAAGTAAAGAAGTGACCTTCGTTGCAGTCGATCTTTGGCGTGAGCGTAGCGGAATCGTTGCACGTAGTAGAAGACGAGCCACGCAAGCGATATCACCATCAGAATGATGAACGAAATGGAGACGAACAGCACCGATGTCTTCGAGAAACTTCGCAACGCATCCGTCGAACCATCGGTCGAGTCGATCACCGGCACCTGAACGGATATTGTACGGAATACTAAAGATAGAAAGAAAAAAGGAAATTCTTAACGAGTGTTTTTGATGGCTTAGTGATTTTGGAAATTTTCGAGATTCTTTTATTTATTTATTTTATTTGTTTAAGACGCGGGTCTGGACGTGCAAATGCATAAGAACAACAGATTGCAAGTCAAGTTCATGACGGCTACATAGTGGAGAAAACCAATTGGACAATAACCAGCAGCTGAAAAAGTTTAAATATGCCCTAGAACAATTAAAAAAGCAAAATCGAAATCCTAGAGTATCGATTACAATGTGTGGAGATTTTGAGAGAAGCTGTGAGTTGCGAGAGCGAGTTGGAACACTAGAAAATGGAGGACAACACTATTCGAGTGACTCTTCACTTCTGAATAATAATCGTTTTCTTTCTAGAAGACCCTCTGTCCGGGGAAATCGATACACGGAAACTTTAGGGATGTTGAAGAAGGTAATCGACTAAAAACGACCAGACTTCGTGGACCGACCAAAGGGGAGCTCGAGCTGCCCCAGACTACAAATCCTGTTGAATGTTTACATGGGTGCTCATCTCTTTATTATTAATTCTCTCGTCCCGAAAGCCCTAGTAAATTCGCCTTTTTTGTCGGATTAGGATGCGCTACGCATTCATTTTCCATTCAGAATAGTAGAGGTGTGGTGAATGCGTACTTGGCCATACAATGACCTGCGTTGGACAGCCGCTATTCAGGTACTCTTCGTCTTCACCTTCCCACACCTTCCCAAACAAATTTGATATCAATTAACCCCCCCCCCCCCGGTAGACATTAGGGGTCAGGCTAGTCTCATGCAAAATCGACTGCTCGACCAGGCGGGTGTTAGTAACGCCTGTTTTCACTGCATCTCGCTGTTCGAATAGTAGTTAATTTTTGCTTGCGCTAGTGATTGTTCGGTTCATTTTTTCTTTTTTTTTCGTTCGACTAGCACGCGCCAAGTGAGCACAGACGTGAATAATCCCAATCAATCGTACTGCGCCCAATTACAACTAAAAACTAGAATAAAGTAGAGATGGGAACGAAGTCAAAAGATTCAAGGAAAGTTCCGTTCCGCTAGTGTACAAATCAATGCCAGTAAAGCCTTCCTGGTCCCGTTAGATAATAGTTGGTTAGCATCAATGTTGAGTTACTGAGTGTTACTAGAATAGCTCCGGTCCGACAGGCGGTGAGGCCTAGCCAGCCTAGTGGAACCACAATAGTGGAAGACGCCAGGAACATCTTCTTCAGTGGGGTACTGCGGTTGGATTCTAACGTAGAGTCCCTCGAAATGGAAAACGCTTCACATACGAGCTGCTGCTGCTGCTGTGTCAGTGTGGCCATTATCGAACGCCGCCGGCAGCGAGCGTCTCTTGGAGACGGGCTCGAACACGGGGCGAACATATGCTCGTCGGGAACGAACCCCACGAATTGTTTTCGTATTCATTGCAACAACCACGTTTCTAGAGCGCCAAGCTGGGAACGTCATCGGGCACGAAGCGAAAAAAAAGGAAAAACAAAAAAGGAAAATTGTGAGGAAACAGTTAACACTCAGAGCTGCTGAGTGAGTTGTGACCCGATTCGGGTGAAAACTGATGGCGTAGGGAATTTCTTCACGTTCAGAGCCAGTATCGCATGGAGATTTTCAGAAAACAGGGGCTGTTCCATCATCAGAAAATCAACAGATATCGCTTTGTAGGATGCCAACAACATGATAATAGAGAGGAAGAAGAGCGGAACACGAAGAAAATGTAGCCTCAGGCTAAGGTTTTTATCCAACCCACGGACCCAGACTATTTCAAGCTCCTTGATCAACACTCTTTTCCAGAAGTAGCAGACCTTAGTTCTATGAAGAGTTTTATTTATATATTTATTTATTTATTTATTTATTTATTTATTCAAAATCCAATGGCAGCTGATAACGTGTAGGTGTAGCGAAGCAAAAAAACCGAAATTGGATATGATGTGGGTTTAGTATTGAGAACTGTGATCAACAAAACCTAACTCAACGAAATCAAACAACTGCAGCTCAACCTACCTTTCAGTTCTTCACTTTACTTAACTGTTGATTGGTGGTGTTCTTCCACTACCTATGCATCAATTTCTATGATTCCCTTCTCTAATTATTTTTGTCTATTTTTTAGTATTGCTCCAGCACACCTCGTTATGCAATTTACATAGATGCTAATGAAAATTAATCAATAATAACAAAATGCTGACCGTGTCGCTAAGAGTGCACATTCCATGCACAGCGGCGGTGTTCGTCTGGAACCAGATGGCGCTTAGACCGGGTGGGGGTTGATCTCGCGAGATCACCAGCACGCTGTTCGGCAGATTTTGCAACTTCGACAGGCACTTTCGGCATTCGTTACATACAAAATACGTGTTCGCTAGAGGCGTACCTGAAAATTCATTTATCGATTATTTGCTTTACATTATAAAAATCTATTTATTTCTGTCACATCTGGCTGCAGAGAGTTGGAAAAGAAAATTTCTTGTTTTCTCTCTACCGTTCAAATTCTCGAAGTGAGAGCAGAAACATCAGAACTTAAACGTTCACCACAAATTTGTTAAATTTTCATGGCAAAGGTAGAGTTGAAACAACAACAACAACCTTTCCCTGCTCTTTTCCTCTGTTTTTTCGATGATAGAAAAACAAAAAACGAAAAATATTCGAATGCGTATGATAAAGCATTGAAAATCGTCCATATATTATACTCATTCTTTTGTCCTTCGGTCCATTCAATTATTTTGATGTGAACTTCATAGAAAAAATCGTGATGGAAACGAGAAATACAGAATTTAGATAAGTATCCAGTAGACGATCACTGATGAAGAAGAGAAAGAAAAAGGCTGATATTTTCAGTGAAAGAGAAAAATAAGGTGAAGTAGAACAAATGCGAGAACCACCAAAATCATCTCAAAAATGTCTACTATGACAAGCAACGTCAACGTCAAAAATGTCGGAAATAACAAAAAGGCGGAATATGTTTATTACGTTATGATTGTTGTGTTACTGTTACGAATATTGTTATTTGTTGTTTTGAATACTGAAAATCCAAAGCAGTGTCTGTTCACTGAACTACAATCCCCTGAAATAACGTGATGTATTACTCCTAAACTTTCGGAATTCCTCTAAAAATTCCATGAAAATTCAGCTAACCCGACGATTTTCGGCCTTTTCAACCGATCCCTCAATTTTCTGGAGAGTGGAAGGCTTGGTTGAACGGCAGTGAATCGCCATTGCCTTGTCAATCAGCCACAACTCTCGAGCTCGAGTTTCACACACTTGCCGGATGTAACACTGCGGAACGCCCGAAATTCTACTGAGCGCGAAAAGCGCGCTTTGTAAAAGTTGGCTGATGAAATCTTTATAAAATATTATTCAAAAAACCAACAAGTATAACCTCTACCTCACTAACACTATGTATGATCAGAGGCGTAACGGTAAGGGTCAGGTGGAGTTGTTCGACCAACTACATAAATATGCTTCCATTTATTTATTTATCTATTTATGCACGGGAAACCTGCGCAACTGAAGTCAGAAATACGGTTGAGAACAAAAAATAAAAAATAACAAAGAACATGATGCTAGATACCAGTAATAACCAGCTTTTTAAAAAATGTTATTCAAAAATGAACGCGTACAAATAATCTCTGAGCTCCTTATCACTCCCGGAAATTGTCTTGCCAGAGATGGAGAGGGAAACGGAAAAAAAGGATAACTACCCAACAGAAGAAGCGGGTTTTGTAATTCTTGAAAAATGAGGTTGAAAGGTTTGCAGATATAATACAATTAAATTATTGGAAGCTATCTCCTCGAAGAATTATCGAAAGCAAAATTCAATATCACATTTCTTAATCTTTGAGCTGGGGAGAGTGACGTTTTCCATTTTTTAGATTAATTTTCAAACCTTTACGTTCTCTTAGTACAGGGTAAACAGCTGTTTCTATACTATTCTTTCGTTCTTGTTTATTTTTTTTCGTTTTATTTAGTGCTAGACGGTTTCCAGTAACTCAGTTGTCTGGATTACTTTTTTAAAAACATACATATGACATGGTTTGCTTGCTTTGTGATCTCTGGTATAGATATAAAGGGCATTATGTGGAAAAATAACTAACTAATTAAAAAATGAATTAGGGAGTGTTTTGTGGCTTTGCTCAGATGAGTATGAAATTTTGAAGGAAGCCGACCCCATTTGAACGTGCTCAGTTATCTGAATTATTTTCCAAAAATACACATACTACATACAATGGCTCGTTTGTTTTGTGATCTCTGGTTTCATAATTGAAGGGCCATTATGTGAAAAAATACCTCAATATTCAAAATAAATAAGTGAATATTTTGTGGCTTTGCTCAGATGAGGATCAAATTTTGAAAGAAGCCGACCCCATTTGGATTCACAAATTGTCCGATAAAACAGCCAAGACGGCCAAGCAACGGCCACGACGTCACCGCCAATCAACTACGTGAGTCGAGATGTTGCTCATTTATTATCCGCCGACTTCCGCCCACATCTTTCTCACTTTACCCGGAGATGTTACGAGATCATAAATCACAAGAAACACGCTCAATAACTTGTGTTCGAAACAGCTTGAGCACGTGCGCATAAAGAAAAGATCGCTCAGAGATTGATCACTCCCCAAACCAAACAGTAGAACACACTAGCTTTAGAAATTTCTGTTAAAGATACACCCCGGTGCAAAATTATAGGTTCACCCCGCGATTTGTCCATAAGTCGCGGGCGTAGAAAAGCATCTCTAGTTTTTAGGTGATATTTTTCGATGAGAAAAAGTGAACCCTCGATGGGCCCGACGGCTAGGAGCACTACTGGAGAGATCTAAGAAAGGAGAAACGAGTAATCTCTAGACGCAACCTTGGCGGTGGAAGTGTTATGGTCTGGTCTGCATTTTCCGGACATGGACTTGTTGCTTTGGAGTTTGTCTCATGTAATTTGGACAGCGAAGATTATCAGGATGTGCTAAAAGAGCACCTTCTCCCTTATTCGAGAAGATTTCGTGGGCACAATCTTATCTTCCAGCAAGACGATGCTCCCATACACGTGTCGAGGTCAACTACGAGTTGGTTCGATTCCAACAGAATCCAACTTTTAGCGTGGCCCAGTTGTTCTCCAGATCGGAATCCGATGGAAAATTTGTGGGGCATTCTTGTTCACAATGTTTACAAGAACGGCACCACTTACACCTCGGTTTCTGATCTGAAGATCGCCATTCTTGATGCTTGGTCTTATATAGAGCAAACTGTTCTTGATAATCTTATTCGAAGTATGCCACATAGAATGTTTGATGTTGCTTATAACAAAGGTAATGTAACAAAGTACTAAACTGAACTTGAATGTTCATGTTTTAAAAAAAACAGACAGTTTTTTGATGAAGTGAACCTATAATTTTGCACCGGTCATTATCTCTGATTTTTGAATAAAAAGTTGTACAGTGTCATACAATGACAAGACACCCGCCCAGAATTTCTATATCTAGGTTTTCGATGGCGAGGAATATGACAGTAATGTTATTAGATCCCCTCAATAGGTTCTTTGAACCCTTATGGACGAATCGCGGGGTGAACCTATAATTTTGCGTCGGGGTGTATTACCTTCACATATACCCTTAAATTCCCTTAAATTACCGAGTTAATGCCGAGTCGCGCGACTGATTTCTTTGCCGCGATCATCATTCGATAAACTGCTGGGTTAAAATCACCTCTACCCCGTTCATTCATCCTTTCTTTCTTTCGTTCGTTCGTTCGTTCTTTCCTTCCTTCTTTCTTTCTTTGTTTCTTTCTTTCGTTATTAAACGTTATCAAATGACCGTGTCATGCTAGAGAAAGAGAGGGTTTGAAAATAGAATACAAACATAAACGTAAAATAGCTACCAAAGCTGCGTGACATAATAAAAGGTATAGATGAAGGTAAACGGCGTTGATCACGGCCCAAGGACACGCCACGCATTCGCATTCGCATTTGCATTCTATTTTCAAATCGTAGAGGCACGGTGAATGCATATTTGGCCTATACAATGACTTCCGGAGGCAAGTCGCTATACCAAGCCAGTGCCATTACCTTACCAAAAAAGTCTGTTACCAATTTATCCGACTGCAGAGGGAAGGCTTGGATTGCCCAGGCCGAGATCGATCGTCCGACAGTCCGTGTGTCAGTGGCGCCTCTCAGCACTGCACCACACGCGTCTTCTATTGATAATATGAAAAATGATATAACAGCAGTGGAGCAACGTGACGGAATAACTTGTAGAACTGTAATCGATCTCATTAGAAGGAAACTCATAAAACATTAAAGACTAGTTTCAGAACGGGTAACTAAGAGTCGTAAAATATCGTGAGGATGGACACCGCCCTGTATCACAAGAACTTTGACATTAACATTACGGAAATATGATCCGTCTGATTTAAAGTAATTGCGCGGCAATTCGTGGTGGAACCGTTTCGGTAATTACCGAGATTTTTCAGGCTAGCGCTATTTCTAGTAGAAGTAATGTAATTATGGTGCTAGAATGATCACAAACATCCACCCAATTACCATTTTTCGTGCCCTAGCGGAAACTCTAGAAGGTTCCGGCTTGGGGAAGTGTGTGTGTAGCACACGTAAACAGCTCCCATGAAGCCGGCCTGCTTGCGCCGCTTCAAATCCTCTCACGGGATTCTACTGTAAGCGGATTTGTGGAAGGCAATCCGCTCAGTGAAAGCTTTATATCCTTTCAAACTACAATGCCGTTCCAAATACTACGTGGTCGCAGCGACCAGAGCGACCATCACTAGAGAAAGCTCAAGAACACTTCCTGCTCCACGGATTAGCCTTGGTAAACGATCAATATGATATGGTTTTTTTTCTGATCCCTGTGCTCGTCTGAGCTTAAGGGATGGAACGAGCCGCCCTTTACATGTATTTTAATTTGTTTATACTTATTGATGCATTTTTCATGTTAATTCGGTAAACGTTTGTAGTGGGTAAGAGGGACTGGTTTAATAAGGTTTAATAGGTTTAATAATGACTCTGTTGTTTGGAATTCTAAATCCAGATAACATCATCATTGTGTGAAATTGTAAAAAAAAGTTCTGCCATTTGTTGCACCACATTTTCGAAACCCCATAACTCTACCAAAATCCAGCTAGTTTTCCGCATCTGGACACCATTCGAGGGACCATACCCTTCTACTGAGGTAGCCAGTTTTTTTCAAGGAGCAGAGCTTCCTTGTAAGCTAGAAAGCACATCTTTTTTATTATTGCCCTTATTATTGCCTCAGGCAAAATTTCCAAGAATTCAACGTTTCGCAGTTGCTTAATAAACAGTTCACGGGGTTGAACTCAATATCACTTGTACAATTCTTGTTGTAGCACCTACACCTATTCAATACCGCAAAAATATGATATGGTTTTTTTATTAAAAATTATTAGCGCAGGTGAAGTCAAAAGGAGAAGCGCTACAGGCGCAGCAGAGCTAAGGTTCCTAATTTCCTATCTTCATTCGAATAGAGACTTTTCCACAGAAACCCCATCGAATACAGCGGTGAACAGATTGAGTTATGCTGTTTTCTTCTCGGCACGCTTTTAGGCAAAGCAACGAGGACGATGTAGGATGGGTAGAAGTAGAAAAGTGTTAACATGAATAGAATCGACCTAGAACTCAAAATTAGTTCCACCGGTAATAGAACGAGAAGGAACAACAAGAGAAAAACATTGAAATTTGATAGGAATGTTCTTAATGATCGCAAAGTGAGATGAGCTGAGAGACACGTTAATGAACAATCAGCGCTGTTAGGTTAATGAGCTGTTTCGTTTTGGAGTTTGGTTTTTTCACAGTGATGTTTCTGTTTGTTTTTTTTGGCGCGTCCTCGGACGTAGTTAAATAAATAAATAAAAAGGCAGGGTGAACACTTAGAAATAGCGCCCTCTGAAAGGCATAAAAAGCTAAAGTTATACCTTAAAATGTCTTAATAACTGATCACATGGTAATAAAAGATTAATATAGACCTTAATAAACTTCAAAAGCTGATATAATTCAGTGGCTTGAAAGTTTGAATCTGACTGAAACTCACCACCAGCGCAGAAATCCTCGGTCCACGGACTGAACGTGGTGCCTGGCGCAACCTGAGCGTTTGAGTTGCCGACGATTTGCTCGTTGTTGCAGATCATCTTCCACTGGAACTAAAACAGCTATCAGTAGACCCTGAGCAAATATCTTGGCTGGGTAGATGCAAGATGCATAGAGGTGGAGGTGATAAGAACGTCGTCAGATGTCTTTTATCCGTTCAAATGTCGCTCACTGAGCCCTCGTTCCCCTCTTATTATCCAATATTTCAATGGGACGTCGACAGCAAAATAGGACCCAAAAATAGAATAAGAGGCTTGAAGGCGGGTGTTTTCAATGATCATAGCGAGAAATGGATATCAGAAATGTTTGAACGCTGATTCTTCGGGGATAGGAGGAACTCCGTCACCGTTTATTTATTTATTTATTTATTTATTATTTACCATGCACTAAATGTGCGCCTTACAATACGAAAGCGCGAACAAACAAAACAATACAAAAAACACACTTCTTATATTATCACTATTTGGCCAATAGTTTGGACGTCATAGCTAGGTCGTCGTTACCGTTTTGGTAGGTAGTCTCCTAATTTTAATGTAAGGACTTAAGCAACTGTTCGATCACACATGGATTTCTTACACAAGCAATCAACCAAACTAAGTGCTGACGTGTCCAATTTTTGAAGTTATTTTTAAATTAATATGATTATGAATTAGAGATGGAAATCTCAGATAGTCGTCGACGGAGTGTATGATAGAAATCTCTTCTCGAGTTCAAGTAAAAAGCCGAATTCGGAAAGGTGAAAATCACTTAACACATAGAGAAAAAGGAGGAAATTGTGAGGTCACGACGAATAGATAGCAGATTTGCAGATGAACGGAGGCTGGAGAGGCGGTTGAACTTAAAACATAATTGCAAATTCCAAGAGTCTCCAGTCGCAAGTTAGGAAGAACGAGTGCGAACCACTAGGAATACAACACAATCAGAAATAGCAGGAATTTGATCACCAAATCAGAAAAAATCTGAGAGAGTTTCGTTGACTTTTTCCTCTAAGTCACCAAATTCCCTAAGGGGTAACGGCAAATACGGTTTTTGGCAGGAATTCAGGTGCATGGTATGGGATGCAGCTGGTAGAAGTGTCGTACTGTACCAACTCGAAAAGGGTCAAATTATCGTTCAATGGGTAAATGTTCCATAATCGATAGGAGTCGATTTTGTTGAGAAATACGGGTCCGGAATTTTTTCTACTTGGCTGCACCCCCAACCACATAGCACCGGGATCAAATTCTTCTCTGAGCGATACAACAACTTTACTAGCACTTCTCGGCCCCTTTCCAGGGGGTTACATAGGTGATCCACTTAGCGATGAAAGGTTGACAATAATGCTCGTGATGAAGTTCATGATGAATTCGAACTTTCACAGGAAGAGAATGCACTTTAGCGCCGTCGGCTATGGAATTGGCCGACTTTGCCACAGGCGCAAGCCCATAGCAATATTCCGCCCGAAGAGAGCCTATTCAACAGCGGAAAATATCCTCGCCACACTAGATGAGAGCTCTCGAAACGCACGCGGACGGGGGTTATGGATGAGCTCGGTCTCCAGGGAGACTGCCGCAATGCACCCATTTGACGCGCTGTCGTTCGGCATTTTCTTCTGCTGGATGATCGTCGGGGAAGGATAGCGAGGTGATGAAGAAATACAGGTTAAAGGTAAAGGTATCGGCGTTGATCAGTCCCTTGAAGACACGCCATGCAGTCGTATTTCATTCGGAATCGTAGAGGTTTGGTGATTGCGTATTTGTTCTATACAATGACTTGCGGGGGACGGCCGCTCTACCAAGTCAGTGTTTTTACCTTCCCAATTAAGTCTGGTACCAATTTACCCGGAGGGATGGAAGGCTTGGTTTGCCCGAACCGGGTCCGATCGCTCGACCGTACGGTTGGCAGAAGCGCCTCTTACCACTTCATCACGCAGGCTCCAAAAAAAGAAAGAAATTACAAGAAACAAGAAGAAATAGAAGAAAATACAGGTAAGCTATTGAAAATAGATGGCGTCTTTCTTGGTTTGGTTTGAATACCCAAGTTTGAGTTGTGTTGATGTGTCTATCCCGTTTTCCCGCTACGGTTCGTTATCGATCCGGTTTCTATTCCTTCTATTACTTTCACTTATCCTTTTACACCTTAGGTTTTCCTTTTATGTCTTTTATGAGCCTCCCTAGCTCACTAATGAGCCCCGGGGAGGCTCTTTTGTTTCCTTTGTTGCTCGACTAAGTTAAGAGACGAAGCGAACAGTCCTTGAGTTACTTTTTTAGTTAACCTTTTCATACTTATTATTCAGTTGAACTACGTAGAAACGAACAACCGATGCTGAGAAAAGTGTTCATATCAATACTGATCGAGTAGCAGGAATAGCACTTTTCAGTGAGTGCGGCTATGCCACCATGACTTAGAATATAATTTACTAAAATGAAAATACAAGTATAGTTAATGAAGATTTCCTTCACTCATTGATAAGTGATTAGGACGCTCTCTTTCACAGAATAGACCTCTAGAGGTTTTGGCAAGGAAAATCGAGCAAGTATTGATCGAAATTTTCTCCGACTAGAAGTTGAAAACAATCAAAGCGTGGCCTTAAATTAAATTTCTACGCAAATCGCGTTATTTCTCGAAAGTCGGCCATGCGCATGAATCAATCAGGGGGTGTCTGCTCTTTCCAGCAAATATTCATAAGGATATCGTTGAAAGAATGGTAGAACCAAGCATTTCTGCTTTTAGGATTACAGAGCGTCCACTTTGCTAGTTATGGCACTATAAATTTACCAAAATGGGTAGCACATGTGAATGAAAGTGAATGTAAAAATGTAATTTGTTCACCTTGAATCTGGCAAATAAGCCCTTCCCCCCAATAGGTGAGCCCAATCCGTGACGCAGGGTCACATTATTTTTATTCTTTTTCTACGAATTTGCTATGCTAAGGGAGGTTAGTAGGTGGATCAAATATTCTTGGCCCGACAGGAAGAGAATGAAGCAGATTTATCTATGGGAACAAATTAAAGAGATTTAATTGATGCGAGAGCAGAGAACAGATCAAGCTGGCCCAAAAATGCCTAAATAGCAGCTATTCTCAAAATCTTTTCCCCAAACAAGTCCGGTACCAACATATCCGACCTCAAAGGGATGGAAGGCGTGGTTAACCGGGGCGGGGATTGATCGCTCGACCGTGTGGGTGTCAGCAGCGCTTATAACCACTGTTAATGTTTAGACTGTAGACAATTAACTGATATTGCAGGGCTGAATATTTTTCAATTTCTTTCTTATTTGAACCACTGACGTAAATCAGTATAGTGGTTCAAATAAGAAAGAAATTGAAAAATTTGAAAAGTAAAGTTTTGTTTTTTATAGTTTACGTTCTCTAGTGTTTTCCTCTTTGTATGTACCACTGAACTTCCTCAAATAGTTTAGTGGCACATACACGCCTAAGTGCGTATCGAATAAATAAATAAATAAATAAATAAATAAATAAATAGGGTCGTTCCTTTCAAAGCGTCTCCTACCATTCTGCCTTTTTTATTAATTGGACGACACTTTTTACAAATTTCATGTCTATGCTTTTTCGAGATCTTCGGGACTGTTTGTTGAGAGCAAGGCCCAGATTCATCATTGGTAAACCCCTGATAAGCCCCGAGATACAGCCCGAACGCCGCCCACCTTTGTCTACTTATCCCAAACATCCTATGTTAAACTCCCATCGACTCTGCCGTCTAACATTCTGGCTTTTTTATTAATTGGACGACCGCTCGTCCGTTCATGAATCTGGGCACAAGCCGTAAGTAGATTCGTCGGATATACTGACGTCGTATCTTTCGAAAGTCTCGTCATTTCCTCATTTGCCCTGATGCGCCGAACTAATGACGACGGCTGTTGTTCGTGCCGTCTGCCTTTCACTTAGTCGGAGTTGCGTAGGTGGAAAACAACACGTTTCGAATTCCACCACGTCGGCAGTGGATTAACATCCCGAGGGTTACGAGGGCTCTGAGATTCCGGCAGTAGAAATACTGGGACAGTCGGGCAATTAGGCATTTTCACCGGAGGGAAATCGTGGAATTTCACGGTAAAGAAGAAGAGCCACGAATGTGACGCAATAACTCATTCAAACATTCGGCGATCTTAGGGCTCATTTAGACGCCCCGCGGCGAAAACGCAAATTTGAAGCGCAATCAATAATTAACGTCCTTGATCGAATTTACTCTTTTGCATTAGTGGCGCAGTCCGGTGGCGCATCATATAGGCAAACTAACTGGTCGTTCGGATTTTTTAAAAGGCTGCCATACCTTATTGAAGAACATTCTGACAAAATTCACTTTTTCGTTTAATTTCTTCCCTATATGATAATATGCCTAATTTTTTGCTTAGACGCTGCACCACCGGACTGCGCCACCAACGCAAAGGAGCAAATTCGATCAATGACGTTAATTATTGATTGCGCTTCGATCATAACGCCTAATGGAGAATTCGATCGTGTTATACTCCATTCAAATGCTTCGGCTCACAAATATAATAGGGTTAGCGAATTTTAATCGAATTTTGGGGAGCAATCTCATGCAACTGCCAACAATTAGCTCCTTTAGTTAATAACGACGTCAGAGAAGAAGGGTTGAGCCATGCCTCTAGAACGTCTCCGACAATAGAATTATGACAGGGAAGGATCGATGAACGGCGTGCTTTGGCGCCTGATTACTTTCTAATGTCCTTTCTCGTAAGCTAATTACACGATTAAGCTCTAGTCGCTCACTCCGCCGTTACAATCCCTTACGCCCTTGTTATACATTCGTTCGCGGTGAGCGTCAGCGGCTTGCGAGCGGTGAGCGCCCAGCCGCTAACCTCAGACGCTGAGCACGCGACGCACGCACGCACGCGCCCGAAGCATACAGAGCAATGCGCGAGATGATCGACCCACCCCCAGCGAAAGGGTCCATCGCAGTGCAATGCGCAGCGACGAGAGCGTGGAAGGTTCGCTAGCGTGTGCATAATAGCCCGTGAGCGTCACCACGCCAGCGTCACCGTGATAACTCGTACAAACGTGTCTGGCCCCATGGTGTCTGATACTGAATGGGACGAGTTACGCTTGGGGGTGAGCGAAGGTATAACAAGGGCCTCAATTTAAACAACCATCTCTTAATGCAATTATAAGTTTCCGAGAAGTTATTAAGCAGTCGATAAGAGAGCCCGAGACGAGTGCGCTTCAAGGACAAGCACTTCTAGGAACCCATTCAAGAGCTGATCTCCGCGCCTCATCTACGGATGTGCTGCTGAGCTCTCGAAGAAGAAATCACCTAAGGACGCGCCATGCATTCGTCCTCCAATCAGAATCGTGGTCACGATGAGAGCTATTCGGTCTACACCAGATAAGTTTGTATCAATTTGACCGACCACCAAGGGATTTAAGACTTTTTTACCCCTGAGAAAGGATCAATCGCTCGACGGTTACGGTTGAAGCAGGGCTGCCTTGATGTTATTAATCTTTTCGGTATTGTTTCGTTAAAAACATCATTGTAATACCCGCACGGTCGAGTGATCGATCCTCGCGCTAGCTGGCCAAGTCTTCCATCCCTTTGGAGTGGGGTAAATTGATACCAGACTTGTCAAGGAAGGTAACGACAGTGGCTTGGTATAGCGGCTGGCCCTCATTGTATAGGCTATATACGTATTCACCGTACATCAACAATTTTGATTCTGATCAACCTTTACCACACCTTTACTACACCTTTACCTTTTAGTTTTCACGTATGGTTATCATTTGATTTAATCGTTCCCCAGGATACCCTCGATGGCTATAGGATTGTAGTGGCAATGTTCCCAAACCTAAACGTCCAGGAGCTTCCCGAACGTGTCGAGGCAATTTTCCGCAAAATCGCCTCAAGACCGAGATTGGCTAGATCAGATAAAAGCAGTGAAAACAACCCAAGTGCATCGAAAAGCGCGCAGATCCTAATGGGAGATCGTCGCCTCAAATTCAATTTCATTCAATTCTCTTTATCTGATTTAGAAGAAGAAAGGGAACAAACAGAAATCATGCGAAATGCATTTCAATGCAATCCTGGTTTTCATAATCGAATTCCAATTAACTTTTGGTTATTGAACACGGGCAACTCAGTCTAAAAAACTCACTTCCTCTGCGAATTGTGAAAGAAGTAGCAAGCAAATTGAACCGGAAAACGAATACTGTTTTTGATAATTCTGTAAGGCTTGAGGATAACTGATGTTATCTTCGCTAATCAGGTTAATAAATCAGTTGCAGACCGGCCCATCCAGATTAAGAAATAGGAAATAGTGGATTAGTATTAATTCCAAAAGAAAATCACATCAAATCAATCGTTCGATTGGGTTGACATGGGCATCTTTCAGGTTGCTGGGAGAAGAGGCGGCTGATGAACGTTCAGTGATGTGATATGATTTTCGTATCGATTTTGCCTCACCAAATATAGTATTTTCAAGACAGTACACCAGAGAAAACATAGATGAAAAAAGAGAAAAGAGGAGAAGAAGAGGAGAAAAAAGAGAGAAAAAACGTTGAGAGAAAAACCAGTGTGGGTCGGATGAGCACACGAACCCCAGCGATTCTTGCATGAGTCCTGTAGAATTGTTTGCCTATGCATTGTGAATGCATGATGGAGCGATCGTCAACAACGAACGCAAAAGTACCACAGAGGAACGGGCAGTTGGGAGGCTTCACAGAGTAATCTCCGAAGGTGAATGTTCATTTATCAGACAGTTTTCTTGTATTACTACTTTAGAAAGGTAAAGGTAAAGGTAAAGGTTCGGCATTGGCAGTCCTGTGAGTTCCACTGAGAATCCATCCGTGTTCCACATGGTAAATGCGGATTTGATCTATACAATGACTTGCGGTGTCATCCGCTATACCAAGTCAGAGTCTCTACCTTCCTACACAAGTCTGGTTCCAATTTACCCGACCCCGGAGGAATGGAAGGCCTTGTTAACCTGAGCGGGGATAGATCGCTCGACTGTATGCGTGTCAGTAGCGCCTATAACCACTGTTAGTGTTCAGACTGTAGATAACTGACTAATATTACAGGGCAGAATATTTTTGAATTTCTTTCTTCTCTGAACCACGGTACTGATGCGAACAGTTCCTTTCAAAGAGTCTCCTACCAGTGTGTCTTTTTACAAATTAGAGGACACATTTTACAAATTTCATGCCTTTGCGCTCTTAAGATCCTCTAGGACTGTTCCAATTTACCCTACCCCTGAGGGATGGAATGCGTGGTGAGCCTTGGCTGGGATCGATCGCACGACAGTCCGAGCGTCAGTAGCGCCTCTTAGCACTGCACCCCCGCGTCTTCTATTGATAATGTGATGAAAAAAATGATAAGGCTTCAGAATCAACCACCGAATAGCAGCTATGGAGCGACGTGACTAAATAACTTAGGGAACTTTTACCGATCTCATGAGAAGGAAACACATAAAACGTTAGAAACTAGTTTCGAAACGGGTAACCGAGAATCGTAAGATAAATGTCCATACGAACGGGACGGGTAAAAAGCATCGACGAAACTGGGTGGTGATTGAGAGAATTTCCCAGACAGACAGATGTGTATCGAATTTGTGAAAATGCATACAGAGGGGAGGATCCATTCAGGATTGATTTTTGGAGAAAAAGCAAAAAAGGATGTGCTGCTGGACATTTGATTCAGATTTTCCGAAAATGCGAAGTGAAATTGACAGATAGGACAAAATCTGGTCCAATCACGAGCTACTGGCTATAAAGCTTCAGCAGAAATTGATTGATTGATCTGACATTGATTATTTTTTCTCTGTTCATGTCGTTTGGCCTTTTAGTTTTTCGTATTTCTTATGTCTTTTCTATATTTTGAACAATGCACTTCGAGGCGAGCCTTCATTTTACGTCGTGAAGTGATCGTTTCAAATCATAGACACAACCTGCTCGGTGTTTTTGTCAAATGCAGACTTCAAATTTCTTTTTTTTTTCAAAAATTTCAACAAAAAACCGTTTTATCTGCTTCTCCCTTGCCTCTTTTTTCTCGTTCTTATTCCTAAAGTATATTAGCCTTTGTTTATTCCTTCAGATTCGTAAGTTTCCACGGTGTACCAGTTTCTTCGTTGCAGCTTCAACGTTGTTTTTTTGCGGTTCTGCAGTTTTACGTGCATTGCACGTCTCAATAAATAAATAAATAAATAAATAAATAAATAAATAAATAAATAAATAAATAAATAAATAAATAAATAAATAAATAAATAAATAAATAAATAAATAAATAAACTCCCTCGTCGGAACCTCCCAGTGCTCCACCCCCTGAGGCGGTGCCATGGCAAGAACGTCTAGCAGGAAGTTGAGAGGGTTTCTAGCCGTAGGCATTACTACACGTCACTCCGCGTGTCAGCCGATTATACGCTGCCGCTATTCGTCCCCTTGAAAAAGATGATCGAAAAAAGAAGGAGTGGAAGGAAAAGGAGGATAAGGAAAAGAAAACAAAAAGAAGAAGAAGAAAAAGAAGAAAGTGGACCACTCCGCACATTGAATTTCAGCATTTTCACAATGTTTTTCACTGCTTCCGTATTTACCTTTTTCAGAAACACCACCAAAAACTACCATAACATTTAGAGACATCGAACAACATTATTATCGCAGAGGACTCCGACTGAAATATGTATAATGATAGCAGACTACAGACATGACACGGTCTCACTTACAATACTTTCTTTCTAGTTTGTGATATGAAATTCCTATAGTCTCGTTACTTTGTTAATGTTTGCGATGGTGACTATGCTCATATTATTCGCTTTGGATGTGCTTGAACACACGTCTGAAATAAATAAATAAATAAAATGTTATTACTCGCAAAGCCATTTTTTATGAATTTTGGCGTGATTTTCTCCGAACATCTGCGCCTTTCTTCGTCAAACGTTCTTCTGATCAAAACGACTAGACATGGTTTACTTGGAAAAACAGGGAGTGCAATTTGGCATTCCGAAGTTGTCAGGTGGAACAAACCACTTCATCTGCCCAGCGCTTCGTCCCGACCACAACAATGTCTAGAGCTCTGACGGCAATGATTAGGTGGAGTTGTCTGACGGATTAAGCAAATCGTCCAATTCAACTTGGAAGGCAAAATATCTATAGCAACCACGCTCGATATGTTGAGCTTACTTCCGCGCTTCCCGTGCATAACTAGCCTTCAGGTAAAAGGCGATGCTTACACTCGTGTGGTCGCACGATCGATCCCTGGCAGCCCAAAGCAAGCCTTCCATCCCTACCGGGTCGGGTAAACTTGTCTGGGAAGGTGGAGATAGTGACTTGGACAGGACTCGGAAGCCGCTGTATAGGCCAAGTATACATTCATCAGGCCTTTACGATTCTGAATGAAAGACGAACGCATGGCGCATTTTTCGGTGAATGTTCAACCCTTTACCTTTTTACCTTTTACCTTTTACTCACGACGATCGGGTAAATTGGTACCAGACTTGTCTGGGAAGGTAGAGACACTGACCTGGTATAGCGGCTGGCCCCCGCAGGTCATTGTATAGGCCAAATACGCATTCACCAAGCCTCTACGACTTGAATGGAACACGAATGCGGAGGCGCGTCCTCAGGGGACTGATCAACGCCGGCACCTTTACCTTTACCTTTTACTCACCCTTACCCTTCCTTTCCTTTCTTATGGCTGATTACCCGAAACCCACTTCTCCGAACTGCGCTAAGTACGTATTTTGAAAGCATCTCTAGCACTGGAACTTCAGACACCTTATCAATTTGAAAAGATTAATAGATAAATAACCGAATGAATATCTCAATTTCTACAATTCTTTAGGTAGATTGCACAAGTTCGTCAGAATTGCTATGGATGATTCCGCGCTCGGCCGAACAGACCAAGGTTAAGAGGTTTTCGAAGCGCTTTTTAGGCCTTTGACGACGACGAGGAGGTCGAAATGTTAGGACAAATAAGAATCGAGTCTACCTCCTAACCTTGCACAGAACCATACAATAATATGTAAATAAATAATTGAAGAACAGAAAGCTCAAGAAATTTACCGGTGTAATGCCGAATCCGGCTCACCGGCTAAGCCCATTATTCAGTGCTGGAAGTAAAAAGCCTTCGGGCTTAAGGAAGGTGCTAGAGATTCGCAAATGGTCGTCTCAATAGCATAGTGGTTGCAGCTCCGGATAGGTTAGTCGCGGGTTCGAATCCCGCCTGAGATGCGATTTTTGCGATAAGTCTAGCACTATCATTGCAACATCCTATTCTAGAGAGCTCAAGATCTACTGAATGATATCACTGTTAAGCGGCCCATGTAGGAAAATCGGAGAAGATTTCTGATTCGAAGAGAGGGTGGTTAGGAGAGGAGCGTGAGATGCGATGTTCGGTGGCTGATTCGCCCTTTCCAGATCGTTTCCGGTGCAATTTAATGATGGTCGGGTGGTGGTGGAAGCATTTCAGCGTAAAAGAATGTAGCGTGTTCTGTTTCTAGGTAGCGGCACATTCGATAATTGAATGTTCGGCATGAATAAACCGACGACGACCGACGGCTGAATTGACTTCATAGCCGCCACACACACACACGCATTAACGAATGAGTACGAAGTGTTTGTCTGTCGCCCTTCAATGACTCTCGTGTGACATTTCCCGATGGGTACGGTACGTTTGACGCACGTGCTACACCTCATATTATCTTAGATAATATGCTAAATAGCTCTGGGAAGGTGCTGAACTCCAAGCTAGGACACCATGACGACATCAACGTCGAGCAGTATGAGCCCATAGTCACGTCTACATCACTAACGAACCCAATTGTGGAGACTTATTCCGCAGCAGATCTGTGTAGATTACATTGTCGCACTACCTAGAGGTGCTCTAGAACTTTCTAGAGAATTCACCTGGAAACAAATTGGGTGAAGAGGCAAATCGTGTTCTTCCAGTTGTGTTAACATTTCATTGTGCCTGCTATTTTTGTGTTCCTTTTGTTACTGATGTAATCGCCAATTTGCTATTTTCACATAATGTCTATTGTGACAGTTTCTTTTTATTCCCACTCAGTTATTCGCTAAATAAATCTAAATCTACCAAAAAAACCTTGGCATGATGTTATAGTCGCTGAATGCTCCTGCACAGAGAGAAGTTAGTTGATGGATTGAACTTTATTGGTTTGACGTTTTGACCTATCCATCGTCTTCAGGAGAAAATGGCTCAAAACCCTTAACGTTAGAGTTTTCAGAAGCACGAAGCTGGAGTTGTTAAGTGTCCGGGTCATCTAAAAGAGGGCTCGATTGGTTTGGGTCACCTAAGTGAAGCCTCGAACCGAGTATTCTGAAGCGATTTTCAAAAGTGTCCAGTCATTTGTCGTACTACTCTACCTAGTATTTCAACGAATTACCGTAGACCAGTTTTTCCCAGTTTTTTTTTCATTAAATTTTGGTGAGAACCCTGGCTGCTCTAGGGCTCTTGCGAAAACCACGGCAAAGGACATCGAATAAAGAAGCAAAGACCAATGACGACGTTGAAAACATGGAGAAAACATTGCTCCTCAGCCCTAGAGGTGACGGAGAGCTTTCTCAGCAGATTCTTTAGAAATGTGAAGCTGAAATTGGTATGTGTCGGGGTGGGCTAGGGTCACCTAGGACAGTGGATTACTTTAAGGTGATTTTTAATATGTTGGGTAACTTGCTCCACCACGCTATTCTTTTTCTCCATTATTCGGTAAGGGCATATACTCTCCGATAGTAGTCATGTGTTTTACCGGAAGAAGACTGCCACAAAGGAAGAAGGACCCGTTGCTCTCATCCAATCCTGGATATCCTCTTTTTGTCCTAACCTAAGCTTAGAACCTCTGCCAGTGTACTCCTGTTTTTGCTGTTGTTGCAGTTCCCCGGGAAGTCATACCACAAATTTACCACGGATGACCGCACTTGCACTCCAGTAGCACTCTGGCCTGCCAAACAATTCGTCCATCCGCGAAAAACCTCAACTCAAAACTGAAATTGGGAGCCCACCCTTCTTGAGGGTAAATTCAGCAGTTCATGCGTAAAGGAACGCGAACAATTTCCAGCGCATTTCGTCAATTTTTCTGCTTCATCTGTTCACATCAGCGTCTTCACCTACCCGGACAGGTCTGGGATTAGCATACCTAACCCCGTACGGACGGAAGGTTGTGGTTAGATTAGATGAGGATCGATCGCTCGACTGTGAGAGTGATAGTGATACTACCAAAGAAGGCACGCTCAGTTACTTGAACAATAAAGGCATACTGTAGCATACTGTAGAGTGAAGCCTATAAACCATGGTGCAAGTTCATTACGGCTAACGTTTCGGCAAATCCACCTTCGTAATAGCCTCAAACTTGGGTTCAATTTCAGATTTTTTTCTGATTTATGCTTGAATTATCTTTTTTGTTTTTTGAGGCACTAACAAAGGTTGAAACGTAAGCCTGAGCCGTAATAAACCCGTAATATCCTGGCTAATCGCCCTTAGTCTATAGTATACTACACTTTTAAAAATGTCAACATTCAACGACAGTCCGTCATGGAATAGAAAAAGATGTTCTGCCATATGAAAGAAGTATAGATTGCCTCAAGGCACAAAAAGCGGAATAGGTAGAATCGACGTCGTTTTTTGACGAAAAAAGGAAGGAAATGCTTACCGGTGAGGTGGCACTAGACACCGAGATCGGAATGAGTAGTAGCAGCTGTAGAAGCAACTGAAACGAGTTCGAGGCAAGCGGGGTAGGGGACATGTTGCTTCTGCTTCTGACGGCGACAGCGTCGAGGAGCGCCACGCCGGCTCTGGCACGGATCGATCTGGTTGGCGCTCGTGTATCAGCTGTCCTGTGGTTGGGCGGAGCCGCTTGTGGGAGCCCAGCTAGACGAGAACTAGCGCTCCCACCTCCTTACGCGCTCCACACACACACACCCTGAACCTCGAATGGCTCTTGGCTGACTGACCGTCTGGCGGACTCCGTTTGGCACACCGCCAAGCACCTTCACTGAAAAATAAGACGATAAGAAACCGGACAGACAGTCGACGTAGTCAACTCTCACAAAAAAATCTCGAAAAAAGACGGACAACTCGAAAAGAAAAGACGGAAAACGTTTTCATACAGCAATATTCGATTCAATAGGAAAAGTTAGGAAAGCATTCAATGGTATGTTAGAGCAAACCAGGGCCCAGATTCATCATTGGTAAACCCTCGATAAACCGCGAGATATACCCCGAACGCAAACCGAGGTTCGTGAACGCGCAAAGGGGTTTAATCGAGGTTTATCGCGGGTCTATAACACGTCGCAATGATGCAGGGTTTGGGAGACCCTGAGTGGGTTTATCGCCGACGGGGTTTTTGAGACCACTCATCCATTATGAATCTGGGCCGAGAATTCAATAAAATAATGACCTGAAGTATAACTTCTTGTTCGAGTTCAAGATCGATAGGAGCTTCCAAGGTAAAAATAAGGGATGATCAACAGTCTAAGACACGCCATGCATTCAACCTCCATTCAGAATCGTAGAGACATGCCAGATTCGAATTCGATCCAAAGAATGACTTGCGGGCAGACCGCTGTTTGTGTCTTCACCTTGCCATACAAGTCTGCTACTAATTCGACCTATGAAGGATGGAGGATGTGGATAGCCTCAGGGCAAAATAGGCATATGGTTCACTTTCGACTTTCTATTGTCCTGCAGCACCACGACTCACTAGTTCTGACACTACCGTGGCGATCCGTTTTCTTGCAATTCAGGCTGCGACAAAGTCAAAAATCAGTCTCAGAATTCCAATCTCAAGGAAATAAAGTGAAGTTGTCGACGTTGATCACCTCCCTAAAGACGCGCCATGCTCTCGTTAGTCATTTAGAAATAATTATTAGAAAAAGTAGAATTATCGGGGCATGCTTTATTGGGGCATTATTAGGAAAATTAGAATTATTGGGCATTCAGTCTGTGTATTTGAACTCTGCCTACAAATGATTATTTCTGAGGGCCATCACACTGCATTCACCCTTATATACAAGTCCGACATCAGTTTACTCGACCCCTGAGGGTGAAAGGCCTGATTGGAGATGGATCATTCGACGTTAAATTTTAGTGGAACACAGCTCTAAGCGAGTTCACCATGACGCAGTAAAGGGCTAATATACAGTCGGTTGTAAATAAATTGAAGAATAATACAATAGATCATTAAAAAGAAGAGTTGTTTGCGATAAACTGGCTGTGTGGTGAATCGCTTAATATCCAAAGATGGAAGGGTAAAGGTAAAGGTGAAGGTGTTGGCGTTGATCAGTCCCCTAAGGACGCGCCACGCATCCGTGTTCAGTTCAGAATCTTAGAGGCATGGTGGATGCGTATTTGGCCTATACAATGGCTTGCGGGGGCCAGCCGCTATACCCAGCCAGCGCTTTCACCTTCCCAGACAAGTCTGGTACCAATATACCCGACCCCGGGAGGATGGAAGGCTTGGTTAGCTCGCGCCAGGATGGATCGCTCGACCGTGCGGGTGTCAGCAGCGCCTCTTACCGCTGTACCACGCGGACCCAGATGGAAGTGTTCACCTCATAATAGGATTACTGCACAGAAACATCAACGGCTTCAGCCAACCGAACATCGATGGGCAGGAGCTTGGCTTTCGCCGACGGAGGGATGCATGGAAAGCCGCAATTTCATGTTGATATCAGAGATTGAACAGATGGAGGGTGGATGTGCAAAACGATAATTTGCGACCCGCGAGAGAATTGTAGGGTAGAGTGTTAGCGATGAGAAAACCACAATCGGTCGTTCGTTTCTCGTAAGATGAGTCGGGAGCAAAAATCTAACAGAAAACCGGGCAAACTTTAGTTCTAACCTTATAAATGTTGCTGAGTAGAGAAACAGGTAGCATAAAATTATGAAAAGCTGCAACAACACACTCCGTTTTAGTAAAAAAACGGAAGAGGGTAACTTGCTCAAATGGTTCAAGGAGAAGACTTTATGGGTTTTATGCAGAAGAACCTGCAGAATATTCCACAGTTTTCAGTTGTTCATGAATTTCTTTAAGTTTTTCAAGCGCACGTCGACGGTAAGGATTGTGCAAGTCTGTTACTTCTGACTAACTAAAGGTAGAGACGTGCACAAGTGTGAAGGTGTCCTTATTCTATTAACTGAGCACAAGAAAAGCACATGCATGCATTTCTAAATTGTAAATTAATAGTTAATTGCCATGTTCGACTTTCTATGAATCTCGGCATGATGGAGAGCAAATGTAGGTTGGAAGGGGTGCAGTTTTCAATCTTCGTAAAACTCTGAAGAAGGCGATACACGCCGAAACGTCAGTCTGTTCAACAAATATATGTACCAATATCGGTCTTGAGCTTCAACCTGAAAGTTATAATAGTGAATTGTATAACACAAAAGACACCCTGGCGGTTTAGTTTGTCAGTGACGTAGATGTGACCATTAGATACAGTGGTAAGAGGCGCTTCTTCTGCACACGACCGAAGGTTCGATCATCGTCCAGGCTAGACGAGCCTTCCATTCCTCCGGAGTGTGGTAAATTGATACCAGACTTATCTAAGAACGTGAACACACTTACATGGACGACGGCTGGTCTCGCGCAATTTTTATTGGTCAAATTCGAGCTCACCATGTCTATATCAATTTGAATGGAAAACGAATGCGTGACTCGTCCTCGGAGGGCTGATCACCGTCTTTACGTTCACCTTTGAGGGTATTTGTAATATGCAGGTTACCATAGACCATAGGTACAAAACCGGACGTGTTCTTGATCAAAAGCCGAAAAAGTCGGCAAGAATCGCCCCAAAGCGGCTTTTTCGAATACTTTTCTTACATTCCAACTATTTGTGAAATTAGGCCTAGATTTGAGCTCAGCAGCTCGAGTCCTATTGTTTGATGTATAAATTACCCACACCTGAGAGTGTTTACAAAATATAGATTTTTTTGCGTGTCCCTCGTATCCATTGATTGAATCGTCGACAACAGGGGACCCCATCAACGACGAGGTCAACGGGAGGCCCTGCGTGGTAGCCACTTCGAGCCACCCCGTGGGGACTCCCACTCCTGGCTCGGTGCAATGAGCGTCGCATATTTATAGGCGGCGAGGAGGGGGCGGAGCCTAATTGGTGGTGAGTCACCAAGCGAGGGACCGAAGCGGCAACGGGATCCGAAAATCGAGGGGTCAAAAAAATCGACTGAAAGCAAGTTTCACGAATTTGGAAAAAGTGTATATGGATGGATAGAGCTCGAGCTGCTGAGCTCAAAACTAGGCCTAATTTCACAAATAGTTGAATTATAGGAAAGTTATTTGAAAAAGCCGCTTTGGAGCGGTTTTTGCCGGCTTTTTCGGTTTTTGATCAAAACACACGTCCGGTGCTGTAGAAGTTAAAGATTTGATGGCAGACGTTGATAAGTACCTTGAGGACGCGCCACGCATTCGTCTTCCATTCTGAATCGATAAGTGATGGCAACAGTGGGTATCTTGGACGGGACTGCTGAGTTGACGACAATCAGTGTAGGATCAGTGCCTTCACCTTCCCAGATATTTCTGATACCAATTTGTTCGACACAAGCAGGACGGAAGGCCTGGTTGGCCTTAGGTGGGGATTGATCAGTTGGCCGTGCAGATGTGGTGCAGATATTTTGAATTTTCACCTGAATTTCCAAAAAACACTTCGACAGGAGCTTGGGGAGGTCGATTCTGAGAATGTGGGAAGCTGACGAGCTGCTTCTCTCCTAAAGGATCTCGAAGAAGAAGGAGAAGAAGAATAAGAAAAAGAAGAGGAAAAAGAAGAAGAAGGAAAAAAGACGAAAAAGTCAAGAAGCTTACGAAGCACTCGTCAACGTGACTCAGCAGTAATCAGCCTCTATTGGTGATTCGCTTGAATACAAAAGGAATTAAATCTTTTCCTCGTGAGTATTCGAATGAGCGGAATGCCTTTCGAGCATGAGTAATCAAACTACCTCATCCGGATCTACATATGTGTCACCCTTCTGCTCAAGTCCTGAGTAAGTCCTTTGAATTTAATAAATAAGAGCAGTAAAACTACTTACTATGAAAAGCAAAAGAGCGAAAACACAGAAGAACTGGCTGCTCAGATGAAAAGCTTGAAAGTAAGGCAAGTTTAATGAAGAGTACGTGAGCTTGAGCAAACAAGAAAGGGAAGGCGGCGCGGCATTTGTGGTAAAAACTCGGCGTGGGATTCGCACTCTGTTCGTGCGTCACACGGGACATATGGGTGAGAGGGTTCTTGGCAGGGCCTGCTCTTTGCCTGAGGCGTTCTATAAGTTTCCCGAACAGGGTAGGTATCCACGTATAATTGGCCGCATCCTGGACAAGGCAGGTATCCGCTAACTCTCTAATATTTTGCGAAAAATGAACAATACAGGTCGAAACATACTCAGGTCAAAAAGGAACACCGTGGCTTTTTTTTTGAAATAATTTTGAAGCAAAATCTTTGAAAACCAGAATCTTTGCTCAGGCACTACAAAACTTATAGTTTTACCTGTTTTAGCGTTTACTAAAAATAGAAATGGGTGAAAAAATTAAAAATACAACCTAAACAACGCTAATAGGATTGAACGAAAAGATTAGTGCCAAGTTCTTCAGAGTTGTTATATCACGCTGTATCTGTTTTAGAGTGAATGAAGCAGAAAAGTAGAGTCTGAGCCTAAAAAATAAAAATTTCTAGAAAAATAAAATTGGTCCACCATGCTAACCTCGTTCGGCAAAGGAGCATATGAAAATTTATAGTTTTATTTTTGCTGAATGCTGCTATGAATAGCCGAAGAGTATGATGCTCTGATGGTGCTGTTTTCATCGCGTAATCGCGAATCATACGAGATTCGAACCAGCGTCTCAGGTCCGGCTGTGTCTCTGCGAAGCCACAACGCTATTGTCCCAAACTGAGAGGATTACCTTCTTCCTCTACCTCATTTAGCAGTAGATTGTGGGAAGCGACGGGTGACAGGAGCATTAAGGAGGAAGGGTAGATCCAGATCACAATTTCAGACTCCACAATTGCTAAATTCAACATTATTGGATTTCGTTGATAAGCCAAATTTCCAGTTCCGCGGTGCTAGTAAAAATTCGCTATCAAAAACATCACGCTAATCAGAATGGCCAGTTTCAGGGAATCGGACATAGTTTGGTTTAATTACCTAAGTTTGAGGTCTGCTCTTCACAAAAATTTTGGAGTTTGGATTATTTCTATAACCAGCCTTTCATCGGCCTATCGGCCGCCAAACGTCTGTTCGCCAGCTTCGTCAAGTAATTAGATAAATAAACAAATCTATACTGCTTGCCAAGTTTAGCCACACTTCGATCAGTTGAAATTTCGACAGTGTTCTAGGTTGTTCAAGGTTTGACTCTTATTCGTCATCTTCCTCGAGTTTTCACTTACTTTCCTAACTTATCCCACTTTCACTCACTCACACCCCGCCCCCTTTAGATCAATCCATCTGAAATGAAGTAAGACCGACCTCGGCAAACAATATGGTGTATATGAAGTGTAAGTGCGTTATCATAAAATGTGATTTTCAAAATGATCTCAATGATAAGTAGTGATAAAACCACCACCAACCGCCACCACCGCAAATCATTTGAAAAAATGAATTGACATCCATCCATCCATCCATCCATCCAAACATCCATCCATCCAAATAAACTGGGTTTCACTTATTATATAGTAAGGATATCACCTTATCTGGCATTCCTTATGAATTGGACTATGAACTTTACGGTGGATTTTATTCGACTTACAGGTTAGTTTGTTTATTTTTGCTTTGAGGACCATCCCTCTTTACTGAGGAGTGCCGGGGATGGTCTATCATTACTTTGTCACTTGCTCTTCTAAGCGTAGACACGGAACGAGCATGTTTGTGCCGTTCTTGATGAAATTCATTTGTTTGTTTTTCTATTTATTTTATTTGTTTGTTTGTGTATATGTATCTGTATTGTATATGTGTATTTATTTGTGTATGTATTTGTATTTAATTATTTTATTTATTTGTTTTTTATTTGTTTTGTTGCCTTCACTTGTTCTTTACTTTCGTTCAATGCTAAGGATGTGCTCGTTCATTCAGTTCGCAAAGTGAAAGTTGAGCCATATCTCTGAAACCAGGGAGCGTTTTTCACGAAATACCATGAATGAAGAACTTCCTTGACGCCTAGACTATTATAATCAGCCTACGACACTACTGATGACAAGTTGCCTCGCTAATAAATCCGATTGCTAATCCGATGAGGCGATTTGGGCGTTGATTCTCTCGCGCCACTGATTCGTAGCATCATACGACGAGGCGTGAAGCCTTCTCAGACCTCCTTGGGGAACGCAAGCATTCTGCTCGTTGTTTATAAGGGAATTTCCTCGTAGTCCTGAAAAGCTGATTCTCTCGAACCACAAACAGCGGTCTACGATCACCGGCAGACACGACGACTGCACTGGACATCTTTACGAGGCGTTGTTCAGCCTGTTGTGCCAAACGAGATTAGTTGAAGCCTTGAAGTTTACAGGGTGCGGCAAAAGTCCTTCAACACAGATACTTGACCGTCTAAACGGCAGATCTCAGGCAAATGAGATGAAATTTATAAAATTTATTGTCTTTGACCACACACATATGACAAAGCATCTAAGTTTCGAAGTGACCTCCTTTCGCACTCATACAGGCCTTAAGTCTCTTGGGGAATGCGTCTACGGGGCACGCAGGACATCTTCATCAATTTCCACCCAAGCTTTCTTCAAGGCTTCTTTAAGAGAATTAATGCTCGCGTGGGATGTTGCGCAGGCTTTGCTCTTCAATATGGACCAGATTGAATAATCCATCGGATTAGGGTCCGGGCTATTCGGTGGCCACTCTTTTGCTGAAATGAAATCAGGAAAATTGTCGGCATACCAATTCTATACGACTTCAGCACTATGGGCAGGTGCAGAGTCCTGTTAATAGGTCCAAGTGTTGCTTTGGAAGGGCTGAGGAGCCCTGAAGAACTTCTTCCTTCAAAACGTCATCCAGGACTTGTGGCTGTCCATTTTCCCGGACGCGTCGGTGAACCTGCGTGCCGCCGTAGACGCGTTCCTCAAGAGACTTAGGGCCTGTATTCGTGCGAAAGGAGGTCATTTCGAAACTTAGATGCTTTTTTATATGTGTGTGGTCAAAGGCAATAAATGCTATGAATTTCATCTCATTTGCCTGAGATCTGCCGTTTAGACGGTCAAGTATCTGTGTTGAAGGACTTTTGCCGCACCCTGTATTTTCCCCAAACATCGTGGCCTGTGAGGACATAACAGCCACCAGACAACGATTCAGAAGTACCTTTTCGTTCCACAAAAATGAGCGGCACCCTCGTAGCTGTTCAAAGATGTGCACACAAGGGGTCTACGAGGTCGAGAGCTCCAGAATACTATAAGAATCAAGGGCAAGTAAGCAGATTTACGATCCCTGGTATGTGTTTACCCTGCTAATAGAGGATTCATTCACGGTGGCGCCTTCAGCGATGACTAATCGTTGAATTTGCCCTTTACAGGGCTCAAAATATACTACAAATCCATCAGGTGACTCAAACTGCAAAGGATAATCGTTGAGAGCATTTCTCTCCTTCTCTATTAGGACCGAGAGTTTCATAAATGTAATGGTTAATTGTCGGCGTTGATCGGTATCCTAAGAACGCGCCACGCTTTCGTGTTTCATTCAGAATCGTAGAAGCATGCTGAATGCGTATTTACACAATACAATGACTTGCGGAAGCTAGCCGATTTACCAAGTCAGTTTCTCTACATTTCCTGACGAGTCTGTTACGAAATTACCCGACCCCTAAGGTATGGAAGACCTGGTTAGCCCTGGTGCCGATCGATCACTCGACCGGGCGAGAGTCAGCGGCGCCATTTACCACTGCATCACCTCCAGAGTTTAGATGGGGTGCAGAGCAGCCATAGGAGTGTTCTTCAGCACTCGAATGCGCTTTCGATATAAGATTTGATAGCAATTGCGTTTCCTGTCGTTCCCTGCTTCTGACAAACTGGGCTCCTTGGGAAGTGTAATTTGGTTACCCAAATTAGAAGCAATAATTTTTCTAGCAGAAATATAAGATAAAGGATGAAATCATTAGAAATTCTAAAATATTACTCGTTTCGAGCATATCTTCAGATTCACTCGAGGTCACAACTGCTCTCTGAACAATCTCATAAATTCCCTGCAACGATACTCTTAATGAGTCCATCGAGATTTACGGTAAACACTTAAAGGATATTTATTGCAGTTCTCAGCGACCACCAAGAGTGCTCTTATCACTTTCCCATCTCAAATTACTTCAAATAAAATTACTAAGAACAACGACTTATGATTCTAAATGTTATCTTAACGATTTGATAAAATAAGCTCTATTGTACTACGATGTTACGCTTTTCTCAAAAAGCGAAATAGAGCGGAGGTGCACATTAAAGCTGATCCGAAAATCTGTTCGCGAGAACAAACGCTTTCAAAGCCTATATATTTGGAGATGCTAGGTTATTCGCCGAACACTGACATCGGAGGGGAATTGAACCCGTGACATCTGTTTCCGGCAGACTGCTCTGACCACTGTGCTACCGATGTACGTGGCACATCTCCTAGCATGTTTCTCAAGCCCGGTCGAGCTGTTGCTAACACTTCTCACCCATAATCACGGGAATGAGCCGGTAAGCCGATATCAGCACTTACCAGTTAAGCTGATGGAATTTTTTGATACAACACGAAATTATTCTGCTATTTGCCGCTTTTTGTTTAGCGCTTTTCTTTGTGTTTGTTTTGCGAATAACCTAGCATCTTCAAATATATAAGTCAATCAACTAGTTCTCGTCCATAAACCGCTGAACAAAAAGCGGCGAATAGCAGAATAGTTTTATGTTCTAGAGAGTTCAAACTTCAACATTATGGTTTCAAAAATAGGACAGAGGTAGGTAATCAGAGCGATGTCTAACTTCTAAAAGGGCACAACAGATTACAAGTGTAATTGATGCACTACTACGAAGTGTTACTCTTTTGAAGACCTCCACTTGATTACGTAAAATTTGACAAGTCTAAAGGTGTTTAGTTGATTTGATTACTATCAGCTGTTAAATATCGATGGTATTTTTAGTACTGTTCCCTATTGCTTCAGTGTTACTTATGTTTTGACTGTAGATTGTTCGATTTTTCTTGATTCATACACACTGCGTTGTCTCGTGTAATAAATAGAATAGGATATGAAGAGGTGGGTATGGTGCAGCGGTAAGAGGCGCTACTGACACCTGCCGAGTCGTACGATCGATCCTCGCTAGCGCTAAAGAAGACATTAATTCTTCTGGAGTGGGCAAATTAGTGAAACACTAACTTGAACAGCGGCTCACCCCTATACTTAACACGTTGACGACAGCGCCTTTTTCGCGTGTCTGGCGCGTGGGACCAACCGATTTTCTAGCGCGCCGAGGCTGGGGCATGATACCGGCATACGACGAATTTTTTTTCAAAATGGAAGTGAATAGTAAATCTCGAAGACTACATATACAGTCCTGTAAAATCGGGGATTGTGACTATTCCTTTTTTGCAATGAAAATAGAAAAATAACAGCTGGAAGCTTTTAGAATTACCTTTTTCCCTATCCAGGTTAAAAGGAAATTGTTATTTGTTTATTGTTCATTATTTGTTTATTCTAATGATCAATATTTGTTTGTATTTATGTGTTTGTTTCAGTAACCAGTATTTGTTTGGATTTATTTGTTCCTTGCAATAACCACTATTTGTTTTTACTTTAAAAAAAACTAGTGCGCAATCAAAAATTTCAGTGAATCAGAAGCTAAGACTCATTTCCATGGACCATGTTTCCTATAACAATGTGCAAAGGTCTACTAAAAAGTGGCACAAAAACATCCTTCAAAATTCCGAAATGTATCGAGAAAAATACAATACAAGACTGTGGCGCAGCATTGCGCCGCACTCTTCCACGCGGCCGCTTGAGCGTGTCGCAGCATTGCGCCACACTGTCGTCAACGTGTTAAGTTATGGCACGGACCAAATACGCACTCAGCGTGACTCAAAGATCTGACCAGGCAACAACTTTAACTTTACCTTCAATTTATTTTGAGTACACCATATGGGTATATCGTAGAATATAGGGGTTGTTCCTGGTTACCACCCGGTATGTCAATCTTAAATATGGACGTTGACGTCGACAAGCGGCACTGAAACACCTGTCGCCGTCGGGTAAGTAGTTGGTGACGCATAGTAGTATGTGTCTCTGATGCGACGAGATTATCACCTAACAAAAATTTACCTGCTGGGTATTTGATTCACAAACCATGAGCTATAGTGTGTAGTGCTTTTATGTAGTACATTTATACTTGCACCTTTTAGCTAGGTAGGATAGAGGTGTTAGCATGGTAAGGCAGACACTTTGGGGGTCAGACGCTGTACAACTGGTGTTTCCATCATTTCAGACAAGTCTGGTACGAATTCACCCAATCTGGGAGGTCCAGAGAATATGGTTACATCAGGCTAGGATTAATCGCTCGACCAGGCGAATGGGCCGCTTTCCACTTCTCTTGCAACACAGTAGATGTTATGAAATGAAATGAAAAAAAGAACATAGTGTAATAAAAAGAATAATGCGAAGAAAAGAGAGAATTAGCATCAAAAGCAATTAGCATCATCAAAATGTTGAACAGCTTCCAGTTTAACCCATCCCAATATCGAACCGTATTCCCGGTCTAGCATCCCAGAACAGCGGACGGGTCTGGGGCTCAAGTTTCAAACAAAATTGAAGCGCGATTTTTGCCCATCTCACTTCCATCGTCAAAACATCGAATGCATGTTTAGTGGTGAGTTATTTCAATCAAGCATAATTAGGTACTACGACTTTGGCATGTGTAATTACTTCAGCTATTCAAATGAGCACAGCATAAACAACGAATTGTTGAAAACAAACTCAGATCTGTACAGCAGCTCAGAGATCGGTAAGATAAGTAAAGCTTGAGGGCAATAGTTTTGACTATGAATGCATTGAACCTTTTTCGCAGCTCAGGAATCGTACAAAAGCTTGACGACGATAGTTTTGAAGAGAATTAGGCTGCATGTTCTTGAACTCCCTCCGAAATGCCCTGTTTCGAACAAACGAGATACCTTGGTGCCCTCAGGCGTTTAAACTATTACAGCAGTGAACACAAAGGATTTGCATGCAGACATAGCTTCTATAGGACGATAAAAAGCCGTCAACTACACTTTGAAATAGATGTTTCTCTGCCATCAGTCTTCCATCCATTCCTTCTTATGGCGCAGAAATAAAGCTGTGACCCGTTAGCAATTCAAAGCGGTTTTGTGGCCGGTCTGTTCAGCATCACTAATAGAAAGAATAGAATGAGAAAAGGTCAAATAATTAATCGAATCATTCAGATAGAAAAGCTTTCGGTGTCACAGAGCTAAGAGCTCGTTCATGCTTGGCAGTAAAACATAGCAACATTGATTGAGTAGGATGGAAAGCCAGAAAAGAAGCGTAGCGTCTTTGGAAACATCCCAATAGCGAGGGTGCGGGTGTTACAGTGGCAAGGAACTGCACCTACTGACACCCGCACGGTCGAGTGATCAATCCTCGTTCTTCCTCCAAGGCCCAGATTCATCATTGGTTAACCCCCGACAAACCACGAGATATACCCCGAACGGCGCGAAAACCGAGATTCGTGAACGCGCGCTGGGGTTTAATGCGGGTTTATCGCGGGTCTATCACACCTTGCGCAGAGGCAGGGTTTGGAAGACTTCGACGGTGTCGAGCGGGTTTATTTGGGTAAATTGGTTCCGGACTTGTCAAGGAAGGTAAAGACACTGACTTGGTATAGAGGAGTGAGCGATTGTAGTGATTGTATGGGAAAACATTGTTTAAGCCATTCAGCATGCCTCAATGATTCTTAACGGATCACGAATCACGAGTTCCTATTGGACTGATCAACACTGGCACCTTTACCTTTACCTTTACCCAATGCCAACGGAGTCCTTTCAATGTTTCTAGGTTGAGCCCACCGGGTCTGAGGAATTCCCGCGAAAGGGCTAAAAGGTTCAGGATCGGAATAAGCGCCACTTTCTGTGGAGATTTCTCCTTCATGATGTACAATAAATAAATAAATAAATAAATAAATAAATATATATATAAATAAATAAATAAATAAGTAAATATATAAATAAATAAATAAATATATAAATATATAAATAAATAAATAAATATATAAATAAATAAATAAATAAATAAATATATAAATAAATAAATAAATAAATAAAGGTAAATGGACCTGCCCTCATTAGAATAGCATGCTCTTTACGGTTACGGTCAAAGAGCAGTTGTTAATTACATAATTTTTCTCAACCTCACCAATCAAAAACAAAGACACATATGTACGTCTACGGTGCCGAAGCAGACGTTGTCAGTCGATGTTGTTTCTAAGAATAAGTGGAGTCAAAAGCGTGGGACAAAAATATTGAAGGAAATTATGCTACACATAATATATCAAAGTCTGGAAAGTGCTGTCTAGACACTATAGCGCCCGTGAATTGAACGAGCATGATTAAAACGCCCACAAACTCTCAGCGGAAATTCACAAGAAACTTCATTTAGGTGACGTGAGACCGTCTGCGATGAGAACTCTCATTGGCGGCTTCCAAGTGAACGGAGAAAAAAGGTTATTTCAATAGAGGGAAGGGGTAGAGTTTGCCTTGAACTAGCAGATTCTACGCAAACTGTCCCCACGAATTACCTGGTCAGGTAGAAGTACCATCAATACATTGCTAAAAACATTTGCTCATTATCCCATTGTCACATTGTTCCCTCTAGACAAAAATCATGGAAAATCAGAATGTCACACAACCTTGTCACACACTTACATTACCATATTGCATACAGGTTATTGGACAGGTGATTTTTACAGACTTAATTGCTTGCGCACAAGTTTGTTTTTATTTCACTATTGCTGCTAAGAGTACGTCGGGTGTATTACATAAAGAATTGGTTAAATAAAGAAAAAATAATTGTTTAATACACAAATAAGTAAACGGTGAATGGCTTGAAGAAAGAATGTGTGCATTGCGGACTTACAATTATTTATTTATTTATTTATTTATTTATTTATTTATTTATTTATTTATTTATTTATTTAACTATGCACACTGGCGCGCTAAAAATACAAGTCAAAGTGGTTAGTGGGACAATCATGGATTTGCTGAAGAAGAAGCTTAACCAAAACAAAGAAAAAACTCAGATTGTTAGTAGAACATTCAGAATAATTAACAACAAAAATCTTATTAGTAACATATTATATGTATGAACCACACCAAGTGGGCTGTATAGCAGACTATTTAAAGACAACAAAAAAATCCTCAACTACTGGAAATAGAATGAACGTAGGCCAGAAAAAAAGCAAAATAAAGCACCAGTAATTCTATTAATATATTAACATAAGAAATACTACGTGTTCAATCTGAAGAAATATGTCAAAATGGGTCAACGACAGAGTAATGGCGCACTAACATTTGTCTACGGTCAAGAAGCCTTTTAGCGAGTGTAAAGAAAAAACTTTTTTCGCTCACTATACATAAAGTAGTAGGATAACTCCGTCAACGAAGGTTCCGCCAGAGTGAGAGAAAAAAGTAAAAGGAAAAAAGAAAAGTGTAGGAGCAGGATGACAGGTACGATCATTCTGGAGTTTGAAGAGTGCAAGGTCGTTAGGGTGAGTATGGCTACCAGTAAAAGGGGCGGAACGCATAATTTCTGGTCGATTTGTTGTACACAATGGAAAGATTCACTTTTTCCGAGAACCATCTCATCGCTGCAATATCGGGCGTTCGTTTACTCAAACCTCGTCAAGGTCTACTTAGAATCCCAAGTGAATTGGTTTTTGCGTTGTCGTCAACGACGAGGTCAAAGGTTTCGCGTCGAAATGGCGCAATGCAATTTTCCGCCGACCTCTACTTCACTGAAACTGCCCGATCGAGCTAAAAACGACCAAAGAGTGAGTGACAGTTGATTTGACGAACGAGCCACAAATTAGAAGAAAAAAGTCTGCTCGGTCAATAGAGAAATTTCTGAAACGATTCTTATAGTTAGATTCTAGTACTACGTGTTCAAATGATTGTGCAAAAACATTTGACGAACGAGCTACAAATGGCCCTTTTGGGGTATTATATCTTACCCCTCTGAAAACCAGATTAAAGAGGCTCCTGAGATACGACGCAAGCCTCAGAGTTGCGTGCTCTAGGAAGGTTAGATCAACTCAGTTTCTTTCCTGAAATTAAGCTCGTTCTCGAAATCAGCTTGGGTAACCAAAAGATGCTGATATTGAGAATTTGTATCGGCTTAATGATGCCATCCCTAACTATGGACCGAAACTTCCAATATGAAATAGAAACGGCATCCAACCGCTTATGACATCTACAGTATTCCATGTTGGTGGGTATAATCTGCATGTTTGTCTAGTTAATGGTACTGGTTCCCACTTTAGTATAATCTAATTTGTAATACTAACCCCTCTACCATTGTTCCTTTCGTTTACTAACCCCTTTTTATTGTTTTATTGCTAGCACGCCTTTATATGGGGTAGAAATAAATGAATAATTTTAAATAAATAAATAAATAAATAAATAATCAAATAAATAAATAAACATTTACTTCTAGTGTACTTGTAAAAAACGGTAAAAACAACAGCAAAACGCTGTAACGAGACTAGAATTTCCTTTATAGATAGTTGAAAATTTGAACTTGCATGCAGTGATGAATTCTCTTCTGAACAAGCCAGCTAATAAACGTTATGAAGAAATCCGGTACAAACGACCGATGGATGATTTGTCGCAATTTCAAACGTCGCGATTATTCCTTTGATCGTGCGCGCCACAGCTGTTCACAGTTGGTGCATTACTTAATGAGTCTTTTTTTGGAACCGGCGCTCTTCGGTAATTGAATGTCAATTGGAGGAAACCGCGGACCATTCCTACCAGCCTTAATCAAAGGTTTACTTTCACGCAGCAAATAAAGGAAATGGCGTAGAAATGGACTAAAATACTTACTACAGGGTGCGTCAAAAATCTTTGGACTCGCTGTTTGAAGATCATTCTATATGGAGAGCGCCCTGCACCCATCCAAACTTTTATGCGTAACTATTACACTAATCATGCCCTACAGTATAGTAAATTTTCCTTGCTGATCGTTGGCCTGTTTGAGATGTCTGGAGTAAAAGGTTTGCGCACTGCCATGGCGAAAATGCACAAGGAGGGAGTGTCAGGCGCGGACATTGCCAGAACTCTACGTATCCCAAAGCCCACGGTGTACGACAACTTGGTCTATATTGAAGAGCAAGGCCTGCTCAACACCACACAGGGACATTGAGTCGCTCAAACGAGCTTTGAAGAAAGCCTGGAAAGAAATTGATGAAAAAGTCCTGCGCGCCGCTGCAGATGGGTTCCCTAAGAGACTTAAGGCCTGTGTTCGAGCTAAATGAGGCCGTTTCGAAGCCTAACTAAGATTTTATGTGTGCAATGTCTAAAGTAATAAACGCTATAAATTTCATTTCATTTGCTTCAAAATAGCCATTAAAGCGACCAATTATGTGACGATGAGTCCAAAGACTTCTGACGCACCCTATAGATGGGAAGGTGGCTTAGACGCGAATCTCAGTTCGTCTGTAGGCCATATAGCTATATAGAAAAGAAAAAGTTGTAAACAAAGTCAGAGGGGTACGATGGGTGTCTAGAATTACTTCCACTATTGCTATCACTGCCGTCATCTGCCCAGGTAGATCTCGTACCAATTTACCTGACCCCGGAGGAGAAATAGTCGACAATTATCTACAAAATAGCGATCGCTTAGTTAGCACTGACTATAATGATTCTATTACTAGTTTAATTGACAGTGATAATAAACAGGCAGATCGAACATATCCTGAGAATAGAATCGCGCTCTCATGCCCTAAGGTTTTCGTTACCCAAGTTTGGAAAATGCTCCAACTCAATTCGTAGGTTCACACAAGGATTGCACTTTACTTCAAGAGCAAGATTGGACAGGTTGGTTTATTTTTGTTATTCTTTTTCTTCTACTACATTATAAACACTCTCCTACCATGCTGATAAGTCTGTGGGTAGCTCGTTCATGTTCGAAAAGAGCTTTTCTATTTTTCTCTTTTTTGTTAACTCAGTTTGTTTTTTTTTTGGGTTCAAAAGTACTTTTATGGGCACTATGATGTCTTGAGCACGACTCTAGAATGAGCACAGCTCCTGCACTACTCGAACGGAACTATTATATTATAATTGGAACATAGTCAGCGATCGTTGCTCTCCAAATAAGTGGTGCTTCGCTTCAAAAATTGCTACGGAACAGCTTGATGAGGAAGTATGTCAAGAGAGGACAGGGAGTTTTTTATAAGAAGAGCGAGCAGCTGAACAGCCGATTCGGCCGTCGAGCCGTCGGCGCTGTTTTCGCAGCCGAGGCGACGATGAGTCGCAAATGTGGTGGTCGCTTTGTGAGTGTCTCGAAGGAAAAAGGCACGGAGAGCGCAAGAACGAGAGAAATGAACGTCAATAACATGTGCTCGAATTGAATTATCCGCACGCGCACACACTCACTCACTCATTCACTTCCTTTTCCTCATTTCCACTTCTAACGCAACGGCAGCGTGCGAAGAGACAATTCGGCTTGGCACTCGAAAAGCTGGCCAAGTAGTGCCCCGCGTTGCTCTATGGCAGCTTGCCTATAGGGTGCGGCAGCTGAATCCGGACGAATTTCAGTTCAAATTTCCCGCCGTAAGAGGTCCCGATTTGCTTAGTAAAAGCCTAGAGCCTCTAATGTATAGTGACAACCTCACAATGGTCTAGATGCAGCACACAAGTGTGAAATGGGTTTGAGGATGGACGTAACTATTTTTTTATTCCACAACGTTTTTATCCCGATCAGTTACGGGGTACGTCTTTCATGATAGTCGTTCCGTCTTCTTTCTCCTTGGTGCTGCTCCCGCATTTGTTGAGGTGTCACACTGCCACCTTGTCTCAGTCATGAGCTCCTTGTGGGGTGGCCATATCGTCCCCAATCGTAGGTTCTTGAGCGCCGCTTCCTTGCATTCGACAATCGATCCTTCTTGTGATCGTGACAGTTTTCCTCTATCAGCCGACCTGTCACACAGGCCTGACCCTGGTACCGACACCCCTTTCAGCTGTTTCTAATCTAGGCAAGGATTTCTGCCTGGGACAGGATTGGACCCTGATCATCGAGATCTTGAGCCTAAGCTCTTAAACTCTCGGCCATCCCGCCCCTGAATGGACGCAACTATCAGTCATAGTGGTCATGGGAACAGCGCCACTACACCTGAAGACGAAGGAGTAAAAGCTTTAGTAATGCAGACACGCCCTAAGGATGGAAATTTCACACTAGTGCACATGCTACGTGCCTTGACTACAATTTAGGTAACAGCTGTTTAAGGCGATATCAAAGCGGATTATCGTGCTAATAAATAAGCGAAACCACGATATCGGTTTGTCAACTCTAGGGTACCGCCGCGATTGCCCGTTACCGTACTCCCATTGACGTATTTAATCAGTTCCTCGTCGTCTTTTGCTGCATGCTTATTGCTCTTCGTTTTATTTGTTATCATAAATGTCCTTTACATGTTTCCTATTATTCATTGGTTCATTTGACGGCCTGCAGGCCGCTGGATGGCTGGTATCGAACTAACGCTGAAGGCTATCTAAAGTGAACCAGCTCCAACCCTGAAATAAATAGCTTAGGGGAAATTCGGTCAAAGTATGTAATGAGACGGATATGCCGAAACGATGGCGCCGTCGCCCATCCTCGTTGTCCAATCATGCGTCTCGCCGCACCGGCTAGCAGAATTTACGAGTTCAAATCGGACAATTTTGCAGCTGTGCTGCCACATCTTTCGGGGAGAGATTATTTCTCCTGATTCAGAAATCTCGAACTTTCCGTTTGCAGATTAGTGCCGTTAACTGGTCTCCATAGCAACGTCAAGAATTGCTGATAAAAAGGAGAAAGACGTCAACATTTCGCAATTCGAAGTGTTTCAGCAGAAGGGAGGGACGCAAATTTTTGACTAGGAAATAAAATGTAAAACAAACAAAATGATTCAACTTTCCAGAAGTGGCGCTTGTGGTCTCTTGGGAAGGCAGCGTCTGATAGCAGTGAAGCATCAAGCTCTGATTTGAGCATAAAGTGAACGCAATAGCATTGCGTCGGCATTGTCTGGTCCCCTACGGACGCGCCATGCACTCCCCTTCCATTCCGAATGGTGGAGATGTAGTGAACGTGGGTTTGATCTATACAATGACCTGCAGCGGTTAACTTTTGTATCAGTCCGTGTCTTTACGTTCCCATACAGGTTCGGTACTAGCTTATCGGACTTCAGAGGAGTGAAAGGTTTGGTTAGCCTTGACGAGGATGGATCGCACAATCGTGTGAGCGGAAGAAGCGCCTTTTCTCGCTGAGCTAGTCGCGTAATGTTGATGAGTGTTAGTGATTGCGAGAAGATTCCATCTGATATGATGCGAATCTGCAGAGAAAGAGCTTTTTGGGTGGGACAAAAGCCGCTGGGGGTTGAATTTTCCGCAAATGCGCAGAAAGTGTGGAAAAGTGCAAATGATGCTGTACTGTGTCCAGTGGGTAGAAGTGAATCGAATCGGAAAAGGAGATCGACAAGGACGACAACTAATCAAACGAATGTGAGTCTTCACAGAAAACGCACACCACGTTCTAGCAGAGAACATCAGCAGCGGTGGAAACGACGACGACCTTCTCTGTGCTGTTAGCCTTCGCTACGAGACATCGTTTTTTGCCGACGTCGTTTCCGCGCTGACCAGAATTGCCTGAAAATGATTATCTCTCTCTTCGCCATTTGGAAGAATATTGGCAAAGGCGTCGAAATCGAAGACGTTGAAGAGATAAAAAACGAAAGGACTGGCATCGTTATGGTTTTCCTCGTTCAATAGTTCGCTCTCTATCGCCTGTCATAGCTACTCCGAATGTTTCAGGTGTTTTTTCTTTTTCTGGATGCTCTTTATGTCTTAGCTTGTTGCTCCTCCTCAGCATCCTCCATGCTGCTTAGGTCTTCTTTTCTTACGTTCTCCTTCCTAGCTATTATTCTTCGTCCTCTGTGGAGTCCAGATACGACGTGAGGTGGGAGCTACTTAGCCCACACCCTTTTCTCAATGCAGTCTTCCTACACGATCCTCATATTCAGCGCTATTGAAACTCAGTCGCAATATATTGGAAGCCTCTGGCCTATGACCTCCATGTGGGGCTGCCCCTTTTCCTCTTCCCTCTGAGGGCCTTGTTTCTCGGCCTTGGTTGTTCTTCTCTCAGGCACCTCATGCAGTAGTATCCTAGGCCCATGCTTTATTTGCGTCTGGTCACTCGTCTTTAGTTTGCCTTTCAGGAAGGCACATTATAGTCGACTAAAGTGCTGGGTTAAGTTACTACCGACTTACTTGTATCTTCGACCCCTTTGTGTCCTGCTCACTTTTTTCACTTCTTATGAGCGGCGTTTTTTTCTATTTATTCAGTCCTCATCTCCTCCACCCCTTGCCTCGGACACAGCAACATCTCTTTTTTTTCTCCCCAAGCAGCACATCCCCTGTTCTCTATTTTTTTCTCCTATATTCTCCTGTTTCTAAAACTTTATGAAATTTTTCTCTTGTTTTTTGTTGTTGTTGTTCTTGTACTCCCTCGTCTAAATACATTCCGTGCGTTTCTATCACTCGCATATCATGACATGCATACCCGATCGTTAAATTGGATAAAGAATTGAATTGAATTGACACAGATGATGTGTTTCTTACAAATAACGTTGCGTAATTGAAAAAAAAATTTTCGCGTCAAACTATGATCTAATTTCATTTCAAATGAGATTCTTACTGTCGCTATGTGACAAATTATGTCTCCACAGGTGACGTTTGAAAATTCACGGAATTGTGTACCACTGAAGTTTCGGAGATGTGATTCACCTTTCAATTAGAGATGTTCTCGAAGGAAAAGAAGAAACTGAGGGCAACAAAGATTGTGTGGCTGGTGCTCAAAGGGTTATAAATTAGATTGCAGATATTAAATTTATTAAAGTTGAATATTAAATCAAAAATTTATTCAAATTAAATCAAAATTTCTGTATTGCAGTGCGTGATTCAAAAAAACACTTTTAATGAGAGGCGCCTTGTTAGATGCACCTGAGAAGGTGGATCTCACAAGCGAGGACAGTGAACTAGAAAGTAACATCAATATAATTTATTTCGACACAATACAAGGTGTGCGCACAATTTTGACATTGTTATTGTGCAAATCAAAAGCGAAATGGATATGCGATTCGTACGTCATATTAAAGGTAAAGGTAAAGGTAAAGGTGCCGGCGTTGATCAGTATAAATCAGACACTAAAACCACCACACCTCACTGAGGAATGCCGTGGATGGGTCTACCAAGTCGTTATAACTTGCTCGCCTGAGGATGGGCACGAAACGAGCACGTTACTACCTTTATTAATATTATTTTTTGTTTTTTTATTTATTTCTTTTGTTACTTTCAATTATTCTTTCTTTAGTACATTGCTATTAGTTGGCAATTTTTGAAAGAAGACAACTTTAAATGGATGACCAGCTGATGATTTTAGTTGCCCAAATGTTTGAGCTCAGGCTTTGATGGTAGATACTCACTTCTTCAGTATCTCGAATCATGCTGTTATAGAAACGTAGGTCAACAGACCATTTTTATATATGGTAATTGGGCCTTGCTCCTAAACCAGAACAATTCATAACCCTTTTCTTGGTTACTAATTGATTATCACGTGCGATTCGTACGTCATATTAAAGGTAAAGGTAAAGGTAAAGGTGTCGGCGTTGATCAGTCCAATGAGGACGCGCCGCCGCATTCGTGTTCCATTCAAGCCGTAGAGGCATATTGAATGCGTATTTGGCCTATACATGACCTGCGGGGGCCAGCCGCTATACCAGGTCTGTGTCTTTACCTTCCCAGACAAGTCTGGTACCAATTTACCCGACTCCGGAGGGATGGAGGGCTTGGTTAGCCCGGGCCGGGGTCGATCGCTCAACCGTGCGGGTGACAGCAGCGCCCCGTACCACTGTACCACGCGGGTCCGTACGTCATATTATAAATGAATAAACAAATAAATGAGAAAAGTAATCAAGAGCGGGAGCCTAGTAGTCGTGAGCGAGACACGGTGACTCTGATGAAGCCTGCGTCGGGGAAATTGAAGTCACTCGAGGCTTAAACGATTTTTGTTTTGTGAAGGAGCGCAGAGTGATGTGGCCAGTTTCGCACACTGAAATGCAACCGATCAAGTTATCAAGTAAACTTCCTTGAGATTTTTTATGAGTGCGAATTGTTGCGGTGCGGCCTGCTGTAAAGCGCACTTAACACTTTTTACGATTCGAAGAGCAGCCGAGAGAACATCTTCTCAGGACATTGGCAATGCAAATTCAATTCGAAGTGCTTTCGCGAAAACAGAAAATTTGTTTACGAGGCGTTCGGAATGCACTTTCATGAAATTCGAATCGCTCCATTTGACCATCTCGACTCAAGCAAGGGGTTCGATTTCTGCCCAGAATTTACAATCAATTGAAAACAATAGAGGAATCCGCTCGCGGCCTCGTCACCTGAACGGATAGCAACTTGGTTACGGAGGTAGAGCCCAGCATTTAGTGAATGTTTTTTAATAAATATTGATTACACATGTTGCATCAGTGAACAATAAACCTTTTCTGAGAAAGATTTCAAGCCTAGTGATGAGGTTAAACTTCCCATCTACATCCACAATTGAGAAAACAAGTCACTTTTCCCGATTAAAAAGGCATCACATCGAATTAAAATGGTATTGAGTGAAATTTTAGATCATTACAATATCGAATAAAAATATACGATATACAACGTGATCCGACCATCATTCTCGATCTCGATGAAATGGACTACAACAAATAAATAGAGAGAAAATGCCAAAAGAAAGAAGAAAGAAAACAAATTAGAAATATGATGAGTGAAATCTAATGTACGAGCTAAGAAAAAAAGAAGGAATGGCCCCTGTCCGTCTTTTTCTGAGGATGACTTTCAATGGCGCTCCTTCCAAATTCGTTGAGCTAAGCACACTTTGAGCGCTAGATCCTTGACCGAGAAGCAGCTCATCCACTCGGCGAGCCACTACTAGGGGACTACTTCCTTATTGCTTCTCCTGAGTAAATCGTGGAATGATAGCATCTGCAAGCACCGTACGCGGAAGTGGGTGGCAACGTTCAGATCTTACCCACGGACAAGGGCGAGGATATATTGGGGGGGGGGGCAAAAGTGATAAGGAAAATGCAACAAAATTCTTTACTTCTCAATAACTTCAAATGTTTATGAAAAGCGTGGAAGTGGTAAATCCTCAAGTGGTTTTAACACGTTGACGACAGCGCCTTTTTCGCGTGTCTGGCGCGTGGGACCAACCGATTTTCTAGCGCGCCGAGGCTGTGGCATGATGCTGGCATACGGCAAATTTTTTTCAAAATGGAAGTGAATAGTAAATCTCGAAGACTACATATACAGTCCTGTAATATCGGGGATTGTGACTATTCCTTTTTTTGCAATGAAAATAGAAAAATAACAGCTGGAAGCTCTTAGAATGTCCTTTTTCCCTATGCAGATTGAAAGGAAGTTGTTATTTGTTTACTGTTCATTATTTGTTTATTCTAATAATCAATATCTGTTTGTATTTATGTGTTTGTTTCAGTAACCAGTATTTGTTTGCATTCCTTTGTTTCTTGCAATAACCATCATTTGTTTTTACTTGTAAAGAAAACTAGTGCACAATCAAAAATTCCAGTAAATTTATTTTTTTATTTATTTATTTGTTACACCCTAAAACATGGATGTGCTACTGAATAAGAAAAATGTGTTAGTTAAACAGAAATGCTGTTCAGACACAAAAAAACAACACACGTTCAGAAAAAAAAAATCAGAAGCTAAGAATCATTTTCATGGACCATGTTTCCTATAACAATGTGCAAAGGTCTACTAAAAAGTGGAACAAAAATATCCTTCGAAATTCTAAAATCTATCGAGAAAATACGATACAAAACTGTGGCGCAGCATTGCGCCAGACGGTCCCACGCGGTCGCTTAAGCGTGGCGCAGCATTGCGCCACACTGTCGTCAACGCGTTAAGTAAGTAGCATACAGACGCATAAATACGACGAGCATACAGTGGGACCCCAGAGGTGGAAGAAAAGTGGAAATACTTATTAATCTGCCCACCCCCCCCCCCTAATAGCTCAACCTTTTCTCGTTGTTTCCCTTGTGTGCTTGTGGTTACGTTTACTTTTATGTAGTTTTATAGGCATAAATAAATATAACACCAAAAACCCCGAAAAGCTTAACTGAGAGAAAGGTCACTCAACGTGGGGTGTAAAAGTAAAAGTTAGGATGATCGGGAAGACTGGTAAAAGAGAATGGGAATAGGTAGCTTCAAGCGAACAGGATTTAGAGAAGTCGAACCAAGTTCAACTTTTCCAGACCACTTTCAACGTTTTTCAACCAAGCGCAACATTTACCAAATTAAACTCAACACTTTTCAGATCAAATTCAACAGTTTTCAAATAAATTCAACACTCTCCAGAGAGGCTCGACGATTAGCAAAGAGCGGTTCACTGCTTACGCGGTCAAGCTCGCGGTGGGCCTTTTTAAGGGTGATCTGAAGTTTTCCTAGTGCGTTGAAAGCGGAAGGAACTGACATATCAACGTTGTTTTCATTCTTCGGCGATCGTAGCCTGAAAGCATTGAATTTGGTTCGAAAATTCTTCTATTACTAACTATTTTATTCAGCCGTCAGGTCGCTATTGGAGCCGTGATCAACTGTTCGATCCGGCCACCCAACATAAGTACTGTGCTCTCAGCCTACTCACTCATCGCTCATACGACTGGTTTTTGTCGGTTGGTACAACCTGTTCCCTTTATTATCGATGCATAGTTCAACTAATTCACACAAACACTTGAACTAATCACACAGCTTTGATTCAAAACAGCTGCTCTAAACAGCGGTGACCCACCGGCCTAAAGTGGCCGTTTTTGGTTATCCTCAATTTCTACATTGAGCTCAACACTTCAATTATTCACTAAACCAGCCAATCAGCGGCCAGCACGCCGCCAAATGAACTAATGAATGATAGGAAACATATATAAAACATCTATAATAACAACTAAAATAACAAAAAGCATGCACCAAAAGACGGCGAGGAACTGAAAAAATATGTCTTTGGAAACACGGTAACGGAGAATCGCGGCGGGACCCTAGAGTTGACAAACAGACGTCATGGTTTCGCTTATTTATTAGTAGAATGAGAGAGACAGCGAAAAATTAAGGGACGAATGTACGACTAGAACGGACTGCAATGGGACTACTCTAGTAGATCGTGCTTTCAAAAAGAAGAAAAAGAAAACGATCAATTCAAATAGTCGCGTACAAAAAATCGCCAGACGTCGGCTATCTATCGTTGCAAAACATAAATAAACGATAATAATACATATAATGCTCAATTTAGCGCCCGAGGTAATGCTGAACAGAAAATGTTGAGGCTTGGAGTGAAAAAGTGAACGATTGCCTTTCATCAAACGATCTTCACAAGTAGTCTCTCAGCCATAATGAGTTCGCCCTCTTGGTGAAGCCCATTAAAGGCGAAAACTAACAAAAACGGCGGCCGTGGAGGTAGAAAATCCACAAGAGAACAGGTGTAATTACTCAGTGATTGACATCGCTTTCGCAGAAGAGGATAGTTGGCAGCGTTCGGAGCGTGGAGCCAGCCAGCCCCTCACCTGGTCAGGTAACCGGCCGACCAACGCGCTACTGGTTCCGGGGTGGTAGTGAACGCGCAAACGTTGATAATGGAACAAGCCGCAATTCGAATGTGACTCACATCGGCAAACACGGTAACTTGTTCGTAAACGTTAATGTGAAGGCATCGAGAAAAACTGCCGAACACGAAGGTCCGTTTTTGAAGCTTTGTTCGTGAATCAGAGATAATTAGAAGAGAAAAGTAGAAACTCGCTCCCCCGAGGTGACTACGTGATGGCACCTTTTTTCTTTCACGTTGCTCCCATCCACCCTCGTAGGGCGGAAGATTTTTGTAGAAAACATAGTTTCTCTGCGATCATAGCTTTTTTCTGGGGTATGAGTACGAGATAGCGAGACTCTAAAACCACCATCGATTCTATGCAGTGCTTTTGTCTTGTTTGATTTCGTTTTGACAAAGTTCAAAAACCTTCGTGCTCAAGGAAGGTGCTAGGGATTCGTAAATGGTCGTCTCAGTAGCATACTGGTTAGTTCACAGTCCCGGACAGATTGAGACGCCGGTTCGAATCCCGCCTGAGAAGCGATTTTTGCGATGAACCTAGCACCACCATTACAACATCACATTCTATTATAGTATACATAACCAGCCGTTCATCGGCCTATTGGCAGCCAAATGTCTGTTCTCCAGCTTCGTTGAATAAATAAATAAATAAATACATAAATTTATACTGCTTGCCGAATTAAGCCACACTTCGATCAATTTTAATTTCGACAGCATTCCAAGTTTTGTCGCAGTCTCAACATCTTCACCGAGTTTTCACTTATTTCCTTAACTTACCCACTTTCACTCACTCATATCCCGCCCTCTTTAGCTCAATCCATTTCAACTGAAATAAAACCGAACTTCGCAATACAAGGTAGATGAAGTGTAAGTGCTTTATCATAGAATGTGATTATCAAAACGATTTCTGTGATAAGCCGAGATAAAACCACTACCAATCGCCACCACCGCCAATCATTTGAAAAATGAATTGACATCCATCCATCCATCCAGACATAAACAACTGGGTTTCGTTTATTATATAGTAAGGATAGTAACACACAAGAAGCGGTAATAAAACTAGAATTTCACGTCTCCTTTCTGTAATAGAGATTTGGAAGATGTTTAGTGAAATCTGTAAGGAGACTTTGTTCTAAAGTCGCCTGGCAACAGCCACAAAGGGAAATTCAGAATAGAAACTCTAGTGAAGGCAACACCTCTTGGTTGAGTGACATCGAGACTTCGTTGAGATGGAATGAAATATGATAACTTCAGCGAGACACTCCCTCGCTGGTGGTGCCAAGGAGGTGCTCTACTTCCGAACTTCTGCCTCCAACCTGTTCCCAGAAATCACCAACTTGATGTCCACTGGGTATCGCCCTCAAAACGGACTTAGAATTGGGGCGTACGGAGTTACTAGAATATTCCAATTCGCTGTAAAAGAGCCTAAAGATGCACCAAGGAAGGAGGTTGTTCCGTCAGAAGATTTAACCTGAGACTAGCCATAAGGAGGTCGAAAATGGCACAAAACAGAAACATGAATGTTAAACTCCGTAAATGCTTCTGTGCCGAACGAGGTTAATAAGGTGGATTAGATTTTATTTCGAAAGGGTCGAAATGTTAGGCCAAAATAAAATCTGATCCACCTTACTAACCACGCTCGTCACAGAAGCATTTACGAAGTTTAACATCATGCCGAGGTTTCAAGAAGAGAGAACTTGAAAAACATGAATATCCCACAAAAAAAAAACATCCTTCAGAATTTTTTTGGTTAGCGGGCAATGCCGAACTCTAGGCTATCAACGAATAAAGCCTAGAACCATAAACGATCTTACTTTTTCAGCTACGTAGACGACTTTTCAAAATAAACATGTTCAAATTTCCCACAGAACGAAGGTTAGGCGCAACGAACAAAAAAATGTTGAATGAATAGAACACAGAGAAGTTGACCAGATGTCGACAAAAGTTCTGAAGGACCGCACCCGCCTAGGTGAAAGCGAGACGACCGAGTCCATGCTCGCGCGGACTCGATTGAATGGCACACTCGGATATGCAAATCAGTTGGCGCTCAAGGCCTTCTGTGTGTGGCGAATGGCCGGGTCCGGCCCATTGAAGGACACCGACCGCGCCTCCTACACACCGTAAAATTTCAATAGGATTCCGTCTGACTAGCACTGCCGCTATTGAAAATTCAGCGGCTGATTCCCTTTGTGACCGAGAACAGGTATTCCATCGGTCGCGCACAGTTTTTCGAATGATAACCAGAGCCCGCGACAAGCTATAGTACGCGTGGCCTCGATTGAATGGCAAATGAATGTTTATAAATTTATATTTATTTATTTATTTAGCTAGTTATTTATTTATTTGTTTATCCTTACATCCACATGGATGTGCAAAACAACCAAAATTGTTAACGAAACTGACAAAGCAAAAGAAAGAAACGAACTACTATACATAAGAAAGATGTAGAAACAGAAACAGAAACCTGAGAACTAAGAACACTGATTTTAACAATCAAAGAAGCACCTGATAACCTCAAAATTTAATTTCATAAATCTTAAATCACCACAGGTGGATTCACTGCTCTGGGCAGTCAGGTAAAAAGTATTGTATGCTAACGGCTAGACGTATAGGGCACCATGGTTGGGTAGATAAATAACAAAGTCTAGGTTTACTATACACTAGTGCCCAATTGTCATTAACGTGACAGTGTCTTTAAGACCAAGAGTTTCAGTTTAAATTTTAGTTTATTTTTTATGGCATGCTGTTGAACTTTGTGGTTCTTTTCCTTTTCTTATAGTTAGGCTGGGTTTTGTTTTCTCTCTTCGCTTCGGTGTAATGCGCCTTAGAGCGTATTAAATAAATAAATAAATAAATAAATAAATAAATAAATGAATAAACAAATAAATAAATAAATCCTCAGCAAGTTGAACCAGAAATGAGAGAAGATATCCACAGATACTGTCAATGACATGTTTTCGATGAATACAAAGCCATATGCAATGGCAGAGCTGTAATCAACAACGCAAAAGAATTACATCCGACCCGTTGTTCTTTAAGAATTTGGAATTTTTTTTTATTATAATTATTCATTGGGCCCGCGTGGTGCAGCGGTAAGAGGCGCTGCTCTCACCCGCGCGGTCGAGCGATCGATCCATACCCGGGCTAACAAAGCCTTCCATCCCTCCGGGGTCGGGTAAATTGGTACCAGACTTGTCTGGGAAGATAAAGACACTGACCTGGTATAGCGGCTGGCCCCCGCATGTCATTGTATAGGCCAAATACGCATTCACCAAGCCTCTACGACTTGAATGGAACACGAATGCGGCGGCGCGTCCTCATGGGACTGATCAACGCCGGCACCTTTACCTTTTTACCTTTATAATTATTTATTGCATACGCATGTTTGTGTGAAGTAAACAACATAGTAAAGCAAAAGTTGAAGCTTCCTTCTTCACTCTTTGGCATCAGATCGTGGCTAGTTTCCATTCCCCTTATCATCAGTTTCCTTGTGAAACTGCCTTTTCCAACAACGAGTTAACACCGTCGTCCAGTGGTCAAGTCTTGGCTTAATGTAAACCTTATATGATTTTTCAGTTAACCCAGCGAAAACGGCTTTCTCAGCGATCACCAGGCGAGTTTTGGGACAGTTCGAGAAGAGGTTCATTAATCACTGACACGTAGGCGTCAATATCCTCGTGCCATCAATCACTCACCACCGAAATCGTTCGCGGAATTATAAACGCTCAGCTGCTCGTTCTGGAGTGAATTTGTTGTCCCAACAAGCGGTGTATGGATTCGAATTAGGGATTCCTCTATGTAGACGACCATATGGGTAGGGAATTTCTTCCCTTAAAGCGAACGGTTTCTGGAGAGGTTTTACTTTTGAATTTTACATTTCTACTAATATCCTTGAAGTTATTCTTTCAGAAAGCGCTGTCGTAATCAGTACATCCTATGGTTGGCACAGAATAAATGAGTAAATATTAGGTTTGACCCAAAAGTTCGTGTGCATTTCAGATTAATAGTTCCTTTATTCATACTCGAGAAAAACAGTCGAATAATTAGGGTATCACGATTACGCAGAGTTTATTACCAGTGATCCGTTAGAGAATCGCGCCTAACAATGCCGTCCTTATTGGTCATTTATTTGTTTTATAGAGTTGTGAATAAAGGAAGTCAGAATCTGAAACGCGCACAAACTTTCGGGTCGCCCTAATAATTTCTTCGATCATGTGGCTCAGAACAACAGAGTTCGACGGTGAATTTGGTGCAGGACTAATAGGCAACCTTAAGTGCCTTTGAAGCAGTGTGACGGCACAGGTTTCGGTGACTTTTCCTAACTTTGCCCACCTCAATTTGATACGATAAACACTTCAATGTTCTGTGCTCTCTCTTTGGTGACATAGTCAACAGTCATTGTTGATAGGTTCTAAACAGACTGGTACTGATTTTTGTGTCAAGCAAGAGGTCCGCTGTAAATAAAATTGGAATAAATTGTAAAGATTCAAAAATATTTGGTGATCTCGTAGATACAGTTCGGGGAGAACCAACCAGTGTTTCGTGAAAAGTTTACGAAACATGAAATAGAAATCTCTCGCACTTTCCTTGAATCTGTTGGATAAATTCCAACTACATATGTAGTTGAAGGACAACTGTCCGGTGTCGGCAAAGGACAAGTTCTGGTTCCTCTATATTCATATAAATATTACAGCACATGCAACACAATACGTCTGATCACAATAATTTGTTTTGTTTTCCATTATACAAATATTAGCTCACCTGACGACGTCGTTTACGCGGCAGCTCAAAAAAGAAAAGAATTCAATAGCCGAGCGCCTTTGGAAAAAACTCTTGTGTCTTTGTAGCGGCAGCACAAAAACCTCGGTACATACAGGGTGCGTCAAAAGTCTTTGAACTCGCTGTTTGAAGATCATTATATATGGGGAGCACCCTGCATCCATCCAAACTTTTATGCGTAACTATTATGCTAATCTTGCCCTACAGTATAGTATATTTTGCTTGCTGATCGTTGGCCTGTTTGAAATGTCTGGAGTAAAAGGTTTACGCACTGCTATGGCGAAAATGCACAAGGAGGGAGTATCAGGCGCGGACATTACCAGAAATCTGCGTATACGAAAATTCACGGTGTGCGACAACTTGGTCTATATTAAAGAGCAAGGCCTGCTCAATACCATCCAGGGACATTGAGTCGCCCAAACGCGCTTTGAAGAAAGCCTGGAAAGAAATTGATGAAGAAGTCCTGCGCGCCGCTGTAGATGGGTTCCCTAAGAGACTTAAGGCTTGTGTTAGTGCTAAATGAGGACGTTTTGAAGCCTAACTATGGTTTTATGTGCACAATGTCTAAAGTAATGAACGCTAAAAATTTCATTTCATTTCCTTCAAAACAGCCGTTAAGGCGACCAATTATCTGACGATGAGTCCAAAGACTTTTGACGCACCCTGTACGTCTATTGTTACTTGACCAGTGATTGATATCGAAAATGAATTTTCAACGGAGTTTACCGTCGTTCCCGTTTTCCAGATGTAAATACGCTATCATTTTTGACCCTGATAACAATGAAATCACCGAAAGAATGTCGCTAATGCAACAGAGAATATGCTAAGCTACGATATTACTTCTCGCTACAGCTCTTTGACGAGAAATATCCATGACATTGGTTTAATTTCCCAAGTTTGAGGACATGTTCTACCTTCGCCTTCTCTTCGGAAAGTGCAAGGTTAGTTTATTTTTCCACTTCAGTCTTCTTTTGATTTTTCTATTTCATTCTTTTATTTTTCTGTTTTCTTTTATTTTTTTTTATTTTAAGGTTTTTTCTGAATCCTTTTCTAGTCTGGACATAAGGGACGGAATAAGCTGCCCCCCTTTTACATGTTTTTAATTGTTTTTATATTTATTGATGCATTTCTTCTTATTTGGATGAACTTCGCCAATAGGAGAGGTCGGTTTCATATTGAAACGCGCCATCGTAAACCCTGACAGCAATTGACGTTCACCTGCTGAGGGATTACTGAGCTCCGTTGAAGACCTTGATCGGGAATCACATAAATTAGTCGAATGGTTGCATTCGGGAGCATCAACTGATCTCTTCGGGTTCTAAATATGACCAATCGATCGAAGAATATTGATCAGGTCATCAAGAGCTTTCGATTTGTACTACAGTACCGGACATGTCCTTTGATCACTTCTCGGAAAAGACGTTTTGGAGCGTTTCAAAGCGGCCTTTTCAATAACTCTGTTGGAACTCAATTATTTGTGAAAATATACATAAGCTTGAGCTCAGCTGCTCACGCTCGAACGACTGGTGCTCAAAGATCGATACAATCCATAAGAAGCCTTTAACCTTCCATCAATCCGGGTCGGGTAAATTGGTACCCGACCAGGGGAGAATTGAGGGTATTCAAGAAAAATTCAGGTGTAGATAATTTATATAGCAAACGATAGAGCTCGAGCAGCTGCACTTCACAATGTGCTTCCTTTCACGAAAAGTTGACATTTGAGGGAGTTACTCCAAAAAGCCGCTTTGGAACGCACCTAAGCGGCTTTGCCGGGAAGTGATCATAAGACATGTCCGGTAATGTATTTGGAGCCCGAAAAGATTCAAAATAACGATTTTTGTGATTTGCTTTTGTAGTCTCATTTCAGAAAATTGTATTTTCAGCCCTCAGGGCACGAATCGAGCGAGAACTCAGGCACGGTTCTGTAGGAATGGCAAAGAGATCGAGAGGAGGGATACTGCAAAATCGTGAAGTCTTTGATTCGAATGTAGAGCGGCAAGGTGAAGACGAGTACGAAAAGTGAGGCTTTCTCGTTCGCGATTCCAAGATGACCATAATTGCTTGGTTCTTGATGAATGGTGCGGAGGCCCCAATCGACGAATTGCTCAGCTGAAGTAGGCCGACGAAGAAAAAACTTTCGTGATGAGATCCTGAAGAATGATTTCTAATTCTTCGTTGACACCTCAGAGAACATATAGAGGAAGCGATACCCTTCAGATTCTGGTGCAGTTATCGTTATCTGTTATCGCGCCTACAGGGGCCTACAATGCTGTATAGTTAAGCATTTGCTAATGTTGAAAAGCTAATCCGGAAAAACAGTCCACAATTCGTGAACAGTGAAAAATGAGTTCGTATCATTAAAAGATAGGGTTCTTCCTTCACGGTGATACATAAAAGAGGAGTTCCCTCTTTGAATCATACATCACAGCATATATACTTCGCAGCAGTAAGAAACCGAGTTCAGCATCCCTGTTTGCAAGATTCGAAAAGCGAATTCTTCTTTTTCTCTCTGAAAATTATTTCTTCAAGGTCAATTGGCGGTTTCTAATGCTTTTTTTACCTTCAAGACGCTGAAAAAGCCGGTCACGCCGAAGCGCTATCTGATGAAGGTGATTCATTGATTGTCTTGGTTCGACAGTTATGAATACCGCCATTCGTATCATCATGAAAAGATTCTTCAATGAACAAATACAAACTCTCAAAGAATCAGGAGCTCGCTGAGTGTCGCACAACAGTTAGAGTGAAACCATTCTTTGCAAAGTCAATGGTTAAAAAACGCAGAGTTGCTGGTCAAATTGAAGACTTATCTCCATGTCAAAGGGAAAAATCGCGCCAAAACGAAAATGATCGCTGAAGGATGGCGGATTTCGGTGGAACGAAATCGCGTCGTCAAAAGATTAGCCGGGCTATGGGTGGGCAGCTTTACGGCATACTTATGTAACGTCTCGAAGCCAAACGGCTCGGAACAATACGTGAACGCATCAGAAACTGGCGATTGGAAACTATGATGATAACCGGTTCATGTGATGAGAATTAGAAGGGGCGATCGTGGTTACTAAAATTAGATATGAGGTAAAAGCTAAAGGGATTGCGTGATCAGTCCCCTCAGGCCTTCCTTTCAGAATACTAGAGACATTGTGAACACCCATAAGGCCTATAAAACGACGTGCAGGGCCTGTCGCTATACCACGTCGTCACGTATACCACCATACCACGTCGCTATACCTTTACCTTCTCCGACAAGTCTGATAACAATTTACCGAACCACGGAGGCATGGGAGGCTTGATTAGGCCGGGCGGGGATCGATCGCTCGGCCTTATTGATGTCAGTAGCGCCTCTTACCTCTTCACCACACGCACTGAAGGACTAGAATATCCCGTGCAAAATTTCCACTTTAATTGATGTCCGAATACGCGTCACTGATGAGTGATGGAAACAAAAGCTGCCTGACTTAAGGAAAATGTTAGAGGAGTGGAACAAATGGGGAAGAAAGATGTCGGCTAGGTGATGTAGTGATCCAACACCACAGCAGACCCGAGACGCGGGTTCGAATCCCGTCTGAGTCGTTGTTTTTGCAATTACAACAGTAGCTGTTTGAGACGGCTGTTTGAAAGCAAATGAAGGAAAAACTGTAGAGATGGCAATTTGGTAGACCAATGTCAGAAACAAAAACAGCCCAAACAGGAAATTTTGAAAAGGAAATTTTACATAAACAAAAAAGAAATTTCACATAAACATTCTAGGAAAAGCGTTTTGAAATTGAAAAATTGCAGTTAGAAGGAAGAAATGTCGTCTCGGCGGTGTAGTGGTCCAACATCACGGTGCCACGAATAGGTGGCGAGTTCTCATTCTGCCTCACTTGTCACTTTTTCAGAAGAATCCATTACATAGTAATTGTCGAACAGAAGCAAAAAATCATCTACCGTATCGCATTAAGCTCGCTGATTCAGGGCAGAAAAGAAGCACAGAAAAGAACCGCATTAGTCAGCCAGATGAGTGGCTGAGTCGTTACGGCGACAAAAATCCAACTAATCGACGTGACAAGAACAAATGGAGTAAGTGGACTTCATGTGAGACGAGTGTAATACGTTCCGCTGTTCTTATTGTCATCCAATTTGCAGATGTGAATGAGAGGTTTTTGGCTGAATCAGAAACGACTCGCTCCACCACGAATTTTCATCAGTTGAACGATATTGTGATGTAATTGGTGTAAACAGACGAAACCGAACCGGTCGTTGCTATAACAGCTCCTCTCAGTGATTGTCTGCGGAACAGCCGGCTATGAAGGAAATGCGCTCGAATTTCAAGGTTCTTCACTGAAAAACATATCTATTCATTAATTTTGAGCGCACCCGGTAGGGTTGTAAGAGGAGCTACTTCCACCGTCACGGTCGAAAGGCCGATGTATTTTTATTTTTTATTTATTTATTCACTCGACCTGGGCGTACGCCACGGAAGTATTAAGCTATAACCGGAGAACACGTAAAGATAACATAATAAATTAGTGATAATGAATGTTAAGAGAAAAACAGAAACGACAACGAGAGGCAAGTAGAAACTATTATAATTAGCACAGTCTGTTGTAGAAATAAACAGCAAAAATTCATTTCTCCAGGAGACATCGTTGTTTATTCAATAGAGATCTGAACGAACTCGAAGAAAGTGATAAAATAATTTCCTTAATTGGATTTCTACGTTTTCAGAACACTCTGTGACAAAAAAGTTTGTTCTTACATTGTTTTTAGCAACAGCACCACGAATTTTTAGGCGACCGTTGTGAGTCCTACTTGTGGAGAAGTCAAACATTTCAGCCAGATCATTGGGGAACTTCTCCTGTCAGAATTTTGTGTGTAATTATCAAATCACTTCTGGTTCTCCTACCTTTCGAGGACCACAATGCCAGTAGTTTATTTATACCAAGGCAGGTCTGCCAATACCCACCGTACCTCCGTGGTCAAATAAATAGGTATTATGCTTTTCTCGGAGTTGTAGATTTTGAAGCAGATTGGATTTCGGGCTGGCCTCTCTAGTTGTGAATAGGCCAAATACGAGCTCGGTATGCCTCCACAATCCCTAATAGGGAACGAATGCATGGCGCATCCTTATGGCGCGATAAACGCCGACCACGCCACATATGCCCTCATGTTAAGCTCACCAGGAGCCTGCATCGTCAAATATGAAGAATTTAAGACAATTCTGTAGTAGTTTTTCGTTTACTCTACTGCATTCTATTGTACCTATTGAGCTTATCGTACTGGGCCCGCTTACTCACTGGATCTGTACTAGTAATCCTTCAAATTTCACATTTCATTTTTATTTTTCAGGTATGTTGCAATGATGGAGCTAGGTTTATTGCAAAAATCGTATCTCAGGCGGGATTCGAACCAAAATTTGAACCAACCTATCCGGGGCTGTGCAGTCGTTACGGCGACAAAACCTGAGATGCGATTTTTTTTTGATAAACCTAGCACCATCATTGCAACATCCTATTCTAGTATATATAATAGTAGCCCGCAGAAAAGCGGTAACAAAACTGGAAATTTTCAGGTATGTTTTGGCATTGTAATAGGTAATAGCATCTTGAACCGGTGTGTTCTGTTTCACTTTGGCGCTCGTAATAGTGCATTATAAATGAACAGATGAATAAATAAATGAATAAATAAATAAATGAAAAGTTTTGTTAAATTGCCAAGTTCCTCACTTGCTACTACACCTTTTTAAGGTGTAGAGAAGAAACAAACGAATTTTTATTGTTGCGTGCGTGTTTCCTACCCATTCTCTAGAACAACACTAAGGCAAGTTGTTTGGAAACCGATTTGTCCCTTCAATTTTTTCCTTCATTTTTCATTCGAAGTACTGCATTGCAAGTAGACCTATCGGCCAAATGAAAACTAGTTGGTCATCAAAGTATTTTACATGATGACTCAGTGATTATCAGTTGGAAAACCTGCAGCACCTTGCCTGATTCACGCCGTCTAGGGTGATAAGGACGTCCCACAGCAAGTCGTTATTGTCCACCTAACTCATCAATCTTTTCGTAGAAACGGATGTCATCTGCTGGCCCGTGGAACCGGTCCTATGAATTCACCAAAGTTTTTGCAACTTTTCTGTTCATCGGTGAACTGGTGGAGCCACATCTATGTATACAATTCGAGGGGATCGGCACCAAGTTGCCAAAACGTTCCGCTGCAGAGAGACACTTATAAGCCTTTAAAACATAGTAGCTCGGATTGTTAATATATACATTGGAAATATTCTGTTTATTACCGCTTTTTGTTTTGCGGGTTATAGAGGAGAACTAGTTGAATGACATATGTGTTTGGAGATGCTAGGTTATTCGCAAAACACTGACATCGAACGGGAAAATATCCGATGTCAGTGTTTTGCGAATAACCTAGCGAATAACCTATGTTAATATATAGTTTGTTGGCTAATATTTCAGACATTTACTTTGTTGATCTTTCTCAGAGCCCGGGAAGATCAAAAACGATTGGTGACCACTCAATCAAATCTAATTTTGAGGAAATTCGCGACCCATTCAATCACATTTTCGGAGCTCTTCGCGGCGAATAAAATTGTAATATTGCTCTAATTCGCGCTTTGGTGCTTTTTAAATGAATAAATAAATAATTCAAATTTGCATCCGGCTCAGACACTTTTTTTCTTTAGACGCTGGACTTGATTTACATCAGTTTCTTTTAGTTGCACGCCTTATTGGCTCAATCATCTCCTACAAATGCGTTACAACGAGTGCAATTCTCTTGGAGAACACGTTCTTCAAGTTCTCGAAAGTTCCTTATCTTCACGTATGCTTTACTGCAATTGCAAATGTTGCCGAAGTAAATGTAAAAGGAAAATGAAAATGAAATAGAAGCAGGAAGAGGAATGCGGGTGGGGATGCGGACGGAGTGAACTAGCGCCGGAACACTCGCCTAATTGCACCTCGTCGTCAACGAGTAAGTGTGTCAAGCACGGAATTCACTGTCCTCTCGTCCACTGACCCTCCTCGTTTGTCACATCGCAAAAATAACGAGCGCCAAGGTTGCATTCGACAACCATCCGAGCTCTTGAGGACGGCGCATCGTCGATTTGAGGGGAAATGCTGATTAACACGTTGATGACAGTGTGGCGCAATGCTGCGCCACGCACAAACGGCCGCGTGGGACCGTGTGGCGCAATGTTGCGCCACAGTGTTGTATCGTATTTTTCTCGATACATTTCAGAATTTCGAAGAATATTTTTTGTACCACTTTTTAGTTGACCTTTGCACATTGTTATAGGAACCATGGTCCATGAAAATGATTCTTTGTTTCTGATTTACTGGAATTTTTGATTGTGAACTAGTTTTCTTTGCAAGTAAAAACAAATAATGGTTATTGCAAGAAACAAATAAATGCAAACAAATACTGGTTACTGAAACAAACACATAAATACGAACATATATTGATTATTAGAATAAACAAATAATGAATAATAAACAAAAAACAATTTCCTTTTAACCTGAATAGGGAAAAAGGACATTCTAAAAGTTTCCAGCTGTTATTTTTCTATTTTTATTGCAAAAAAGGAATAGTCACAATCCCCGATATTACAGAACTGTATATGTTGTCTTCGAGATTTACTATTCACTTCCATTTTGAAAAAAATTCGCCGTATTCCGGCATCATGCCACGGCCTCGGCGCGCTAGAAAATCGGTTGGTCCCACGCGCCAGACACGCGAAAAAGGCGCTGTCATCAACGTGTTAAAAGTTGAAAGGTAAAGGTGTCGGCGCTGATCAATCCCCTGGGGGCGCATATTCGTGTTCAATTCAGAATCGTAGAGGCATGGTGAATGCCGATACAATGACTTGCTGGGGCCAGCCGCTCTACCAAGTCAGTGTTTTTACCCTCCCAGAAAGGTCTGATACCAATTTACCAACCTTGGAGGGATGGAGGGCATAGTTGGCCTGGGCGAGGATCGATCGACGTGCGGGTGTCAACAGCGCCTCTTACCACGGCACCACACGTGCCTTTAAATTAGATGATTAGTTGGGATAAAACCCCTGCTTCTGTGTCGAGCGAGGTTAGTAAGTGGATCAGCATTTATGAACTAGGCGTTTCGACATCTCGTCGCCTTCCGAGACCTGAAAGGGACTCGAAACTTTTGGCCTTTGGCTTGTTAAATTATATGATCATTGTGAGGTTTCGAGAAGAGGGATCATGGTGAAACCCCTGATTTACCACATGCATCGAAATTCTTGAACACTGTAAAAAAAAGGCTGGCTACAAGTTAACATCAATTACTTCCGCCGCGCGAAGTTGTTAGGTGGATAAACTTTATTGAACAGCCTCACGTTTCCACCTTGCCGTCGTCTTCGGAGGCCTGAGCACACATAAGTTAGTGCTTTACCAGGCTGGCCCACGAAAAGCCGGTAGATCCTAGCATTTTCGATCGAATGCAGAAAGAAAACGAAGAACCGGACAAATTACCGAGAAATGTGTTATTTTTCGTACTGACGCACCCGTTATTTCTCGGAGCTGTGGACCCTCTCCGTCTAATCGTCTCCCCCCCCCCCCCTCCAAATGCCCTTCACACACCGCTAATGACTCTTCACCGTCGCCACAGGTGTTTCAGGTGTGAGAAATCGCCTTGGGAGAAAAGTACTTAGCGGTGCACGACCTCCTGTGTCCGTCTTACTGCTCCCTTCTCTGATCGTAACACTATCAAGCGCTGTTTTATCGAATAAAACAAATTTCATTCCTTCAAAATGTCTGTGTTCCGATATCAGTGCCAGTATTGACAGCTTCAGCTTGGTCCTGTGGTTGTTTTGTCACAAACTTTTGAATTTTTTTTCAATGAAAGGAAAGGAATTTTCCTACGGCGGGAATTTTTCCATAACTTATCATTTCCTAACTCTTTTCTTCTTTCTCAATTTCGCACATTTATGTTTTATGTGTTCTTTCCTACGTCTGTCTTAAACAGCGTATACAAATAAATAAATAAACAGATAAATAAATTTACGAGTGCGTGATTGGATTAAATAAGTAAACAGGTAAAACTGTTATAGATTTTCAACATTCAAAAATCTATCAGTTCGGAGAGCATTTACAACGTGATTTCGAAAAGACAAAGATCACTTTCAGAAAGTTATACAGGGTGGCAAAAAATTACATGCGCGCTCGCGCTATTTTTTAACTATTGTACAATATCTTACATACATTGTGCAGTAACTTAAAACGATACAGAAAACAACTGCTTGCGATGCACCACCAATTTCAATGAAATACCACTTATACAGAAACTGAAGCCAGCCACTTTAAAAACATTTGGTGACTATGAAGTTATATGTGCTGTTCTCAAATATAAATAAATCCATTTCAGCAATCATCTGATGAAGGATGAATTATGAACACTTTTACTTTTTTATGGCGCACGTAACTATTTGCCACCTTGTAGACCGCTCTAGTGGTCCACTATGAACATTTGAACCTTCAAACTCCTATTTCGTTATGATATCATCCATTGAATCGTAATCGCCCAAACAAGAATTTTCTATTGAATATCTCTGGAAACTCCAAAATCCACAATATTCACGCGTTCAGTCCCCAGAATCCTAAACCCAGTGCAGAAACGGGTGAGTAGCGAACAATTCCGTGCTCAAAAGCGAATTTGCTGCGCGCCAATTGTCATTATTTGAATTTGTGGAACAGCTGGTGTTTGGCGTAGTTCTTAGTTATTTTTTATTTATTTCTCAATATTTTGCTATTTAGTTGTGTGGTGACACAATTTTGGCGGGTTTCTCGTTTCTATTCCATTTCTGATGTCCCAATGCTACCAGCGCATTAATTTGTATCCATCAGTTTTGTAGCCGTCCTCTCCGACATTTTCTGATGGAATTGCTGTCATTCCTGGTGTTTAAGCTATGTAAAATGGACAATCATGCTTATTGTTAGTATCTTAAGCTATTCGATCGGAATTTCTGCCTAAGAGCTGTATCGGACATGGAGTTTTAGCAAAACTCATTTTTCACCTCCCTTGTTGTTTACTTATAAGTACAGTCACAGAACGCATGATGAAAATAACACTTCTTCAACATCTCTTTCATATAAAGTGTTTTTGTTTCTTATCACTAAGACAGGGTTTATTTTTAAACGTAGCTATATATTCCTTTTGACTAGGTGCTTAGTTTTAGAAGATGACTTTGTGTTTAGAACAAAGACTGTTTAGAATGCGTCATTTTCCAAGTGTCCAATATGTCCTTATCACAATCAGTTGGGCCAATTATCATCAAGAAGATCTTGTTCCGCAACTAGGAATCATTTTATGATAGAAGCCGCCTACCGAATAACTCATCTTATAATGATGAAAAAGTGTGGTTCTTGCTGGTTTGTCGTTCCTCTGGTGTCCTACATGAGTTTTAGGGCCCGCGTGGTGCAGTGGTAGGAGGCGCTACTGACATATACACGATCGAGCGATCGATCACCGCCGGGGCTAACCAATCTTTTCACCCTCCGGGGTGGGATAAATTGATATCAGACTTGTCTGGGAAGGTAAAGACATTGACTTGGTATAGCGGCTGGTCCACGCAATTCATTGTATAGGCCAAATACACATTCACAGTGTCTCAACGACTTGAATGGAACCCGAATGAGCGGGGTTCCGTAGGAAACGGACCAACGCCGACACCTTTACCTTAACCTACTTGAGTTTTAGGTAAAGCCGGAAAAGTTTTTCCCCAAGACTTGTGCATAACTATGCTCAGGAATTCATGGAGGAGATTCACTCCACTGTTCTGCCACTTTTACTGCACGCCAGGAAATCGTTTGCAGAATAGTTATTCACTGAGTCCGTTCTTGGGCGTAATCTTCTGCTAGCTGCCTCCTTCCCACTCTCAACTCACCTGCATCTTTCCTTTCTCGAATTATCAGTGATTCAGTTATTTCTACGTTACAGAATTATCGAAACAGCTCCCACGGTAACCCGCTGAGAAGGCCTCAGAAACGGGTCGGCTGAAATGCTTGTGCAGGATATACGGAGTCAGTTTTTCGACGTCATCAAGAAGTCGGTAAGTCATAGCTGTTGTCAAGCTAAGTTCTGTCTCCTGTTGTTCTCCAGTCTTCTCGCTATTTCTAGTTGTAGTGCTCACTGGAGTCCAGGACCCAGATTCATGAACAGACGAGCGGTCTCCGAAACCCCGTCGGCGATAAACTCGCTCGATACCGTGAAGGTCTCCCAAACCCTGCCTCATCGCGTGGCGTGATAGACCCGTGATAAACCCGTACTAAACCCCAGCGCGCATTCACGAATCTCGGTTTTCGCGCCGTTCGGGGATTATCGGGGGTTTACCAATGATGAATCTGGGCCCAGAATACAGATTTTACGTTTCTAGTCGCCGACCCTCAGCTTGTGGAAGAAACAACATGAAGACTGGAGATACATTTCGAAAAATTCAATCCTCTGTTGAGGCTCCCTCAACAGATTAAATGAGGAATATTGGTGAAAAGTCGCTCAATCTTCCTGGTGTTCAAAATATTCTGAAAAAAGCTTGTTCACAGCGGAAATTAAGAGCGAGGCAAACACCAAAGGCAAACAGCGCCTCAGTTTTGTGAGCATATGTTTTTAAGAATTAAGCTGCTTGACCAAGTCACGTTCATGGAATCAAGCAAAAACTACGATGTTGTGCAATAAACATTAAAACGTGCAGAAGCGACTTCTCTTTCTCTTGCGTTCTGGATTATTTTTTCAGTTGGTTGAATAAATCGTGCTGTGACCCAGTTCACTGTAGTTTATCACTTAGATACTTGCCTTGATAAAGAATTCTCCTATTTCAGCATGTGCTAGTCATAGTAGGAGAAGACGTAGATGCCCTATGTGCGTACGCGATTCTATCCGTGAGTCTTTTTTATTTTCTTTTCTATTTATTCCGAGCCTGCTCGAAGAGATTGTTGTTTAACCGTTGTTGGTGCGATAAGAATATAGTTCATTTTGGGATTTTATTGTGAATTGGTGTTAAACTTGTCTTGTGGAACTGTTGGAAACCCTTTGTCCAAAGTGGTCAGATCCCAATACAAACCTACAGCAAAAAAAACTGAACTAAAAACCCATCACTTCGTCCGACTCTGAGTAATGTAAGGGCTGACGAACTCCTTTGATATCATTCTATGGGGTCAGCACTACTTTTTTTCTAAGGATAAATCGAAATAGGGAGACAACTAGCTCCTTTTTCTTTCTTGTCGTCGGTCTTCGTTGCGTTGTTCATCAATGTCAACCTTCCGCGCAAACATGAAGGGTACACTGTGATGTTCATATTTCTCTATTTCAGTCAACGTATTATGTGAAACTCTTGCTTTATTGACATGAAAATTTACAAATATGTGCATTCAGTACACTTACTGTTGAATAGCATATATCCGTTTGCTGAGATCAACAACAACAATGGTGAGAATGAGCCATAACGGTGTTAACAACATAAACAACGGTACCTCCTTGAGCAGCACAATTTTGGCGAAAAGGAAGCATTCGAATGTGATCTTCAGAAGAAAGCCGACTGAAATTTAGAGATTCAGAATTTTCCTATAGTCTTTTATTTTAAGATCCCAACTCAGGTACGGTGGAATTAATCCGCTTCTCCACCTCCCCCCTCCCTGACATGCGTGGTACAGTGGCAAGAGGTGCTACTGCCATACCAACGCTCAAGTGATCGAGCCCGGTCCGAGCTAACCAAACCTTTTATCCCTCCAATGGCGGGTAAACTGGTATTACACTTGTCTGAAAAGGTAACGACACTGACCTGGCATTGTGGCTGGCCCCCGTAAGCCATTGTGTATGCCAAAGGGGATTGACCAACATCGATTACCTTTACTTTTACCGTTTACCTCCATATGGGTGTGTTGTGTCGCCCTTCTAGGCTAACCCAGTATGCTCGCCTCTTCCCGAAAGCGGGAACCTACTCCGATCAGCCCACTTTGCTTTTCCCCTTACTTCTGGCTAACAGTAGAGGAACACCGGAGCGTAAGTCCCCTGAGGTGCACAAGTGACTTACTCAGCTGTGTAACTTTATCGCGATGGAAGTACAGAAAACTGTACATGTGACTGTAGTTCTGAGGAAGTGAGAACGTCGTGGTCGATATCATCGACCAAATGATTGACGACACATATAGAGCGTCGCCGATTGCGAAAAGCACAAACATAAGATACGGTTGTTTATCAAAGCCGCCATCCTGAAAATTTCCTATACTCAATCTTGTCTATTTTTCACAATTTTGTTGCTTTGCAAGACGGTATTAACAAAGAAAAGAACAATGCTTACCAGATAAATGACGACCGATATCAATGTGAGCAACAGTATAAACCACAGGGCGATACACTTGTGTCCGGTCAGAACGGCCATTTTACGTCATCAAATCATGTGAATGGAGGTTCACTCTGAACTGTCGAATTTTGCGTCTGAAATGATAATAAATTGATAAAGGTTTCCCCATTATCAGAGGGCCGAGCATATCCTCTCTGAAGAAAGAATAGAAACGATGGTGCTGAAACCTTGAGATAATTTTAGAGAGAAGAAGAGATAAAGTAGGAGAGGGAGGATCTGATTGGTGTGTCTTTCTTCTATGAAAATCCTTTTATTTCAGCATTTATTCATCTGTGACGATGTTTCATACTCTATGGTGCCAGTCAGTGGTTGGGGTGGGTTGGAACGGGCATTCCAAGAACACTACGACCAAGGTAGGATAGATTACTGCAAATTTTAAAGCTTTTCTAAATTTTGGTCATCCAATCATTAAACGAATACTCAAAAAAAGTGATGTTGCCTTTCAAGACCCTACATTTGTCCTGCTGAACTGCGGAGGCAATCGTTCCCTGCAAGATATGCAAGTGCCAGAAGGATGTGAGGTCTTTGTTATCGACTCGAGACGACCGTTTCATCACGAGAACGTGTTCGAAGGAGCCCAAATTAGGGTGGTTGTGGACAGTGCCGAAGTTCCAAAGTTAAAGTATGTTTAAATGCAGCTCGTTTTCGATTTGACCTTAAGACAGTAGACATATTTCAGTCTGCCATCGATGTCAGATGTAATGGAACCCGAAGAATCTGACGATTCTGACGACGACTCCGATAATGATGGCGAAGGAAGAGGCAGGATGGAAAGAGTCGAACACCGTCTTTTGAAGAAGGTTGGTTTAAAACCGCTACTTCAACAGCGTAAATGTTACTGCAATTACCAATGTATTCTTTTTTTGGGAAGCGAAAAAACAATGGGCAAAACGACGGAAGAATATATTGTGGAAGTACTATGAGAATGCTTGGTACTCCATATCAGTGAGTTCATCTGACTTCTGACTTTTCTTTTTGATTTTTTAATTTTTCGAAATTTCCGTTTATGATTTTTCTAATCGTATTAGAATTTCTAATCGTACTAGCCCGCAGAAAAATTGCATTTTCTGACCGAAAAGTATCAAATTCCACACTGCTAGCAGAAATCATGAAGTAAATAGGAAAAGTAGAAAAAGAAACGGGAACTACTGATCTTTTAATCGGCCAGCTTAACAGTTGAGCTTTTTACTACATGTGTTTTCCAGAGTGCTGTGAGAATGCTCGAATTGGCTGCCGCACTAAATCGAGCTACGCCAGAGCTGATGTGGGTCGCTGCAGTTGGCCTGAGTAGTCAGTGGACGGATCGGCTGGTTAGTTTGGTGATATCAAATCACTGTGAAGTTTAATTCATTTTGAGTTAAAGAGACATAAGCGATGTTCCTCGAAGTTGCTAAATACATTAATTCAAATCCTTCGCATGAAGACGATTCACTAATGTTTCGTTTTTGTGATCCTAGTTCATTCAAAATCATTCAATTCCGGGAAGAACTTTACTGATTGGATTATTATAATTGAAACTTTATAGATAACTATTGAAGCTTATCATGACGTATGTATTGACCGAATGCGGCCGTTCATCCATCGGTTTTCTCCTCGAAACGCTAGCGCCAAAGCTGACGACTTGTTGCGAGTATCATTCGAAAAAGAGTGAGTGGTCCAAGCGAGCTTTTCCCTTTTCGATTTATCTTTTTTGTTTTATCTAACCTAATTTCTTCTATTTCATCGCCTTCCGTTCTTTTCATTACAATTTTTTGCGCTGTAATATCTACAAAATAAGTATATTGCTTTTAGACTTCCTTTGGCTATGTACTCGCACTGGTCACTGTATCGAGCTATGGCTGTTAATGAGCACTTTGCTTGTAAAACTAGGAATTGGACACAAAAAGGGGATTCGGAGGTGAAGCACCTTCTTGCCGATTTAGGGTACGATTTTTGACTTGGCTCTTGTTTTCGTTAATAAATTGTTTCGTCGAAATATCACAATTTCCTGTGATCTTTCAAGGCTGACATTAAATGAATCCCGGCAAAAGTTTGAAGCGATGACATCCACACGACGAAAGGAAGTTATTCAAACGCTAGAGAAAGAGATGACGCCTTCGTTCGCCTCCTTTATTGCCCATTTCGGTTACTCGAGCAGGGTAAACGCTGCCGATGTGGCCAGGGGATTGGCCGTTAGGTAAGTGAATATAATATCAATAGAAAAATTCTCACTTCTTCGCGTGTGCTTAACCGTAAACCATACATACAATGAGTACTTGCAGATTAGAATCGCCTCGACGGATACCCCTATCGGAACGATTTGAAAGTGCTCGTAGCATTCTGTACTGTTTCATGAAATCCCATCAGGATTACGTCCCGCTTGTGAAATGCTTCGATCTCTACAAGGTGAGCTTAGCTACATTTTTTGGATCATTCAGAATTGATCGGCTTTTTTTGAATAGTTAATTTGACTATTTAATGCTGATAAAATTATTTGTTGAGATGGGACTGGAGTCCGTGTGGACGTTATTAGCTGCTGCTATAAATCAACAAGAAGTGCTTCCTATAGGACCGTTTTTCCTACACTCTTCAACTGCTCCTCTTGGTAAGTGAATTTCTTAGGATTTCGATTGATAACTAAGGTAAAGGCGAAGGATTCACCGTTGATCATTCCTCTGAGAACGCGCCACGCATACGTGCTTCATTCAGAACCTCAGAGTCAGGGTGAATGTGTATTTGGCCTATACAATGACGCACGGGGCCTGCTGCTATACCAAGTCAGTGTTTTCACCTTTCCAGACGAGTCTGGTACCAATTTACCGTACCCCGGAGGAATGGCTTGGTTAGCCCACGCCGGAATCGTTCGCTCGATCGTGCGAGCGTCAGTAAAGGCTCCTACCACTGCACCACGCAAACCCATATTACTTTTTGCGATACTTGCGACCCGCTCCTCAGCAACGATTCTTCTTGCGCGGGCTCCAACTTCTTTTCCACTTTGTTCTGTCCTGAGCCATCGTTGTCTAGTGGGCTAGTACTTTAATCGTAAACCCCAAATAAACCCGAAAGTCTGTTGATAATTCACTGTTTGCGTGCCATTTGATGTATCGGTATATCGCTGCGCTAGTTAGTTGCGTTAGACCTCGCATAAACTTAAGAAACCCAGAATAAACTCAGCTGCGCGCATTGATGAATCACGGTTTGCGTGTTATCTGAGGTCTATTCCGGGTGTACCAGGCCGAAACTTCCCTTTTCTAGATGAAATAATGGACGCAAAGCATTTTCTGTTCCTCTTCACGACATTTCTGCAACGGGCATTCGCCGTAATGCGGAAGAGCCGCGACAGGACCACAAAGCCATTCGTGGTGAGCCTTGCGCTGTCCGGGGATCTTCAGGGTTGGCACATCGTGACAGGAGCGATGCCCCTCGATACGGTCTACAATGACGCTCTCTTGATGAGGTACGACTACTCTTCTATCGAAATAAGCGATAAGCACTACTTCCACGTAAATATTGCATTTTCTGGTGAAAAACGGCCCTTTCCGTCGTTTCAGCTTTATGGGAAGAGCTTTTGAAAGAGCAGCAGAGCAGGCACGTTTAGACGTTCGTAGGGAAAATTTCGACCCCAATGGTGAGTTCGCCCATATCTTTAGCGTTTTAAACGTATATTATAGTTTCTATTTTCTCCATGTGTCTAATTTCAGTGTCTTCGAGTGAATATTTGCTTTCAGTTGTTCTTATACGATCTGAAGATAGATCCCGGTTTTTCGACTTACTACAAGCCGTTATGGAGATAGAGTCCTGACGAGAACTTCCGTTCTACGAGCGTTCTTGTTCAAGGATGTCCAGGGCCGCGATCACTTTGAAAACTTTACATCACGCGAAAGAATTACAATGAATATATTAATATTCCTCTACGTCTTTGTTGTTTACTTATTCGCCTAAAAAAGATAAAGTAAATAAGGACTAGATAGGGGCCAAATGACTTGACAATTTCCATATGGTAGCTAACAATTCGGTACAAGCCCAAAGCCTTACGGACAATGGTAAATATCTGCGAATTCTTGAATTATCAACGGAGGATCCGGAGAAGACTATCACTGCAGCGAAAAGTATACACTATGTTCAAAGAATGCCTTTATGAGAATTGAATCATTGCATCATATCAGCTGATAAATCGTCGTATAAAACCCTCAAGTATGGGTGAGTCCAATTCAGTTTTGTTACAAGTCTTCCTAAATGCTCTACGTAAATTACACAGAGTTTTACACTTGCTTAATATACAGGTACGAATGATGAATCTACCTATTTGAAGGCGTCAACGATCAACCAATGAATCTCATTTCAGCATTTTGGCACCATTTATATTTCCGTTTATTATCTGCTGTGGCAGTTCTGGAGAGAGGAAAAAAGGACTTCTTCGAGATTCCAAGGAAAGCTCCAAGAAGGGGGATGCTGCAGGCAAGACCGGTCCCAATGAAAAGAAAAGCACAGAGGGTGAGGCAGAATGGAGGAGCACACGACGGGATGAGTTCTTCACTGGGTGTGTCACTACCAATAGCCGAGGAAGCTTCACAAAGTTTTATCTTTAATTGTAAGGTGACGGTCCAGGTGAGGATTTCAACGCCTGACACTTGGGTAAGGTCGTCGGTCAGATTACCGTAATGCAGAATACGGAGATCTTGTCATGGCTACTTGCCGAGCATATAGCACAGATTTGAAAAAAATGAGAGTTTATCACCGTATTCAACGACTTTGAAATGATAATAAGCCGAACGAGGGAGCATTCTCATTCCTGAGAAGAACCATCAGAGATCGGCATTGAAGGCGGGCCACTCGTCACTTACACTCATGGATGTGAGATGTCACAACTGACAGCATGTGAAAAGGGCAAACCGATTCCAAATCGAGCTTTTCCGGACCCTGGATTCCTCTAAAGGGTTTCTCTATTATATAGAGGCATTTTGGCGCTATGTGGGTTGGGGGGTGCAGGGTTGTGGTCCGCAACTTTACGTCGACTTTAACGTGTCATCATTGTTATATCTGCCATTGTTTACGATCAACTCGGTCGGTTTTGACATGTTTGACATGTAAACTCTTCAAAATTGTTCACACCTTAACATGTTAACTAGCGTAGAGTCGACGTAAAGTTGCGGACCACCAACCTGCACCCTCCAACCCACATAGCACCGGCAATTCTATACGAAGAGCTTAGTCTAAAACTGCCCCTCTTTCAAAATGTAACATCAATAGAGGTATCTACTCAAAACCTTTGATCAACCTCCACACTTAGCCGGCTTTCCTTCAATTTTCCATACTTTTATTTTAGGTACACCGAAGTTTCCGCATAAAAAATTCTTGGACAAAATTTCACAGTCGAAGACCACATCGGATGAGAAAAACAAGCCCGATGGCGCGCCTGACTCTTTTGCTGCAGTTCTACCGCAGAAACGAAACGCAAAGCGATCGGAAGCGGTGCGCTGATTTGAAAGTTTAGGGCCAATCCATACTCTGCAGTGAAGCTGTGTTGAGCATGTTTCTCGCTCTCGCATTCAGAATCGTAGAGGCATTGTGAATGCATACTCGGCCTAAACAATAACTTGCGGGGCCAGCCACTATACCTAGTCAGTGTCTTTACCTTCCCTGACACGCTCGCTACCAATTTACCCGACCCCAGAGGGATGGAAGGCTTGGTTAGCCCGGGCCGGGATCGATCGCTCGACCGTGCGGGTGTCAGCAGCGCCTCTTACCACTGCACCACGGGGGCCCTTCTCTGTGGGACAGCAGCTAATCTCGATGGGACCCATCTCAGCACTAGAAAATTACAAAGCGTTCTCTTGAAAAAGTATCTGCTCAGCGCGCCCACTGCTATGCTGTATTTCCTAGGTCCCTGCGCTGCACATCATCGCTTCTGCGCTGCTTTGCTGCCGAGTATAAATGGGCTCCAATACATGCGATAACGAAATTCTGTTAGCTCTCGACACCTACCGTGCTAATTCAACTACTCAAGACATGGAAACGACTTCCAAAGCCCTATATTTTCAGATCGGTAAAAGAACCGTGGAAAAGAAAAACGAAGACTACGCGACCCTTAAAATGGATCCCTCTCTTCAGGAGAATTTCGAGCCAGCGGCAGCAACGATGCCGACACAAACAGAGAACAGGGCTAATTCACCAGCCTGCCAATAGGTGAATAACTGGTGTATTTCAATGTCCTACATAAGAAAAGCGTTCTGATGTTTAAGTTCTTTGTCATACACACAACAATTCTTCAGGAGTAACTCTCTTGTATCATTGCAATTCTCATTAAAAACATGCGGGTACCTGGAGCTTTGCTTCGAAAAAAGCCAAGCAAAACTGAGTATAAAAATGAGTCCAGAGGGTATCGGGAAGGATACAAAAAATAACGCCATAAGGAAACAAATACAGAATAACGGAACAGTAAATAAATTGTCAAAATTGCAGGGTCGACAAATGTCCCTCTCACATTCTGCACAATTAGGATAGATAATGCATGCGAATCGTTTATTTGAACGCAATATATCGAGCCAAAACAACTGACGGAAAGAAGAATTCAAAATAGATCAACACCGGTTGGCAGAGAAACGGACGCTTGAAACCTAAAAAACGGCAATATTAGTGTAACCCAAAAGTTCGTGTGTCTTTCAGATTCTGACTTCCTTTATTCGTAGCTCAGAAAAGACAAATAAATGACCAATAAGGTCACGGCTAGGCACAATTCTTTACCTGATCGTCGGCAAAGAACTGTGCTTAACCACGATATATCCATTTTGACCATTAAATTGTTTTTCTTCAGCTAAAAATAAGAAAGTCAGAATCTGAAATGCCTACAACTTTTTGGTCACGCGAATACTTGAAAATAGGTATCTAGGAACTGCATCTGATGCAAAGGAAAATTAAATGAATGACGCAGGCTCATGGAACTTAAAGAATCAAAAATTCTACACAAAGAAGGAAAACTCATATTCCGAAAGAAAATATGAAAACATACACTCAATTGAAGAAATTTGCCTTTCTTCACTGTTCGAACCGCTTATATTCCATACAGTCTGGCGGTTGTACTTCTGTCCTTTTCTTGCTGATCTCGGCCCAATTCGTGGACAGCACAGTGCCTCCAGATTCCCTTGAAGTTACAAAATTCACTTTGGAAAGAGACAAAAAAAGAAAAAGACAAAGAAAATATACTGGTAGCTCTTGATCATCGCCTTCTTTACATCATCAGACGCTTCACTGTACAACTTCTTGAACATACGATTGACTGCATCCTGTCCTTCCAGTGGTTCATTTTCTTCTTCCTGTATGACCGTCTGTAATCGCGAGCAATGCAATTCAAATTGCTTTGAAAAGACGAAGAAACTAAGAAAAAAATTAAAAAGAAAAAGAGAAAGAATGAAAAAGCGCTGCACCCTTTCGATCGCCTCCCAATTTCTCGACGGATGGTAAGGTTCACTAGGAAGAGTCTCTTCGGTCGCTGACGCACCAAGCATTGTCCAGTGACCGGGGGTTTTCTTCGGCATCCTGACCTCCACCTAAACTTGGACTATTTCTCACCAAACTTCAATTACATACTACTAGATTTTAAAATCGTTGGCGTAATCCAAATACCCGGTTGCGATCCCCACGAATCAGAATTATCGCGTTTGTCTAGGCACTGCACATGTAAGGACTTCCCTACATGCGCTAACACTCGGCCTTTTGAGGTCATCACTTTCACGGGAACCGAACCGGGGTCGCCATAATGATAGTCTGATCTCTTAACCACTCCGCTACCCGCAACACACTTGTGGCACTTCCATTGACGCCTACCAAAGATTGCCTTTCGACGACTTGTGGGATCGCAACTTTCTCATTTCTAACTCGATCGTTGAACAAATCCAAGTGTCAATAAAAAATGAAAGAAACTGAGATCAATTGAATCATAAGGCACCTTTCATAAGTCAAAATTGAATGCTGAAAAATGAAGAAACGGAGGACGTCTAGAAAAAACAGAAGGGACCCAAATCTTTACCGCAACATTGGCGAAACTGTTTGAAAACTGTAAACAAATGGAGGACTGAATAGTTGAATTTTATAGTCTACATATCTACTCTCAGCAGGTTTGTAAAAGCATTACAGATTTCAGCCCAAATACCACAATTACCGTAGATCACGTGAAATTCAAATGTATTGAGCATTACTCTTCTTTAACAGTTGAAAAAGAACATTAGCTTCCGAAATTATTCAACAAATAACACTTCACAGTTGTGAAACATAATGTTCTCTCCTCCTTCTTACCATCCATTCATTTGAGGTTGGAATTAAAATACTGAAAAGTGGGATTGCTAAGCAGTACGCTTGAATTTTTACGCCCATCATCGAATACAATGGAAATTTTTACAACAGAAACCTTTTCGCACGAAAAAGTGAAGGTTAAAGATAAAGTCGTTGGCGTTGATCATTCCACCAAGGACGCGCCGTGCATACGTACTACATTCAATAACAAAACCTCATCATATTTACCTTCGATGGTGTGCATGTAACTGTGAAGTTATTCTCATCTACAGGTCTTGCCAACGTCGTCTCAAAAATCACATTATCACCGGCGTAGATCTTGACGTGATTATCATTGAACGTTACTCTGAAATTGGCTTGAATATCACTTATGGAAGTTTTGAAAAGAAAAACTAGAATTAATTACCGACAATCACTCAGCGAAACACCCTTCTTCAGAACTGTGACGGTAACACACGTGTCCGTTTGAAACCAATCATACCTAGAAGACGAAAACTCAAAAATTGCATTTGTAAACGACTCTACTTCAAAATAATCCATCTTCCGGCAAACAAAGTGCCTGGCTAGTGCTTCCGAAAATGCATTAGCATGAAATAACTGGCTGGCAACTGGTAAATGATGGACCTCGGTTTCGTAGCCATTTTTCGATGCCCTCACGGACACAGTGCCCTGCTGGAAGAGGTAGCAATGTCAAATTCGGACAATAGTGCTGTGGACAGCGTCGTCAGATAGTGAACGTGCCAGTTACACTTGTTCTGTATATAAAACAACAAAGATAAGAAGATTTATTTGATATAAGTTAAGATGGACACCGAATGAAACCTAAATTACAAAAATGAAACGCAAGTAAAGTGTAATCGCAGTTGAATAACGGAAACTTTATCATTTCCGAATGTACTCGTTGCAAACAGCGATGAAGTAAACAAAACATTAACTGCAAGAATACTTATTATTAGCTTTACAACGCTCCGAGATGATCCTTAACCTGCTGCTTGGTAAGACGTTGGAATCCTTTCGCGTTGCAGATCGCTACCTGTAACATTGTGGTCATGATGGGATGGGAGGAAAAAGAATAATTATTTTGATCTTCTGATTCTCGGCAAATGAGGCCGTATTAATTCAGCTGCAGAAAAATTTGTAAACGCTACACTAAAAAAACAGAGAAAGAGAGGCCCCAGTGAAACACATTGAAGAAACTATTAAAACAAGGGAGCTGGAGACTATCATTCACAGTAAAGGAGTTTCGCAGAAGTTGATAGAGAAGATACCCATACAGAAACACCGCTACCACGCGCGTATCAAGTTTAACTCAGAGTACAAGTGAAAGAGCGATGAAAAACAAGTCATGAGGCCGTTGTTGCCCCACTCTTCGAAATTGCGGGGGGGGGGGGCGGCGGACGAATGATGATCGATCCAAACACTTAGGTTTTTGTTTCATGGTTCAAGTCATGAGATCGATCCAGACGGCCTCTTACTCAGACAATAATCCAACTTTTTACAAAACTTCCTCACTCTGCGAGTGAAAAATTGCACCTTGGGCGGTTCAGAGAATTCAGCGCCACATTTGTAGTCACATTTTCATATGAGTAATAAGTGCAAAAATTTGTTGAGCAGATGATAGTCGATAAGATGATGTGTCAAAAAATTGCTACAACCGGTTTAGTACAAAGCTGCCAGATTTCACCAGCAACATGGCTACAACTTAATAGGACTTGTGCTGTATTTTCTCCGCAAATTCCCATAAGGATCTTTAACGCAAAAGACGTCGCTTTGAAAAAAAAGTTAGAGACCGTTGGTCAAAACTTGTGAAAATATCCGATCAGAAAAAGCAATGAATGAACTGAAGAGAAAATGGACCTGCAGACACTTGAAGAATTCTAGAAAAAAAAAGCAACTCAAATAGGACGAACCTCAACGTTATCCTCAGTCATTCCCACGTCGAACGACTCACGAAGTGTGAGCAGCGCGGTGTGGATACCGTCATCGAGCTCGAGAGCCTCACTGTACCTCTTCTCGAGGAACGTCTTCGCGTTGACATCATTTTTACCCAGTGCGGTAGCTTTCCACGCAAAATATGCACCCTAAAATGAACTTCGTAGTCACTGCTTTGGAAGGCTAACGAATACTTATGAAATCGAAAAAGTGAAGCTCAAAAGGAACGATCGCAAACCCACCGATGGGTCGCTTTGGAACAAAAGCGGCCGTCCAGGAATTTTGTCCCAACCAGCAATCAGGAGGGAGACACCAAATGGACGAACGCCTCTATAAACATCGATATCTTTTTGAGCGAACAAAAACCAATTTTTTTACTCTCACTTCCAGTACAACACTCGCATCAGATAAAGCTTCTAGACAGGACCACTTTCAATAAGTACACGCCGAAATGCAAACGTTTCCGAAATGAGTATACCATCAAAGTGGTTGAGTCTGACAAATTTATTGCCACTCACAAACATCTGATGAAGTGATGAGAGCCGAAACACTAATTGTAAGGTAGATCTTACCCGGACTGGGTATATTCCTGCATCACAGCTGCTATTTGAGTGACGAGTTGCGTTGTCGGGATCTCCTCCCCGTACATCATTTCATATTCCATAGCGATCTTTCGAGCCCTCTTGACCAGAATGCGAAAATCTGGTCCCATACCGCTGGAGATAAATAATTAAGCGATATTTCGCAACTTTTGACACTTCCTTACAAACCTGTAAACACATCCGATATGCTTGCTGATTTTCTCGATTTTCGGTTGATCTTCGAACAAAATCGACGCAATATTCTCCGTTGAAAGCACAACTCCATCCTTTGCTACAAATTTCACAAAATATCTACTAAAGCGCAGTAAACAGCTCCAACGCTTTTGCCGACAAACTCACCTCTCAGGCCGACCGACGGCTGACCGTTTTTCACAGCATTCAGGGCGTATTCGATTTGCATCAACTTCCCCGAAGGGCTGAAAACAGAAGACTGAAATCTAGACCAAGAAAGTCCACGAAAACCTCTAGACCTACCTGAAGGTGGTTAGTGAAAATCCGTAGTGGTCACCCATTGTTGTGCTAAATATTGTTGGAATTGTAAATGAACTAAGAACTCAGGTACGTAAAATGTCGAACGTGCGGGAGATAACGTTATCAAGGAATTGCTATGAAACAAAATATGAGGAACTGCGCCAAGTACTACAATTGTAAATAGGATCAAACATATTTTCACATGAGGGGCAGCACCACACAAAGCATAATAAGCAGTGAAATCATGCGGATTGAAGGGTGCCGCTAGAAGGAAACGTTCCATATTTGGATCAATTTTAACCAAAAACCAGTCCAGATTGGCATTGACGTAGGAGAACTCAAAAACACACATCTGAGAACAATCGACTTCTTTGAGAGCTCTACTAAGGACAGTGAGTGCAACACTGAAATGAAAAGCAGGCGTTAGAAAGAGGAAAACATCACTTGAAACCGCATTAGAATTAAATCACCATCAGGCCTTAAAGGACCGCCGTCATCATACCGTACGTATCGATTGGAGCGCGAAAACTCCCACGTAATCGTAATGAGCTCATTCTAGCCGAGATTTATTGGCGAAGCTGGCGGTTTTTGTTACCTTGCCGTCAGATAAGTGGTGCCCGAACAATCTCCGTAGACAGAAGTATAGATCGGCGACAAGAAATGAGTGCGGTGACTCTAAGGAGGATGTAAAGGAATTTTTCGAGTAAGGCGAATCGATGACTGCCTACAGCTCTGAAGCTGAGCCATAAGAAGTTGATGACAAAAGTACAGCGAGTTCGAAGCAGAGAACTGAGTTGCACTATATAAGGTCTATCGCTGCAGTAAGGTTTAGTGAAAAATGCCAGTAAGGAAATCCTCCAGGTGTGTAGCCAAGAAACAAACAAAGTTCGGAAAGCAATCATTCACGGACTTCAAGAAATTCCCCAAGACAGTTTATATTTGTGGTGAGAAAAGCAGGCATATGGGATGCACATGGAAGTCCTAGGAAACCATGATAGTGATGAGAATCACAGACACACCTTTGAGGACGAACCTACGAAATCTTCTGATCTACCAACGGTCGTCGGTGAGCGCCACTGAAGGCCATCGACAACCTGTATGGTGCAGTGGAACCCTGATCGTTTACAACAATAATGCAGCTTTTTGGTGATTACCAATGGTGAGCTGTCTAATTCCCGCCCACCCTGCAAACTCCACCTCGAATTGTCCATTTTGACGTTCTGTCAGCTAACTGGCTTGGCTTGTGGCTTAGGTGACTTTTTAAATGAAATTGCTGATAAGTTCGGCATGGAAAGTGCAAAGCTAGCGTGTGGAAGTTCCAATCTCATGTTCCAATCTCGGCAGTAGCCCACCAAGGGCCCCAATCTCTCCTCTCCTCTTCATTATTGTTATGGATGCCGTAACGAAGAATCTGCAAAGACCAGTTCCATAGACTTCGCTTTACGCAGGCGATGTAACTCTTGCGTTCGAAGCCAAGAATGAGCTCGAAGGGCTAGTACAAGCGTGGGCTGATCGACTAGTTCGGTCTTCGCCTCAATGTCAGGAATATGGAGCACCTTTTGACCGAGGTGAATAACTTTGGTACAATTACGATTGACGGAACAGAACTTGTAAGGGTCAGCACCTTCAAATATCTCGGTTCAACGATAGCCTGTGATGGAGACCTCTGCGGTGAGGTGAACGCTCGAGCGAGCAGCGCTCGGGCGATGTGGCGTGCGTCCACCGGCGTACTTTGCGACAGAAAAATACCGGAGCGATTGAAGTCGAAAATCTACCGGACAGTCGTACCACCGGTTGCTCTGTACGGAGCTGAGTGCTGGCCTGGCACCAAAGAAGTCGAGCGCCGCCTCAGCGTAATGGAAATGAAAATGCTGAGGTGGATGGCAGGCGTAACACGACTCGATCGTGAAACTAACGCTGAGATAAGGGAAAGGTTTGGGGTGGCTCCAATACCCGACAAACTTCGCGAGTCCCGTCTGAGGTGATACGGGCACGTGCTCCGAGCAAGTGACGATACGGTATGCAATATAGGACTCGGTATCGACATACAAGGTACAAGACCGAGGGGACGTCCGAAACAGCGCTGGCTGGATACTATACACGTAGACCTGGGGCCTTATGCTCGTCTCACCCGAGATTGTTGGGGGATGGGGCAAGGGGAGGAGTCAGCTAGTATGATTGGAGTCGGCCCGTGTTCCATGTGCTCTTACTGGCTGGCTCCTCCCCTTGCCCCATCCCCCAGCAATCTCGGATGAGACGAGCATACGGCCCCTGAAGGCAGAAAGAATTCATCCTGACCACGCGTGGACGAGTGCGATATGGCGTCAGAGAATTGGTAATGCTGACCTTGCTTCAAAGCGGGGCAAACGCTAAAACAGAAGAAGGAGCTTATCAGCGTAATAGTCTGTTACTATGTCTTTTTCGAAGTTGTTAGGTGGCAGTCTCTGTTGACAAGCTGTTTTCTTGACTTGGTGGCCGCCCTCCTCAACGTGGTCACTGACCCGACAGATTACTCCGTCAAAAGCCGCATCTACTCTAGCCGTTTTGTTAACTTTTTATGAATAATTCGTGGCTGGTGTCTGCCACTTTTGGCGACGTAACCCGTCCGGTGAATAACCACGAACTATATCACCGGAAGATTTTTTCTCAGTGATACCGTCCAGTAGAAAATGTGATGGAAATCTTCCGATGCTCCGAAATTGCTGGTTATTACGGGACCGCGGCTGAAGTGCAATGGCCAGAGTGGCATCTCGAGCGAGCGGCGGCCATCATTTTTGGTCAGCCAGGTGGTCTTGTCCGGCGAAAAAAGCTGGTCGTCAACGGGTGGAGGTGATCATCGTGTTGAACGTGCGCGTTACTGCTTGACGACCTTGGGCGTTGCGCACACACACCGTGGTGGTTATTACTTACTTATTGCGGTGCGAGGCATCAAGTAGAGCTGAGTGTTGTATAATAGGTGAAAGGAGGACGAAAACCAGTGGGTGCGCACCATGTGCGCCGCTCTCCTCAATAACCACCCTGCTACTTAGCCTAACCTGTCCGCCTTGACGAGCCTCATCAAGGTCTCGCGCGCCAGCAGTGACGTTTCCGGTGCTGCTCTTGCAGATCTTCTGATTTTCTTTCTTAACTGAGCTTTCAAAGTTCTGTTTAGTGACCCTGACTAAACATCATTTTCCTGTAGACAGCTGCTCTTTTATTAGGCAACCAAAAGTTCGAAAAGTGAGCTTCCTCAAACCACAGCGGTTGAGGTTTCAGAATCTGTTAAGTTTTGAAGCTATGAAAGGTGAGCTTAAAGGTGCCGACGTTGATCAGTCCCCCATGGACGTATTCGATTCAGAATCCTAGGAAAATTGTAAATGTATTATGTTTTAATCGGGCTATAAAGTGACTTGTCGCTGTATCATAACATTTTAGAAAACCGCATTCAGGTGCATCCAAAGCGGGGGACAATAGGTGTGCTGGTAGGCATCTTCTCACCTGCTTGTGGTACGCCGCACTGACTGACCACTTTGCTGTCGTTAGGCAAATCTGTGAGAGCGTGTAGGAGAGGTATCCGTGTTCTCCCAATGATCAGTCCTCAATGAGAACTGGACATGGTTTTCGCGGATAAATAGTTACCACATTTGTTGTGCCATTCAGGACGATTTCGTGCCGCAGGGTGGATGCATTGGTGTGGTACATCATGCAACTAAAAGTTGGGTCGCAGAAGGTCAGGAGGCGATGGAATAACACGCTCACAATCAGCAAAGGAAATTGATCTGATCTTTACCTTCTCAGATAGGTTTGGTACCAATTTTCCCACACCGAAAGGAATGGAAGGCTTGGTTAGCTAGGATGGGCTCGATAACTAGAGCGTGCGGGTGCCATTAGCGCCTCTTACCACTGTGCCACGCGTGCCTTAGATCCATACTGTAACAGTGGCTAAACTTCATTTTTCCGTAGGAATTTGTTTCATTGCTCAAGTTACCAATTTATGTAATGTAAGGTAATTAAATACAGCGGTTGAGTTTTTGGAAACTGTTAAATTTCGAAGCTATAAAATGAGTTATTGAAATTCATTCAGATGTCTATGAGTACTAACAAGATACGCTTCTTTTATTACTCCGCTACAACGAAATACTTCTAATCGTAAGTACATTTGCGTATGGAGCGTATAGTGCAGTGGTAAGAGGTGATGTTTTCATTCGCACAGTTCAGCGATCGATCCTCCGAAAGATCTGGATGCCTGGGTGTGTTGGTAGTAGTCTTGTCTGGAAAAGTGAGGATTCTGACAAGTGTGAGTTACAGGCAGCTAGCCATTGTATAGGCCTTATATGCCTTCACTATGTCTCTACAATTCTCAGTGGACGACGAGTGCGTGGCGCATCTTTAGTAGACTTATTGACAGCGACCACGTTGATTTCTTTTTCGCTCACATTCAACGAGGGGCAACGAGCAAGAAATCGCCCATATTCCGTCTTTTAATTCATAACGCCTCATGTACTCTGACGGCGTAGCTGCTTTTAGGGCCTCCTTGTATCTCCAGGGCAGTTGATCCATTCTATTTTATTTTTCTCCTCACTTTCCAACCATTTTGATATTGATGAGTTCAAGCAGTAAGAAGGAACTGTAGTCAATGACTCGTTCATCATTGTTCTACTCACTTGGACCAATGTAAAAATAGAGCTCTCATATGGTTTATATACGAGAGGAGTGGAATAAGGGTATTAATTTTCATTATTTAATTGTTTCACGGGCTGAACACGACAACTCGTTATGAGAACCTCTGCAGAAACAGCATTCAATCCCCCGAAATGTCAGACTACTCATTATCCAAGGCGCTGTCGCCATTTCTTTCCGCTCTGTAACTCAACTAGAACACTGGTGCGGCGTTCCTCTTACAACGACGTTACAAACTTTCCCGGTCAGTGGGTGGTCCAGAAATCAAGTCGAGTTGAGCGAATAATAGTGGCTCCAGAAAGGTATGGAGCTGGTAGGTGAAGATGATAGCATTGCACACAGTGACGTTTAAATGCGGCAATCACAGGCGGTATTTTAAATTACAGTATCGGACATGTCTTTTGATCACTTCCCGGAAGTGCCGCTTGGGAGCGTTCCAAAGCGGCTTTTTGAATATCTCACGCAAATGTCAACTATCCGTGAAAGGAGACAATTGTGAACTGCAGCTGCCCGTTCTCTATCGTTTGGTGTATAAATTATCCACACCTGAAAACTTTTTCAAAAAAATATCGACTTTTTTGTCGACCTCTCAAATCTCGCCTGGTCGGTCCCTCGAGGTTCCTCGAAAGGGGCCATATTTTGCATCATCCGATCTTTGAATACCAATTGAGAGAGCTCGAGCTGCTGAGCTTAAATATATGTATATTTTTACAAATAATTGAGGTTCAACAAAGTTATTGAAAAAAGTCGCCTTGGAACGCTTAAAAGCGTCTTTTTCAGGAAGTGATCAAAAGACATGTTCGGCACTGTACTGTGAAGTGAAAGTTAATTCGTGAGGGTACATTTTGAAGGTGAACTTATGCTGGTCCCTCCTCAGTAACGAAGGTTTCAGCGGTCCTGCTTGGAAAGTGATCTATAATAATATTCTTTCTGTAAGGACATTCTTTTCGTGCACAACAAATGTAAGTATGATTTTGATCCTACTATAGGGTCATCAGTGCTACAGCGTTAGAGGAAGATCTTCAAAAACGCGTCAAACTCCTAGCTAGACACTGTGACTGGGTCACTTAGCTGTGGATAGACCGCTGAAAACCTCGCTAGGCCTGACGACCACTCCCCGCCTTGTGAGGCACGGGTTCGAACCCCTGAGTTTTGAGTGGTGCTATGGACCTGTTTGTTCACTTTATTTATTTATTTATTTATTTATTTATTCCATTATTCCATTATTCCACTACACACATGGGCGCGCTAAAAATTGGAAAAGGTGAGAAGAACAAATGACCAGGAACAATACTGAGTCCAATAAACTAAACAATGGCACAAATGGTTAGTTGAACAAACAACAATTCCTACAAAACATGATAATATCATTCTCTAGGAAATCGCACAAAGTAGGCTGTGTATCATTCTCTGGAAAAAAAGTAGTTCTTCAGAAATCGCACAAAGTATCGATAATTAACGCTAATAGCAGATCACTGGTCGCTCGAGGTTCTTATTAATGGAAATTTTGACAAAAAAAATGTGATTATATGAAGTTCTTCAGATCGATCAATGACGTTAATTATTGATTGACTCAATGCGCGTCGCTCTCTCGTCTCAAGTCCTGAAACCTGTCGACGCTGCGATCGAGCGCTGAAGCAGGAGAAGCAGATTGGCTTCAGACCAACCACTCCGTTGACACTTGACGTTCATCGTAAAGAATAACTAGCGACTCAAGGTGGCGTTAGTTTAGTTCATAACGATGATGAGCCTATTGTAGCGATGCTTATCTAGGTTAATGACGTGTGGATGAGGTTCGTGGTCACTAATTCCGTAAATATACGGATTTTCAGGCTGAAAAGAAATAGGGCTGTAATGCAAAAGTGGGCTGGTTTTGTCAAACTGTGCTGAGCGTAGAAAATGCACATGAAGTGCCTATCTTATTACAATTTTTTTCAATTTTCATTTTTTTCAATTTCTTGATTTTCAAAACAGGTTTCCACTACAGACTTGAGCTCTATGGCAGTGGCGCGTCCTAATATTCTGCTGTAAAAGACAGGAATATGAGGACATGACTTTTTGAAGAAAAACTACGGCTGAAATTTAAAAAGTGTTTAGTTCTTGTCTTGCTTTTGCAGATCCACCTCCACAAGGAAACCTCCCTTGAAATAAATGTGAGCTCTATCGCAATTAAGGGATTCTCGGAAGGCTAACTTCACTTATTATTTATTAAATTTACGCTCTATGACTGAAATGGTATTGATGGTGTATATTAAAGTTCTTCTCTGTCATAAATAAACTGCTGTCATGAAGTTTTCTAGTCAAGAGAGACGAAATCAGATATTCATATAGTGTTATACATCGTGTCGCACACCGTTTTTGAACGTGTTTGCCATATTTATTTATTTATTTATTTATTTATTTAACAGTCAAACATCAAATTCCATTGAGCTAGTCCCGACTGGGATATTCTTGTTAGTAACATAAAGAAACATCAACACTACGCCATAGGCGACATCATAGAAGGTTAGTAACAACTCAGTTAAGTGGACTCGTTGAACTAATCCTCACCGAGGCTCTAGAACAAGTACTAAATAATTCAGAATAAGGACTGAACTAATTGTAAGTTCTACTAGGTTTGATGAATAATTAAGAGATTTCGTTGTTTTCTACCTTGGTAAAATGGAAGCGAACACTGTTTACCCGCTAAGAACATTGTTCAGTCTAAAATTAGTCGAAAACAATTCTAGAAAATCGCATTCAGGTGCGTCTAAAGCGGGACAACATGTGTGCTGGGGGCATCTTCCCACCTGCATGGGATACGCCGCACTGACTGGGAACTCACTTGCTGTCGCTGGCGGATTGTCCACTTCTTCGCCGTTGGCCTCCGTGAATTCCTTATGATCAGTTTTCAATGTAAACTGGACGCTGTTTTCACGGGGAAAATGCTACCACATTTGTATCGCCATTCAGGACCATTTTGTGCCAAAGGGTGGTGGCATTAGTGTGGGACATAATGCACAAATTGATCTGTTAAGTAGCAGTGAAAGGCTTAGACGTGAAGAAAACCCTTCACCAATGTATTTATTAGGAGGTGAAGGTAAAGCGGTCGGCGTTCAGTAGTCCCTAATTGTAAGGGGCGCCGCAGCATTCGTGTTCCATTCAGAATCGTAGAGGCATGGTAAATGCGTGTTTGACTTATACAATGACTTGCGGGGGCCAGCCGCTGTACCAAGTCAGTGTCTTTACCTTCGCAGACAAGTCTGATATCAATTTACCCGACCCAGGAGGGTTGGAAGGCTTGGTTAGCCAGGGCCGAGATCGATCGCTCGACCGTACGGATGTCAGCAGCGCCTCTAACCACTGTACCACGCGGACCCTCTGAATTATTATTTGGTTATTATTTGGTTAAAGAGGTAAGTGGTTCGAATCCTGCGGATGACACCATGCCTCTTGAACAAGTACTAAATAATAATTTAGAATAAAGTTTGAACTGAGCTACATAAGGTTTGATGCATAATTAAGAGATTTCGGTGTTTTCTACCTTGATGGAATAGGAGCGAACACTGTCCATCTGTTTATAACATTGTTCAGTCGGAAATTGGTCGAAAATAATTCTAGAAAACCGCGTTCAGGTGCATCGAAAGCGGGGGACGACAGGTGTGCTGGGGGCATCTTCCCACCTGCATGGAATACGCCGCACTGACAGAGAACCTTGCTGTCGTTAGCAAGCTGTTGCGTTTCTTCGTCGTCGGTGCCCGTGTATCTCCATTGTTCAGCCTTCAGTGTGAGCTGGATATGGTTTTCACGGACAAATTGTTATCACATTCTTGACACCATTCAGGACGGTTTGTGCCATAGCGTGGTTGCACTGGTGTGGTACATAATGCAACTAAAAGGTGTGCCGCTGGAGGTCGTTAACCATTACTTCACGGAATGATATATTAACATGCTCACTATATAAGGAAGAAATGAGCAATATAGGAAAATTGATCTGCTAAGTAGCAGTGAGAGGCTTGGACGCGAAGAAAACCTTTCACCAATTCATTTATTAGAAGGTGAAGGTAAAGCGGTCCGCGTTCAGCAGTCCTTAAGGGCTCGCCGCAGCATTCGTGTTCCATTCACATGCGTGGAGGCATGGTGAGCTCATATTTGACTTATACAGTGGTTTGCGGAAGCCAGCCGCTGTACCAACTCAGTATTTTTACCTTGCCTGACGAGTCTGATGCCAATTTATTCCCCGGAGGAATGGAAAACTTGGTTAGCCTGGGCCCCGGGCCGGGATCGATCGCTCGACGATGTCAGCAGCGCCTCTTACCACTGTACCGCACGGTTCGTCTGAATTATTATTTGGTACTTGCTCAAGAGGCAAGTGGTTCGAATCCTGCGGATGACGCCATGATGCCTCTTGTATATGTATATATCAACCTTGGAGTACAGCTGAAGTATCAATATTCTGCTATACTAAATAATAATTTAGAATAAACTTTGAACTGAGCTACATAAGGTTTGATGCATAATTAAGAGATTTCGGTGTTTTCTACCTTGATGGAATAGGAGCGAACACTGTTTACCCTCCATGAACATTGTTCGGTCTAAAATCAGTCGAAAATAATCTTAGAAAACCGCGCTCATGTGCAACGACAGCGGAGGACAACAGGTGCGCTGGAGGGGCATATTCTCACCTGCATGGGATACGCCGCGCCGACTGACAACGTTGCTGTCGTTGGCGTGGTGTTCGCTTCTTCGTCGGCAGTGTCCTTCCGTTGTTTCCAATGTTCGCGCTTCAGTGGGAGCTGGACGTGGATTTCACGGAAAAATTGATACCACATTTCTTTTGCCATTCAGGACGAATATGTGCCAAAGGGTGGTTGGTTTGGTGTGGTACAAACAAACAATATAAGGGAATTGATCTGAATAACAGCAGTAAAAGGGTTGCGCGCGAAGAGAATCCTTTACTAGGTAATTTATTTATTAGAAGGCAAAGGTAAAGCCATCGGCAATCAGCAGTCCCTAAGTACTCGCCGCAGCATTCGTATACCATTCAGATTCGTATTTGACTTATACAATGGGCCCAGCTGCTATAGCAAGACAGTGTTTTTACCAATTTACTCAACCCAGGAGGGATGAAAGGCTTGGTCAACCCGGGTGAGATCGACCGCTCGACGGTTAAGGTGTCAGAAGCATCTCCCACTGCTCCACGAGCACGACCTGATTAGCTAGAATGTCGTCAAAACTTTGGCAAAGATGGAGGGCAACGACGCAGCTTCGAGTTAAAAAAAGACTTGAATTCAGTTTCTTCAGTTCTGCGTCCTTGGATAAGTATTAGTTTCATGGTAGAACGACTCTTCTGCAGCTACTCATTATAGTTGTGCTCGAATGAATATTCGAACGTTCGAATTCGAATAATTCTATTCGAAATCGAATATTCGAATTCGAACGTTCGAAAAAACGCGATTTTCGAATGTATTTGAATTCGAATGCTCGAAAAATCGCGATTTTCGAATGTAGTCGAATTCGAATGCTCGAAAAATCGCGATTTTCGGATGTATTCGAATTCGAATGCTCGAAAAAACGCGATTTTCGAATGTATTCGAGTTCGAATGCTCGAAACATTCGTGTTCGAATGCTCAAATTCGAATGCTCGAAACATTCGCATTCGAACTATAGTTGTGCTCGAATGAATATTCGAACGTTCGAATTCGAATAATTCTATTCTAAATCGAATATTCGAATTTGAACGTTCGAAAAAACGCGATTTTCGAATGTATTCGAATTCGAATGCTCGAAAAATCGCGATTTTCGAATGTAATCGAATTCGAATGCTCGAAAAATCGCGATTTTCGAATGACATTCGAATTCGAACGTTCGAAAATCGTCGATATTCGAATATATTCGATTATTCGAAATTTTTGGGAGAGCACAACTATACTACTCATACTCCTCCAGTGACTTCCTCAGCTAGCCCCTACCTAGAAAAAATGTTTCCATTTGTTCGATGCGTCCTTACTTAGCGGCGGTATCCGCTCGAATAACGCTTTTTGAAGTGCGCTGTATCGTTACCGAAGGTGGTGAGGGAACCGGTCGTTGAGCAAACATTCCCAACAGAAGGCGGCGGCGATGGGTAAGAGAAGGAGGTGTGGGTGGTGGTGGTGAGGCAAATTGGCGTGCGCAACCGATGGTGCTTTGCGGCGCCCCGACGACGGAAGTTTGCGGTCACTTTTTCCGCTGAAGACGTTTTTCGTCACGAAAAAACACTGCGCGCGCCGTCGAATAGACAGCATTTAGCGCTTGATGAAATGAGCTTCGCCGAGGTCGTACCGTATCATCCGACGGCCACCGTATCCCCTGGTTCATCTTACATCGCTCTGTTCTGGTCGATCTGCCTAGGCTTCCAGTATCTTTCTGAATCTTAGTGAAACAGGAAGCTCTAGGTTCGTCTTTGGCCTTAGATTCTCTTCAGGTGGAATTGCGGTGCGCAGTTCGGCCACCCACATCGTCGTCGCCAACGCACCGTAACGTAACGACCGAAAACGGGAAGAAATAGTGGCGCGGGGAGGATGCTAGAACAATAGGCCGACACTGCTCCTACCTCCCATTCTGCTGGTTAGGCCCTCCATGTCTTTGAATCCTCCAGTGGTGGAATTTTTCTTCTATCTTATCTGTTTGTCAACGACATCTTTCCATTATCACCTGTATACGCTTCAAAGGCTAACTAGTACAGTCCATTTGCTTCATCACTGTCATAATCGTACGATAGTAAAATATCGTCTCTGTAAGGATAGTGATTATCTGAACTGATCATCACCACTGAAGTTCTTCTTTCCCTTGTTTTTCTGATAAATAGGGCTACATATATATATATAGACTGTCGGTGCTACGCCTTGCGCGGTTGGTGGGTTGGAGTTTATCAACATCCTGACGTTTCAATCTGTTTGCCGTCTCCAGAAGTCTATAGAGTACCTGGAGCAGAGAGAACTTGGAAATTAAGGCTGTCTTTGTTTAGCAATAGAGCGTTTGGGCTGGTAGGTTGACTGTGTTTCTCGACTTTTCTGGCTGTGACAAAGGCGGCATCACCTAACTTTTGGCCTAATAAAGAACTTTGATAAACTGTGGCTTCGCTTAGCTTTTCTGAACTGTCATAAAGTATCCGGATTGTGCTAACACCGTTAGTCTTCTGCATGTATGTACAGTGAAAAGAGAAAAAACCTTCCGAGAGGTTGCTCTACAGGGCCAGTCAGTGCGAACGTCTCTTCAGATCATCAAAGAGAGCTAAAATTTCTTATATAGGAGTGCTCCCCATATTAGAATTCACAGTCTGTAACCATACCGACTGAAGCGTCAATTGTATCGTACATAAATAAATTTCTTAGATGACTGCTCTACATCGATCGTCCTTACATTATTTGATTGTATGGGCGAAGACTTACCTTGATGAGGAACGGCAGCGTCGCTGCTACCTGGCTTACATTTTCATTTTTACAATTCTCCAAGTTCTCTTTTCTTGAAACCTCGGCATGATGTAGTCAGAGGCCTAAAAATGGTTCGAAATTACTAATCCTTGGTCTGCCCGGTCAAGTTCTCGGCACAGGACGAAAGCCATTTTTACAATATTTTTCGTGTTCATGAGGAATATTTGTTGGGACATACTCTACTCTGCAGCCAGTGTCCAGAAAACGAAGACGGAAGGGATGGGAACTGAATTCTGGGCAAGGGAAATTTGAGAAAGATGACAGCTAACGGACGTATGCGCTGCGCAGCTGGATAATCGCAAGGGCTCCTTCAGACTCAACTGTGGCAGTAAACCACATATTGAGAATTTTGTGGACGATATGGATGGTTTGCGCCCGCAAACTTAAAAACTGATGTGAGATTTGTGATTAGCGCCCTCGATAATCTTCACGAAGTGAATTACTGCGTTGCTGCAGCAGTAAAGTGTGAAGGGTCCTTAAGAGTGATGTGGATCAACTGGAACCTTCTGGAAATTACGAAAACAGAGGAATGAGCGTTAAACTTGAAACGCAGTTAGAGAACACAGCTAAATTTGGGAGGATAGATAGTTCAAACGCTGAAGAAAGGTCTGTCGAAATCGATATCAAGAGGAAAAGTTCATTTTTTGTGTTTACAATGCCTTCTTCCTTCCGTCAACGGTGCTACTGTTTTGCTAATGGTAGGTTCACCTGCATTCGTTGCTCGTTGTTAGTATGGAAAACTGGGTAAGGGACAAAGGTAGGGTGTTGGATGTTAATCAACCTCCTGAGTTTGTGTTTGCGCTCTGTTTTCGTTTCTATCTCTATTAGTTACGGGGTACGTCTTTCCTGGTGGTAGTCTCTTCTTCTTTCGCTTTGGTGGTGCTCCCACTTTGCTTAGGTACCATAATTATTTCATCTTGACTCGATCTAGAGCTTCACGTGATGTGACCATGTACAGTACCGGACATATCTTTTGACCACCTCCCGGAAAAGTCGGTTAGGTGCGTTCCAAAGCGGATTTTTTTTGAATAACTTCCTCAAATATCAGCTATTTGCAAAAGGAGACACATTGTGAAGTGTAGCTGCCCAAGCTCTATCGTTTGGTATATGAATTATCCACACCTGAAGTTTCAGTTTTGAAATATTTTCCCCCAAGTCTGGCCTGGTTGGGTACCAATTTACCCGACTCCGGATTGATGGAAGGCTTAGGATTTCTTTTGGATTCACGGTTGTACCAATATTTGAATACCAATCGATAGAGGTCGAGCTGGTGAGCTCGAATATATGTGTATCTTTACAAATATTTTTCTACAAATAATCAATAAAATTTTCTCACTTCAACCAAACTATTGAAAAAAGCTGCTTTGGAACGCTACAAATCGTTTTTTTTTTCGAAAAGTGGTCGAAAAGTGATCAAGTGATCCGGTACTGTAGTTAAGTTTTCGTCCATCAGCCGACCTGTCCTATGATGCTGGTAACGACACCATTTCAGTTATTTCTGAGCAAGGTAAGGGTTTTTGCTTGGGACGGGATTGAACCGTGGTCATCGCTAACCTCTCAATTCATTTAAATGCTATAGTGATACACAATCTTGCGGTGTACACCGAACACCGTAAGCAACGGCTCCTTACCACGTTCTTTGGCGTTGGCTACTCTTCGGAAGGCGCTGTGAGAAACTTGTTTTGTTTTTTCCGAGTCGTCCTGTAGCAACAACCCACCTGAGCGTTTCGGCTTTACGTGTATCGTATCCGGCGTATTCATTGTTATCTTCATTGTTCAGCTTGTTAGTATTACCTGCTTATGGTCCCTTTGGCCACCAAAACCGTTCTGCCTCTAGCCTGATGTCAATAGTTTGTAAGCAGTATTCCACCAGCGGATCAACAGCTATCTATTTTGCAGTCTCAACAAATCAGATCGATATTTAGCCACGAAATGATCTCCTGCACGCCTATCTCGTCTGTTGTCGGAAATTAGATTCACAGCAAATCCAGAATGGTGGAGAGTGCACTGGGTGATTGCTAGTTGGAAGTGAAGGTGATAGCCTAATGGTCGACCTCTCTGGAGAAAGAGAGTACCCTATATACTCTATGAACTGAAAGTGACAAAACGAGAGTCAAATATAGGCTATCATTAGAGCCAGTTCTCAATCTAAGATCAGCTGCACGTCTATGCTATTTTTCTGTAGAAGAAGGCATAGAAGTTAGAAGTAGGGAACCGACGTGGGCGTCCAACTAAGGGAGGAATATCTTTGACACATAACTGGAAGTTTTACGATAAGTACTAATCACAGGGCGCGCGGGGTGCAGTGGCAAGAGGCGCTACTGACATCCGCACGTTCGATCGATCCTCGCCCGGGCTAACCAAGCCTTTCATCCATCCCGAGTCGGGTAAATTGATACCAGACTTGTCTGGGAAGGTAAAGACACTGCCCTGGTATACTGGCTGGCCCCGCAGGTTATTGTATAGGCCAAATACGCATTCACCAAGCCCCTACGATTCTGAATTAAACACGAATGCCGCGGCGCGTCTTTCGGGGACTGATCAACGCCGACACCTTTACCTTTACTACTCTCATTAATTGAAAAACCAGAACATTTCAGAAATTTAGCGGAAAACGAATCCTACTTTTCGAGAACTAGTTGATTGACTTATATATTTATACAAATATGTAAGTCAATCAACTAGTTCTCTTCTATAAACCGCTAAACAAAAAAAGCAGCGAATAGTAGAATAATCCTACTTTTCGTTTGTGTCGGAAGATTTCTAGCAAAAGCTTGCTTAGCGGGTTACTTAGGGTGACCATCTGTTTCAAGAGCTCCAATGGCTCAGGAGGATTGCGATTGGCCTGAACAACACTAGTGTAGTATTTTATGAGTTTCGGAAATCAATGTAATCACAGCGGATAGATGTGTCGGGAACCTCCAATATCAAAATTATCTGCTGCTTTCGCGTTTTTTGTAAATAAATTGTTCAAAAGTCACTACTGTGTTCCCGCTAGGGTCGTTGTTGCATGTCAACTACCAGAAGCAGTGAATACTGTACTTCAGTGGAGTTATCGCAACTTTCCAATATAAGTTCAGGTAACCTGAGGCGCTAGTCAATGCCTAACCCTGTATCGTGATTTTGTGGCCTTGCTCCAGGTGTTCAGAACTTGGTCTCTCAACGCCTTTTTCAATTCCAAAAGATGTGTTTTTGCTGCTTCGTTTTTATTTACCTAAGTTACGACGGCTCTACTATTTTAGAGTGAAGGAGTGAAGTGGAGATGTTTTTCTACTTTTTTTCTGATTTTAGTTATTTATTTCGATTTGGGTCCTCGAGTAAACATTCTTTCTCACGATTAATACTACTTATGATAAGTACTACTTCAACTGATAGCACTCGCTTTTTATAATTGGTTCTAATCATGGAAAACGATCTGTGGCTTCACACGTACTGTACTGAATCATCGTGACATATTATACTATAACCGCACGTGATGTAGAATTGGAAAATATGACTATTCGCTATATTTATTTATTTATTTATTTATTTATTTATCATTACATCCACATCAATGTGCACTACCACCAAGATTAGTGAGTAACTTGACAAAAAAGCACTATAAGACTCAGATAAATCAGAAAAAAACAGAATTCTCAGAAACTGATTGAAAAAAAGAATTGCTCATTGAAAATAGCAATCAAAAACTCCGTAGTCCCAGATGACTTTATAATACCTTTACATGGCGAGCGATCGATCCTCGACAAGGCTGATCCCTCCAGGGTAGGGTAAACTGCTACGAGACTTGTCTGATAAAAACACTGACATTTTACAGCGCTGCAAGTCATTGTAAAGGCCAAATACAAATTCACCACCTCTCTACGATTCTGAATGGAAGCGATGCACGCTAGACTGATCAACAACGACCAGTTCACCTTTTTGCCTTCAATCGCCTAGGAGGATTCATCTCCAACCCCCCGTCCAAAAGGTTTGCTCGTTTCACAAGCGTTTTTTCTAGCGTGGAGCAGCTGGGCGAATAGCTCAACGGGAACCGTCACCACCGTAATCGTAGCGGCGCAGATGAAAAGACGGGCGGGTTGGCGACGACGACGTTCAGATTCGAAACCGGCATCTATTCGTCGCACACCATCGGTTTCAGTTAGAGAGAATCCTCTGGGCTGCGTCGCTTCGTCGCAGCAGCCAGCAATCGTCTATTTGCGAAAACCTTCTTCGTCTTGTTCGTCTTTGTGCATATCTGTCGGTAAAAGAGGTACGGTAGCGGTGGCGGGTGAGCGGCGCGACGACGACAACCAGCCCTCCTCTACCCGACCCGCTAGTCGCACAACTGCGGTCGTTGCTGCAGCCGATCAATCACGAGCACCCGTTCGTCCTCATTTCTTCTAATTTTACTCATTTCAACAGAAACTCTTAAGTTTTCTATTCTTTAGGCTTCGGAATTGATGTGTGACTTACACGCCAGACTCTCTATTAATCTTGGCATTGTGACGATACTGTTTTAGTTCGAGTTGTAAAGCTGGCCAAGATGATACAGGTTTCATTCGGCTGACATTTCGGCCTACTCACCATCGTCGAATTCTGAAAAGCCAGAAATGTGTGAGATTATCCCACCGAAGACTATTTCAAACTACAAGTTAACTTCAATGCATCGTTGTAACCAGGGCCCAGATTCATCATCGGTAAACCCCCGATAAACCCTGAACGGCGCGAATACCGAGATTCGTGAACGCGCGTAGGGGTCTAATCTGGGCTTATCGCAGGTCTATCACACCTCGCGATGAGATAGGGTTTGGGGGACTTTGACAGTATCGAGCGGGTTTATCGCCGACGGGGTTTCGGAGACCGCTCGTCCCTTCATGAATCTGGGCCCAGAAAGGGTAAAACCATTCAACCGAGGTAAACAGGCCCACCTATAAGACAGGAGAACAGCTCGCTGGGGTCGCCCTCAGACCTTCTGACAGGCCGTTGACGTGCGAACGCTGTAGATCAGAATCCATAGAGGTCGAGGAACGGAGCGAGCTCGCCGGTAATGGCTAGGCATTCATCCTTTCTATTAATTTTGGGACTTTTGGCGCGGATCTACATTGCCTTCAAAGTCTTTCGCGCGGATGTTTGTTTCTGTAGCGCTAGTAGTTGTACGGACACCTTAACCTTTCTGATTACAACAGTGCATTGAAGTTAACTTGTAGCTTGAAATAGTCTTTGGTGGGATAATCTCACACGTTTCTGGCTTTCCAGGCTCCGACGAAGGCGAGTAGGCTGAAACGTCAGCCGAAGGAAACCTGTACCGTCTTGGCCAGCTTTACAACTCGAACTAAAACAGTACGATGTGTGACTATTCTATTCTATGCTGCTATGCCCTTGCTGAGATTGATAGGTGAAAAGCTTCAATGAGGGGCTGACGTTCCAACATGCTTGTTGTCTTCAGAGGTTTGAATATAATCTAGTGAGCGACCAGATGGGTGACGCCGTCAAAAGCCGTATTCACTCCAGCATTTCTGATAAATTATCATAAACACGAATCACTGACAACGTGTCAAGAACGCGAGTAGGTTGAAGCGTCTAATGAAGTGTCGAGTCTCTTAGTGTGTGAATACTGAGTAGTAGTATAAAAGTGTAGTCGTATTGGATATCCTTGCCACGCCGGACTTTAGACCTCCGACTCGACCCTAAATCTTGGGTAATTAATCCTTTATCTGAGAAGTTTCATATATAATATTACGAAGCAAAGTAGGAACAAAGAATGAAGAATAGATAAATTTCAGAACAGTGAAGCTAGGGAAGCCCATTCACCTATGATTTCCTTTTTCTTATAGTGCCATTGATAATGCAATAAGGTGATCGAAATCATATATTAGGAGACGATTAAAGCCAAGGATAATAATCAAAATCAGAAGAAGACTGCTCAAGTTTGCCGTCGACTTCATATTGAAGCGCCCCGCAAAAATTCATGGTGCAATCATCAGATAAAGAATCATTGTGCAGCGGATATGATAAACACTGCTAACACTTGAACGACTAACGTGCTAAGGCTTTAACATAACATCTTATAAACAATAACCAAGGCAGTGAGCCTGCAAAGAACCAAGTACAATTTGTGTTTAATTCAGAGATACTGAATTATTTCAGTATATCTGGCAGTCAAAAAAGCTTTCAACTGGCAGAGCCTTAGTAACATCAGAATAGGCACATTGGATACTTATTGGAACTAGAATCATCTTCACCCACTATCAATTAGGATATCGCAGAGGATGCCAAAAGTTGCATCACTGCAGGATTGGATCGCTTTTTTCGGACATATGATCAAGTGATTTTGAAGGGTAGCTCTTTCAAGTTCAAAATTCTTCCGTTTTGCACATCGAACCCTTGCTAAATTCGAGTTCTTGAGAAACGTTTTGCATGGAACTTTGTTATTCTTTAATATTTCGTCGTTCTGGTACCGTCATTTTTCCGATATTCCGGTTGAACTCCACATTAGAGTTCTTTACTGTAGACAAGAGCGACTTGCCAATGATGGACAAGTTAGCGGCAGTTGAACCAGCGTATGGTAGCTGGCGTAAAGCTGGTTGCGATTTTGTGAGATCACCAATTCGCTCGCACCAGTCCAGTAATCGTCGTAAGGTGGATCGGAGACTTGCTAACGTTATCCCTCGTCCTTAAGGCGAATTATGTTTGTTAACTACCCCTGACCCCCTGCCCGTAGCGCAGTCATCGTAGCTATTTTGCTGTCATTTCTAACTTGGATCTATAGATCCTCGATAGCAACTGAGCTTTAGTAGTAATTTTTAAGCGAAATTACCAAGCCGTCCAGGTCCTGTGATTATTTCTAAATACATCATTTTTGCTTATCGGCCAATCCGCGGAGAGAGATAAATGTAAAAGATGAGAGAGGAGCTTGCAGGGAGCTTCCTGTTCAATTTCGATGACATGACAAAAATAAGGTGGCCTACTAAGCGGCTACAAAACCGCAAGATCACAAAAAGTCCAAGACACAAACAAAATCGTAAGAGATGACGACAGATCTCCGTTTCCGGTAGAATCCCATCTAGCAATATTCTAGTCGCTTATTGGAAGAACTTTTCGAGGCTAAAGGAAGATTGTGGAAGAAAAGCCTAGGGGATCGAGATTGGAATCCATCTGTCAGATGTTCCATTGCATTACTTCTCTTCAACTAATTAGTTTTTTATTTTATACTGAATGGGTGTTCGAGTCTTCGACAATTTCAACAAACTGAAATCAGCAGCTTGACCCGAATCTCCGCTCGTTATCATGACGGCCTAGCTGATTACATGAGGAATCGTGGCTAGCTCCGTTCTAGGATCAGATGAACATTTCATTTTTTTCATTATGATCAAAGATCGGAGATGAACCGCCCCCTCCAAGGAGCACTAAAAAATTCACAAACTGTCGCACACAGCATGCTGTTGTCTATCGGTTCTTGATTTGACTGATCAGCGGATCAGGATGAATTCTTCCTCGAATCGTTGGGAAAGGGATCGCAAACTTCTTTTGGGGACGAGGTGATGTTCGATCGAATACGATTCTGTTGATCCTTGGAAGCAGGGAAATAAGCTTTATGAAGTCATTTACCAAAGTTTGAGACTCTGAAAAAGGCGATTTTCGCCCGGGCGTCAGTCTGTGTGAATAAGGATTTTATCAATCTCGGTTCTGAGCCTTATACTGATTTGCGCCACCTCTCATATTTCCGAGATTCATCGAGAGTCGAACATGGCAACTTCAAAGGATAACTGTAATATACCAAATTTCATAGGCGCTACTGACGCCCACACGGTTGAGCGATCGATCCCGCCTGGGTTGTCTATGGTAAATCCATCCCTTCAGGGTAAATTGGTACCAGACTCGTCTGGGAAGGTGAAGACCCTGAATGAGTATAGCGGCTGTCTCACGCAAATCATTGCATAGGGCGAATACACTATCACCATGTCTCTACAATTTGGGTGAAACACTGATGTCCTCAGGGGTTGATTAATACCTACCCTTTAGCTTTGCCTTTGCCTTATACCTAATTTCATCGGTTTATTGATGGCCCGATACGTAATCCTTTTCTGGAATCCGCTGAAGAAGTTGAATCGAATGCTATACGGTAGCTTACTCCTAATAAAAGTGAAGTAAGGTCAGATACGCTGTCACCATGTCTCTTTGATTTAAATGGAACACTAATGTCGTCAGGGGACTGCGCCAACCCTTTACCCTCATCTTTACCTTTACTTTGTTTCTGGTCTGATACGTGTTCTTTTCTTGGACGGTTAATTCGCTGGAGTTGAATCGAATGCTATACAGTAGCTTACTCCTACTAAAAGTGAACAGCGATCGAACGCCGTTCGTCGGCTGGGTGCTAACCGGCCACTCTGTAAGCGCGCGCAGCGTAGTGCCCGATTCGGTAGCAGTTTTCGTCGTCGCGTAATTACCATCATCACCATCATCATCATCATCATCATAGTCATCATCAACAATCCACGCATCGTCGTTTCTCGTTCGCCTCTAATCCGCTCGTCTACCGTACCACACCACCTCAGACGAACACCGTACGATTTCGGGTTGGCGCGACCGGGCAGCCGGTCAATTTTCAGCTTTTCGTGGCTTATCGCTGTCTGAGCAGACGGCGGGCGTAATTTGCCTCAAGAGCAACAGGCCGAACGACGACGACTGGTGAACCGTTCTCGATAGAAGGTTTTGTCGGGCACTATTCACACATTGTTCGGCGGTTTCCCAGTCGCACTTCAGCGACTCGTCAAGGACACCAAACCGACAAGGACCGACCGACGACAGAGCGCTACCCTCTAACTGTTTGCTGCCACCGTCGACACCACCGTCGCATTCTATTCATAACGACACCACACCTATCTCCATTGCCACCGGCGTGACGAGTTCCGCCTCAATGAGCGATGCACTGGGTTATGCGGCGAGAAGAGGTATTCGTTCTTCCAGCGAAGTTGTCTTGGGCCTTCGCCGACAGACTGCACGTGGGAGGTAGCGGTAAAGGTAAAGGTAAAGGGGTCGGCACTGAACAGTCGCTGAAGGATGCGCCATACCATCCATGTTCCACTGAAAATCGTATAGTTCTGGTGAATGCGTATTTATTTTTGTTTATTTATTTTATATTTGTTTCAGTCGTTTAGTACTTATTTTATGCAAGAGAAATCATCTTGGTCAAATGAATCGAGAAAGTACTATTTGGTCTATGCAATAACTTTTAAGGTCAGCGTAGCCAGCGTCTTCACCTTCCCAGACAACTCTGGTGCCAATTTACCGACCTCGAAGGAAAGGAGGGCTTGGGTCAGCCTAGGCGGGGATCGATCGCTCGACCGTGGTGGTGTCAGTAGCGCCTCTTACCATTGCAAGAGGCGCGTCCTAGAGTATAGCGGACTCTTGAAACAGTTTGGTTCTATATAATGCCCTTTGCTTGGCATCAGTGAATTTTGGAACAACAAATTCTATTGAGTTTTCTGCAAACACGAGCGTATTAGACACAAATTTCCCAACTGTTTTTCCGAAATATCGATATGCCGATGTGATCCGTAATTCGAATCCTGAGGAAGGTAAAGTCGAGAGAAATCATTTTGGTCAAATGACTCGAAGAAATAGGAGCTGTTAAGGAAATTTCGGTTCTGTTGAGCGTACTTTTCGAACGATCCACTATTCCAATGGCAGATCGCTAAAGGACCTTTTATGCCTTAGTCTGGGATGGATGATTTCCAGCAGTTTAATAAAAAACGAGCGAAAAGCGGCTCTGAAAAATCTTATAACCTGAAACAATTTGACCTCGTTTAAGAACTCGCAAAACCTTAGCTCCAAATTTTATTTCATTTATTTCAAAATCCAGCACGGAACAAAAAACCAGTAAACCGAACCAATAGCGAAACACTGCTGGACATTATAATCTAAAAAACAAGGTAGGACTATTTACAAACTAGGGAGACCAGAGACCAAGGAATCTTACGTCAGCTTGCAAGATCGAAGGTTGAGGGCCCTAAGAGAACTAATCAACACCTTCAGCTTTCTATCATTTATTCAATTCTTTGGGCATCAGAGGAGTTTCCCGTGCTGTTCAAATTCCCGGTATGGTTAGAGGTGTGGTGCTGGTGTGAAGTGCGTTGAGTGTGGCCGTCGATGAATCGTGTATTGTCTGGCGGTTAGCGTATAATCGCCTTTCGAGTGTGCTTCTCCATAACAAAACACTCTTCTTCAGCCCGTTTTCGCGGTCCTCCCTAGCCACCCCCATCCCGCTCGCGCTCGCGCTACCGTACACCGCCGTTCGACTGTCGTCGACATCGCGTCAACACTCTCGTTTTGTCGAGACTGAGATCAGCTGCTGCTCGACTTTGAAAATTTTATAGTTTTATTGGAACACCTTCAAAAACTTCCACGCATATCGCTTCTGAGCATGAAACATGACTGGTGCAGAAAATATCTATTTTTAGTGTTGTTGTATAACGATTGCCTTCCATGGTCATAATAAATTGGAAAGTATGGAGTCAGGCGTAGTGCAGTCGTAGGAGGCGGCATTTCCATCCTTGTATTCGAACGATCGATCCTTCCTCATGCTATCCAAGCCCACTACCAGTCTGGGTCTAAGTGGTTGATGAATTGTTGTGAATTTTATGAAATCCGACGGGCCGGAGGACCATCTAGCAGATGTTAGAGAATTTATTCAAGAACAGAATGCTGAAGAAAGTAACGCAATAAAAGTCCCGTTTTTAACGATATGACCTTTCCTAATCTTTCTTTTGTCCTCGAAAAATTCTTCGATTGCTCGACTTCTTGAAAAACTAAATATTAAAAAAATTGTCTGGCAAATCAAATATCGTGAGGTGGACCGGTAGATTTTTCACGAGACCCAGGAGGACGCGCCGCGCATTCGTATTCCGCTTTATAAACTGTGAAATGACTAGCGAGAGCTACACATACAAGTTTCTAGTCCAGTTAAAGTGCCGCATCCTTGTCTTTTTACAATTATTGTTTGTCTTGGACTGGATATTTTGAATGAATGAATAAATCCTCACCTTGTTCCTAGTCTGGTCAGACAAGTCCAATACCAATTTACCTTGACAGGAAAGGAAGGCTTGTCTACCCTATATAGTCTCGATCGAGCTATCGAAAAGCGGTGAGGAGCGTCAATCACTACTATGTTGGCTTTATATGATCCTCAAATCCTAGAAATCAAATTTGAAGACTTTTTTGGTCACTACCGCTCTTCCTGTTGCCGTTATCCAAATAAGGGGACTTCTGGATATGAAAACCTTTCAAATCGAAGGCGTCTGCCACATTGTTTTGATTCTTGACTCGACCGTTGTACACACTTTATTTGATAGTCGAACAAGAATCTTCGCAATTTTTATTGTTTTATCTTTTAATTCGTAAGACTGAGAGAAGGGGGCCAAGTGCCACTGAAAAACGGGCCTTCTCATGCCGAACATCTGTTATCTTCTGTTGTCTATTGACGCGTTGTCTTCATTTTCATTTTTGTAGTTACATAATTTTGAGAACCTTCAGTATCATCTATATTTCAGTGAGATGGACACTCGCTGGCTGTCGCTCGTCTCGCCGTTTCCGCAGCTCTTTCCGCTTCCGCCGCATCCGTTCGGCACCGCGACCATTGCGTCGTTCTCTCCACGAGTTCCGCTGCTTCAACCGCAACTCGCACCATTTCGGAAGAAGGACAAGTCCAAGCAATTCCTGGTCGAACAGCTGCTACCGAGTGAGGACGAAAAACAACCTCCTCCGTCGCCGTTGATGCAGCTTACCAAAAGCCTGCCATCGGTGAGAATGCGTGAATTCCTAGCCCGAATGTTTAACCTTGAATTTGAGCAGTGGCGGGATCTGAGATTAATATTCATCGAAGGATCGCCAAAGGCAGGAAGCTGACGGTCGCAGAACGGCAGGTTATTCTGGCTAACGGTGGAGGCTCTACTTGTAAATACAAAAAGGCAAACCTTTATGGCAAACGCAAAGGTGAAAGGAAAGGAGTTTGGTCACTCCAGGGTGCGCCATGGACTCGCCATCCGTTCGGAATCGTAGGGGCATGACAAGTACTTGACGTGTGTAATGACCAGCCATTCAGCGGCCTGTAGGCCGCCAAATGAACTAACGAATAGTAGGAAACATATACAAAACAGTAATAATAACAAACAAAACGAAGAACAAAAAGCATGCAGCAAAAGACGACGAGGAACTGATGAAATACGTCACTGGGAGTACGGTAACGGGCAATCGCGGCGGGACCCTAGAGTTGACAAACAGACATCGTGGTTTCGCTCAATTATTAGAAGGATTTGCAGGGCTAATTCGGTGTCTTCATCTTTCCAGACACGTCTAGTACCATTTTACCCGCCCGTGGAGACATAGAAGACTCGGCTAGTCTAGACGAGGGTCGATAGCTCGACCGTGCGAGTGTCAGTAGCGCCTCTTACCGCTGTACCGATAGTTTCTGTAAAATAGGCTCGGCCATAGTTCATCGCACATTCTTGCAGTTCTACAGTTTAGGTGCTACCACCGCAACCGTTGGAATTCGTAAATGGTGGCTACGGCATGAAAAACCCTCTGGCAACCGGAAGCACATATCGAGACGAGACGACAGCCACAGCGACAGCCAGCGATCAAGGACAATACAGCTGCCGCATCTGCGGTAAGGTGAGGGATCTAGAAACTTTCAGGGTTAAGGTGAACTGGGAAACTTTTCTTGGGAAATGTGGGAGGCAGATAAACCCTTCCAATCGAAAAAAAATTAAACATGTGGTGGAGCAACGTCACGTAGAAAATTCAAAGAGACCAAATTGTATGAAAGCGGCTTTTTCGTCCGAGTTTTTTAGTCTTTGACCGTTGTTGTGGCTCACTCATTAAACGGATCGCTGCTTGCCCTGCGGATACGGTACCATTCTTGTAAATCTTGTAAATTGGAGTCATCTTATTCTTCCCATTCCGAGAGTTTTTAAAAGGTCCTGTGACGTAAACAACCACCTGTGATTGATTCCGCTAAACTGCATACCCAAGCGCTTCAGTTGCGTTTAAAAACCGATCTATATCGCTTAAATCGCGTTTTGGCGGAAAAATACCGACGGTACTGTATACAGTCAAAGATATCCGTTTAAGATTCAAAAAGATATTCGTTTTCACTTTTTTGGATGTAACTCCTTAGGGACTGAAGCTTTTAAAGTGATTTTTTACAGTTAATGGAGAGTGACAAGGATGTACACATGCTAGTTTCGTATCGATGAGGGCCTGGAATTTCTTGAATTTTCCCAGCAGTAAAGTAAAATGCGCACTTTTAAGAAAGCGGCCTCGTTGACAGTGACTTTTCCCAGCTCCAAAAATCCTTAAATGTTTCGAAAAAGTTAGGAGCGCTTCAATGGGCGTATTTTCGATCAAACGATCCTCTGCTTTTGCTGTATGTTTCTGTATGCGCATAAGTGTCTTTATAGGGGCTGATAGGAGAATCCTTGCAGAAGTTCGCCCTTCAGCGTCTACTGAATCGACACACCAAATGCCATTCGGATCTGAAACGATATCTGTGCACGTTTTGCGGCAAAGGATTCAATGACACGTTCGATTTGAAACGACACACGCGAACACATACAGGTACCGTAACCGCTAGCACCGTTCTTTACGAAATTAATCGTCTTTTCAAAAGCACAGCGATGAGCAGCGATCAGAATTTTTTTCATTCACAGCCAGTTACAGTGCACTACAGCTAATGATGAGAATTCTTTCATTTACAGCCAGTTACAGTGAACGATGACCGAGCCTTCATTCTTTCATTTTTCATTTGAATTTTGCGATTTTTGCGATATACGAATGGGAAGACGTCCCGGATTTTCAGCTTATTTCGGTTTTCCGTTTCTTTGCGTTCATTCGTTGTACAGAATCCGGTGCTCTCACTGATTTAGAGCTTTACCCCTGTGTTTGCTATGCCTACCCATTTCAAGTTGTTTTGAAAATTATCAAAATCCAACTTGTTCTTTGTAAATGGCCACATGTTTACTGATAATTATTGGATTCACTTGAAAAAAAAAACAAGGAGATCACATCAATGCCGCGGAAGCATGTTTGTTCTGGAGGTTGATGAAGATTCACAATTGAATCAAGTAAATTTCCTTGGTCTCTTCAATTAGTGCTAATGCGTGACTTGTGCAGCAACACCGATATCCCCGTTTCCTATGAAAACCTCAATTATGCATTCAAAAAGCATTTCCTGTATTCAGCAGAAGTATTTAATGTTTAGAGATTGCTTCTATTTATTTATTTATTCATTTATTTATTTATTTGTTTATTTATCATGCACGTGAGGTGTGCCATACCATGTCTATAGTATGACACACTCCACGTGCATAATAAATAAATAAATAAATAAATAAATTAATTAATTAATTAATTAATAAAAACATTTCGTAAGCAAATAAATAAATAAATAAATAAATAAATTGCAGCCGCTACGCATCAATTTAATTAATTTTCAACTCTTTTTTTCTAGTTTACCTTCATAATGTTCTGCATGACAAACCTATCTTCCTTAATATTCTGCATGCTTTGATCGTTGAGGGCAATGCAAGGGCAGTACAAAAATCTTACTAAAAAGCGAGCTCAGCTACAGCACAGCAAAACGCTGCTTAATCGCCTCAATATTTTTCACCTTGCAACACCCGTCGAATCGGGGATCGACTTACAAGGGAGGTCAGTGAACTTCCCCCGACGATTCTTAACAAGACCTATATGGTCTTATAGAGCTTGAAGCGTAGATCACAGATATGTAATTTATTTTTGCTGAATGGCAGTGGGTGGCCTCAATATCTATAAGACCATATAGGTCTTGTTAACACCCGTCGAATCGGGGATCGACTTGTTAGTCACAGAATGCGCACATAGCTGTCTACCCGATAAGCGTCCAAATAGGAAGAATTTTGTGTCTGTTACCTAGCATTTGCTGACTTTCAATTTTTTGGAGAGGAATTTTCAGCAATTAATTTTCTAAAAAATCAGAGCGGCTATCATCATCTGTGATTCTCTGCGCGCGCTCCAGCTTGGAGCAATGTAGAAACATGCTACTCTCATGAGATCTCGGAACAGCAGGTAGATATTCTACCTTTTTGCCGTGTTCTTGCTGGTTATTACTATGTACTGTAAGAACATTTCTAGCTCTATGCATATACCTATTAGGGTAATCTCACGTGTAACCCTCTACCATATTTTTGTATTATTTAGTTTATTTATTTTTTGTTTAATAATACGTATATATTTATCCCCTCTCTTACTCGAGTGATATCTTCTTTGATCGGAATACTATGAATACTCTTGTAGAAAGAGTTGTCTCCTTTTTTTCCCACATTTTCCCACACCACAACTACAGTACCGCTCATAACTTTATAGCTCCAAGCCTATACCTATTAGGGTAATCCTGAAGGTAACCTTATCCCAGAAAGTGTACAGAACGCTTCAGAACGCTTTTTCATTTTTTGTTTGAAGTACGGTTGTTTGATTTTGAACACATCAGGCGATCGGTTGTTCTATTATTAGGTTGGTAAGAAAGTTCGTGCCGTTTTTTTTAAACGACCGTTGTATGCTTGATTAAAGCTTTCGGAGAGTTTGATGCAGCATTTAAAAGAGAATTATTTGTTCTTCCACATGGTTCCTTAGCCGTCTATCGAATTTCAAATTTTATATTTTTGGCGTATAAAGTGAAAAGTGAATAATGTAAAATTGACCTCACCGACGGCGAATTTTTTCTGCTCTGACATCGAACGGTTTTCAGAACTTAGAACAGCCTTCGAAAGATTATGAAATTCTCTATAAGATGGTGTACTCACTGTGTTTTGCTCCAGACTTTGTGAACTTTCAGGCCACTACAGTGAGACGTTCATAAAACAAAAAATATTTTTTTTCGATGCTGCTATTGCTCTCATTGCTAGCGGTGAACATGAGTTCTAAGGATTATTTTAGAGAGAGTTCTTAGCTCTATCTGACGTTCTACATTCAAGTTTCAAAATGACATTATTTTCTTCTTCCTGTCATTCTGAACGATTTTTGGGACAGACAAGTTATGAGCCGTATTGTATCACATGAAACTGTAGCCTTCTCCAGTTGCGGCGCAAGCTGAGCGCATATCGTTCACCGGCATTCAGTGGAAACTGGTCTGTATAGCGTCGGGGTTCTTTTTTGTCGGTGACGAAAGCCTCCCAGGCATTACATGAGATTACTGCCATTGTCATATAGCGGAATAAACCTCGGATGGATTTATGAATCTGAATATTTGCAGAATTATACCTGAATCACCAGTCGTCAGTTACCTTTACCTTTACTTTTATACCTAAATCACGGGAACAGGAAGTCAGACAAATGAAAAATATAGAAATCGAAAATTAGCAAAAGACATAAAAGTATTCTGCCCTTACGGTTGATGGTATTTGACATTTGAGTAGCTGCTGTGTTGTGTTAACTTATTTTATTTTATTATTATTATACAAATGCGCACATTATTTCGAGCGACCTTCTATAATTTTTCTTTTTAGTAGTGTTATAAATGTATGTCTTTTCTTCTTTACATTTGATCATAATCGCGTCTGCAACGGCCGCATGAAATAAATAAATAAATAGGGAGAGAGAAATCGAACAAATAGAAATAATAGAAATAAAATAAAGGAAATCGATAGGCAGACATTGAACAGCAGTTAAGGTTTGAAACCCGATGATCTTGGTGAAGCGCCAGATTTGATTGCAGAATTTCATAGAATAATTTCACATAACAATTGGGCACTAGTGTATGGTGAACCTAGCACCTCTCTTTTTCTATATTTTATCTACTCAACCGTGGTGCCCTATATCTTAGCCGTTAGCATAGTTTATACCTATCTGCCCAGAATATGTAATAACCCATCTATGAAGACTGAGTGATTTATGAAGTTTAAATGTTGAGATTAACCAATGTTTCTTTAATTATTATAATGTGTGTTTTTAGTTCTAAGGTCTCGTTTTCTGTTTCTACATCTGTGCTGTGTAGTGTAGTTCTTTTCTTTTTGTTGTTCCATCAGTGTAGTTACTAATTCTGGTTGTATACACATCCATGTGGATGTAGGGATAAATAAATAAATAAATAAATAAATAAATAAATAACGTTCTCATTGAGATATAGACTCGCTTAGTGGTAAGATACATATTTTTTTGCTGCTCAAGTCTTCAGAATAAAACAGCTTAAAGAAATTTGTCAAGGAGTGCGACCGTACAAATGCGAGCAATGCGACAAGTCGTTCACGCAACGCTGCTCATTGGAATCCCATCTGAGGAAAGTTCACGGCGTATTGCACAACTATGGCTACAAGGAGCGTAGAAATAAAGTGAGTAACCTTACAAAATTGCTTTTTGTTCATCAGGTGTACCTCGGTTTTTCTTGATTTTTTGGTGGTTCAAAGAGAAATGTTTGCTAATGTCATGTGCAGTTCCGCACTCCTTTAACTCTATAGCCTATGTTGTAGTGAACCCTAATAAAATCGCACAAATGAGAGGTCCCTTAGAAGTCGTTTGACTTTTCTGAATTCCATGTTCACCATCGTCATCCTTATCGTGAACAGGGTAGCAGAAGTATGAACTGGGTTCATGCGAATATCACGATACAGTATTAGGTGGTGTGTAATGATAACTTTAGGCAAAAAAGGACTTTTGTAGCAATAAGTGGTGAAAACAACAAGTGTGGGAAAATTGAAAACAAGCTGCGATGCAAAAGCGATATACATTTCGAGACTTTTTTATTTGGTTTACGCGGTAAGGGATCACTGATTGAAACCAGAGCCCAGATTCATGAACGGACGAGCGGTCTCCGAAACCGCGGCACAGCCAGTACCAGACGGCAGAGTCGATGAGAGGTTGCGTTTAAGATAGGAAGTTTAGGATAAGTAGACAAAGATGGGCGCCGTTCGGGCTATATCTCGGGGTTTATCGGGGGTTTACCAATGATGAATCTGGGCCCAGGGTTTCAAATCGATCTCAACCTCATTCTCTGGATAAAAAATTTAAGGTCGGTATTACAAACAAGCGGATTACGGGATTTGTCAATTAGCAGATGTGGGGTATTTCTCTGGATCTCTGAAATGGTAGGGGGCGTGCGTAGTGCAGTGGTAAGAGGAGATACTGACAGCTACTGCTCGAGCTTTCGATCCGCCCCGGGACTAACCATGCCTTCCACCCTTCCGGGGTAGACTAAATTGGTGCCATACTTGTTTGGGAAGGTCACTAAGAGACATTGACTCGATATAGCGGCTGGTCACTCAAGTCATTATAGACTAAATAAGCATTCACCATGACCATGATATTCTGAATGGATCACGTGTGCGTGGCGCGTTCTTAGATGAATGATCAGCGGTGAATCCTTTACCTTTACCTTCTACTAAAGTGTTATTGCTTGAGGTGTTCGTTTGCGAAGAGTGCGGCTTCACGTCAGAACTCTTCGACGTTTACGTTTCTCACCTGAAAATGCTCCATCCCTTCTCCGCCGCTCTCCTGCGTCTCTCAGCGCCTCCGAAGAAATTGCAAGTAGGCTGTGTTGATGAATTTTGTCAGGTTTGAGGTTTTCTGCTTCAAGATTACGTGTTAGTGGGTTGTCCAACAGGAGGTAGGTACCTCTTCAACTTGTGAAGACTAAAAAGATGTTTAGTGATGTTCCATAAGGAAAAGCACCATCTATTTCAGGCCGCTTCCCCAACGGGCACAACTGTTGCCAACTCCTGAATATGCTATATATTTATGAGAGATTTTGTTTTCATATTACCATAGAGGTCTAGTTTACAGCTTTACTTGTTGTCCTCGTAGTAGTTCCATGTCATCATTGTCATGACCGAGCATGACGTCGCTAATTTGTCCACGACTATATTTCTATGACAGTACACATTATGACAGCACACTTTCCGATGACACTCGTCGACCATAGACAGCTTCGCTCTCATTGTGATACGCTACAGTACCGGACACGCCTTTTGATCACTTCCCGGAAAAGCCGCTTAGGAGCCTTTCAAAGCGGCTTTTCTGAATAACTCCCTCAAATATCAACTGTTCGTGAAAGAAAACGTATTGTGAAGTGCAGCTGCCCGAGTTCTATCGTTCGGTATATAAACTACCCACGCCTGAAAACTTTTTCAAAACATCGATTCCTGTGCCGACCCCTCAAATCTCGCCTGGTCAACCAGAAGGTGCGTTCTCCACAGTGGGCCCATATTTTGCATTTGCACCGATCTTTGAATACCAGTCGATAGAGCTCGAGCTGCTGAGTTCAAATATGTGTATATATTTTTACAAATAATTGAGTTTCAACAAAGTTGTTGAAAAAAGCCGCTTTGGAACGCTCCTTTTTCGAGAAGTGATCATAAGACATGTCCAATACTATATATTCCTATATCTCTTCGTTATTATTTCGTCATTCCGGTGTTCCATTGATTTCTTATCAATTTGTGGCCACTTATCTTTGGGTGTATGAGGCCCCACTCGTTCGAAAAACTCTCGTGGTCCATTCATACTCGGCTGCAAACAGTGCGACAGCGGACACTGTAGGGCTGAGTTGTAGCTCTCGTATAACTGTAGGCACCACCAGCGAAACGTTTTTGTTTGAACGGTGATGTGGATTCCTTTGTGATGGAGTAAAAGATAAAGATAAAAAGGGTAGCGTTGATCAGTTTTCTCGAGGACGCGCCACGCGCTCGTCTTCCACTGAGAATCACAGAGGCCGCGTGAATTCGTATTTGGCCTATACAATGACCTGCGGGAACAGCCGGTATACTAGTCGCTATATTTATCTTCTCAGAGAGGCCTGGTAACCCGACCCCGAAGGGATGGAAGGCATGGCGAGCCCGAGCGGAGATGGATCGTTTGACTGTGTAGATGTAAGTAGCACCTTTCACCACTGCACCACAGGCGCCATGAAACCGTAGTTCCAATGCAATTGCAGCACTATTTCGCCGCCGAGTATGAACGTCTTTTACGGTGCAGAAACCTTTTTGGACTGTTTGTTCATAATCCAATGATTTTTCGTATAAATTTCTGAGTTTTGGTTGTTAATTTGCGAATTTAAAAGGTTCCAAGTTTTCAAGTATGAAGCTGAAAAAGGAAGGTAATATTTCACTGCGATCGGAGTTTAACTCCATCTGAAGCGAGTCGGTCCTTAAACAAGCAACCAGTAGAGGAATTTCAGCTATTTTCAGTTCCTTTTTCATATTCAGCTGAACAACTTTCGTGTAGACAATTCCGACTGACATTTGTCGTTCTTCGATATTCATTTGTCAGTCTCAAACTCTTATTGTGATAGGGCACCCGGTTAACGTTCTACTTGTCACTTGTATCACGCCGGTTCTTTTCTAAAATGTTACTCCATGGGTTCTGGCAGATCACTTGAGTTAAAGAAGAGCACTTTCTCACTGATGGTTATTGAAAACGATTTCAGGCTTGTATTTTGTCGCTCTGTTGAAAGTGGATTTTACTTTGTCTTACGCATTGTAACTATTTGAATAAATGTGTCTCATAAATTGAAAAAAGCGGAAGAATCCGATTCGGTACCCCTAGTCGGACATTTTGAGTAAGATCATCTTTGGAGCTCTGGATTCCGTTACTTTATCAATATGAAAAAAGCAGAGTGCGAGAGGATGACATTAGTAGTCGTGATGTTCCTTTGTAACGAACCTGGATGATCGAATGCTTTTCCCATCAGTTGTATGTTGATACATATTTACTTACAGTACCGATCAAAGTATTATGTCACCTTACATTTTCGAATAGAAATAGTAGAAACCAAGAGGAATCCTAGGCCCAGATTCATTATTGGCTAACTCCGATAAACCCGAGATATACTCCGAACTGCGCGTAAACCGAGATTCGTGAACGCGCGCCGGAGGTTTATCGCGGGTCTATCACACCTCGCGATGAGGTAGGGTTTGGGAGACTTCGACGGTATCGAGCGGATTTATCGCCGAAGGGTTTCCGAGACCGCTCGTCCGTTCATGAATCTGGCCAGTTCATTTGGTGGTATTAGTGACTTTGATCAAAAACACATTGATCGATGCACTTGCTGGAAAATCTGGAACTGAAAAATTTTGTTTGAATGTGTTTTCATATGCGTTTCACTCGACTATATCTCGAGAACCGCTGCACAAGGAATCAATCCAAGGTGAAAATTTGACAGAGCATAGTTGATTTGTCATAAAAGGCTACAAATGAGTAGTTCAGATTACCAATAAACTATGGTTTTTCTTTTGATCGAAAATTTTATGTCCGAAAAATACACAGCAAATTTTTGAGACCTCGCTTCAAATAAAAATCTCTATATCAGTAGAGCGTGGACGAAAATCACCAAACTTGAGGCACTATAGAGTAAGATTTTCTCTTTCTAGTACACATTTAAGTTTTCACATCGCTCGTAAGTTTTCGAGAAAATGGCTTATATCTCGCGTTTTAATTCTGATCTCTCTCGAAGGGGTAGAGACGCTTGGAGTATCTATTCCAAGAGGCCTCTTCCTTGGAGATTAAACAGAAATAAGCAAAAAATTTATTAAGTTGAAAAGCTTGTTCTATACTGATGGAACGGTCCATCTGTAGACATTCGTATTCGGGTCATAAGTCGCATACGACCACCAGAGAAAGTTCAACAATATAACTATGAGTACTATCACGCAGGTACGGACATGGATCTCTCTGTCGTCACCGTGTTGGCCAGCATTCTGTTGAATCCCTTCGTCGCTTCCCACCTTGCTGTTGGAGCAGTTTCTGTCGCAGGTCTCCGTACCCTTCACTCGCTCTGCGCCGACATTCCTATCATACTGGCTCAGGTCTATGGCGCACCTTCCGGCTGTGCCAGAGCCGTCCGGAACCGACGCAGCAAGCCACCAGGACGAGAACACTGCAATGCAAACTATTCTTTTCGTTGTTATTCCCGTTGAATTCATGTTGACAATGTAAAGTTACACGCAAAATAAGGTTGAGTCATAAGCAGTCGGACATTTGAAAGCGCTGTGATTGAAAACCAAATTTCCCGCCAATGATAGCAGAGGATGAATCGATAAAGAAAGGAAAGTGTCATAAGAAGGTTCACTACCTTCCTTTTGGTACCGTTACTTACCATTACAATGGCTGTATGTATTCGCATATTCGCGACCGTATTCGGATTTACGACTGTGATCACACAATTCTACAACAACGTTCGCATCAACGTGAAGAGAGGTGTATCGCCGAAGCTGTTCAACGCCTCTCTCCAGTACATCATGCGAACATTGGGATGGGCCGGCAGTTACACCATATTCGTTTTGCGGCTGAACTTGACGAAGACGATATTCATGAAGAACGGTGTCGTTTCTGATGCCCCCTTTTCTTTCAACGGAACGAATATCTCTGAGTGCTGCAGCGATGTGTAGTTGGGTGGGGAAGTCAACATGACCAACGACTTGAGTCCAGAGCTGGGCAGGAGGAAACGAGGGGCTTGGGGCGCTTTCAAGAGTATTGAAGAAGTAGTGAGGAAGACGAAGAGCCCCTGATTCCGCGCCCATCTCTTCGACTCTACGGTTCTTCCTGCATTGACGTACGCTTCAGAATCCTGGGCGTTACGCAAGCAGGATGAACATGCGATTTGCGTCGCGCAATGAAGTATAGAGAGAAGGATGCTCGGAGTGACTCGCTTCATTCAGGCGAGAGACGGCATACGGAGCTCCGAGCTACGTCGACAGTCGAAGATCAGAGACGCAGTCGCATGGGCCAAGTTGTCGAAGATCAGGTGGGCAGCAGGGGTGTGCGGATAAAAAAATTTTCGCAACCCGGATAACGGTGCGGATAACGGAATAGCCAAAATCTACCGGATAACGGATAAAAAATTTCGAGGCTAAACCCCTTATCAAACTCGACTGTCACTTTGTATAACTCGATGAATGTTTATTTCACCCACAAAATTCACGCATTGAGATCCAAATTCATAATATACAGAGTTGACGACTCCTCTGACGAGCCGTGGAGAATATCACGCCAAAAGTTCCATGAACACTGTCTCTGAAATACTTCTTCCAGGTATCTGATATTATGAAGGAACAATAGCAAAGTATTTGGCTGATTTTTCGAAAAGGTTAAAGAACGATTGCAAATTCATTGCAGAATACTTTGCTCTTGTTTCTTCATAATATCAGATACTTGAAAGAAGTATTTCAGAGACAGCGTTCATGATGTTTTTGGCGTGAGCGTCTCCACGGCTCGTCAGAGGAGTCGTCAACTCTGTATATTATGAATTTGGACTTCAATGCGTGAATTTTGTGGGTCAAATAAACATTTATCGAGTTATACAAAGTGATAGTCGAGTTTGATAAGGGGTTTAGCCTCGAAACTCTATTTTTTTATTTGTCAATAGAGCGCGAAATTGCTTTGAGTGAGAGGCCTTGATCGATTTTTATCCGTTATCCGGCCGAAAAAAACCGGATAACGGTGCGGATAACGGATAAGCCAAAAAACCCCCGGAAACCGGATAACGGATAACGGATAACGGATAATCCGCACACCCCTGGTGGGCAGGACATGTAATGCGATTTCGTGACGACCGTTGGACGAGAGCCGTTACTGACTGGATTCCACGGGACGTCAGAAGAACACCAGGTCGCCCACCTTTGCGCTGGTCGGACTTCTTCGTCAAATCCCTGAACGACCGATTCGATGCTCTTCGTGTTCCTCGAGCGAGCAGGACCCATTGGTCTACCATGGCACGCGACAGGGACGAATGGAGACGTTACTGCCGCCCGCTCGAGCAAATCGATGATCAACGGAACAACTGATGGCACTGGTGAACTGACCACAATGCTAACCTCTAAACCCTCAAAAGATGGTTTATAAGGAAAGTGCTTCTGTTTGAAGTACCGTCTACTCTTGGTTCTCGAAAATCTGTTTTGTGACAACACCATCGGAAACAAAGATAAGGCAAGACTCCCGACGGAGTTGGATCAGGACGTACTGAGGAGCGAGGTGGAGACAGAACCATGCCAAACCACTCGTGAATTGTCAGACATCCTTAGATTTCCTTAGTCACCTGTGGCTGTGGCTTACATTCGATAGGCAAGGTTGGAAAACTCGTTAGATGGATATGGTGCTCCAAATGTCCGATCACTTATGACTCTACCTAATATTTTTTATAAGACCAGTGTTAAATACAATTCGCTATACCAACTAATTTTGCTACAAAAATTCCGGGAAAAAAGTAGTTTGACGCTCACGAAACAGCGATGCAGCCCAGTCCCAGCAGAGCAACTCCTGGTTGGAAGAAGAACTTCTGCCGGCTTTCTTGATCAGTCTTCACTTCCTCTCGTCCGATCACCATTATCGTGGCGGCTTGACGGGCTAGCTGATCATTGCCAGCCCAGAGCTCACACGCGTACTCACCAGCGTCACTCGTTTTAATCTGAATTTAATTTAATTAGATTGTGAAGGCTACGACTAAACTTTTATCATTTTGATTTTTAACATTTAATTCTTCTGACTTCAATGGAGTTGATTCATGTATGGAACACTATTATACCCTATTGAATGTCCGGCTTACTGAAGCTAGAAATAGCATCGTAACAATGATCGAAGCTTGCCTTCTTGACTGCAAGAATTTGACCGTGGGCTTTCAGAGATACACGTTCACCGTCAACGAAAAGCGGTTCACCGTTGATTGTCCATTCCTGCAATTCGAATTTCAGAAGCCTCCAAATTTCCTCTTCTTCAGATCTTCAGATCACTGGCATGTAGATAGCCGTTCGTTTTATGTCTCACGAGGTTGATAGGTGCGAAGTTCATTAACGGTCTGACGATATCAACCTCATGAGGCATAATAAGGGTAGGTTATTTGTATATATGAATGTTGTGGTTTTTTTTAGCACAAATTAAAAGCGAATAGTAAATGTCGGCTTTGCGGCCATCGGCCATTTGACCCTTATATAGGGCGTCTGCAGACGGGCAAGTTATGAAGAGCTGGAGTGGAGATACTCAAAGAAAACTTTTTTCAAATATAGTTTTTTAATGTGCTTTCAAAAATCTCAATTTCTTATTTTTCATCAAAAAGCTTATGTACATCAATGAAATGTCAGCATTCACTGACTTCTTTGTCGTAGTCTCTCGCCCCTACGCCTAGGTAGCCTCGTTAAAATCTCCATACCATTTGACTTCGTTGAGAGCGCGCGTGGTGCAGTGGCAGGAGGCGCTGCTGACACCCGCACTGATGATCGATCCTCGCACGGGGCCAACCTATCCTCCATCCTTCCAGGGTCGGGTAAATAGGTACCAGACTTATCTGGGAAGGTGAGGACATTGACTTGTGACAGCGGGCGGCCCCCGCATAGGCCACTAACCGCGCCTCTACGATTCTGAGTGTAACACGAATGTGCGGCGCGTCCTCGGGGACTGATCAACGCCGACACCTTTACCTTTACCTTTTACCATTTGACCTTTTTAACTGGTTTTGCAAATACGAAGAAGAAGGCAAAATAATTTTTCTCCCTTTCTCTTCCTTTTTTTTCTCTCCATTTTTTCATTTTGTATGCTTAGGATTGGCTTTTTTTCGCTCCATTGTTTTGTAAGGAGAGATAGTCGATTGGTTATTACTCCAAAATACCATTTCACACTCCGTATCGTGTCTCGCCCAACTTCTCTTTGAACTGTTTTTGGAAATGTTAGTCTAATCAGCAGGTGTAAGTCAGCATCAATAGCCTTAGGAAACACTTATCCCATTTTCCCCAAATAATATCTCTTGGGTTTTAACCCATCATTCCTATTTTATGAATTTTGCCTCATTGCGATTTTTTCGCTCGTGTCTGCATCGTTGAAGTAACTCTCTCCAGCATAAGTGTACGTTTGTGCAATAAATAGATGTATTACTTCAAAATACCATTTGACCCTCCGTACGTGCCTAGCCCAACTTCTCTTTGGCCTTTTTTGGAAGTAAGTGTAAGTGTAAGTCTCGTTCTTATGCTATACGGTAGCTTCAGCTAAGGGCTGCTCAAAAACCGTACTAATTTCTTCAAAATCTTACATTACAATTATGTGTTGAAGAGCTAGCACTGACCATTCTCTGTGACGGGTGAGCCAGATCCGCGTAGCAATCCAGCAGCAACGTCTCATTCACACAGATAACAGTGTCTTTCAAAGTGACGTTGAAAGAGTTTTCTGAAAAAATCCTTTCGTAGCCGCTCCCTGTGATAAAATGATAAGATAAATTCCGAAAACCTACCAAATATGCGTAGAGTGGCGCTTGCCTGAATAGCTCCTGCGTCGTTTACGGCATGACAAGTGTAAACACCCTGAAAGAGTTTTCGAAAGAGGCAAAAATTAAGTGATAATCGTCGAGAGCGAGACGAATTACATAGAAGAAAAAAGAGAATAAAGAATGAGAAGGATGCCTACCTGATCTTCAACGGTAACGTTCACGACGTAAAGGTGATCGTCGTTAGGGCGGACGAACAGTCGATGCTGAAGGGCGGCCGGGAATGTAGCGCCACCGTCCTTGGACCATTTAATCACGGGAGGAGGTATGCCTAGAAACAACAATAAAATAAAATAAAAATATAACATGAAATGAATATAATATAAAATAAAATGAAAAAAATAAAAAGCATAAAACATCAAAATAAAGAAATATTTTATGTTGTTGTTCTATTTAACTTAGAAGCAGCGCTTCTGTCAAATTCCACGCTTATAGGTCGAATTCTAACCAAACCCAGAGGACGCACTCGTTGTGTTACTAAAGCTAGAGATCGATTCTCTTTATCAGTTTAACATTTCTTTCTCTCCTTTTTTCTTCTTTTTTCTCTTTCTTTCTTCTGAAACAGTTGCCACCGAGCTGATGTACTTAATAGAAGCTCAGCGGCTCGATTTCATTTTTGTCTCTGATTTCTGCCTTCTCCCAGTTTCATGCTCTCCCTTTCATACTCTTTCTCCTGATCTTATCTGGTTTGAAGATTGTTTTTTGGAAGGAAACACATCATACAATACTCTTGGTTCTTTAAATAATTGATCGATGGAGTAACGATAAGTCTCACCCGTGGCTGCGCACATGATCTTTGCATTCTGGCCGACGAGCAGTGACATATCATCGGGTTCGTTCGTGAAGACTGGTACTTGATAAATCTGAAGACAACAAAGTGAGGGAGATCGAGGGCAGCAAGCTTCATAACGTTTTTCCTGTCGTCTAAAAAAGGAATTTTGAATCATCGTACTACTTTGATTAGGTCTTTTGACTACAAATCTAAATCTAGAGCTGATAACTCTGAGGCCTTTGTTACACCGATGCTCGTGGTGAGCGTCAGCTGCTTGCGAGCGGTGAGCGCCCAGTCGCTAACCCCAGACGCTGAGCACGCGACGCACGCACGCACGCGCCCGAAGCATACAGAGCAATGCGCGAGGTGATCGACCGACCCCCAGCGAAAGGGTCAATCGCAGTGCAATGCACAGCGACTAGAGCGTGGAAGGTACGCGAGCGTCTGCATAACAGCCCGTGAGCGTCACCACGCCAGCGTCTACGTGATAACTCGCACAAACGTGTCTGGCCCCACGGTGTCTGATACTGAATGGGACGAGTTGCGGTGGCAGACGCTGGGGGGGGTGAGCGTCGGTATAACAAAGGCCTGAAGGAATGTCGCGCTGCTTTTGAACAAAACTTTGGTTTCCCTAGTCTTCACCGACTTGCTTGGTACTTGGTGAATCATATACTATATACTTGATGCAGGTAACCAGCACACAGAGGGTAAAAGTAAAGGTAAAGGTGCCGGTGTTGATCAGTTCCCTGACGCTACGGCCTGCACTCATGTTCCATTGTGAATCGTAGAGGCAAGGTGAATTCGTAGTTGGCCTGAATAATGATTGCTGGGACCAGTCGCTATACCAAGTTAGTGTATTTACCTCCCCAGACAAGTCTGGTACCAATTTGCCCGACCCCGGCGGAGAGGAAGGCTTGCTTAAGCCGGGCGGGATCGTCCGCTGACCGTGCGAGTATCAGTAGTGCTTCTTAGCTCTGAGCCAGGAGCACAGGTACTCGTGAGGAATTCACCTCTCAAAGAAAAAAAAGAAAAAGAGGGGAAAGGAAAGTAAAAAGGATCTCGCCTTCAAAACCGATCGTATACTGTGCTCGGCAGCGAATCGATTCCGAATCACACACTGGTACTCGGCTCGATCGTCCAGCGACACGTCCAGCAACACCAACTCGGCATTGGCCAGTTCTTGACCGTTTATCGTCTCTTAAATTTTACTTTTCACTTTACTGCGCAAGCTTCATTACGGGAAAGGAAATTATCTAAGAAATATATAAGAAATTTCGCTTACCATTTATCTTCGCACTGTGATTTACATTCATTATGGTGGTGGAATCGGGAACCAGTGTACGAGGACGACCGTTCTCGATTACACGCCACTAAAATAGTTGTAAATTTGTTGAAATTAATTACTTTTGCCACACGAGGTTATTAGGTGAGTAAACTTTATTCAACGGTCTAACATTTCGACGTTCCTGTCGTCTTCAGAAACCCGAAGCTCCGTGTGCCAGTCTGGTAAGTCACTAACTTCGATGTGAGCTCAGGCCTCTGTTTAGTAAAGTTTATCCACCTATTAACCTCGTGTGGCAGAAGTAATTAATTTTAGCAAGTCATCTTCAATGCCGAGGTTCAAAGGCGAGAGAACATGGAGATAGTTGTTAATCCCCAAATATGTATTTCAGGAGTGACATGATTAATTTAATTTAATTTTGACACTTCAACAGTCCTGAACAAGTCTGAGATGCGAGGAGGAAGCGATTCGGGTTCAAAGGATAACACAGAAACAGATATGTAGAAATGTAAATAATGGTCGCTGCGTTCATGACATAGGCACTTTAGAAAGGTGAAAGCTACAAATTTTTGCAAATTTGTTATTTGAAACGAGATATTGGAAAAAGCAGGCAAAAATTCTGCTGCTCGAAAGCAACCGTCTACTTTAAGCTCGACGAGCACAGCAATTCAGAAAGTGAGATCAGCTAATCCACCGGAATCTTTAAAGCTCCACGCCGTGCATTAGGGTTCCATTCAAATCGTAGAGGCATGCTGAATACATATTTTGCCTATACAAGTTCTTACATGGGCTCGCCGCTATACCAAGTTAGTGTCATTATCTTCCCAGACGAGTCTGGTTCCAACGCCCACGGGAGGATGGAAGGCTTGCTCAACCCCGGGTGAGGATCGATCGCTCAGCCATGAAGGTGTCAGTAGCGCCTCTTACTGCGCCACGCGAGGCTACTAATTTAGTTAATCAAGAAAACACATTCGTGGGAAGAACTACTCACCTCAACATGAAGCGGCGCGTGACCGAAGCCAGTACAAGTGAATCGAGCTTGACCTCCCACTAGTGTGGTGACGCTGGCTGGCGGATGCTCGAAGATTCGAGCACGGGGTGAGTCGTCAACTGAATTGTTTTTTTAGAGATTAAATAAAGAATGGTAAACTATAGATTATTGAAACCAGGAAAGATCCTAGAGCTCGTAAATTTCAAATTTGACTAGAAAATTCACATGGGAGGGTTTCTATATGGCAGAGGGAGGGTTACTGTGTGGCAGAATTCTAACCTCAGCAGTTGGGAACAAATATTTCTAGTCTGGAGTCACGGTGAAAGCAATAAAGTCTGTAGTCACGGTGAAAGCTGTTCGATGTTCGAATGGATCGAAAACTTCTGGATGGTCAGTCCGCGGTTAATCTCTCCCAATTTTAATCCTTACGTCCTTTTACAACAAGTGGCGGGCTATGGAAACTATTTACATTTTCTCGAACCAAAATCAACCATTATTTATTTATAATATCTGTTTATTCAAGCTATCAAATCAACCGAATTCAAACAGAAGAAATACTCATATAATATGTGACTATTGGACTTGAGTAATGATAACAACAGTAAAGATAAAATATCAGATAAACTAAAAGGGTGACTCATAATGAATTGACCATTTTATGAGATTACACTGAAAAAAATGAAAAGAAATACAAAAAAACTCCAACAAGATACGCCACGAGTGTGTCAGAAAGTGGGGCAGTCGGATCACTATAAATTCTGGTGATCCGACTTGGAGCGAAGATTTTTACTGTTAGAGCAGGTCTTATCTTCAATTAGTAAAAACTGCTCCCATCCGGCACTCTGACAATGAGAGCCTTTCTGGATGTGCCAAGCTTTCGTGATGCAACTTTTACAGGATGTAGGGTCCCTTGTAGGTACTCGAAAACTATACTTCATTTTTTCTCTAGGCACCTCTGTGTTGGGGAAAACGGCTGCCGAAAAAATGGAAGGCGAGCACATCACACAGACCGCGCGAGCTCATGAAAGCCCGCCGTATCAACGGCAACGTGGCCTCTTAGCGCAGTCGTATCGATGCGGCTTCTTGCGCGGAGCTAGTGAATTCGGTACCGCATCCTGCACCCATTTTCGCACTCATTCGGCTGTTGTTTTATGTGCTTGCATAATCACTGGATGCAGTTTCTACGTGATCAAAGCTTAATGAAAATCACAAAATGAGCACGATTTGTGGTCAATGCGATCGAAGCAAAACAAAGATGCACCAACAGGATCCAAACCCTTGACCTTCTGAGCAAGAGTTTGTGGTACCACTTTCCTGTAAACGACTCGTATAAACGCAGGAATACGTGCTGTTTCACGTTTTTCACAACACAGAGGTGCCTAGAGAAAAAATGAAGTATGGTTTTCGAGTACATGCAAGGGACCCTACATCCTGTAAAACTTGTTTCACAAAAGCTTGGCACATCCAGAAAGGCTCCTCTTGTGAGGCCTCGTTCAGACGCATTGCAGCAAGCTCTATTCTCACTAATTAAATGCTCTAGGCAGATTTTACGTTTGGTGTGTTGATGTTGTTGTTTTAAAACTTTCCTACGTCTGTCTTAAAAAGCGTACATAAATAAATAAAAAAAACCAACCACAGGTAAGATTATTCGAGTCGATGGCGAAGACATCGATGCCACTGAGAGGAATCGGATGAGCACAGCGAGTGTGGACTGTTCGACGTGATAATCTCGACGATACAAACCATGACGAAAACCACGCCAAATGACAGTCACACAGAAGTGCCGATGTGTCCAGGTGCCTGAATTTTGACTTACTAAGGACTGTAAGGTAGGAGGAGTTTTGTAGTTGTTCGATTTAGTACTTCTTATTACTTCAATGACCTTGCCGTAAGACCAACATCCACGAGGAATATTCTCCTGCTCTATGAGGACTAATTCTCCCACAACAGGCTCTCTTAACGCGGCATGCCTTGGCTGTTTACGATCAGCTCGCTGGATTTCTCTTAAAGCTGTCAGGTATTCAGTATTCCACCTTTCCCAGAATCTATTTGCTATCTGCTCCGAATTTTTCAACGCCTCCTTCGCTTGCACAACAGTTTGTATCGATTCCGGATCATATGTTGGGTCTCTGTCATGATCTTCTTGAGTGGGAGGCTCGAGAGCGAATTTTAGACTTGATTGCAGAAAGTCAATAGGCCTCAAAGGTATTTCAGAAAGGTCGGATGGATCAAGCTTCGTGAGCGGCCTTGTATTAATTATCGCCTCAATGCGAGTAACAGCTGTGCACAGTTCGACGTACGATAGCTTTTTTCTTCCCACTGATTTCTGGAAAGCTTTCTTGACTGTACCAACAAGCCTTTTAAGTTAGGCTTTGTTGATTACAGTTCCTCAATCCTAAATGCACATCATATCCAATTTTCGTCACTTATGAGAGATGTGACTTCATAAGTATCTTCGTTTCTTAAAAAGGCGCAGGTTGCGAGCGCTGTCGTACTTGCATCAGAAAATACCCACAAGCTCAAGTTGTTAGCGTCACCCAAGACGTATCTTGGTACGGATATTTCTGCGTTGTTGATCTTGCGACATATGTCGTTCCACTTTGTCAAAAGTTCTTGAGGTATTTCTTGATTCCATGTAATGCCTGATTCGTAAACTTCTCTCATAATCGCTTTGAGTCTCACAGTAAGTGGACCTGCAAGCCCGATAGGATCGTAAATCGAATTGATTAGACTGACAATATCCCTTTTTGTAGGGCGCTGTTTCGTGTTTAGGGTGACTGATAGACGGAATTGATCTGCATCTGTGTCAAAGTCCACGCCGAGCAATTTGAGTTTACCTCCAGGATACCTGTCCTCCTCTGGAATACGCGCATTCACTTCGCTGGAGCTTGAAATGAATTCACGAAGGTTCATACCTACTTCAGCGAAAAGTTGCTTAGCTTCCTTGTATTTCAGTATTGCCTCATCAGGCGTGTTTGCAGAAAGCATTATGTTGTCGACATAGACGTTCTTTACTATTTCCTTCGATAGTGTGGTCTGTTTTGACTGAAGAAATGAAAGAAGACACATATTAAGTATACTTGGAGAAGAGGTGACTCCGAATGGGATCCGATTGAATCGATATTCCTGTATGTTGTCTTTTGTAGGAGGTAAATCAGGATCTTTCATCCACAAAAATCGGCATAGATCTTTATGCTCATCTTTTAGGCGAATTTGCGTAAACGCTGCCTCGATGTCACAAAGTAGAATGATTCTGCTTGATCTACTGGCTATGAGTATGTCGTGAATTTTGTTGACCAGTGTTTCTCCTTTTTGTGTCACGTCATTTAACGAAAGCTGACCTTTTTTCTTGGACGAGGCGTCGAAAACGATACGCAATGGCTTAGGCTTGTGAGCGCGCCATACTCCAGAATGGGGCATGTAGTAAGTGCCAGCCGAGTTGTTCACACTGCACAAGACCTTCTCGATGATACCGTCGTTCTCGTATTCTTTGAGAATTTTGCAGTACCACTGTTTTTGGATAGGGTTCGCTGCCAGCTGATTGTGAAGGCTTGATAGCCGTTTGATGGCTGAGGCGTAATTGTCTTGCAAATCTACGACATTGCTGCGAAGTGGAAATGGGGCAGTGATGTAACCGTTCCCAAACGTTATCGTTTTGGAATAGTTGTGAAAATACTCCAGGAAGTCGTCAGATGAATTAGATTCATTTGAAGAGATGCCCATGCCTTCTAATTCGAACAGTTTGTTGAGTATTTCCTTTTCACTGTTGTCTGTCACCGCTGTCATTTCGTGAATTGGTGCGGGCCCCTGCTCTATGCTTTGGTCGATGGAACCCCTTCCGTAAGCTGCATGACCAAATATGGTTCTAGCAATTCGCAATCCCGTAGGAGTTCGTAGTGTGATATTCGACTCAACTACGAAATCGTAATAGTGGTCAAGGCCAACAAGAATCTGAGGAACGTGGTGTTCTCCGTGCAGCTTAGAATTCGATAGAAATATTGCATGTTGTTGCAAAAAGACCTGGTCGGAGGGGCTGATAGTGACCGAAGGGAAGCCCTTTGTAATGACAGGTTTTGTTTGGACGAGAAACTCCAATTCTTTTCCTTGACCTGTGTTCACTTTTATCGCGACAATTTTGGTTTGAAAGGTCTCAGTGTGGCCGCCTATTCCGGACATCACGCATGTTTCCGATTTCATAGTTGGAAGCCCAAGATGGGTGGAAAATTCTTCTTGTATGAGTGTCTTTTGTGCGCCACTATCGAAAAAGAAAAGAGCTCTTTCGTATTGCCTGGTGTTATGATTCCAGATGCATCCCTCAGCTGTCATGAGAACCACTTGTTCTTTCGCAGCACACGTGGCGTGTTCGTTGTCTATGTTCGGGTGACTGCTCGCTGCTTGCTGCGCAGCTGTACCTTTCCTTTTTGCGTCGCTGGAGCTCTTCGAATGTCCGTTGTGGTTTTTTGGCTGACGCTGGTCAGCTGCGTTAAGTTTTTGAACCGGTGAGTCACGACCAGTGTGCTTTGCAGCTGCGTCGAAGTCGCTGTTTTTATCGTAGTAGCACAGATTGGAATGATGTAATTTACCACAAGATGTACAATTTGGCCTTCTGCAGTCTTTGCTGTGATGGGCGCTAGAATAGCATTTCCAGCACAAATTCTTGCTCAGCACAATTTTTCTTCGGTCCTGGATGTTAATTGGAGTCCGACATTGCCAAGCATGATGACCAACTTTTTCGCAGAGTGCACATGATGGCTTTTGTGCAGGATTCCACGGACGGTTCTCTGAATTAGATGGGGTCAGTTTATTTGGTCGGCTTTCTCTCGTCCGGGACTGAATGTAGGACTTCGTAGCGATTTCATTGTCAATATCGTCCATCAATTCGTCGATGGTGACGTCTTCTTTGCGTCTTATTTTAGTTAGTACCTGCTTAACGATATCGTGAGGAAATTTGCTTAGGATTGTTTCAGTCCACATTGCATCTTTTGTGTTTCGAATGTCTTGGCCTGCGGAAGTCATTTGATTGAGGAACATGCAGATTTTGTCAAATACGAGGACGCAGCTTTGTGAACTTTCATCGGCCGGTTTTAAGGCTACTAGTTGGTTTATGATCTTAGCCCTGTTGACCGTTTTATTTGAGTACCGCTTTTTTAGGATTTCAATCATCCACTCATAGTTTTCTGGAAGGAGTTGAATCCCTTTTATTGCGCGCTCAGCTTTTCCTTTTAGGCTGCCTTTGAGAAGCAGCATTTTTTCTATGGTGGATAGTGTTGGGCTTTGATTTACCAGTGCTTCAAACACTGCCCAGAATTCTGGGAATTCTTCTTCGTTTCCATAGAAATTTGGCAACTGTAGGTTTGGAGGCTGTATTGTTCTGCATGCGTCTCGATGTTCTGCACTCCATTGGAGATTGTCGGAAGTTATTTGGCTTCGTGTGGACCTCTGTATTGCTGATTCATCGCTTTGGAATGGTTTTTGTAGTTTTCTGTTCAATTGGTTCTTCAAATTTCGTGCTTCAGTTAAGCGGGTATTGAGCATATATATCATTTCGGTAGCGGAGGCAATGACATCACTGAATTTTGTTTCGCTTTCGATTTTTTCGAACTCTGCTAGAAAGTTTTTCCTTTCCTCCTTGGTTTTTATATTGTTGTAATCCTCTTTTGCCTGGATCACGAGGGAATTAAGCTCATTTTTGCCCGAAACAATTTGATTAATTGCTCCACTTATGAGGTCAATTGCTTGTAATACTTCTTCGTATTGAATGTAGTCGTCTTCTGAGTACTGCTTGGTTTCGGTGTAGGTTGAAAAGTTGTTTATCAACGTGTTCAAAGTTTTGACACTGTTGGCGATGGCTTTCCCGTACAGTAGAGACTCCATTTTGTAGCACAAAATGGCGACCTTATGAGGTCTTTTGATCAGAGAGCGTTTTTACTTCACCTATACGTTATCAGTTGTCATTGGACGTTGAATAAATGAAATGAAATGAAACGTCATGTTCATAATTGACTGCTTCACCAATTTTCCTATTGATATTGTTTCCTAATAACATTTCGCTTGCCTTTCCAAGCTCCAAGCTTTATCATTTTCCCTATCAGTTTGTCCATGTTCCTCAAATTCACCTTTCTATCTCCTTCCGACTCATCAATACACTCTCCAATTATTTGAAAATCAGATCATCTATTCCTCTCTTCAAAAATCTCGTTCAAACGAAATTCGTTCAGTCCTCATGGAAAGAGTTACTAGGGAATTCGACAAAATTTTAGTAATCTTCCTTCCTCTCTACCTGAGATTGGAGGAATTAAAGACTTATAACTTTACATGCAAAAGAATGAGGGGAAAGGTTTCGGCGTTGATCAATCCCCGAAGGACGCGACATAGCCTTCATGTTCAATTCAGAATCGTAGAGGCATGGTTAATGTGTATTTGGTCTATACATTGACTAGCGGTGACTGAGTCAGTGTCTTTCCCTATCCAGACATGTCTGGTAGCAATTTAACCGACCCTGAGTGGGCTCAGTTAACCCGGGCCGGGACCGATCGCTCGACCGTGCGGGTGTCAGTAACGCCTCCTGCCACTGCACCACGCTGGCCCTTGTAAAAAAATAAACAAGGCAAAAGAATGAACGTGGGGCATATTACAATTCGCGCAGATGAAGAGGCGTGAACGCTCCTCGATGTATGGTTGTGATAGGGTTGTCCGTCAAGTCGAGGCTCTCCAACGCTGGGAATCTCTCGAATGTTCTGAAATATGAAAACTATTACTTAAAATTTCATCAACTCTCTTCCCTCCTTTTTCATACTCTTCCATTGAAATTATAGGGCTGTATCTAATCTCTTTGCCTGTCATATAGTCAACACTAAACATACGAATAAGAAAAATAAGAATGTATGGGGATCTGTTGTTCTGATAAATTTTGTCCATTGTAGTTAAGCTCTAACCCTGGCAATTGAGCTGCTAACCGTCGCCTGTGCTAGCAATCCTTTCACTCCCGTCGAGTAGGGTAAACTCGCACTAGAACTGACGGGTGAGGTGAAGAAGCCGGATTTTATTAATGGTGGTTCCTCAAGTCATGGAACGATTCTAACGAGAGAAAAAAAGAAAACGAATGCGTGGCGTGCCCAAAGGAACATGGCCCGACTAATATATTTATTTTTATTTATTGCAATCAAATATATTGTAAATAGGTATCTGTTTTTCCCATTACTTCTGCTGCTTTGATAATTTTTGCCCATTATAGTCAAGCTCCGACCCTGGTAATTGAGCTGTTAACCGTAAATATATATGTAAATATATAATATTTATCTTAATCTCCATTATATTTGATAGAAAGGCCTTACATAGAACAGCATAAAACGAACCTGCTAGGAATAACCCGAAGCTGATTGTCACTGAACTTCAACGCCTTTAAAAACGGCATCGTCGTGTTGTACAGCATTGCGTTGTCTTCCAGCCAGACAGCCAACGAATTGGAGGAGAGATCGAGCCTGGGTAAGGTTTCATAAGTTATCAGCTTTTGATATAGAACAAAGAACTCGATAGAAAATAAATCTAGAAACCAAGGCCCAGATTCATGAAAGGACGAGCGGTCTCCGAAACCCCGTCGGCTATAAACCCGCTCGATACCGTCGACATCTCCCAAACCCTGCCCCATAGCAAGATGTGATAAACCAGCGACAAATCCCGATTGAACCCGGGCGCGCTGATCACGAACCTCAGTTTTCGCGCCGTTCGGGGTATATCTCGGGGTTTATCGGGGGTTTAACAATGATGAATCTGGGCACAAAAGGAGTACTCCAGCAGGAACATACTCATTCAGGTTCTCTAAGCCAGTCATTGCGGTCTTGTGGAACGATTCGATGCCATTTCCGGACAGTCGTAAGTATTTCAGACGACCGAGCAGACGAAATGCGCCGGAGGGCAGAAACTGTAGCTGATTGCGGTGGAGAGACAACCACCTGAATGAGAGGAAATATATGTGTAGAACATGATTTCACACAATTTTTACACTATACCAGGTATTTTTACACGCATTCTTTTACTGCTGGTTTCATTTCCGGCTTTCCATCAAAACGCAGAAAAAATACAAAAAAATACAAAAAATGCAAACTGCACTACTTGTTCTTGAAGTAAAGCGGAGTCCTAGTGTGAAGGTTAGAATGGGGTTGGGTCATTTCTCAGACTTGGGTAATTAAACCTATGCCCAGGATCGACCAAAACTGAAGGGTAAAGGCTCACGTTTGCTGGGTACATTACCTTTCGTGGTGTATCCGGTAAATGTCGGTGAATTTTTGTATAGAGCACTCCCATCCAACTATAATCCAACTAGAACCGAGCTCTTAAATTTTTCGAATGGGATATCGAGAACCAGACAAAAATCATCTCCGAAAAAACGCCTTGGTACCTTCACCTTCATAGATGTCACAGTTTTAGGAAGTTAATGAATGTGGGCAAAATGATCTTGGATCTTGAAAAAGGGGGCTTGGAGAGTATGCACACTGTGTTCCTATAGAGCCAAATGAGCTTATTCGTAAACAATCCATAAATGAATCAATTTATTTTTTCTGGAGATGATAGCGAACAAAAGATGGCTGGAAGAGAAAGCGGAAATTTGGAATTATTGAATTAGCATTTTGAATTTCCGCTTTGTTTGAGGTCAATAACATTGTTCATTTTCCATTACATTATATTACCTTTACCTTACCTCAGATCAGAACACTGCTTCCAGGTATTTGCATCGAACGACGCTATGTGGTTGTGACCCAAATCTCTGAAACAGGAATTGATAAGACTTATTATTATTATCATTTGCACTACCAAGGTAGGATCATTAGAGCATCAAACACGTCTGCACATAGATCTAACTAATATAACTAAATCTAACTAAATCATGGAAATAGAGTATAATTCCCGTGAACAAAGGATGCAAAGAATGAAAAACATGAATGAAAAGTTTTCAGTGTCCTACAGTTTCTGGAGACCAGCAAGTCCGAACAGCCAACCGTCGGAAACGGTACGAATATGATTTCGTGACATGTTGAGTACTGCTAATGAGTCGCATCCGAAGAATACTCCGTCCTCGAGTCTTAATTACAAGAAAATCTTGATGAAAATTGAGCACTTTGATAATAAAAGAAACGAAAATGAAAAAAAAGGACTGAGCTTCACCTGAATATCTCATTTTTTGCTAGTGTAAGGTTTCTGAGCGAACGCAAGTTATGAAATGCTAACGACGGCAACGCTCGGATAAGATTCTTAGAAATGTCTCTGAATAATATAATATTTAGGATTTGAATAATGTGAAAAGAAGAGGAACTACCCACGTACATCGATTCCAATGAGCCCAGACCACGAAAGGCATGACTTTCAACGGTTTTGATCTTGTTTCGAGACAGCCTAAGAGATCTGAGTGACACCAGGGAGTTGAAGATGCCGGAATGAAGAGTGGAGAGGAGATTCGAGGCCAGATCTCTGAAATAAAAAAGAAATAAAAATGTAAGCTTCGAGACGGGCCTATCAGAACAATGTATGCATTGTATTGTTTTCTTACCCAAAGAAAATTGCCACAAGGAATTACCCTCAGTTAGTCATAGGTCAAACAAGGACAACATTTTCCGGCAGGGAAAATTTAGATACAAAAAAGAAAGAAAAATTACAGGTTATTTTACAATTTTTACACTTATTTTGCAGAAAAATTACAGGTTATTTTACATTGGAAGAAAAATTACAGGTTATTTTACATTTTTTATCTGTGCTTATCAAGTGATAGGGAGTGTGTGTGTGTGGCATAGCGGTAAAAGGAGCTACTGACTCATGCGCATTCGAGCGATCGATCCCCGCGTCGGTTAAATCGATACCAGACCTGACTGAGAAGGTAGGGGCTCTGACTTGGAACAGCGGCTGGGCCCCGCAAGCCATTGTATAAGTTCCATACCAGCTCACCATGCCACTACGAATATGAATGGGACACGAATGCTGCGGCGAGCCCTTAGGGACTGCTGGACGCCAACCACCTTACCTTTAGCTTCTAATTAATGAATTAGCAAAAGGTTTTCTTCATATTAAAGCCTTTTACTGCTACATAACAGATCAATTTCCTTATACGGTTTGTGAGCGTCATAATCTATCGTTTCCTGATGTAACTGCTTAGAAATCTGCGAATAAGAGAAATCTGTTGCGGCCCAACTTTTACTTATTGGTGTACCACACCAATGCAACCACCCTATGGCACAAATTCATCCTGCATGGTGATACGAATGTGGCAACAATTCAACCCTGAAATTCACGTCAAGTCCATACTGATGACGGAACATTGGAATTTCACGGACGCCGACCTCGAGTGATCTCGGAGTAAACCAAAAGGTTCGCCCTCGACAGTATGGTCATCAGGCAGAGCGGCGTACCACAGGCAGGTAAAAAGATGCCCCTCCAGCACACCTGTTGTCCCCCGCTATCGATGCACTTGAATGCGGTTTTCTAAAATTTGAAGTACGGATCTTAAACGATTCTGAATGGAACACGAATGCTGCGGCGAGCCCTTGGGGACTGCTGGACGCCGACCGCTCTAACTTTACCTTCCAATAAGCAAATTGGTGTAAGGTCTTCTTTACGCTTAAGCCTTTTACTGTTACTCAATAGACCAATTTCCTTATAAGGTTTGTGACGTAGCTGTTGAGGATCTTCTGCAGCCCAACTTTTAGTTGCATGATGTACCACACCGGTACAACCACCCTATGGCACAAAATCGTCCTGAATGGCGATACAAATGTGGTAACAATCAATCCGTGAAAACCACGTCCAGTTCACGACTGAACATTCCGAATTTCACGGACACGCCCTGAGAGAAAATCATCGCATCCCTAACGACAGCATGGTTATCAGTCAGTGCGGCGTATCCCATGCAGGTGAGAATATGCCCCTCCAGCACACCTGTTGTCCCCCGCTATCGATGCACCTGAAGGCGGTTTTCTAAGATTATTTTCGACTAATTTTCGACTGAACAATGTTCTTAACGAGTAAACAGTGTTAGATCCACTTCTCCAAGGTAAAAAACACCGAAATCTCTTACCTGTGCATCAAACCATATGGAACTCAGTTCAAACATCGTTCTGAATAATTATTCAGTACTTGTTCAAGAGGCATGGTGTCATCCGCAGGATTTGAACCACTTGCCTCTTTAACCCAATAATAACCAAATAATAATTCAAAGGGCCCGCGTGTCATAGTGATAAGAAGCGCTGCTGACATCCGCACGGTCGAGCGACCGATCCCAGACTAACCAAGCCTCCCATCCCTCCGGGGTTGTTTAAATTGGTACCAGACTTGTCAGAGAAGGTAAAGACACGGACCTGGTACAGCGGCTGACCCCCACAGGTCATTGTATAGGCCAAATATTCATTAAGCCTCTACGATTCTGAATTGAACACGAATGCGGCGGCGCGTTCTCTGGTGACTGATCAACGCCGGCACCTTTACCCTTACCTTTGCCTTGTACTTGTTCAAGGGCCTCGATAAGGATTAGTTCGAGTCCACTTTACTGAGCTGTTACTAACCTTCTATGATGTTGCCTACGGTATAGTGTTAATGTTTATTGCTTCTTACAGCTACTTAACAGATCAATATCCTAATATACTTTGTGAGCGTACTAATTTATCCTTTCCTGATGTAACTGTTGAGGATCTTCGGCGGCCGAGCTTTTACTCATATGGTATACCACACCATCTCGACCACCCTATGGCACGAAATCGTCCTGAATGGTGACACGAATGTGGTTACAATTTATCCGTGATAACCACGTCCAGTATACACTGAAGTCTGGACAGTGGATATACACGGACGCCGACTGCAAGGACCGAGCAGTTCACCCACGACAGCAAGGTTATCAGTCAGTGCGGCGTACCACAGGCAGGTGAAAAGATGCCCCTACAGCACACCTCCCGTCCCCCGCTCTGGATGGCGGTTTTCTAAAATTTCAAATATGCATTCTCCACGATTCTGAATGGAACACAAGTGTTCGGCGCGTCCTCAGGGGATTGATCAAAGCCGACACCTCCACTTTCACCTCTATTGAAAAAGAAACCCTAAACAACTCTCAGAGAATGTTCTAAAGTCTCCAAACCACTTCTGTTGGGTCGTATCAAACATCTCCCAAAGGATGTAAAAGCTAAGGGTGTCTGCACCTCTGCTCTATATTTTCTTCGATCGCTTGCTTCCCATTTTGCCGTTTAATGAGATCTTTTGAGCCACAAACGATTCCAAGATACGTCGAATAGGAAGCTAATGCGCTTCGCTAACTCTATTAGTTTTTCTATTGAAATTTCCTAGAAACCTCTTGCCCACGTTTGATTATTTTCTCGATTTCTTCAAGTAATAAATGTTGCCTGACATTTCTCTGAAAGATGGAAATGAAAAAACATTATCGATTGACTAGTCAACAGCTTACAGTTTCTCAATGAGTGAAGTCACATTGCCACCGATTTTCTCCTTCAACTTCGGCCATTCCTTGATGAAATTTCTCGACAAGTCGACGATTCGAGTTTGCGACAATGCAGCGACATCACTGGGCGTCAACGACGAGATCAGATTCAGGCGGCTGAATAGAAAAAATCATGTAAAACTTGAAGAGAATATTACAAAACAGGAAGAATTGAAGAAATGGACGAACAGGTCGAGTTTGTGCATCTTCAAGTCGTCGATGCCCTTGGGAATGGATCGAAGGTGATTTCGGCGAAGATTTCTGAATCACCAATATCTTCTTTCTCTCCCTTAACGGCTTCATCACGCATTCTCAAAAAAACGCAATTTACACAAATTTTCCTCCAAGTTCTCTATTCTTGAAACCTCGGCATTATGTCATAGCTGTTATATGCTGCTGTGCCGAACGAGGTTAGTAGGGTGGATCGGATTCATTGGCCTTTTTCAATAAATAAATAAACAATAAACAATTCTACTAATAAATAAGCGAAGCCACGATGTCTGTTTGTCAACTCTGGGTCCCGCCGCGATTGCCCGTTACCGTACTCCCAGTAACCTACTTCCCTCGCCGTCTTTTGCTGCTTACTTTTTGTTCTTCGTTTTATTTGTTATTATAAATGATTTCTATATGTTTCCTACTATTCATTAGTCCATTTGGCAGCCTGCAAGCCGCTGAATGGCTGGTAAATAAATAAGCGATAAATCTGATCCACCCTACTAACCTCGTTCGGCACAGCAGCATATAATAAATTTCTCTATATCCTTCTAGTCTCCGCTATGAAAATGTCCAAGTAGACCATGTCTGAGTGTTTCAATATGAAGACCTGATCACCTAGTGAATGATACCTTCTTGTCACTTTATCATTCTTTCACGATGTAGGAATGATAATGGAATCTGCGAGAATGTGGAAAGTAAAAACTCATTGATTGTAAAAAAATGTAAAAATATAATCGACAAAACATGAAAATAAGCAACTATAAGGGTTTATGTGAACTGTAGTCCGGCACAGGAGATTTTCATCATGAAATCCAAGGAAAGACTCACAGTGTTCGCAATTTTTTGAGATCGCGAAACGCATGGCCGTCGATGTTGCGTAGATTGTTCCTTGAAAGATCTCTGAAAGCTGACTATTTTACTGCTTCGACCGATTATTTGAATTATTTTTTGCGATCTATAGTTCCTTGTACTACGAAAATGTCCCTTTTGAACGCTATTGGAGTCGTCAACAGTAACAAAACACGAAAAATACACTGTAAAAGGGTACGACTCTAGTGTTGTAAAGGACTACATCGATCCATAATGGAAGAACTCACAGATGCACAAGACTTTCTCCCAGACCTGCGAAGCTAGTTCGTGGTAGCATTTCCAGCAGATTGCCTTTCAGGTCACTGAAACAAAATGTGCTGAGCAAGCCGAAGACCAATCACAAGAATCATGGCGCATCGCGGTAGAAGAAATCAATCATTAACAGTTGAAGAAACTGGGAACAATGTGATGTTTTATAACGAAACACGTATGATGTAGTGACAATAGACGGCGTATTCGTCAGCAGTGATTGGTTCAATCCCAGCTCAGGTTACCCGATCATTCCTTCCCCCTTGAATGAACTCGGCTACAGAAAGCAATATTATATACTAAGTATAATGAAAAACAAATTCATTTATCGTAAGTACAATAACTTTAATAAGTTTAAAAAATTCCATGACTCAGTCGAAGAACCACTAGATGCAAATAACCATTAGAGGTCATCTTGAACGTAAACACGCAAACCCTAATATTTCATATGCACAGCGTATAAATACCCGTACCAACACCCTTCCCATGGGTCCTAGCCCTACTGATGATCCTAAGGGAGTGTTACCCTAGCTCTACATTACCTTCTAATTATTGATCATTTATTAATCATAGCAATGACTTTAGTCATTTCTTATCCTCTATAGGGCAAAAAGGTGAAACAGGATAAAGAATACTAAGCATTTATGATATTTTGATATCGATTTTACCTACCATATCTTATATGTATTATGTCTTAGAGAGTGGTACGCAGTTTTCGTAGTTTGCCTGTAGTGTAGGCAAACTTCGAATCCACAATGTGGCTACTATCCCAAATAGCAGGCTAAATCATGGGATAGGGCCTCCTGGAAGAGTAAACCAATTTTGGACGTTTCGTTAGTCCACACTTCAGTCGTGAGTAGAAAACCGAAGCTACAAGTTCTGGAAGGTGTAAAAAGAGGTAAAAGTAGAGGTAGAGAAAAGTCATAAAAAGTGGAATTGCCATTTTTAGAGATGGATCTGTGTGTTTTTGGTGGATGGATAACGACACTAGTGCAGGCTTTGAGGGAATCTTGTGTTTTGGTTAAAAAAGTCTGCTAATCACGAGAACTAATAAGCCCCAAAGTTGCCAAAAACTTACAGTACGGTGGTAGATGGTGGAATTTCGGTCGGCATTTCGGTAAGACCACGATCAGAACAGTCGGTTCGTCCGTGAGCGGAGCAATGACATACAGACGGACAGAGATCGCTCGGTAGGAATAAACTAGCCAGTAGCAGCAGCACGTGGAGCATCATCGCATTCTAAAACTGAGTGCTCAGATTAGAAAAAAGATCGATATTGTATATTGAAAGGAGATCGATACCGAGATTCAAAGACTAGAGAACTGTAAGATTGAGGAAGCTGCGATTTCAACAATCTGCGTTAGAAGCTGTCATACTTGACGATAATATTCGGTATTGTCGAATTAAAATACGATATAATCAAACTAAATCAGGAGACAGACGGACGATATCAAAGTAACCACAATCTAATGGAATTCGCTACCTACCCGAACTACGATATTCTATTTTCCCGCCAGTTTCAAATAAATTTGCGAAAATAGCGCCCGGTTCAAATTGGGAGGAAGACTTCAATTGTTTTGTACTTCGCCACACGGTACAGAGCAATTGCAGCAACGGCAGAATATCGGCATGGAATCCGACTGAAACGATTCATTGAAACCGAATTTTAACCCTAGCGAGGGAATGTTTTGGTAGTCCACAGTACCATTCACCTACAAAACGGCAAAATCGGCGTTTTTTCGCGTCGAAAGGCGTCGTTTCGAATAACTTGTCAAAGATTCAAACGATTTAAGAAATAATCAGATACCAAAACTCAGCAGCTCCCGCTCTACTTCTGCATATGGATTACTGTTAGACCTAGCTTAAATCAAGAACAAGATTGGCAGAGGTTATTCAAAAAACGGTTTTTTGAGTAGTTTCTGTTCAACTTGTTCTTGATTTGAGCTAAATCTACTCTGGAAAACCTAGAAATCCTAACCGTGTTGGCTTGCGGTAGACAACACAATTCGTTAGATTCATAGAAAACGAAGAAAAAGAACAAATTATAAAGTGATTCATTATTACCGCTAGACGAGCGACACAATGAGAGAAGCACTCATGGACGCCTACCTTTGTGGTGGGCGGAATTTCATTCGATAAATGAGAAAGGGTGATAGCGGAAAAAACGGTTGTGCATAGCAATCAGCGAAGGATGAAGAAAAAGATAAGGAGAGAGAAGAAGGCGATGAGCCGATTGACGTTGTGCGACAAACGGTGGGTGTTTTGGCGCGCTTCTCTTTAGATGATTCTTTTCCAGCGACTCTTTGTTACAAACGTAAATAGAATAATTCGATATAATATAAAAAATATAGCGAGTCAAGGAGCAAAATGCAAAATGACAAATGATAAAAAGAACAAGAAATATAAATAAATAAGTTTATTTTGAAGAATGTTTCTTCCCTTCTTTAGACGGGTATTTATTGATGCAAGAAGAAGACAACCCGGGAGTCCGCAGGAAGAAAATTGGCATTCTAGGGCCCCACTTGAGTAGACGACTCTGTTTTTTCCTTGAATATAGTCCATGACAGATTCATTGATAGTAAGGTAATATAGAAAAAAAATGAAAAGAAAACCGTCGGAAAAATCTGTTCATCACCGGCGTTGATTCAAAGGCAAATAGTCGACTACTCGTCCGTTATCAGATGGGTTAGACGGCGTATTGTACGAACATTGTAGTGAAAATATTTGCGGTTAAATTTAAACGGCGAACAACTCGGTTGAGGAATAATGGTGCTTCATCTCAGCCCTTCAGGCTGATTCATGAAGAAGCTGTTGTTGTAGACATCTATTTAGGGGCGAAAGGGCAGTACGTTCTTATCACGCGCTAAGAGACAGTGAAAGAACGATTGTTCGCGCAATTGCACTTGCCCTTTGGTACCCAAAATAGATCTTGTGTGCAATAGACAGCGGTAAATTTACATGTAACGAGAGGAATATAACTAAATTTAGACATAAAAAGAGGAAGAAAATAATTGAAGAGGAATACTCCATGTGCTCTCTTCTTGAAACCTCGGCATGATGTTACAAGTTGCAAGCCCCCTTTATAAAAAATGATACCGAAACAACAATTACTCCCACATCAAACTAAAAGAATGCTGTATTATTCACTAAATTACGCAAATGCCATTCAGCACTATTTGCTTGAAATTTATTAGCAAAATAAATATTTTATTCCAATTTTGATTTTTTTATTTCTAACAGCAGCATACGAACACCAATAAATTATTAACAGAATAAATATTTTCATTATAATTTAAATTTTTTCTCACAGCAGCATATGAACACTAATGAATTTGGCCCACCCATTAACCTCGTTCGGCAAGCAGCAAATGAAAATTAAAGAAGAATGTTGGTGTGGATGAAGGAGAGGAAAGAAAAGAGTAAGGTTACGTTTTCAGATGCAAATGCTCAGAATGAGATAAACAAGAGACTTTCCTTTGAAAAATTCAACGCACAGGTCGCGTCGAGTGCACCTGGATTACTGAGGGAAACCGGAAATGTGCTGACGACCGAGACGGATGGTGAACAGCTGAGAAACGGCTGCGCGACGAGGGCCGTTGTTAGCGGTCCCATTGACGGACCCGAAGCCGAAAGAAACTGGCGCCATCAAGTCGGATGATTCTTAAATGGGCGCTCACGGTTTCGCCCCAATAACTCGAATTGAACTGCATCCCTCTCCGCTCGACTCCTGTCGACGGAGCACGACAAGTATGACCAGTGACTTTACGGAGGAATAATGTGATTGAAAATTATAAAAATCTCACGAAAACCGCGACTGATCTGCCCCGCTAAAAAGGAAAAACTAAAATTTTCTGTAAAAATAGCTAGCTGCAAAGGTCATAGAAGCGCAGGCAAGCTCACGAAAAAATGGCTTGCTAGGCGAGATAATCCGAGACTCTGCAAAGCCGTCGGGGCAACGAAGTCAGCAGCGTAAGTAGCTTCGTAAGCCCTTTCAAGTTCCGCAAAAGTGCTTTTGCGAAGAGACTTCTTGTGTCCTTTCACATGAGCACATCATTTCACCATCAGATTTCATTATTCGACTTAACCATGTAATGATTTGATCTGATCAGTCTTTTTCATCTAGTAAAATCAATATCGCAAACTATTTACGATATAGATTATGCAATCAGAAATAAACCACATCGTTTTGTCATTTTCAGACACCGGTGCGACACCGATGGAATCTTGTCACTCATTTGAAAACCTACAAGATCGATTGTTAAGAAAATGATGAAAATGGTTCAGATGCTATACACAGACAAAAAGATATGCCAGCATTCTGAATGAAAATAGTTCAATTGGAAGAAATCCAATTATAAATTTGAGAGTTCCGCTCGAAGACAATCGATTCATAATGTTGTTCCAAATTCTGGAATTAAACTTTACATTTACGGTTAAGATTGTCGGATGCAATTTTAACCGGAAATATACATATAAGGAGATGCTGACCCTTCACATTATCCTACTAACCTGAGCTCTGAAGTGGTCCTTCACATAAATTGAATTGGAGTTACCTGAAATTAATAGTTGCTTCTCTTGACTACTTTTTTACGTCTCGATGTTGATTCTATAAGGAAGAAGAGAAACGTCTGCACGACGAGTACACCAATGTTTTTGACCTTTGAGGCTTTAATGGGGGTGATAAGGCTACAAAGTCAGCCAGTTAAGGTGACACAACAACAGACTTGGTAGACAAGTACGGCGAGCGTAAACTCGTCCGTATATAATGTCAGAAATAAATGACGGACGGGTTGAACAATTAATCTATTTTTTTAATTAGTTACGTCACGTCCAACATGAAATTCATGCGCAAAAAGTAACCGACAACACAACAAAAACAAAAAGGTCGGACTTATAGGAGCATGTTCAAGGATGAAAAGAAAAACAAAAAGAAACCTTTCCACAAATAAAAGTCGAGAGGAAAAGAAGGGAAAAGAGGTAAGAACATAAAGAATGAAGCAGGAGCAGGCAGAGAATTAGAAGGAGATTTCGCAGAACGGAGTCTCTTCCGTAATGGACACAATGGTCCAGCCCTAGTTGGACCGAGTGCGGGGATCGAAGACCTCGAAAAAAGCCACTAAATGTTTGAGTTCTCTTTTGGAATGCTTAATTTGGATCAAAAAATTGCCTCCTCTCCCTCTCACAAAAAAACGCAGTGAAAATTAATCGTTATTTCATCGCAAAATCCATGGCTGGACACGATACATGCCGATCTAAAGACAGTGGGAGTTCATCCAGTCGAGGCGTATGGTAGATACTTGTGGCGTCAGAAAATTTGCCGAGTGGACCCTGATTAGAAGTGGAACAGACGGTAAAGAAGAAGGAGAGTCTTGTCCCCAATGCACCGACTGGCAGACAGTGTGGAGGCTGTCTCCGAAGAAGTTTCGAAGGGTCACGGAAAGCAACGGGTGGCCAGACCGGAAGGAGTGTTGCAGAGCGGAGCGCCGGCGGCCCAGCACAGTCACAGGATGGTGGTGGGGACGGTCGGATAGGCGACGAGACAGCGCTGGCGGATGGGAGAAGCAGCGCGAACTGTGCGACGACAAGAGACGGCGAAGACCTACCTGGCTGACTGACTGACTGTGTGCTTAAGCGAGTACGACGCAACGCCGACGCCCGACTGTTGATGGGCGAGTGAGCGCGAACTGATGGCGGTGATTGATTCCGGCACGTCACTTTCGAGAGCAACCGTCGAACTGTTGCTGATCATCGCCGCCAAGTCGCTCAGCCGGCTGACACAGTTCGCGCAGCGACGTTTCGAAAAAGAAGTCTTCAAACTACACATTCAACACAACGCGAAGATTCTGAGCCGCAGAGATTACTCACAAGGAGCTCATTTCTGGATGAACCAAGCTTCCGCCTCCTACAGGACTTCTACAGGTCTCTTGTGGGTTCGAGAACCATACTTCATTTCCAGTACCTACAAGGGATCCTACATCCTGTAAAAGTTGCATGACAAAAGCTTGGCACATCCAGAAATGGACTCCTTGTAGGCATTCACCAATCTGTTTTACCGCCGTAAAAGATCTGTTCTGAAGGTGGACGATATCCTGTTCATTAAAATAGCCTACCTTGAAAGTACTTATTTCAGATGGTGTCACTAGCAAGATTTCCGTTATGTTAATCGTTTGAGTTTCCCAACTAACCACCAGAGTTTTGTCTTCATAGTTTCATAGTGTTACTTATTGTTAGTGCTCTTCTATCTGTATGTCCCACCAAACTTTCATAAATAGCACGCCTAAGTGCGTATCGAATAAATAAATAAACAAATATCAATCAACCCTTTGGAAGAGGAACTTGACGCGCCGAACACCAAAATCTAGACTGCAGGGTGATTGTCCCTCATGCTCAGGTGCATTTACATCGTTTCGTTTCCGGTTTATTGAGAGTTTATTGCTTGGGTGTTATGTTAGTTTCTCTCGACCTCACTTTGTTTTGACTCACTTTCCATTAGAGTGGAAGTGCCGCCCTCCATTTGTCCATGAAGAAAGAAACGAATAAATTAACGAAACGACTCTTAATGAACCCCATGGTACAGTTATGTCTTGTTAGGTTGAAAAGTAACTTTATTGGTTGACGTTTTAGCGGATTCACATTCTTCGAGACGGGCTTATGAGCAGCGAGAGACCAGGGAATGAGTATCAGATAACGATAGGATAACACCAGATCAGAATGCCACTGTGGAGATTGCTTTTCACCGCTGATCTGGGGATCAGCCTAAGGCTCCGAAGAAAAAGATTTTGCTGAAACGTCAGCAAACAAAGTCGTTTATGAAGCTTGCGTCGAGCTGTAGTGCAGAAGAAAAAAGTTTCGAGATTCAAATTCCATGATTTATTTATTTATTTATTTAAAATGCACCCAAGTGCGCACAACTGAGAAAACGAATGGAAAACACATGTAGAATTACTGACATTAGTGCTTATACAACGACAACAACATCAACTAAATAATAGGAAAACAAAACAGAATCCGAGGTAAAACGGCTATGGAAAACGGTTATTCGTTCCGTTCTTACCAAGTTTTGCCTTGCAACTTTTTCAACGGTTTGCAGTTTCATGAAATGTACTGTCGAGAGGCTGGATCGATGTGCGGCTATGTAGAAAAACGTTTGTCGAAATGGGAAATGCGAATAGCCGATATTACTCAACTCAAGCTCACGAGCATACAGTGGTAAACAAGTCTATTATGGCTAATGTTTTGTAGCTCATGAAGACAAATGGAACTAAAAAAATCGACAAATACAAACTGCAGTGACTAACCGGAAGTTAACAGAAAAATGACCCCTCCATCCCCAACGCTCATCGATCGCGCACGAGGAAGAGATGATCCCAGTATGACCGGCTGTTATCATCACCGTCTTCTATCATCATCTTCATCGGCAATAAATGTGGTTTATCCCCACGGCATTTTGTCAGGGGAAGGCCATTTTGGAGCTTTTCTGCGTACATTTCTCTTTATCTTACGATATTGGGGATTTTCGGCAGATATTCTTAAAAAAGGATGATAGGATGGTGCCAACACAATCTTCTTCTTTAGAAGAAATTTCGATTGAATTGGTGATCCCAAAGCAGACTGACTTGGACCCCAGGAATTCGCAGGATATTACCCTCTAAAACGTTTCGATCTCGCTTCGATAGGATCTTGAGGAATATGGCTGAAGAAACAGTGAAACAAAAATACTTCAAAAATGGCACATGACTATGCACTGAAATTTCGCTATATGACAGCAAAAATAATAGAGTATTTATTGGCAGCACGGTACTATTTAATCATACAAAACTGAGTTCGTCTTAGCGCTTGGCTTTCGTTGAATTAATCTGAAAGTGATCATTGGAACGGAAAATTTAAACAGAATTTGAGTTAAAATCACAATCGCGTAATACAGCTGTAATACATAAATTCATAGTTATATCTACCTTGGATAGACGTAAGGCAGCCGCGTCCACTCTTGCCGAAAGAGTCAAGTCGGTAATCATCTGACTGCTTTCCTCTTTAGACTCCTTTACATAGCGTTTAATAAGTTCGTCGAGCTGATGTCTCATGTTGTTCTTTTCCGAGGATGACTGGGATGCATTCTGCGCCGAGCTGGCAAGCTGAACTCAAGCTAATTCTTCCCTACTATTTCACTGAACTATCACAAAACCTAAGAAGGTTGAGGAATGGCCGGTAGGTATTGGTGTACTTACCGCAGAGCGATTCGATTCTTCCATGGCTCTTCCTCCTTGTGCTCGACTGGGCTCGTTCTTGCTTATGAGAATGGTTGACATCCTATCACCAAAGCTCGAAGTCTGGCTGATAGGTACACTTCTGCAACGATTGACAAAAGTAGCTCGAAAAAATGAGTGATCGAATGAATACTAAAGCTTAGTTTCGTTCATACGATTGTTTTACTAATCGTTTCATTTGTAGGCAGCCTATGGGCGTGGTTAGTAAATAAATCAACAGATTAATAAATGACAATTGCTGACTCCTTCACTTCAGAAGAATATGACGTAGTTTCAAAGGGTGCGCCGCTGTTGGATAAATTGCTGTACTCCTGTTTGAATGGTGATGCTGCCGTCCTGAGAAGAAATGATAAGGGGAACAACTACTTGAAAAATGATTCTTAGTGTTTGGCCTCAGTTTAATGTTTTCATCTGTGTCACATAGCACATGTTTGACAGCGCAATTATTAAAGCATTGATTTTGTAAAATAACAAGTTGTCTGTTATTGGAAACCTATGAGACATTTTCAAAATAGAAATTCAGCTCATTAACGAGGTCCACTACTTCAGCTTACAGTGTTAAAACTGGAGTTGCGGAGTTCTGATAAAAGACTGATGTCTTCAAATTCCTAAGTATGTAATATAAAGTAACAATCTGATCGCATCTTCGATGTTACTTTTTCTTTTGAGCCAGACAACCCCCTTTCTTCTGCTCGAAAGACCCTAGTCCTTGACTCATGAAGAAATTAGAACATAGAATGGCCTTAGGCGGCTGTTATGCCATCGATTTCGCTCAGCGGAGGATTACGCAACTGATACTATTCAGTATCAGACACCGTGTTAGCAGAAGTGTCTGTGTCTGTTGTCCTGCCGCTTTGCTGAGCGAAATCGATGGCATAACAACCGTCTTACACACATATATATATATATTTCATTAGTCATTGAAATGATTTTGCTCTCTACTTACGATACGACTGCAGCAGATTCAGTGCTCGACATATCGATACTTTGATCAGAATCTGATTTTTGCTCAAAAACCTTCCCTGGATGTGAACGATGGCCAGCTGCTTCTCCTCGGATACTGAAAAAAAGCTCGAGAATTGTAGTGGAACATACTCAAGGACTGAGGATCAAATTAGGCTCACTGAATTAACTTGGCTGCCCATACGGGTGCGTCCTCTCCCGTCAGTCTCAATTTCACCTGAACGGGAGGGAAACATACTTTCAGCTCGTAGTATACGCGAGCTCTCCACACGGGTTCTAATTCTCTAATCATCTCGAACTGTCACGGATAGCGATTTTGATTGTAGGCGAGCTGTCAAGAGATGGTCGAGTATGTTAAATTATGTTGAAATTACCAGTCCTTCGCTTTATTTAACACTTTGATGACAATCGCTGTCATGCGCTGGGCGTGCGGTGGAACACGCGCTCGCGCTCGCGCGCGTGCGGCATGAGCCGCCGGTGGTTCATAATGTCCAGACATTTTTCCCGACCCCCTTTTTAGAGCACTTTTTAAGTTTTTTGTTCGTGAGGCCCGTGTTATACAACCGTTCCGGATCGCCGATCGCTGGCGATCGGGGAACGCAACTCGTACAAATAGTGCCGGGACCTCAAAATGACACTGTGAACGGCAACATCGGGACGAGTTGTCTCGGCAGCCACACCCCCTCCGGCGACTGGCGGCGACCGGACCCTGTTATAGTCCCGTCGGCCGATCGCCGACGATCGTTGTGCTGAGCACGGTGACCGGCGATCGTCACCTTCAACGGATGGTGGTTTTTGGGGTAGCAACTGCCCGAAAACGCGCTCCTATGTGACCGATCGCCGGCGATCGGCGACCGGGAACGGGTGTATAACAGGAGCCTTATCGTTAGGATCATTTTAACACTGAGAATGAGGTGCATGATCCTACGAATGAATCAGTGTAGTGTTGGGATGAGCTGGGAGCCGGTTCGTTTCGTGATTCCCGTGTTCTTGGTGTGATCCCGTGTTCTCGTGTGCTCTGCAGCAACCGCGCCCCTTGGCGACAGGGGGTACGGTACGATAGCGCGCGAATGAACACCCAGCTAGGCCTAAAAAGGGAGAGCAGTTCACTTCTGCAGCAGTGGTGAAGATGAGTGCTCCTTAGTTTTGTCTTCTTTAGCGTCTCTTGGATTCCTTGATTCTTCTAGGTGCTCGTCTAAGCAGGCTCGGCCGTCCCCACTCGCCTCTCGGACCGTGCCTCCCTATTCTTCTCTCCGTATCTAGGTTTCGCTACTGTAGGGATGAGCGAATCTGTCGTACAGTTCTTGTTAGACGAGAAATAGGTTTATCCTACTCTATCGAGGTTTATATCCACGGCCTTGTCTGAAGTATAATCTTTTTGCTTATAATGATACACTGTTTTCGATCCTGATGAAGTGCCCCTTCGAAAGGTGATGATTTGTTGCTCACTCGTATTCGGTAATTACTTACAATACATGTATAGCGTAGGAAAAACTTATTCAAACCTATAGCGTAGAAAAAACCGATTCAAGGTTCTTCCCAAATCATGTGTTTAGACTGTCTAATTTTATGAGAAAAACAGCCTCGGGCAAGACGAACACTTTTTCCATCAATAGTCTGAATTCGTGAAACTATTTCGCCTGTTGGTAATCGATCCATATGCATCGTCTTGATTTTGTCAAGCTCGTAAATCTTGCCCATGAGCGGTTCCCTGAAGACGTTTGTATTACGTAGAAGACCTCAAGAAGTTCTGGTGAAAGGGAGTAATGGGAAGATCTAGGGTTTTGCGACGTACAGCACGCCATGAGATAATGCTTTCATTTTCGAACTAACGAGGTGAAGCGGTTTCAGATTTGGACCGTTTTCAGAGATGGAGACGACATTTGGCTCTGGTGCACGATGGTTATTTTGATTAGGTTCATTTTTTAAGATCAGCCGGTCATCGGCCTATTGGCCGCCAAACGTCTGTTCGCCTACTTCGCTCAATAAACAAATAAACACTCTAAGGCGCTATGTGGGTTGGGGGTGCAGGGTGGTGGTCCGCAACTTTACGTCGACCTTAACCGACCTTAACGTGTTATCGTTGGTACATCTGCCATTGTTTACTTTCAGATCGGTCGGTTCTGACATGTTTGACTTGTAAACTCTTCAGAATTGTTCACACCTTAACATGTTAACCAGCTTAGAGTCGACGCAATATTACAGACCAGCACGCTGCACCCCCAACCCACATAGCACCCACTCTAACCTATGTAACTTGCCAAGCTAAGCCACCCTTCGTTCATTTGAAATTTCTGTTCCACTAATCGCACCCCGGTGGTCGAAGAAATTCTCTCTTTTCACTTTGGTTCAAACTGCCAGCAAAGTAGGATTGTTGTTCTTACTCTACTTTGTGGAGTGTCCAAAGTTGTCAAATCGCTCTCAAATTCAGATGTGTATTTTCAAATTTTCCATTCTCGTACACCAATCTGAGAGCTGGAACACTTTTCTCTCTGAATGCAATCACCCTTCTACCCCCAGATCACGTGGCACCTAGAATCTCCATCAGCACAAAAATACCCCACCTAGACCAATTTCAGCCGAATATGAGAATCTAGCCTGACCACCCTTGGATGAAGGAAGAGTGAGCTATCATGGAGAGTGATTTTCAAAATGATTTCAGTGATAAGCAGGATAAAACCACCACCAACCGCCACCACCACCAATCATTTGAAAAATGAATTGACATCCATAAATCCAAACATCCATTCATCCATTCAAATAAACAACTGGTTTTCGCTCATTATATAGAAAGGAAGACTATGGGCTCTTGCAAAGTCGGTAGTGGCAGCAAACAGTCATCCATCAAGACTGGTCGGCAGTCACTGCCGCACTGTCTAGAGAAGTAGGGGGTCGTTCACACCGAGAGTGACCGCCCAATCCAACAGGGTTGCCGGAATGGTTGGTTTATGAACAAAACGTATTCATTTTTCGCTACCATTGACGAACGAGGGGTGGTGATACATCGTCAGGTGAGGGAATTTGACGAGCGGATCAACAAAAATATGCATCAACTCGTGTGCGCACCCCTTATTGAAGATCACACCACTGAATGGTAGTCTCGTAGCGATTGCTGGCGCCGCCTCCATAGCACTGTTTCGCTGCAACTGACGACAACGCAAGAGCCCTAAGGCAGCCGCACTGAGTCGCAAATGCTAACCCAGGGCATATGTCGAGTAAGTAGTACTTGTAAATGACGAGATTGTTGTCTCGAGTAATAACAGCTAGTCGCCTTTCCCAGTTTGACAACGACAAGCATTTCTCCACGTAGCCGCACATCGATCCAGCCTCTCGACAGTACACTTCCTGAAACAACCGTTGGAATAAGTTATCATGTAATGCTATTTGCAGCTACCCTTTTTCCATCAATCTCTATTACTCTTTTTGAATGTTCCTTGTCCGAACAGTACGAACAGGGATCTTAGCACAAAACTGGAGCATCCTCAAGCTTGGAAACCTTTGTTTGCCTACGAACCTACGAAGATGTTAGTTCGGTGCGATGTTGGTTGCGGGTGCAATGTGCGGGTCTGTACTATTGCGTCGACTCTGTGCTGGTTAACATGTTAAGATATGAGCAATTCTGAAGAGTTTACATGTCAAACATGTCAAAACCGACCCAGTTGATCGTAAACAATGGCAGATATAATAGTGATAACACATCAAAGTTGACGTAAAGTTGCGGACCACCACCCTGCACCCCCCAACCCATATAGCACCGTTAGTTCAACTCGTTTGTCGCGCATATTCTGCTAGTGTCTTTTTTATGGATTGGAAAAGCTGTTGCAGCTCGATTGAAGGAGGAGCAACACCAAGTAACATAGAGAAAGAAGATTCACCTGGGTTGGAAGTGGCTCATTGTAGTGACGTTTCACACAGGACATTAAAGTCGACCGTCAAGTTAGTAGAAGAGCGTACACTGAATGAGCAACACCCTTAGTCATTTGGTAGAACAACCATTCATCATCAGTGGTTCCCAGTAATGAAGTGATAACATGGCTGATGCAGTTACGTGGTCGTTGCTATGTGTAGTACGCAGGCCAATCTTCACAATGCCTCAAGTCGAAATTCGAAGTATGAAGAATGATGCGGCTCCAGGTCCAGAAAAGTCTTTGTCGAGATGCTCCAGTGCTCCACGTCGGACTTTCAATAAATCTCGGCATGGGTACTCTCAGAAACGGAATGTAGTTAGCGATTGACCGAAATTGTTAAAAAATTTATTCTTCGGCTTACGTTTCTGTGATGTGGCCGTTGTCAGAGCCTTGAACGTCGAAGTCATACTTGAGAAACAACTCACCAAACACTATTCCATCTTACAACAGACAATTCTAAAGCCTAGAAGAACGGGAAGACAACATGCAGAGAGGATGCTAGAGAGGTACCTTAATGGTGGTTGCCGAGATAGACCACCAGTCACCCTTTGCTGTGGAAGTACGTGGGTGAATGAACCGAGCGGTCACCCAAAGTTGGCTCCATTTGCGGATCTATGTGGGTCTGACCTGGCTGATCGCGGCTGCTGAGTCCACCGAGGCGGGTGGTCCTTAGCGTTCGGTTCATTCACTCAGGTACTTCCATGGCAAAGGATGACTGGTGGTCTGTCTCGGCATACACCATTAAGTCTCTAGCGTCTTCTCTGCACATTGTCTTCGCGTTCTTCTAGGCTTTAGAATTGTCCGTTGTAAGATGAAATAGTGTTTGGACGAGTAGTATCTCAAGTATAACTCCGACCTTCCAGGCTCTGACGAAGGCGACGTCGCCAAAACGTAAACCGAAGAATAAAGTCTTAACAATCTCGGTCTATCACTAACTAAATACCTTCCGTTTCTTTGTTGATCTTACACCTGCAAGTAATTTATATCCCATACATTTTCTTGTGGCGTATATGACGTCCTACCTTCGAAGAAGGGAATCCCGGATCTGTGGATTATTTCGTGTACAGTCAGCCTGCACAAGAAATATGACAGTTATTATGCTCGCAACTACCCCCCGATCACTCGGTTGAAGAGGTTCTACAAGCTTTTTGCGAAGACCACCCAACGTATACGTACATTGGATGGAGTACAACCATCTGTTCACAGATTCAGCTGCGTAGATCAAATTCCATGTGTCGCGATGGTCATCGAAGTCTGTCGAGAGTACCATATACCCCTCGTATTAACCTTCGCCCGAAGGTATTTCGGTGAAATAAACCTCAAATAGGAGATGCCAGCATATTGCAGGGTTCTTCTGGAATTATTCAAAAGTAGCCCATCGCCGGCTGTGAAAAACTTTCGACATCAAGGAGGTGAATGCCATTCTGTCAACGTTACTGGATTAAGGAGTAGACCAGTCCTACTTACGAATGGTGGACGGATGCTACTGACATTCGTCTTCGTTGAACAATGATGATGACGATCACAAGAGAAAAGCACGAATATGGGTCGTGCTGGGACCCTCAAGTTCAGTGACTTCGGACCATTCTGTGAGGTATCTAAGTGAACTGCCTCGGATTAGGAGTCCTTCTTTTACACAAAGCTGGACAAGAAACAATAATATTCAATCATGACATGGTGAAATGAATGAGCATTTTTAATTTTACGTGTAGAAGCTTTCTCAGTGCATAATTCTTGGAGATACAATTGCATAGCTATACATGAAGGCAATCTCTCGTTTCTCCTTCAAACTTTCCGGCCAATTGCAGTAATCCTAGACTGAACGTCTTCAACGGCTCTTTGCCCTGAGAAATGTAGTCCGGTGGGATGAATATGGTGAACCTTCGCTGGCATGGCTAAAAAGAAAACTGTTGAGGGTCTGCTAAGATTCGCCTATTGTGACAGTATGAAGTTGAGTGGATACTTTTGCTCTGTCACCATTCCTCTGTCTATGAACGAGAGCTGCCACTCACTTTGATGCCATCCTCGCAATCGTGGTAGATGTCCAGTTTTGGATCAATGGAAAGGATCTGCAAATGATTGGATTCGGCTGCTGATTTATCCTCTTAAAAACATTACTTCATTCGAGATCTAGAAATGGTATCATTCGGAGCTCCTTTGAGCTTTCCCCACACTTTAGAGAACTTTAGACCAGATATGGTGGATTTTCCATTTCTTCCTCTCTTCGGAACCTACGTTTCGTATCGTGGTCTTGTAACCGCAGAGTTCCGCGATCCTTCGTCAGGTGACAATTTAGACGCGACAGAAAATAAAATTATAAACGGTAAATAATGAACTATACCTCCTCCGACGAGCCATTTAGTTTGAACATTCCGTGACTGTCCGTTTCGCCAGAGTCCATTAATTCGTCGGGGCTGACTTAACAACTAGAACTTGTTGAAATAGAGCAAAGAAAACAAGTGCAACGTAAGGGATTAGGGTTACCCACCACTCAAACTTTGATGTTATTATCCTTGTCTACTACGCTCCTTTGATAGCGGCATATTAATGTAACCAGCCATTCAGCGGTCTGCAGGCCGCCAAATGAACTAATGAATAGTAGGAAACATATATAAACCATTTATAATATCAAATAAAACGAGCAACAAAAAGACGGCGAGGAATTGATGATGAAATACGTTACTGGGAGTACAGTAACGAGCAATCGCGGCGGGACCCTAGAGTTGACAAGTAGACATCGTGGTTTCGCTTATTAGGCTGGCCTGGTCAAGTAAATGAGTTTTTCTCCGCCCCAATAGCCACTGCAAATGGACCTGGCTATTGCACTAGATCCTGTTGGTTCCTCTCATGCTTGTAGTCCGCTTACCGTAGCAGCGCTAGTCCAGGACTTCCCATAGTGCTTAGAGTCCTCTTGCCGCAAGTTGTTATACTATCCGTTCACTATCCTTATTACTTGTATTGCAAATTAGTGAACTTCAAGCGTAAAAAATATATATCAGGCCAAATTTGGAGTACGGAACACCCGCGTCCAATTCTTACCTCAAGAAGAGCAGTGAACTGCTTGGGCGGGTCCAGAAGAGCTTTACAAGAAGGCTTATGGTTATACAATTAGGGTTTCCCTTATGACCAACCTAGTAGTATCGAGAGAAATATCAGTTTTGGTTCGGAAACTTTGGAACATAGGAGGAACCGAAATGCCATTCTCTAACATAAAAGTACTCATCATACGAGCGGTATTACGCCTTCAGGATTGATGGTTGTAAGGTTAAACTCTACCAGAGCCGGTTGTGTTGAATATGATCCTGGTGAAGCCAAACACAACTGCCGGCGTTACTGCTTCGCATATAGAGCAGCACCTTTATACTATAAGCTTCGGACCAAAAAAAAGGATTCCTCTTCGCTCTCCAGCATTGAAAAGTTTCTACTGCTTCACTTGAGCCCATAATTTCCCGATGCCTTAATGATGATACTTCCGAGTTATATTTTTTCGACTCTATGTATTTTTTCTTCCCGTACTTCTTGTCTTGTTCTAGTTCTGGGTCTGGTAGCTAGTACTTCCTATTGTGATTTGATGTTTACCTACACTATAACTACACCAGCCATTCAGCGGCCTGTCGGCCGACAAGCGGCTGCTAAATACACACTAAAAACAAAAACTAACCACTAATAGACTGAAATGAAGATTAGAAATAAAAGAAAAAAGTTGTAAAATGAAACGATGAAAAAATAGCAAAAGATGGCGAGCTGAACTGATGAAATGCGTCCCTGGCTAATCGCGGCAGGACCCATATGAGCACCCATTACAAACGTCGCGGTTTCGCTTATTATATAGTAGGAAGTAGGATATTGCCTACGCCTGTTACCTATACTACGTGCAGTTAGGCGAAAGGCTCAATCATCCTACTCTTCTGGTACAGAAAGTAATGAGATCAAGTGATTGCGTGGTTAAGGCTTGGATTATGGGTTGACCAGGTACCAGCTTGGTAGGTTTCGTAACATTTCTATTGTTGAAAACGGATTGGTCGACAACTGGGAATCACCTACACGTGTTGTGTTCGTGGAGCTTCACGAGAACACTTCGTGCCGGCTCCTCTCCACAGATCAGCACTCCTTCGACAGCTGTCGACTGCACTCGCCCGATTGAATAGGTGATTTCAGCGATAGAGGAAAGGATCAGCAGAAGCAACATCATCGTGCCACTGAAAATGGAGCGATAGTACATATTCGGGTGAATGATAAGACTTTCGGCTTTATTACAGTGCGGTTAAGCTTTCGGGAGTAATCCACTTGGACAATACGCTACCAGCCTATACTATATTTCACAGATAGGTACTCCCTTCAATTCAAGAGGCTATTCCATGTGCAAAAAGGAGAGCTTCGGACCTACGCCAAAGGATTATACCCATTCCCTGTTGGGTGTAGATCCGTTCCAATTGGAGCCGACATGATTTAGCGCCAGAACGGGGTGATGAGGTAAAACCACCGCGAAATAATAAGGAAAACGAATTCTAATCTTCGAGACAACTAAAGTTGAATAAAGCGTATTAAATCAATAAATATCGACTCAGGAAAGCAGGTGGGCAAGCTTGGAAATATTGATCCTCTGCAAAGCAGCGTGGATCTCATCTGAGCAAGTGTAACAGACACATGAAGAGGAGCTTGTGCGTCATAGTTTCCGATCACCGTAAATGGTTTAGGCTGGGTTCTCGCGATCCTTTTCGTTGCTTTTTTCAGCTCAACCACATCACGCGCTGCTGTGGGAGTTAAGAGTGTTGTATCAGTTACCGGGAAACGTTTATAGTAGCCACCATTTCACCCAAAATGAAACTCGGCCCTCTACCAGTGAAGCTGATCACATTTTGGGCATAGCGACGCAACGGTCTACAGACAATTGATGTAATAGCCTTTACGTTGCAGAACTGGAAAAATTCTGGGGCTGGTCGGTCCCTCGTGGGCTGACTAGGCGAGATTTGAGGGGTCGGCAAAAGGGCCATATTTTGCATATCACCGATCTTTGAATACCAGTCGATAGAGCTCGAGCTGCTGAGCTCAAATGTATATTTTTACAAATAATTGAGTTTCAACAAAGTTATTGAAAAAAGCCGCTTTGGAACGCTCCTAAGCGGCTTTTCCGAGAAGTGATCAAAAGCTATGTCCGGTACAGTATTTTCAGAAACTGGTGAATCGGCTAAAATTCTGTTTAAGAAGAACAAGTTTAAGTAGAGAGAACAAGAACTTCTTGACTAATCACTTAACTTTTTCAACAGTCTTTGTCCGACCAAGGTCTAGAGATTTAAACGAGGAAAAGGTAATGAGCATGTGGGTTGAGCTGCACAACTGCCACTCAGATTTCGATCAACAGCACCGAACCGCTTTCGGAAAAATCACAAACAAACCCTTTTAATGGTGCGATGCTTTAATTGTAGACGGAGAACGGTCAAGTGAGGGGAGAAGAACTGAAACCGCGCGTTGACGGTCGATAGTCGACGCAAGTCATTCATCTGGGGAACCTGTTCACTCACTCGTCGTTGGAAATATCTGAATATTACAGCACAAATCACACGCCCTTTGATAGGCAGTATCGGTCAAACATCATCATCATCACCGTGTGACTGTTCCTCCGAGCGTCTGCTTTCCAATTTCTTCCACCGCCGCATGCGCGCCACTGATTATCAAAGATACCTCAAGACGCAATCAACTCCGCTGCGTCGCGTGAAAGCAAACGTTCTTTAGACCAGAATAAAAACAAACGCAGAAGAAATGTGAGAAACGAGAAAAGAAAAAGATCGAAGAAACGTACCATCCGTTTGGACTTTATTTATTCATTTCTTCATTTGTTTATCTGTTTATTTATTTATTTTTTGTTTATTGATTAATTAATTGTTAATTAACTGATTTCGTTATTTATTTGTTTATTTATCTGTTTAGTTTTTGTTATTTATTTATTTATTTATTTATTTGTTTATTTATTTATTATCCTACTAGATAATAAACGAAACCGCGATGTTTGTAACGGGTGGCTCACATGGGTCCCGCCGCGATTGCCCGTTACCGTACACCAAGAGCGCTCACAGCGACAGGGGAGCTGATGAAACTACTTCAATTGTTTTCCTTCCACTATTCAGAATGTTTTTTCGTTTTTCGTTGTTTTTCTTCCACTTTTCAGAGTGTCTGTTTTCATTTTACTCTGTTTACTGATGTTCTTCCGTTTTCTTTTGTTTAATTTCATTTGTTCAGTGGTTTTGAGCCTTCGCTAAAGCCAAATTTTCTTTCGGTATTTGCGCTTTTTGGCTGTCCCCAACTTCCGCCAGGGTTAGTACAGTTATTTTCCTAACGAAGTTGGCGGACAGACGTTTGGCGGCCGATAGGCCGATGGAAAGCTGGTTTATTCATAACAAAATCCAACAAAGTGCGCACAACTCAGAGAACAAGTGGGAAACCCATGTAGAATTACTGACATTAGTGCTTATACAACGACAACAACAACAACCAAATAGTAGGAAAACAAAACAGATTGTGATGTAAAGCGGTTATTGTCCAGGGCATGAGAATTTGAAAAAAACGACTGACATTCAATTTGTAATCTCTGAATCTCTCTGAATACTTTATGAATTTGGCTTTCTACCACTATTTAGGAGCAGTCTATGTACATACATGTGAGCGTTATGCATGCGAGGTCGATATGTTACAAGATTGCTTGTATGGGTTCCGGAATTGAAGGAGAATTTGCTTCAGAGAACTTATGGTCATTTTTCTAAGCTGGTCCATCGTCGTGTTGCTTCCTGAACAAATCAGATAGCGGCCGGAAGAAATCACAGCTAGTTTGTCAAATGAACTCGTTGAAAGGCCACCTCTTTTCTTAAACTTAAAGTTTTTGGTGGTGGATTCTTCAGTTGCAGCCTTGCATTGGTCGATCTGAATCTTGTTCAGACGGATTCACGAGGGAGAGTTTACACAGTTGATAGTGTGACAGCTATGTAAATGTGGTAACAGAGTGGAGAAGCTGTCAATCAGTCAATCAATCAATCAATCAGGGACAAAGCATCAGACCAAGATACGAAATTCAATTAGAGTATGTCGTATTTGTGGAATTTTTCGTTTCGTGATGATAATATCTACTGAGGAAACCACAACGGCAACAGGGAGGGTCGCAAACAATTAGCGCGGCTCGAGAGAAACTGGTCCATAACTGGATCATTTTCAATTAAAATAAAAAAAATAATGCCAGTTTTGAGCTCACTGCAGTCAGACGAATGGACTGATATGTTCGATTTCGTAAATAACAAACTAGGGAAAAAAGAACGATAAAAAGCGTTCTAAAGCGTTCTGAACGTCTTTTTGGGACAAAAGTTATGAGCGATATTGTGAAGCTGAAGCCTAAAAGCATCTAATTTAGGACTTGGGGAACTTTCCACTTATCACGTTCTAATACAACGGTTCTCTCGCAACACAACGACAAAATATTTATGCAGAAAATATATTTAACACATTCGTGAAACACACATCACAATATGCAGCTCTTGATCACACATTTGATATAATCTCCGTTAGGTGGCCTTCTTGTCGGTGCTATTCGTTCCATAGAGTAGTTCGGTGTCGACTTTGGCTGAGCCGATGTTGAACGGCACGATCTTCACAAAGTTCGGGAACTGTGAGTCTTTCGTGCATGGGATTGCGTCCTGGTGTGCGTTACAGAGGTACACCTTGCAGGCCGAGCACACGTGTGACGGACGGTTCGTGCATTGCAGAATCACGCACTCTCGGGTAGCTCTGAAACATGTTCTACTATATATACTAGTAACCAGCAGAGGTGGCAATACAAATAGAATTCCACGTTAATTCTACAATGAATTCAGCTTAGCTGGTGCAATGCCGAATCCCGCTCGTCGGCTCAATCCGTTATTACGGATGAGTACTATAAGTGAAAAAACTCTGCGGTTAAGAAAGATGGTAAGGGAGACTTATTGAGATTTATTGGTGTTTCAGATATTAGCATCCTGCCTGCTTCCGTATTAATCGCTCTGCTTAGATATCTGCATAGCAGCCGAACGCCTAGATCAAATACGCGACTACGTGTCGCTGCATATAGGTCGAGCTAGGGATAGCAGCCACCGAGGACAGACTTCTGGGCGTTGATTTCTCTTCCTTTTTTAATCAACACTTCTGAGTTTTCTTAACTTGATTGCCTATGGGTTTTGGTTCGGTTCTGTTGACGCCTGCTCATCTTGGTCATTGGTTCTATTTGCCGTACTAGGATCCGGCGGAGGGTTGGCCCTCTTTTCTTCCCCCTCAATAAAGCTCGTCCTAAGACTTCCGTTCTGGACTGCGACACTGAATCGTGAAATCATTTTGCAACTCCTTCTGCCTTATTGAGGGACGTGCTCTCAAAGAGGACGATATAAACCAACCCTCCTGAAGGGGAGCTTGGCACGCCGGACACCAAGATCCAGAACAGCACGGCAGTTCTCCCTTCCGTGCCCGTGTCAGCAGCGCCTTTTACCGCTGTTCTATACATAATAGCACATTGACGACAATGCGACCCACCCGTGGGTCGTACGTTATCTGCCGTATGGGACAATACGACCCACCGGTGGGTCGTACTCTTTCGAAGTGTCGTTTTCGCCGACTTTTGACAAACTCCCAATTTTTTTTTTGTAACGAGCGTATTACAAATATCCCAAAGGTGCTGCAGACATCGAGGTTCAATTAAATGTTTTTTCCAAAGCACATTTATTTACATTGAAAACAGAACTACTTCGGCACTAATCGAGGGATTTCGCCTTTCGGATTCCCTCTAGGAAACATTTAATGGCCAACCGTTGTCAAACGTCACCTCTAAGGGTTGTCTAGGGCGCTAAATACGATGGTGATATCCGTTTTCCAAATCACGGCCGAAAACGAGCCACGTCGCAAGCAAAGGTGGTCCAATTTAATCAATGCCACCGATTTGATCTATGCTACGTTGAAATTCGACCATAAAGGAAATCGAGAGCGCTGAACACAGTGGTAATGTCCATTTATATGGTACGGAAACGTATCACGTCGAAAAAACCGTTTCCTGGGACAATTTGACCTACCCGTGCGGCGTTTTTGCAGCGGGCAAAACGCGCGTTGGTCCCACGCGCGCGAAAACGGAAAATAGGCGCTGTCGTCAATGTGATGGTAACCAGCAAAAAGCGGTAATAAACCTAGAATTTCAGAATTAGTCCTTGCTTTTCTGTCCTTTCTGCAGCGTTTTCCTAGTGCACCATAATTTTTGATCTGTCACACTAAAGGTCAAGGTGAAAATGTCAGTGCTGATCAGTCCCCTAAGGGCGCCCCGCCATTTTCGTGTTCCATTCAGAATCGTAGAGGCGCGGTGAATGCGTATTTGGCCTATACAATGACTTGTGCGGGTGAACCGCCCTACCAACTCAGTGGTTTCACATTCCCAGAGAAGTCTGGTACCAATTTACCCCGGAGGTATGGAAGGCTTGGTTAGCCCGGGGCGGACCGATCGCTCGACCATTCGAGTGTCAGTAGCACCACTAAGCATTGCACCACACGGATCCAATAAATAAAAAAGGTCAGTAGAAAACACACTCTATATCACTTATTGTTAGGACCTTACTGGATGTCCCGCTGACTGTCCCACAAATTTTTGCTATTTGCAGCGTCTAGTCAAGTAGATGTAACAAATGTGCCGCTTTTCCTTATTTTGATTGCTCTCGCTGTTCTTTGCCAAAGGGCGCTCACACCGATATTTTCAGCTGGCAGATCATTTACCTACGGGATCATTACGACGTATTTTGATGTGGAAAAGTGTGCTGATTTAAGGTCTTTGAGAGTGGTTGCGAGTTTTGAAGGCGGAACCATCCCATCAGGGAGGCCTTGTGGGCGAAATGGAAAAATCGATGTTGTAAAAAGGTAGGGAGAGATTTCTCAAGTTGTGGATTCTCTTTTATCGCCTTTTTTCCTGTTGTTAAGACTTTGAGGTGATGTGACTAACTTGTTGGCGATGGAGGAGAAACTGTGGTTGAACTTCTTCACAACGATCTTCTCCTTCGGTGCCGCGGAAAACAAAGCGGCCACTGTGCGAGCGTCGGCAATCTGAAAAGCGGAGTGATCTTGAAGGGCTCCTCTTTATGGGAGATTTTCATGACTAATCCTTTTGGCCTAAAAAAAGGACGATGATCGAAACAAATGCCGCTGATATTGAAAAGCGATTAGTGACAAAAATCTCGTTGTTCTTTCCAACGCTCATTTTCAACTCCAACAATTTGCTGCGGACTTTTAATGGATCTATAGCTAACTATAGCAAGGATGAGATCTGATGATTGATTGGGTTCGTTTCCAAAGTTTGAAAACAAACGTACAATAGATCTCACTTTGTGAAGCATTCCCTGCTGATCGAGGAACATTTGACCGAACCCGGCGAGGCGAGAGATCAGTTGCTCTGAGCTGTGTTCGAAACCGTGTGTGTATGCGGTTTCTAGCAGCGCAAATGTGGTGTCGAATGATGGTCGAAGTCGCGGGAATCCGAACACTGAAACTTGTCACCTAAACCGTGTAATGCAATGGTGTTAGGGCCAGCCAAAGGACAGCCGTCGCTAAGACGGCCGACGATGGCCATACAGGCATGAAGATGCCGTCAGAACCTATCGTGGATATTGTTCTAATCTACACTAAGACAAGTTTCCGCTTTCGTAACATTTGTTGTGTGTCTCACATTGCTTGTGGGTCTACCTCGCCGTCTAGCCTATTCCCAGCCACGTTTGTTCTCCGTTTATTCTCGTGGTGTTTAATCCTCAGTTAAGGCGCGAGTGGTATGGTATTAGGTGGACAAAAGCACGGTCGAATTTACCCGGGCTATCCAAGCTTTCCATCCCATTGGGTCAGAGTAGGTTGGTAGCAAACTTGTCTGAGAATTTGCATCTACGATTATGAATGGAACACTAATGCAGCGGCATGCCCATAGGGAAGTGGTGAAAAGGTAAATTGTTGAATCGTTGATCAGTCCCCGAAAGCTGCATTCGTGTTCAATTCGGAATCGTGGGGAATGCGAGTTTGGCCTATACAATGGCATGCGGGGCCAGCCGCTATACCACATCAGTGTCTCTACCTTCCCAGAAAAGTCTGGTACCAATATACCGACCCCGGTGAGATGGAAGGCTTGGTTAGCCCGGGCGAGGATCGATCTACCGGGAGGCTGTCAGTAGCGCCTCTTACCACTGCACCAAGTGCGCTCGTAGGAAAGTGAGCAATGTATATCCTGTCTCTGACTGCAGCCCGCTGATCAGTATGCACACCATACCAGTCCTGCCTTACAAAGCAAAATTGGTACGTATAGGCGTGATGGCATCAAACTTATCCGGGGAGGGAAACAACCTCAATTGTGCATCGATCCCGTCACTTGAGTATAGACCGAAAATCAATTTGACACTCCCCGTCAACTCTGTGTGGAAGGCCGGTGCTTTGTAGGAGTATTAGTTAACACCGACCACTTCTCCTTTATCTTTTTGCCTTCGAAAAGGGGAATAAAAAAGGCTGGAAACGAGCACGTGTTAGACCGCGGCAGTTGTTCGATGGGTCCTCCAATAAAAACTGTGAGTTCCTTGGAAGGACCAAAAAAGTTCGTTTTGAGTTAGAGAATAATCTGAAATACTAGTCCGATTATCCAACGGAGAACCGATTCTTCTAATAAAAGTAAAGCACTGTGCGTGGACAAGTCTTCTAAGGACGCGCCATGCATTCGAGTTCCATTCAGCATCGTAGATGCATGGTAAGCACGTATTTGGCCTATGCAATCACTTGCGATAGCCAGTCGCTGTACTAAGTCAGTGTCCTTAGGTTCCCAGACAAGTCTCTTATCTTTTCACTCGATCCCGAAGGGATGGATGGCTAGCTCGAGCGGAGATCGATCGCTCGGCCATGCAGATGTTACTAGCGCCTCCTACCACTGCATCCCTCACCCAATGGTATTTTTGTTAGCGTTCAAAATTGAGCTGAGTAAATGTAGAGTTGCTCTTCGCGAAAATATCCAACGTAAGAAAATGCTACGTTGACCACTCTCTTCGGCAAACGTATAATATTAAAAGAAGCCATTAACATGAAAATCTCTTGACTCACATAAAAATTGGTGGCACTTCTCCCGCAGCGAAGGGATGTCCCATATGTCTGAGTAACGCATCATGGTGCCGCAGCTTTTTTCTGAAGAATTCACACTAAGAAGGAAAACAATGACTGTAAAAGGCAGTCTATCGATTCCATCAATTCCTCAATTAAAAGCGAACAAATGGAGCAAAATGAACAAATGATGGCAAATGATGGACAAGTAATATGCACTAGTACTATTATTTATGCATTCGAGTTACCTGTGACTTCTTTCGTGCCGCCTGGATGCACGATGTCGAGGAACAGAGCGACGTCTTTCGCAGTTTCCCCCTCGAGGGTGATTAGCTTTTCCCGAGCCTCGGCAAATTCTCCAAAGAAGGCGACATCGAAGAATGAGGAAATTTCTCCTAAGAAGTGGCCATTCACCCAGAACGTGGTATCTGGAAATGCTTAGGTTTATTTCTAACTCCCATCAGGTGTGCTAGAGGGATCTGAATATGTGATGGCCTCGTTGGCGTTTTATAATAGTTTCCTTTTTCTCTGCACAGCAATCTTTTGACCTTAATTTGAGTTCTAAGTAGTTTCCGATGTTGTTTTTTCTTGCTTCATAATCATCACACCTAGCGTCACTATTTCTACCAGGTTTCGTTTTCTGGGTTGATATATTTTAAACAAAGAAAAAACTAGTCTTTCCTCCTCAAACTCAGTTCTGGTGAACAGATTGCCCAAGAATTACATTCAGCAATGATATACTATTGTTTCCAGAAATTACGACTGCAGAATGGACGTGTTGGCTGTAATACTACAGCCCGTCTCTGAGCGCGACACTCTCGCACGACTGCAAAACAAGTATATGTCGACGGGAGGAAAATGAAAAAGAGCAGATCTCCCTCGATAAACTCATTGGTGAGCCTCGGAATTTAAACTAGACTGCACAGCTCGGTGCAACCGGGTCCTCTTGAGATATGGCAAATTAAGCTCCTCTAGGCCATGGGATAGCCTACTATTTTTAATTAAACATCAAAATGAACCAGAAAAACAGTTACTAGATCTCCGCTCCCTCCTGTTTGGCTTACTGTCACAATGCTGTTGTCGTGACCGTAAGCTCCGAGCAGCCCCTTCTTGCTCACTTTCCTGACGGAGGGCACCATGTTTCGTGGTGTGAAGAGTCGGAGGTAGAGGTCGCCATGGTTCTGGTCTCATCAACGGCGAACAACTTTTCTTTTTCTTCTGAACACTGCCTCAATGCCGCTCTTGAAACCTGTCGTTCAGAGGTTCGGATAGAGCTAATGGCCTCCAGCCGTTGCATGGCTTATCCTAGCTGGTATGCTAGACTAGTCTAAAACTGGCCGCCTGGTATAATCTATATTTCCACTGAGGCTCAGTTGCTCAAACATTTGCTTATTTGTTTGTGTGAGGTCTGTTCAGAGTTACTGTTCTGAATTTAGTGTTACTTTGTTTGCTTTTCTCAACTGGCGCGCAGTATGGCGAATAAATAAATAAATAAATAAATAAATAGATAAATAAATAAATAAATAAATAAATAAGTAAATAGATCATCACGAAACTATCGTAGAAGTGAGTAACTGAACGATTGAGAAAAGAAGAGTGAGCACAGAGCACATCAAACAAGCATTCAGGTAGCAAGAGTCTTCGGGGAAAATATTCGTCTTTTAACACGTTGACGACAGCGCCTTTGGCACTAAACATAGTTGAACGACGTTGACGTTCCACCGTTTTTGGCTCCCTGCCAACGTGCGACATCTAGCACGAAACAAGCAGAGGCTGTGGCATGATGCCGGCATACGGCGAATTTTTTTCACAATGGAAGTGAACATTAAATCTCGAAGACTACATATACATTCCTGTAATCACGGGGATTGTGACTGTTCCTTTTTTTGCAATAAAAATAGAAAAATAACAGCTGGAAGCTTATAGAATGTCCTTTCTCCTTATCCAGGTTAAAAGGAAATTGTTATTTATTTATTGTTCATTATTTATTCATTCTAATAATCAATATTTGTTTGTATTTATGTGTCTGTTTCAGTAAACAGTATTTGTTTGCATTTATTTGCTTCTTGCAATAACCATTATTTGTTTTTACTTGTAAAGAAAACTAGTACACAATCAAAAATTCCAGTAAATCAGAAGCTAAGAATCATTTTATGGACCACGCTTTCTATAACAATGTACAAAGGTCTACTAAAAAGTGGCACAAAAACATCCTTCGAAATTCTGAAATAAATTGAGAAAAATACGATACAAGACTGCGGCGAAAGTAAAAACAAACAAACAAGTTGTCATTTCAATTCTGATTCTCATGATGTCTTAGAACTCTTTCAGCTATCATTGTGTCAAAGGGTATTGTCCTTCATCATGCGTTCTTTTCAAAATTAGCATTAGAATTCTTCAAGGGAACCACAAGTTAAAATTGGACCACAGAATTATTTACTTATTTTGAGACGTTGTGCTATTTTCAACTCTTTCGAGATTATCTCCACTTCTCACGGTCAAGCGAAGCCATCGTAGAAAAACTGCGTCCTACACCCTGTTCTCTAAATGATTGCTAGATAACTAAACTTCATTGTTCATGCAGAAGATGCTGTTTCTTAAGTCTGTTTCTATTTCATTGTCTTTCGAACCTATTTAAATCGTCAAGCTTTTTCCACTGCTACTTCTAATATTTCTATGTATTACTCAGGCTATTGTTATTCCTCGCGTTATTTTTTTACCCGAAATGTTTGTAACAGTACGTTGATCATCGGATTCAGGTTACTCACCATTAGCCACGATCCGATAGGTACGGTGCTTGGACTCACGAGAGAATTTTCCCAGCTGTTCGGCCATTTCGCTGAAAAATTCATACGGTGCGATCTAGAGCGAACATCGATAACGTTATAATTCCGTATGTAAAAGCGAGAAAAGCGAAAAAATAGAAATGTGAGAAAAGCGAGCGGAAATATGGTGAAGTCCAAGGAAAGTTGAAACGAAAACATGATCGCGCTAGAGTCTCAATTTTTTCAAAATGCGGGAGTATTCTGCAATTCGAGACGTGTAGAATATTGCTATTAAAAGCAGAGGCAACATAAGGCTCTAAAATATGATTTGAAGTGAGAAAAGGAAGGCGAAAAGAGCAAGTGCAAGAAGTGATCATTCAGGGAAACCTCGATGTCCCACAGAAGGGATGATTACCATCTACAGAAGAACAATGGAGGCTAGCAACCTATTAGGAAAGCCTTCTTCAAGTACCAGTCGATCGAATATTATATTTGCTATTTGCTGATATTGATATTTGATATTTGCTGATATTGATAACTTATGAAACCGCTAAAGAATAGCGGTTTCATAAATTATCGATATCAGCAAATACCACAAGATTAGTCATCAACGTTTATCACGAAAGCTTTCACAACAGCAAACACTCACCCAAGACAAGTACTCGAGGTTTGCCTGATCTCAAGGGTCATACCAATTTTCTCTCCGGTTGCATGAGCTCTAGGGGCTGACTCCGAGCACTAATACCTTGATTCTATAGCTCAGAAAGGATTTTGATGAAATCCTCATTTACATGGACTGACTTTGATGCAAAATCGCCTTCTACAAATAACTTAATTAGCCAGCTTGGAGACTGAAGCAGACGATATCAGAATCGCCAGCCTTTGACAACAAAGATTTAAGCAACCTTGGTTCTGAGCTCGAATATGATTCATTCTACTACCGTTGGAAACACGGAGAATCGTGCATGGCTACCCAAATGCTATCAATTTGGCGCTATTCCACGGATGGTTGGTTACGTAGACGTCGGAACACTGCGATACCCACGGGGTTGTGATAGGTTGTTGTCGGGTAATCAGCTGGTGAGTAGCGTCAAAGCACGAGAGAATGAAGCTCGGTGATCTCGGTGGGAATCAACAACATCATGACTGAGCAACGTTCAAATCTCTTACAGATTAAAAGGCAAAGGTAAAGGTGTCGGGGTTGATCAGTCCCCGAAGGATGCGCCGCCGCATTCCTGTTCAATTCAGAATCGTAGAGGCACGGTGAAGGCGTAACTGAGCGATTGAGAAAAGAAGAAAGAGCCAGGAAAAAAAAAGAAAAGAAAAGAAAGCTCTTACAGATTACTATGACAAATGGTATCCCTCATATGTAGAGTTATTCGTCACGACAAAAAATGCTTTGACGTGGATTTTCGCCAGAACCACTTTTATTTATTTATTTATTTATTTATTTAAGAATACACAAAGAGTGTGCTCCACTATTCAAATGAAAATGGGTCGAAACAAAGTGAAAGCAAACGAACAACTATGAGGCAAATAAAATTAGAAACTAAGACGAACACGACGTTCTTGCTTCGATTCGTTCGTTCCTCTATTCCTATATTATCGGAAAATTAACTGCTTATGTATCACCTTGAGCGCATTCTTCAGGTTTGGGCAACACTAACCCTTAAACTTTCAGGAGAAGAACAGCAAATTAGTATACAACTCATACTGACGAATTTCTGAAAGATTACAGGTTTGCTAACTTAAACTATTCCATCGTTTTTCTTTTACATTTTCGAGGTCCAACTCTCTCTTTTCGAGGGCTGTTGCACATCAAGAAGTCTTTCAAACAAACGAGGCAGAGAGAAATTCATATTGCAAACGTCCTGTGGCTTATTGCTATTAGAAACCTCAGTTTTTCTCCGTTCTTTTCCATTGCATAACTCTTAAGTTGATGACAGAGGTTCCCAATATATTTGTGCCAGCTTAAACGTTGCTAGGGTTCCAAGTTTGGTTTGGAATTTGAATTTGTTTTGCAGTTCAGTTAGAGTCTACCATTCTTGTACTATTTGTATGTTCCTTGGCGCGTCTTCAGACGTACAAAATAAATTAATTAATTAATTAATATGAAAGAAAGAATTTCAGAACAGTGTTAGGAAAATGGAAATGACATCAAAGAGCAGATTCCTGCGGCTTTCATCAGTTATTGGCTCTCATTTGTAGAGAGCTTCTCGTCCAAGAAAAAGCGAGCGCGAGGAGAAAAAACTGAGAACGAAAATATAACAGATGCGAAGCTTTGCAATCACAGCACATCAATCTGATTTTCGATCACCTATCAGGCAGTAAGAAGAAGGTCTGAGAAAAATTTTGAAAAATAAAATCAATTTTAACAATGAAAAAACAGCACAAAACAGCGAAACAGCGAAAAACAGCATGGTTTCAAATAAGCTCTAACAGAATGTGATTACTTAGTGCGCAATTCTCACGTAACAACTTAAGATTAGATGTTTTGATGACGATGCCAGGATCATCGCAAAAACAGTGGCTCAGGCGGGATTCGAACCCGATCAGTTAGTATCAATGATAGTGATGAACTCTGATAAAGATCTGATAACATCTACTAAGCGCTGCTGAAGTAAAAAGATGATGTGAAGTGGATGTCTGACATCAAGTGAAAGCAGCAGTACCAGCCCTTTGGGCAGACACTCTGGCGTGACACATGTCGTCATTAAAGATCTACTGATCGACAAAAAGTCGACGTCTGCGACGTCGCGTCGCGATTACTGGTTGTTGTTCACTGAGATTCGATCATGCTTGCTGATTGAAAAGAAATCAATCACTGACATACGGACCAGAGCACGCCTGTGAAAAGAGGTTCCGCGTTCCGAGAAAAATTCGCGAAGCAGTTCAAGGTAGAGCACAGATGTTTTGTTTCTAAACATTAATTTGGATAAGCCCAGGCCTAACGCACTTATGGTATAGGCAACACCCTCATATCCTACTAACAAAATATCTGTTTGGCAACTCTTAAGGTCCCGCCGCGATTGCCCGTTACCGTACTCCCAGTGACGCATTCCATCAGTTAAACGCCTTTTTTCGCTGCATGCTTTTCGTTCTTCGTTTCATTTGTTATTATAAATGTTTTATATATGATTCCTACTAGTCATTAGTTCATTTGGCGGCCAGCAGGCTGCTGAATGGCTGCTTAGATTTGTTACTTATAAAAAACAGGTAGGCCTAAAAGTTACTCAAGTTAGCCCGCTAGAATGATTATGGAGCAGCAAGGTAACTTCGTTGTGAATCCCTCAGTACTTCGTACCCATTGGGTATTGAATTGTTGTAACGGTGTGCCACCCATCTACTCATTATCTTACCGCGATTGTCACAAATCAGAAAGCGAAGTAAACTCTCGCTCAAGGACCAAATGAGTGTAAAATGATGTGCCAGATGCATGTAGGAATGCCTTCTTACAAGAAAAGTCAGTCAGCGTCTCCAGAGATTCTCAACGGGACCTATATGGTTTTGTAGAACTTCGAATGGCGATTACAACGGTATAGTTTGTTTTTGCTAAATGGCAATGGGCGGTCCAAAAAAGGCGAAAAATCGTGACCACTAACCAGTGGCGAGAGGGCTTCTAGGTGTTAACCATTACAGCATCATAGCACCATGGTGGCTCAGTCGGTAGCATGTATGGCTCACACTTTGGTAGTTAGGGGGTCGGTCCGACAGCTATGCTTTTCTTTTGCTTTCATACACTAGATACCAAATTACGCTCCTTTGGCAATTTTGTCGCAGTTGCGGGATAGAATCGTCATTCGAAGCTCTACTAAACCATATGGGTCTCGTTGAGAATCTTTGGGGTACGCTGACTGACTTCCCTCGTTAGAGAAACGCTAAAAATATAATAGATATTGTAATGCTGCTGTGCCGAGCGAGTTTAGTGGGTGGATCTAGGTAGGCCAAATAAAATCTTGATTCTCTCTTTAAAATCTTTACAATGTCACCATGGGCTAAAAATAAACTTATTAAGCAGCGAAACCTCTCTGATAGTCTTTACTTTGAAAAAAATCGAATAAGAACTGGGAATCTCCCGTCGGAGTTTGGAAAGTCTGAATGTTCAGAAACGACAATATATAGGGGATGCCTATCTGTGCACTCTGAAGGTTGAGTAAAGGCGAGGCGCACTCTGAAGTTTTTTTTATTGTAGCCTTTCTTGTCGCTTTTCAGGTCTTCGTGCCCTTTTTGCGAAATCGGGAATTGAAAGTGGAAATTGTGTGGGTAAGCTTCTAGCGTTTATGAATCTCAAGCCGTTGATAGGAGGAAGCACTGATAAGTTAACCTTATAGAATCTTTTTAACAGTCACAGGCTTTGATCAAGAAGTATGAATTTTCAAGAAGCATCCTTACTGAAAATCGATCAAGGACAAGAAAATTAGTCAATCATAAAAATTAGTCAGAAATTGTGGTACACGACAATAGATGACCTTTATATTAGGTCATTTCATAAGTCCTTGCCGTTTTTTTCATCATCCTTCTGTAAGTTCAATTGGAAATCTCTGATAAAGAGCTGTACACCGTTTGATAGAGAATTGTTTGTAGTTTTAGAATATATATTTTCTTTTGATGAATACTTAAAATGTGGCTAATTTTTCACCAGTGAAATGGGAAATGAAATTTCGCAAAAATAGCCCTTTGCGGCATGGAATTTTCTCTAAAAAAAGCGAAACATTTTGCAAACGTTAGCACACCGTTTCAAAGAGAAAAACCTTTTCTACAAAGCGTTGTATTGCGTTTTTTCATCGCATTTTGTTTTTGTTAACTTTAAGGTCCTTAAGTCGAGTGACCCAAAAGTCGTTAATTATTTTTGGACTCAACGCTAGCTCTTTGTGTGAAAGTTTTTGCAACTCTTTCTATATGTCTTAGGTCAGAATTTCTTGCTCTATCAGAAGATGTGTTTAGTTTTTCACGTCGCTGAATTTTAAACAAAATTTAGTAACAACGACTACACCTTGGATGCAGCATCATTATTCTTTTTGTTGGGATAGTTTTGATAAACAGCATATACTGTTTGAATGAGAAAGACTTGCACTATAATATAGCATATCAGACTTTTCTACACATATCGAATTCCATACGTTTTTAGCTTGTTGAACGTGGCGATAAACGAGCCCTCTCGGCGGTCCGATGCCGAGCAGCTCGGCCAACGTGACCGCCGCGCGATTGACCTACGCAGCGGCACGGCGGTCGCGCCCAACGTGCGGCGGTCGCGTGGCCGAGCCGCTCGGCATCGGGGCCGTCGGGAGGGCTCGTTTATCGCCACTTTCAACGAGCTAAAAAGGTATGCAATTCGATATGTATAAAAACTTCTATTGTGTTGTCTTATAGTGCAGGTCTTCCTCTATAAAATGGTATATGTCGTTTGGCAAAATTTTCCCAATAAAAAGACTAGTGATGCTGCGTCCAAGTGGTAGTCGTCGTTGCTAAATTTTGTTTAAAATTCAGCGACGTGAAAAACCAAACTCATCTTCTGATAGAGCAAGAAATTCTGGCATAAGACATATAGAAAAAGTTGCAAAAGTCTTCACACGAAGAACTAGCGTTGAGTCCAAAAATAATTAACGCTTTTTGGGTCACTCGACTTGAGGGCCTTAAAGTTGTCAAAAACAGAAGCAATAAAAAAACGTAACGCAATGTTTTGTAGAAGAGGATTTGCTCTTTTAAATGGTTTGCAAATATTTGCAAAACGTTTCGCTTCTTCTAGAGAAAATTTCATGCCGCAAAGGGCTATTTTTGTGAAATTTCATTTCCCATTTCACTAGTGAAAAATTAGCCACATTTCAAGTATTCATCGAAAGAAAATATGTATTCTAAAACTACAAACAATTCTCTATCGAACGGTATACAGCTCTTTATCAAAGCTTCCCAATTAAACTTACAGAAGGACGATGAAAAAAACGGCAAGGACTTATGAAATGACCTAAATGACTTATGAATAGGCGCTTCAAATGTAACAAACAAGCAGCGATTGCTGTAGATGAGTTTGGATTAATTATAAGCATGAGCTGTTCGAAGCAAATGGTTTCCTCGAAATCACATTAGAGCATCGAGAACGATTCGCAGAATGAAGAAGTGGTTCTCGCACTTTGCGAAAAATAGCCACTCATCATTCATGTGATCCCAGCTGTAACTTCTGCTCGAATGAGGCAGCCGCAGAGATGCAGCTAAACCTCAGAGTGTGCTTCGAATTGCAACAGTGCTTGCTGTTCGTCTATCACCTTTCGTCTGCTAAAAACTTGAAGTTCGGGAAGTATGCACAGACCGGTACCAGTCACTCTCTTTCACACCACAAAAAAAGCAGAGCAACTGAGAATAGCTTGCGGAGATTCTGCAAAGCGACACACCTGTTCAGTAAGCGCACAAGGGAGCGCCAGCAGCTCGATGGAAATTTTTAAAAGATACCGAAGTGGATTCTCTAGGCATTTGCACTCGATCTGTTCATGTTATTTCGGCCGAGTTTGTGCTTTTAACTACAGCAAACAAAGAGTATCCTGCAAAGTAAGCCCTCGATAACTTGAAATTCTACTTTTATTACCGCTTTTTCGCGGGTTACTATTATGTATAGGGCCCGCGTGGTACAGTGGTAAGAGGCGCTGCTGACACCCGCAAGGTCGAGCGATCGATCCCGGCCCGGGCTAACCAAGCCTTCCATCCCTCCGGGTCGGGTAAATTGGTACCAGGCTTGTCTGGGAAGGCAAAGACACTGACCTGGTATAGCGGCTGGCCCCCGCAGGTCATTGTATAGGCCAAATACGCATTCACTATGCCTCTACGATTCTGAATGCAACACGAATGCGGCGGCGTGTCCTTCGGGACTGATCAACGCCGGCGCCTTTACCTTTACCTTTACCTTTACTATTATGTATACAAGAATATGATGTTGTAATGGTGGTGCTAGGTTGGTCGCAAAAATCGCATCTCAGGCGGGATTCGAAGCGAAATAACCCCTAGATAATTTATTGCTCTGTGATCCGGGATTTTTGTCTTTTGTCTTGCTTATAGGCGAAACTCCAGCGCCCGAGGGTTTTGGGTTACCTACTGAGAGTTGCTCAAGAGAAGATCAGCTCAGCAAAATACCGATGAGTAGGGACCAGAGAGTCTATAAGTGAGACTTCTATCGCAGAGAATCAAGAAACTACTGGTATTCTCTGTGAGAGAAGGTGGTCGAAAGTGCTTATAGGTAAAATATACCGGGCAGTTGTAGAACGTGCGCTGCTTTTTGGCAGTGATGGCTAATCCGTAACAAAGTCCCACAAGAAACAAGTACATTTTGCAGAAATGAGGATGCAGAGGCACGTGGATGGGCGCGGTGTTTCTTAGGATGCACGAGCAAAGGCTCAGATGGTATGGACGTATTGTGAGAGGACCTGGTGACCATCCAATATGAAGAGTATTAGGGTTCCAGACCACTGGTAAACGGCTGCGAGGAACCCCTAAGAAAAGCCGGAGCAACGTTGTTAAGAACGACCCTAAGGAAGTCAGAGCTACGTTCCAAGATGCCCTAGATAGAAGTAGATGACGACGTTTGACAAGAACAGCAGCGCGGAAGGAAACGCCAAGGGGAAGGAGAAGAAGGGTTATTGAGTCAATTTAGTCATCAGAGATTTTTGCGGGCAGGAATGTCGAAACGTTAGACCATAAAAAACAAGTCAAAACGAAACGTTGGATTATTTATTTATTTATTTATTTATTTATTTATTTAGTTATTTATTTATTTATTTATTTACTTATTTACTTATGTACTTATTTATTTATTTATTTATTTATTTATTTATTTATTTATTTATTTATTTTGTACGTCAATATGACGCGGCAATGAAAAGAAATAAATTAAACTATGAGAACAATAAACGAGAATGACACAACAAGACGAATCTGCTGCCAACCTAGGGACTTTCCAAGATTTCAAGTGGTAAGAAACAGCGTAATTCAGTAGAACCTGAAAAACAAAGCTTCCACCTAACCGTCTCGAGAGGTAGACCAGTCGTATCATCAATGCCAAGATTCAGTGCTGAGAGCACATGGGGATGCAGGGATGACGATTTCTCCGCTAAAAACTGTCATCATGTGACTCCATCGTCTTTTTCGTGAGATCACGTTTACAACGAATACTCATAAACGCAGCTGTGGTGGCTCGATCCCAAGCAGGAACAGCCACAATATGACGATTGACGTCAAACAGTCGACGAGCACCGGTGTTCGGGAACTGCCCTCTGAAAATTTTGTTTGTTGTTCGCTCAAGAGCCGGGCAGCCGCGGTGATTCACTGCCGTTCACTTCACATTTGAGAGAAAACAGTTCACAAGCTCTCAGGGAAGTCATAAGACCGAAGCATGTGAGAGAGCCATTGAAAATCGGATCAGGATTTTTCTATTGAATTGTTGACTATTGAAAAAATCGAGGTTGAATGACAAGTACTAAGGAAGTCGATAGAGCAACTCTGAGCCGGACAGCAAAGAGAAAGCTGGCGTTTTTTCGAGTCCGAGTGCAGCTCGACGATTCCTGGCTGCACTTACGACGAACGAAGCCGAGTTGAGACCTCAAAAACCACGTGAAGCGACGTTATAGTGCGGATCGAAGAAACGTAAAGCGGAAAATGAACAGTGGAACTTCGAGACAAATGTTCGTAGGATCGGCAGCTGCAATGCTGATATAGCGGATGAAGGACAATCGCCTGATTCTTGGCCAAGCAACACCTGCACTATGGCGACTGGGGACTGTGAGATGAAAAAAATGAATTGAAAAATTAACACGTTGACGACAGTGTGGCGCAATGCTGCGCCACGCTCAAGCGGCCGCGTGGGACCGTGTGGCGCAATGCTGCGCCACAGTCTTGTATCGTATTTTTCTCGATTTCAGAATTTCGAAGGATGTTTTTGTGCCACTTTTTAGTAGACCTTTGCACATTGTTAAACGAAGCGTAGTCCATAAAATGATTCTTAGGTTCTGATTCACTGGAATTTTTGATTGTGCACTGTTTTTTGTTACAAGTAAAAACAAATAATGGTTATTGCAAGAAACAAATAAATGCAAGCAAATACTAGTTACTGAAACAAACACATAAATACAAACAAATATTGATTATTAGAATAAACAAATAATGAACAGTAAACAAATAACAATTTCCTTTTAACGTGGATAGGGAAAAAGGACATTCAAAAAGCTTCCAGGGCCTAAATTCATGACGGGTATCGGCACAATATACCCGAGAATAAACCCCGGTCGGCGCGATTATTCGCATTCATGAACGCGCCGCGGAGTGGAATAGACCCGCGATATCCCCCAAATAAGCTCCGCGGCGCGTTCATGAATGCGAATAATCGCGCCGACCGGGGTTTATTCTCGGGTATATTGTGCCGACACCCGTCATGAATTTAGGCACAGCTGTTATTTTTCTATTTTCATTGCAAAAAAAGGAATAGTCACAACCCCCGATATTACAGGACTGTATATGTTGTCTTCGAGATTTAATATTCACTTCCATTTTGAAAAAAATTCGCCGTATGCCGGCATCATGCCACAGCCTCGGCGCGCTAGAAAATCGGTTGGTCCCACGCGCCAGACACGCGAAAAAGACGCTGTCGTCAACGTGTTAAAGAAGAGGAAGCTGTGTAAATGTATGCGTTACAATGCTTCTGGTTTTGGCTATTTATCCTTGCATACAAGGCTCACTATAAAACTTTCGTTTTTTCTTAGTTTGGACATAGAACCCAAAAGGGAATCTAGCATCACGCCCTTTGTTTTTTTGTTTTTTTTTTGTTTGTTCTTAACCGTATTTCTCACTGCAGTAGGTCATTCACGATATATCGTCATTTCAGCTTCGCATGTTTTTCGTGCATAAATAAATAAATACATAAATAAACGATAAATAATAATAACATGGGAATGTTTCGCTCTATTTCGGTATTTTGCAACTCTTCCATTTTATTTCTTTTGTTTTCTGTTCTACGCAAACATTTTCAAGCCGGAGAAAAACGATTGCTTCGGACAATTTCCGTCCGCTTTTAAGAGGCAATTGAAACGTGTAGTTTATAAGAACGGCCATTTGGGCCCAATACATTTTTTCTACGCTGACGTGATACCCAAAAACTTCACTTCTGTTATTATTGTCAGCCTGAAAGCTCGACTGGATGAATAACTAATTTTCACCTGAAAAAGTACTAAACATATGGCCAGTTTTGCGGAAAAAAATAACGAACAACTAGAAAAAATGAATCACTCAGTCTTTAGTTGTTACGATTGTTTGTTGAAATGTGATTTTCGAAAAGCTCACTGGTTGAGGAAAAAACTACGAAATGTGTTGTGATTTTTACAAACTGAATATTCCGTTTTAACAGCGCTTTATAACGACTAGGAGTAAAACTGAATTTACCTTACATCCCAAGAAGATGGCAACAACGCGCTGCCCTATTGATAGTGCTCGCCTTTTTTGTAACATTCTTATCCGTGTCACACGTTTTAGTGGTCCGCTTTGTGTCGAAACTAAAAAATCTTTGAAACAAGCATAAACGTACATAATTTGTTTTTATAAAATTGTTACAGGAACGTAGGGTACACACAATTAATCGAGAGTAAAATGCGGGATTTCAAGAGAACGCTTGGCGTATTCTTCACCATGCGAACGCTGTAAGATTTCCATTTTCCTGCGCTTTCATCAAAAGCTATTTAATATTTTTATTCTCGGAAAAAGTTATGGCGTTTCAGACAGTGAATACATCTTTTTGGGACACCCTGTATTTTATTTAGCTACCTGCCCTACAATCCATCCTCATTAGCCGAATCCGACTCAAAGCCGTTAAAAATAATAGGGTACCATTTGCAAAAAAACAGTGAGACATTTTCTACTCCTACTGAGCTTGAAGATGCAGCGAAGCCTGTCGGTTTAGCTTCAAGAACTGCATTCCATTAGGTTGGTGAGAAAAATCGTGCCGATTTTTTCTTCAAGCGACCGTTGTAAGCCTACTAGAGAGGCATTTGGAGCGCTATATGGAGCATTCAAAATAGAATTATTCGCTCTTTCAGAAAGTGCTGTTTGTCGAATTTTAAAACTTTATAATTTTTTGGCCTATAAAGTGAAAATCGAAATATCTGTGAAATTGACCTCGCCGACGGTCACTTGAAAAAACGGCACAAACTTTCTTACTAACCTAATATTACAACACTATTTCGTTATGATTGCAGAGTTTCAAAAATGACAAATTCAGAAGGACATTGGCGCGTAGAGTTGCTGTGATATTCAGTGTAAAGTAGTCTTCTTTGAGATCATTAGCACAGGTATTTCTCTGAGGCTGCTGAAAAGTGCGAGCGTTAAGGAGCAAAGTAGAGGTGAATGAAGGCTCCAATTCGAACAGTTTCCATGGTTAGGAATTTAATTTTACCATCAACCTGGGGATCGCAGCGCACCGGGCAATTCGAGGACGAGAAAGCACCTGTATTGACTCGTGCTAGTCAATAAAATGTTTTAAACGGTGAACGCCTTCCCAGCTGCAGTCGATCAACTCATGTGAGATGAACGATAGTCTTTCCTAGGCAGCAAACTAGTAAGCATAAACAGAAGTGTAATCTGGGACTGAGGAATCCCTCGCCTCTCGCCAGGCGTGAGACTGCTTGAAACGGCAAAGTTCAACAACAGGTGGAAAATCTTACGAAAACAATTTTTTGAGTGAGGCCAGCTTTGACAGATTGTTTGCTTTTCCTCCCAGATGTTCTCCACAATTTCACCACGGTGGTCCTGGGAATGATTGATTGGCCAACCAGGAAAAAATATCTTCTACAGAGGCAGAAACTTTGGCAATGATAGACGACCGGGGTGTGTCTTGAATGGTGCGACCAAAATATTATGTAGTTTGGTCCAAAAATAATAGCCGTTTCACGGTATAGTGAAAACAAAAGTCGTTTTTCCATTGGTATTTGCCATCCCAACTTCAACCGCTCCACATAGTTTGTTGGTTCCTTCTCAGCTCTCAAACCGTTTTCAGTTCTACCATCCAGCTGCTGTCCCTGGTTTATTATATGGTTCTAAAGAAGAGATGAACCTACTTCAGCAATCGTTTTCTGATTTAGACCACATCGAAACTGGATTCTTGAACTTTTCAATTCTTGCGAGCCAGATTTTTATTATGAAAGCTTTGTTATGTTACAGAATCGTTGGCAAAGATGTGTTGAATCGAACGGTCCTTATCCTGGCCAATAAAGTTGAGTACGAGCTGAGTAATGTAGTTTTGAACAACGACGTCTATTTCGGCCATTAATTTTGGACCAACTTAATAAACCAGGAAGCGTTGGTTTATGACAAATCACACAATAGATGAAGAGACCGTCGTTCAAGATGAGATAGTAGTCAGGAGACAACAGTTGAGGGTCCACGATTAACACTTGATTTACGAGTAATGTTTTTCTAACGAGCCGGTCGATCTCGGAACTCTCCGACTGTTGTTGATGCAGTTGCTCATCATCGTATTGTTGATAGTTTCCCGACCATAGGTCAGGAAGTGAGACTCGTTGAGGACGTGGTGAATAGAAGCCGGAGGGAAATAGGGTGGAAAATTCGACTGTTGAGTGATAACACGGGGGAAATTAAATTTTTACCTTGCTTTTCCAGTAACTAAGCCACTGCATCTTGGCTTGGATCTTGAATTCCGAGCCTTGACAAGAACATCGGGCTGCTGTGCTCCAATAAAAAATATATGTTATATATTTATGACACATGCAAGGCAAGGCATGTCTGCATAAAAAACACAAACACAAGAAATCACAAAGTGGTGCAGAACCAACGCTGTTAGTGCTAAAATGCAAATGTTAGCATAGAATAAAACCGCGACGTGATTGTTTAAAAATGTTAGAGTTACAGTAGAAGGAAAGGCAAGAGATGTATAAAAGCAAAGATAGGTGAATACTGAGAAAGAAGGAAGCACCTCGAAACAGTTGATGATTAACCCGAAAGGTATCCCTCAACAGCAGACTTTGCCACTAGAAATTTGAACTGATTTGCTCAGTCTAAGAAATTACCTTTTTATCACATTTATGAAAACATTTACCAAGTAGTTGACGATGGTGCCGCTGTTTGTTCCTCTGTACCAGATTTGTCGCTTTCCAGAGCCCAGATTCATCATCGGTAACGCCCGATAAACCGCAAGATATACCCCGAACGGCGCACCTTTGTCTACTCATTCTAAAACTCCTATGTTAAACGCAATCTCTACTCGACTCTGCCGTCTGGTTCTGGCTACCCCGCGGTTTCGGAGACCGCTCATCCGTTCATGAATCTGGACACTGGATGCTGACCTCACGGCGCCCATTTGTTCGATTCTTTACTCCCTTTCTCTATATCTGGGCCCAGATTCATGAACGGACGAACGGTCTCCGAAACCGCGTCGCAGTCAGAACCAGACGGCAGATTCGGTGAGAGATTCCTTTCATCATAAGAAGTTTGGGTTAAGTAGACAAAGGTGCGCGCCGTTCGGGGTGTATCTCGGGGTTTATCAGGGGTTTACCAATGATGAATCTGGGCCCTGGTTTGTGCCATGCATCAGCCATGGAACCTGTGTCTCCTTATCGTTTCAGAAGCGCGAAGGTGGATCTGAGCATAATCGATTTACTTGCTCTTCCACAGTTTTACCAGGAAACAGTGCTATTTCGTTCTTCTCTCTTTTCCGACTTTCTATGTAGTCCGCTATTTCGCACAACAAGTTTGTGCGTCAGATGTGTTATTCGGCATATCGTCTGCTTTAAAAACACCTGGCCGCTGGAAAACGCTCGAAAACAACACTGTCTAGTGTGTGATGTAATATTCCACATGGTTAGGGCAAGTGTGAGGTGCAGAATCTTAAATTTGCTGGACATCAAGCATTTGAACGAACTTCATCGTGACTTTGGAAAGCCTCAGGGGATCAAATGGTTGAAGAGGATTGTAACGCTGACACTTTCAAATTCATTTCTTAATGTATCGGAATCAATTCTGGTGAAGGAAAGTTTTCATTGTGTAGATGCCAAAGTAAGGATGAAGAGGTTGGCGTTGTTCGGTTTGCTAAGGACGCGCCACGCATTTGTGTTCCATTCAGAATCGTAGAGGCGAGGTGAACGCGTACTTTGCCTAGACGATGACTTGCAGGGGACAAGTCGCTGTGCCGAGTCAGTGTCTTCGCCTTCCCGGACAAGTCTGGTACCTATTCACCCGACCCCGAAGTGATTGAAGGCTTAGTTGTCCCGGTCGAGGATCGATCGACCGCGTCAGTGTCAGTAGCGCCTTTTACCGCTGCACCACGCGTGCCTTTTTCATTGTGTATGCGCAAGTTAATATTTATTTTGAGAAGTGACCATTCATTTGGATCGTCAAACAGCTATGTTGCGACACTCCTGAGCACCAGACAGATACGTATTCATTATTCGGTGTAAAAATTAGGCATAAAAATTGATTAATCACTTCCCGTTTCGATTCAGCAAAAAGAACTCGCTACTCTAACTAGTCCTCTACTTGGTACATTAGGCTTACACTGATGAATGTGTGAATTTTTAAATAAGTCCTTAGCCTGGTAAGCGTAATCTATTGGAGTGATAGCTTACACCTATGCTTGCTGAGTTAATGTTTTCATTTCATGAGGAAAAGAGGCCGTATCTGAACGCGGCGATCTAAAACGGATATACAGTAGCGGTCAAAAAGATATGTCACTTTTCATTTTCATGCACAAATAGTTCAAATCGAGAATAACCTGATACTAATCGATAGTTCTAACCACTCTATTCAAAAATATGTCGAAACATACCGTTGTTACAGATTCAGTATTTTTTAAAAATATTTTATAGTGAATTTCATATGCTATTTTACAGAAAAATATCTCAGAAATGGCTGAGCGTAGGACCAATCCAAGACGATATTCTGATAAAGCATGGTCTATTTATCATCTAGTGTTACAAACATTTGATTCACATCGCGGCTAAAATATAGATTTTTCTGAGTAAACATTTTGGTGGTCAAAAAGTGGTCAAATTTCAAGACCATGTTTCAAAAAAATTCTATATCTTCTTAACTTTTAAACAAAATTACACTGAATTTCAGAGTACTATAGGAAGTGATTTTCTCTTCATAATGATAGTCTTTTTTTGTGAGTCTTGCTTTTTTTGTAATGGTATGTTTCGACATATTTTTGAATAGAGTGGTCAGAACTACCGATTAATATCAGGTTCTTTTCGATTTGAACTGTTTGTGCTTGAAAATGAAAAGTGACATATCTTTTTGACCGCTACTGTATATTCGAAAGGACCTCATAGATGATATTAATATTTTTTGTCGAAAATAAAATCGTTAGGATATCCGAGGCATTGAGGACCCAGAACGTCTCAAGATTGGCTTTTGCACGCTAGATCAGCCTTTCCGAAGCAGTGAGGGTCACTCGCGGCCTTTTTCTTTTCAAACTCCGCGATCCTATACGTCAATTTCTTATGTGAGCAAGTGTGGGGCAGCTTTCAAAACTAGTTTCAGTGCCAACAGCTAATAATATTGTCCATGAAATTTTCTAAAAAAAACTTTTTGACGGCTGTCAGCGAATATTTTTAGATCACGAAACAGCAAATAACAGTACAACAAAACAGGCATGTGCTAGGAACTCTTGACGGTGCTTGATCAAGCAGCGAGTGTTTTACGTTTTTTGTTCTGGACAAAAGTTTCACTGCTTATAAAAGTATTTTTAGATCACGAAACACAAAACGGCAAAAAACACAGCGGACATCTGGTCGGAAGCATTGGTAGTGTCAAGCTGTGCGGAAGATGGTCTCAGCAATGAATTATCGAAGAATGGTAAGAAAGTACTGATAAAAAACACTAAAAATGGAGATAAATGGTTCATGGTTTGCTGTGAATAGACGAAAAACATCGATCAATAATTGTGCGATAAAATCGCGATCTCGATGCGATCAGTACTAGAAAGGGTGCTATGATCCAGCGGAGAAGAGCCAGTCAGCTGAGCGCCTCATCTGGCCGTCAAAAGCTTGACAGCAGTCATTACTGCTGCAAGAGTCCTGCACCGAGCAACAAGTTATTGACGAGTCCGTTTTGTGTTTTTTTTGTGTTCACAAAAAACACATGTACCTTTTTTGGAGTCTTTCAACTTCTGGTACCCTTATAAATGATGGGAAAGATAGTGGTCCATGAGTGATTCTTTTTTTTGCATTTCAGAGAACCGAGAAATCTGGTAAGTAACTCCATGAAGGGTGGGAGAAAAGCTGTTCCTACTCTGTTCTCAGTTTTGCCGTAACCTTTCGAGCTCGTTTAGGGTTTGAATTAGTTTAGAAACAAGGGAACATTGTCCTAAGGTCAAAGATTTCAGAATTACAGGTCTTTTATCGAAATTCAAAGGTGATTGAACTAGGTTTTCAGTGCTTTGGTATGGGGCGCATATGAAGCATGTTTAGCACGATGAGGATGTGGTCCAAATCTTGAAGAGGTTTATTTATTTATTTATTAATTTATTTATTTAATTGTTCTATCCGACATCAAAACCGAGAGGGAGGAGTAAAATTCTTGACGTGTGGTCGGACTTGGGAGATTAAAAAAGAAATGGTTACAAAAAACGACTTTGAAAAACAGACAGCAGAAACTAATGACATATTGAAGAACACTGAACATTACAAAAAACTAATGACATAATAAAGAACACAGAACATTGCAAAAAAGAACGAGTTTGAAAAACAGACAGCAGAAACTGAGCAGGTTAGCTAATATATTTTTGTTTACTAATTTTTACCTCATGAGGGATATATTTGCAGTCGTCTTTCTTCAAGGAAGTCGCCCTTTTCGAACATTTGTAGTTATCCTCTCGTTGGGCCTATTTTGTCTTTTCGTTTTTCTTGTATTCTTCTTTCGAATTTTGTACTTTATCATTCCGCCTTGACATTTTCCTTTCAATATCCTTGACTTTAGAGCTGTAGTGCGGACGCCATCACAGCACTTTTTCCTGTATTTACACTCGTCCATTCCTCACCAAACACATTTTCAGGATCTAAGCGCATCGGAATGGTGCGGAATGGGTGTAGCTGGAGCTATGCAGCTTCAATATCTCTATGAGTGGCGTTTGTGCTCACATTGTCGTTCGTTACAAATGGTTATCCGGTTGTTGTTGCCACTCGGCTTCTAACTTCTTGCTGTTCCCAATGAAGTGTGTCGTTTTACATCGTCTGTTTCGTGTGTCTCACTATTTTTATTGTTTTATTTTTAATTTCGATCGTTCTTCGCTCGTGACTTTGAGAGAAGTTTCCACCTGCGACTCTCGAGGCGTCTCCCAATAAACCTCGTAAAAATGTCGTCAAAGTGTAAAAGGTAAAGGTAAAGGTGCTTTGATTATTCTCCCAAGAATGCGCCATACACCCATGTTCCATTTAAAATCGTGAAGGTGTGGTGAATGAGTATTTGACCTACACAATTACTTGTGATCCAGCCGCTGTACCAAGCTAGTGTCCTTACCTTCCCTGACAAGACTTCTACCAATTCACCCGACCCCGGAGGGATGGAAAGCTTGGCCAACCAGTGCGGAGATCGATCACTTGATCGCGCGGATACAGCTAGCACCTCTTATCACTGCACCACTCCTAAGTCACTGTGCATCTGTAGAGTTGCCGCTCTTTTATCATACCACTATTACCGTACTCCTTGTCGAATAGTAGTGAATGGATTTCAGGGGCGATTTGTGAGAGCTTCGAACCAATTGTGAACACCAGCGGACATGGTGTTTGAAGTGACCGCTGGAGCACTTGAAGTGCATCGAGAAGTGCTCAAACAAGCGACGTCAGGCGTCAACGAGGCAAGGACTTTCCCTGTAGGCTTTAAACCGGTACACGTGAACTCTCCAGACGAAGTCCTTACCAATGGCGCCTCAGGGAAATGTCAATGCACCGTTACCGACGATAAGTGCAGAGCCTGTGAAGGCATCTGGGTTAAGTAAAAGTGAATAGTAATCTAGTAATCTAGCGGTGCTAGGATTATCGACGGGTAGGATTTGAACCCTTATTTAGACCTACAGTACCGATCAAAATGATATATACCATTTTTACTTTGATTTGGACGTTTTTCAAACCACGTCGGACGTTTCTAAAGCCAAAGTGGCTTGAGAAGTGTCCAATTTGGTTTGAAAAACGTCCGACGTGGTTTGAAAAGCGTGCGACGTGATTTGAAAAGTGTCCAATCCAAAGTGAAAATGGTATATTACCTTGCGTTTTTGAATACAAATGGTTGAAACCGAGAGGAATCCTAGTCCATTTAGTAGTATTACTAACTTTACTCAAAAATACGTTGATCTATATTCACTTGCTGCGGTTCGTGAAATATAGTCGTGTGAAGACGCATGTAAAAACGCATTCGAAAATTTTCAAAAAATTCCACGGCCCAGATTCATCATTAGTAAACCCTCGATAAACCCCGAGATACAGCCCGAACGGCGCCCGCCTTAGTCTACTTATCATAAATTTCCTATGTTAACCGCAATCTCTCATCGACCCTGCCGTCTGGTTCTAGTTGCGCCGCGGTTTCGGAGACCGCTCGTCCGTTCATGAATTTGGGCCCAGATCTTCCAGCAAGTGCACGGATCCATGTATTTTTGAGTAAAGTTTAGGCGACATCAGTTAGTTGGAACCTGATCAGTGGGAACGAGTATCAATAACATCATGCTTGCTAATACCAGTGTACTAGGTTCATTTCTTGTTTCAGTTTTTGTTTTAGCTTGCTTTTTCGCTTGTTCATTCCTCATCGTTCTTGTTGTTTGAGGCGCACATCAAGTGCACGATAAATAAGTAAGAAACTACTGATTCTTGATAAAACGACTGAGCCCAAAGGATTACCTCGAGGATTAGAGTTTTGTCTTGTTTGACTAAGGAGGGGTGGGGGGGCGGGCGATCTGGGAAGGTGCCATAGCGCATACATCGCCGGACAATGGTCAGAGGGTCTCGGGCGGTCCTCGTGCAACATCGAAGAGTGTGCAAATGCGGAGAACGCAAATATTAGCTGCTGCCAGGCCTTAGCGGATTGGCAAGATGGAGAGAGAGATCTCCATAAAAGTAACCGCCACCACTCCTGCCCACTGACCGCTGCTACTGTTTCCTCAGCTCCATTGATAATATAGCATTCGCATTTTAAAATGGACACTTTTCAAACCGAAATGGCCGTTTTTCAAACCAAAATGGACGTTTTTCAAATCAAAACGGATGTTTGCCGATGTATATATCCCACACTGGAAACGTTTTTCTCTTGTAGACGTCTTAGACTTGCTGATGGTTTTCATCCTTCAATAGAAACAGCTGAAGGCTTATCTTGACGAAGTTGACGACCTACTACATCGAATTTGCACCATCCCAACTTGGAATTTTTTTCACAAATCCTAGTTTTCATTACCTTCTGCTCTCACAGTACCCGCAGTAACGGTATTACTATGTAGTCCAGCTTGTTACAGTATAATAAATATTGATCATTTCAACAACTGGCTATTTCAAAAGTATTCAGATCTGAATAAATTCAGAAGTGAAAGGTTTCTTTTTCTCTGAATTTGCTCGTTCTTTCCTCAATTTCCGTGTCATGTGATTCTTTTCTCAAAAGTGATGATTCGATTTATCTTGTTTTTTATGTGATTGCCTCATTTTCGTTTTGGCTAATGTTGATTCCTTCTAGTAATATTGAACATCACCACAATTCTACAATACACGAATGCCTCCATTAGCTCAACCATGTCATATTATCTTTTGAATTCATTATCTTCACGTTCACGTTTTATAAACACTTTCCATTTCGTCAACATCTTTTGCATAGACTACTGCAGTTTATTTTTCCTGAAATCTTCTTGGTGTTTAAATCCGTTTGGGCCTCTGCTCATGGCTGCTGTAATTTTTGCTGCATTACGTTTTTTGAAGACGGCTTTTTATGTTTTCTTTGGTCGCGATTGGCTACTCATTAGTCAGCATGGGGTTGTTTAGTAAACACTTCCACGAATTTTCAAACACCATAAAGGTTTTCTTTCTCGAAATTTTCTCGAAATATAATAAAAGCTGTGCCCTTTTAGGCCAATAATTACCTTCGAATATTATGTTTTTTAATCCCTTTTTTGCCATTTCTTCCGTTTTCCGTGATGCCCTAAGGGTGCATTGAACCTACTATATGCATTGTACACAATTTCAAAGCTATTTGCATTGCGCGCTTTTTGAACATTCAAAGTAAAAACCTGTTTTTCGAACTTTTCTCTTTTCTTGCTAATTTATTTTTTCTTTGTTCTTTCCGTAGATGTCGTCATTTGCCACTACAATTTTGTTAGATCTCTTAAAGGCCACAACAAGAGAGGTCAATCGCCTCACGATGAGAGAACTCTAAGGTGCCCCCAACCCCGGTGTCGCCTCTAGAAGGGCAAACATTTGAGCTTTTTTGTATAAATTAAACTTAACCTAAAGGAGAGGAACAAATTCCAAGTTTCCTCTTATTAGGCCACCAGTCAAGAATGCCACCTGACAAGCTCGACAGTCATACTAACATTCAAGTACTTACTAAGGAGAACATTACTATGACTGTAACACCTCTGAAAGACGGTTCCAGTGGACCAAAATTCTTCGGAAAAAGATAAGCTTGATCTACATCAATCTCAGAAGTAGGTTTTCTGGTCATTCTTAAATCGAAGCTCAACGCAAGTGAGATTCTGGCACATTGTTTTGTTGCTGTTGTCACACTTCTTCTCATGCTCTTGTCGTCCGAGAGCTCCGATGTGGTCCTCTGCGATCACAACGGAATTGTCTACAATTTTGAGCGTTTTATTTATTTATTTATTTATTTATTTATTTATTTATTTATTTATTTATTTATTTATTTATTTATTTATTTATTTATTTATTTATTTATTTAACTAAGCACATTGGCGCGCTAAAAATACAAATCAAAGTGGTTAGTAGGACAGTCATGGACTTGCTGAAGAAGAAACATTACCAAAACAAAGAAAAAACTCACCACTAGAACATTCAGAGTAATTCACAATAAAAATCTTATTAGTAACATATTATATGAACCACATCAAGTGGTCTATGTAGCAGACTGTTTGAAGATAACAAGAACATTTTAAGTTCTAGTAGCAGAGGTGAATGATGGGACAAGAGCAGCTGTAAAAAGTGGAATATAGAAAAAAGGTGAGGGCTGGATAAGTCAGGGAAGGAGGATTTATCAGTTATCAATGAGGAACGAAAAATCCTGAGCAGCTGGACAGTTAAGCGATAAGCGGCTTCTGAACCCTGACAGCGCCTCTTTGGAGGTGACAGATTTACAGGCATCTGCTCACCTGAACGCTTGATAATAGTTGATAAGCGTTGATTGTCTGCAAGTCGTCTCGCTATGTATCTGTGCTATCGTTTTTCTTATCGGCTGTTTTTGTTTTCTTTTTTGCCCATTTGATCGGATTAGGCGCCTTAATGCTAATCATCAATCTTCAAAGTGACTCATTGCTGTAGTACGGCAATTTACATTTGTTTGTGCCAGTGTGGTGCAGAGGTAAGAGACGCTGCTGACACCAACACAGTCGAGTGATCGATCCTCGCCTAGGCTAACCAAGCCTTCCATCCCTCCGGGGTCCGATGAATTGGTTCCAGACTGGTCTGGGAAGGTAAAGACACTGACATTGGTATAGTGGCTGGCCAATCATTGTATAGGCCAAATACGCATTCACCTTTTACGATTCTGAATTGAAGACAAATGTGGGGCGCGTCCTTAGGGGCTTGACCAACGTTGGCCATTTACCTTTGCATTTTTTTGCGTTTGTGGTTTCATCAGGGAGTTCGCTGGCCGTTGAAGAACTGTTTATTGATATGTCGGGTTTTTCACGAAGAACGGCGAAACCCGATATGTATAAAGCATAGTGCGGGCATGAAGAGATGATTCATTTTCATCTCATTTGTTTTTCAGAAAATCCCAATCTGAAAACAAATTGATATTGTTAGTCACAGTATTATGACTTTTGTAGAAATTCTACTTCTACCTAATCTACAAGGAGTTGCTTCATCTTCTTCGTTTCCTTTTTTCCTTTCTTTTTTCCTCTCTCTTCTACACCCCGGTGCAAAATTATAGGTTCACCCCACGATTTGTCCATAAGGGTTCAAAGAACCTATTGAGGTGATCTAGTAACATTACTGTCATATTCCTCACCGTCGAAAACCTTGATGTAAAAATTCTGGGCGGGATGACTTGGCATTGTAAGACACTACAATTTTTTATTGAAAAATCAGAGAGAAGGTGCTCTTTTAGCACATCCTGATAATCTTCGCTGTCCAAATTACATGAGACAAACTCCAAAGCAACAAGTCCATGCCCGGAAAATGCCGACCAGACCATAACACTTCCACCGCCAAGGTTGCGTCTAGAGATTACTCGTTTCTCCTTTCTTAGATCTCTCCAGTAGTGGTTGTGGTCGTCGGACCCATTGAAGTTTTACTTTTTCTCATCGGAAATATCACCTAAAAACTAGAAATGCTTTTCTACGCCCAGGACTTATGAACGAATCGCCGGGTGAACCTATAGTTTTGCACCGGGGTGTATTACCTAATCTAGGGGAGATGCTTCTTCTCTTTTCCTGTGTCTTAGATTCCGACTGCTTACCCGATTGCTGGACAATATTTCTTTCCCTGGAGAGTCACCGCATAAATAGGATGAAAATGCATTGATAAATATCAACAATCGAAATACGTGTAACAGGGGCAGCTGGTTTCGTCCCTTGAGCTAAGACGAGCAAAGGAATCAGAATATTAATATCTAAAGACTGAACTTTTTTGGGAGAAATTTACCGCGGTTATTACCCCTTACCCTGGCATGAATTCAAGTGCAGGCACCACGAAACGATTTCTGGCACTTCGTCGTCCGATGTTTGCCAAGAGCAGTCCGAGCATTGAGCGCCTTTTGAAACAGTGCGCTAAACGCCGTTTCGGCGAGTAGGGTTTCCTTGGACTTTGGGTAACTCGATACCAACCATCCAATGTCGGACTGTACCCACTGAACATAACCTCTCAGTGGACTGATGGTTTCTTCGTCTTCTGCTAGCTTTCAATCTGTCGCTTTCAGCTTTCTTGGAACCAAGAGATTTGGTCAGAAGGAGTTTTCCTTTCATTTCTACTTCAATTTTTTTTCGAAAGTGTGGAAAATGGCACAGTTTGTTAACTGAAAAGGTGAAAAAACAAATATTAAGAAAGCGACTGCATTTGCTGCACATGACAACAGTAGACAATAAAATGAAAAAGACCACTTCAAGAGCTGATCTTTGGAAAAGGGCATCAAAAGTATAGTTTTGCAATAGACCCGGAAAATCTGCCAGAACAAATCCTGCCTGGCTTACGATTTTGTGATGTCCTTGGTGAATCAACAAAAACGTCCTAGAGACCCATTTGCCGTACAAATGGCCCAATAAATCAAACTGGCACTTGTGGAGCGCCACTATCGCAGCAATAAATCGAGAGCGACAGCGAATTCGTTGATGGAAATACAACTCTGTTCACGGTCATTGTGCCGTTCTACAGGGTGGACGATACATAAATAAATAAATAAATATATGAACAAATAAATAAATAAATAAATAAATAGTAAATATAGGATGTAGTAAGTAAGTAATAATAAGTAATAGAAATGGTAAGTAGAATTAGTAAGAATAATGAATAAATAAATGAATAAATAAATAAATAATAAGTAAATATAGGATGTAATAAGTAAGTAATAGTAAGTAATAGCGATAGTAAGTAGAGTTAGTAAGAATAATAATTAATAAGTAAATAAATAAATAGTAAGTAAATATATTCATTATAGTAAATAGTGAACGCATAATAGGATGCAGTAAGTAAGTAGTAATATGTAGTAGGTAATAGAAATTGTAAGTAAGTAAATATAGGATGTTCCAAACGAACTTGGAGCTTTCCAATCAAAGCACCTCAGCTCGCCTAAAATCTTGGTGACAGAACGCGCCGTGAGTTTGATTCTCCTTCAGTTTTAGAATAGTGGCGAGGATTGCACTGCATGCGTACTAAACACCTGAACAGCTCCAAAAATGCTCGACAAAATTTTGGGGAAAACCATTAACTGCTGATTATTTCGATGGTGTTGTGACGATGCTGACAGGCTCAAAATGCCAGACTTAGACGGAATTCGATCCTTTTTCTGGGAGTTCTCCCAACACCGTGACGTTAGACCACTAGACCACCGAAGCACTACGTACATACTACCGAACTAGACCGGAGCCTAATCAATGGAATTTATTTATTTATTTATTTATTTATTTACTTATTTATTTATTATACAAGTTATCTTGTGTTACAACCAGCAACAAAAAACCATTCCCTAGAATATCAAATGACATGTGTTGCTTAAATAACAGAATCTTTGGTTATCCAAGGAATTGCAGATAAGAGCAAACAACAGTGAAGCAGACAGAAAACATCACATATCATTGTTTGTAAATATATTGTTTTTTGCAATAATATCCACCCCCCATTAGTTTACCTAGTAGATGCGTTGTGTTGATTCGTTTTTAATTTCTCTAGTTGTCATGCTCAATTTGAGAGTCTCGCAAAAAATGGAGATTACAGGGAATCTGAACTTTCTAAAAATCGGCGTTGGTCAATTTCCAGGAGTGCGCCAGGTACACGTCTTCTATTCAGAACCGTTGAGGCTCGGATATAGCGTGTTTGGTTTATACAATGACTGGCGGGCTCTCCCAACCTGCCCAGATAAGTCTGCTACAACTCACCCGACTCCGAAGTGATGCAAGGCTAGGTAAACCCAGGCGAGGACCGATCGCGTGACCGTGCGGGTGTCAGCAGCTCCTCTTATCAGTGCACCGTGTGCCCCTTAATAGTGAGATGATAGGACAAAAATGACGAAGGGACGACCAACAATATCGATTCAACTTTCATTGTCAAAAGCACATCTATCGAGAAATGTCTATTTTGTCAATGAATTGCCGCTCAAGTCCCTCGAACAAACGGTTTTGCAACTTTTCCTTAAACTTTGCCGCTTCCCTCGTTCCCTGAATTTTCGTAGAGGAATGGGTGTTCGTTTTGCGGACACTTCTTCCACTCTGGCCTGGCATCCAACGTGCTCATGTTGTTTTTGTTGACTTTTCCATTCAAACGAAGACCAGATTTGAAGCACGAAAGAAGCCTGCGCTGGACAACACGCTTTTCAGTAAATAGTCGTATCATAGAGTACGAGTGACAACGCTGCCACTGCTGCCATCGCGCAAAGCAAAATGGCTCTCACCTAAATGACACAGACGTGCCCCATCGTCGGCCATTGGCACCACTAAAGGCTTAGTAAGTTAGTTCACACTCTACTGCGACAGTAAACCAATGTAGAGCAGTTAAAAGGGGAGCACGGGTACTTCCACAAAGGCTGCGCGCTTTTGCGGCCGTCCACTGGACTATCGTTGGTCAAAAAACTATTAAGTACATAGTTAGCGATATGATATGTGTTTTTCGCAAAGAAATTAGAAACCAGCAGCAACGTAGTAAAGTAAGAAGGGGCCTTAAAACATTCAGAAATTGGTGAAAAACAGGAAAAGGAGCAGCGCCCGAATGAAGCAAGGCGGCTAATGGTAATAATGAATGAATGAATAAAATATGTAAATCATATAGGAAAATACTTAATAAACGTGAAAAAGTTGATTTAATACTCAGACGACAAGACGATATAGTACATGTAAGATGTAGGTAAGACGCAGGGCTCTTTACCTGAATCTAGAAACAGGACTGTCATCTTTTTTTGTTTTTTAGTTTTCTACTCATCAGATTTTTAAGATTTTATATTTGTGTTATTCTGTCCTTCGATGTTTTGCCGTTCTACTCACCGTCAGCAGTTACCAACCCTAGTAATTTAGCGAATGGAAAACAAAAAAAAATAAATACGTAAATAAATTAATCGCCACCTCTGCGTAGTGACACTAAATTGTACATCGGCTAGTCCAGTTTCATATCATATATTAATGGATGTTCTAGTCACAGAGAAAAAAACCCCAAAGTTCTCTCAATCATTCAAGTTCTCTCGTCTTAGTATCTTTTCAATGCTTTCTCTTCCTTTTTCTCTTCTCTCTATTCTTAATTTTTTTGCCCACGAGACCGTTACGTCGTTGGATGTGGTGTTTTTATCAAACACTCTTGTGAGACAGAAGAAATTAATCTTAAGAAGGGTTCATAGAGTTTTTGGGGTGCTACAACGCCGATTAACCTTTCCCTGATTCTCCGGATGAACTGCAGGCGAACTTTCAAATTTCGGCATTCGAAATTTTATGGTGACATGGCGATTGCAGTGATTGATTTGTAAAATTGATTTGTTTCTGTCGGACAGCCATTATTTGTTTACCCAATGTCTCTTGTTGCATACGACGGACAAAAGGCACTAGGTGACGAGCGCTCCTCCCAACAAGGCTTTTTGTTCGTCACCGTCGTGACGTTCCGGCTTGTACCAGTAAATAAACCACAGTATAGACGAATAAATAAACATCCCTATGTACTGAGGATGTCATCCCTTCATCCTTTCCTTTAATTTTTGACAACCTCATCGTTCACTGCTAAAAAAGTCCGTTCCCTCCACAATTTTCATTTGCAATTCAATCGCCTTTAGACGGAATATCATGTGAAGAGCAGTTTTATGGTTGCTTTTACAGCGGCGGTCTCTCTTTCTGTTGGAAATGGTGTTACCATGACCAATCTACATATCTGTAGATCTCCCGCCTCTTCAGAATTTATTAAGCAATACATTAATCTAACAAGGGCGAAGAACGTCTCCACTGTTTTGAAATTATTTTTTGAAACAAAACAACAAAATTCGAGAATGATTTTTGAAGCAAGAGGAGTTTCGATGCTCTTCGCAAAGCCTTATCATTGATATCACCGATCTTTTTTCGCTTTCCCACGCCTCTCGAGACTTTTAGGATGAACAAAGTTCGAGGAATCTATTTTGAAAACACAAAGCTTCAAAGATGAAAACTGAAATTTGTCACTAATTATTAATTAGACAGTTCACTATTCAACTTAACGGACACCAGGACTTTTTTCAGTCTTTGAAATTCGCTGAAACTTTGCCTGCGGGGATTATTAGGGTCCAGTACATGAATCTGGTGGTCTCGGACCACAACTATCGACTACTTGGGTGGTCCAGTCAGGACCACCGATTTCGCTGAAACTTTGTCTATAGGGATTCTCTGGTGTCCTAAACACGATGGTGAAGTCCGTTTCCAAATGGCGGCCGAATACGGTAGTTATAGGTGAGTCTCACCCGGTAAGGTCGATAGGGCAAATGGGTATGGGTGGTCCAAGGCCACCAGGTCAAACCTCAGATTCGTTTTGTGGACACCAGAGAACCCCATAGACAAAGTTTCAGTGAAATCGGTGATCCTGGCTGGACCACCGAAGTAGCGATTTGGGTGGTCCGATACCACCCACGCGTAAAACGGAGAAAGTTTCAGTTTCAGTTGTGCAAAATTTCAGCGACTTTCGACGACTGAAAAAAATCGAGTGCATACTGGTCCGTTGAGTTGAATAGTGCCTATTTCTCTTTTACAAATAATATCAAGAGCTTTTTTCATTTTTTTCGTTTCCCTACTACAGTGTGTGTTTCATTGTTCGGAAAGGGTTCCGCTTGTCTGGTACGTCTCATTTTGCGTTCATTCGATCAACGGCATAGTATTGTGTGCAGTTTGTTTACAGTTCCGGGCTTCGTCACATTCCGCAGATCGCTCATTTTAACCGAACATTTTTCTCTCTGGCTAGAAGGCTATCGAGTTCTCTTTCCGGATTCACCTCTGTTCATTTCTTGGTTAAATTCCACCTTATCAATACTTCGCCAGAAAGAGGTAGCCCCCATCTGATGGTTCCATAAAGCCATGGCACTGGCATCAGTTACGCTTCTCGAACAACAAACAGGTTCAATTCGGTTGAGGCAAATTGGACTGATAAAGTTTTGGGTCTTCGCCGAAAACAATCGCTTCAGCGGAAGTAGTGGACAGCGTCCACAAGTTATTGTATAGGCCATATACACAATAAATCAAAAAGCTAATCATGGTCTATCAGAATATCACCACTGAACATGCAGAAGCTCAGTGGTTCCTAAGATACATTCGTTGAAAAATATGAAAATATGAAAATATGAAAAAAAATGAGAAATATGAAAATAAGTCTAAATATAAAAAAAATCTGGAATTTCCAACAAGGGCACATATTGGTGTATTTTCAATAAATGCCATTAAAATTGTAAATTGGAATGAAATTCGTGAAATGTTTCGTTACAGTGATCTGCACTCAAAAATTCAAGGTGACTTATCTTTTCGGCAACTACGGTACGTATTCAGCATGCTTCTACGAGTCTGAATAAAAGACGAGTTCATGGCGCGTCCTTAGACAGCCTTTTTCATCAACTATGCCTTTATTAATTACAGCTAAGACTAGTAAAAAAATCTTAACGAGTCTGGAACATTGCTAATTCAAATTACGCACAAACATAAACATCGTACGGGGTCCGACAGCCATGAAAGCACTGTGTTTTTCTTGCTTCAGGGAGAACTTCTCATCAATCATTCTGCAAAGAAATTGTCTCGCGACAGTCGGCGTGCTTTTTCTCAAGGCCTGATTTATTCCAGTTAATGGATTCTGAGGTTTCATTTTGCCTAGTCACTGAGGATTCATCAACGCCAATCGCTTCAGTGCGAGGTTTTTGATTCTGCGCATCCTGTGCTTCTTGTATGTTCTCAATCATTCATTCATTTAAAATATCCAGTGCATGATAAACAGTTATTTATTTGTTTATTTGTTTATTTATTTATTTATTTATTTATTTATTTATTTATTTATTTATTTATTTATTTATTTATTTATTGAGACGTGCATGACAAATGCAGGTACAACTGCAGAACCGCACAAAAAATAATAATATTCTTAAAAAATGTAAAAATGTAATAATGCAATTGTGAAAAGACAAGGTTGCGGTACTCTAACTGGACTCAAAAATCATCCAACATTTGATTGTAGAATTGGAAGGAATTAATGATAACGGTGATAGAAGACTGATAGAAGAATAGAATCCCTCAAAAGGGGCCCGTTCTCCGGCGATACCCCACAGGTGTATTTCTATCTTGGATTGCCATAACGGACACCAGACAGCTTATCCTCGAAGGGACCTCGAGGGTCGGACAAAGGACAACATCTCAATCCAAAGTCCAATGTGCTCCATTTCCTTTCGCACAGATGATGATTGATGACAGGGCATACGTCACTCCTCTCCCACAGTGCTTTTCCATCTAATCTTCTATTCTTATTTGTAAAATACATGCACATATTTAATGTGGGTCCCACGAGCAGATGATTTTTCTCCGGGAACTAAGGTGATATGTAAGGGAACAGAGTTACTTGTTAAGACGGACGAAGAAAGACCAGCTTCACCTATTGAACCTATTTCTCCTCCGGACTTTTATTTGTGAAAAGGTTTCTTTTCGTTTTTTTTTCTTCCTTGAATATGCTCCCCTATGTCCGACCTTTTTGTTTCTGTTCAGTTGTCGGTTACTTCCTGCGCATGTATTCTGTTCGACGCGGCGTAAATAAGTGAACAAATAAATAAATAAATAAATAAACACCATACAGGTAATTAAGAAATGGAACAGTCTAAGGCCCTTGTTATACGTTCGCTCACCCCCAGCGTAACTCGTCCATTCAGTATCAGACACCGTGGGGCCAGACACGTCTGTACGAGTTATCATGGTGACGCTGGCGTGGTGAACTCGTACAAACGTGTCTGGCCCCACGGTGTCTGATACTGAATGGACGAGTTACGCTGGGGGGTGAGCGAACGTATAACAAGGGCCTAAGACCTTTGTTATACCGACGCTCACCCCCCAGCGTCTGCCAGCGCAACTCGTCCCATTCAGTATCAGTCACCGTGGGGCCAGACACGTTTGTGCGAGTTATCACGTCGACACTGGCGTGAAGACGCTCACGGACTGTTATGCAGACGCTCACGCGCGTCGTCGCTAGTCGCTGTGCATTGCACTGCGATTGACCCTATCGCTGGGGTCGGTCGAGGGCTGCTCTGCATGCTTCGGGCGCGTGCGTGCGTGCGTCGCGTGCTCAGCGGCTGGGCGCTCACCATGAGCGTCGGTATAACAAAGGCCTAATAAATTATGGATAGTAGTAAACTCCGCACTATGGTTTCAATGCTTTTATCATTTGAATATTCAAAGTAGCCGTACCTAATGAGTTTTCATTCATTTATTTTGCATTTTCACAGCCGTGCTAAAAATGGTTAGTGGCAGGCAAGGAAAACTCGATCGAAAGAAAAATTTAAATTAAATTAAAACAAAACAAAGCTCAGCGAGTGTGTAACTCAAGCAGAGGGAAAAAGACATTCCTTACATTCAAAACCGAATCCATCGTTTTTCTTTCTCTTTTGGGAGTTCATTATTTAAGAGACAGGAAGCTGCGACTTTGTTAAGAATGCGGTGGAAAAAATTGAAAACGGACGTCGGATAGATACTGACTTTTCACGTAGGCTCAGATTCTGGTAATATAAAAGGTTAAGGTTAAAGGTGTCGGCGTTGATCAGTCCCGTAAAGACGCGCCGCGCATTCGTGTTCTATTCAGAATCGTAGAGGCATGTAGAATGCGTATTTGGCCTAAATACCGATTTGTGGGAACCAGCCGCCTTAGCAAGTCAGTATTTCCTTACCTTCCAAGACATGTTGGGTACCAATTTACCCGACCTTCAGGAGTAGAAGGCTTGGTTAGCCCGACCGGGATCGATCGCTCGACCATGCGGCGGGTGTCACAAGCACCACCACTGCACCACGCGGGACCTCACTAAACTAGTATGATATTATTAATGAGATGTCATATGGGTACCTTCTATCAAACTTTTCGAGAAAATAGGACTTTCTAATGAAGCTAAGAATTAAGATAACCGAAAGACATGGGCAGCCTTGACTCCAGAAAATTTAATTCTTATTGAGCCTCAGAATAGTGTTCGTGATCTTCTTCTTGAATTTTGCGGTCTTTCCGGCGCTGGTGTTCAGCTCTACGAAAATTTTCAAAATTCCTGCTCTGCTTTACGTTCTGCAAACCAGAAAGCTAAATCCTTCGCTGCAACTGAACAGGTCGGGAAGTTTTACGATTACCGTGGAAGGGTGGCGATGAAATCTGTGAATTGTAAAACGAGTTGTGGCCGTTGGCAAACACGACACGCACAGTTCGTAGCCGGTCATCGGCTCTTTGATGCATGATTCTAGCCAAAATTCAACCGTTCTGGGCTTCCCTCCGTTTCCCTCTCTTAACCTAAATCGACTAACATACAGGAGCAGTATGACACCTCGATTTTTCAGTCCAAATATCTCAAACCAAAAGGAATTTTTATCCAATTCAAGGTTTTTTCATTGAAAATATTTTGATTCATAACCTAGATGGCAATTTTGGATTTTTTAAAAAACCATTTCGTACTCATTTCCTACATTAATCTCGTCGTTTCCCGAAAGCTGCTCAATGAGAAACGTCGGAAACCTTCACTAGCTTGGAGTTGTTATTTTGCAGAACAACCATGATGAGTGGGTTTCTCCATTTGCAAGTTTCTGATCTGGTAAAACGTTTTTCTGAGACAATTGAACATATGTTCTTCCTGGGCCCAGACTCATCATTGGTAACCCTTCGGTAAACCCCGAGATATACCCCGAACGGCGCCACACCTTGTCTACTTATTCTAAACTTCCTATGTTAAACGCAATCTCTCATCGACTCTGCCGTCTGGTTCTGGCTGCGCCGCGGTTTCGGAGACCGCTCGTCCGTTCATGAATCTGGGCTCTGAAATGCTGTCATTCATTCGTTTCAAAAGCGATAGGATCTGTCCTAGGGGCTTCGTCTCCTAAGAATTTGTAGATGCTCGATGGAAGGGCAGCGAAGTTGAAATTTTCATGCAGATACACATTGCTCTATTTCAGTAGACTTTGTGGCGCCATACGTTTGTTCTTTGAAAGAAAATGTTTCCATTCGATGCTGGATACTTCTCCATCTGCATTTATTCCGAATTTTTTTATATTTTTTCTTGCGAATATCGCTCCGTGAAAAAGCGTATCATCCATCTCTTTCAAGTGATGTATTGATAGACGATCCACAGCTGTGACACCACTGATTCACTGGGGAAATGACTTAGGGGTTTTTCTAACAAATGTCTGTTCATCAATATTCGCTTGAAAAACTGTAGAAAAAGAGAAAAGAAAACGTTTACTTTTCTTCGCCAGTTGTCGTGTTTTTCAACCCGAAGTGGGTCTGGTGCCGACTCGTAGTCGTGGGAAGTGCAGCTTCTAGGCCGCATCCGTTTTTAATAGAATAAGGCAAGAAATAAAAACATCTTAAACTGACGAAAAACAGTTTCCGTGCCAGGACCCTCCCAGTCATTTTGAATACGACTTCATTACAGCTCGCTGGTGCTCGGGTTAAATTGAGTTGAAAAGGCCATGCGTCTACAAAAGTGCTCCGCGTCTTGGATAACTCTAACCTTTGTTTCCTTACCCAAATTATTTACCCATAAAACGCGAAAAAATGTTGATCGGTTTACTAAGGACGCGCCACGCATTCGTGTTCCGTTCAGAATCGTAGAGGTTTAGTAAATGCGTATTTGGGCTATACAATGGCTTGCCGGGCCAGCAGCTTTACCGAGTCGGTCTCTCTACATTCCTAGACAAATCTGCTACCAATTTATCCGACCCTGTAGGGATGGGAAGCACAGTTAGTCGATCGCTCGACCGTGCGAGTAGAAGTAGCTCCTCTTACCACTGCGCCACGCGCGCCCTCATTTAACTATATTTATTTATTTATTTTACATGAACAAGCCATGTGCAACGGTGATACAGTGATACATCAACATTAATTCCACTTCCATAATTTGGGACACAAGTTTTCAGCGAACAAGATTAGTGGATTGAGGTGTGTTCAGGATCAGCTTCTTCTCCTGCTCTTTGATGGATAGCGAGGAGGGGGTATCCAGGATTAAAATGTGACGATATGAGAGGACGATTTAGTGAGCGGATTTCGACAATCGCAAAGCAATAAAACTCGAAAATATGATTTTGCCGGTGGTGATTTTGCCGAAAATCGCGTCAACAGTAAACCGGGTTGTGACGTGTGATTCGTGCGTGATGTGGGTCATATTTTGTCACTAACGGATTCAGGACGGAAGAATTGTGATTTCACCTTGAGGAGTATCTTGATATTCAGTTCAAAGTGTTCTCCGCAGTTTGACGTGAAAAATTATTGAGTAAACTATCCGAACTGAGAAGGTTCATCGTGCTATTCGGTAGTAGAACGGATCCGTTCTTAATTAGCCGTTCCAGGTGAACGTCGCCACATCGTTTTTATTAGGGGAATATTTAGGTACTCATTGGAGTGCTCAGCAATGTGAAAACTCCGAAAATAGTTTGGCATTCAGATTCAATAGGAATGAACGAAAGTAAAGAACAATTAAAGGTAAAAAACAAATAAAAAACAATGATATAAAAAATGGCACAAACATGCTCGTTTCTTGCCTACCCTTAGACGACCAAGTTAAAAAGTAATAACGGCTAAGAGAAACTAGCCTTTGCCAAGACTAGATCGAGCCTGAAGGTTGCTTGTATGAGTTTTCGTTTTTATTATATTTCAACTGGGTTCGATTCACTTTGTCAGCCCCTCAGCCATGCATTGTGCAGAGAAAGTTCTGTTCTGTTTTCAATTTTCTTTTGGCGAAGAGGCGAAGTTTGACCGAATGGTCGCAAATCCTTTTTTCATTCTTCTAAGTTTAGCGAAAACGCAAACCGACAAAATTCAAATCATCCGAGGTTTGCAGGGACACGCACGTGGAGGCTTTTCGTGTTTTTGTTCCACACAATTTCACATTCATCGCCAAGCTTCTCCTCCTGCTCTTTGATGGATGGCGAGGAGTAGGCTGGTAGTTTTTGAAGGCGCTTCCATTTTGTCAGTTCTCCTTTCACTCCTTTCAAACTTCAATGGGATCTCACACTCTGTACGACTAGCCGTCAGTTCTTCGGTGGCCTACGTTGGTTTTTCTAAAAGTGCGTTTTCTTCAGACAATAAACACCTAGCGCGGCACTCTAGTGGATCAGTTTTTTGTATGGGCACACTGGCCGTCTGCATTTTGTACTATCAAGCGTCTGGATTTCTTCAAAACTAACTTCTTTCTTTTTTCTGACCTTTATTCAAAGCCCATCATGAACATTTGTTTTCTTTTCTTCCTTGAACATGCTCCCATAAGTCCGACCTTTGTGGTTTTGTTGTGTTGTCGGTTACTTTCTGCGCATGTGTTTCTGTTGGACGTGACGTAAATAAATAAATAAATAAATAAATAAAAACAAGGTTCGAAAAACGGACAGAACTTTCTTCACAACTTAATAGTTTTCCATTGCAGTTTCTCTGTGCAATGATCTCTTATGAAATGACTCAGTTTCGCTTTTTGTGAACAGCGGTAGCCCATCTAACTGCCCTCGGGTTAGTCAGCGTGTTCTTGAATCCGATGCATTCCACTGATTAGGTTTGAGTTGTCGAAAAAGTGGGCAACTTTCACCGTCAGAATGTCTCTCTTAGTGTGAGCTCTTGCTCAATCCTGTAGCTCTGTAGCTACGCTGTTCCATGACACCTTAACACGTTGACGACCGTGTGACACAATGCTGCGTCACACGTATTAGGCCGGGTGGGACCGTGTGACGCAATGCTGCGTCAAGGTTTTGAAATTTACTTTTCTGACTTATCCCGATTTTTTGAAAAATATTTGTCTGGCCACTATATACCTCATGATTAGAAATCATTGTAAACCTCGTGGTCCGTGAAAACAATTCTTAGCTTCTGATTTACTGGAATTTTTGATTGTGCATTAGTTTTCTTTACAAGTAAAAACAAATAATGGTTATTGCAAGAAACAAATAAATGCAAACAAATACTGTTTACTGAAACAAACACATAAATACAAACAAATATTGATTATTAGAACAAAGAAATAATGAACAATAAACAAATAACAATTTCATTTTAACCTGGATAGGGAAAAAGGACATTCTAGAAGCTTCCAGCTGTTATTTTTCTATTTTCATTGCAAAAAAGGAATAGTCACAATCCCCGATATTACAGGACTGTATATATACATAGTCTTCGAGATTTACTATTCACTTCCATTTTTAAAAAAATTCGCGGCCCCTTTAGACTTTACTGTGTTGCTGCCGCAGTAATGATGAAACATATTTATTTATTTATTTATTTATTTATTTACGCTGGTATAAGAAACGTGTGAGAGGAAGAGCTTGAAAAAACACACATAATCAAACAAATGGAAACGTACTAGTGTTTGAGGAGCTTATTCTTGACCAGGCTTTTAAACGCAAGGGTGGTATGTCGCAGTATCCGGTTTCTAATTTCTTTGCGAAAACCACGCATATCGTCAACTATGCACTAAATAGTTTTTTGACCAACGACAGTCCAGTGGACAGCCGCAAAAGCGCGCAGTTACTGCGGAAGTACCCGTCCCTTTTTAACTGCTCTTCATTGGTTTACTGCCGCAGTAGAGTGTGATAGGGGCGTTATGGTGGTCCATTCCCATTCTTCCGAATTCTGCCCTCCCTTTAGTCTCGTCGATCTCGTCTCGTCGATCGGCGCGCTTCAGTCAAAGTGCAACACCGGACTGTGTTTATGCTTATTGTGGTGATGATGATGAACTGAAGATGGACTTGGTGTTGGCAACCAGATGGCAACACAGCGACTCTCGCTCACTCTCTTCGGCGACCACCAAACGCGCCGCGCGATCGTTTTGTGTTGACATTTCGAGCCAGCTTCAGCTCTAATGCGTTCACACTGAATAATGTTGCTAGCCTGAGGCCACCATTGAGCCCTTTTGCCCGGCCCCATTCCATGCTCACGTTCCCTTCTTTCTCTTGCTCCTTTCCTCCCCACCTCCTTTGCTTTCTCTCTTTTCAGTTGTTCCGTTTGCTCCCTGACTTTGATGGATGCGTTCCGTTTTGAATCTCCGATAAGATATATTCCACAACGCCCCATTTATTATATTTATTTATTTGTGTGCGTTGTTTAACACAGACGTAGGAATGTGTAAAACAACAACATCAACCTGCCAAACGTAAAATGTGCGTAGAACTATTAAGGTGTGATAATAGAGTTTGCCGCAAGACGTCTGAAATAGTTCTCAGAGTGCAGGATGGGAGCACTTTTTATTAAATGAAGATTAGCGAGACCTGCTCTAACAGTAAAGAACCTTGCTCAAGGTCGGATTACAAGAATTTATAGTGATCGGACTGCCCCTCCTTCTCACACACACCTATGGCTTATTCTATTAGATTAGTGCACAGCCCGGATAAGTTTAGACGCGGGTTCGAATCCTCCCTGAGATGCAGTTTTTGCGATGAGCCTAGCACAACCATTACAACATCATATTCTATTAGGGGTTTTCTATTTCTTATTTTTTCCAGTGCAGTCACATAAAGTGATCAAATTATTATGAGTCACCCTTTAAGGTTATCTGATATGTAATCTTTACTATTGTTATTATTACCCAAGTCCAATAGTCATGAGTGTTTTTTCTGCTTGAATTCTGTTGATTGGATAAGTATGAATGAATAAATAAATAAATAAATAACGGTTGATTTATATCCTGGAAAATGTAGTTTCCATAGCCCGCCCTTTGCATTAAAGGACGTAAAGAGTAAAAATAGGAAAGATTAACCGCGTACTGTCCATCCAGAAGTTTTCGGACCATACGAACATTGAACAGTTTTCGCCGTGACTCCAGACTTTGAAGACCAAAATATTTGTTCCTAACCGCGGAGGTAGGAATTCTGCCACATTGAAACCCTCTCGGCCGTGTTAGGATTTCTCTGGTGAAGTTAATTTGAATACTTTCAAGCAACGCAACGTCTCCATTGAGATGCAAACACAATTAAATTCCCGAACCTCAATAAACAAGCAAATAAATCGGCTTCGTCTTGCCCAGCGAATTGCATGTTTTCCATAGAATTTATGATTCATCGTAGCAATCCCTGGAATCAGTGTCATGAATATTCCGGATGATCATTCCACCGAATTTCAAAACGGGAATTCCAAATACTTCACAAATTTACTAGGTTTCCGTAATATTTGCTAAAAAATATCAACTTCTGTTATCCTGATCGCCAAGTAAACTGATCATTACCCACACCAGCAACCCCAGCATTACGGGCTCTCGCTCATCGGACGGGAGTGAAATGTCTAACATGGGTACAACAAGGTCCAACATGGGTATAGTTCTTCATGGAGATTTTTAGCGGATAGGGACTAACCCAACGGTCTTACGTCCCTTGCCGCCTTCGCCCCATGCATTAATTACGGTGCAATGGCTACCTTCTTCTTCTCCTTAGCGTTAGTCCCGCGCCGTCGCAGGGTCCGCTGTTTTCGTTAGTCGTCGCCATTTCTCTCTATCTAGGGCGTCTGTAGCTGTCGCTCCGACTTCTTTGAGGTCATTCTTGATGACGTCCCTCCACCTCTTCTTTGGTGCTCCTCGTGGGCGCTTGCCGGGTGCCTCGAACTCTAGAGCGGCCCTTATTGGGTGGTCTTCCGGTCTTCTCAGGATGTGACCGTACCACCTAAGTCTCTGCTCCCTCATCTTCAGCTGCACTGGGGCAGTTCCCGTGACCGATCTGACGTCCTCGTTTCTTACCTTGTCCAGCCGCGTCCATCCACATGCCCATCGGAGCATCCTCATTTCTGTCGCGTGTATCTGTTTTTCGTGAGCCTTGGTTACTGGCCAACACTCTGAACCGTAGAGCAGTGCCGGCCTTATGACGGTCCGGTACAGTTTACCTTTTAGGACCCTTGAGCACCTCCTGTCACAGAGGATGCCGGTGGACTCTCTCCATTTCATCCATGCGGCACTGATCCTTCCTATCACTGCCTGATCCAGACCACCATCCCTTGACAGATCACTTCCGAGGTATCGGAAATCGTCTACCATTTCTATCGTCTCTCCGTCGCAGTCCACGATCGGTGCTGGGCCTTCCTCTGAGCTGATGAACTTCGTCTTTTTCACGTTCAGCCTGAGGCCATTATTAGCCAACGCCTTCTGCCATTCCTGGACTTCTTCCTGCAGCTCTTCTCTAGTGTCTGCTACCAGGGCAATGTCGTCTGCATACAGGATGGTCTTGAGGGGGCCCTTTCGTAGGTGGTGGACAATGCAGTCCAGGGTCAGGATGAAGAGGAACGGGCTCAGTGCTGATCCTTGGTGCACTCCAACGGTGATGTCTACCTTCCTTGTGGGTCCATGCGGTGTGCGGATGGTCGCTTTAGATCTGTCGTACATGTCCTTTATGATCTGGATAAGGTATTCTGGTACCTTCCGCTCTCGCAAGGATTTCCACAGCACTGCGCGAGGTACCCTATCGTATGCCTTCTCAAGGTCTAGGAAAGCCAGGTAGCACGGCCTGCACTTTTCACGGTACTTCTCCATCACCTGTCTGGCTATGAAGATGGCATCCGTGGTGGATCTTCCAGGCATGAAGCCGAACTGTTCCTGAGCTATCGGCACCAACTCCCTCAGCCTCGCATCCACCAGTCGTTCGTAGATCTTCATGGTGTGGCTGATCAACTTGATTCCTCTGTAGTTCGTGCATTCTGTGGCATCGCCCTTCTGCTTGAAGATCGGCACGATGGTGCTATCTCTCCAGGCTTCAGGCATCTTGCCTGCTGATGCGACCTTGTTCAGGAACTTTGTCAGCCATCCTATCCCGTATGCCCCTAGTGCTTTCCAAGCCTCTACTGGTACCCCATCGGGCCCAACTGCCTTCCCGATCTTCATTTTCCTCGTGACCTCTTGCACTTCCTCCTCAGTCCACGGTTGTATTGGACCCTCCGTAGGTTCCACATCTGGTAAGGTTGCTCGGGGAAATTCTTCGTTGAGCAGGTTTCTGAAGTATTCTTCCCACCTGATCTTGACTTCGGCTGGTGTTCTTAGCATCGTCCCTTCGATATTTTTCACCGTCTTTACTACCCTGATATCCAGGCTCGCCCGATGTCGTGCCTTGGCCAGGCGGAAGGCGAATTTTTCTGCCTGTGGCCCTTCCAGTTTTTCGTACAGGGCATCCATTTCAGCGTTTTTCGCCCTGGATACTGCAGCTTTGGCCCGCCTTTTGGCTTCCTTGTACATAGCGAGATGTTCAGGTGACCTCGATTTCTGCCATAACTTGTAGGCTTTCTTCTTCTCCCTTACTATAGCCTGCACCTTCTCATTCCAGAACCAGGCAGCTCTATCGCCTTTCGGTCCTCCCTTAGTTTCGCCCAGGGTTTCCTTGGCGCTCTGTAGGATCGTTCTTGCCACTTTGTTCCAGGTCTCATCTACTGGGCCGCATGGATCCGGGAGACCCGCTAATAGCACTCTTCCTCTGAGCTCATTCCGTTCGGGGCCTCGAAGCTTCCACCAGCGGATTTTGGGCTCCGTCCTTACCTTGATCCTCGGCGGAAGGGTTATGGCTATATCCGCTATTAGCGGCCTATGCTGAGTCGCGACGTCTTCACCTGGGAGCACCTTGACGTCTTTTACTGTTTTGAGGGCTGGTCTTCTCACCAGGATGTAGTCTATTTCTGTCTTTCGCCCTCCACTGCTGTAGCTTATCTTCTGGCTCTCCCTTTTAGCAAAGAATGTGTTGCAGATAGCTAGGTCGTGAGCACTTGCCAGGTCGACAATCCGTTCTCCGTCGTCGTTTCTCGTTCCAATTCCGTGTCCACCGTGAACCCTTTCCATTCCTCTTCTCTCTTCCCCCACGTGGCCGTTCCAATCTCCCGCTATGGTGAGCACGTCACCTTCAGGAACAGATCTTATAGCTTCATCCAATGTCATGTAGAACTCGTCCTTATCATTTTCGGAACATCCAGTTTGGGGTGCATATGCTGATATTATCGTCCAGCACCCTTCCTTCATATCCACCCTCAATGTCATAATCCTGTCGTTGATTCTGTGGACAGCGGATACTGAGTCTTTGAGAACCTCACAGACCGCTATCCCTACGCCGTTTTTCTTGCCATCTTCGCCCTTGTAGAAGAGTTTGACCCCTTCACCAATCTCCTTGGCCTTCTCTCCCTTCCAGCGTGTTTCCTGCAGGCACAGGACCTGGATGTTCTTTCGCTTCATCAAGTCGGCTAACTCTCTTGTTTTTCCAGTCAGCGTTCCTACACTCAACGTTCCAATTCGAACTAGCTTCTTTAACCGAGGCCGTTCATGCCTCGGTAGCCCTCGCATACTGAACACAGGACTCGGGCGGGGGTCCTGCGCGCCACTTACGGGTGACGTCCTAGCATTCACTCGATTACTTTGGCGACTTTCAATCATAGTTATGTGACAGGGTTTAACCATCAGCCGGCCTGTCAACTTGGGCCTGACGCTGGAATCGCTGCCATTTTTGCTATTACTGCACGGCATGGCTTTTGCCTCAGTGTGTCACACAGAACCACTTCGCGATGCTCCAGAGCGCCAGCAAGCTCGCTCGAGCGACCTGACAACATGCCGACACCTGGCATCTTCAGGATAGCCTGCCTACCTCTCGATGTTTCCTTCTTGCATCGAGCAGGCTATGCCCTCACCTTCTAGGGCCCGTGTCCATCGGCGGGCTCCTCAAAAGGGCCTCTCGCCGGAATTTGCTGGTCCGCGATCAGCTCACCCCAGACTAGCTGAGGAGTTTCCAGTGGCACCAACTAGGAGGAACGGACCTCGCCACCGGTGCAATGGCTACCAATCAATTAAAAACCCTCTATTGTTGCCGAAAATCACCAACCGTGGCTGTGATTGGCTGGGCTGTTCAGGAATTCTGCGACACCTTGTCTCGTTGGCCATGGTTCTTTCCCGACGTCTGTGTAACCTAGAATTATCACGATTCCTTCGCATCATTTTTTCGATGATTTTTTTCTTTGCCTTTTTCGATCGCATTTAGTTTCCTCTTTGAATCTACAATCTGAACTTAATACATCTACCTAAGCTAACGATGTCGTTAGTAAAAGATGTCGATGTAATTACACGCTACGAGATTGCTAGATGTTCAAAGAAGAGAGAACTTGGAACTAGGTGATACAAGCCTTTGATTTTTTTGAAAACTTTTATATCGATTTCGTTTGGAGTGGTGATATTTCGAATGACTTACCAAAAGAAATAATTGAGTTCGGCTTGGGTAATAGAAACGTTCGAACACAGACTCTATTCCTTCCCATCTCTCTTTCACAGATCAATTTTTCAAACGGATCTGAGGTCCTGGAGTTAGTTTTGCAACAGTATTTGTAACTGCCGATTCTTTTCTTTACAGTTGTTGGCGGATATCTTACTCAGTCTGTTATCGGATCGATATTGTTGTTGAGGAGGTGACGGTGGCTTTAAAATATCACCGAGTGGACTTTTTACTTTATCTAAGAATATGAGGCCGAGGGCATGTGCTCCGATCGCACTTTGGAGTCAAAGCTAGCTCTCTCTTCGGATCATTCTTCATTCTTACACACTGCTATATTCCAACTTAAAGTGAAATCCATCAAAGAAAATAAATAAAAGTAAATTCGAAGATAAAACAAAAATATAGAAATGTAGTTAATAACAATCCCTAAAATATAAGTATTTTCCTCTCCCTAAAATCTTCGTCCTCTTCATCGTTGAGGCAAGCTTCTAATGGCTCTTCATGGATGTTATGGCCCTCATAACCGTTTTTATCCTTAGTTTTTTTTTCGCATTTCACTGATGCTCTTCTGCTGTTGCAGTTCGCTGAAGTCTTGTGCTTCGTGTCGTTTTTTTTTGTCGCGCCAGAATTTTTAGGGTCTTTTTTCTCTAAGATTTAGTTGCTGCACTTAAATTTGCTACATTGCATTCACGCATTCCTTTGTTGCAACTCATAATTTGTTTGCGTTTTATGTTTTTTTTAATTTCTTTATCCACTTTTACGATCTGGTAAATAGTCATGATATGTGCATAATAAAGAAACGCACGAAATGCATTAGACGAAGGGTACAAGGACAAGACGGAAAACAGAAAAACAGGAGAGGCCAGGGGACTGTGCTGCCCAGGAGAGAAGGAAAAAAGAAATATCAAAAAGCTATGCTCGTGTTGAATACTAAAATAATATAATAAATATATAAATACTAAGTAGTAGTATAGTAATAATAAATAAATAGTAAATATTAAGAAGCCATAGTAATTATATGAGTTTTTGATTGCCTCTCGTTGCCGTTTCTGTTTTCCATTAACATTCATTATCATTTGTGTTCGATCGGCTAGTTTTTGTGTTGTCTTCGCGTATTCTTTGGTTATGGCTTAATACTTCCGTGGCGTACACCCACGTCGAATAAATAATAATAAAAATAATAATATTGATATGTCCATGGCGAGAGGTGGTAAATAGCGAATCACAGTTCATGAGGATATGCTAGAAGTGAGGGGAGGAAATATTAGTGCAGTGACTTTAGAAAAACTTTCGGATTACGTCCGATATGACTCGGATGAGGGCCCGCGTGGTACACTGGTAAGAGGCACTGCTGCCACCCGCACGGTCGAGCGATCGATCCCGGCTCGGGCTAACCAAGCCTTCCATCCCTCCGGGGTCGGGTAAATTGGTACCAGACTTGTCTGGGAAGGTAAAGACACTGACATGGCATAGCGGCTGACCACCGCAAGTCATTGTGTAGGCCAAACACTCATTTACCAAGCCTCAATGATTCTCAATGGATGAAGAGAGCGTGGCGCGTCCTCACGGGACTGGTCAACGACGACACCTTTACCTTTACCTTTACCTTTATGGCTCGGATGAGCTCAACAATCTAAGGATGATCGTTGCGTAACGATTCTCGATAGCATCTCCACTCAATTATTCGACTGAGGTCAGAGCAGCGGATCCACTCCGAGATGGCTCTGTCATGATGGCCGTCTAATTATTTCCATTCGCTTCCGTTTGATGTCCGCGATCTGCTACAATGTCTTAATTTGATTTATTGGAATACTTTTTATTTTATTTATTTTTATTTTCCATGCATTTGACATGCGTCTACAATACCAATGAAAATATATAGGTTAAGAGTGAGCTAAATAAATGTAGATAGATTAGATGTCAAAAGCAAAAAAAATTGATTAAATATAAATAATATGAGAACAATAACAAATCAACTGAAACTAAATTAACAAATTCTATTCCTGACATCACTGTGGGCCCTAAGGCTGACTGAAGTCATCTTCAATACTCAGGTTCATAAATCAGTGACAGTCCTATCCATTCAGAGTAAGGAAAAGTAGATTAATACTATTTCCATTATTATAGTTTTTAATACTAATTATGGTTCTCTTCTGTCTTCCTCCCTTTATGTAGGCCTATTTATTTTCAATGGATTCTCTGTGGAAGGTGAACTAGGAGGTGTCAATTGAATTGTTGCATCATAGACAGTTATTGCCAATAAATGAATACAAATTGAGAACACAACCATTCTACAAAAGGGCATTTTTGGTGAGACTTCTTTTTTCTGCCCTTTATTTATTTATTCATTTGTTTATTCATTCAAATCTCCTGTCACCAGTGAATAATGTGAAAAAGATCAACACGTGAATATTGACTGAACGATGATTAAAAAAGAAGAAAAATTAATAAGTAATTGAGAAAAGAATGTGACAATAAACTGGCAAATCACAAACCCGCCTCACTCTCCACACATTTCATTCGTTGATTTTTCTTAGCTTGAAGTGCCCTCGCCATTTTTTCATTTTTCGTCTGCGGAGACCCACGGGTATGGACAATAAATAATAGCAATAATTTAGTGGAACTTTCTCAAGTGTTCGCTTTTGGTTGAGGACGTCGAAAATGACGGTCCGCCGATCGGAGAGTCTGCCGCGATCGACGAGTCGAAACTAATCATCCTTAACAGCTTTCTAACTTAGTTTTCTTCTGACGTGCACCATATGGCACTCTGATTGATGCTGCACTTCGAGCCTGGGACAACAGGCTCCAAATCGGCGCCTTAATTCTTCCACCATCTCATCAACATGTTTCATTTCAAATTTATTGAATAAAGCCATCCTCGAAGCAAAAATTCTAAAGAAATTTTGTATATCTAGACAGTGATAATAATCAGACGATTCAATGAGAAGTATTCCTTAATCAGCGAAGGTCTGTCTTGTATAAGAAAAATAAGCGCTCAAAAGTGGGGAAAGGCTACTATTCGTCAATGATACGGTAAAAGGTAAAGGTAAAGGTAAAGGTGTCGGCGTTGATCAGTCCCTGAAGGACGCATTCGTGTTCAATCCAGAATCGTAGAGGTTTGGTGAATGCGTGTTTGGCCTATACAATGACCTGCGGGGGCCAGCCGCTATACCAGATCAGTGTCTTTACCTTCCCAGACAAGTCTGGCACCAATTTACCCGACCCCGGAGGGATGGAAGGCTTGGCTAGCCCGGGTCGGGATCGATCGCTGGACCGTGCGGTTGTCAGCAGCGCCTCTTACCACTGTACCACGCGGGCCCCAATGATACGGTGCGTTTCAAAATTATGTAGCCAGTTAAATTCGATATTTTCGCATTTTGCATTCACTTTTATGAACTGGCGTTAGTAGCATAACAAGTGAATGTAAAATGTGAAAATATCGAATTAATGGTGGCTACATAATTTTGAAACGCACTGTATCGACCACCATGAAAATAAATCGAATCTATCAACGATCCTTCTCTCATCACCTCATCTCTACATTCTAGAAACCCAAGTCTTTTAGGCGGAGAAGTTCAGCTGATCTGATATTTATAGATTAGAAAAGCAAAAATAAGCTTCTTGATCTTATTTTCTTCCGCCTCCTGAAGTTGTTGGATGGGAAGGCTTTATTTGAAAGCCTTATGTTAACAATTTAAAAGGACACTTAGTAGCGGGCAAAAATCTACTAACACTCGGTCGTGCAGAAATTTCCACCCTTATTTGACCAGCAGCCCACAAAAAAGTTCGGAACTTTCGAGGAAGCTGAGCACAGTTTCTGATAGAGCAAATCTTCCTCTTTCGAACAGAATACGAAAATTTTTTGAATGTGCTGAATCTGAAGAAATACAAGAAGTTTTTCGAGACAGACATTGCTCTTCACTCAAAAATTCACCTAGGTGACGTGTATTTTTTTTTCGCAAACAGCTACGCGAAAAAAGTAAACAAACTTTTTGGCAGTGCAAACAATTCTTTTTCAAACGGTGTATTTTGTTTCCCGCTTTTCTATACAAACCCAGAATTACAGACTTTTTAGTGAACTATCAGGTATTTTATCAATTTTGTTTTTATTTTTATTGATGCATTCTTCATCTTATTTTGGAGATTTATTATAGAAAGGGACAGTACTGGACTAGGCGAGAGTGTTTCTTGAGTGAACAGGTGGTCTATTCTATACAACACCGAGCTCTCTCTGGTAGTACGAGTGTTGGAGTGATATGGAGGAAGATGATTTGGCGATGAATGGATGAGTGATGAGACGCCAGCGTTCCGGTGTCTTTTTGTTGACGACTTCAGCCGGTGATAAACGAGCTGTTCACGCGTTTACAACGCGGAGAAATTTTTCGAGCGCTTAGTGGTCCTCGGAATAGCTCTCATACCTGGGCCACCTCGCTCATGCGTCAATACTATTCTTTCTCATATAGTGCCGCTCATAACTTTTCTCGCCAAAATGCTCAGAACGTACCTGAACGTTTCTTTCGGAGGGTTAGCGAGAGAAATTGGTCCATAACTGGTTCAGTGATAAACTGAAGCAAAAAACAATGAGATTTTTGAACGTAGTGCAGACTGACGGAGGCTGATGTGCTCGAATTCACAGATAATATTCTATAAAAGCAGAAATGCAAAAAAACAGTTTTTAAGAACACGAAACTATTCTGCTATTTGCCGCTTTTTGTCTAGCGGTTCATAGACGAGAACTAGCTGATTGACTTATATATTTAGAGATGCTAGGTTATTCCCAGTGTTTTGCGAATAACCAGCATCTCTAAATATATAAGTCAATCAACTTTTTAAAAAGTTAGGCGCGGTATTGTATACTATATTATCTCCATTGTCGAGCGCTTTCCAGTAGCCAAGGAGGCTGAATGGGTGTGTAAAGGTATGGTAAAGGTAAAGGTGTCGGCGTTGATCAGCCCCTGAAGGACGCATTCGTGTTCAATCCAGAATCGTAGAGGTTTGGTGAATGCGTGTTTGGCCTATACAATGACTTGCGGGGTCAACCGCTCTACCAATGTCAGTATCTTTACCTTCCCAGACAAGTCTGGTACCAATTTACCCGACCCCGGAGGAATGGAAGGCTTGGTTGGCCCGGGCGAGGATCGATCGCTCGACCATGCGGGTGTCAGTAGCGCCTCTTACCACTGCACGACGCGGGGCACGTTCGGAAAATTCAATGATTTGTGAGCGTCAGCCACTGTAACAAGTCTGTGCATTTACCTTCCCGGATGAGTATGGGTACCAAACCGACCACGGAGATATAGAAGGCTTGGTTAGCCAGGGCGGGGATCGATCGCTCGAGCGTTCATCAACTCTTAAAGAACAGGCGTGGCTTTCGATATTCAGATCTCATGGAGTTAGACCGAGGAAATTCAGAAATTGATGGTATAGTAGACTAAGGATGAACAGCTCTTCACAAAAACACTTTTTTAAAAAACAAATCAAGTCTTTCCGCAAAATATTTTTCACTCTTGTTATCGCACTTCAAAATTCTTTAAGTAGCATTTAGTAGGAATATGGGACCACATATGATAAAGGAGTGTTTAGATACATATTTTTTACATATTTTTTATATAGGTTCATAGGTTCAGGAACAAATACTGCACAAGTTTTGCTCCAGCGAACATTTCTCATGCTAAAAAAAGCAGCAGTAGCAGGTTTCCCTTGACGGTTACTGCAACATCCATCAAAAATAATTGCTGTACAATGTTGTCATTCACTGAGTCGAAATTTTCAGTACATGAACATCTGACTGTGAGGAGCCTTCCTGAGTTTCTAGCGATATTTCGTCATTCCTTCTGCAAACTTCATTCAATGGATTTCCATTTGCATCAATTGGGTCTGTGCACGGTTTTGTTGAAGAAGCTCTGCGGACGCGGCTCGTTCCTCTAGTGCTTTTTCGACCTTTTGGAGATGGATATCCACCGGAATTGTCCTGTTTGAAATTATTTGTGTCTCTTCGTTTCCGTAATAACCTCGCTGCTCGGCTCTCAAAATTGCCTTTTTTTCAAAGAAGAGCGTCCTATTGTCTCGATAAGAGCTTTTGATTGGATCGGTTTGTTTATGGAAGATGAAGAAATGAACAAGTTTTCGATATTTTGAATTTTGAAAGGGTATCTTCGAAGAAAATGAGAGTTTTTCTTGAAAACGCAAAGAAAATATTGGGCAACAAACTTGGGTCAGGTTCCTTTTTCGTTCGTAAATACTGTCTGAAAATGGACATGAAAGGATCACTTTGTTATCAGAATTCGTTAAACCTAAAAGTTGTTCAAAAGAATCACAAATCTATGGCATTCTCCAAACTCAGAATATAGGACTATACGGAGAGGAAATTATCAGTGACGGAGCTCCTCTTTTTATTGTTACTGATATCACTTTCTTTGATAACTTGTTTTTTTTTCGTCCGACCAGCATGTTTTTTAACTGACATATTTTCTTTATTCAATGGCACATCCATGTTTGAGGATGTAACGATAAACAATGAAATGAATAAATAAATTAGAAGATAGATCTGAGCCTTTTTTTTCGAGTGCAAAAAGACCAGTTCAAGCTCGTAAGAACTGGTATTTGCAGAGCACTCGTGTCGGCTGTATGCTCTCGGCCAGGTACGTACAATCATTAATCTCAAGTCCATGCACCTAATACAAACAATGGACCTTTGTCATCTGAGTGAACTTGCTCTTGAGATCTGATTCTGAGTCCGAACAGGACCAGTCCAGACCTTTTTTAGGCAGTTCCATACATCCATTTTTTGCTCCTCTCAACCGCTAGCCCTTGATGTGGCAATATGAATTAACAGAATATTTTGTTTTATTTATTTTATATTACTTCTTTATTTATTACACAAGCATACTTGTGTGCTATATACAGCAAATTCTCCGAGGAAAACATGGGAACTAGTGCAAATCGAATATCGACTTAAAAACCAAGTAACAATGACATAAACGTGAGGATCGACAGGAGTACATCTAATTGTAAGACCAGGAACTCTACAAAGTTAGATATCGGATTAGAAACCTCTTAAAAGCTGCTAATTCGGTCAGAACTGCGCCTTTTTTCCCAAGAAGTTCATATGCTGCATCAGCTCTGAACGTAAAAAAAAATTTCGCCTTCAGTTAGTTCTCGCCCAACCCGGGTCATATCTCGTGCAGCCACTCCTTGTGTTAGTTGTTCTTAAAAGTGGTGGGTCTGATGGCTCGATACCGTGTGCTCTGTGGATAATTTTATGAAACAAAATCACATCATTCCTTTTTCATCCGTACTCCAAAGTTCTGAGACCAAAATTGAGTATTCTTTCTTCATTCTTTGGTATCAGGTCGTAGTTGTATCCCATTTGTCTTATCATCAGTTTCCTTGTGAAGCTGTTTTGGAGCTTTTCTAATTCTTGTATGTACGCTCTTTTCTTGTATGTAATGGATACAGGAGTACCGTATTCTAGCATTGGCCTAATGTAGGCCTTATATGCCTGAAGTAGTACGGTAACATTGGTAGTAGTAAGGGTCCTTAACATTTGGTTCACCAGCCATTCAACTTTTGCCTGGAAACTAAAAAAAATATTTAAACAACCAGCCATTCAGCGGCATGACGCCCGCCAAATGAACTAATGAATAGTAGGAAACATATATAAAACATTTATAATAACAAATAAAACGAAGAACAAAAAGCGTGCAGCAAAAGACAGCGAGGAACCGATGAAATACGTCACTGGGAGTACGGTAACGGGCAATCGCGGCGGGACCCTAGAGTTGACAAACAGACATCGTGCTTTCGCTTATTTATAGTAGGAAGGATCATCTGTGCTGTTTCCGATGCGATCATTTCGCAGTGCATATCAGATGAAAGAAACCAAAAATCCCAGATCCATGACCTCTTCCACCTCTTCCACTGTCTTCAAGATAGCACCACCATAACGTATTCGTACTTGCTACTATTCCTACCTAGGTAGAGTACTCTACTTGAGAATAGATTGGAGTCCCTCACAGTTTCCACCTCTATTTTCTACTTCCCTTTCTCGTATTCATTTCACTTTCTTCTCCTTCACATCCGTCGTCGCAGGTCACAGGCAACGTAAAATTATTTTGATACAGTATCACTCGAGCATGAACAAACATAGCTGCGAGCTCCACAGAACATCCACTGTTTTATAACAAAAACCCTGTTTTTCTCCATGAAAAGTTGCAAATAGAAAGCCCAACTTCTCTATCCAGCACTTCCTACTAATGAATCCTCTTTCGGGCCGAGAACGCACTATCTTTTTCAAACCGCCAACAAGGGGACTCGCACTAACGAACTGCGAATGGCATAAAGTGAACGTTGCAGTAGATTTGGAAGTCTCCAGACCGAACAGATTACAAAAGAAGGGAAAAAGAAGTAAGAGTTACTGAGAGAGAAGGAAAGTGTCTTTTTGCGCCTCTTCGTATTTTTATTCATTGACCTTTGCACAGTCGACGGATCAGAATTTCAACATTTTTTTATTAAAATCGCAATCAAAATGGAACAAAATTAAAGGCTGACCCATATTCATTAATTTACTAGATGTATCAAAACTGTGCAAAACTGTATATGTGCGAGAAGGAGGGAAGGCGAGGCGTTATGACTACGGGAAGGCAGCAGATATGGCTGAACTCGAAGTTTAAAATCAAAATTTGAGTCTGCAGCAAATTGAGGCGCGTGGCGACCCTGGAGGGCATTTTTAAACTTGTAAAAGCGAGTCCTATGAGGAGGTAGTAGGTCGCTCCAATGCTTCTTTCCGTTGACGGACGACCCGGACCTTTTTCGTGATGATATTTTTCAGAGCAGACGATTTGGTACGTCGGCCGATCAAAGGACATTTGCACGTGTGCTTTTCACTCAAAAGACGAATCGAACCGTCCTGGACGGCCACACATTCGGCAACAAAGCGCTCATTTTTCGATGGTCGCAATGAGTGATTCACAGTTCATGGAAAACACAAATGGACGCTCTTGAAAACACCACTACTATTAATCCATTATCAAAAATAAATAAAATTTTTACCAATATTGTTTACTATTATCTAACATTATTATTTTAACTTTATTATCATTATTTATTTTTACTTTATAATACATACTTTATAACTCTATTATCGTTATTATCCACCAGAGTCATCCAAGTAGCTTCAGACCTTCATATTTGCAAGATGATTTTCAATTTTCGAGAAAAAATCCGCAAAAGATTGGACCATAGAGGCTCCCTGCCGGTTTATTCAGAAAAAACAAAGTCGTCGTTTAGTTAACAATGGGATCCAACATCTCACCCTTTCTTCTTTTGTTTTTTTTTCTGTTTTGTTCTTGACCGTATTTCTGACTACAGTAGGTTATTCACGTTAAATCGACATTTCAGCTGCGCACGTATTCTGTGCATAAATAAATAAATAAATATTATGTAACACTACTATTTCATTTATTTATCAGTATTATTTAACATTTCAATATTCTTTAATATTATTATTAATATGATACAGTCCATCTTCACTCATTAATTGAACAGCTCACTTTATGAATAGATAGATAAATAAATATTATTTAACATTGTTATTTCATTTATTTATCAGCATTATTTAACATTTCAATATTCTTTAATATTATTATTAATATAATACAGTCCATATTCACTCATTAGTTGAACGGCTCACTTTTCACCTTAAAAGGGCACTTTTCTCTTTCAAAAAAACCGGCAAATAGCAGAATAGTTTCTAACATTATTATTTTAACTTTATTATCATTATTTATTTTTACTTTATAATACTTACTTTATAGCTCTATTATCATTATTATCCACCAGAGTCATCCAAGTAGCTTCAGACCTTCATGTTTGCAAAATGATTATCAATTTTTGAGGATAGTTTTCTCTTTTCCTTCGAAATTTCGTTTACCCTCAGATACAAATACCGCTTTCTGACAGCTAAACTTTCTTCTTTTATCAAAACGTTTGTAACGCCCTAGTGAAATAGACTTTTTCATGAGCTTCATTTTTCTGGATATTTCCTTTTGTTTTGGCTTTTTTTTTCATTCAGCTGAATCCTTGTTCAATGCCTCTTGAGACCCTTCATTCTTGAAGTATCTTCTGGCTAGTTTTTCATGTACCCCCTCAATACTGAAATCTTCTGCAGCGGGATTGACGCCTGCGGCAAAGGACCCAATTTCGCAGAATCGTCAAAACGCTTGCTCGAGCCGATTTTGCTTTCATGACAGGCCATTTGTAGCTGCCGGATGCCTCTCGGTCCACCGAAAAACAGCAAATATCACAGCGCTGGACACATCGCCGAACAGTTTTTGTGGCAGTCATCTTCTCGTCCGCTTTGGCAATGCTAGAAGGTCTATCCTTACCGCTCTTTGGCACGTCATCATGCTCAACAAATAAAGAGAAGGGAAAGAAAAAAGAAATAAAGAGAAACGAGAAAAATGAGAAGAACGAAAAAGAAAGAAGAAATAGAAATTTGCCGAAAAAAGAAAATAAGAAATGAAATTGAAATAAAAGAGAAAGGAAGCTGAGAAGAAGATGCTCAAAAATCTAAAGCTCAGTCCTCCACTTCGTTTTAGCTCCGCGCTCCTCAAGCCGCTCGTATAGCGCAGCTTCCAATAGTAGTTCAAGATGAAAGAATCTCCACACTGAGTTGCAAACTTTTTTGCTCTAACGAGGCATTCAACTGCATCTCAAGCCGTCTTTCTTCGTTCATTTTTTACATTTTGATTTTCCTTAGAACAGATCGATTGAAACAAATATGTATCTCAGACATCCCTCCTTACAGAGTATCGGGGTTTATTTGGTCATTATTTTTGGATTCCTATTCAATCGTATTCAGCATCTGTACTTCTGACCCCTTTCGTCCCTTATCCACATATTTATTCATTTATTTATTATATATTTATTATATATTTATTTATTTACGCCTCTTTACAGAAGTGCTAAAAATGGCTAGTGGTACAAAGAGCAGGGAAAACTCGATCGAAGGAAAAAAATGAAATTAAATTATAACGGAACAAAACTCAGCGAGTTAGTAACTCAAGCAGAGAGAATTGAGACATTACAAATATTCAAAACAAAAAAATCATTTTTTTTCTTTTTTTTTCTGGGAGTGAGTAGCAGCGGGTACGACTGACTGGTCCACTGAGGGAGAAAAATGTTAAGGATCGACCTGGGTCATGGAAACAAAAAGAAAATATGTTACTTTGGATTTTAAAGTTTATCGCGGTTTTCTTCGCGCGCTTATTTGGATCTGTCTGGCCTTGTACGATGTAGGAAAATCAATTAATTAATCGATTAGTTACACAAATAAAATCAGAAAAGCCTTCAGGTGAAATACCATTCAGAAAATTTTCCGTGAATGACTCAGGACCTATTCGAAGACTGTCATGAAATATTGATAACATTTGAATGTGGTTTCTTTCTTGAGGAATGATGACGATTTTTTTGGTTTTCCCATGAATATTCATTTCTCACTTCGTCAGCCCGCTGTGCAGTGCTGACCTCTGATAAATAGTTGTCGTTTTTTTCACACAATTTCCTGTAGATGGACATATGAATAAAAAGCCAAACTAGTCAGAAATAAAATAATCAAAAGATAAAACTGAAGAGTGCCAATCGCTGAACGAAACCTTCAGTCATTTGGGGCCCATCCAGGCCATCTGGCCGCATCGTCGATTCAAAATCGCCTGCAGTGATGGGTGGTAAAGTGACATCCGAGAGAGGGCCGGCTGTCCGTCCTGGTGGGGCTGATTTTGGACGGACCCGTTTAGCGAGTCTTAACGACCATCGTTATTTGTCCCCCGGTGCATCACTCATGTGCTGCTATCAACCACCTGTCTCAAGCGCTGCTCCCCTGGCAGTCACTCCTTTCAGCCCAGGCGATCTCTTCTGGGCCGGGATTCATGAACGAAGCCGCCGGTGAATTTCACCAGGGTTACGTTTCATCTGTGGAACGGAATCGCCCCAGGGGCGAGGCCTGTGAAACGCAACAGAAATCTAGATCAAAATATTCAAAATATAGAATTATACAGTAAATTTGCTTGTCTGAAAAAAATGATGATACTCTACCCTCAAACCTTCCCGAACAACGTCAATCAGTCACAGAAACGGCCGCTTACGGGGATGAAACTCATCCAAAATGCATATGTCTTGTTCAGAGAACCGAATTGAGTAATGTTAGTGGAAAACGCTTTGAAATCTTAGCTAGACCCAACACGGTAGGTAGGGGTAAAAGTAAAGGTGCCGGCGTTGATCGGTCCCCGCCGCATTCTTGTTCAATTCAGAACGGTGAATGCGTATTTGATCTATACAATGACTCGCGGAGGCCAGCCTCTATGCCGAGTCAGTGTTTTTACCATCCCAGAAAAGGTCTGGTACCGATTTACTGACCCCGGAGGGTAGAAAGGCTTGGTTGGCCCGGGCGAGGATCGATCGAGCGTTCGGGTGTCATCTGCGCCTCTTACCACTGCACCACGCGCTAACAGAATATATCTGATGTTCCTTTTCCCGAGAGAAGTCTTGCCCAGGTCTGATGTGTTCGACTTGGTCTTCTTTCTCGCCTAGCACCGCCTGATTCACCGCTGTGACCTGAAATTGTTTTTAGACAAATGAATTCTCATACTCCACTCGTCCCTTCCAGGTTCTAACTATTGATCCGCTAAGTTTCATTCCATTTTTCTCTCCTTTTTGTTCCTTTTTTTGTTGATTGTAGACTATGATATGTCGCTTTACATTTTTGAATACAAACAGTCGAAACTATGAGGAATCTTGGTCCAATTGGTAGTATATTGGTAATTGGTAATATTTATGACTTTACTCAAAAATACATTGATCTATGCACTTGCTGGAAAATCTGGATTTTTTTTTGAAATTTTGAATGCGTTTTTATATATATTTTCACACGACTACATCTCACGAACCGCTGCACATGAAATCAATCCAAGGTGATCTTTCGATAGAGCATGAGATTTGTCATAAAATGCTACAATTTATTTATTTATTTATTTATTTATTTATTTATTTATTTATTTATTTATTTATTTATTTATTTATTTATTTATTTATTTATTTATTTATTTATTTATTTATTCACAAATGAGTAGTTCAGATTGCCAATGAACTATAGATTTTTCCATCGAAAATTTTTATCGCTAAAAAAGGCAACATTTCGAGACCTCACTTCAAAAAAAATTTTCTATATCAGTGGAGAATTGACAAAATCGCACCATACGAAAGGCTTTTATCGAACAAGATTTTCTCCTGCTGGTGGAAATAAAATAATTGAACAAATAAATAAATGAGAAGTTTGCCTTATCCTTATCGATCCTTATCGATTCACCGACCTTTTCCACCTTTTCTCGCCTTCTTCCACAATGCTTGTATAAGGCGGAGAGGGTGTCGAAGAGACGTGTTCTCTCTTCTTCCGCACGGCCACACCCCTTCGATGCCACACCCCTCCATGGGTATGTGGCGGCTGTTGTTCCTTCACTTACCCAATAGCCGTTTGCTCTTAAGACGGTGATCCTTCAAAATCCGTTTTCCTGAATGTTTCCTTCAAAAAAAAACCCAACCTTGCTTTCCTTCCTTTCCATTTTCCTAACCCTGTAGAAATTCAGCTTTTCTGCTTATCATCTGATGAATGGCTTTCGAATTTTTGTTTAAAAAAGTAATAAAAGAAATGAAGAGTGTGTCAATTTCATGAATATAGCAACTTCTTGGCAATTTGTCACTGTATTTTGACCTACACAATTGTTGGAATATTATACCCTGCACTTTCGTGAACAAATGGATTAGGCACTATCAACTGGATGGACTTGAAAGCATATTTAGGGGCATTGCTCTGTTTGACTCTGCTAAATCATGAAGACAGAAGTCGTTCGCGTTAAACCTGAAATTGAGGACTTTTCTCGAGTAATATTTTTTAAAGCGCATTTTTCATACGACCGTTCATTTATTCGTTTACTTATTTAGTTATTTATTTATTTATTTATTTATTTATTTATTTATTTATTTATTTACTCATTTATTCATTTATTTCTTTGTTTATTTATTTAGATTTACGATATTATCACACGTAAGACGATCACTAGGACAGTATCAACATCGCACCAAAGAATAAAACATCCTAAGAGTTCAAACAGAGATAAAAAATAAACAGCACGGAATCACTAGTCTATGATAAAACAGTTCAAACTACGAAATGCAGTAAGCGGCAGCCTCAGTACATATAGTTATATTATTTTTATCATTTTACATAGCACCATTGCATATTCTATTCTATTTAATCTCGGTAATATATTGATATCGACACATTCATCCCTTTCTCATACCGTTTGTCCTTTCTTATCTAGTCTTCAACTGAATATTTGATTTTTCATCTCCTAGGAGTTCAGCTTTGGTGCAGGGAATTTTTCAGGGCCAATTTATTAGAGAGGGCAGAAAGCCAGTAAAATTTAGCAAAGGTCAATGCTTTTTATTCATTCCTGGTATAAACCGAATCGTGTCCAAACTCACCTCTGGCACGCTCTCCTAGTTGGGTACGCATTGCTAGGAAATAATGGTCCTCCTTACTTTGCAAGTATGGCGCTTTTTTTCGAACATCATTGGTATTTCATATCTCCCAATGCTACAGAAACCGCGTCCCTCCATGCCGTCTTCTCTCTCAGGCCTAAAATCGAATATTGTCCAAAGAATTTACCTTTTCACTCTACGTTCGACTTTCACTGGTTCTCGACGTAGATAGTCTTACTAAAACTAGAATTTCTATAGTAGACTTTACCCAACACGACAGTCAATGGAGAACGTAGAACGGAATAAAGTGTCTAACATACCGGTGATGTGTATTCAGAACAATGATATTCTTTATTCACTTTATTCACGATTATCCAATCGTCAAAATTTAGCAGAATGAACAAGAACACTTATGCAACGTGCGACTATTGGGCATGATGGTATTAATATAAACATAACAAACCAAAACAGGATCAAAATGTGGCTCGAAATAATTTTTGATTTTATTCGATCGTATTTGAAAAAATAAATAAAATAAATAAGTAATTAATAAAGCGTGGGTATATGAGAAGGAGGGCCAGTCGGAACACTAAGAGTTCTGGAAATCAACATACTCGAGGGTATGAGTGCAGTGTAATGCATGAATATCAAGATCGATCATTGATATAATATAGAGTGAGCTGGCCTAGATATGAATGAGATCACCAACTTTCAACAATAACAACACTAACATGTATAGACTTCATAGAGGTAATCCTCTATAGGATGCTGTTGTGAACGATCGACCGAGATTCATATCACTTTACATAGTGCTCCGGCTCTGACGACATTGCCGAACCGTAAGCTAGGGAATAAAGTGGTATCAATCTCGATCGATAGCCTATAACATCCTAATTTTGACAACATGACTTTTATTCTTATCTATTTATTTATTGTAACTGTCTCGCGGCATGACGAAAAGAAACATGAACAAAAACCCTCCTTATTCATATTCATGACTTCCATGCTATCTCCTTATTCTTGCCCTTTACTTGTTAGTCATTATCCTCTTCCATATTTTCTGCTGCCACAAACTTCTGTGTATATACTCTTTTTTAGTTCATCTGATAATATCTTGTTTTACGCGGTAACCACGCCTCCTGACTTGCGGATACCCCGCCCCTATCCGACCCAATGCTGTGCTACTTCTTTGACAAAGTGAATTCCATGGTAGTCGAGCAAGAACAATCCAGAGCTAAAAAGGCCAGGGGTTATAGGTTGATGAAAAGCTAAAGAATATAGTAGATATTCTTCCACCCAAAAAGCTGTCATTTTGACGAGTGGTAAGAGTACAACGATCTCAGAGATCATGCGATTCGTTCGTTGCGCGATAATCCGGAAGGACTTGGCAACTGGTTTCGCGTTCTCGTCGTTGTTTTGCGGTTGTGATTGCAGTTCATATCGACACCACCACCTAATCCGATATGACTGTCATGCAGAACACCAGAACTGAATGCCAACTCGTCGCTCCATCTTTTCCCTTTTTTACTATGTGAATATAACCATAACCTATTCGGACTCGAGGAACTTTTAACGAGGGTCCAGCAGAACATAGCAGGAATAAAGGGGCTCGGTGTTGATTAAATTAGTGGTGCTTGTTGTACACTGTTTGTCGAATGGCACTCATCATTCTTGGTAATTCCCATTCTAGCAAAGAATTTTATAGAGCAAAATAATAACATCCATACTACATGCGTGTATAATATTGCTGAATGAAATCTATGAACATTATAGACGTCACAATATTACAGTAAGTAATTCTGAAGAAAGAGGGAAAAGAAAGATTAGTCCTCCAGGGCACATTCGTGTTCCATTCAACTCGTATGGACATGATGGATACGTATTATTTATTATTTATAATATTATATTATATTATTATTACTATTATTATTTACAATATTTGGGCTATGTCAACGTACAATGATTCGCAGGAGCCAAGTCCTATACCGGGTCAGCGCTTCTACCTTCCTAAACAGGTCTGTTGCCCGACCCCAAAAGGATGGTTAGGATCTCTTGACTGTGCGAGTGTATCTTACCACTGCACCACTCGCGACCTAAAGTAAAGTGTAGAAAATCAATAAAAAAAACTCCCGTAAATAACTCCAGTGCTCTCTCTTCTTTGGAAATATATGTGAATATTCTAATATTAGTATACCTTTGCCGAGGTTGTTGGGTAGAAACGTTCAATTTTAAGCAACAAGATGTCAACAAACATTCTCATATTTACACATCTCCTGTAACTGTTTACCCACATGACTCAAACTTCAAACTGTAGAAAGGCCATAAGAGTGTTGGATACCAAGAAGTGAAACGTTGTCTAATATTTTGATCACATTTTTATTTTATTTTTATTTCAATTAAATTTATTCACACCAACATGATTCCACCGTCAATTGAGACAGTGATAAGCTGGCACGGTTGAGTCATCGATCCCCATCCGATCAAACGAAGCCTTCCATCCGTCGGGGTTGGGTTGGTACTAGAACTGCCCAGGAAGGTAAAGACACTGACTTGGTATAGCAGCTGGCCCTCGTAAGACATTGTATAGATCAAAAAAGCATTCACTATCGCTCTAAGATTCTGAGTTGAAGACGAATGCATAGCGCACCCTTAGGGGCTGGTAAACGCCGGCCACTTCAGCGTTACCTCTCAATCAAATTTAATAAAACTGGTAGATATATTCTATTTGCTTGGAAAGGTGATCTGTTTATTCTTCAAGCGATCACAGTTCTGATTTTTTTCAGCGATTCCAGACTTTGGATCGGACAATGATCCGTTGTTTCAGTTTACGATCTATTTTTTTCTCTTACTCACCTGTCATGGTTTCGTTTTCAAATGTTGGGAAACGTTATTGATAGGTCAGGGTCCAAAAATGATGGTGCTTATAAAAAACGTAGATTGACGTAGAAAATAGGACACATCCATCTGCATGTCACTCCTATTTCATTTCACCGGTCAGCTGCCCTTGGTGATCCTGACCGGGCCGGCTAATGTGCTGACTCATCTCTCCGCTGTCGGAAGGGATATTTTTCCGGAGCTGATCGCTGGCTCCGATCCATCTATTAACATTGAAGCCTCGGGCAACTGCTGTTGTGATAGGGGCGCTGACCGATCGGATTGGAACCAGGCACCGACACGGATAATCTCATTAGTTCTTGGCATGTGCTGTCCTCCGTTGTTGCTATTTCTGGAAAATATTTCCCTCGAAGTCGGCTTCTTTTTCATTTTTTCACTTCGCGTACCCCCTTCCAGGACTCTTTGGTCAAAGTATTACCAGAATCTCTACCTGTACTCAAGATTGGAAGTAAGTTTTGGGAGGTTTCCATGGACTAGCAATACCTCTGCGATTATGCAGCCCACGATGGAAGTAGGGTAACATTGATATAAATGATATCACCAACTGTTAAAAATAACAACACTAACATGTATAGACTTGATAGAGGTTTTGGGAAGTTTCCATGGACCTCCGTTGGTCCATCATCAATAGGATGATGTTGTGAACGATCGACCGAGATTCATTTCACTTTACATAGTGTTCCGGCTCTGACGAACCGCAAGGAGTAGTCTGGAATCCAGTTGGTGGACCAAAATCTTCGCTTTAAAACACATCTTACTCCTCATTTCATTCATTTCAAATCTTTCCTTGCTATGCCTTTCATTTCATTTTCATTTATGGATCAGCCATAGGATGGTATATTAACTTTAACGGGATTGAAGTTGCTCAATTCATTATATAGCCAATCATCCTTGCTGAGGAAACCCGGGGTTGGTAAAGTATTTCGGTCAACAAGCCCGGGTATATGGTAACTTTAGCGGGATTGAAGTTGCTCAATTCATTATATAGCCAATCATCCTTGCTGAGGTAACCCTGGGTTGGTCAAGTATTTTTACCTCATCTAACAGTGAGCACGAAACATATTGCTCTTTTTCTTGTCCATTAATTTGGTTGTGTTCACTTTCACATATTGTTGACTGCTTTGTTCACTTTTCCTGAACGGATTTCAACGAGTCGAAACACCCTCGTTTTGCTACCGATCTGTGGATCAGACCAAGGTATGTGAACGCGTTCTCCCTTGACTTAGCAGTTTGAAGAACAGATCGTGAATTCCGGTTAGATTCGATGCGACGTTTGGTCGAATAGTCTCTCAAGTCGTCCTGACTCCTTCAGGCTCCGAAGAAGGTGATCAGCCAATAAATATAATGTACCAACCTTGTGTCGAGCTCAAATTCAGAACAAGGAACAACTGTACGATGCCAAGGTTTATACAGAGTCGTACCCGGAGAACCCAAGTTCCATTTTTAAGCACTGTCTTCAGAAATGTGGAACAACCTCTCTCGCCAGCTAGAAGGAGAGTTTCAGTTGGCATGAAATCGTTAGAATTGAAAAACGTAATCGCTACTTTTCGCAACCTACGTAGCCAGTTTGAGTTTTTACAGGTCGGTGAGTCATGCCGGTGAACTCGTCGGTTCTGTTGCGAATGTGATGCTCTCAGCGGTCAGGAAGTTTAATGGCGCGTACGGTCGTAGACATCGTGAAGTTCTTTGCCGTTGTCTGTCTCGTTTCTTGCCTGATTCATGAACGGACTGGGCAGAGTCCTGAGAGATTCATGAACGGAGTAGAGCCGTTCGGATATATCTCGGGTTTATCGGGGGTTTACCAATGGTGGCGCTGAGCCAGACTATCCAAAGTGGACGGCGTAGAGTCGATATAACCTGAGAGATTGCGTTTAACATAGTTCGATGATAGATTGAGTGTAACATCAGAGGTTCAGAAGAAGTAGACAAAGATGCGCGCCGTTCGGGGTATATCTCGGGGTTTACCGGAGGGTTAGCAATGATGAATCTGAGCCCAGGCGGTGGAATCTTCTCATCCACTGAAATTTTCGATTAGAACCACTGGTCTCGGTTATCACGAATATCAGATATCTCTGAATAGGAACCTGCCATGATTTCAGAGTCGCGACGATCACAGTTAAAAATGTGCAGTGTTACGCCGCTAGCAGACATCCGACGTAACCCATACCCAGGTTAAACTACATATACCGCGGAATTTGCTCGGGATCTGGTTCTTAGGATCGACTTCATTAATGGTTCTGATGCACAAGAGACCTAAGTTCCACACTTAACTTCGAGATATTTTTAGGGGTGACGTTCAATCGGTTGAATTTGGTCCACCAGTACTAAAGTCCGGTAAAGCAGCATGCGGCCTTTTCAAAGTAATCCCATAAAGTAAATGTTGAGCGTTGAAACGACTTCTCTCTCCTCCTTCAAATCACCAATCGTACTCCTATCCTACAGTTGTCATGGAGCACCGACCCTTCTCTAACACCTGGAAACAATCAGAGTTTTTGTGCTTCCGGCCTCTTCACTTTTACGCTAATCGGCCGAAGTTCTCCGTTTTTTGGCATCGTTTTCTCCCTCAGAATCATTATCTCTGAAACGGAGTCTGCCTCAACAAATCACTTAGTACGGCCCATCACAGACCGACTCAAGGATTGTGCTCTTACATACGAAATTCTCTCTCACCACGGATATTCCCACGTCCGATTAGGACGACTCTTTTGGCGCCGGACCTCTTTCATTAGTATTACAGAAGACTCCGCCTTAAGAGCCTATCTGAGATGGGTCGCGCGGTCTCTGATGTCTGGACCGAACTCAGCTGACTTGCTGAAATAATCCTTCGTCCCCAGTGCTCTCGGTGAGTTTCAAGCGCCGCCTGAACCCGGATGAGTGCTGGCTCAGAGGACGGCTGGTATAAAGAGCTGCTCCGAGTGAGAACCGCTGTCGTCTTATCGTTATAATCCCCGCCTAGGCGGCGGTTTTGCTGTCGCCTTCACGCCCGAGTGTTCTCACCTGCTTTAGACGCCGAGTTCCTTGTTTTTGTGTTCATTTACATAGATTTGTAAAAAATTGGTACAGTTGCATATTCGCGGCCGTATCAGACCGCATCTGGCCGGATCAGTCCAGTCAAATATCGTTCGATATCAGTCCTATCACATATCGTTCAATTTGTCTGGACTAGTAGAATGCGAATTTACCATTTTTAATAATTGGAGGCAAATTTTGTTCGAATTTGTCCAATCAACAGAGCTCAAACGGAATAGCAAAAAACTCGCATAACATTTGAGGAAAAGTCGGCAAATGGTGAATTCTGGAAGTTAGCAATCTCACAGTCAGTGTTCTTAGCATAGGATCAATGATCATAGGATTCGTACCCATACCGACCACGAAGAACTGGAATCTTGTTTGTTCAATATTTTTAGAATATATTAGGTTTAGGTTGTAAACCTCCCGATTGAATATTTTTTCATCGCATAGTAAAACTTTTGCTGAAGCTGCTGTATTTCTTTTTTGATAACATTTCAGTTGGGTGGCTAAAGCTTTTGCCAAAAAATTGAAAAATTGGCATCTGGAAAATGTTCAACGTTTAGAAGCTAATAAAATAAGCTACAACTTTTCAAAATCATAAGGTAATATCTCGTAATCTTTCGTCTAGCGGTATTGTATGAACAACTTGTAAAGTGCACAAGGTCAAATTGCTCCCACTCTATTTTTAAAGACTTCTATGCAGTTCCTAGGCTAGAACGTCTTTCGAATTCAGACCTGCAATCGGTGCTTTTATAATTTCTATAACCATAGCGTGGAGCTTTGGTAAGAGGCGCTGCTGACACCCGCACGGTCGATCTATCCTCGCCCGGGCCGAACAAACCTTCCTTCCCTCTGGGGTCGGTAAATTGGTAACAGACTTTTCTGGAAAGGTAAAAACACTGACTCGGTATAGCGGCTGCCCCCCCCTACCATGCTTCTTTATTCTGAATGAAACCCGAATGCGGCGGCGTTCCCTCAGGGGACTGATCAACGCCGACACCTTTACCTTTACCTATAGCACAACTTTTTATCCTTATCCTTTTACATCTTTTTCCCATGTTTTGCCGGAGTTTTTCACCTTATGGTTGGCATTTGCGAAGCGCAGCTTTTGGGGTCTGCGGCCTTACGTCAAATATTTTGATAGCACTGAAGAACATCTTTGAGCTCCTTCAAGTGTCCTATATCTCTCTGGTAGAACACCGAAAGAGTTTCTTCTCAGCTCCAACTTTGGCAGTGGGGTGCTCTGCCGCGAAAATTTCACTTTTCTTCGCCTCATGCTGAAAGAATGAATCAGGGTATATAAACTAACCCGAAGGTTTCTTCTCGTTGACCCAGGTGTCTTCCTGGTGACACAACAGCGGAAAAATCGAAATAATTGGCGTCGAAAGCTGCCGTTTTGCAACATGGTGTCCTTGTTCTCTTGCTTCGTTTATTTGTTTATTTTTCATTCACTCATAATTGTTGACAAAAACGATGTATGGGTACTGACTGGACTAAGGCATAAAATTCATAGTCTTTGGCCGAGTATGAAAGCGGCATGTCGACTCTAAAGAAGAACAAGATCTCAGAGACTGTTTCGATGAGTCCTTCGGCTTTTCATTTCTCCCAGAAAAAGTCTCTTCGCGACAATTAAATATTTGAGCTGTTGCCAAACTCTGACCACGACAAAAATCCAGCGAACATTCATAGGCGTTCTCCTTCGTCGAACACCCATCAGAATGCTGAAGACATGCTCAGAAATTCATTGTGCGTGCCGACGCTCTCATCAGGACAGGAAATGAGAACAATGCAAGACCAAAACGGTCATTTTTCTCTTCTCTGTTTGTTTGTTATGTTTCCGCAGCGAAATGTCCTTATCTAGAGAAATAGCCTTCAGGTGACTAAGCGGATTAGTGATCGAAGCTTTTCGAGAAGAATGAGCACTGAGCGTTCTCAGGGGCACGCACAGAAAAAAGTACCCGAGCCTCTGTTTATTTATTTGTAACAGTTTTTTTTTATTTATTTATTTATTTATTTATTTATTTATTTATTTATTTATTTATTTATTTATTTATTTATTTATTTATTTATTCGTTTATTTATTTACTTATTTATATATTTATTCATTCACTAATGTATTCAAATCTCCAGTCGCCGATATATTATGTAATAATTGAGAAAATCATTGTAATTCCAATGACTCGACTAAGACTTAAAAAATGTAGTATCACACGTATTAAAATAAATGGTTGTCCGATGGTTTCTTTCTTATCATAAAAATCTATTTGGCAGTGTTTTCCACTACTAGCCGTGACTTAGAGGATTAGTGTCGTATCTAAGAGCTACTGTTCTCGGTCTCCTCTGTTGCAACGCTGCCCTTTCAGTTTTTACCGGATTCTGTCCGAACCGTCGAACTGCTAATCGGCTAATCTAGTTTATGCCTTCTCAGCACGACCTTTTTTCCTATAATTGGCAGCCAGCAGACGCCTTTTGAGAAGACGATGTTGTCAATGGTGGGCCAAAAAGAGGGTCATTGATTGCTGTTAGGCTGGGAATAATAGGTTTGACATCACCAACGACACATTGGTGGGGATGAGCTACCCATATTTTCTACCTACTCCGGTTTGCGCTCTGTGGCCACCGCCTCGTACATTTCAAGAGCGACCAGACTAGGTAAGGACCAGCTTCCTTTCTATGCTAATTGCGTCCCTGTATGTGCTTTCTTCGCAAATTTAGGGAAGAGAAACTTGACAAGAAAATGAGAAGAAAATAGGAAAGTTCACCTCTCAGCCATGGTTAGGGATTTCCGATGAGAAACCTAAGAAAACGATGAACGCTTTCTTGATGTATTAAGGAGCCGCTTGAAAAACCGCTACAATTGTCACACATGTAACAGGCAAAGGTAAAGGAAATAAAGGAAACGGTGTTGATTAGTCCCTTGAGAACGCGCCATGCATTCTTTTTTCATTCAGAATCGAAGGAATAGCGGAAGTCTTCCTAAACAATGATTTGCACAGCCAGCTGCTGCACCAACCAGTGTCTTCACCTTCCAAAGAAATCCATTACCAATTTACCCGACCCCGGGGATGGAAAGCTCGTTCAACCTTAGCGGAGATTGATCGCTCGACCATACAGGTGTCAACAGCGCCTCTGACCGCTGCACGACTCGATCTTAGGTACAACTTCCTAAATCTTCAACAGGGTTTGTCGGTGACGCTTTCAGATGGTATGGTAGCCCAAACTTTTGATCATCGGCTTGTTAGCCACAGTACCTAGAAGGGAATGAAGACAGGAATGAAATGATTCATTTCCTATTTTTTTTCTCATAAAAAATCTATTCGGAGTCATTCTTTCGTTCGGGGTAAATCTTACCCTCACCTTTGCTCAAACCATTCCAGTGTTTCCCAAATTTCCAAATTGAGCCGATTCTCATGATGTTGCCTTGCTACGGCAGCTCACCATCAAAAAATCAAATTTGGCAGCGTTCAAGGACAAACGCTTCCACAGCGCCTTCTCTAAGTCGGCCCGACATGTGGGAAAGTTCGATTCAAAATCGAAGTTGCCAATTTTGACGCCATGCGAAGACTTCCATTAACGAGTGCCATTGTTCGCGGCGATCGAGGTGAGGCCAGGCGTGTCACAACTGCGTAATTTTTTCGCCGGCGTCCTGTTATTTAGAAATTGAGAAGTTTCTCCTCATAGTTGCGCAAGGTCACCTTCAAAGCATCACGGGGGCGTCATCTTGCTCTGAAACGAAAAAATGAAAAAAATCCTTTGAAAAATTGAAATTGCTCCTGAAATACGAGCAAACTGACAGATCAGTAAAGGCCTATAATGGTTTTTTATGGGTTTTCAACTTTTCTCTATTTCTGAGTAATTTAAACCCATTAGATGATCGCAATATGCGACATTCTGGACAGGGTAAAACACACTGGATTTCCGTCAAGGACAACAGCAATAGATAAATTTATTAAAGATGAGACCCTGAAATTTCAAGTTTTTATTTATACTTCTATTCCTGCTATACACGCCCCTGAGGGCGGGTTTCATCTTTCACGTGCCTTCAGGTTGTCTTTCTCTCTCTCCCTCTCTTTATCTCTGTAAAAAATTTGTGTATGGCTATAAATGAGAAAAAACAAAACTGAGAGAACTGTCCATCCTCAGTGGGAGTCGGGGCCTTAGAAAACGTGGGACCCCATCGATCAGACTTCTCTAAAGATAATACGATTGGAACCTAATAATTTTATTAAGGTTACTTTGGACCTGACAGCTATTACTAACATTCCAGCCGAATACCATTCATTTTGCTAGCAATTTACTTGAGCCGTCATTCGCTTGCCAAAATCAGTCGAAATTTTGGAAAAAGTCTATGATTCCAAAAGTCTATGCTTTAATCTTACTTCGAGCAGAAACCCGGCTCACAATTAAAATCCGGAAATCCCTGATGTCTGCAATAAGCCTATTCGTATAAGTGTCTCCAGCGTAGTCGAAGGCTCTAGGTGATGTGTTTGTCTTTTCTTTTGTTGTGAAAGCCTTTGAAGGCAGAGTTTACGCTAAAGGGCCTCGCCAAAGGGCGATAATCCTTCGCGTGCCGTGTTCGTTTTTGTGAATGTCAACACAGGGGTGTTTTGAGCTGAAAGAAGAGCTCATTGGTTTCACTCGAGAATAGCAGTTTTCTGTATTCCTGGTGAAAGTGAAATGAAATTATAACTAGAATTTAGACTGGAACATTATAGTGTATTAAAAACAGAAGCCGCGACTAGCCAAGATTGGTACAAGTTTATATCGACTAACGTTTTGGCGAACAAGCCTTCGTCAGAGAAAGGAAGAGCAAAATGGAGTTTGAGAGAAATATCACTCGTCCAAGAACAGTTTTGAGCTGCAGCTGTAAATTGGAAGGTAAGGTAAAAGGTAAAGGTAAAAGTGCCGACGTTGATCACTCTCCGAAGGACGCGCCACGCATCCGTCTTGAATTCAGAATCGCAGAGGCTTGGTGAACGCGTATTGGGCCTATACAATAACTTGAGGGGGCTAGCCGCTATACCAAGTCAGTTTTTTACCTTTCCAGAATAGTATGTTGCGAATTTATCGACCCCGGAAGGATGAGAGGATTGGTCGGGCCGGGCGAGGATCGATCGACCGTGCGGGTGTCAGAAGCGCCTCTTACCACTGCACCACGCACGCCGAAATTGGAATATACTTGTAGAGAAAGATGGTCGCGATCTTGGACCAGTCTTGGCTAATCGACTTCAGTCTACAGATACTATGTTATTCAACAAGATTTACACATTATGGCCAAAATGAGAGGCATAAAAGTCTTCTCCTCCTCTCTTTTTTCCATCGAAAACCCACGGTGGTGTAGTGGTTCCACTGCCATTTGAAACGACTCGAACGAATTTAGATTAAAGAAGTATTATAGAGGCGTGATAAGTAGCGACATTCCTCTGCTCTCGTAGGTTTTGCCACCTCAATTCCAACCTGTTCTTAACGCTTTCAACTTTGCTATTTTCTTTCCTCTTAATCATAGTCCAGTCTGGCCCAACAATTTCAGTCTCACATCGCGCTCCTCGCCATCTTCTTATGACCATACTTACAACCTCAAGAATTCACAACTTTGGGCATTTTAAACACTGACCTAGAACACGAAACACGTAGCATGAAGTTTGTGTAGAAATGGGCGAACTTCTAGATTTTCAACTCAAAGTCTGGAGCTCAAGTGATTGGTAAACAAGGAATCATGGCAATCAGGAATCGACTGCGGCCTACATTCGACTTGCAATAATAACTAATCAAAAGTTTCAACTGTCACCAAGGAGTTGATCCCGTTCACCCAAACTTAGTAAGGTTTTACCTATTATACTCCTTATCATGTACTCAGCGCTTTTTTTAGTTTGGCTTGCTGAAGCTGCCAAGATGCTACAGTTTTACTCTTTTTTCTTTTTTTTTCGGTCTTTTTTCTTTTTTCGGTCTACTCGCCTTCGTCGGACTTGAACTTGAAATAATTTCCGGTGTGAAATTATCCCACCGGAGATTTTATATATTTTTTATTTTATATATTTTAATTTTTTAAATTTCTTTGTTTTATATACGTGGTCGATAGAGTGCTTAAGGCTAAAGGAGTAAGCCGAAAATGGTAACAAACTGGGCACGTCGAAGTGAAAGTTTTGAAAACCAAAACAAAAAGCGGTATTTAGCAGAATAGTCAACGGAGATTATTTCAAATTACAAACAAAACTAGTTAAATACAATGCCCTTGAGTAATCAGAAGGCAAAAACAATTCAACCTGGGGTAAGCAGGCTCACCTAGAAGTCAGAAGAACAGCATGCAATGGTTGCCCTCAAACGGTGTGAGAGGTCGATGACTCAAGAAAAAGCGATCATGCGGTTCTCGATGATGCAGATGATCGATTTCTGGTCTTCATCTACCTGAGTTACTCCCATTCCTCATTTACCCAATCCTTGTTCTCCCAAGAAAGATTCGATCCTTAACTTTTCTCGACCAACCGAATCGCTATCAAGACGTGGCGGCGCAAGTACTACAGTGATTCTCTACGGATGCCCACCTCCACGAACAAGTTCATGGGAGATCCATCTTCCCTTCCTTCGGCACATTAACTACGCCATTTAGCCGTCGCTGACGTTACCCTTTCACTTTATTCCTACACGCCACACAAACATACACAATATAAAAGACGTCCGTCCGTCGACCTTGTTCTGTTGCGTCGTTTCCGCGCAAATTTACTGCTTATGTCGCAGTTTCGCGGCTCTTTGGTGACTTCTATTGGCGCTCCGCTACGCGTATAAGTGGCAGTAAAGTGTGGGTACAGGGAAAAGCAACGACTGAGAGTGAGAATCAGAGCAACTCCAGAAAACAGACTTATTAAATAAAGCCCGAGAATATTAGGAACATTTCTACGTTTTGCCAGCGCCGCCTTCGTCAGAGTCTAGCAAAACAAACAAGCAAACAAAAGAGACAGGAAACCTTTTCTTTCTCTTCGAATTTGGTCGGAAAACAAAAGTTTGAAAAGCATTCTATGCTTTTTACACAATTTATTTGAAAAAGATGGTTCTGAGTAGTAGAACATTGACAACGATGAAGGGAGTATCCTTTCTGTTGAATCAGATTGAGCGGTTTATTTAAACCCGCATGAATCGGTGCACAGAGGTACCCCTTGGGTAGGTATTGAATGCTGCGTACCGAGTAGGCAGAGCTAAGAAAGCAAAAAACGCGAACAAAGTATGAGAAATACCTAATTGTAAGGTTCTGGAAGAGAGAAAGAAAGGAGCAGCTGAATTTTAGCCATTTTCATTACCGCCGAGGGATTGTAATCCTTTGCGACAAATAGCACAAGAATTTTACCCAATACCCCACAAAAGGGACAGTTACTGCTGATATCTTGAAACTTGAGCTTGAAAAAGCGCCTTCTCCTAAAATTCGTACACTTCGAAAGGCAACCTAAAAGAAAAGAATACGATATTTTAATTTTTTAATTGTTGTGTCAATTGAAAACTCTTAAAATAATGTACTATTTGTAATAAAGAGCTGTCTTCAACTTATACCGTGGAGTATACCAATATACCCACATTAAACAAATTCAGTTCAATTCAGTGTAGTCATAGTCAAGCTATAAGAACTGTATTTCCAAAGGACCACAAGAATTCAGAGGTCCTCTCAGGAGTTTGTATTCCCACTGAACCTTTCCTTCTGAACACTTATGCGCCTGTCGATAGAGCAAACCTTCTGTTCATAAAGAGGATGATTTAGTGTGGTGAATATGATTCGAATGGGCCCAGGCTTTATTGTTTTCGTTGAAGGGCACCAGAGGAGATGGAAAACGAACCGTTTTCATAAAAATGCGTTCAAATTACAAAGGACCTGCATCTTCCAAGAACATTAATGAGTTTGAGGTGAAGACTGTAAATGACGGTATGTGATCTGACTATTTTTCATGTAACGAGACTTTTTTGCTGACGGTTGCTTCGTTTCTTCTGGAAATCCTCGATGTGTGATTTGGTAATCTTTCACTTGATCGTTTATCTTTCGTTTGATCTAGTGTTCACCGTGATGTTTCTTGAATTCATTGTTTTTTATTTGCCTCTTATGATAATAATTATCGATTACTTTTCAAAGACCGAGGAAAAGGAGGATTAAACGTCATAAGAATCGTATTATTGTGCACACACACCAATTATAAGACATTGCCTAGGTTTCAGGAAAAAAGAACTTGGGGAAATTCACCAGTAACATCGCAAGCCAGAATCAGTTCTTGTCTATTTTTGTCATTTATCATTTTGTCTGGGGTATGTTTGACCGAAACATGATTGAGAAGAAATAGATTAATAGGAGTATGGTGTTGAGTTCAGACGCGATTGAGGCGTTTTGAAACAGGTTTCGAGTCGAAAAAATCTTTCATCATGCGCTTCTTTTGATGTTCTGATAAGATCTATCACGTTTGAGCACTTCGAAAGGATGACAACAAGTGGTCGAATTTAGGGTGATTGTACTGAAGGCTTTGACTACCACTGTGTCATTGTTCTTTTCTCTCTTTTCTCTTTTTTTTTTCGTCGTGTAACCTTGTATTCGCTTTTCTATGTCTGAGATGTTCTTTCTACTCCAATTAGAATGAAATCGTTTTGTGGACTTTGAATCCACCGAAAAGATCCTCTCTCCAATCCTCCTATCGTTTCTAGATGTCCTGATGTTTCGCTTTCTTCTTCTCTTCCTCACCCTCGCGTCAATCGCCGATGCCGGATGCTATCAACGGCAGTTATGCTGCGCTGGACGGAACACCACCTGCAAGGTGAGCACTCATTTCCGGTTTTTCTGTTAAACTCTTTTTCGACATTAGTCTTCGCTGATACTGGTAAAAGAAGACTGCCGGTAACTTAGTAATTCGATCGATCAAATCGCCTTTGGCAAAACAAGCGTTATTTGGAGTCCAGGCTTTTCATTCCCTTTCACCGGGAAAGTGTGAAAACCTGTGAAGTAGAGTTTAGGCCATGGACTTCTAGTGTCTTCGACCTTTTGAGCTCAGATAAAAACAAAATAAAAGTTACTAAAAGCAACTTTACCAACCAGCATCCATTCGTACTAAGGTTTACTGCTGCTTTCTATGCCGCAAACACCCTGACTGGATTTAGCAGCTGGCCCCGCAAGTCACCGTATAGGAAAAATACGCATTCCCCTTGCCTCTACGATTCTGAATTCGAGACGGATGCGTGGCGCGTCATCAGGGAAGTGATCAGCGCCTTCACCATTACCTTTCTCCGTCATAAAATTGGATAAAATCCTAGAATGAATCCTATTGAGGGGGGGGGCCAAAAGTATTAAATATTTCCACTTCCCGTCCGATGTCAGCGTTTTGTGAATAACCTACGTAGCATCTCCAAATATATTTCCACTTCTTTATAACTCCCGACTGGGGTCCCTCTGTATGCTCGTCGTATTTATGTGTCTGTATGCTACTTACTTAAGATCACTTCGGAATTCATCATTTCCGCGCATTTCAGAAACATTTGAAGTTATTGAGAAATTAAGAAGTTTGTTGCATCTTCCTTATTAATATACTTTTCCCTCCCCCTGATAGAAAAATGATGAACGCAAATAGGAAAAAAGCCAAAAAAGAAAATAAAAATAAGTGGTCTAATGCATGTGTAAACTTGGCGAAATATCGTTCACTGTGGTTGAATGTTCAGTGCCCTATCGACGAGAAGTTAAGATTTATCGAGACCCAGAATTAAATGAGGCTTCACTGAAAGCTTCTCATCCACCAACATGCACCAGATGAATTCTCGGGTTCCTCTCAAATTCGACTCACTTTCGATTGTGCAACGCCCGACTTTCCACTGAATATTCTACTTGTTTTCCTTTGAAAATCAAGAGTTTCCGTTTCTGCCGGACAAGATAAGTTCTACCCTTCTGAAAAACAAACGCTGATGATTTACGAACAAATGTTGCGAATTCCTCGATTTCTCTCTTTTGTAGACTATGGACGATGGCCTTCGACACGTTCCGCTGTCAAATCCCTACCGGCAAACCAAGCTCCGACATCCACCGTCAGTTCTCTCTGACTATACCTAATCTTGTAAGGACCTTTAAATATAGAAATTGCAGTGATGAACAAAATTCAATCGAATCTGGGCCATACTCCAAGTACCAGGCTCCGTACTACGAAGCATCCGGAAACGGCTACGATCTCATCTATCCTGATGTAAGTGAACTCATTGCACTGCAGTCAATTTTGAGCAATTATTTCTTTGTTGTTAGGTGTATGAGGACAACAACCACCAGCGGATCGGAAAGGTGGTGTTTCCGGATGTGATCGAACTGGAAGGATCTGGCGCTGATGAGCTCTATAGTAAATACGGTAAGCGGAATGCATCTGCTTTGATGATAGTGGAAAGTTTTCGACTAAAGCAGCAACTTCTTGTAAAAACAGCTTTTTCAGAAGGCGACTGAGAAAAGTAAGCTTGTAAGAAGACGGAAAAACCTTAATCATTCGGTTGAGTCATAAGTAATCGGACATTTGCCAGTGTTCGGATCCCAGCTTAGATCACTCGCCAATGAGAGTGCTGGGCAAAATGTGTAGCATAACCATCGATAGAGGAAGAAACCCCTACTACGGTGTTCACCTTGGTAATCATTCGGTTGCCGCGCGGTCATAAGTCGAATCGGACATTTGCTTGATCAGTGAATTCGGATCCCTTTGCATTAGTGGCGCACTCGCCAATAGGAGAGTACTGGTCGTTCGGGGGAAAAATTAAAGACATTTTGTAGCTTTTTTCGTTCAATTTCTAACCATGTCGATTAGATGCATAATTCTTTTGCTTAGAAACCGGACCCGCTACTACGCAAAGGAGTTCACAATGACTTGGTGAGATTGCTTCACTGTTACAGTACGTCTAAACGGAACTCATTGCTAACTGTCTGAAATGCATACGCGGAACTCACTGATTGAAATGCATGCATGTTTTTTCTTTTCCTATCCGACCACAATGCTAATCAATCCTTTTAACTTGTGAACGAAGGAACGTGCCTTTGCATTTTGGATAGCTGCCAGGGCCCCTAAGATCAATCGGAAAGAAGAGTGTGTAGCGGTCACCCAAGAGTTGGCCCCATTCGCCGACCAATGCGGGTTCGATCCAGCTGATCGCGCCCCATTAAGCTGACAAGGTGGGTGTATCCTATGGGCTAGGTTCACTCGCCCGCTAACTTCTACATCAAAGGGTGACTAGTGGTCTGCCTCGGCAACCACCATTTAAGGTACGCTTCTGATTGCCCCTTTGAACTTTTGCTTCCCCTTATTCTAAACTTTAGACTAGTCTTTTGTAGTAAGAAATGGTGTCTGGACGAGTAGCTTCTCAAATATATAATGGTCCTTCCAGGCTCCAACGAAGGCGACATCGCCGAAACATTAGCCGACTAAAGTCTTATAACAAACTCGGTCGCCTGCTTAATCCACTGACGACCGCGCGCTCCCTGCGTGTCTGGCGCGTGGGACCGCGCGCACATGCAGTGATGAGAGTGAAAAAAACGGAAAATATACAATGGGTAGTAACTTTGCCTAAATGGACTTTGCTATCCACAGTGTCTTCCACGAGCCAGGATAACCCGTCGCTGGGCTACACGTCCCACGACACCCAAAAGAGTTGCCCGTCACTGGAGTACACGTTCGACGTGACCCAAAAGTGTAGCCCATCGACGAGCTACACGGGTAGCAGCATTGCCCACATGGCCCACTCTCAGCCCACAAGGTCTCCCACGAGCGAGGAAGCGTAGCCCCTCGTTGGGTTACACGTCCCACGGTACCCAAAACTGTGGCCCGTCGATGGGCTACATGTCCCACGCGGCCCCAAAGTGTGGCCCGCCGAAGGGCTACATGGATTGTAACATTGCCCACATGGTGGATTATACAGGTCCACGCGGTGGAAAAAGTGTATGTCCACCGCGGACCAAAAGGTGTGTCCCGCTGGCGGGACATACGGTCGTCAATGGGTTAACAGTCCGTTCCGTATATAATAATCGAGTAAGCCCTTGTAAATAATATTTCGAATTCACAATGCCGAGATTTATCGAAAGTCGCACATGGAATATTATGCGGAACGTGCAATTGTTTGGAGCATCGTCTTGTTTTTCGAAATTTAGTATTGGAGACTACACCATCGAGAACAAGGACAACTCAGGACGTTCGAAGGTTGAGTCCGGACGTGGGGAGGAGCGAGTTGAAGACAAAACCGCTCCATACCACTCTTGAATTTTCAGACACCTTTAATGTCCGTCAGTCATCTCTGGTTCGTGGAGTAGGTTACAAAACTCAAAATCGGGACGGTTACAAAACTCGTTAGATGGATGCCCCTGGTGCTCCCAATGTTCGATTACTGACGACTCAACAATATCTTCCAACTGTTTTTGGTTGTTGTGATTAGAGTTTTCAACCACAAATGTCCGAAATTCAGCTCCACACGACGAGATCCACAGCAACCGCATACCGGCCACCAGCCGTCGTCACAAAAAGAAGACATCACCGGCACGGAAAATTGTGCATTTGCTATTCGGATTTCCACAGAGCCCAGCCGAGCCGCCCGAAGAGATTCTACGGTATACGCCGAAACCGAAACATCTCTTGATACGGTTTGTGTGTCATCGCTGCTAGCTTAACGCTTCATTTATCTCCCATAGATGGTGAACAGACAGACGAGAAATGAGAAGCGCACCGGTCGCATTTCGTAGGTATGGTGTGCTCTAACAGTTCAGAGTGAGCATGTGCCAGGTTTCATTGCTGTGTGGATGACTATTTTTATTTATTTTACGCGAACAAGTTGTGAGTAACTGTGATATGTTAAACAGAATGACCACCAAAATGACGAATAGCTAACAATGAACATTAATTCAATTTCCATAGCCAAAAGTACAAGCAATTACAAATCTGTCGCTATACTGTCGCTAAATCTTAGCATGTCGAATATAGTAGCACGTGGTAGATTGACTGAAGCCAAATAGCCAAGATGTTGCAAGTTTATTCCGGCTAACGTTTCAACGAGTCAGCCTTCGTCACAGCCTAGAAGAGAAAAGAGGATTATGAGAAATCATCCATTCAAGAACAATTTCAAGTATCAGCAGCGAATCAGAAAGAACTAGGCCCCTGTTATACACCAGTTCCCCGTCGTCGATCGACGGCGATCGGGGAACGCAACTCGTAGGGATCGTGCCAGGACCATTCAAAATGCTACTGTGAATGGCAGCCGTTTCGAGATGACTCGGCAGCCACACCTTTCCCGGTTGCCGGCGATAGGCGATCTGGAACGGGTGTATAACAGGTGCCTAGGAGAGAAAGACGAATCGCGAATAGGACAAACAGAACCAGAGCTGGGCAAGTAGACAACCAAAATAAGAACAACAAGCTACAGACGATACATAAGGTAATGTGACCACCCCAACGAGCGTCTGGTCGACTGTCCTTCGGGTCAAGACCGCACAGGTCAGCGAATGCTGCCAGCTCCTGTATCAGTCCACGCGTCCTTCCTTCCTATTGATCGTGGGGTTTCTCACGGCAATTCACAGCGCTTCGAGGATCTTCCGATTTTCTTTTCCGATTTTTCTTCTCTCTTCCGATTCGTGTGACAATGTCGCTACAGCCACCTCCACCATCGCGCCATCATAAAATCGCAACCTATGCTCACTCAGGGCTCCGACGTATCGTACGCAGCGTGCCCAAATGCTCATTGACGCCTCAAGGGGTCCACCCGTCTCTCCAATATACTCCCCATTGCATGCCGTGCACTTTATGAGGTACAGCATTCCCAAGACCATGCAATCTCCCTCCTTTCCAACTATGCATTGGCGTGTTCAACAGACAAAATCGTATAGCCGATTCCTTATGAGAGCATGTAACATCTTTTCTATTTGACCTTAGTCAGTATATCACGTACTACTATATTCAATCGTTTCGAATCACTCGTCATGGATAGCTTTTTTAGATCCAGAAGATACACGTTGCCGGGTCGTTGTTCTGGCTCTCGGTAAAAGAAATTGTTATTATAATATCACGTGTTAGAAATGAACTATGTATGCACTTGGGATCCTTCACCCATCTTGAGAAGTGGAGACATTTTGACAAGGATTTGGAGCATATTACATGGGGATATTATTCAAAACTGCAAAATAAAAATCGTTTTAGATTCTGTTATATTTTCTAGAGATCTGGAGCTCGCAGTTTTTAGTTAGCACTCGTATCAAACGTGTAGGGCATGTCGATAGGGAGGTCACTGTCTTTGGTTTCTTCAGTTTCCCACAGAAGTCTAGAACTAATAGAGTAATGAGTAATCTTTGCCAGAGGAATTGGTTGGCTTTAGGCAGAGATTGGTCGCTGAATCGTAATGACGGGAATGGCCTCTCTTACCACGTCACCATGCTAAAGTACGTTCTTCTTCGGAGGGGAGCAAAATAAAGACGTCCAAATTTTCCATAAATTTCCGCCGAATTAAAAATGTGTCTATTCGCCTATCAGCTGGAAACCAAGCATTCTACCAGTACATTCAACTGCACAATGATATGAAAAGCTATTCTGCTATTTGTTGTTTTTTATTTAGCGGTTTATAGACGAGAACTAGTTGAATGACTTATATATTTGGAGATCTCTAAATATATGAGATCTGAAAAGCAGTCAGAGTGAAAAATCCTACTTATGGTGAATTTGTGTTCATTCTAACAACGTCGGGTGATATTGAATGCATATTCAGAAATATTTGAGCATGTATTCTCGGACAGTTACATTTGAGATAATCTGTAACCTTTTGCAAGATATTCACGATGTCCAAAGTGTGCAGTTTCGAGGCGAAGCTCCAGATCATAATATGCTTCATTTAACTCCGCAAATTTAGGTACTCAGTGCTCAACAAGCATTTGCCTTTGACCATGTCGACAACACCACTGGTGCCGGAATATGACGAAGGTAAGAAACTAGATACCCGATAAGCTACAGGCCCGCAGTATAATTTAGTACCCATTATTGCTCTGCCTTTCTGTGCATTCCTCTGATCAAAGTCAAGGCGATTCTTTATGGATTTGGATGGATTTAACATAAACCGTCACATTGCAGGGCCTCAATTTATGTACCTGGAAGCGCCCCCGACGGACTGCTATTGTGACGAGTCCTGCTTGGTTCTTGGAGACTGTTGCTCGGATTACACGTATTTCTGTCCTCGTAAGTTCCACTATACAGGTAACTTTCAAAGCAGACACGGCGTTGATCGGTCCTTTGAATATCCCTACCCTCCCAAACTAGTCTGGTACTGTAGCAGATGACAACATGAGTAGATTGTATGGCAAACACGAATAGTTAAATGAGCCCTATCAGACCTATAGTTTTCGCCAAAGGGTAGCTGTTTAACCATACGGTCACCATTTGATAACGGTACCAATTAGTCCGATTTCACTGAGGGTTTCGATAGCAATAATGCCTCATTAGGGTGGAGTACGTGGGTTTTCATGAGAGACCACTAATCGTAGGCTCTCAGTCTTCGACTAACCATAAGCAGCTTGTAAAGTGTAGGAGGGATTTCTCCGATGCCGAAGAACATCAATTCAAAAAACGGTCCTTCAGCAATGTATTTTATCGACGGTGGTGGTTCGTGGCTCACAATTACAGCAAAACTTGTGAATTATTAAATTCTTTTCCAATATGTCATGCATTTTGCGCCTCTTCAAATATAATACTAACCTTTTCGACGGCAGAACGATGAATTTGCACCTTCTTATTCTTCTTCCAATATTCACTGATGCGATCTACATCGGCCTCTGTAGAATACTCCAATGCTCAAAACCTTTCCGCACAACTGCATCTGTTTCTTCAACGGAGCCATGTAGAAGCAGAAGAAGTAATTCATTTTCATTCTCTCTCAGAGATATTCCTATAATAGAAATTACTAATTTAGAAGAAAAACCAATATACAAAACTAAATACACAAAAAGTGTCTAACAACAAATTCGGTACAGAAAATTGATTAGTATCAGAATAGGGCAACCAGTTCGATAAGGTGTTTGGAGTGAGTTGATACTAAAGAAGTACAATCGCCCAGTCATGAAGGTAGAGTAATGTGGTGGCGTTGCTTTCCAAGGGCGAGCCATGCATACAAGTTCAATTCCGAAACGCAAGGTACGGTGAATGAGAGGCCAACTGATGTTTATGTTGCACTTTCCAACTTACCCGACCGCGAAGAAATGCTAGACTAGGTTATCCTGGAGGCGGATCGATCGCTCGATCGGAAGTAGCATCACGTCGCTAGGCTATATGATTGAAAATCGATCAATACGATTACAAATTCTCAACTACGCTTTCAGGTAAGGACTGCAAGGTGTCCGACTGGTACCCGTGGGAAGGATGTGTGCCAGACGCGGGAGAATGCGGCATAGGTGTGGAGCAGCGAGTCCGGTACGTGACCCAAAACCCCGAGAGAGGAGGCACCAGCTGTCCGCCTTTGAAGGAGATGAGGACCTGTTTCAAGCAGTGCACCAAGCGTCGCTCACTCGATGGTCAGTTCCTGTATTTTCTTTTTTCTTCGTCCTTAAAGCACTTAAGAGATAAGGTGACGCAAACTCGGCTGCCTCATTGATGTCAGAAAATTTCACCAGCATCCATTCCTAGAACAAAACATTTCTTTGTTCGAAGTCACTGGCACATCAGATTGGCTCACCGAAATGTTTTCACCCTTTCTGCGTCTCCTCGAAAGAGATGAATTTTCAAGTGAAAGTAGAAAACTCTCTGGACAGTGTGTGTAATTCCACTCTATTCAGACATTACAACCGTTGCTCTATTACTGGACTACCGATACAACGAAACTCGAAGCAAAACGTCTCGTGACAACATCTACTGGGATCTTCCCTCGGTTCAAGAGAAACTGCAGAAGGCGACTCAGTAAGCAGTGAACAATCGGTGTAGCGTGCGGATCATTTTGATTTCTTACCTTCAGATATTGTGTGAAGTACAAAATAGGATGGGTGAACAGGAATTGTTGGCACAAGCAGTTCAAAACAAAGCTCTACAGGTGAGAACATTGCTGTTGACTTCAGTGTCGGTAGCTAGAAATGCGACTTTCCATGTAAAAACATTCCAATGATTCTGGTAAGTTGTCTCGTATCGGGTTTTGATTATTACACTGAGCCCATTCACACTGTTGTGGAAATAAAGTCAAAGCCAAACATCAAAGGGGGGAGACTACAAATTTTCCGCAATGGCCCTCTCTACGGTGCTGATGGGAAACTGTAACTTTCTCGTTGGGACCCTACACAAGATGAATATCCAAAAACCAACACACGTGATCGCATGCTGCGCGCCATTTTTCTGTAGCAGCAAAGAATGACCTGTGCTATTCCTTATTTCATCGCAGCGGTCACACTGCCACAGCAAAAGCTTGAACTCTTCCCTACTATGTTCATTTTTCTATGTTTCCGTCCGTTATGTTCAACCATTACTGTTCTGTCACCACAGCAGTGGGGATGAGCCTTCGGTGTCACGAGCATTTTTGTTGCCAGAACGTCTCAATTGGTGTGCTCTCGTAAAGTTTTTGTACCTTGTTTCGTATTGAAAAATGAGTGGTCAAAATTTCAAGTTGTTACACCCTATCTGCACCTCTTCCCAAGCGTTATATACACGACCATCAACGATCCGCTTCTTCTTCTCGCTGCGAAGCACCTCTCCTACTGTTCCTCAAACACGAACTATATGTATATCAGAATAGAATAAAGATTTAGAAACAGAAGCACCTAGAATACAAAGTTATCTGGGTAAGCAGTAAGTTCCAAAAATTTGATTATAAAGTAAGGTGCTCTCAGTTGAACATTGGATTGTCGGCGGTAGTGTCTTACGAATGGATCGAAAACTGAAGGATCCAAACATAACCGTCATTACCGTTTTATTTCAGAGGGAATACCATATGCGCTGAATGCCAACCTGAAGCCACTTTCCACAGAAACAACGCCAGGTGGGTCGCACTGATATGTTACTTCGAACGTGTCCGTTAAATCCCTTTAAACTAAAGCCTTTACTTTTTTCTTCGTTCCATCAATCAAGTACAGTGGTGAGAATAGAAAACAAGAATTCTCACCAGATTTCAGGTGTGCGTCAGATCTGGAAGATGGCGAACAAGGCTTTTGGAAGTTGATCGGTCCGAAGTCATGCAACGGCATATGGACTCGAGAGTCGCGCACTGAAAACTGCAGTTGCGCGCACGATCTTCCCGATTTGGATCCGTTCCTTCTAGTCTGAACGACAGATCAGCAGCTTCGACTTCATTCTGAGGAACTGATTTAGTTCTTCATTCGTGCTGCTTCTACTGATGTGGCTGTCCAGCGTATTGTGCGTCAATACAATACAAAAACGGGTGCATGCGCTTTACGTGCACGGGAACCGCCATTATAGGCGAGCGGAACTCATGCGTAGTGAAAGTCATGAAGTACGACAACGGTCGTCTGGAATGATCCAATCGATACAGTTTCCGCTGTCACGTGTTGTGAGGAGTTTCCTGAGACTGTAACGATCGTATTGACTAACCTAGAATTAGTGTGCTTTCTGCCCTATTAAAGTATCGCAGTTCTCAAACGTGCTGTATTTTCTACTGAAACTCTTCCTTCCAGGCTTTTTATCAATTGATGCTTTGCGTCCAAAAGCGCAGTTCATTATCGGGACATTAAGAAGTGGCTGTAGCTGTGTCGGCCAGCTGATGAAGTCTGCCGATGCTATTGCCACAGTATGTCATTCGGCATATGATAGGCATTGCACAAAAGAGTATGCGTTTTTCAATTCTCGCAACTACTTGAATCCCCTCCTACATTGAAGCCGTGACTCAGTAGTCATGAAGTAGCGGTTTCGGACATTGAAGATGTCTCGATCCGGAAGCGTTATATTGCCAGAGCCATAATAAAACGTCTTTCCAAATGTCGATTATGGCTCATTCGCGAAGCGATTGCCAAAGAATTTGGATATCTGATGCACTCACAATCGTACTTATACTTACGACACCATTTTCATAGCTGCGACTCATGACCATAGTGGCTTTTAGACGGGATCAAATCAGATGTTATTTACAGCAGGTCTCAGACGCTACTTACAGCAGGTCTCAGACGCTACTTTTTTCATTAATTACATATTTTTACAGATTTTGTGTTGTAAGAATTTGTAACATACTTGGGCTATTTCAGGCATAATATTGTTGTTCATATAGCAATGCTTTCGGATTTATCTCCCTTACCACTGCTTGTTTGTACTGTCGAATGTTCTCAGAAATCGAATATGAAATATCTCATAGCTTTGTAAAATACCGGTTCCACGACTGCGTTACTAATCCTCCTTAACTTTGATTGCCTATTTGTGAGATATCTTTATAAACGCGTTCGTAGCATTGCTTAGAGGGGTGTTATGTTTCCCAACGAGCACGAGCATTGTAGATGTAGGGGTTTGGTAATCAGCACATCTTCGGGAGAAATCTAGCCGTGAATAGAATCGCCGAGAAATACTTCTGATTATTCGAATGAGTTTTTAGTCACGAATCATTGGTTAGACCTGAGTGTGCGGGATCACAGAATATGCTACAGACTGCAGTGCCACGAACGCCGCCATGAACTTTACCCGCTTATCTTTCATTAATTCCGCCTTATTGCTTTCATCTCCACACTGCGTTTAGTCGTTATACATTGCCTAATTGTCGGTGACTTTTTTGCGTTTGTTTTTGTGAATGAATACTTCAGATTTTTCTTTATGAGCATCGGATCCCATGATACGATTAAAGGAGCAAAAGGCACTTCTATCGACTCCTATAGCCGAAATAGTTCAACACACACACAACATATCAGCGAAACGAGCAATGGCAATGGCAAAAACGTCGTCTTCAGAAACCTAAGAAGTGGTCCGAGATTGAAATGACCCTTTGATCTAATGGTCAAGCGCCGCATCGCTCCTAGCATTTTTGACGAACTCAACTCGACTACAATCTCCACTAAATTAAGAAATCGAGCGAAATCCAATGACTTATACCGTGGTCCGCCGTCAGAGGGGTAAGACATTCGATTTCTCTCGATTTCTGAATTTCGTGGGTATTGCATGAGTTTGTCAAAGATGCTAGGAGCGATGCAGCGCTTGGCCGTTTAGATCAAGGGTCAGTTCAATTTCGGACCACTTTTTAGGCCTTTGAAGACAACGTTCAAGTCGAAACGTTAGACCAATAAAATCTGGTTCACCCTACTAACCTCGTCCGGCACAGAAGCATAAAACAGTTATACCATTATGGCGAGGTCTCAAGAAGAGAGAACTTGGAGAAATCCACGTTGATAATTCTCGCGAGCAGGGATCTCTCCTCGATAATTGGTCCCCCATTTCACTGCATTGCTGCCACTATTGATTCTGCAGGAGCCCTAACAAAACCTGGGAAAAGGCATCCTATGGAAGCGGAAACCTCTTGACCTTTCTGTCGTTGGCAAGCTGCATAACTCTCTACTTTTGGTTGTTGTCCTGCCCACTCCTTAACACCAGGGTGTGCGGAACTTCCGTTTCCGTATTTCGAATTCCGTGTTCCGCTCTTTTTTTTTTTTTGGGCGGAACACGGAAACGGAAGAAGAAATCGAAGAGCTCCACTGTGCAGGCTAACACAAGGGAGACAGAGGTCCGGTGCTGACGTCGATACCATATCGAATTCTGTAAAACGAAACTAATGCAAACCAATGAAGTACCCATCCTAAGAAAACGTGCAATGGAGTGCCTGGTGGAACGAGGCACATCGTCCGAGTGCGAGAGATTGTTTTCTTTCGCTGGTTTCATTTTAAACGATCTGAGAAAGAACCTCTCTCCCGAGAAACTTGAAAAAGTACTGTTTCTCCACCAAAACATGCGCATTTCAGGCTTCCAATTCTATTTTGTAAAGAATTCTTGTCTATCACGCCAAAGAGTCCTTTCCTTTCTATACGTACTTGTGCCGGCTTTGGTTTATAGTGAACTTTATAAAGAGGAATGAAATTGATATGGGTTTTGTGAGGAATTTTCACCGTTTACTTCGAAGCTATCACCAAACGTTGAACGACACATTCTAGTGGGAACAAAACGGGCATTCTATGGGTTTCTTTAGAAACAGAAGTGGAAACGTTTTGTGGCCCAGTTTTGACTAAATTCCTATAACTTAGTGATTTTTGCACCATTTCCGCTTCCGTGTTTCGTGTTTCGGTTTCCGGCCGTTGTTGGCCATTTCTGATCCGTCTCCCGGCTTTTTGCAAAAAAAAACCGCTTACACCAGCTTGGCACAGTGCACTGTCCCTGTCGCCGAAGAACAGCCTGACCACTGTTGCCGGGGGTTCCCGTCGCCATCGAAAAGGTTATCGAGGCGGGCGGAACGCCATCGTTATCGCATATTTGCCTATTTAAAAGCAGCGCCATCGTCACGCCGCGTCTTCGACCGACCACATAGAATCCGTGAACACTCGTTGCAGTCCATTCATCCACCTGCTCGAGGTTATCGCCATGGATTACCAAGTACTGCAAATTCTCGTCTGCGCCCTATCCATCGCAGCCGTCGAGCCGCTCAGCTGCTATGTGGGTGAGTGCTGCTGATAGATTACCCATTATTTGCCAATGGCAGAGTTGTTGACATCGATTCCGCTTCATATGACGAACACAATTGTCTTTGTAATTTTTCCAAGCATAGTATAGTTGAAACAAGAACGTGACTACGGATTGAAAACTAGAAGTCACAAGGATCCCTGTGGGCAACAAGTGTGAACTGTGTCCTTTGAAATCATCTCCTATCCAAGTCAAAGGTGTAGTTCTGTTTACAGAGAACAAAAGATTTGAAACCCTCGTAAACTGATAATTCTCATTATGAGGGTATTGTTTTCAAGTGCAGCGCGTGACCACTTTTGGTCGTTGCCTTAGTCTGTTTTATTTACTTGTAATCTCGGCTAAATGTCTATCTATCTCGGAAAAATCGACGCTTGCAATGCATAAAACTTCTCACTTCTACTGGAAATACTTTTTGGTCCCATCCATGACATTGTTTTTGACGGTCCTGATAATAAGGTGCCATTTTCGGAACTAGCTGCCATTTGAGCCAAATAAGCACCGATCTCGTTGAAAATGCTGGTTCAGTGTCCCTCTAGATCACCCAACAATTGTGCTGTTCAGCTTAATGATCAATGCAGTAGCCAATTGTAGAGCCTGTTTTGACATAGCCTGCTTTCTGATTCATTAATAATTAATACACCTAATATTTTGTGGATTGGTAACAGCTCTCCACCTTCGAAATATGCTGCATTTTAAGGTGGAGATTCTCTACTTTCTGAAACGAAAAGCTGCTTTTAATTTTTTTTTCTTTTTCTGTTTTTTTGCTGAATCGAACCTGCCGTGAACCTGATTTTTTTCCGGGAATTCCTTTTTGGTCTCCCCATGTCATCGAGGCCAGCGCTGCGCTGCAGTGGAGAAAGGCAATACCTCTCGATCCAGAGAAATCCGGTACCAACCTAGCGTCTTCTTCGAGAGTTGAAAATCTGAGCAGTGAGCCCAGTCCTCTATATAGTGAGAATCGTAGAGGAAGGTGAAAACCCGTAAAATCCTTTATCGATCCAGAGAAATCCGGTACCAATCTACCCGACCCTGGAGGGATGGAACTCTTTTTTATCTTCAGTAGCCACTCACAAGTTGAGGACCACATCTGAGCAGTGGAGCAAAGGAAAAGGCAAAGGCAGGAGTCGGGGTTGATCAGTCCTCTAGGTATAGTGAGAATCGTAGAGGAAGGTGAATGCGTATTTGACCCGTACAGAGGCTTGCTGAGGCTGGTAGATCAGTGTCTTTATCGATCCAGAGAAATCCGGTACCAATCTACCCGACCCTGGAGGGATGGAACTCTTTTTTAGCGTCAATCGATGGCATGGTGTCAGTAGCGGCTCTTACCACTGCACCACGCATACCCTTCAGGGGTGTTCCTCACGTGGTACGTAGCAACAAATAACCAAAAGAAATTTGCCAAAATAATGCTGCATGCCGAATGACGTCACTATTTCCATTTATTCACAGCAAAACCAAGTGGTTTGAAAAAACATCCATCATTCATCGCATCGAAACACTGACTCATTTCTACCCGCCACAATAAAGCGAAACCGAATCATGAAGAAATTATGTGGGCAATATCGATCAACGAAAACAATTGCCCCTCGTTGAACTTCTCGCTGGTTCCTGCAGTTGGACACTTCGTGCTCCTCAAAAACCGTTTACGAGTTACAGCAAGAGACACTCAAATTTCAAATCTACTACATGCTGTAATACCACATGTGGTGTAAAAAAGTACAGAACTAACAACCCAATGAAATCCGAAATCGCTTTAGTTCGGGCACTAAATTTTTGTCCTTTTTAGGCTCAAAAGGCGACATTGGCGGCGTAATGAGTTCGAACTTTGCTGAAAACGTCTGCGAGGAGGGCATGACACACTGCTTTGAATCGTATTCAGACGACCTCACCGAGATCACCGCCTCTTGCCAGACGCCGAACACCGATTTCAAGCTGCTCGACGTATGCAAGGTACGTTTCGCTTTCCGACAGGCGAACAGCTAGCGGAAGCCATTTCCGGAATGGAAATTCTATCAGCAAATTGTGCAGCCTCTAATTATGTGCAGTCATGAAGGATTTTCAGATAACTGGGTGATAAGGTCTGAGCGGGACCACCTGCGTGCCGCTAGGCGCCTGTAGTTGAAGAGAAAAGCATGATTTTAACACATTTTTAACACATTTTTCTTATTCAGCAGCACATCCATGTTTTAGGATGTAACAATAAATAAATAAACAAATTTTCAAAAAACAGGAGTCATTTGCAACCAGAGCCATGCATGAATCTCAAACAGTAAGTAACGGTCAGCATTTTGTAGGTAATTGGTCAACTTTTCTGTTTTAATGCAGTCGTGCAAAATGCCTTCGATACCCAATTTTCTGGTATAATTTCCGGCTGCTCGCGCTCCTCATCTTTCTACATCACATGGAACGTTTTGAGAGAGCTCACAGCTTATCCGTTTTTCGAGGTATTTGAACACATGCCGCGCCAGCCCCAAAATGAAAACCATAGAACACGGGATAAACCCCGCTAGTGACGATGATGAATCACAATTTGCACGTCAAGTAAGGTATAATTTGGTATATGGAGTGCAGTCCGCAAGTGTTGAATGATCTGCCAGAATGGTCGACCTTTGTCTCGGGTTCAATAGACACAGCTGTCTGCCAACTACAGTACCGATCAAAACGATATGTCACTTTACATTTTTGAATACAAATAGTCGAAACCAAGAGGAATCTCGGTCCAATTGGTAGTTTTACTAGTAACTTTGCTCGAAAATATATTGAACTGGGCACTTGCCGGAAAATCTAGAATTTTTTGAAAAATTTTGTGAAAAAATGCGTTTTTGACTGTATCCCACGAATCGATTTCCTATAGATTAGATAGATTTATAGATATGGATATTTATGGATATTTTTTGATCGAAAAGCTTTATGGTCAAAAAATGGCAAAATTTCAAGACCTCACTTCTGTGAATCAGTAGAGTTCACGAAATTGCACCAAGCTTAAGGCTTTTATAGAACAAGATTTTCTCTTTCTAGTGCACTTTTTTCTAGTGCAGTTTTGAGTAATGATACTATTACTAACAATTGGACCAGGATTTTTTGGTTTCGACTATTTTTGATTAAAAAATGTAAAACGTAAGGTGATATATCATCCTGATTGATGCTGCATTTGAATAACCTTTGCGGCTTTGCAGCTCATGCAGAAAGCACGTGGGTCTGCGATTTATGACACTCTGACGTCGACTGGGATGCGCTTAACGACCACTGATAGCAGACGTGTTCTTCAAATGTTTTTGTACAGTACAGAGATTCTGATTCGCTTCGGGTCTTGTGACGCCGTAAAAGTTCCTTGTCTGATGAAATTGTGTGATAGTAAGGACCAGCAACAATAAAATGGCTATTGAAGGTAAAAGGTAAAGATTAAGGGGAGAGGCTCTGACGTTCAATAACACTCCGAAAATTTTCCGTGAATGATTTTTTGAAGACACGCCTGGCGGGGTCGGGTAGGTAGCCTACTCCGTCTTGTTTGCCCTTTGGTTTACAAGCCATAGAATCGAACAGAATAATTTGGCAGTCAGTAGCACATCTTCAGGAGAGAGCTCTCACTCGATAAACTTCAGAATTTGTGTTGATTTTCCGTATTTACCAAGACTGACAGACGCGGATACTCACCACTGTACTACCGAGGAGCTGGAGGGCCTGCGTGGTACAGTGGTAAGAGGCGCTGCTGACACCCGCTCGGTCGAGCGATCGATCCCGGCCCGGTCTAACCAAGCCTTCCATCCCTCCGGGGTCGGGTAAATTGGTACCATACTTGTCTGGGAAGGTAAAGACTCTGACCTGGTAAAGCGGCTGGCTCCCGCAGGTCATTGTATAGGCCAAACACGCATTCACCAAGCCTCTACGACTCTGAATTGAATACGAATGCGGCGGCGCGTCCTTAGGGAACTGATCAACGCCGACACCTTTACCTACCTTACCTTACCAAGACTGAGCCATTGGAGCTTCCGGCTATTAGTAAAGGTAACAGGTAAAGGTGTCGACGTTGATCAGTCCCCTAAGGACGCGCCACGTACTCGTGTTTCATTCAGAATCGTAGAGGCTTGGTGAATGCGTGTTTGGCCTATACAATGACTTTCGGAGGCCAGCCGCTATACCAAGTCAGTGTTTTCACCTTCCCAGAAAAGTCTGGTACGAATTTTCCAACCCCGGAGGGATGGAATGCTTGGTTGGCTCGGATCGATCGACCGTGCGGGCGTCAGTAGCGCCTCTTACCACTGCACTACGCGCGCCCTCGAAATGATTATTAAGTGTGGAAAAATTAGAACAACCTCGATCCACATCTCATTCTACTTCTGTTTTAGCTTTAGGAGAAAGTAGTTTTTCACATGGAAAACATCAATTTTGAACACTCTGGAATTCTTGTGGGAAGTAGTGTTTTTAGACAATTCCGTGTATCGAAAAGTTCAGTTATTTCATATTTATTCTTATAACCCCTTTTATGGGTCAAATGAAATGCTCCACAGCTACCGTGTTTTTATGCAAGCATTTATTTTTCTTGCTTTTTTTCTCGTACCTTTGCTTGTCGCATCGAGTCCATCAAGTCGACAACTATAGCGAAGAAGAATTCCCAGGTGGTCTGATGGAATAGCGTTGAAAAGGGAGAAAAAATGAGCACGTTGTACTTTTCAACGAAGACCAATTTCCAGATAATGTAATCCGATAAATTCGAAGAAAAGGCCGTCTCAATGAAATGGTTGCGAGCTGTGATGATACAAAGTTCATCGCAAGGTAGTTGGGATAAATAGAATGTTAAAATAAATTTTATCTGTTCCCTAAAGATGCGCCACGCATTCGTCTTAATTCCAGAAGCGAAAAGAAGAGGGGAAAATATAAAACGAAAATATAAATGTATAAATAAAAAATGTATAAAATATAAAAATATAAAAATGATGTTCAAGATACTGACTAGTGCTATTGATGTCAATGTAGATGAGTTTTTACAAACTGTTGATACCAGTACTAAAAGTGCAGGGATCAGTACGTAAATGCAAATCCAGATCATCCTTCTTCTTACAACGTGCATTCCCTCTTTTTTGATTATTGGCTGAGAATCACGTTCTCAATATGCCTTTACGCCCACTTCAGTTTTATTTTGCTCGTAGGCATTTATTTAGATCATTGTAACACTAAATTTCAATACTTTCCTGTTTGTGTACTTTTGGGTTGTCTGCTTCAGTGGTTTTTGTCTGTTTTCTTTTCTTGGTCGCGTTGTTTTATACTGTGTGATGGAAATTCCTTCACATCCTAAATTAAAAAACGTAGTGGTGCGGTAACTGCGTATTTGGCCTACCCAGTGACCTGTGAATTCCACTCCAAACAAGCCAGAAGTGAGCCAGGCAGGTTAGTATCAGCTTACCTAACCCCAGAGGGATGGAAGGTGAACTTGGTTTCCCTGAGTGAGAATCGATCGCTAGATCGTGCGAGTGGGACTACCTCCTCCTACAGCTGCACCACGCACGTCTCAATTCAAAAATTGGTGCAAAAATGCGATTCTAGCACATCCAAAAAATTGCACAGAATAGTCAATATCAAAAAATGGTAATTGCAGATCGGCTGCCAAGTCCACTCCGACCTAAAAGTGACGGTGTGCTGTTGCGACGAAGACCTCTGCAACCTACCCGACTCGGAGAAACCGCGAAAGCCGCAGGGACAAGTTACCACTACTCGTTCTATAATGCGAGGAGGCCGATACCGTATGCTGACGCTCTCTCCTTCTCTGTAAGGAACTGTTCTACTCACTTATAACTATTATGTATACATGGTTTTCTGATTTGTCGCTCTTCAACTTTTTCGGGAGTCCTTATCGAGCTTGTTTTCGTTGTTGCACGGGAAAGACGGTTTTCAGCTGTTAATTATCGATGACAGTTGTTAAGATATGCTAATAAATATAATTCACACTACTTTATCACTTTTTTACTTCAGTTTTCAAAAGCTCAACCATCAAACGCGTTCTGTGAAATTAAATTCTGATCGTGAGATAGGTGGGGTTTGGGAAAGGTAATGGTAAACGGTAAGGTGAATGGCGTTGATTTTTTTGTCAAGGATGCGCCAGCGCATTAGTGTTTCAAATGGTAGACGCATGGCGAATGGTATATGGACTATTCAATTACTTCCAAGGGCTCTATCTATGTATGTACCTGCACTGTAAAACCATTCAGTTGCTAACCACGCCCTCCAATCCTTCAAGGTCGGGTAAATTGATACCAGACTTGTCTAGGAATGTGAAGGCACTCACTACAATAGCAGCTGTGTCAGCAAGTTGGGGTATACGCCAAATAAGCAAGATTTCTATTAGGTTGGTGCAAAAGTTCTCGGATATTTGGGATACAGAACAGTTCATTTTATAATGTCCGGACAATAGCAAGGAGTCACTTGAAGTAGGCACCGTTAATATCAGTGGTCTTCACTTCTCTATAGCATTTTTCGACTGGAGCCGAAAATACCGGCGAAATCTTTTCCAAATTCAAGAAGTCGCAAATGTCGGGGAACTTTTGCACCAACCTAACACCAAGCTGTCGCCCCATTAGGAATTGATCAACTCCGACCACTTTACCGCTTTACTGCGACTTTTTTACGCTCTGATGTAGCCGAATCAAAGTGAATTTAAGAAACCAACCGTCCTGAGGCCATTTCAAGACAAAGCGGAGAGTCAGAAGATTATAGTAGTACATGATAGACTGATTAAATCCGAATAGCTAAGATGTTACAAGTTAGAGCAAATCGATGATCAACGGGACGACAAGCAGGCTCAAATGAAATGGAAATTTAGGAAATCTCAGCATTATACCACCTAATCAGTCAAAATTTGATTGAAATTGGGACATTTGGTAGATTGAAATCGAAGAATTGGAAGATTGAAAAGAAATGAAGCAATTTCATCAGCTCCCTTGTCGCTTGGGTGCATTTGGTGTACGGTAACAGACTATCGCGACGGGACCCATACATATGAGCCATCCATTACAAACATCGCGGTTTCGCTTGTTATATAGTAGGATCTTTGAAGATGCGTTATTAACCGCGTCAAGAACCCTTTGTCAGCGGCAACGGTTCCACGCCGCAGACACTCATCCCACTGCCAGCTCCGTTTGATGAACCTCTCAATTTTACCTTTTTATCCTTACAGTATCGTACAAGCTGGATAGTGGGCAGCTAGCCAACTCAAGAACTATGCGAAGCATTCCGAGCATGCAGTTGCATGCAACTTAGGAATGCTAAGCCAAAGGTCATCTGCCGCTAATTGGATGACGCCAGCGCCTCAGCGACGGAACGTTCAGCCTTGACGTCGTAGACTGTCCTTCCTTCCACCCAATCCCTCCCTCCAGCCACTTTCCACCCTTGCGTTCTACCCACACATTCCTTTCCACCATTCACCGTTCAGTTGATTTTTTTCGTGAGCAAGTAGCTCCAAGGATGATCGACGAGTAGTCTGATTGAATTAGTATAGGTGGTCGTCAACAGTCTGCTCTTTCAAGTGTCACTCTCAACTGGATACTGTGGTTTCGCCGTAGTGAACTGAACTGATTTATCCTCCCAAACAACATCCTGTTGAGGTGAATACACCGGTGAAACAGCCCACCCATTTCATGTGAGATTCAAGAAACAACTAAATGAGAGGGACACGTTACGCCTCACCACCGCAAGCTAGACGACGACAGCAGCGCCAATCTTGAGGTCATTTTCAAAATTTTGTCGAGACCCACACGGCTGCTCGAAAAACCTTGGAGGAATTTTGGGCTCAGGCGTAAGATCCCGATCCTGGCGAATGTAGTGCGTCGGAATCACTGTCCAGAAATGATAGGGACACCCGAGAAAAAACAGCCTTACTAACCAAATACTAATTAGGCCACTGAAATTATTAATTGGTGGACGCTTCTCTATTCAGTGTAACGTAAATAAGTGGAGTTGGGATTAACGCGACGGAGTTTTGGAGAATTTTACAAATTAAATCGTCGTAGACCGATGGATCGCTCTTCAACGCAGGACTACATCCTGTTTATCGCATTATTCCTCCAATAAAGGTGTTCACAGGGATTTTTCATCAGAACTAGCTCAAAAGAACTCGCTGGTCATTCGAGGGTGTCGGCAAAAAAGTCCTTAAAGAGCCTGGGGTCAACATGATCTCATGAGGCGAGCCAAGTTCCTGTTGGAAGAACAAGCTGTGCCTATGCCTATCCTCTAGGAACGGCAACAGATAAGTTGCTAGTACCTGTTGGTATTCAAATCATTTCGGATTTGCTGAACTAAATTCAATCAAGGCTTTTTATTCAGAGTAAAACTGCCACCCACATTAAGGCTGCACCGCACCTCAAACCCCTCCTTCGTAAAAACTAGTTCTTCTCGACTAAACCGTGTTGTGTTACTGTATGCCATCTGGACAGCTTCAGGAAAGTCGCTTCGCATCGGAAAAAATCAGGTTAATCTCAGAATAATTAGCCTAGGAACCAAGTGAATGTCTATCGTGCCTTAATCCAAGAAAGGATTTTGTTTTTCTAGAGAAATTCAAAACTGCTCTCCTTGTGCGCGCCTTCTTAACGTGACGTGGACTTAAAATTTATGTAAGGAACGTTTCCGTAACGTTTCATACAATAGCTGATAAATTTATTGAGTTTTTTTAACGGTAGCCTCTTGCTTACTTGCTCCAGTTAGGTTGTACATCAGATATTATTTGGCCAGCGCTTGCTTGTTTTCGATCAGGGGAAAACGTAACAACTCCGGGAAAACTCTTCGTTTCATAATCTATCATAAAACGCCGATAATCATGCTCGAAGTTTTCACCGTAGGCGAAATTCCGCGACACTAGGCCTTATTTCTTCAAGATCCACAATTTGGCTTTGTTATGTTATTGAGCACAACGTTCTATGGTCTATACTAACACAAAACATTTTGTTGAAATGAATATTGTTCAAAAAATTAGTTTTCATAAATTTACCCATTCAACCGGCTCTTCTTTGTAGGTGTCCCTATCTTGGACATACGTCGACTCATTGCAAAAATCGTCCTCAAAACCTTCACCTTTCAAACGAGAAGCTCAAATCGCTTAGTCCCATGTTTTTTGCCGTGCTGAATTTATTAATACAGAATTGGAATCAAATAGTACCAAGCAGTTCCTTGAATCAAGAAATTGGGGTGTGTCCCTATCTGTTCTGGTTGCAGTGTATAGCCCGAGAACTCACCACATACATCAGAATTGTAGTCTGAAATGCTTTTGGTCTCTCTTGTCTTCTGGTTGTTAAGCTATTCTTGGCCTTCAAACTCCTGTTCGATCCAAAAGTTTTCGTTTATATCTGACCCCCTCGGACTCTTAAGAAGGCGATGTTCGTCAAACGTCAGTCTGTATGAATAAAGCTATTATATTACCAGTCTCATTATCAGATAATGTTTTGTCCTTCCTTCGAGAGAACAAAACAGTGTGGCGGCATGACATCCTCACCGGACCCAAAAAACGTGAATATTCACTCGAGCTTTTGTTCTTGCAGCAATCGGGCCGTCATGTAGAGCGTAGGCGAGCCAACAGTCATTTCTATGGTTGACTTATGCGTTAACAGTTTCATCAGAAAATCTCAACCGCCCTGCCATTCGGTTTTTTCAAGAAACTCAGTAGCAAATGAAATCCGTTTGCTACTGGCATCTTCAGACAGCATCTGCTTACCTTTACGATGAAAACTTGTACCGCAGTTCTTCCTCTGCGATTTGACTCAATTTTTATTTATTTTTTTAATTATGTGGGTTTGAGACACGTGATTGATACACTCAAAACAGCAATTTAATGGTCAGAAACAGTGATACGAAAAAGCTCTAATGCTCGAGCAATCGATATTTGGTCATGCGCTTGAAACCATAAGGAGAAGCTGAGACGGCAGAAATATCCACATTCAACTTCAATAAGGTAGAAGCTGTCCTACAGGTAAAAGAGCCTGCCCGAATGGTGGTGCTCGGTTTGGAACAAGACAACTTACACGACCCCCACGGGTTCTGGAAGGTATTAACCTATATGATCACGAAACAGTTCTTAATATGACACGTTTCAACATTTTGAATGTGACACAAACGTCCCTTAGCTTACGACGCGACTCCAGAGTACGTAAACCTGTTTCTGTTACTACACTTACTGTTACTGTTACTGTTACTGTTTCTGTTACCTGTTTCTTCTATCCTCTACCGCCCAGAAAACCTCCATTTCTGATGATTGTACTTCCCGTGAACTCTCTCTGGACGTTTTAAATCAAAGCAGCATACTTCCTTCAGTGAAGAGAAAAACCGACGAACCAAATTCAACAATGGGTCTCACATACGTCTTATCAACGCTATTCTATCCCTAGTAGGCAACTTTCTAAATGTTTGATGGGATCGCGCCATACTATTAAGCTGGGTCATTGACTGTTCGCTGACTCCCAACACCTTCCTCAGCGATCATACCGGGTCCTCTAATCAGTTCCGGAGCAAGTTCCACAACTGCTATCCTTGAAGAGCGCTCCCGCGAATAGGTTATCCTCGCCGCTTTCGATGATTGCGGGACCTGCGGTTGAGCTCCGCACTTGTGTGCAGCATTTAGACCAAAAAGGCCCCTTCAGACTTTACTGCATTGCTGCCGCAGTAATGGTGACACACTGGGATCGGTGGCGCAGTAGCGCAGTACCCGGCTTCTAATTTCTTTGCTGAAACCGCCCACATCGCCAACTACACATTAAATAGTTTTTCGACCAACGACAGTCCAGTGGACGGCCGCAAAAGTGCAGAAGTACCCGTACTCCCCTTTTAACTGTTCTATATTGGTTTACTGCAGCAGTAGAGTGTGAATGCGGCCTTATTCGGTTATCACTATACACTGGATGCTTTTGAATTTCACGAGGGAAATTGAGATCTTCGGAGAGATCACGGTATGGTTCGAAATTCTAATCAAAATTGTCCGGATTTTGCTGTCACATCCTAAGCACTAGCGTAAATTAACTGCACCTTTTCTTCGATTTGAGAACGATTCCGATCTCTCAACATTGTGATCTAGCGCCAGCACTCCCTAACGTGCTCCTTTGCGATGGCGATTTAGCTGAAAACTTCTTGTGAAAGACATTAATCAGGGTTAGAAGAAAGCTGCGAGTCACTCAGTGGTTCTGCGTCAATTCTGCAGATTTCTGTAATTGCCGATTGCAACCGTCACCACTGCAGTGGACACCTCGGGAACTCGTTGTATGTACGTTCGTGATCGATATTCATCACATTTTTCAGCAATTCGAATGAACAGCAACCCTACAGTACCCGGTTTGAGTGTTGAAGAAAATTTCTATCGTATCCGAGGGCGTTGTCGGCGTCTAAAGGGCGTTGCTAACGGTCTCTGTTGATCTTCTTTTTAGCCTCACAGCGCTAGTACAATAGGAATGTCCTTTTTCCATGGATTATCTCCTGGTCATTTCATTAGTGAGTTCTGTGCTTCCTGGGCATTGGCTAAGTTGGAGTAGACAATATTCAGGTGATATAGGTGATCGCAAATCCAGCTTTGAGATTGCTATCTTAAAGGAGTTTCACAGTGCACACGAAAGATGTCAATACCGAGGTTGGATCTATTTCTAAGATATGATTCTGGCATATAAACGAAGCTTATGATCATCGAGTGAATAGAAGGTGACTGATATTGATCCGATGAGGGTTAATCGCCTTCCGTAACGTTTATGAGTTGTTACAGTGTAAAAACTGAACGATGGCAATAAATCTCTACCACCGTTGGTGTCGATTGGGCGGCCAGGTAGTTAGTAGGTCAGGTGCGTTGGTGCTCGTCACATATCTAGAATGGGTGCTGTTGTTTCAAATGAATCCACTCTGAAGCAGAACTTCCGTCTCTATTCAGTCTGGTTCCGCTCGTTTGCTGTCGCATCGATGCAGATCGCGGTTTCGCGGTTATTTATCAATCGTCATTCGCTTGCTACTGTGCTAAACAGTGACCGATTGATGGAACAGCAGCGGAAGGAGCTCATCTCATGGCGCCTTTCGCATAACTTACATTCATTGTGACTTGAGGTAAATTCTCTGACTCATTCCCAGGTTCTCTCGTCTTTGAACCTCGGCATTGATGATACTATTCTGGTGTTTGTATGTTAGTATGCCTTGCCCGAGGTTGTTAGGTAGAATTATTTATTAACGGCCTGACGTTTCGACCTTCTCGTCGTCTCCAGAGGCCTAAACATAGTTCGTGGTTGCTGACCCGAACGGCTTACCCCGCCAAAGCCGCTCTCACTCAAGCATTTTTGACGATTGCTGTGAATATCAAACAAAAATGGGTACTCCCACTCAAGGCCGACACCGCTCTGATAATTCATATTATTATCCTAAAGAGAATAATTCATTCGCATCCGCTTTAGTTGTTGCGCGGTTCTCAGAAAACACACCGCTTAACTGTAGTATTGAAGCACCAGGTGATAAGTACTCATTGTTATCGTTTGTTGTGATGTGAATTATCAGAGCGGTGTCGGCCTCGAGTGGGAGTACCCAAAAATGTAAAGAAAAGAAATTGAAAGAAAATAGCCTCACCGATTTCACCGTGGACGAGAACGTAAATAATTGTCAGATACGCCGGCATTCCATGAAATAATGTTTACGGTGGAATCGGTGAGGCTATTTTCTTTCGAATACGCAAAGGTAAGCCCTTCTTGCTTCGACACAACATCGCTCTGACACTTGCGGACTAGCTTAGTTACCCCTCGACCTCGAGCAATTGACCCTGCTTCGAAGCGGGAAAGACGCCAAAGAAGAAGAAAAAGATGATTCATAACAATTTGTAAAGAATGCTAGAGTGGGTGCAGCCTTTGGTGGGGTAAGCCATTCGGGTCACTAACCACGAATCACGTTTAAGGCCTCTGAATACGACGAGAAGGTCGAAACGTCAGGCCGTTGATAAATAATTTCATCTAACAGCCTCGGTAAGGCATAGTAACATACAAACACCAGAATAGTAACATCTCTGACTCATGCCTTTTTCGCGTCGTTGCATCCATCTCACATACACACACAAGAAATTCGCGCCCTCCGCCGACGTCACAATCAATCGGTGGCGATATTTCGTACAGCGGTGCAGACAGAATGCGGTCTATGCGCTTGTTCCTGCCCACTCTAATGTGTGCGCGTCCAAGATTTCACTGATTGATTAAGACGGATACGAGGAGCATTCCATGTACCCCATCACGCAATCACTAATGTCGTTGTTTTCGGTTCCTTGTTCGGAAATCATTGCTTCCGCTTCTATACCAGGCTGTCCAATAATTCTTATCCGCAAATTTCACCATCTTTAATTTTTTCAACTATATTGATTACCGCAATAAATATGATCCAAGACGATTTGACCAGAAAAGTGGTAATAAGATATGACGGTTTCCTTTATTTTCGAATTCATTGGGCTACAGCCCGAAACAAGTTTCTTGCACTTCAAACGCTAGAGTATCGTAGGAAATAGAAAGACGTTTGCATGCTGTTCAAGATAGTCGCTGGTATATGTAACAGCAACAGTACAGCGTTCTATAGAAGTCTAGAATCAAAGACTCGTTTTGGAGAGTTTAAATTATCTTATCACTGTCCCAAGACCAATATTTTTGCGCGTTCGTTTGCGGCTCGAGCAGGTTCCACATTTATTTCTTTAAATTGGAAGTACCTCAGTCACCGCATGGCTTTTCAGCTTTCAAACGGACAGCTTCCAAGAAATTGCTTAGGTTATAGCTTTATAGTGTGTGTTAACACTTTTAATATTTGTATCGACTCTATTTACCTTACTGTTGACTTAATGTATTTGACATATTGTACTGCTGTCATATTAAAGGGTGATCAATCCTAATATGATGCACTAGAGGGGAGTTCATCCTAGTGTGCTTCTGTCTTGACTACTAGTATTACTGTTTATTTATACATGATCAATAATAATAAGGAGGAGTAAGATGGGGAAGCTCCCATCGCGGGAGGGTCGGCCGGCACTGACGAGTGCGGGTCCTGCTCGGTGGGGCGGTTCGTCCTTATCAGAAGCCCACTCAAGCTTGTGGATTCTGATCGGACACGACATCTCCATTCCTTTAATAAAGCTCGTCCTCGAGCTTTGAGTCAGGATCGATTCATGGTGTCGTGGGTGATTGTCGTCGCGTCCATTAGTCGCCATTCCTGACCCATTTTGAAGAATGCCATAAAGTTGGAGTGTTGGCAGGGTCCTTGCTGTCAGCTTATCAATGAACTAGATTTCCTAGTTACGACTGATACTACTGACTGCTTGCGGAAAATAGTGAAAACGACAGAATGGACAGAATGGACGAAATTATGATGTAGGCGTGACCTACGACTGAATGTTCTGATAGGTGTTGATGGGCAGAGAGGGAGCTGTTGATATGCTGGTAGATGTCGTGTCCGATCAGAAGCCCACTCAAGCTTGTGGATTCTGATCGGACACGACACTGCCAACTTTTCGATGTTCTATTTGATATTCATTCTTTTATCTCACGATTGTCTTAAACATTGTGACAAATAAATAAACAAAATGAAAAACAAGTTTAATCAACAATATAATCACCACAGTTATCAACAACGGTAGCCGAGCGGCCACTCGTAGTACACGAACGTACGGATTCGACCTTGGTCCATTCTAGCTTGTAATGGTAGCTAGACGTGCCGACTGCGCCTTATATATCGCTGCCGTGGAACTCTGAAGAACCTTCTAGAAGGTCCTCACACTTGTCTGATATTGTAACACGTTTAAGGAGAATTATAGAATTTTAAAAATTATCGAACATGAATTATTGGACAGCACTATATGTCATCTTTCTTACATTACCGAATGATGCACTTTTCACTGTTGTACAGTAGTCCTGATGACTTTTCAACTTGACCTTCTGAATCACAAGACGGCCGGTAACTATTCACAAATCACTTTACAACTTTATACCCTTTTGAGATTTGTTGTGTTTTTCAACTCTGTTAGTCTGCGATTAATACACTGATACCAATGCATTCATCACCAAAGCAGTTTATCTTTGGAGTTTTGCAGACTAGTAAAACCATGGATGGTGGTTGTAGATTTAGGAATGTCATTCGTCTTGCATGGCACGCCGGCTGACACGAGCCATTTGGTCTAAAAAAGTCTGTCCGATAGCTTGGACATGTTTTGCTCCAAGGAGTTCTGACCCCCGAATAGCCCGGATTTGAACCCCAGCACTACGACGTTTAGAGAGTAGTTGTGATGTTGCTAACTATCCGAGACACCTAAAGTCACATCGCTTCTAACGGCTATTGAAGCCGCATATACGAATTTAGATTCTAGCGTAAGGATTCTCGACTTCAATTATATTTTTTTGTTCGAAAATTTGTTTGCAAAACTAGAGTCGCGTTAGTACGGATTTAGCAGCCGCACCCTGCCTATGAAGTCAGTTTACAAAAGAGGTTTCACGTCTCTTTCTTATGGTTCTTCACACACCTATAGTCTTCTGCACAACCTCACACTGAGATATTCAGGAAGTTTAAATATAACTGATAAATACTTTGAATAGTAACTGTGACTGATTTTATGAGTTTTATCAACGAAAATATGAAAGTGATGACGTCCTGGCTATAGGCCATATGGTGATATCAACGGTGATATCATAAATGGCAGTTTCTGTGTTGGTTTCTTTGTTTACTATCACGTGCATATTCCTCGTTTTCGCTGTCTCCTTCACTTTTTGTGCTTGCATTAATATTGTATGACGCATGTTAAGCGCATGAAAGATAAAATTTAAGTAAGCTGTTGGATTCCACTGATCTTCCGTGAGGAAACCATCGAAAATCAGGAAAATATTGTCCATTCAGCTCCATTGGCAGATGCCCAGTTTTGCCACAAGATGGTAGGCATCATTCAATGGTTCCTTATTCATTTATACTTTATTTTTTTTGGAGAGTTTGCTGCTGAGAGGTTGAACTCAACTTGTTCCACGTTCTGAAGAAGGCAAAGACGCCGTAAAACCGTGTGAAGTGTTAACCTTGGTTGAGCTGAAGGAATCAGACTCTTTCACTTATCGCTATCATTGTGTTTATTTACACATATTTTTTATTATCATCATTACTTTTTTATCATTTCATGTTACCCTCTGAACTAAAATTCATCTGTCTATTGCCTAATCTCAAAGGTTCCATCGGATACGGTCTTCGCGGTTTAATTCTTTTTTGTGCAATCGGAACTGGTTTCCGAACACCTACCCATTTGTCCTTCAAACCTTTCTACTCTAATCGGTACTATCCACGAATTAGTCCACTTTTTTGACATCACCACTAATCGATGCTGATCTCCTAGGCGGTCAAATGTGCAGTTTGATTTCGTTCACTTCATCTGTCAAAAAAATTCTTCATTATTAAAAAAAGTCAAACCTTGTGCTGAGGACACAAACGCTGAGAGTTAGCCTTGTTGTGCTACTAAATGCGCGCAGAGTTTGTGCTCAGTTTTTCAATAACACGGCCCAGTTTAGAATATCTTCGCTCATTCGTTGAGAAGATATCCGTATTCTGTTAACATTCTCCTTTGCACCAGTCCCACTTAATCTCTTGCACTTCGCAGCCGCATCCGTTCCGTTTTCTGACATTCAGCAGCGTCGTTAAGGAGCTACTTAATCAAATCTTTCCCACCTTACCCGGGTGATCCACGTGGTCGTCCATTTACTAAAGCTGATAGCAACAGCCTGACCGGGCTTAAGAAAGACGCTAGGGGATTCGCAACGTACATCGGTAGCACAGTGGTCAGTGCAGTCTGCCGGAAACAGAAAGACGCGGGTTCAATTCCCGTCCGATGTCAGTGTATTGCGAATAACCTAGCATCTCCACATATACATGCCGTTCAACAAGTTCTCGTCTATCACCCGCAAAACAAAAAGCGGTAATAAACAGAGCAGTTCCTTGAACTTTTCTTCTAGGATAGTCGTGCTGCTCTACTTTCAAGTGATCGTAACACAAATCGTTTTGGGCTTAACCTATCCCAGCCTCTAATCGAAGAATACTTCATTTTTTCTAGGGGGATTCAATAACGTGTTTTTTTTTGAATTTTTGAATTTTACCGTTTGAGTCCTATATAGATGTGGCAGTCCTTCGTCAGAAAGTCGTGTTCAAAACTATTTTCATAGTCTAGTATTCTCCTTCGTGAATTATCCATATTAATATTTAATAATATTGTAGAATTACTAATACACCTTCGGACTGGTCTACCAAATCCGCGGTCCAATGAATACCATTCAGCTAAAAAGGGGATGAAATGTGCTATAATGAAGAAGAACCATTGTGACCTCCACTGCAAATCTTCAGCTCGACCGAGCCTTAACCTTGTCACTTGACATCACAATCTGTGTCAGATTTTGCTGCAAATTTCTGCAGCTAAGTAACAGGAAGCTGTCTACTACCTTACATTCACGATTACCTTGACACAGTTTTGTCCAACAAGGTTGTCGTCAACTTTTCCGTCTTTGAATGTTAATTGTTAATGGATGGCGAATCAAATTATTGAATTCTCAGTGCTCTCATGAGTGGTACTTTTTGAAGAACATTTTCTCTACGGAGCCGTGACCGAAAAAGATCCTACATATTTGATACAGAGTTAGCTAACCAATTCAACTCACCTGAGAAATACATGCACGGTGAATAAGACTACGTCCGTAGAAGAACAGAATTTGAAAGATTTCTATCTCGCTAGTGAATTTTAGCCTTTGTAGGGCACCTATATGAAGTAAATTCATCTTCTGTCTGAGATGGACAAAATATGGATAACTGATTCACAGATGTCATCTACCTCTACCTGTCCCCATCACCTTTCAAATTCCCAAATGCATTGCGAAGATTTGATGTCCAGCCTCATGTGAATATTTGTATGCCGACTTATTCTCTCAATTCAATGGTTTCCTTCATTTTTTCATATGCATCACTAGAGAGATTAGTAGCACTTTCTTCTTTTTCTATGCTCTGGAGGACTATGTCACTGTATTGCTTTCGTTTCTTTTGTGTTGTGTGTCAAATATGCCATTTTTCATTTTAAAGTAAATGAATTTGAATGTAAATATGAAACATGAATTCCACTTTTCATCCTTTCAATTATGGAAATTTTGTACTCGAGTCGACCTTCTTCTCTATCGCTCTACATATGCGACCGTTCGGATTGGAGGCGAATTAGGAGCATCGCATCAGGACGTGTTACCGAGGAGACCAACAAGTGGGAGGCAGTTGCGGCGGAATTTTTATTCACTTTTACGAGCAGAATTCTTTTTGTTTTCTTTTTCTAGTCGAAGAACATCTTGCTGGTAAGGGACGGTGTAATTCGGTGTAATTTAGCTCTACCTGGTAGACACAGAGCTGAAGAGTATAACGGGACGCCGCGTTGCGAGCTGATATCAGATACGGCCGTGTAGCTATTCTTTTCGAATATATTTTTGTTTGATATTTGTAACAATTAGCTGAAAATGCTAGAGTGGGTGCGGCCTTTGGCGGGGTAAGCCGTTAGGGCCACTTACCACGAACCATGTTCAGGCCTTGAAGACGACGAGAAAGTCGAAACGTCAGGCCGTTAATAAATAATTCCACCTAACAACCTCGGCAAGGTATACTAACATACTGAATCTTTTTCCATTATTGCGTGCTTTCAAGTTTCTTTTTTCTTTTCTAAATTGCTTGCCTGTGCTTATTCCAAGGTATGTTTGATGAGTTTCTCATAATTGCCCACTTCGCCTTTTTCCCTTCTTTTCGTTAACTCGTAACCCTGGTCTCGGATTGATCACATTTATTACACGCCGCTCACTCATGTTAATGCTTTGTTCGAAAAATGCTTATGGCGCGTTCTTGTACGCATATAATAAATGAATAAATAACGCGTGACAGAAACGTTTTTTCTTCTGTACCGAAGGTGATCACTTCGTAGATTTCGTGCCTCTTGCGTACCGCTGTAAACGACCATATCCGCAGCACTGTCACACTTCATTATTTCATGGAAACTCGACCGATTCTCTTTGCGTTACCATCGCCTCCCCACCGGAGACCCTCCTTTTTGTAAGGGCACGTTGTTCGGTTGTCCTCTGATGCAGTAGTTAATTCGTCTATTCATGGGTGAACACCCATTCCTCTGTGTGTTTCAATATCTGAATAAAATTGTGATTTCACAACTCCGGTCCAGATATGGAAGGAAAGTTCGTTGTTTCATTCATGCTCGTTAATGACCATACATCATTATTCCTACACTTGTAATTCAATTATATATTACAACCTCGAGAGCTGATCTTGATTCTGAAATTCTATTATACTTCCGAATACTGATTTTTGAACAAATTATTAAAAAGCAACACGTTCTGACAGAAGAATGCGTCTCAAATTGTATTGAGCCTTTTTTCCAATAACCACAAGAAATACGTCCGGTACATTGATTTGCTCCGAAATTCCATCAGTCGAACTGCTTTTGGGGCTACGAGCTCCGCTGTTCGCACCTCTTACGAGAACGTTAATTAGTTTATTAGTTTATTGGGCTATTTTTTACTATTAGAAAGTTTTATTATTACTATTATCTAGTTGGTCTTCCATTTTAGTGTCAGCGGCGCCGCGTCTTTTCGTTACTTTATTCATCTGTTCCTCCACTGTTATTTGTCATTTTGTAAGTGGAGAAAATCCTGTGATTGCTGGAAACGTTCTCCGATGTTTTCAGTTCCGAAATTGGAACAGAATGATGCTAATTAAATTGTCAGTAATAGTGCAACATTTTCTCGGGACGTCGTCGCCGATGATTCACCTGATCTTCGCTTGCAACTAAGCACCATTTAATGATCTTTATTTACGCTGTAATAATGTACAACAACATGCATGTTCTTCCTTCTTTTTTCTTCGAAATATATCATTAATGTGGGTAAATACTTTTATTAATATTTTGGTGCAATATTTTCTCTTGTTGATCTTTTAAATATATTATTAATATTGGTAATTATTTTTATAAATATTTTGATGCCATGTTTTAATATTTTGATGCCATGTTTATTCTATAAAGACCATCAATTCTTTGTCTGTGCTTTCAATCAGTTTTTCTCCGAATTTTTTGAAATTTCTTGCTCTATTTCCAACAATTTGGGGCCTTTCGAAATTCCTATGGGTTTATTGGGGTCGCCAATCTACCTACCAAAAAATTCACGATAGGGAGTCGTGATGACGACGTGGCTGGATTTCGATCACAGGACTTTTTCTCTGCAGCTGGTTAGCATCACGTTGCCGGTTATTAAGTCTCTACGGATATAATAATATTTTGTAGTGGCTTACAGGGAAAAGCCTTACAGCAGCAACAATCCAATCCAGTTCTATCCACATCTTGAAACCTCCATAGATATATGAATCTGCTTTTTGGCTTTATTGATTCCTTATGAATTATCACTACAACATTCTCATTGGAGACTATTATTTCTTATACTTTCACACTTATATCATCTGTAAAGGATATGTGGGAAAAGGCGAGAGACCTCGTTTCTAAGCAACATATTATGCGTTTTCTGCGCAGACGTATTCCAGCGAAGAACCAAGCCTTCCATGCCTCTACGTTTGAGTAAATTAGTACCCAAAGTCGTCTTGTCTTCTCGATTTTAACTTGAACACGAATGCCATAGCTTGTTCTAAAAGGACTCATAAACACTAAACTACCACTGGTAACGATCATTTTCTTCCAATGAAGAAACTTACCAGATGTAGTCCTAAATAATACAATTACATCCTGGCAAGCTGTTGGGTAAGAACGATAGGACGAGATTGACGTGGATGGGTTGGGCTATCCACTCAGTCCTTAAATTAACATTGGCAATCTGACGCGTGGTGCAGTGGTAGGAGGCGCTGTTGACACCCGCACGGTCGATCGATCCTGGCCCGGCGACCAAGCCTTCCATCCCTCCGGAGTCGGTAAATTGGTACCAAACTTTCCTGGAAAGGTAAAAATGCTGACTTGGTATAGCAGCTGGCCCTGCAAGTCGTTGTATAGGCTAAATATGCATTCACCATGCCTATTCGATTCTGAATTGACCACGACTGCGGCGGCGCGTCCTTCGGGGACTGATCGGCGCCGACACCTTTACCTTTACCTTTACCTTTACGTAAGATTCTGAAGGGGTGGCGAGTGGCGATTTCCTTGTTCCCGTCTCTCTCATTGTCCGTCAGGTTTTTGCTGATGTTGTTTGCCGTTGTCTCTACAACATCATTACACTGTGGTACCTTGTTCGATTCAAAGCCCTTTACATTGGTAATCGTACTGTGCGCACCGGCGTACTCCATAACTTTGCCTATTACGTCTCCTTTTTGTCAGTTTTGTTTCCGTTGATTCTTCTCCCACGCTTTGAAAATTCATGAGGATCCCAGAGTTGGTGAAATATTCCTTTATATTGTATGCTCATCTAACGGTTATGTCAAAGCGAGCATATAGTTCCACTTCATATCATCATAAATCATCATTGGTTCCTGTTTTTGCTTTAGCATACTATTGACTGTTTTCGTTAATTTTTTCCCATGAGAGATCATGTTCGCTGTTTCGTCCGAGATCGTCTTTTATTTCGATTTTATACTTTTGTACTTTAATTGAAACCAGGGTTACGAGATCGGCATTATTCAGTTCCGTGCATTCGTTCTCCATGCCTGATCATAGAGGGTTCGTGAATGAGTATATGAAGTGGCGGAAACTAGACCGTTCATTTCCTCCATCCTTTCAGACAAGCCTGGTAACAATTTACCCGCCCTGCCTTAATGGATGGCTAGGTTTACAGAAGCTGCTCATCTGATTTGTTCTCCCAAAGCAAGGTTTCGATGGTGTTCTTATGGTGAATGTCGATTTGTGTACCTGACAATGAAATGCATCGAAGGCCTTCTTCTCATTTCTTGGATCCTCCTATCGAGTCGCAAGACATCTTCAATTGAGTTACAAGTTTTTCATTTTGTTGAATTTTTACGACTGTTTCTTGTTGCCGTGATAAGTTGAACAGATCACTATCGAGGCTTTGGTGGTGATTGAAAATGGGCTTGTTTTGTCAGCGCCTGTTCCTTAATTCGCAAATATTCAAGCATCAGACTTCATTTTTCATCGTCATGCATACCTAAGAGGAGGCAGAGATCACCAAGATACTTCTTACGAAAGGGACATATTGTCGATCTCGTGCAGAATTTCGGTTTGAAAGCCCGAACAAAGAACTCACCAGAATCATAGGCACGGCGAAGGTTTCTATTCAGATTTTCAAGGTTTCCAAGATTCTCAAGTTCTCTTGCAAAGTTATGAGATGCAGATGCAATTTATGATCTCGTGTAGAGAGTTGGCAACTCCTGCACGTTTCAGCATTTCGTGTCATTGGTGCTCAGGAGTGCTAGTCTGCGAGTGCTCTAATGTTCTCCATCATTTCGAATGTAACTACTAAAGAGAGACCTCCTGCTAGGTTCAGCAGTTTGTGATTGTATTTTTAATGATTTATGGGATAGTTCTAATTGTCATTGTAGGCATAGCAGACACAGTTTCACTCAACGCATAAAAAAATGGCAGAGTGAGTGTGTGAACATAGTGTAGCCCACTATAGTTGATGATGAGCTAATCTTAGTTAATTTATCTTTTAAAATTTCTCTTTAAATAGACTCTATCAGCAGAAGTAACCTAGTATATATATCCTCTATTCTTCTTTTTTTTTTCGAAGAAATCGGCCTGTCACTTCCGCTCTCACAGGCTACCCTCTTAGGCCGCCCTTGGGTACGTACCAGTTCAAAGGGGCGTCTGAAACACGGTGCCCGCCCTTGGGTGCGTGCCCTAGGAGGTATAGATTGTTCCATACTTGGAAACTATAGCTTACTTATGCACTTCCTTCCCTAACTTATCCAGCCCTGACCTTTTAATATATACATTCCACTTCCTAAAGCTGCACTTGTTACATCATTCACCTCTGCTAGTAGAACTATTTTTGGTTATCTTCAAACAGTCTGCTATATAGCCAACTTGGTGTGGTTCATATAACAAGTTACTAACAAGAATTTTATGGTGAATTACTATGAATGATTTACTAACAATTTGAGTTTTTTTTCTTTGTTTGGTTAATTTTCTTCCTTGGCAAATCAATGACTGTTTTACTAACCGTTTTAACTTGTATTTTTTTAGCACGCCAATGTGCGTATTTAAATAAATAAAATAAATAAATGATCTTCATAAGGATATGTTCATCGCGTTAATTAAATTGTAGCGGGCCAATTATTATACTTTTTCTTTTATTATCATTATTGTTGTCATTATTTTAGCCACCGCAACTTCGTTGACATGATAATAATATGCCTAGTTCTCAAACCTACTTCGCTAGGCCTAATTTTTCTCAACTCAGGTTGTCGCATTGAAGGAATTGCATACACAATTTTTTTCTCTTGCTCGATTTATCGCTCTCCTTTGGTTCCTGGTGTTGTATTTTTCCGTTCTTTGTCCTATTTAGCTATATTTATCGTCCCATTATATTTACTGTGTCTCTAGTTATTTTGCACCGTTGTGTGCCGAGATGTGTGGTTTGAACCGCGAGACGTGAACACGTCCGTAGACTTTTCACCACACGTGAGAAAATTCTTTTCGACGCCAAATGTTCACTCATAATGACGCGGTTTTTCCTCCTTGGAGCATTCTATTTATTCAACAACAGTCAATCGAGGGAGCCTGTGGAACTTCTTTGGAGTTCATGAGGTTCCGTGTTCTTCTTTTTTCTTAAGAAATTGAACCAAGTTGAAAGGAAACCGGCCATTTTCTGAGACCTCGGCGTCGCCGATCGAACTTAAGCGACTGTACAGGGTGCGGCAAAAGTCCTTGAACACAGATACTTAACCGTCTAAACGGCAGATCTCAGGCAAATGAGATGAAATTTGTAGCATTTATTGCCTTTGACCACACACGTATAAAAAAGCATCTAAGTTTCGAAATGACCTCCTTTCGCCTTTATAAAGGTCCTAAGTCTCTTGAGGAACGCGTCTACGGCGGCACGCAGGTTCACAGACGCATCCGGGAAAATCGACAGCCACAAGTCCTGGAAGACGTTTTGAAGAAAGAAGTGCTTCTATGGGCTTCTCAGCACTTCGAAATCACCACTCGGACCTATCAGCAGGACTCTGCACCTGCCCATAGTGCCGAAGTCGTACAGAAGTGGTGCGCCAACAATTTCCCTGATTTCATTTCAGCAAAAAAGTGGCCACCGAATAGCCCGGACCTTAATCCGATGGACTATTCAATCTGGTCTATATTGAAGAGCAAAGCCTGTGCAATATCCCACGCGAGCACTGATTCTCCTAAAGAAGCCTTGAACAAAGCCTGGGAGGAAATTGATGAAGATGTCGTGCGTGCTGCCGTAGACGCATCTCCCAAGAGACTTAGGGCCTGTATTCCTGCGAAAGGAGGTCATTTTGAAACTTAGATGCTTTGTTACATGTGTGTGGTCAGAGGCAATAAATGTTATGAATTTCATCTCATTTGCCTTAGATCTGCCGTTTAGACGGTCAAATATCTGTGGTGAAGGACTTTTGCCGCACCCTGTATACGTTAGGTATACTTTGGTACTAGGGGCATCGGTACCCCTCAAACTAGGCCAGGTATCTGATACCACGACGTATAAAAGGAAACCGAAATTAGATGACCTGAGGTAATCGAAACTGTCTGCTGGTTTCATGAATATAGCAATCCTCCCCGGGAGTCCAACTCCGCTCTGAAATGTGTGGATTTAAAGAGAAGGAAATGAAAGTATCCTTTTTCTGACTCCAACTACATCATTTTTCCTAGAAGATCTAATCTGAACCAGTTCCCTAGATATGCAAAAATAAACATAAAGTCTCAATAATCAAGTAGCTAAAATCCCATCTCCTCGTGGTCATCGTGCCCTGCCCAGTAACCTGGTTGGAGAAAAAAGCGTTTCTCAAGACATCTTTTACTTTTACAAGCGAGGCCTATTTTTTAACTAATAAGCAACCCCAAAAGATTTTCCTTCTCCTCTAAAGCTCTTGGGATCCTTCAAACGGCTCACAAAGGTTGCGCTCCTCAAGTACTTTGTAGTCTTAATGCCTGTGTTCAACAAACTTCATTTCTCGTTCCTGTTGTCAAACGACTGTCTTTCATGTTTTATTTTTTATTTTATTTATTTGATGCACTCTTAGGCGTGCTATCTGTGTAAGTTTAGTGGGATGTACAAATAGAAAAACACCAAATAACACAAGGCTAAAACTGTAAAAAAAACTCTGGTGGTCAGTTAAAAAACAATCAAAACGATTAACATAACACACATCTTGTTACATCATCTGAAATAAGCACTTTCAAAGTAGGACATAGCAGATCTTCACGCAAAAATTAGCTGGAATTCCAGATAGAAATGATGTTCGTAACAAATTGAATGGAATTGAAAAGTGCTAGTTCTGTCGGGCGCTACCCAACTTTGACTGAACCCTGACTAGATTTTCTACTCGATCTAATGGATTCCTAACTCTCAAATGGGAAATGCGGCAACAATCGCTCTACTCACATAATCGTTTCTTATCTCGATTTGAGTCTTGTGCTAAATCATTTCGTTCATTCCTTCTTCGTTTCTTTCGACGTGATACTGCCGTATTCGCAAGGAACTCTTACATTTCTTCAAAGTTTAGTTCCGGTTGTTCGTTGTCCACTGCCGACACTGGAGTGGTACAGGTTTTGTCGACGATGTCAAAACCGGCACGCCGGCGGAGAATTGAAACCGTGGAAGAAACTTGGACCCGACTGAAAGAGGAATGCAAGGAGATATGGGTCGACTTGGAGAATGTCGACCGTGAGTTTAACCTCAGGAAATTCGAAGCTTTTGAGGAGAACCAACCAAAACGTTGCCTTACAGAGATGCAGTTCTTCTGGCCGGTGAACACACCACTCGAGGTGCACGAACTGGTCGGTCCCGAGCGGTGAGCAGTTACTTCGTAGGAGGATTAGCTTAAGGGTAAACTCTGCTGCTATACGAACTCTTTCCAGATTTGATGCTGCGTCACCCAAATACCAAATGCCGTTCTTCTGGACCAGTACCGGTGTGCCAGCAACGCCATCATGGTAAAAGCTTTTTGGGCCATTTTAGGAGAAACTTAGCTAGTCGATCGAAGAAAACCCGAAAACGCCACTTCTTGGTGAAGCTGCAGAAGTAAAAAACTCGTAAAAAGGAATGAGTCGAGTTGTTCATCCTTTCAGCTATTTCAAGAGAAGATCAGAAAACTGATCGGAAAATAATAATGCCAGTGCTTTTTCCGAGTTATGTCTGCTGAGTTTCTCAGAATGGCCACTTCGCCTTTTTCATTTTTTTCCTTCTTTTTCGTTACGTCCTAGCTCCTGTTCTCTGACTGGTCACATTTATAATATGTCACTCACTCATGTTTTATGCTGGGTTTAATAAATAATTGAATGACAATATAATAATAAATAAATAATAAATAATAAAATATAATATAATAAAATAATAATAGTAAAATATAGTATAATTTTTTTATTCTCCAAATAAGAACATGATATAAGAACATATATGTTCTTATTTATATATTATATTATTTTTTACTAAAAAAATAATATAATAAAATATAATAGATAACAAATAAACAAATAAATAAGTAATGCAAGGGTAATAAAACGAGGAAATAACTGGTAGGGACGTTCGCACTTCAGAGAAGTGAATTCGTAATTACGAGTTTTATGGCCGCTGTCGAAGCTGGTTGTCTTCAGCTTCATGGATTTTCTCTGAGAACCAAAATTAGGTAATTGAGCATCTCTTGAGATAAAGCCACTTCAGGGCCATGGTTGTATGTTTGATCGAATGCGCATTCGGCCTATTCTGCTATGTTCTACACGTGCTGCACTTCCTCATCAACGTTGGTGATTGCGATGACACCAGCTTGCCATTTTTCGTTTTTATAGTGATGGCTATGCAATTTTCCCTCTTCTTCTCTTTCAAGGTGCGTTGGCTATACTTATACTGATCATATTCGCATGATACAGTAGCGGTCAAATAGATATGTCATGTCAAGATATGTCAGTATTCAATTTTACGCACAAGTATAAGTGTAATTTAAGACCTCAGAGAGAGAATGGTTTTTTATAAAGTGCTTAAATTTGGTGTAATTTCGTCAAAACATTAGAAAGTTATAGAATTTTGTTTGAAACACGTTCCTAAAATTTGACCAGTTTTGGCTACCAAAATGTTTGCTCAAAAAATCTATAGTTTGGCGGCGATCTGAATCAAATGTTTGAAACACATTATAATAACTATGTCATGCTCTACCAGAATATCACCTCAGATTGACCCTTCGTTCAGCGATTTTTGGAATATTTTCGTTTATAATAGCATATGAAAATCACTATAAAATATTTTTAAAAAGCACAGCAGAGTTCGCAACATCGGTATGTTTCGATATGTTTTTGAAGTTGTCAGAATTATCGAATGGTATAAGATTCGTTTCGATTTGTTCTATATATTTGTGCATATGATGATGGTGTAAAGATGAAAATGATTCACCATGCCTCTACGAATCTGAACGGAACACAACAGTGGCGGCGAGTTCTTAGGGGGTGATCAATACCTGGGCCCAGATTCATCACTGGAAAACCCCCGATAAACCCTGAGAGCTGGAACGGCACCCACCTTTGCCTACTTATCCCGAACTTCCTATGTTAAACGCAATCTCTCACCGACTCTGCCCCTGGTTCTGACTGCGCCGCAGTATCGGATACCGCTCGTCCGTTCATAAATCTGGGCCCTGGTTTATCTTAACCAATCAACAATTTTGGAAATGTCCTGTCCTGTGTAAGATACTTGGTGCATGTTATAGGTTCTTTTCATAATTGCCATATTGGAACGGCGATCTCGACTGCTTAAGCTGCAGCTTCACTTTCAATATACTACATGCGTATTTCTACTTCTCGATGCCGTATTCGCATTAGCAGCCGATTTGGGAGGATATCACGAAGAAGTGCGGATTCTTGATTTGCTATTCAACCTATTGATTTCAATTTTTCATTCTTTTCCTGTTCATTTCTGTTCAGGTACTATATTGCCAAAAGGATCCGCCATTGATCCGAATAGTCGCAGTAACTTCGTTATTATTTCTATTTGCTCAGCTATATCTTCGAGCGATGACTATTCCCGTCTACAATTTCTGGGCTGACACCAGATTATTCAAGTGAGTTGTAATTCGGCAATGCCATCGTGGCTTGTAAGGATTTGCAAGTTTCCGATGGTAAATTGAGGGCGGCGTGCAAAACGCCCTGTTGAAATCGTGGACCACAAGTATCACATCACCTTGGCTCATAATTTCTAGAAGTGTTAGCAACCTCGAATGAGCGATGTACATTTAATTGGGAAGAGCCTCATCTACACTACTCAAAAGATATTGAGATAGAAAGCTAAAGCTAAAGCTTTCGAAAAAATGAGAACAACAGCTGTGAAAAATTACCTGCGCGATTTCTCAATCTGAACCGATTCTGCATTGGAGGCAGCTACAACTACCGTGTTTAGAAGCGTACTCAACAACGCCAGAAGTCGATACAGAAAACGGGTCTACTTCTCGTACTGCTCCCTGATGCACGAGGATTTGAAAAAGGAGCAGGCACAGGTATGGTTCTTTGTGATAGGGTTTTTGGTCTGATATTCCAAAATGAAAATTTGAAAATTTTCTGGCAATTACGAGGCAGACACCTTGTGTGGGATGCTAGAGGCTAGGGATTTTGTGTTCGCTTTTGTGCCAGTTTTGGTTGGTCTTACCAAAGGATGATGCTCTCGATACTTTTGTAGCAAGTATTTATTACTACGTACACCTCAGAATATCAACAATATAACATCGGTAATCAACCTATTTATGCACATGTTTGTGGGCTTAGCCACCGAACAATCCCATTGGGGTACTTTTGATACCCATTTGGTAAATACAGCAGACGGCACCGCATCTGACTATGAGTGGAGCTACAGACTAGATTCCCAAGTGCTCACTCTCGGTATGCTGCTGGGTCGTGGCTAGGGAGCCGTATCGAACGATACTTATCTTATGTTGTACTCACTCTAACGCAAGGGCTCCCTATGACTAACCACTACTTTCTCATAGATTGTGTACCCAGAACACCAATTACGGCGGCGGTTCAGTGGAGTAATTGTGAGGTAAGAGAGGAAGAGAGTGAGCTGAGACTTCTTTATTGGCATAGTAAGCAGGAGTGAGATCGCCCTCCAGTCAGCAGACCGGATTGACCGGCCACGGCCATTCACAACTTGGGAGTTGAGGATCATCGTCGCCGATGATACACCTGACAAAATCGCTTTCGTTCAGAAGAAGCAGCTGCTGGTAGCGACGACGATACGTGAAAAACAGGAGGAGGCGTTCAAACGGCTCCAAAGGATGCACAATGTCACTCGTATAGCTATCGACGAAAATCAGCCCTCGAGTTCGACAGCTCAACCAGCTTCATCGGATGCCAAGGTCGAGCAGCCAGACCGACCCCCTGGTTCGCCGTCGTCCTTGCCGACAATTGTTCTACCCGATCAGCAACCGGAGACGTCCTCGTCCGGATCGGCAGTGGTGAGTCGATGTGAATGTATTAGGTTGCTAACTAATTATTTGAGGTTTTTTTTTCAAGCTTCTGTTGTGCGCTTACTAGAGATGCTTCCGAAAACATCCAGATAGCATTCGATAGAGAATTATTTGCTCTTTCACGACATGCACCTGCTATTTACGAAACCTCGAAATATTGATAACATTTTGACCATTGAAGTTGAAATCAAAAATGAGAAAAATTGACCACACCGACAGTGAATCTCACACAGCACAGCACAGCACAGCACATAAAAAAATTATTGTCTTCTTTGCGATACCCCACTTGGACGCTCTGTAAGTAAAGAAAAACCAAGGAAAACCAAAACAAACTATACACTATTCATAGATAAATTCGTCTGCTTTCAGAAGGTATATACAGTTTTGCAGGAAGTCGCGAAACGAAGCCGGGAAGATTCGCTGTCGGTGGGGTCAATTTCTCTCATTTTTGATTTCAACTTCAATGGTCAAAAAGTTATCAAAATTTCAAGGTTTCGTGGATAGCAGATGCATGTAGTGAAGGTGCAAATAATTTTCTATCAAACGCTATCTGGATGTTTTCGGAAGCTTCTCTACTAGGCGCACAACAGAAGCTTTAGTAAAACGGCAAATAATTAGTTAACAACCTAATACATGTCGATTTCGCAAGAATCGTCCTCAGCGATTCTTTTATTTTTTTATTGTTTCAAACGACATTTTTCGCCGAAATGAGAATTCGTGGTGTATTGGCATTTCAAGATTGCCTGTGAAACCGTCCGGACCATTAGGAGTGCATTTTCGCTATGCTAAGAGCTTCTGCGAAATATCGAAGGAGACGGGTGCTGTACAATCAACTGGAGCATGAGCAGCTTGAAATCATGGCTCAGCTATCATGCTGATAATGTTCGACAACAATTTGATACCAATATCGCTTTATACCAAGTATTACAGCGACGTTTTTACTTCTTAAAAAACTACTTAAAAAGTCACCTAAAAAAGTCTTTTAAAAAACTAAAACTAAAAAACTCTTACTTTACTTTTTGAATTACGTACATAATGATTACATAGGACGTGGACCCTGAAGTGCAATTAAAGTTTCTTGGATAGGATAACTGTTGATAAAAGATAAGTTGCTGTTGACTGGAGAAAACCACGGGTGATTTCTAAGAACGGACGAGGAGAAAAATATGCTGGAATATTAACGACGCAAAGGCGGCACTGGATTAGGATCAGTTAGAATTAGATGAAAGAACGGTGAAAATTAATATTTATTTTGTACGTCAATATGACGCGCCAATGAACAGAAAGAAAACAAACAAACACCATGAGAAAAATAAACACTAACACAACAACCGAATGAAGCCAAAACAACAAGTTTTATATAGAAAGAAATCAATTAGGGATAAGGGGAGTTCCCGAGATTTCAATATAAATAATAATACCATTTTCGAGTTCAGCAGAAATCTACTGTAATTCCTAATCTTCAGACCACCTTTTCTCGAGAGATTCCCTCTGCTGTGGCGTATCTTGGGAAACGCAAACTCGAGCTACCAAGGAAGCGTTCGACGAGTAAGCGGCTGAAATCACTCCCAACAGAAGTTAGTGACTAGTTTTATTTTCATTTTTTTGGGGTTGAAGTTGCCCCGATCCCATCGACTAATCGATCCGTTCCAGCACAGTGATGTCGAACAACAAGAAGCGCAACCTCTCATTCCACGTCGCTCACTTCGACGGAAGAAGCAGACCGGCGGGGTGAAGGTGCTACTTGAGGTAAACGTTTTTTTGATAAAACCAAAGATATAGGTTACAGCGCTGGTTAGTCCCCTAAGGACGCGCTACGTACTCATGTTTCATTCAGAATAGTAGAGGAATGGTGAATGCGTATTTGGCCTATACAACGACTTGCTAGGGCCCTCCACTTTACCAAGCCGGTGTCTTCACCTTCCCAGAGATAACTGGTATCAATTTACTCGCCCCGGAGGGATGGATGGCTGGTTAGCCAGGGCAGGAAACGATCACTCGACTGTGGATGGTGTCGCCTAGCGCCTCCTGCTACTGCACCCCTACTATAGTTTATTTAGTATCGATAAAAAAATATCCCTATCAGTGGTTGCAAGATCCCTCTTTTCTCGTGTACCAACGACATGCTGATTTGACATTAATTTTCCAACCGGTTTTTTTTTATTTTAAAACTGGCTTGCGGATTCTTTGAACGAAATACCCCCATGCCTACTACCGTTTTTGAGAACTATTATTTTATTTTCCATGCTCAATTTTCGACTCTACCCGCATTCACCTCATCTCAACGATTCTGCATGGATTGCGAAAGCTGTAGAGCTCCCTCAGCGGCCAATCGATCATGCTCTCTGTCTTCATTTTTTTGTCTAAAGAAATATTGGCTCGACAGCTTCAATATATTTATTTATTTACCGTAGAGACACTGAATCATTAACGATTTGTCTTCCTCACCTATTCTTCATGGTGTACCCTGGTTTTTGAACTGTTTTTTTAGGTTGATCGCAGAACAGTGAGACGGCTTCTGAAGGACAAGCTTCGAAACGGAAGCCTTCACTCCGGATATCAATGACGCAATGGCTCCGCTTTACCTCGTCCCAACTTTTCGAGAACTCACCTGCCAAGAATCTGATCAGGTAACCATGTGGTACCCGTCAACAGCGATTCATGGCCCAGCAGCGCCCAGATTCATGAACGAACGAGCGGTCTCCGAAACCTCGGCGCAGCCAGAACCAGTCGGCAGAGTCGATGAGAGATTGGATTTAACATAGGAAGCTTAGGATAAGTAGAGAAAGGTGCACGTCGTTCAGGGGCTATATCTCGGGAATTATCGGGGTTGGTAATTACCTTCTCGATTTTCCACTGATCTTCGACTATTTCATTTATCTGTGGTCACGTTGAGGTGATGTAGCTTTCATTCGGCCAACTCTTCGAAAGTATCAGAGCTGCCGAGCGTTCCTTCTGAGACCAATCAATATCACAGAGTTGTGAGGAAGCCAAATGGGAAAGCCTAAACCAATTTTAGAGTCCATCGTGGTTACAAATTGATTGATAGCCGCAAACCAGAGCGCTTATCATGGCTTTCGGCACCGTTGGATACCATTCTTACGATTAGTGGCCATGGAAAGGGCAACCTCGCTGATTAACGTTAGTGATTTGCTGTCCCGATCTATTTTCGGAAATGATGTCCGCCTATCAGATTGTTCGGAAAGAAATGCTAGGGAGACGCCTTAGCCGTGACGATTTCAACACAAAAATAGTTGTGTAATAAAAAATAAAAATAATACATGAAATAATAAAAAATATAAAGGAAAAGCGATCGACGTTGATCAGCCGCTGCATTCGTGTTCCTTTCAGAGGTATGGCGAATGCGTATTTGGCCTATACGCGCAGGCTGCAAAATGAACTGATGAATAGTAGGAAACATATATAAAATGTTTATAATAACAAATAAAACGAAGAACAAAAAGCATGCAGCAAAAGACGGCGAGGAACTGATGAAATACGTCACTAGGAGTACGATAACGGGCAATCGCGGCGGGACCCTAGAGTTGACAAACAGAATCTATTCATTAGTAAGATTATACATGCGGGGCGAACCGCCTCACCAAGTCAGTGTTTTTACCTTTCCAGACAAGTCAGGTTTCAGTTTACTCGACCCAGGGGGATGGAAGGCTTGGGTCCAGATTCATCATTGGTAAACCCCCGATAAACCCCGAGATACACCCCGAACGGCACGCAAACCGAGATCGTGAACGCGCGTCGGGGTTTTATCCGGGTCTATTGTGGGCCTATCACATCTCGCGATGAGGCAGAGTTTGGGAAAACTCGACGGTATCCAGCGGGTTTATCGCCGGAGGGGTTTCGGAGACCGCTCGTCCGTTCATGAATCTGGTCCTTGGTTAGCTCGAGCCAGGATCGATCGCTCAACTAGGGGTAGTGTCAGCAGCGCCTCTTACCACTTCACCCTGCGCGCTCTAGTTTCATCAGTATCGATGAAAATACCCCTATCAGTGCTTACATGCTCCTTCTTTTTTCGTATCGTGTACCAACAACATTCTGATTTGATATTAGTTCAGTATCAGTATCACAAAAATTGACGAGGACACATTTACGGAGCTATATTTCTCTCTTATGATTAACGCCGTTCTATTGCGTACGCAAGGATTGAAGGCGTTCAAAAGAAGCTGTTCGTAGCGCTCATTCTTTTTGGAATTTCATGTTCAAAGCTCAGTGTAGGTGCGATCGTTTCTTTTGTTCGCGCAGACACCGGAAGCCCTTCGAATCATGCGCACACTGGAATTCACGTCTTTTTAATCGATTTCCGACGGTTTTTTTTTATTTGAAGCATCGCTTCGTCGATTGATCTGGACATGTTCCACTCTTTGGATTGTTGCGAACACGAAAAGGCCGACCGAATCGCTCCCCTTCGTTGCCTTGCTAGATGAGGGATCGATTCTTGTAACAAGCTATGTACTTGTCAAAAGACCGTTGTCAAAAGTCGGGGTGAAGGCGAAACTTCACAAAAAAGAAGAGCGCATTAAAAAAACAAAACAGTTCACAAAAAAACTCAACAATGTTCAAGTTTTTTGTCTTCGAACCTCGGCATCAATGTTATTAATTTACAGTAACGATTTTTTTCTTAACATGTTAGCGTTACAGACAGAATGTTGTTGTAAAGGTATTCGTTCCACTCGGAGATATTCGTACCGTTGAGTGAAAATGGGGCATCAGCAAATAGGAGCATTTTTCTCAACTACATGGTCACAGGTAAAGGTACAGTGGTAAGAGGCGCTGCTGACACCCGCACGGTCGAGCGATCGATCCCGGCCCGGGCTAACCAAGCCTTCCATCCCTTCGGGGTCGGGTAAATTGGTACCAAACTTGTCTGGGAAGGTAAAGGTACTGACCTAGTATAGCGGCTGGCCCCCGCAGGTCATTGTATAGGCCAAACATGCATTCACCAAGCCTCTACGACTCTGAATTGAATACGAATGCGGCGGCGCGTCCTCAGGGGACTGATCAACGCCGGCACCTTTACCTTTACCTTCACCTTCACCTTTACATGGTCACAGAACGCAAAAATTTCGAAAAAACGTAACAGCCTCCTTCACTGCCTTGTAGGCATTTTGTAGTGTTCGGGAAGTGCTTAGTCAAGCTCATTTCCCATGGCGAAAACAGTTTCGGCTATTCCTTTTGTTCTACCGTAGTCTATTCCCGATATGTATTATACGTCATGGGTTACCTAGAAATCGTGCGCATTGATAGTAGATTGCATTTGATGCTTAGCAGAATTTTCCAGATCAACAAAAGGCAGACTCTCGTCCAGCTTGTGTCATCATTACTTGACTGTCGCCAGTGCCTATGGCAGCCAAGAAAGTTCGCTGTTCTTGAACTAGCTCGTCGTTCGATCACAATAATTCAACACTATTTACGCGGCGCTCGTTCTTCACCTGGGCCCCTTTTATCAATATCAACTGGACTTGCAAAATTCGCCTACGTGGGGAATATCAAAGATTTTGTGAATCCCAAGTCTCCGTAATCACTGATTAGTGCTATCAATTCCATACGTGTATCCCATACAGGTCAAATGTGATTTCGCTTCATCCGTATTTTCACATTGTGCTCACACTGCTTTGTTTGTTTGTTGTTTGTGACTTAGACATTGAATGTACCTCTACGATATATGTACTATTGAGAATTATGCGCTCAGCACAATAAATTATGTGTCGATTAGGTCTATTTTCGTGGAGAATCGAATCTATCCAAAAACGACTAGAAATCAACGCCCAGATTCGTGAACGGAACGAGCAGTCACCGATACCTCGTCGGCGCTGTACCCGCTCGATCCCACGAATTTGCGGCCATTTCTGATTTGTGAAGGACGGGGTTTCGGAGACCTCGACGGTTTATGACGCAACTAACATAATCGCACTCACTGCGGGCAAGCGCCGTCAACACATACCTAATTCGGGTGGTCGAAAGCGCCATGAGCCGTCGAGGTCTCCGAAACCCCGCCTCATCGAGAGGTTTCGCAGACCCGAGATAAACCCCGCCCAAACCGATGCTGGTCTGCGCGTCGTTCGGGGTATATTTCGGGGTTTATAGCGCCGATACCCGTCGTGAATCTGGACCCAGGGCCCGGATTCACGACGGGTATCGGCGGGGTATACGACCAAATGTACCCGTACCGCGCGCAAACTGACATTTGTGAACGCGCGCCGCGGTTTAGACGGGGTTTAGGAGGGGTCTCCGACACCTCGCAATGAGTCGGGGTTTCGGAGACCTCGCACCTACTGCGAGCAGCGAATATCGATCGCCCGGCTCACGTGTCGACGGCGCTTGCCCACAGTGGGTGCGATTACGGCAGTTATGTCATAGGCTGTCGAGGTCTCCGAAACCCCGCCCTTCACGAATGGGAATCATCAAAAAGTATCGAGCGGGTATAGTGCCGACGAGATATGGGAGACCGCTCGTTCCGTTCATGAGTCCGGGCCCAGGTGTCGCTAATAAAATTTGAATATCGAATAGAAATCGTTTTCGATAAGTCGTATCTCATCAACACTATGAACACCAAGATATTTCATAGCCAATCTTTATGTGTCATCACATCGTCATTGTTGGTAGGATGACTGAAGGAAGAATGCCGGCGGAGGATTCATCATGAAGTTCTGCGGGTGGTCTGCCGGAGGGCAGAGGTACGGTGAGTAGTCCAGCAGTGATTGCATGTACGGAAACTGTTGATGGTTAAGCAGTGCTCGATCTCCTGAAAATGCTTTTTCCATACAAGCCGATCTTCTGGATTACTAGCGCGTATTGGACCAAGTAGACTCGGTTTCGAGGTTCTCATTGAACAAAACCTGCAGAGTTTTCGAGCGAACCAAGCAACATCGGCTGACTTTTTTTGATGACTTTGAGTAATTTTTAGTAATCGAATATGCCTTAACGATCCCTTCATCTCGAAGGGAAGACACAAATATTTCGACAAAATCCCTTGGTAGCAGCACACAAACAGCAATGGGTAGCTCACCGTTGACTGGTTGATGTCGCCGTTCGGTAGGAATGTTAATTGCCGCCATGTTTGTGTCATACGTCTGAAATTAGAATTAGTTCGCAAACTCGAGAAGAATTGAATTAAAAAATTGATTTAAAAATTGAATTGAATTGAATAAAAAATTGAAAAATATTAAATGGTGAAAACAAAAAACTTTCTACAAGCACAACTTTTCTTATTTGATTATATACATTGCGCCGAAGAAATGCACGTGCAGCGAAGAACATTCAGATTTTGTATTTTACCAAACTTTATAGGTATATTCTTACGTTCAACAGTAAGGCATAAGAGACATGGGCTGAATTCACTCGTGGAAATTTTCACAAGTACACCTCGTCATTTCTGAAACCAGAAAGACAAAACAATGATGCCTCAAGCTCAAAATTCGTTCAGCTCTCGACTATATCTAAGTCGAAGTTTGACAGCAATCATGAAACCTCTGCTTCTTTTCAATAATACTCGCATAATTGAAACTCCTTACCTTTAGCAAGTCATCCAACGAGTCAATGTAGCGAATAGCTGCGTTGAGAATTTTCAACTTGGATACTCGTTTTGTGTGCGCTCGTAACGACGGCAGATGGAATTTCAGAGTGATGAAGGCCTGAACGATTAGTTAGCACAGCAGCGCTGATAGGAAATTTTTCAGTTCCATTTATTTGATCGTTTCGCCTTTTTTCGCTTATCCTCGCATTTGATATGAGTTTGCAATTGCTCTTATCATATCAGCCACATATTATTGGTTAAATCAGCTAGATGGTTCGGACCTGATTCACCGTATGAACTCGAGTCCGCTCGCGAGCGTTTCGTTTCGCGACCACCGTCGGCTGTTTTTGCCAGCGTTTATGCTCCGAACGTTTTTCGGCATCGTTCGACTCGTCTGAAATGCTTCCCAAGTCCTCCTCTTCTAAAATATACAAGTTCTGGAGACGATCTTCTTGCACACAGAGTATTACCGTATTGAGGATTTATCTCTCGTTGGATGACGAATCTATCTTTAGGCCTGAACGACTGCTCTATCATCTGAAAAAATTGGTGATATAAACTGATCAAATAAGGTAAAAGCAAAGGTAAAGGGTCAGTACTCTGCGAACGCACCCCCAAACCATGTTCCGTTCAAATCTTAGAGGGCGGTGATGAATCCCTTAAGAAACTCCTTTACCGCTGTGCCACTTGCGCCCGATGAGTAAGGGTAGAAATATAAAATGTACCAGATAACAATGAAATTGATGTAAAAGAGAAGTTTAAAAAAGACTCACCCTGAAGAGGGTAATGGTAAAGGTAACGGTAAAGGTGTTGGCGTTGATCAGTCCCCGAAGGACGCGCCGCCGCATTCGTGTTCAATTCAGAATCGTAGAGGCATGGTGAATGCGTATTTGGCCTATACAATGACTTTCGGGGGCCAGCCGCTATACCAAATCAGTGTCTATACCTTCCCAGACAAGTCTGATACCAATTTACCCGGAAGGATGGAAGTTTTGGTAAGGCCGGGCGGTGATGATTCCCTTAAGTAACTCCTTTAGCGCTGTGCCGCGTGCGCCCGATGAATAAGGGAAGAAGTATAAAATGTACAAGATAACAATGAAATTGATGTTTAATGTACAGAAATAGTCCGAAAAGGACTCACTGGTGAGCGTATTGGAGAAAATCCATAAAAAGTTATTCTAAACAACGCTTAAAGGCAAAACCTGGGCGGATGGAAGGACATGCCTCTACACTCAGGAAAAAAGTAAAGTGGAGTTATGACCCCCAGTCATTCATCCAATCAGTCGTCCGTACGGGTGTCAGTAGCGCTTTTTACCACTGCACTATGCAAACTCGTACTTGAATTTATTTATTTATTTTTATTGATTCAAACGATAAAATAAACGATAAGTCACTTTAGCAACGTAATGATCCAGACTACGGGGCATCTTGTAACAATAGTGACTCCAGGTTTTATCCGGGATAATAGTTCTGCCTATCCAATATACTGGAACGTGCGAGGTACAGTGATAAGAGGTGCTACTGGAACCCGTACGGCAAAGAGATAGATCGCCGCATGACTTACCAAACCTTCCATTAGGTAAATTGGTACCAGACTTACCTGGAAAGGTAAAGACACTGACATGGTGTAGCGTCTAGCCCAGTAAGTCTTTGTATAGGTCAAATTTCATATTCACCACGTCTCTGCGATTCTGAATAGAAGACAAATGAGTGGTGCGCCCTTAGAGACTGATCTGCTAGTTTAATTTTACTTTTCTTCGTTTTAGATTACACATTTTCGGAAAGGGTATCCGGGTTCGATTGCAGGGAAGAGATGCCAGCTCCTAACAGCCAAATTTTGGAAAAAAAGAGGCAAAAAGGGAAGAAAGAAATGCAGCAAAGTCCGATTCGTGAGCCTCCGCTAGATAGTTTTCTAGACTTCATGGATACTCTGACGATATAAATCTTCGTTGTTCATAGTAGAGCAAGGCTTAAGTACCACTTCTCATGGAAACTCACCAGAATACTATTCCTTTCCTATCCGAGTATTCAACTTGCAATGTTAAATTTGCGATTAGCTAACGGTGAGTTCTATCACGGTATAAATTTACCAATCCTCGAGAAAGTTGAACAAAAAGGGGATGTTAGGCTGTAGCAACAACGCCATCATACAGGTTAAGATACAAATCGTTGGTTGCTTCCAATGAATTTGAGCCCATAAAAAGCGAAAAACATAGAGATAAAGACCTTCATTTGAAATCGACGGATATTGTTGAAAATGAAGACGCAAATGCGAATGAAATTATAAATAATTGGTCGTATACATATACATATTGAACCAACTTAAATGTTTTTTCGAGATATACTGAGAAAATCTGGAGCCTCTAATTAGTTACTCTGACCTCGAAACTGAGAAAGACCAGTCTTCTTTGGGAGATTTCAGCTTTTTTTCAAACTTTCTGAGACAAGTCGATCTTCGCACGTGTATAATCGTGTACAATTTCTGAGGAAATTTTGAAATTTTTGTCCTCACGATCAGAAGATAACGATATTCCAGAAGCAATTTTAAAGAAGTTCTTCCACTTAAAATGACAAAGGTTAATAACTGAAATGGTGACTAACATAGCACAGACAGATATCTATTTCATTATGATTTTTTTCATGAAAACAATAGAAAAACGACAGTTGGCCGTAGAATTGGACCACATACCGTAGTCGGCTAGGCGCCAGCGCTCGGCACCAACAGCATGAATGCCGCCGCCATCTACCGTAATTGATGGATTAATAACAAATCAGTTGTTACCTGACAACGTAATAAGGTGTGTAATTGGAATTTCAAATCGCTATGAAAACATAGCTTCGTGGTGCTACGTCACACGGTATCGCATCAAAAACATCAGAAAATTACGTAATAAAAGATTTAATGAAATTTTGACGTATTTATCCAACCAATTCCGTCATCTCACACGTTTTTAACAAACGTGATTGCTACCGAACAACTAACAGCAATTGCCAACGCAATTACTACCTCCCACATTTATATTTCGATATATTCTATTTATGAACTTTGTCAACTAAATTTTAACAGTGATGTCGTCCAAACTATTGGCCGTTTAGTGATATAATAAATGAAATATTTCTTTGTTTGTATGTATGTGTTTGCATTTTTATATTTGTTCTCGTTTTCGTACATATTCCTCATTTGCTGTCTCCTTTTCGTGTTTACAATGATGTTGTACGGCGCACGTTAAGTTCATGGTAAATAAATAAATAAATAAATCAATAAATAAATAAATAAATAAATAAATATTATGCTAGAAGAGATGGAAGACAGCTCAGTCATCCACGAACTGCCTCACCCCAAAAGCTTGGAAAGGTTTGGGAATTGGCAGCATCGACCCCCCACGAGATTCCCAAAAATACGTCAGAAACACCACGTTACGCTGTTGCTGGAAAACTGAAAAATTAACAAAATTCACGATTTTGATCTCGAAACATGTATCGCTTCGAAGAATCTTCAAAGAATAGAAGCTTCTTGGCCCAGTGGCGATATCGACCTATAGCCATGTCGCGGGGATCAATTCATGAAGGAGTATTTATGATCCCCCACCCTATATTTACCAAATATTCATTTGAGCTTTTGTGGAATATTTAGAATAGAACATAAGAATATAACCGGAGGCAATTATATATGCACCAACCTATCAACCAAGTGCTATATCTCTGGTTTCGGGGATTGATTTAGTCCTTTTTAATTCTGAATTGTGGGATATCACCTACGTTTGGTAATAGAAGACTTCATGTGTTAGGTTTCGGAGTTGTGTCACTAGCCGTGTGATTTTTTGAACTCAGTTTTGTGTTAATTTCTGCTCTACGATCTGGTATTTTACTCATCGTCCAAAATTAGCACGTCTGTGAACGTAGTATATAAACATTCTTCTCTTCATACACTTGCTGAAGGAATCACACTGGTGTTTGTGACGGGCGAGCAGCTTTTTTTGAGGCAACCACACCCTTTTCCTTACTCAGCGGGGTCTTGTCGTGCTCCACCAATTTTCGAGGTTCAAGGGAAACCGAGAACGCCGAATCTTTGCTATTGATGTGTCTAGATATATGGAGTCTTGTATCACCTTAGAAATTGCTTACTAATTTCCCTTCGACTGCGCTAATTAAAGCTTTCCGATCAATACTTCTGTTGAAGCCGGACATTTCCATGGTAATTGCCTTCGGCGTTGATTTGCCCTGGAACATTTCTGGGAAGTAAAATCGTTGTCCAAGGAAGCAGTGCGATTTCTTTGCACCTCTAGATGAGATATCGAGGATCCTCTCACTTACTACAATGCTACCTCACTTACTTAGGCACATATTGTTAGATATTGGCCTGTCTTCACTGAACGTGCGGGTCCCAACACGACTTCCATTCGCATCGTTGTCTTGCGATCGTCATCCATCTTGTTGGTCGAATTCGACTGTGACAAACGCGAGAATCAGCCATTCTGGGATACAGCATAGTCTTAATACGTTCGACGAACACATCGGACCATCAGGCAGGTGGTCTTCCACGAGGTCGCGTGCAATCACACGGCAGCCTTCCACCGCTCCTCTTGTAAAACGGTCGTCGTCTCTTCTCATAATGTGACCGGCCCATCGATGCTTGGCTTTCGACGTGTATCCCACAGGATCTAATAAAGAGGGATGCACACAGTGAACAGTATAGAAACAGTGAACAGTGACCACGAAAAAGTTTATCTCGGCGGAAGTGAATAACAACATTATACGATATCTCACTTCTATTATTAAGAACATATTTAATAACCATCAATCAGAAACGGAGCAGCGATATTTGAGAACATCCTAAAGAACAAACATCGAACACTAATCTAGGCAGGAAATATATTCAGTACATTAGAAGTGGAGGTAAGAATTGTACAAAGAGCGGCAAACGTTAGACAGTGCTAGAACAATGAGTCCATCGAACCACGAGCTGACTTGAATGCGAATTGATTGGCTCGAGACGAGACCATTGTCTGGGACTTCATTCCTGAACAGACGTAGCAATGAATATATTGCAGATACCAATAAAAGTTTCAAAAAATCATTTTCTCTTGCCAAAACGGAGTGATTACCATCCAGGACACCTCCCTACATACAGAAGCTGAGTCCACCATTCTAACACGCTCTTAATTTTAAACACAAAAAATGTTATTTCTAATTCCATCCCAACTCCATCTTGTACTCCGAACAGGGAGATTTCCGTCATCAACACTGTGAAACGATGCTAAGGTTGTTGTAATTCAAAATTATGACTCCTTAGATAAGGTTCCCTTTTCAACCCCTAAGGTTGAAGAGATAAGACACTGCTGGGACAATTAAAGTCGCCTCACTGGGTAACGATTCGTTAGCCTAGGCGTAAAAGCTTGTGGGCTAGCTTCATGGCAATTTCTCCGACAGGAAAACCTTGTCGACCTCACAATAACCATTTCCGACACCGCCCTGATTTCCACTCGAAAACAAGAGAAAAGGGAGAAAGAAAAAAGAGAAAGGAAAGTACCTCCAACAGGACCATCTTGAGCAGAACCGGTAGCAATCACTCGCTTCATTCCCTAAAATATACTGAGAAGCTGCACAACATACTCGACAAGTAAAGCTGCAGCACCATCCACTTCTCGAGAAAGTGAATAAAACGTCAAACATGAGTGGTGGTTGATAGCCACAAACCTTGATTCCTTTAGTAACCGCCTTGCTGTTGAATTTAAGCCAATTGTTCTTTTCGCTTTCCTTGGCCGAGTCGAGTTCTTTTCGCTTCATTTCCTTCTTCTGTGCTCTCATACGCCTCCGTTCACGCTCAGCCTCAAATTCCGAATACGAATAGAGCACAATTAAAACGTAAGCACACAATATAACCCAGAAAACATTTCTCACTAACCAGCCATTCCTTCTTGTTAGCTGCTGTCTTTGAAAGCGAATTGCGAGTAGTGTCAAACACGTAGTGCTTTTTGCCAGAATCTGGGGCTGCGCTGAGGTCGGACGGATCGACAATGGTTTTCTGCCCGCTACCTGCAAGGGAAGAACCATTTCAAAAATGAGAAATCTCCGAATTTTTCGATGGTAAAACACTCTTAAAGGGCCTGCGTATTCATTGGCTACAAAAGTAAAAAGGTAAGACTTGGCGGGAAAGATGTGCCATAAAACAGATAATAATTAGAACTATAATCAAAGTTTACGAAAAAAACAAAGACAATAAATTTCGTCGCAGTGAGCAACGAAACTCACTAATGAAAATGACAGCAACACCGGCAGCAGTCAACGAATCAACAACGGCAACGGCTCTGTTTCCGTTCGGTAGAGGCGCCATAACGCGATCTCCAACCTATAAATTTATACATGGAAGTTGTATAGCACTAAAAAATACACTATCAAATGACGAAAATCAAAAGGATTACAAATATAAATGCAGCGCTGCAAAGTTTAGAAAAACTATTAACCTCATATTTCTTCACCGGAGCGCTGACGGGAGCCGAGTCTTGCACAGAACCCGAGGCAGCAGTACTGGCTAATTCTTCCTGGAAAGAAGAAAAGTTTAGCTGCTATGCTGGGTTGAAATCTTCTCACTATTGAGCCGTCACAATTCTTTAATAATTTCAGTCAATGGGACATATACGACTAATTCATCGACCAACTTCAGAATAAAAAAAGTGCGAAAATAATACAAATAAACCTGCAGAGCGATGACTTCTTCGAGGTCAGCTTTAAGTTTCTTCAATTCTTCGTTGTCCGGATCACCAAGAAGAGCAGCCTCCACCTAAACATTTCAAAATGACAAAATTGCAAAGCGAAATTGTCCAAACACAGGAACTTTTTCGCAGGAGGCTTGAGTACATGGATTTCTGTACTGGGCATCATTTTCTGTGAGTTTTGGATATTATCGAGAAAATCTTCAAGAACAGAAAGCATACAAAAGTGCATTTCTGCGGATTTCCGAACGGAAAGGAAACTTTTCAAACGAAAGAAACAAGGCTTGCGAATAATGAACGAACCTGTTGAAACTGCAGTCGATAACTTGCTAACTCTTCGTCCGCCATGTCTGCTGGTCAAATCACTGCAAACCCAACCGCTGATTTTGAAAAATTGAATTCGCTAACCAAAACAAAAACAAACAAACACAAAAATGATGGCGGAAATATACAGCCGCTTAGTTACTATTATGAATGAAACTCGGAAGGCCAATGAATGCAACACATTTCATGTATATTTTCATTTTTTAATTCATTACTCATGTTTTACTTTTTTTCACATTTTTTATTATATTCATTTTCAAATGCAATGCATATATTTATGGTGCATACAAAGGTTCGAAGGTACGAGCAAAAAATCCCCAGACCTTATTTTTTACAGCTTTCTAGAGTTAAAAAAAAATTCGAATCTTCACAACCTAATAACGTTCATCCATTTTTGGAAATCTAAATCTTTGGTGATCTTTCGGAATTGAATTCCGTGTCGATGCATCATTTCCTTTAAAACTATCGCAGATACGCACCCAAAAAACCTAGAGTAGATGCTTACGCAAATTATTCAACAATAATATCAAGAAAACACTAACAAACAAAAAATAACAACAACAAAAAATAAAAATAAAATAATAATTAAACTATAATATCCGTTGTAAGAGGGGGAAAATGAGGAAATTGGTACGTAGAATATCAATAATAAAACGTCATCTATTAAGAGCTAGTAGTTTAAAATTCTGTCTCAGCCACACCCTTCCCCAATCCCTAAGGCACCAGAAATTTTCAATATTCAGATAGTGAAATAGTCGTAGTATGATAAAATGTGAGTAATCTAGGAAAATATGGGGAAAGCGCAGCAGCCGAGTAGGTCACTAGTGGCTGAACAATTTTGGAGCGCGTATTGTCAGTGGAGCGCTCATGCCGCGCCGACCGGCCAATAGCGTCGGGGGGCGGTCCATAGACGCATGCCGAGGGCGTGGCAATAACGACTCTCGATGGGGTTCAGGGGGGGGGGGGTGGGGCGAGTTTTCAGCCACTAGTGACAAATTGATAGCGCGCGAAATTAACTTCTTGCGATATTGCACGCCTAAAGTGTGTGCCTACGCGATTACACAACAGGTTCTAGCATAGTTTTTGAAATTTCAGAACCAACAATAATTCGAGAATATGAATTACCTTGTTCTCTTTTTGCTTTGCTTCTTTTTACCTCATAAGCACTCCTCGCTCCATGTATTTGCGATCGCATTAGGCTTGAAGCCTGAATTTTATCATATAGACCCTTACCTCAGAGAACTGGATGTCATTCTTTCCAGTCGTTTCAATTGTTTTCTTGGCAACAGTCTTAGGCAAATGCTTGCTTAATTTTGCTGCTTGCGCTTGGAAATCTTTGTCATTGTCTGAATACTATTGTGCTTGCTATACTGAAGTATTCAGAAAAGTTTCCGATTCCGTCCAAACTTCGTCTAGAGGTAAGGTTATTCTAGCTGCTGAGCATGATTCTGATGACTGATTCTGTTTTCTAATCTTACAGTCAGTAGATGCAAGTGTTGCGGTTGCTTGAGTCAAGATAATTCTTATGAGGGCCGCGTGGTATAGTGGAAAGAGGCGCTACTCATACCCGCATGGTCGAACGATCGATTCTTGTGTGTGCTAGACAGGCCCTCCATTCCTCCGAGGGCGGGAAAATTAGTGCCATCCTTGTCTGGGAAGGAAAAGGCGCTGACTAGGTATAACGGATGGTCCCCGCTAGTCAGTGTATGTATGTATAGGCCAAATACGCCTTTACCATGTTTTACCATCAATGCCAATTCCTTTACCTTTTCTAGTTTAGCAGAATTCTCATCTACGAGGTTGATCTGCACTGTTGATCGCAAATGTAATGTTAGTTTATCGAATAACGCCGACTTAGGTAGACATGGGTGGATACTTGTAAGTAAGGGTGATTAGTCTGAATCTCCAATTTGGCTTTTAAGAAACATCATCTGCCTGAATAGCGGGGTCTCTACAGTCAGCTCGAAACGTCGGGCTAATAAATATTGAACAACCTCCTAACCAGGTCGGGCGTGGTGCAGTGGTAAGGTGCGCTACTGGCTTCCGCATGATCGAGTGAGCGATCCTCGTCAGGACTGCCCGGATCTCCTATCCCTCCGAGGTCGGGTAGATTATTACTAGGCTTGTCTGGATGGTGGAGACATCCCCTTAACACGTTGACGACCGTGTGACACAATGCGGCGTCACACGTAATAGGCCGCGTGGGACCGTGTGACGCAATGCTGCGTCACAGTTTTGAAATTTACTTTTCTGACTTATCCCGATTTTTTGAGAAATATTTGTCTGGCCACTGTATACCCCATGATTAGAGATCATACTAAACTTCGTTGTCCGTAAAAACAATTTTTAGATTCTGATTTAGTGGAATTTTTGATTGTGCACTAGTTTTCTTTACAAGTAAAAACAAATAATGGTTATTGCAAGAAACCAATAAATGCAAACAAATACCGGTTACTGAAACAAACAAATAAATACAAACAAATATTGGTTATTAGAATAAACAAATAATGAACAATAAACAAAGAAAAATTTACTTTTATTCTGGATAGGGAAAAAGGACATTCTAAAAGCTTCCAGCTGTTATTTTTCTATTTTCATTGCAAAAAAAGGAATAGTCACAATCCCCGATATTACAGGACTGTATGTGTAGTCCTCGAGATTTACTATCCACTTCCATTTTCAAAAAATTCGTCGTATGCCGGCATCATGCCACAGCCTCGGCGCGCTAGAAAATCGGTTGGTCCCACGCGCCAGACACGCGAAAAAGGCGCTGTCGTCAACGTGTTAAACAGTAGCTGGCCACCGCAAGTGATTGTGTTAGTCACGTATATATTACGCCTCAACGATTGTGAATAGAAGGCGAATGCACGGCGCGTTCCAAGCAGACCGATCAACGCCGATCAGTTTACTACTTTTATCACCGAAACATGAAACAAAACAAATCTGGAAACTAGTATACAACAGTGACAATGCATCAGTCCGTCTCGAACACTTCATCAGGGATGTTCATCTTCTTAGCGTAGGCGCGAAGCATGGCTCTATCGGCTTCGGATACCGGTGCTAGCTGGAAGCTCATGATTTTACTGCTTACAAGGAACGAAAAAATACTTTAGCAGAGGTTCCTACCTTGACATGCTCCAGATTCTTTCTCGACAGGAAGGACTCCTTCTGCGAATCCTCAGCTTTGCATTGAATGGCCTCGGGAATACATGATAGTGGGATGCCAAGCTGGAATGTGTAATTGTAGGGTCTCTATTTGGTATTGATTGTCTAGGAATCGCACTTGACCACAGAGGAAAGAAGAGGTCCATCGGGAGTTAAATAAAAGTAAAAGGTAAAGATAAAGTTGTGGATCCGTCCTCCGGGGTTGCTCCACGCATTCGTGCTCCATTAGGAATCGTGGAGGCATTGTGAGTGCCTATTTGGCCTATACAATGACTGCCGGGGCCAGCCGCTGTAGCAAGCCAGTGTCTCTTCCTTCCCAGAAAGAACTGGTATCAATTCACCCGACCCCGGAAAGAGGGAAGGGCTGGCAAGCCGGGGCGGGGATCGATCGCTCGACTGCGTGGGTGTCATATTGACTCCCATGGAAGAGTTGATCAGCGCGAGCGAGGATCGATCGCTCGAATGTGCAGGTGTCGGTAGTGCTTCTTACCGCTGCACCACGTTCGTCTTCATAACGTCAGTAGCGGTACATAGTTCTATCAGTACCTATTAGAAGAGAGAAGGTGAAGCAGGAAGTCCCACAACCCTGTTGTAGAACTTGCTACGGAATGCGGATAGATCTTAACTTTGCACAATCTGGAAGCTCTTTAGGTTGAAAAGAGTACCACTTCAGTGTTTTCACATCTTACCTGAGGTGCCACTTTCCTATTAAAAAGAAAAATCAATCAAGCTCTCGTTCTGCTCTCTTAACACAGCACCGCGCCGCTTTATATGGTGTGAAATAATAGACCGTAGATCATATTGCGGCTTCCGTGAGCAGAACGAAAGCTTTCATTGCGTTTTCTTTTTTGATAGGAAGATCGCACTCCAGGTAAGATGTGAAAACAGTGAAGTGGTATCCTTTTCAACCTAAAGAGCTTACCGATTGGTCAAAGTTAAAATATATCCGAATTCTGTAGCAAGTCCTATTTCAGAATTGTGGGACTTCCGGCTTCACCTTCTCTCTTCTAATAGGTACTGATAGAATTACCTATGTACCGCTACTAACGTTGTGAAGACGCGCTTGGTGCAGTGGTAAGCGGCGCTACCGACACCCGCACGTTCGAGCGATCAATCCTCGCTCGCGCTGATCAAGTCTTCCATTCTTTCGGAATCGGCTAATTGGACCAGAATTGTCTGGGAGGGTAAAGACACTGACTTGGTTCAGCGAGTGGGCCCCGCAAGTCATTGTATGGAGCAAATACTCAATTATCGTAGCTCTGTGAATCTGAATAGAACACGAATGCGTGGCGCTTCTTAAGGGATCGTCGATCCCTTCGCTTTTACTTTGCTTTTATTATATACTTGACTGCTTAATTCTCACCTCCGTGAATACAGACGATAAAATCTTCTCTGTGTCGTTGATAACCTCATGGTGCCAAATGATAGGATGACAATACATGTGCTTGTTCTTCTCGTGTTCCGAATATGGCGATGCCAACATGATGGCAGCTAGAGCCTGCAAGAGCATTTTTCTCCTTTTTTATTCTTTCAGAAACGTTACATTAGATGAGATGGCACCTGTCAAACGCTCCGACTCCACCGGCTAAGTCAGGGTTAACTTCCGCTGAAAATTTGCCTATGGGGGTTATTTAGGGCGGTGATCACGCGTCTGACGTCCGTTTTCCGAATTTTGACCGAGGATCACCTATATTGTCGATCTGGGTGGTCAGGTCAAAATGTGACATTTGGCTCAAACTTCGTCTAGGTAAGTTTTTATGCATGCTGATTTGGTACATAATGTTGGATTTTTTTTTTGAATTGAACCCAATTCCGGCCACTACGGATGATTTGAAGTAAGGGTGGCATGAGCTAAGGTCAGATTAGTGGCGGCGTTAGTAACTACATGAATGGGCCGAGATCTGAGAAAAGCAAATCGGATTCGCAATCAGCATCCCAAATGACTTACCTAGGCGAAGTTTCAGCAAAATCGGACGCAAAAATCAAATTGGTGATATGGGTGGTCCTCGGACGAAGTTCGAAAAACAAATTTGGGAATCGTTATTAGCATGCAAACCGGCGATATTACAACACCAGACTTGCCGCAACTATAAAACGGCGCATTCTTGCGCAGAAACCGCCGCTTCTCCGTATCTTCTTCAAAACTGATTTATTTGTTTAAAAAAGTGTGTATTTGAACTCAGCAGCTTGAGCTCTACCCTTTCATGTACGAATTTCCCATATTCATGGATCTTGTTAACAAGTGATTTTTTACCCATTGATTTTCGGTCCCATGTCCCTTCGGTTCCTCGAAAATCGATGGGTAAAATCGAAATCGAAAATCGATGGGTAAAAAACCGTGGGGTTCCCGTTTGGCATGCGGCGTAAATGAATTGAGGTAGACTTTGTCCGGGCCACCACGTATGGCCCCCAAACACGGCACCTTTCGGCGCAAAAAAGTGCCCCTTCCGCCGCTCTATGGAAACGGCATGTCCGGTACTGTAGTTGGACCATTTGCTGGCCCTGCAAGCGATGAAGGTGGCCCTCGACCGAAATTCAGAAAACGGACATCAGATTCGTGATCACCGCCCCAAATACCCTCCATAGGCAATGTTTCCAGAAAAATTTTGACCTAAGCTCAGTCCGTGGAGTCGGAACCCTTAACACGTTGACGACAGCGCCTTTTTCGCGTGTCTGGCGCGTGGGACCAACCGATCTTCTAGCGCGCCGAGGCTGTGGCATGATGCCGGCATACGGTGAATTTTTTTTTCAAAATGGAAGTGAATAGTAAATCTCGTAGACTACATATACAGTCCTGTAATATCGGGGATTGTGACTATTACTTTTTTTGCAACGAAAATAGGAAAATGATAGCAGGAAGCTTTTAGAATTTCCGTTTTCCCTATCCGGGTGAAAAGGAAATTGTTATTAGTTTATTGTTCATTATTTGTTTATTCTAATAATCAATATTTGTTTGTATTTATGTGTTTGTTTCAGTAAACAGTATTTGTTTGCATTTATTTGTTTCTTGCAATGACCATTATTTGTTTTTGCTTGTAAAGAAAACTAGTGCACAATCAAAAATTCCAGTAAATCAGAAGCTAAGAATTGTTTTTACGGACCACGAGGTTTAGAATGATTTCTAATCATGAGGTATTTGGTGGCCAGACAAATATTTCCCAAAAAATCGGGATAAGTCAGAAAAATAAATTTCAAAACTGTGACGCAGCATTGCGTCACACGGTCCCACGCGGCCTAATACGTGTGACGCAGCATATATGTCACACGGTCGTCAATGTGTTAAGAAGTGCCGATGAGGTTATTCAACGAGCTGCTAACATACCCTCATATCCTGTGGCTGAAGCTCTCTCACCCATTTTCCCTCACCGGCTATGAGAGTACTGAAGCAGCGCGATAAAGATGGTGAATACTTGTACATTTCTAGGAAGATAGTGTACAGGAATTCAGATCTGAAATCAAAATTGATCAAAGATATCAGCAGTGATCTCCAGTTCTTCATCAGTCGCCTACAAACGGTTAATCAGTTCTCGATTTTGATGAGCACGAAGAGAGATGCCTTAGATTATGCAGAACGGCATTATGCAGCTGATTTTATTTTCTTTTATCTGCGAATTTGTTCCGCAAAGCCATCATTAGAACTTTACATTAACCTTTTAATATGTTACGAGTTTGCTGTTCGTAGCATTAAGATAGGTGTCTCCACTTTACCCAGGCTGCATTTATCCATGCAGTGAAAGAAAGGATAAATGCAGCCTGGGTAAAGTGGAGAGAAACCACTGGAATTCTCTGTGACAGAAGGTGCTCGAGGGTGCTCAAAGGAAAAGTATACCGGGCCGTTGTCAGACCAGCACTGCTCTACGGCAGCGAGTGTTGGCCCATAACGAAGGCCCACGAGAGACAAGTACATTCTGCAGAAATGAGAATGCTCAGGTGGGCATGCGGATGGACAAGGCTGGATAGGATACGGAACGAGGACGTGAGAGCGGTTATGGGAACAGCTCCAGTGCAGCTTAAGATGCGAGAGCAAAGGCTCAGGTGGTATGGTCATATTATGAGAAGACCTGATGACCATCCAATACGAAAAGCGCTGGAGTTTGAGGCCCCAGGTAAGCGGCCACGCGGCGCCCCTAAGAAAAGGTGGAGCGACGTGATCAAGAACGACCTCAAGGAAGTCCAAGCTACGCTCCAGGACGCCCTAGATAGAAGTAGATGGCGACTCTCAACAAGAACAGCGGACCCCGCGACGGCGCGGGACTAAACGCTTAGGAGAAGAAGAAGAAGAAGAAGAAGAAGAAGAAGAAGCATCAAGATAGGTGTCTTGCTTAACCTAACTGGTTTGATCCAGAAATTCTGCAAGAAATACGAAAAATATGAAATGATATGGTAGAAACCTACCGTCGACAAGCCTTCTCTATAGAAAGCAGGCATTTCTTGCGGAACATGAAAATGTGCTTCAGATTCGACACTCCGTCACATAGTGACACTAGTCGAGCTTCGAAAGACTGTGTTTTGAGGACACAGAGCACATTTTCCGGTAGATGAGCTCGAAGACAGGTGATAGTCGCTTGGAGTAGAGTACGCACTTCCTGAATAGGGAGCAATATGGTAGTACATCTCTCTGATGACTAACAACACTTCCCACTCAGGGAACTCTTTTTTTTATTACACTTCAGAAAATTTGTAAAAAAAAACTTGAAAAAAAAAACAAAATTTTGAGCGCAGTTGCGGAGAGGAGCAGCGGTATCAGTAGCCTAGTGGCTAACGCACGGTCCTGGACAGGCACGAGACGCGGGTTCGATTCCCTCCTGAGTCGTGGTTTTTGCGATGAATCTAGCATTACCATTACAACACCATATTCTAGTAATAATAATGACAATGATAATAATAACAATAATATAATCATAATAATGATCAAATGAGGTGATTTAAGGATAAGGCTAATTCAGATTCGATAGCATCGAACTGTATTGCTTCTACTACTATGATTTTCCCACAGGGCAAAAAATTGGTTCAACGAAAACGTACGGATTCGCTCATCAACTGTTCGCCAAGAGCAATCGAGAGGTTTGTAAGTGCAGGCGGTTCTCCATAACAGACTGATACGCCTGGCCTGAAACAGCGCAAGGTAAGGTAAAGGTAGAGGTGCCGGCTTTGCCCACTCCCCTGAGGGCATTGTCACTCAATTCAGAATCGTAGAGGCATGGTGAACGCGTATTTGGCCTATACAATGACTTGCGAGAGCCAGCCGCGGTACCAAGTCAATGAATTTACATTGCCAGATAAGTCTGGTACCAATTTACCCGACTACTGAGGGATGGAAGGTTTGGTTTCCTCGGACGAGGATCGATCGGTCGACCGTGGTAGCGGTAGTGCCTCCTACCACTGCACCAGGCGCGCTTTAGGATACAAAATACGATAAGGGTTTCTGATCAGCAGCTACATCGCTTACTGTTCTCCTAGTCAGGTTGATCATTTTTGACTTGTCGATCGATCTCCACGTTCTAGTTCGCGGTCGTCCCCTTCATCAATTGATATCTAGCCCAGTGATTCGCACAGCACGGCCCAGATTCATGAACGGACAAGCGGTCTCCGAAACCGCGGCGCAGCCAGAACCAGGCGGCAGAGTCGATGAGAGATTGCGTTTAGGATAAGTAGACAAAGGTGGGCGCCGTTCGGGCTATATCTCGGGGTTTATTGGAGGTTTACCAATGATGGATCTGGGCCCAGGAATCATCAGTTTGGTTAGAGTCGATCCTACACTTATTAGAAAAATCCCTCACTTATTCCACCAGTGACTTGACTTCTCTCGATTGGGCACTATAAGCAAGAGGTTTTCAGCGCGAAATTTCAAGATGCCCAGTTGGTTGATGTGTTCAAAATCAATTCTGTACAAAGATCCAGTTAGTTATAGTTATAACGATAGTTAAAAACCCCACCGGTGAGCTCATAGACAGACTTTGATGACAGTCATATTGTGAACGCAGACCACATCCGAGCTGAGAAGTAGAGGCCGAGGAAAAGAGTTTCAAACAAACAGATAAAACTAGTCACCAAACCTGTGTAGCATCTTTCCAAACAGTGTACTTCCACATCGAGCTGTATTTGTGTAGAGAACAGTTTTCGGCTGAGCATTCTTTCCCAGCTTCTCAGCAAACTCCAAGAATTCTGCACGTGTGACCTCAGCAACTGCCAACGCCTTAATGTTCATTCTTCTTAGGGCTCGTTCAGACACCGCGCGGCGAAAATGCAAAATCTTAGCGCAATCAATAATTAACGTCATTGATCGAATTTGCCTCCTTCGCGTTAGTGGCGCAGTCCGGTGGCGCCGCGTCCAAGCAAAAAAAAAATGGGCATATAATCACGTGCGGAAGAAATTAATCGAAAAAAGTGAATTTCGTCACAATGTCATCAAATAAGGAATAGCAGCCTTCTAAAAAACCCGAACGACCAGTAAGTTTCCCTACATAAGGCGCCACCGGACTGCGCCACTGATGCAAAAGAGCAAATTTGATCGAGGACGCTAAATATTGATTGCGCTTCAATTTTGCATTTTCCCCGCGCCGCGTCTAAAACGAGCCCTTAGCCATGGTCCCTCATGGTCGCAGAAGCCCAACAACAGGGAACAACTTATGTTGTGAGGGCGATGAGTAAGATTTATTCAAAACTCTGCATGTTTAAACGAAATCGCCTGTAGACATAAATTCTAGTTTTCCGGTGTTTCATGATACGCTCTCCCCAAGGTATGCAGTTATAGACTGTTCGGTTGGGTAAAAGGTCACTGGAATATTTAATTGGTTAATCTCTTGCATAGCAATAGATTCTTTTATGGAAAGATGATTTATTTTTCATAGAATTATAGTCGAACAGAGGAAACGAACGAGATAATGCTAAGGAAGCCAAAGCAGCTTACCTTCTCGTACATCGGTACATAAATGAACGGGTACTGCTCTATATTATACGAATAGATTGGCTCTGGCAACAAGACGAACAGCACGAAATCCTGAGAAGCTGAGATTTACATTTTATAATCTTGAACCCCGAACCGCTGCTGAAGTAGCTCTCTTACCTTTTCGATGGTATAAATACTCCAGTGCGAATTGTTAAGAATGTCGACGGTTTCGAAGTGACCTGATGTCAAAATAAAATCTTTTCTCTTGGTGATCTCTTCAGGATCGACCTTGTAACGCCAAAGTATTGACCATACTCGTGTTTTTCCACGAGGTATATCAGCAGTTCCGCAGATTAGTCGGGAAACCTGGAAAAAATTAAAAAAGTGGAAATTCAAAAAATGGTAAAAATTCAATGCAAAACTTATATATGTATGTACCTCGGTCAATTTCTGATAGATTGTCTGCAGTAGAAGATAGAAAGCGTAGAACTGGAACTGTAGAACCACCAGAACTTTTCCAAGCATTGGCTCCATACCTGGAATTGTGGGTGAGACCGTTTCAACAGTTTCGATCAACAAAGATACCGATTTCAAGCTAAGAACTAGTGAACGAGCAATTGATACATTTTTGTTGAAGAAAAGAGAAGAACAAGAAAGCATCATAACATCTTAGCACATTTGTTGAGTTTTTCACCCTTCTCAATATCATGCTTTTTAGTAATGTCTCCGTTCGTCATGTTTTTTTCTGGCTATGGGAATGATCCCAATGAGTAACTACTTCGAGACTCATATAAATCCTTTTTTCATTTTTTACACGTTGCACCCTGGCGCAGCTTAATATAAATACCTAAACATCTTCCTCTTGCTCTTCCTGGAACTCTCACGAGGTTGGTACTGAAACATATTTACTCGGCTAACGTTGCGGCGGGTTCTCCTTCTTTAGTGCCTCAAAGGAAATGAACCTAACCATGACTTTTCTATCCAAGATCTCCTCAAACCAATCGGGATTTGTGAACATGCGGACACCCTCAGAGAAGGCAAGGAAACAATCAACGACCTCACCTAACCATGGACCATTAAGCTGTCAAACAGTAGCGCAGCGAGGACCAAATCTATCGAACCCTGACTAAAATGCTAGTTGAAGGTATAGTCTGAGTTCCTGGATTATACACAAGCGCTCCCCTTTCCGAGTCGTTTTTACCCTCTCCCGGACTAACTCTCTCCAACATTATTTCTACTGACTAAAAAGGGGAAGGGGTGCGCGTGATGCAGTGGTAAGAGGAGCTACCGACAGCTGCACGGTCGAGCGGTCGATCCTCGCCCAGGCCAACCAAGCATTCCATTCCTTCGGGGTCGGGTAAATTGGTACCAGACTTCTCTGCAAAGGTAAAGACACTGACTTTGAATAGCGGGTGGACCCCGCAAGTCATTGTATAGGCTAAATTCGCATTCACCAAGCCTCTACGATTCTGAGTGAAACACGAGTACATGGCGCATCCTTAGAGGACTGATCAACGCCGATACCTTTACCTTTTCGAAAAAGAGAAAGTGTGGAAAAAGGTCTACTGAGAAATGGCTTGGTATGCCCATTTTCTCTTCCCGAGCTCGTGAATCATTCCTCCACATTACCTTTTTTACCTTTTTGTTCAAACAAGTGAATCAACCTATTCACGTGACAGGCATCAGTGAACAGTTTTCTCGGCTCTACTTGATTTGATTCACGTGAATTTAACCACATCGTATCACATCACTACTTTTCCCGTCACTGACTGATTATATTGATCAACATTAATTATGAATATGATTAAACAGTGACTGTATAATATTACAATTATTATTATTAATTTAAAAATTTAATTAGATGCCACTCTGTTAATCCGTTCCATAATCCCCAGAATAGTGCAAGCGCAATAGCGCGGCTTAGTTATTGATTCATAGATTTGACTTAAGTAATCAAACGTAAATGTCAATTTTTTTGTTAATTTCGAATGATAATGTGTTAATTAAAAAATTATCGAAACGACGAACAATATTCGAATATATGTTTTTTTTTTCATTGGATTTCTATTGATAGTGTTGGGCTGTGTACGTTTGATCCTTAGTTATTGATTCATAGGTTTGAATTAATCGATTTCAACGTCACCATTATTTCAAAGGTGATAGAAAGCAAACGAGAACACAACGAATAGCTATGTAGTGAACTAGTAATAGTAGGAAACGAAAATAAGATGAAGCCGAGGCAAATTAGAAAACTACAAACTCCAATTTTTAATGGTACGTTCTCACTCAGGAACATTTAGTTAATTTACAAAACTGTAGCTAACAGGATATTAAGGATATTATTGTAAATGTGAACTGAATGAGAACCTACTACTAGAAATTGTACTACAGGCGATTCCACAACAAATAGGAGCAACACAAAAAATCCCACTGCCAAATCCTCGGGGCAAGGTTAAAATACACCGCAGACATTATGTTTGGCAACAGTTTGTAGTCAGTTAACTGAATTATCGCTACAATTAACGTGAAATTCTAGTCTTATTACCGCTTTTTGCGGGTTACTATTGTATATTTACACTGGAATATGGCTTTGTAATGGTGGTGCTAGGTTCATCGCAAAAATCGCATGCTACAATTATTTGTCCACTGTTTCAATCAATCAAGTAAAAGTTTGAGGTTCCGAGCTTTCGAAAACGAAAAATTACAAGGGAGTAACCACATATGTGGTAAAGAAGCAGAGTAGGTATCAAGGTAAACCTGCGAAGTGCAAATGCACGAAAAGTTCGAAAATGAATGCACTGTACTGCATATCACCTCTCGAAATGCGTCATTACGAATCGATAGCGATTCGGAGTCACCCGCGCCGAACTCTGATGTTGAGAAAGATTCGCTCGCAGATGAACCAGATCACTGTATAAAAAGGCTGGTCGGAAAATGCTAATTACATGAATATTATTGAGGAGCGGCCGACTCAACTACGTAGGGTAATCTTTTAATTAATGATATGGCGACCTAAATTCGTGAAATAGATTGGAAGAACAACTGCAGTTCAGTGTGGTAGTGCGCAAATAAATCTTGCATACAGTGGGTTGAGTTCAACGTAATAATTACTTATGGATGCGTTGTTCCGATGAAATCAGGTCAAGAAAATCTTATATGAGCTGAGATTCTTCCTCCAACTCTCGCCTACGTATAAGGAAGTGTTGTTGATAATCATAAATCAATGATAGTCAGTTACTAAGCAGTAGTCGTAGTCGTTAGTAGTAGTAGTTGTAGTCTTTGTGGTGGTAAAATATCTTTCCCAAATGTCTTATTTTGTTATTATTTTTATACTACGAGTCTCTTGTCTAGGATCGCTATGTTTCTTTTAGCTAATGCATTTGTTTTTTACAGCACTTCTATGATAGGCGTAAATAAATAAATAAATAAATAAATAAATTGTTTTCAGATTTGTATGTTCGGATTTTCCATACTCGCATGTCAGATCGAGCAGGTTTCTGTGGGACAATGACAAGACTTTTGAATATAAGGGAAAGATAATAGCGAATATAAGACGTGAAGGTCTGATATTTCCTTTCGGGTGCTTATTTTATTATAGACTACAACCTCGGAGTAGTAGAACAAGAATTGTAATAGAGCAGAGGGGTTGGCACTTGTGGCACTATTCATTTGTAGCCCTCTAGCCCTCAAATAAACTTTTCCTTTTCAATTTTGTTCAAATTTCGCCTAATATAAGACGTGAAGGTCTGATATTTCCTTTTGCTTATTTTATTATAGGGGTGAACTGAACACGAATCGGCTTTGCTGAACACGAATCGGCTTTCCGGATTTCGACCGGAGACCACCCACATCACTAAAGGTGGTCCAGTTAACATAACCGATCCCCGACTTCGATGAAATTTCGTCTAGAATCTTATCTAGCATGCTCATAGAGATTTTGATGCTTGTTTTTCGAATTTCGATCGAAGACCACACATACAGTAGCGGTCAAAAAGATATGTCACTTTTCATTTTCATTCAAAAATAGCTCAAATCGAAAAGAACCTAATACCAATTGATAGTTCTGAGTACTCTATTTAAAAATATGTTGAAACATACCACTTTTACTAATTCTCTGTTTTTTAAAAATATTTTTTAGTGATTTTCATATGCTATTTTGAACAAAAATATCTCAAAAATCGCTGGGTATAGGATCAATCTGAGATAATACTCTGATAGAGAATGATCTAGTTATTATAATGTGCTACAAACGTTTGATTCAAATCGCCTCTGAAACATAGATTTTTTTGAGCAAACTTTTTGGTGGTCAAAAACCGGTCAAATTTTAGGACCATGTTTTAAACAAAATTTCATGTCTTCCTTACTTTTCGAAAAATTCAGACCAAATTTGAAAGTGTTGTAGAGGATGGTATTCTCTTTAGAATAGTTGTTTTTATTTTGAAACTGGTTCTCTATTTTATGAGAAAATTTCTTTTAAAGTTGCGATTGCGTAAATTGTTGTATCTAAAAAAGTTCAAGAGGAACCGACTCAATTTTTCCCAGGTTAATAGTAGATTTGTAGTTCTTTCAATATTGCACGTAAGCTAGAATAAATCAAAGTTTTAATAAAAATATACCGCTTCGACTAACACACGCTGAGGGCGTCGTCACTACCAGTACATTGTATAAGGGCGGGCAAAGGCGCGTACAGCGTATGTTAGTCAAAGCGATATATTTTTAGAAGAACTACGAATTATTCCAGCATACATACAGTATCAAGAGTACCGTAAATGTACTATCAAATGAGAAAAACTGAAGTCGATTCCTTGTGAACTTTTTTGAATATAGCACTTTACGCAATTTCAACGTTAAGAGGAATTTTCTCACCAATTAAAAGAAGAGCTTGAAAACAAAAACAAAACCTTCAAAGAGAAAATCGTTTCCTATCACATGCTCAAATTCGGTGTAATTTCGTTGAAAAGTCAGGAAGATATAGAATTTTGTTTGAAACATGGTCCTAAAATTTGACCAGTTTTTGACCACCAAAATGTTTGCTCAGAAAAATCTATAATTTAGCGGCGATCTGAATCAAATGTATGTATCACATTATATTAACTAGACTATGCTCTATCAAATTATCATCTCAGATTGATCCTTCATTCAGCGATTTTTGAGATATTTTACTTGGAAATAGCATATGAAAATCACTACAAAATATTTCTAAAAGATACAGAATTCGAAACAACTGTATATTTCGACATATCTTAAGATAGAACCGTCAGCACTATCGAATGGTACCAGGTTCTTCTCGATTTGAGCTATTTCTGTATAAAAATGAAAAGTGACATATCTTTTTGACCGCTACTGTATCGCTGAAATTCGTGTCCAAATCGAAGCTATCGATTCGGCTAAAACTAGGTTATTTTGGATGCTGATTACGAATCCGATCACTTTTTCGCAAATTTCGACTGATTTTGGCAGATTCTGGTAGGTGCTTGGTACTTTCGTTGAAAAAATCTTTGACCACTGGAATATAATAGTAAATGGAATATTGCCTATGAGAGAATATGAATGAGACTCGATACAAGACTCGAGGGTCTGATTCGTCCTCTCAGGTGCTTATTTTATAGTGAACTACAACTCCGGAGTAGAAACAGGAAATGGAGCACAGCGAATGCGAACTTGTCGTGAGTTCAGGTGTGTCCGTATTCTCACACAAGCATCTTTAATGACGCCTTGTTTTTCGTACCTTCACCAATGGAGCTGTCACCAGTGGCTTTTTTTTAAATTTTCTACCTCCTTGGGGTGTCCGTTCCGTGAGTTTTTTCTAATTTTTTTCAGAACGTTTCTTCATTAGTTGACCGATAGTTGATCATAGTTTCTGTGAATTTTTGGTGCTAAGAAAAGCGTTCCCCGAGACCTTTTTGTACTCACTAAAACTGGCTCCCTAAAACAGGTCACATTAATTTATAGTGAGTACTCTTCAGTTTAGGAATGAGGCCTCAGTAAATTGTTTCTTTCAGATGCACGGTCGAGCCCGCATAACGCCGAGTTTTTTCCCCTATGAACAACCTTGTGTCGAAGTTTTCTAGTAATTCTCCGATTTGTTCTCGCCTATTTTTCACTAAGAGCTTCGACGTTTGGTGTGTTGTGAAGTTACTAGGTTAATGACAAGAACTGAAACGTCCAGATGGCGGTTATTAAGAAATCTCCCATTGTATGTAGTGTGCAAAACATCGTCTTATTCTTGTTTTATTGTTTTTCCTGCTTATTCTTCCTCCTCCGGAATAGAAATTTGCGAGATTAAGAGGTACTTACATTGGCAAGCGTGATAATGGTCCATACTGATGACCCCTTTTTCACTTTTCACGTTCACTTTTCTTTTCTGTTCTTCTTTTCCTTTTCGAAGACATTTCTTTTTCACTTCTTTTCGAGATCCCTCTAGCATAAGGTGCTCCGTGCACCGTTAAGATAGTGCACTGGGTGTCGGCAGAAGACCGTCTAGGTAACATCTGCCTATTCAGCATCGATCTTTACCCTACTGATCAGCTGATAACGGCGCCAGATGGAATGGATAGTTTTGCACGGTGACGTCGGGTCTTGTTTTCCAGCGATCGGGTCAGTAACTATCTTCAAGAAACTTCTGAAATAGTTTTTTTTTACTAATTTATAGTATTTATTATTGTATTTATTTAGTTATTCATGTATTCTTTGTATCGCCATTTGTACTTCCAAGCTTAGGAGCCGTAGTGTAAGCGAACCAAAGATTTCAGCTCATTTCGAAAATTCTTATCGACTGTCGTGTTTCAGCTAGTTGTTTCACATTGTATGATGCTTTTACCCTTTTTTCACCACATATGGTGCTCTTCAACCTATGCTACTGACATCCGTCCGGTCAATCGATCGATCCTCGCCCGAGCTAGCTAAACCTTCCATTCCTCCGTGGTATGGTAAATTGGTACCAGACTGGTGAAGACATTGACTTGCTGTAGTGGCTGGCAACGGCATTGTATAGCCCAAATAAGCATTCGTCATGCCTCTACGATCCTGAATCGAATACGAACCCGTGGCGCATTTTCAAGAAACTGGCCAGCGACGACACCTTTCCTTTATTTAAGAATTTCTATGCCTTTCACGATCTGGTCGCCCTTCCTGTAGCCGTGAAATCCTCTGTTGTGGTAATGTCGCAAAATCGTTATGTACCAACTTGTTCGAACAAAGTGAATTTCCAGCACTGTTCAGTTTAGGACACTCCAATGTTCGAGAAGTTCTTTTCTCGCTGAAATTTCGCCTGGGAATGTTGTTTGGATTGCAGATCACGAATGTCAAGCGCCTTTCCACCTGGATCGCCGATTTGTCTGAAACTCGTCTACAGGAGTTATTCGTGATGCCTACTGTGATGTTTTTATCAAACATCCGGTCGAAGATCTATATTTTCCATAAGGGTGGTCCAGCAAAAATCACTTGTTGCACTGAAATCTCGTCTAAAGGCATTACTTCGCATTCTGATGAGGATCCGTAAATGAACATCACCTTCCAAATCACAGCCTCTAGCGCGGGTGGAAACATTGCTTCTTTTCAAGAAAATTCAAGAAGGTGAAGAGTTCGGTGCCTCTCAGCATGCCGGCACGGGACGATCTCTCTCCTGCTAGAGAGACACGAGCATACAACCCCTGGTGGCAATTTTCCTGAAGGAATGGAAGACTCGGTTATCCAGGGCGGAAATCCATTGCTCAACCATGCAAGTGTCAGTAGAACCTCTACCATTGTAACCAATGTAAAAGTAATACCATAGATTGAGTTTCGACGTGTAAATAGTAAATATTTTTCTCTATTGACGCTCTTTCTAGATTCTCTTCAGTCGAAACTTTGCGTTTTTTATTCAAATTTCAATTCGAAACCTTTCATGTCTTCAATCCTTCGTTGTGGTTATCGTAGTGCAAAGCGTTCCTTCTTTGCTTTCGATTGTTGTTCACTGTACAGTCGTACTCGTTGTTGATTATGCGCATGAATCAATACTGTACATCGCACGGAAGAGCAACTGTTATCAATAACCCTTTGCTGATTTGTGAGTGTCTGATTGAATTACTGTTGATTTCCATATCTCTGGGTACCGCAACCACTGAAGTTCACGGAATATTAACTGTTTACCCTCACATTTCCAATTTGTATTACCCTCTCCATATAATTTTACGTTGTGGGACAAGCTTGTACATCGTATCTCCTGATAATTCTTCGATTTCTAATAAGCTTATCTTCTTTCACTCCGAAACAGTTTCTGTCGTACTCCGCATTCATACTTGCCGTAGGCTGTTAACTGACTAGTAGTTTCCTTTGTCTTTTTGTTTTCGGGATAACGTTAATCTGTGTTCTACTCTTGTAATTAAAAATCTTTTTAAGCTCCATATCAGTGCTCGTGAGGTAAGCATGGACTTCGCTGCCGTATTCGAGATGACAGCACTAGATTGGGTGCTGCTCGTACTGCTAGCTGTACTCTTCATTAGATGGCTGAAACGACGAGCAGAGCCAGAAATCACTCCTCCCAAGCCGCGCTCGGTAAGTCATTCAATAATTCTCTCCTTTATAGTCGCCTTGTTTTGTTCATGAAGTTCTCTGGTGTTGTCACGCTTTGTTGAGGTACACCACAGCCAAGGTTATATCCCCCAGAACTTTTCTAGTGGATTACGATATCATTCCTAACCGAAATGTAGTGTGCGCAGCTTCCTTCCATTCCACTTTCAACCAGTACTGTGATTTTCACAAATTTCCGCCATCAATTGATGTGATCGGGTCTGATGCTGATACCGTCAATCCTTCCTGCTATTCTAAGCATGGCAAGGATCCGGATGAACCTTGATTATAGAAATCATGAGCCCTGGCTCCTAACATCTCCGCAATTCCGCCCTATTTGCGGTAAATCTATACGCAGCGATTTGAACGCTCTCTTCTTTCATTTCGGCTCTGAACTTTTGTGTTCTTCAGTTCTTAGACCTCTACAGGTAGTTAGACGAAATGATATCGCTCGATCTCACCATTTTCTACTCCTTAAAGGGCTGAAGGCAGTCCATGGTTTGTCAACTGTCCATTTGCGCCGCTAAAAGTGAAATTTGTGCAAGCATTTTTTATAAATTGCAACGAGCGTCGGAACAAACCGCCTTCAAAGATGTACGTCTCTTCAGGGTTTCAAGGAAAGCTACGCCCTACCTTTCTGTACAACGATACCTGTTGAATTCATCTCTTCAAATCCTTAGTTTATTAGTGTCATTTAATAGTTGAGCAATGTTCCTTTGTTTATTCTGCTTTCACATTTGCTATCGCTTTTCTAATAAGTTTAAAGTTTACTTTTTTGAAGGACATCATTATCTTAGGTGCCCCCACTTCCTAAGCAGGACATGACTCTCGATGAGCTTCGAAAATTTGATGGCGTTCAGGATGAGCACATTCTCTTCGCACTTAATGGCACGGTAAAATTTCTCATTTTCGAACTGTCTCTTCTATTTTGAGTTCTAACCAGGATTTTCCAAGATTTATGACGTCACGCGTGGAAGCAGTTTCTATGGCCCGGGTGGTCCGTACGGAGCTTTGGCCGGTAGGGATGCTACAAGAGCCCTGTCCACCATGAATGTAAAGGATGTGCGAGATGAATGGGACGACCATGAAGGACTAACGGCTGACGAGAAGGTGTGTTTTCAAAGATCTTTAGTATTTACCTCCGGGCGCATGTGGTGCAGTGGTAAAAGGCAACACTGACACCCGCATGGTCGAGCGATCGATCCACGTCCTTGTTATCCAGGCCTTCCATCTCTCCGTGGCCGGGTAAATTGGTGCCTGACTTGTCTGAGAAGGCAAAGACCCTGACTTGTTATAGCGGCTGGCCCCCGCAAGTCACTGTATAGGCCAAATGCGCATTTATTTATTTATTGTGGGTGCCATATGGCACGAAATAAAGATAAACAAACAACAACCAATTAAAATAACACAACCAAACAAACAAGTACAACTTCTTCTTCTCCTAAGCGTTTAGTCCCGCGCCGTCGCGGGGTCCGCTGTTCTTGTTAAGAGTCGCCATCTACTTCTATCTAGGGCGTCCTGGAGCGTAGCTTGGACTTCCTTGAGGTCGTTCTTGATCACGTCGCTCCACCTTTTCTTAGGGGCGCCGCGTGGCCGCTTGCCTGGGGCCTCAAACTCCAGCGCTTTTCGTATTGGATGGTCATCAGGTCTTCTCATAATATGACCATACCACCTGAGCCTTTGCTCTCGCATCTTAAGCTGCACTGGAGCTGTTCCCATAACCGCTCTCACGTCCTCGTTCCGTACCCTATCCAGCCTTGTCCATCCGCATGCCCACCTGAGCATTCTCATTTCTGCAGAATGTACTTGTCTCTCGTGGGCCTTCGTTATGGGCCAACACTCGCTGCCGTAGAGCAGTGCTGGTCTGACAACGGCCCGGTATATTTTTCCTTTGAGCACCTTCGAGCACCTTCTGTCACAGAGAATTCCAGTGGTTTCTCTCCACTTTACCCAGGCTGCATTTATCCTTTCTTTCACTGCATGATCTAGGGTACCATCCTTTGACAACTCAGTTCCGAGGTGAAGTGGTCCACCCTCTCTATGGCTTCCCGGTAGCAGTCGACCACTGGTTCTGAGCCTCCCTCGGAGCTGAAAAATTTGGTTTTCCTCACGTTCAGCCGGAGTCCATTTTTGGCCAAGGCCTTCTGCCATTCTTGAACCCTACTCTGCAGTTCTTCTCTGTTATCCGCTATTAGGGCTATGTCATCCGCATAGAGGATGGTCTTGAGTGGATCTTTCACCAGGTGGCTAACCATGCCATCAAGCGTCAGGATGAAGAGGAACGGGCTCAGTGCTAATCCTTGGTGCACACCAACCGCGATATCCATCTTCTTTGTGTGTCCGTGCGGGGTGCGTACTCTTGCTCTAGATCCGGCATACATGTCCCTTATTATTTGGATCAAGTACTCAGGCACCTCTCGTTCCCGCAGAGATCTCCAAAGTACTTCTCGAGGTAGCCTGTCGTACGCCTTCTCCAGGTCAAGGAATGCCAAGTAGCAGGTTTCGCGCTTCTCTCGGTATTTCTCCATTACCTGCCTGGCAATGAAGATTGCATCCACAGTAGATCTACCCGGCATAAAACCGAATTGCTCCTGTGAGATGGGGACCATTTTCCTAAGCCTGCTATCCACCATCCTCTCAAAAACCTTCATGGTATGGGATATTAATTTGATTCCTCTGTAGTTCGAGCATTCCATCGCATCGCCCTTCTGCTTGAAGATCGGTACGATGATGCTGTCCCTCCAAGCCTCAGGCATCCTACCCTCAGCTGTGACCTTGTTCAGGAATCTCGTTAACCAACTTATTCCATACCCCTCTAGCACTTTCCATATCTCCACAGGCACTCCGTCTGGTCCAACTGCCTTGCCAACCTTCATGTTCTTCAGAGCACTCTGCACCTCCACCTCCGTCCAAAGCTCTATAGGCCCTTCCACCGGTTCCATTTCAAGGACACTTTCTCGGGGAAACTCTTCATTCAGAAGCCCTTTGAAATACTGTTCCCACCTGGCCTTGACTTCCTCTGGCGCTCTTAGCACAGTTCCTTCAGCGCTCTTCACGGCCCTCGCTACTCTAACGTCCAATCCTGCCCGATGTCGAGCTTTTGCTAAGCGGATGGCAAATTTTTCGGCCTGCGGTTGTTCCAGTTTCTCGTACAGGCCATCCATCTCTGCATTTTTCGCCTGCGTCACCGCCGCCTTCGCACGCCTTTTATTCTCCCTGTATTTGGCGAGATCTTCCGGTGATCTAGACGTCTGCCACTTTTTGAACGCCTTTTTCTTTTCTCTCACCGCCTTCTGAACTTCGTCATTCCAGAACCAAGCAGCCCTGTCACCCTTCTGTCCGCCCTTGGTTTTACCAAGTATTTCTCTAGCACACTGCAGGATGGTTTGCGCCGCCTGACGCCATGTCTCGTTAACTGGCCCATCCGGGTTCGGAAGACCAGTTGCTAACACTTTCCTTTTGAGCTCGCTCCTCACAGGACCTTTCAGTTTCCACCAACGGATTTTGGGTTCAGCCCTCTCCTTCATCTTAGGAGGTAGCAGAACACCCAGGTCTGCGACAAGCGGCCTATGTTGCGTTGCGACGTCTTCGCCGGGGAGCACCTTTACGTCCTTTACTGCTTTAAGATCCTGCCTTCGCACCAAGATATGGTCGACTTCCGTTCTACGACCTCCGCTGCAGTAGGTCGTCTTCTGGCTCTCTCTCTTGGCGAAGAACGTGCTGCAGATTGCCAGGTCGTGGGCGACAGCCAAGTCCAGAATTCGTTCACCGTCTTCATTTTTGGCACCAACTCCTCTTCCTCCATGCACCCTCTCCAGTCCTCTACGGCCGGTCCCTACATGACCATTCAGATCTCCCGCAATGGTGAGGAAATCGTCGTCAGGGACAGATCTGATAACGTCGTCCAGTGTCTCATAGAACTCATCTTTATCCTTCTCGGGGCAGCCGGTCTGAGGTGCGTAAACTGATATTATTGTCCAGCACCCCTCCTTCACTTCCATCCTCAGGGACATGATCCTATCGCTGACCCTTCGAACAGCGGACACCGAATCTTTGATAGACTCCGAGATCGCTATGCCTACGCCGTTCTTTCTGCTGTCTTCACCCTTGTAGAAGAGTTTGACTCCGTCTCCAATTTCCTTGGCCTTCTCTCCCTTCCATCGAGTTTCTTGCAGGCACATGATCTGGATGTTCTTTCTTCTCATCAGATCGGCAAGCTCTCTGGCCTTTCCACTCAGCGTTCCTACGTTGAGCGTTCCTACTCGAACTAGCCTCTTTAGCCGAGGTCGTCCGTTCCTCGGTAGCCCTCGCTTACTGTCCGCAGGGTTCGGGCGGGGATCCTGCGCGCCACTTCCGGGTGACGTCCTAGCATTCACTCTATTTTCTTGGCAACTTTCAATCATATTTCTGTGACAGGGTTTGACCATCAGCCGGCCTGTCAACCTGGGCCTGACGCTGGAATCGTTGCCATTTTTGCTGTTCTTGCACGGCATGGCTTTTTGCCTCAGTATGTCACACAGATCCACTTCGCGTTGCTCCAGAGCGTCCGCAAACTCGCTCGAGCGACCTGACAACATGCCGACACCTGGCATCTTCAGACTAGCCTGCCTACCTCTCGATGTTTCCTTCTTGCATCGAGCAGGCTATGCCCTCACCTTCTAGGGCCTGTGTCCATCGGCGGGCTCCTCTAGAAGGGCCTCTCGCCGGAACTCGTTGGTCCGCGATCAGCTCACCCCAGACCAGCTGGGGAGTTTCCAGTGGCACCAACTAGGAGGAGCGGACCTCGCCACCAAACAAACAAGTACAACTAAACGACAAATTTAGAAACATGCCATCTGAAAGTTTCAAATTTCATCTTCCAACAAGGAGGGCGCAGTACACGATTGAAACTACTATTTGAACTACTATTTACTCTACTATTTGAATGGAATACGAATGCGGCGGCGCATCTTCAGACGACTGATAAACGTCGACACCTCTATTTTTACCTCCAATAAAATATTGAACGAACAATTCCATTTTACTCAACTTCCTCCATCTGTTTTTGTTTACAGGAGACGGCGAATGAATGGGAAGCGTCATTCAAGTATAAATACCCAACAGTTGGTAAGCTTATCAAGGAGGATGAGGTGCGCGTCGACTACGGTGGCGCTTTGTCAAGTACACAGGCTTGAGGAAGCCGGATTTATTCCGATGAACTCACTGGTGAATTGATGCGGTTAGATTGTAACACTCCTTTTTGTCACTTAATTCACTTTGTTTGACTTAATACGTTGTCCATAATCGATCCGGTATTTATTCCTTTTGTTCATAATAAATTTTCTATGTAATTGTCGTAAGTTTCATTTTTTAAAACGATAGTTCGTTTGCATACTATTTAGTGCTGATCATAAGCGGAGTGATATAGAACCGCTGAACGTGTATCATTCCCGCAGGCTATCATGGCTTTCATATATCCGTTCCATGCGCCGTCACTGCCGACGAAATGGGACGATCCTGTTTGGGTTCACGAGATATGTCCTTCTACAGAGCATGCGTTGTTGGCTACCCTTGAGCAGAAGAGAACTAATCAGGTAGGTAAACGTTATACCTCGAAAGGGTAGGCAACAAACACCGATAATGTTCCATCTTCGCCATCCGACACTTAATTAAGAAAGCCAGCTAAGCAATGGGGGCAGACCTCTTAAAATGTGCTTACTCCTACACATAATGGGGCGAATGGTATAGTGGTAAGAGGCGCTACTGACACCCACACGGTCGAGCGATCTATCCCGCCTGGGCTAACCAAGCCTTCCATCCTTCTGGGTTCGGGTAAATTGGTCCCATGCTTGTCTTGGAGGGTGAACATAACTGACTTGGTATAGCGACTGACCTCGCAAGTCATGTATAGGCCAACTACGCATTCACCAACGATTCTAAATTGAATACTAACGCGACGGCGTGTGTTTCGGGGACTGATCAAGCCGACCCCTTTACCTTTCCCTTTCCGAAAAAGAGAAGGTGTGGAAAAAGGCCCATCGTGAAATTGCACGACATACCCCTCTTCTCTTCCCGAGCTCACGAATCATTCCTCCACACTACTTTTTCACTTTTTGTTCGAACAAGCGAATCAACCTATTCAGGTGAAAGGCATCAGTAGAGAGTTTCTCGGCGAGACTCGAGAGTTGCGCATAATAAATTTTCTCCGACGTTCCTAAGGGTTAATCTCAATATCTGCTGTCGCGCCAGGCCTAGTTACCATGGTCGTATCCTCCATTAGATGAAATCATGCCATAGTTGCTTTTTTTTACAGTTTTTATTGATCGAAGATACATATGATGAATTACCTAGTCTGTATTTAGCCCGTTTAGCACGATGTTCCTTCATTATATGGTTTACCTTAGTTCATGTTGGTACATAGTGTTATAATGTTGTACAGGATGTTACACGCCGTTTTCCAATGTTGTGTATATAACACCGTCGACAAATAAAGTCTTCTCCCCCGTTGTGCGTCGTAGAAAGCCAGAGTTCTTGCCGTAGAATATCGGAGGCGAAAATGGCGTTTTGGATTTCGCAAGGCACCAGGGTAGCCTGTCTTGCGAAAGAGCCGGGGTCATGGGACCACTACTCCGGCTATTCACGACCGTGGCACCCCAGGTTGCGTCACCTTGATTATTATTGGCTATACTATAGTTACCCACCCTATTATTCGTTGAAGAGCTAGCGAGAGGTGTTTTGAGGTTTCCTCGGCCTCGTTCAGTTTAGAGCTTATTTTCCTCCGCGTGCCTCCTTATCGGTTAGGTGCTGTAAATATCATATCAATTATTCTTAGGATTCATGTGTACGTTGGTAGTTCCCATGAGCCAGATCTTTCGTCAGCCTCATTCACATTTCGTCACGTTTCTTATACTTCTTGTTCTAATCAAGTTTGGTTCTAAATTGCCGTATGTTCAGGCTCTTGTTAGCTGATTTTTGTCCTTGGAACCCGCTCCTGGCCCGTTCGGTAGGGTAGTATGCTTCTCCAGTCATAGCCAAATGTGGTTCTCGGATCCTTTCCTGAAAAGCATAGTGTCTAGACTAATTTTAGTCTATGTGGCCGAACTTCGACATTGGATGGATCTGCTGCGCATTGTTTAGATATGTAGAGGTTAAATTTCGTCTCCGAATACCTTCCTGTAGTCCTGTTGGGCATTTAATCCGGTTTCTCCGTCGTCAATTGTTGGCTCGGATTTCGTTCCGTAGGGCCTACTGGGCCAAGATTGGTTTCGGGTCTTTGTTGCTAAATCCACGTTATGATCACTTACAAGAATACCCTTGTGCTGCTTTATATATGTACCTTACAGCCAGTTGTGGTTCCGGGTCCTGGCCGTCAAGCTTTTTTGCACGTTTATCTAGGGTTGGCAGCCGAACCATCTCATGAGGAACTCTTCAAGGGAGCCTTGATTTTCATATGGATTTGGATTCTTGAATCGGTTCCAGAAGTTGGGTTGTTGAGGCTATTTGAGGTGCCTGTTGCTAAGTAAAATTTTTCGTTAGCGGTGTGGACTATAACTAATGATGTCTATAGTCATATTTTGTTCCTGGATTCCGTTTCAGAAGGCCTGTCGTGCCGGGGTATTCGTGCTGTTGAGCCAGTAGGCATAAAGATGGGGCCGTATGCTCGTATCACTCGAGATGGCTAGGGGATGGGGATCGCTCCCCGCCATGATTGAAGTTGGCCCGCGTGGCCTGTGCTCTTACTCGCCGGCCCCTCCCCTTACCTCGCCCACTCCAGAGTTGGGGATAGACGAGCATACGGCCCCTGAGGCCGTACGCTCGTCTCTCCCCAACCCTGGAGAAGGCGGAGCAAGGGGAGCATCGGACGAGTAAGAGCAAGAGCAGAGGCCATACGGGCCGACTCCAATCATACTCGCCCGTTGCTCCTCAAACCCCGCCCACTCTCGAGTTGGAGAGACACGAGCATACGGCCTCTGAAATTGTATTCATATGCCTATAAATTCTCATGAATTTCTGTAGTTCTTAGGGACTTTTGTCAGGCACACGCTATTTCTGTTTTTATTGCATTCTTCTTGGTGAAAATTGAAGACCTTTGTAAAGCTTCGTCGTTATTTGATGCGAGATTTTTACAAAACAAATTCATTTCAGTTCTTAGTGCTGCTATTGCACATTGAACGGCTGAATGGCTTCTGAAGCCGATGTGAGTGGACCGAAGCACTATGGTCAGAAGTGAGTTGCTATTCATTATCTTTTGCTTCCTGAAAGACTGTCCTGTGGTTATTGCGCATCCTAAATTTGGTTGTTTTGTACAAAACACAATATATCTATGGATATTACCTCGCCCACTAACTTCCTGAGTTATTATCTATTCATGAACGTAAGTGTTTTTAAGAAATTAAGGACTGAATAATTGCTAAAACCATGTCGTTGTCCATTGGCTGGGTTATTTATGTCCGTGCTGTAGTTCTAAGTCTTGAACGGCCAATAAATAGATGAGCAACTAGAATAACAGGAAGAGCATCTTAAGCCCCTGATGTACTCCGTTGCCCGTCGCCAACAGGAAAACGCGGCGACGGTCTGCGTCGTCCAGCGACGGCTCATCTTGACCAAAATTCGAAAAACAACCTTAGAATCGTTATGAGTATGTACAGTTACCACCCTAGACGAAATTTTGACCAGATCAGTGATACTTCCTGCATCACACAGATTGCTTCTGCAAGTAGCATGGGCGGTCTCCAGGTAAAATTTGGAAGACGGATACCAAATTCGTGATCCGCACCTTGGAAAGCCCGCAAGGCTGTGTTTATCTCTGATTTTATTTGTAGTTCTGGTCTTTTATTGTGATTTTTCGGACTTTTCTCCGGTTTTATGTCAATGTCCTCTGATACAGTGTCATTTTATAGCTTTCTTTTGTTGTTTCGAGATTCTGTATCTTTTTCCTTTTCGGTTAAATTGGAAAAACGAATGTGTAATAAATTCACTTCAGTAGAAATTTCTCCTTCAATTCAATCTTGAATTTAAAAATTTATATTGAATGCACTTCATTTTTTGAATTTAGATTTAGATAAAATTTGAAATTGAATATGATTCAAATTTAAATTGAATATAAAATTCGAATTGGCTTGAATTCAATTTTCTTATTAATTTCTTAATTTTTAAAAACTAAGTTGAGGCGAAAAAACAGCAAAAGAAAGCTTCGAAATAATGTAATTCAGCAAACACTGGCCTAAAACGAGGAAAAAGATAGAAAGTGCAATTGAAGAATCAAGCATAGAAAAAATTGGAAGCAAACACAAAAAAATGTTAAAATCCAACAGCGGTCCATGTCCGTCGCTGGCCATCGCTTGCCGTCGCCGTCGGTTGGTCACTGGAAGCGTGGCATGCGGACAACTGCCCCATTGACTGCAGTTCGCTGCGACAGAGTATCAGTTGCCCAGCCCGTCGGCGACGGACGACGCGAGTATACAAAACCTTATCCTGTTGTGGGCTCAGTATCGTGGTTGCTTGATGGAGTTTACGACGTCATATAGGAAATCCGTTTTGCTTCCCAAGTCTTTCTTGGTTTATTGAGACTATGTGGGTCTCTAGCTTATGTTCGCGCTTTCATGTGCGGAATATGTTTTTTTTCTTTCAGAAACAACAAAGGAGAGGACCGCGTCAATGGCAAAGAAATGTTGGCACAACAATCGATTAATTGGTTCTCTCAAAATCAGGAAGATCGCCTATTGGATCAGTACTATCATCAAAATCGTGGCGATAAGGTTTGCAGTAGCTTCCTCCGTTTTGTCTTTTTTCATTATTGATGTTGAGAGCAGCGAATTGTGGAAACGTACGTTTGTTTTCCTCGATCTCATTTTTCATATTTCTTTTACAGAGATTGATGATGTCGTATTCCATTGGTGATTTTCCCATAAAAATGGATGGCACCGAGTTCCTAGTAGACGTGAGATTCTTAGTAAGTTATTTTAATTTCATGCCGTCTAGAAATTCGAACTTTTCAACACATTCAACGCTCTTGATCTAAATTTCACTGTAAAGGTAAGAATTTGCCAGTATTAGATAAACAATAGCTCAGAAATCTGGTAAGTGGTTACATTAGAATTCTTTCGTCCTGGCGTAGACATCTATCTGCTCTGGAGAAAAATTTAGAGACGAATGTTCCCTCTTCGCAGGTCTTCTCTTTACTAAAAACCAAGAATGGGAGATCTGCATTAAATCATACAGTTCATTTTTTATAGGTGGCGATGCATCACATTGATCGCTTTAACATGATCTTTGTTCGTGTAAAGTGGAGAACTCTGCAAGAATTGACCATGTGTGCTGTGCTGCTCTTTGGAAGTCCTGATGCTGACATACGATTGGCTGCACAGGAGTGCTGTTCCAATCTTGAGCAGTTTGTGCATGGTAAATTTTAACTATAGATGCCCTCATAAGTATATTTGGAGATGCTAGGTTATTCGCAAAACGCTGACATCGGACGGGAATTGAACCCGCGTGTTTCTGTTTCTGGCAGACTGCACTAACCACGTACATCGGTAGCACAGTGGTTATTGCAGTCTGCCGGAAACAGAAAGACGCGAGTTCAATTCGCGTCCGATGTCAGCGTTTTGCGAATGACCTAGCATCTCCAAATATATAAGTTTATTCAGTTAGTTCTTGTCTATAAACCGCTAAACAAAAAGCGGCAATTACCAGAATGATTTCGTCACCTCATAAACTTACCAGTCGTTTCACTCATTACTGAGGGTCGATCTGCCACAATTAACCAGTGGCCGCGCGTGGTTTTCACATTCACCCAATGTTGTGCACAAGTTAGCGAATCATTTTGACAGAGCAGAGTAGAAATGTATGATTATTCGAATTTAATAGGTTTAATCATACCTTAGCTCTACAGGGTCAGATCATCTGGAACACTCAAACGCGCCCTGGTTTATCTTTATCTTTTCTGCTATGTGTAGTAAGGCTACTAGTATATCTAGCGAGTCATATTGCTCTAGAAGAAAATTGTCTGCCAATATCTGCTTCCAAAGATCCAGTATGATCGTTGGTTCTAGCTAGATGTGGTGCACATGAATGAAACATCCGTAGTTTATTTCCCCGCTTCTTTTCAGCTAGTGGTACGAACAGGCAACCCGTCAGTAGACTTTCTGCGAAATACTTGAACGACCATCACATACTCATTATGGACAAGGCAAGGAGAACTTTTCAGCTAGTTAACGTTCTTAATTAAATTTTGAAGTTGCATTTTTTCTTCTTGCAGCGTAGTGACAGCTTTCCCGACGCCATATACTGGTGTTCATTGTGCGATTATCACATGAATAATGTGCAGCATGTACGGCGTCATTTCGAAATGCATCCACATTTCCAAGAAGAACAGGTGACCACATCCCCTATTTTTTATTGAACAGTTACTGCTTGTTGTTTCGAATCAGTGAATTCTGAAAGGAATTTCCATTGTGATATTTATAGCGTCTAAGGTGACCACATCTCCTATTTTTTATTGAACAGTTACTGCTTGTTGTTTCGAATCAGTGAATTCTGAAAGGAATTTCCATTGTGATATTTATAGCGTCTAAACGAGCGCAAAGAGCTGTTGAAGCGACTGCCTGGAATGTCACCTAATCAGCTCATAGCTATCAACTCTCTTATAGATGGCTTTCTTCACGAGAAGGATGAGGTATTCGATCATTTGCTATATCATTGCTCTCTACTACTTTGATCAGTTATACGTGTGCGTCTGATCTTGTCAGAACTTATATATCCATTCCATCACCTGTTCGGGTGACTTATTCACAGTCGCTAATTTCGAAGTTTTTAGAGCGTTTTTTACTATAAGGGTCGTGTGGAGTTCTTCATCAGTTTTCTTGTCTCTTCCTTCTTTTCGTTAATTTCCTCTTCTCCCTCCCTTGTATGAACTGTGTCAGGGAACTGAATTCTATGTGCATTGTTGCTCATAATTACCTAACTCACTTGGAACTATTTAGCTATTCAACTTATTTTTTAGAAAGAGCGAGGTTCAATGTGGCAACAACGCGTGCAATTGTCAAATGATGTGTGCAAACTACTTAGTCGTGAAGTGTTTGGAAAAATGGGTTTTGAAGGTTTGATATCATTTAACTTTTCTTCTGGATATTTTTCATGTCTCCTGCCTTTTCTTGTTCAAATGGGATAACTGCATCAGTGGAAGAATTTCGATATAGTAGAATCTCCAGTGCAATAACTTTTCAGTTCAAATCTCACTTTATGGTTCTGTACTAACAAAAACCTGCATCGGAAGTAGCGACTTGAATCTGAGCGTAGATATTCCACAGATGGATTGTGGTGACGCGGTTGAGACCATGAGACAGGCTACGGAGCTACTGAATTCTACATGTGGTGGGTTAATATGCTTCGCTGCTAGGCACCTTTCACAATTTTTTGTTGATTTATTCTTTTATTCGTTTTGATGAAGTCTTTATTGACAAGGAATTGAAGAATGGTTGTCTAGGTATTACTGTAATAAAAGTTGTGCACTTTTCTTGTATATTCGATATTGTAAACCCATGACGTTTTGAGAAATCCAGAAGTCTAGATGTGCTTGATGCTCAGTTCTCTACCGATGTTCCGATGTGCATCAAGTTTACGTGGTCAAATGTATGCATTCGAGTCACATGGCGGTGTGAAAGTGGAGTGAAATTTGGCAGATTTCTGAGCGTATACACCACAGTACGTCCTCAGTTTGCTGAGCTCTGTCGAGTAGTCAGGAGATGGGCTGAGGTGATGAAAATTTTACTCCCAATCTTGAGCTCAGGCTAAGTAATTGTCTTCATTCAGGTGTCCTTGATCTACGCCACTGATAGAAATCTAGGTGGTCTAGCAAGCTACGCATTCGATATCATGCTGCTTTATTTTCTACAGCGAAAAGGTCTTCTTCCTTGTTTGCATGAGGTAAGGACCTCTGCAGGCTCTGAAACTTTCAATAACTTGTTATTATGCCGAAGTTATGACATTTGTGTGCAATTTCCACTTGAATTTTCACTTCTACCCACTCATTTCTGTGTTGATGCATGAGCAACTTTGATCATTCTGTTTTCGATCAGGAGGTCAATTGTGTTTGTTAAGATGCGTCCTATCATATCTCACGAGACCGATTCACTGCCATTGATAGACGACTTCTATGAGAAACGGGATCTGTACGAGAGCGACATCGACACTATTGTGAGTTCATATGCACTTTATTAATCTGGTGCTGTCCCGAAACCTTAGACAATTATGGTTTGAGAGGACTTTTCAGATTGCAAAGATAGGAACACCAGACAAGCCATGGAACTTGGGAGAATTATTTGTGGAATTTCTAAGTTTCTACGGTTCACGTCTCCATCAAAATGAAGTCGTGCAAGTGTATACTTCCAAGGAGGTTAATAAGGATCGATCACGTTGGAGTAGAAAATTACTGCAGATTTCTGGTAAGTTCCTTCGAAAAGTTAAACATTTTTAATACTTACGTCATCAGAAAAAAGTAAGCTGATTGGTTTGAGCTTCTCGCTCGTTATTAACTTGACGTTGGTAAAAGGTTTTCTCTCCTTTGAGTCCATGGTATTGCAAGTTTGTTATTTATAAAGAATTAGTTCAATTTCCGTGGTAATAGCTGGCATTCATCAAATCACAGTAACCGTTAACAATATTTGTTTAGATCCGTTTCGAACAGATAATGTGGTCACGTTCTCGAAGGCTTATCAGGCCTACTTTTTCAACTGCTTCCTGAAGTCCTACTTATACTTCGCTATACCGCAAACTGCTAGTGGTCCAATGTTGGACGTGACGCTCTACCAAAAGGTGAGGACAGTAGGTTAGGAAAGTAAAAGTCGGAGAATCTGGTAGCCATGCTAACGGATCCTCCTCCTTTCAACATTTTTTTTTGTCTTTGAAACCTTCTTGTGACACCGTAAGTTTTTGTTTCGAAAAGAAGATGGACAAGAAAGAAATAACTGTCATCAGGATGCTATTAGAATAACCTAAGAATTTAGAATAGTGTTACACCGCAGAGCTGTATTTTATAGATGGGCGGCGGTCCACATGAGAGGAAAGCGAAGCGAGGAAGAGATCGAAAAGAATCGGATGCGCCCAAGGCATACATTAATCTGGCTTCACATTAATGCGTTACTTCCTAAAGCTGTGTTTTGTAGATGAGCGAGAGTCCGCTTAAGAAGAAAGCGAAGCCAGATACGCCCAAGGCGGCAAATTCTCTGCAATCAAAACAACAAGAGAATGCACGGAAAGAGAAAATGGACCTATCCGATTTGCTTCCTAATGATATCGATGTAAGTTTCCGTGTCTTTTTGGTTGACTCCTTGCCTATTTTTTCATTTATATTTAGTTCTTTTCTCGGATATAATCAGTTCTTCACAACTACAAATCAAAGCTTGCAATTGCCCCTAAGATTCTTAGATTCCCTTTCCACGTCTCGCTTTATCTCTTTGTAGTATTTCATATCGACACATTTTTCCTCTATTTATTTGTTCAAGTTCGTGTTTTTCGGCCTTGTAGTCCTTTTGCATGTTTTTAGAAATCCTGCCAAATCCCAGACTTATTTTAGTTGCTGCTACCAGCATGAAATGGCAGGTTTAGGTGTGGGTGAAACTGGTCAGCGACTGATTACATTAGCAAAAGGTCGTACGAATCAGTGCAAGTCATGATATATAACTCGTTAAAATCAACATTTTCCAAGGTTCAACGATGCGTCGTTCAGGACGACGAATGCACAGCAGCCGGTAATGAACTCGCCGACGAAGAAGCACGTTCTGCTATGCGAAAGGAAATACTGGAAGATATGATGGTGAGTGTGCTGACTACTTTTTTTCCATCGTTATATTAGACCATCTCAATCTTCGTCTTCGACGATGAGCTCTCTGAACATCGCGTTCGTCAGCGGAGTCGATCTGGACAGTGGCAGCTCAGCGTATGACATGGAGCAGTTCGTTGACATCGTGAAAGCAGCTGGAGCGAGGAACGTGCCTCAGTGGATTCGATGAGTTCGTAGGAACGCCCTGCCGGATGGAACGGCGTTTTTCGTCCCCCCTCGTAGTGTTTGCGCTTTTCTTGTCAGCCGCCGCTGGGTGGAATATGTCGTAGATGTCGATAGACTGAAGAAAGAGCTCTGTCGAATCACCCTCATATGAACTGAACGTACGATGACAGTAATCCAGTGCTGTGTGGATCGTCCTCAACGAGAAGGCTACAGGAACATCTACTTGAGCTGATGACTTCACAAGATCTATCTTCGAGTTACTGTGGTATCACGATATCGTTCTATTGGTAAACTCCTAATGCATCACAGTTTTCGTTTCTTCTAAAATGACCTGCCGTTGTATGAAAGCTAATCTCAAGGAAACGTTGTTAGCTATTGAGCCCTACAGCGTTTTGAAACCACATCGACCTTTGTCTTCTCCATTGGCTTACGAAGAAATTATTCAAAAAAATGAAAAATAACCTAAGGTAGTGGTGGCCTCATGTCATGAGGATTCTTTTCCTCATGGCGTTCTTACTAAAGCGTTAATTACTTGGTGGGTGAGCGAATAGACACGACAGTGTGTGAAACCTTTTAGGAGACTGCGACAGTGCACGATATCCCTCTCAAAGATTTGACACCCGAAAATGTGGAGATCGACGACAATCAAGTGTACAGTCGACGCACGATGAACCGCATACGAGTTTCCAATCCGACGCGTATACCAAGAGATGTGAGTTCTACGAATTATGCTGAGAACTTTTGCTGTTCCATCTATTCACCGCATTTCATTCAGGTGTTCGAAACACTACAAAGATTCCGATTAGCGGCAAGAAAGTTCGCAGAACGCGATCTTGAGGCTGATAAAATGGATCATTTCCGTTGTGAAGTGTATCGACACCGTACGAAGCGAGAGAAAATGCGAGCAAAGATCGCTGTTCGTGTGTGAATTTAATGTTATTTATTTAACTTTTAGTTATTTAGTGACTAGAGTAGAAGGAATAGCCACCTAGAAAGCTTAGAAACATAAAAATGTTTTACAATTCGTTCCGTCAACTCAATGTAAGTTTAAGGAAGCTGCTGTTGAAATGATATGTTTCGAGGACTTTTTCGTGAAACTCAAGGACTTTGATGAGCAGGATTTCAAAAAGAAGGTGAAACTGAGCATCCGAGTTTGGTAATTTCTATGTCACTATGGTTTTGTTTGACAGGTCGGAGAGCTGGATACTGATCGATTCGTGTATTCGTTTGATGATGCTAATAACTTCAACGGTGGATACGTCAGTTTCTTCTACTGAGACCTTTTCCATGTGATTTATGCAGCGTTTTTCGTTTTCTTAGAAGCCGTACATGGTCTGTGCGTCATGTGAGAGCACTGGGCATTGGACTGATGTCTGTCCTCTGATGAAGGTGGGTCATTTATCTGACTTAAACCTTCCACTTCATCTTATTGATTCCGTCTGTTCAAGATTTCGACGGTGGAGGCGATTTCGCATGAAAAAGCGGATTACGAGTGGTCGGAACTTGCTGAGATAGTCTGGAGAAGTTTCGGTGAGACTACCTGTCTAATTTTCTTCCAGAGCTCATTTCCAATCACTTACTAGAATAAATAAAAGAGAGACGTAATGCCTGTAATCCTACGATGCAACTTTTCAGAAAATTCTCGCATAACATCCGAGAGAGTCGATGCGGTTGGTGAATTTGTCGAGAAAATGAGATCTCATCTTGAGCAGTCCTTGAACGCGGCGATCAGGTTGAATGTATGTATAAGTTTTCGTTGATCTGAAGATTTCTGTTTGTGAAATGCTTAGCTCTGTCATAATTGAAAGTTAACGGCAAAGAAGAGCTTCCTATCTACTCTTTCTCGCAATAATGCTAAGTAATGCCATGGATCGTTTCTAAAAGAAAGCAATCCAATGACACATAAACGGGGTATAAAATTCACTCCAGGGCCCAGATTCATGTACGGACGAGCGGTCTCCGAAACCGCGGCACAGCCAGAACCAGGCGGCGGAGTCAATGAGAGATTGCGTTTAACATTGGAAGTTTAGGATTAGTAGACAAAGGTGGCCTATCTCGGGGTTATGGGGGTTCATCAATGGTGAATCTGGGCCCAGGGTCCGGATTCATCATTGGTTTGTCCAAAAAACACCGAATTATACCCCGGCTATGGGCTAACAGGATTCATCAGCGCACTCTGAGCTTTATCGAGGCGTGTTCACCCTTCGAGGTCCCTAGATACCGCCGTGCCAGTGTGATGTGTTATATACCTCAAATAAACCCTATATGCGTTGTTGAATCACGGACTGTGCTCCATTCAGGATTTATTTTAGTATACCATTCGTGGGTCGGGTCCAGGGTTCATTTTGGTATACCATTCGTGAATCGTGTCCTACGTGAATTTATAGTCCTGTTCCTCATTCGATCTCTGGAAGAACGATGTTGTTGATAGAATGTGCCTCTCATCATACCAAGATTCTTTTCATTTCAGATCTTTGGATCACTGAACAGCGGCTTCGGTGTGGCAAAGTCTGATGTAGACATATGTTTCCGGTTTGAATCAGTTGACCAGCCAGAGGTGCAGTTTAACTTCTTTATAGTTCTTACCTGATTTCTTCGTTGTTTTGTCGTTTCTGATCCTTCTAAATTGATTTCATATTTACCATTTGTTCGCACAATCAGGAGATCGCGAACTGTAGGGTGTTACTGGGGAGGTATTTTCGCTTTTTCATTGATCGTATCGTGCTCCTGCAGATAAACGCAAGTCATTGCGGTAGCGAGTAGTCAGGGTTTGTTCAAAAAAAAGAGGAAAGAAAAGGAAGGAAATGATCCGAGGACCCGGAAAGCCGTCTTTTTCGCTGCTTTGAAAAATGTCGTTTCAGGATGTTGACGGAGTCCAACAAATAGCTGATTGCTTGCAGCAAATGGAAGGTGTGGAGAAGGTGTACGCAATAACAGGAGCAAAGGTTCCCATCGTGAAGTTCGTCTGCCCAGGTCTGGGTATCGATGGAGAGTAAGTTCTGCACGATATATAATAATAGTTTATTGGCATCGGCGCGTTAACGTCCACGTATTATAGTAACACCAGGTGAACGGGACAATAAAACCGTGCCAAACTGCAGTGGTATAGCTAAAATTTTTGTGAAACGTTACACACACTACGAAAACACACTTGTATCATGAGCTGGACCTAATTCTCGTCCTAGCAAAAACATGCTTCAACTTTTCTCCTCCACCTCGAGTAACAGAATGTATAGTTTGGAAAAACGTGTCCTTGTCCAGCTGCACAGTGCCACGAAGAGTTCCCGAAGGTCCCTAGACGCCCGTCGTTTTTCAAGGCTAGTGAGGTTGAAAAGCTCTCGCGCTCCGCCCGCTGAGTCGGCGATCAGCTGCACATCTTGTCTACCGCTGACTGCATGCTAATACAATCGTCTTCGTTTTTAACAAGCTCATTCGGTCATCAATCTGTCTGTGAAACAATTTGCAGCATCAGCTACTACAATGTGCTGGCGCTGTCGAACACGGAACTGCTGAAAACGTACTGCGCTTGGGATAAGCGTGTGGCACCACTCGGAGTGTGGATTAAACGGGTTGGTTCACTCTATATTATGCGCTGTTGGTAAAGATATTTCAATATTCGTTGATGGGATTTTAAAAAATCGAAATTTTGTCATCTGCCACGTCTGTGATAGCGCTGTAATTCCCTTGAAGACAGTATTAACACGTTGACGACAGCGTCTTTTTCGCGTGTCTGGCGCGTGGGACCAACCGATTTTCCAGCACGCCGAGGCTGTGGCATTATGCCGGCATACGGCGAATTTTTTTCAGAATGGAAGTGAATAGTAAATCTCGAAGACTACATATACAGTCCTATAATATCAGGGATTGTGACTATTCCTTTTTGGTAATGAAAATAGAGAAATAACAGCTGGAAGCTTTTAGAATGTCCTTTTTCCCTATCCAGGTTAAAAGGAAATTGTTATTTGTTTATTGTTCATTATTTGTTTATTCTAATAATCAACATTTGTTTGTATTTATGTGTCTGTTTCAGTAACCAGTATTTGTTTGCATTCATTTGTTTCTTGCAATAACCAGTATTTGTTTTTACTTGTAAAGAAGACTAGTGCACAATCAAAAATTCCAGTAAATCAGAAGCTAAGATTCATTTTCATGGACCATGCTTCCTATAACAATGTGCAAAGGTCTACTAAAAAGTGGCACAAAAACATCCTCGAAATTCTCAAGTGTATCGATAAAAATACGATGCAAGACTGTGGCGCGGCAGTGCGCCACACGATCCCACGCGGCCGCTTGAGTGTGGCGCAGCATTGCGCCACGCTGTCGTCAACGTGTTAACTCTATTATGATCTGTCATAGTTGATGTCTTTATTGCCTCGGTTGAATACAGTAATGTTCAACTGCTATTCACTTAAAAAACGAAAAAAACAATGATCGATGATTTTTGTTCCATAGGTATTGCTGCATTGGGATTGTCTTTTGCCACTGCTTGAGTTATTATCCCTCTGAGCTTCGTTACTTCTCATTTTTTGTCTTTTACCGATTTTTCCCGTTGGTCGTACCACTGACCATCCTTAGCGCGGCCGTGAAAAAACGTAAATTAATGAGGAAATAAATAGATAAATGAGTATTCTTTTTTCAGTGGGCCAAAATGTGCGATATTGGTGATGCTTCTCGTGGATCGCTGTCGTCGTATGCATATATTATATTATTGTTGCATTACCTTCAGAACTGCGATCCTCCTCTGGTACCACGTCTACAAGAGGTAAATTTCTACTAGAGTCTACTGGATGTTTTTGCCTTATTTACTTTTCCGAATGACTAAAATATTCAAAAAGGCGCAGAGTGAGCAGGTTATTCAGTTGGAATACTTATTTGCAAGCATTCTGTATGGAAAGTACATTGCAGTCATTCTTGGCAGTGACTAGCTTTCTCACTTTTCAGGACTTCCGCAGCGCTGATACGCAGCCGGAAATAATCGAGAATTGTGACGTTTATTTCCATAAAGACGTAATCGAGGGTTGGTCGAAGAATAAACGAACCCTCGGCGAGCTTTTCATTGGGTTTCTCGATTACTATGCTCGATTTGATTTTGGTACCCAAGTGAGTTAGATTCTCCGGGTTCTTCTGCTATTCTAGTTTTAATCATCCCATCGCTGTTGTTCAGATAAGATGAAAGTGTTTTACAACAGGTCGTTCAAATGCGGCGTAAGAAGCCACTGCTCAAAACTGAAAAAGAATGGAATCGATCACTTTGTATAGAAGATCCGTTTGATCTGCGCCACAACTTGGGAGCGGGTATTACAAAAAAGAGTACGTGTAGGTTCATCCAGTTAAATGACTTTGAAAAATTCAACAATTTCATTTTAGTGTTCGTGTTCATCGTCAGAAACATCCATAATTCTCGGAAAAGATTTATGCTATCGGAATGTCGCAAAACGTTCCTTGAGGGACACTCTCTTCCATTAGAAAAGCAGATGCCTCAGTCCTTGTACGATGATTATGCGGTACGTTGCTAAGATTTATTTTTTGTGTTTTTATTTTTGTTAACCATTTTCTTCCGTCTATCGTTGAATGCCACTAGTTGGTCTTCTTCAATTACGAGGTGGGTAATCTAACAATAACATCCATTCTCCTTTACTTGAACAACGCAAAATATGCCTTCCCACTCTTTATATGCTTGATGTTGTCTGTTTGTTTTACCTGTTGAGTCTGCTGGCATAGTGAATTGTTTTTCTGTGTTAGCTAGTTCACAATTTTTCTCTCATTTTTATCCTATTTTCTCTTCTTCAAAGCTGTATTTTATTTGTGTTACGTGTCCGATCCCACTCAAATTTCGCTTTCCGATTGTTCGATCATTTGCTCGCTCTACGAGATTTATTTACCATGTCGGCAGGCAGGTGGTCGTACCTTGGTGTTTTCAGTGCACACTTCCTACTATCAGTCAGCTACTAGATCATTTCTTCCGGCTCAATTTTAGTTGTGACATGAGCGGGTGGGCAGGATGGCAAATGGGACTACAGCATAGCAAGTTTTCATCTTCAGTTTTCCTACCACTTCGTCCTTCATTTCCTCCCAATTCTAAATATAGACGTTCCACTCGTCATAACACCTTATCATCTAACTGATATCCTTCGTCTCATATGCATTTCCTCCTATTACATGACTTCGTTTGTATCGGCCGTAACAATAAAGGCGAGAACACGAGGTTGTTAAGAATGCGGAAGGTTAGAAGGAATTGTAGGTGAGATGAAAGGTTGGTGACGCTAGATGGATAATTTAATACCAGTGTGGGGTATACGAAAATTACTCGTTTTTCTATTCGATTTTCGTTTTTTTTTTTGCTTTCCAGTGTTCAAGTTCAGTTTATACTTGACATCCGTTTTCCTGGATTCCAGTCGTATGTCATAGTTCTCGTTGTAGACGCTGGTGCTACAAGACTGCCAGATGGGTTCGGCGCCATCCGATCGACAGTGTCGCATATGCCACTGCATAGGACACTTCGCAGATTCATGCCAAAAGTGAGCAGATACCTTTTATCAGTGGTTCTCTAATTTTTCTGTTCAAAGTCTTGAGTTGGAGGATATTCTAGGCGGTCATCATGGCGTTTTGTGAGTTGAGGTGAGTGGATTGCTGTGGGTATCAGTAGTGGACTATCAAAAATGAAAACTTAACATTTCAGAATAAAATTAATGATAGATCTAATTTTTATTCTAGTTTTTGTAACTTCACCGTTTTTCTCCTCCTGAGACTCTTACCCGTCGTTGAAGCCGGAATTCACCGGAACTGTTGTAAGCGGCGATAGAGGTTACCTGAAGGTTAACACTTTCAGAGCCGCACAACAAACGCCTCGACGAGAAGGGGAGAAATTGAACAGAAGGGTTGCGGTTAGTTTGTTTTTGGCTCGCTTAAATTTCATTTGAAAATTTTGTTCTGTTCTTTTCAGTTTTAATAGAAGATTTGTGCTTGTATAACAGCACTGTACTCCGCGTTAAGATTATCTACAACTTGTAGAATGTGTCCCTTCAAATCCTTAGTATATTGGTCTCATTTAATAATTGAACAATGCTCCTTTGTTTACTCTGCTATCACATTTGATATCGCTTTTCTAATAAGTTTAAAGTTTACTTATTTGAAGGACAGCATTCTCTTAGGTGCCTCCACTTCCTAAGCAAGATATGACTCTCGAAGAGCTTCGGAAATATGATGGCGTCCAGGATGAGCACATTCTCTTCGCACTGAATGGCACGGTAGATTTGCTCATTCTCCAACTGCTTCTCCTATTTTAAATTCTTACCCGGAATTTCCAAGATTTACGACGTCACCCGTGGAAGCAGCTTCTATGACCCGAGTGGTCCGTATGGAGCTTTGGCCGGTAGGGATGCCACGAGAGCACTGTCCACCATGAATGTGAAAAATCTGCGTGATGAATGGGATGACCTCGAAGGATTAACGGCTGACGAGAAGGTGTGTTTTCAAAGACTTTTAGAATCCACTCCCTTAAAGAACGCATATGGTGCAGTGGTAAAAGGCAACACTGACAATCGCATGGTCCAGCGATCGAACCACGCAGAGTTTTCTGGTATGGTAAAAACCTTAACTTGGTATAGCGGATAGCCCTCGCAAGTCATTGTTTTGGCCAAATACCGCATTCATCATGACTCTGCGACTTGTATGGAGCACGAGTGCGGCAGTGCATCTTCAGGGGACTGATGAACGCAGATTTATTTATTTATTCATTTATTTACTTATGGGTGGGTGTCAAACAGAACAAACAACCATAAGTGTAAGTAACAGACCAACGGAACAAAAATCAAAAAATGCAATAGAAATATCAGAAAATGCAGAGTATAAAAGCAGAAAATCAGCCAGCGTCAACAATTTGGGCCACAAGTTTCTCAAAAGAGTTGTATTTTAGAGCCGCAATATGAAACCTAAGTACACGATTAAAAGCGGAGCGAACTCTGGAGTTGAAAAACCGTAGTCTGAATTGACTGTTGCAAGATGTGGTAGTGAACATTAACGGTGAACCTCTGGTGTGAGACGGAAGAGGAATAAGGAAGTCCTCAAGATTGAGCTTGGCAATTCCGTTAAGAATCTTGTAAGCCATCGTAAGATCATATTTTTTTCTTCTCCACTCTAGCCAAGCAATCCCCAAGAGTTGGTTTCTGGCGAAGAATTAGGTATATAACTGCATGGGAGTTCATGACAACGGAGAAGCAGTTAACACGTGAAGGAATTTTGAACTTTTATCGATACATTTACCCTTACCTCCAATGAAATATAGAACGAACAACAAATTATATTTTACTTGTCTTTCTTCATCTCTTTTTGTTCCCAGGAGACGGCGAAGGAATGGGAAGCGTCATTCAAGTATAAATACCCTACAGTTGGCAGGCTCATCAAGGAGGATGAGGTCCACGTCGACTACGGCGGCGCTTTGTCAAGTACGCAGGCTTGAGGAAGCTGGATTTATTCCGATGAACTTACTGGTGAATTGAAACGGTTAGATCATGATACTCCTTGTTGTCACTTAATGCACTTTGTTTGACTTGATACGTTGCCCATAATTGATCCAGTATTTAGTCTCTTTGTTCATAATAAATTTTCTATCTAATTGTTGTAAGTTTGGTTTTTAATACAATAGTTTGCATACTACATATTTAATGCTGATCACAAGCGGAGTGATAGAAAACCGCTAAACGTGTATCGTTCCCGCAGGCTATCATGGCTTTCATGTATCCGTTCCATGCGCCGTCACTGCCAACGAAATGGGACGATCCTGTTTGGGTTCACGAGATATGCCCTTCTACAGAGCATGCGTTGTTGGCTACCCTTGAGCAGAAGAGAACTAATCAGGTAGGTAAACGTTATACCTCGAAAGGGTAAGGAACAAACACCGATAATGTTCCATCTTCGCCATCCGACACTTAACTATGAAAGCCAGCTAAGCCGTGGGAATAGACCCCTTAAACTGTACTTACCTATGCACACAATGGAGCGAGTGGTATAGTGGTAAGATGCGCTACTGACACCCGCACGGTTGAGCGATCTATCCCCGCCTGGGCTAACCAAGCCTTCCATCCTACTGGGGTCGGGTTAATTGGTACCATACTTGTGTGGGGAGGTAAACGTAATTGGCTTGGTGTAGTGGCTGACCCCGCAAGTGATTGTGTAGGCCAAATACCCATTCACCCAGCCTTTACGATCCTGAATTGAACGCGAGTGCCTCAGGGAAATGGAACACGATTGCGGCGGCGCGCCCCCTAGGGATTTAACAAGCCGGCACCTTTACCTGTACCTTTTACGCACCTAAGTTGCCTGCTTCACTAATCGGTCGAGCCCCACTAACAATAAGACTTATAGTCGTTTCTCTATCTTTCGATCCCCATCCAATTCCCAGTTTGAAGCAGGCTCCGATTTACCAATTATCTCACGCCGTATCGTCCTGTCGAGGTTTCGTCCGTATGAATTCTTGCAATTTTTTAGATTGGCATGTATCGTGTCCAGCCAGGGTTCTTACGTATATCCTATCGGTCTTGTTCCTGGTATGTCTAAACTGATTCCGATCCTGAACACCGTGTTATCACCCGCTCGAAATGCGGGCTTCTACCACCTCGCTAACTTTATCAGCGATTGGAGCCACTTTAAACTATTCGCTTATCTTAGTGTTGGTCTAGCCGTGTTCCACCAGCCGTCCTCAACATTCTCATTTCCATGACGCCGAGACGGCGCTCGATTTTTTCAGTGGCAGGCCACCAATGAGCTCTATTCGGCGCAACGGATCTCATGCTCGTGCGCTAGATGTTCTACCTTGATTGATCCATTTCTTTTTCATAAAGAATGCCACTTCATCCTTGCGCTGGTAACTCGAGAATTCACCTAAATGTTTAGGTCGCCACCGTTTATTATCATAGAAACAAGACATTTGAATGTGGAGAAAGGTCCTTGTAAGATCTATTCCATCAGTCGGGACTGCACCTCGGCCATTCACCTAGGTGGAGGGGTAATCTGTCCTCGTCTCACTGAGGAATCTAGGGGTTCGGCTGTACACAGATTCTTCCACCGAAACTCCGCCTACGGGGATTATTTGGAGCACTCACCACGCATCTGTCGTCCGATTTCAAAGTGCGACAGGGGAGCACAGTATTGTCAATTAAACTGTCCAAATCAGATCGGAAACGTTATACAAGAGGTTATTTGGGCACTGATCACGAATCTGATAACCGTTTCTCCAAATTTTGGCCAAGCACCACCTGTATCACTAAATGTGGTTAAGATAAGGAAAAGGTAAAGGTGTAGGCGTTGACCAGTCCCGAAGGAGACGCCGCCGCATTCGTGTTCCATTCAGAATCGTAGAGGTATGATGAATGCGTATTTGGCCTATACAATCACTTTCGCGCCAGCCCTATACCAAGTCAATGTCTTGGTCCTCCCAGACAAGTCTGGTAGCAATTTACCCGACCCCGGAGGGATGGAGGACTTCGGGGCGGAATCGATCGCGCGACCATGCGGTTGTCAGTAGCGCCTCTTACCGCGGTACTACGCGCGCAGGGTGGAGCGCATTTTCTATTTTCACTGATTTTAGCGCGCTAAGGATGAAATGCGCTACATCAATGATGGTTCGTGTGGACTTCGAGCCGACGACATAGATGAGGAGGAAGAGGACAGTGGTGATGACCACTGATCTCTGCCGTCAATTCCGATGTTTTGACACCAGCGACGCAAACTTGCAGACACTTTTACAAAAATTCACCACTCACTGTCCCTCTTTGTAGAAAAGGGCGGTTTTTCTACAAAAAGCATAAAGATCTGGAATTGTACCTATGTACTAATAAATTTCCATGAGTTTCTGTTGTTTACATCACATTCGTTTGAGCACTGACTATTTCTGTTTTTTCTATTTGCTTTCTTCTTGGTGAAAATTGGAGGCCTTTGTAAAGTCTTGTCGTTATTTGGTGCGAGACTTTTGTAAAACGAATTCATTTTGGTTCTCAGGAAAAAAGAAAATAATACCGGCCGTTAGTACTACTGCTATTGCACATTGAACGGCTGAACGGCTTCTGAAGCCTATATGAGTGCACCAAGGCACTATAGGCAGAGGTGAGTTGCTATTCATTCTCTTTTGTTTCCTAAGAGGTTGTCCTGCAGTTATTGCGGTTCCTAAATTTTATTTGTTTTGAACAAAACAGTATATGTGCGGATATTACGTCGTCCACTAGCTTTCCGACGTTATTATTTATTTATGGCCATAAATATTTTGAAAAATTATAGGACTGAGTAGTTGTAAAAACGATATTATTCCTCATTGGTTGTGTTGTTTACGTCAAGACGTGCTGTAGTTCTAAGTCATGTACGACCAACAAATAGATGACCAACAAGAAAAACTGAAAAAGTAACTTGAGGAGTGCTTTGGTTGTTAATCAGAATTTCTTTGGAAATACTGTATATTTGGGTGACAGTTTCGTCTTTGTCGTTTATGCTGACATTTTGCAGATAGGTTTGTCAGGTGTGGTTGCAGCTGTACCATCCCTTTTGAGTTTATTAGCGGTAATTTACGAGGGGAAAAGCAGCCAGAAGGAGACCATTGGCGTAATTGTTTGATGGAGTTTACGACGTGGTAGAGGAAATCCGTTTTCTCTTCTAAGTCTTTCTTGGTTGATTGAGACTATTTGGGTCTCTAGCTCGTGTTCGGGCTCATATGTGTGAAATGTGTTTTTTTTTCAGAAACAACAAAGGAGAGGATCGTGTCAATGGCAGAGAAACCTTGGTGCAACAATCGATGAGTTGGTTCTCTCAAAATCGGGAAGATCGTCTGATGAATCCGTACGTGCGGGTGATGAGATCGGCAGAGCCACAGGCTCACTACTATCGTCAGAATCGTGAAGATGAGGTTTGCGATAATTTCTCCTAAGAGAATTGCTTTTTGTCTTTTGTTGGTGTTGAACACCGCAAGTTGTGGAAATGTACTATGTTTTCCTTGATCTCATTTTTCATATTTCCTTTACAGAGACCGATGAAACCATATCACCTCGATGACTTTCCCATAAGAATGGATGGCACCGAGTTCCTGGTAGCCGCGAGATTCTTAGTAAGTTATTTTAATTTCATGCCATCAAGAAATTCGAACTTCTCAAGACATTTAATTTTTTAAATCTAAAATTTACTGTAAAGGTAAGGATTTGCGCAGTATTAGATAAACGAAAGCTCAGAAAGAAGAAAAATTTGGAGAAGAATGTGCCCTCATCGCAGACTTTTTTGCTAAGAACCAGAACTGGAAGCTCTGCATTAAAATCATACCGTTCAGTTCTTATAGGTGACGGTGCATCACGTTAATCGCTTTAACATGATCTTTGTTCGAGTAAAGTGGAGGACGCAACAAGAATTGGCTATGTGTGCTGTGCTGCGATCCAGAAGTCCTGATGCCGACATACGATTGGCTGCACAGGAATGCTGTTCCAATCTTGAGCAGTTTGTGAATGGTAAATTTTAACGACACATGACCGCATAAACTTACCACTCACTGCTGAGGGTCGATCTGCAATCATTAACCGGTGGCCGCGCGTGACTTTCATATTCGCCCTATGTTGTGGCACAAATTAACGAATCATTTTGTCAAATCCTTACCTCTACCGGGTCAGATCATCTGGAACCCTCAAACGCGCCCTAGTTTACCTTTATCTTTTCTCCTATGTGCACTAAGGTTACTGGTATATCTAGCGAGTCATATTGCTTTAAAAGAAAATTTCCAATATCTGCTTTCAAAGATCCTGTATGATCGTTGGTTCTAGCTAGATGTGATGCACATGAATGAAACATCTGTGGTTTACATATTTTCCCGCATTTTTTCAGCTGGTGCTACGAACAGGCACCCCGTCAGCAGGCTTTCTGCGAAGTTTTTGAACGACCATCACATACTCATCATGGACAAAGTAAGGAGAACTTTTCGAAGAGTTAACGTTCTTAATTAAATTTTGAAGTTACATTTTTTCTCTTGCAGCGTAGTGACAGCTTTCCCGACGCCATATACTGGTGTTCATTGTGCGATTATCACATGAATAATGTGCAGCATGTACGGCGTCATTTCGAAATGCACCAACATTTCCAAGAGGAACAGGTGATCACGTTCTCTTATTTTTCACTGAGCAGTTACTGCTTGTTGTTACAAGACAGTGAATTCTGAAAAAAATTTCATTGTGATATTTATAGCGTCTAAACGAGCGTAAAGAGCTGTTGAAGCGACTGCCTGGAATGTCACCTAATCAGCTCATAGCTATCAACTCTCTCATAGATAGCTTTCTTCACGAGAAGAATGAGGTATTTGATCACTTACTATTTTTATCTACTATCTTAATCAGTTATACGTGAGCATTTGACATTGTTAGAGCTTACATATCCATTCTATCAGCTCAGATGACTTACTGACAATCGCTAATTTCGAACTTTTTAGTACATTTTTTGCAATAAGGTCGTGTAAAAGTCTTGATTGACGATCTCGACATGTTGATTTTTTTAAGTGTTTCAGGGAACTGAATTCTGTGTGTATTGTTGCTCATAATTACCCAACTCACTTGGAACTATTTGGCTATTCAACTCATTTTTTAGAAAGAGCGAGGTTCAATGTGGCAACAACGCGTGCAATTGTCAAATGATGTGTGTAAACTACTTAGTCGTGAAGTGTTTGGAAAAATGGGTTTTGAAGGTTTGATATCGTTTAACTTTTTCTTCTGGATATTTCTTTTGTATTTTTTGCCTTTTGTTGTTCAAATTGTATATCTGCATCAGTGGAAGAATTTCAGTAAAGAAGAATATCCAATGCAGTAGCTTTTCAGTTCAAATCTCACTTTATGGTTCTGTACTAACAAAAACCTGCATCGGAAGTAGCGACTTGAATCTGAGCATCGATATTCCGCAGATGGATTGTGGTGACGCGGTTGAGACCATGAGACAGGCTACGGAGCTACTGAATTCTACATGTGGTGGGTTAATATGCTTCGCTGCTAGGCACCTTTCACAATTTTTTGTTGATTTATTCTTTTATTCGTTTTGATGGAGTCTTTATTGACAAGGAATTGAAACGTGGTTGTCTAGGTATTACTGTAATAAAAGTTGTGCACTTTTCTTGTATATTCGATATTGTAAACCCATGACGTTTTGAGAAATCCAGAAGTCTAGATGTGCTTGATGCTCAGTTCTCTACCGATGTTCCGATGTGCATCAAGTTCACGTGGTCAAATGTATGCATTCGAGTCACGTGGCGATGTGAAAGTGGAGTGAAATTTGGCAAATTTCTGAGCGTATACACCGCAGTACGTCCTCAGTTTGCTGAGCTCTGTCGAGTAGTCAGGAGATGGGCCGAGGTGCTGAAAATTTTGCTCCCAATCTTGAGCTCAGGCTAAGTAATTGTCTTCATTCAGGTGTCCTTGATCTACGCCACTGATAGAAATCTAGGTGGTCTAGCAAGCTACGCATTCGATATCATGCTGCTTTATTTTCTACAGCGAAAAGGCCTTCTTCCTTGTTTGCACGAGGTAAGGACCTCTGCAGGCTCTGAAACTTTAAACAATTTGTTATTGTGCCGAAGTTATGACATTTGTGTGCAATTTCCACTTGAATTTTCACTTCTACCCACTTATTTCTGTGTTGATGCATGAGTAATTTTGATCATTTTGATTTCGATCAGGAGGTCGATTGTGTTTGTTAAGATGCGTCCTATCATATCTCACGAGACCGATTCACTGCCATTAATAGACGACTTCTATGAGAAACGGGATTTGTACGAGAGCGACATCGACACTATTGTGAGTTCATGTGCACTTTATTAATCTGGTGCTGTCCCGAAACCTTAGACAGTTATGGATTGAGAGGACTTTTCAGATTGCAAGGATAGGAACACCAGACAAGCCATGGAACTTGGGAGGATTATTTGTGGAATTTCTAAGTTTCTACGGTTCACGTCTCCATCAAAATGAAGTCGTGCAACTGTATACATCCAAGGAGGTTAATAAGGATCGATCACGATGGAGTAGAAAATTACTGCAGATTTCTGGTAGGTTCCTTCGAAAAGTCAAACAATTTTTAATACTCACGTCATCAGAAAAAAAGTAAGCTGATTGGTTTGAGCTTCTCGCTCGTTATTAGCTTGACGTTGGTAAAAGGTTTTCTATCCTTAGAGTCCGTGGTATTGCAAGTTTGTTATTTATAAGGAATTAGTTGAATTTCCATGGTAATAGCTGGCATTTTTCTTGATATGCATATTTATAGCATATATAGGTCAAGTAAAGATTTGTACCTGTTGCAGTGTAATTTTCATCAAATCGCAGTAACCGCTAACAATATTTGTTTAGATCCGTTTCGAACCGATAATGTGGTCACGTTCTCGAAGGCTTATCAAGCCTACTTTTTCAACTGCTTCCTGAAGTCCTACTTATACTTCGCTATACCGCAAACTGCTAGCGGTCCGATGTTGGACGTGACGCTCTACCAAAAGGTGAGGACAGTAGGTTAGGAAAGTTGAAGTCGAGGAATCCAAAACTCATGCTAACGGATTCTCCTCCTTTTAACATTCTTTTTGCTTTTGAAAGCTCCTTACGACACCGATAGTTTTTGTCTCGAAAAGAAGATGGACACGAAAGCAAGAAATATCATCAGGATGCTATTAGAATAACCTAACAATAAGAGTGTATAAGACTGCCTGACGGATGTTGATTGTTCACGCCTTAACCCGAATTGCTAGTTTGTGTGAAAAAAAAGAATTTTTAACTACGAAATAAAGCAGCTCCGAGAGATCGAAGCCGTAATGTGAGTTGAAAGAGTGGCGATTTGACATGGGGCCGTATGCTCGTCTCACCCGAGATTTCTGGGGGATGGGGGAAGGGGAGGGGCCAGCCAGTAAGAGCACATCAAACACGGGCCGGCTCCAATCATACGAGCTGGCTTCACCCCCTGCCCCATCCCCCAGCAATCTCGGGTGAGACGAGCATACGGCCCATGAGCACCTCAACAAACTATTATACATTTTCGTTCCGGACCACGTACCTTGTGTTTAGATTCCTCTTTCCCCTGTGCGTATTTTTATAGCCACATCTCCGTATCCTTAGTAGAGCTATCTATTCTCATAATTCGACTACCTAATTCACTATCATCTCAGTTGCTGACCTTTCCCGACCTACTGATATATCACTGTGATTTTACATAAACGTATTACATACTAACGCTGAATTGTATAGATGGACGAGAGTCCGCGAAAGAAGAAAACGAAGCGAAGAAGAGATCGGAAGGAACCGGATACACCCAAGGGCACAAATTCTCTACACACAAAACAACAAGAAAATACACGGAAAGAGAAACTGGACCTATCCGAATTGGCCACGGTGCTTCCTGATGATATTGATGTAAGTCTCAGTGTTTTTTGGTAGACATTTTAATTAATTTTTCGTTTATTTTCAGTTCTTTTTCCAGATATAAGCAGGTACTCATAACTACAAATCAGAACTTTCAATTGCCCCTAAAATTCTTCGCTTCCGATGTCTCGCTTTATCTGTTCGTAGTACTTCATAGCGACACATTTTCCTCTATTTGTTTGTTCAAGTTCATGTTTTTATTATTTGCTATCCTTTCACATGTTTTAAGGCAAAAATCCCGCCAAATCCTAGACTTCATTGTAGTTGCTGCTACCAGCATGAATTGGTAGGTTTAGGTGTGAGTGAAACAAGTCAACGAATAATTACATTAGCAAAAGGTCGTACGAATCAGTGCAAGTCGTGATATCTAACTCGTTAAAGTCAACTTTTACTAAGGTTCAACGATGCGTCGTTCAGGACGACGAATTCACAGCAGCCGCTGATGAACTCGTAGAAGAAGAAGAAGCGCGTTCTGCTATCCAGAAGGAAATACTGGAAGATATGATGGTGAGTGCTGTGACAACTACTTTTTCTTCTTCCATGAGAAACTCCTTACTATAATTTCATCTATGAACTTCATCAAAGAGGAGGAAATTCAGTAGCAATTTACTTGGATCATTTTCAAACATAAACGTTACTTTTGAGCCGGTCACGCCGAAGAGGAGTGGACGTGAAGATGCCGAGGGTAGCAAGTCGACGATGAGCTTTCTGAACATCGCGTGCATCAGCGGACTTGATCTGGGCACTGGCAGCTCCGAGGATGACATGAAGCAGTTGGTTGCCATCGCAGAAGCAGCTAAAGCCAAGAACCTCGATATTGTCGGATGCGCATTGGCAGACTCGATAAGTTCGTTGGGTACATCGAACGCCCTGCCGGACGGAACGGTGTTTTTCGTTCCCCCTCGTAGTGTTTGCGGTTTTCTCGTCAGCCGCCGCTGGGTGGAATATGTCGTAGATGTCGCTAGACTGAAGAAAGGGCTGTGTGGAATCACCCTCATGTGTAATGACCGACCGATGACAGTGATCCAGTGCGTCCAGCTGTGTGGATCGTCCCCATCGAGAAGGCTACAGGAACATCTACTTGGACTGAAGGCTTCACAAGATGGATCTGCTATTGTGCTGTTTGGGGCTGATCATGATCTCAACCCACGTGATCCTACTCTTACGAAGGCTTTAAAAGAAACGGGATTGACGCTTTGGAGCAACCTCAGAGGGAAGCCACGGAATTCTGTAGCATTCAATGCAAACGACATGAATGCTAAGGTAACCGACATAGCCAGAGAAGAACTGATGAATTCGTTCCGAAATGTAAAGATGGAGTTGGTCAGAGCTACCGTGCAAGTAGAGCGGAGCACAGAGGTATTTTCTCCCACAAAGAAGTTTTATGCGGCTTCAAAAGCTGCTGCGAAGCGTTTAGGAAAAACGATGGAGAACGATGAGAGGAGAACGGAACGAAAAATAAAAAGAGCGGAAAGGCGTCGACTCGAAAAAGAACGAGCGACAGATGTTCTCAGGCAGTTGGTTAAGGACATGAGCATCGATGAAAAGAATCCCTCAGTCTCCTATTCAATGGCCCAAAATGAAGGTGAAGAGTTGCAGTTCCAAGAGGGTACCTCTGTGCTTGAAGGTATGGACACCGAAGAGGCCATAGTTTGCTGTGCTATGATAAACAACGAACCACAAACTACAGCGACTCAAACTCCAAGAAGAAAAGCCCGAAACCGGAAGAACAAAAAGAAGGCGAATAGCTCCGGAGATGATGTGGAGTTCGTAATTGAAAGTCTTTTGACCGAGGTCGTTAGGCACTCTGGTCCTGAGAATGGCGATGAAGAACGAGAAGACAATCACGTAGCAGGATATGAGTTCAATTGGGTGAGACACTTTATCTCCAATAGTTTTTTTTTGTGCATGATAATTCTTTGCTTTCTTATGAACCCGTGCCTTCGAGTATATTAAGGGGGATATTCATTAGCAGGCCCAATCTAGAATAGCGAGAATAACTTTTGGTCCTTTGACCTAACGAGTCGTTAGATATGAGTCGTGGTTGGCTTTGAAAACGAGGAGCAGATTTAAATGTGAGGATTGCAATGAAATATACCTCTTAATAACCCTGAAAGGAAGAAAGGAACGACATTTATCTAAATCCCGAGATTTCGAGGAGGGAGAAATTCGAAAATTCCGTGTATCGAGGTTCAACTCACTGTGGTATCACGATGCCGTTTGTTCTGCGATGCAAAAAATTTTTCGCGAATTCCAAACATAATTGCCACTTTTCTTCGTACCACTGAACCGATTTTATTCAGATGTAGTAGGATTTTAGGAAGCTTTTTGAGTTTTTTGTCTTTTAGGGATCAGAAAAAAGGGTTGCTACATGTTTCAGTACTGGTTTTACAGGTTGTATACGTGAAAATCCAAAATAACAGCTGTAAGTAACAGTTCAAGTAACAGGAGTTTATAGAACAGTTACTTGTTCTCCAAACTCCTGTTTGTAAGAAAAATTCCATGGGTGAACTCCTAATGCATCACAGTTTTCGTTTCTTTTAAAAAGACCTGCCGTTGTACGAAAGCTAATCTCAAGAAAACATTTCTAGCTATTGGGCCCTACAGCGTTTTGGAATCGCATCGACCTTGGTCTTCTCCATTGGCTTACGTCGAAATTATTTTTAAAAAAAATGAAAAATAACCTAAGGTATTGGTGACCTCGTGTCATGAGGATTCTTTTCTTCATGGCGTTCTTACTGAAGTGTTAATTACTTGGTGGGTGAGCGAATAGACACGACAGTATGTGAAACCTTTTAGGAGACTGCGACAGTGCACGATATCCCTCTCAAAAATTTGACACCCGAAAATGTGGAGATCGACGACAGTCAAGTGTACAGTCGACGCACGATGAACCGCATACGAGTTTCCAATCCGACGCGTTTACCAGGAGATGTGAGTTCTAAGAATCATGCTGAGAACTTTTGCTGGTCTATCTATACACCGCTTTTCATTTAGGTGTACGAAACTCTGGTGAGATTTCGGCTAGCGACAAGAAAGTTCGAAGAACGCGATCTCGAGGCTGAGGAGATGGATCTTTTCCGTTGTGAGGTGTCTCGACACCGTACGAAGCGAGAGAAAATGCGAGCAATGATCGCTGTTCGGGTGTGAATTTAATTCCATTTAGTGACATAGAATAAAGGGATTGGTCACCTAGAAAGCTTCGAAGCATAAAAAACATTATGTTAAGTAGACAGTGGTACCCGAATTGATAGAGGCTGGGATTTTCGTTAAATTTTTAGAAAAACTCTGCCGAAACGATTGCAACGGATGCTACGGATGAAAACGGTGAGCCACGAGAAGACGAATCGGGAGATGCTATTCAAGGTCAGTTGTTTTTGTTTTCGAATCGTTAATACAATGTCGCTGAGCCAAAGCGATATTGTTCTTTATTGGTTTCTTTTTTGCCTTCTGATTGCTTGCTTCTTTCATTTTCCAAATGTTTTCCCTGTCTATTGGTTGCTGGCCGAAGACGCGCAACGCATCCATCCTCCATTTAGAATAGCAAGGGCATGGCGAATGAATATTTGGTCCATAGCAATGAACTGTGGAGGCTCATCACTGTTCAAATCAGTCCAGACAGGCCTGCTACTAATTTACTCAATCGTAAAAGGAGGGACGGCTTGCCTGGGCGAAGACCGATCGCACGACCAGGCGGGTAGTAGCAGCACCTTTTACGAATAGCACCACGCGCTCACTTCAAGCCCATTTAGTGACATATTCTTTGCAAGCGTGAAACACCCCAAATAAATTTTCTTTTTCGTTTCTATTTTCCATTTGTTTTTTTTTTGTCAGAAATATTATAGAAAGACTTAATGCTGCTGTGCCGAACTAGGTTAGTAAGGGGGATCAAGTTTAATTATGGCCTGACGTCTCGACCCTTTCGTCTCCAAAGACCTAAAAAGTAAAATTTGATTGATCTTACTAAACTCGTTTGGTACAGCAGCATTCAACAAGTCTAACATCATGTAGAGGTTCAAGAAGAGAGAGCTTGAGAAATAAAAAGGTTCTTAGTTCATCTAAGCCCAAGAGTTTTGGTGGTTTTCAAAATCACTGGCGGAAACTTATTTGGTAAATCAGTTGCAGGTCAATCGGTACCTTGCCCACAAAGCCTTGACGTGGAAGAAGCTGAGGAACCCGATGAAAAGGTGGCGAGCCACAAGTGTTACGTTCATTTCGTTCCGTCAATTCAGTGTAAGTTTAAGGAAGCTCCGGTTGAAGTGCATGACCAGGAGCAACGGATATGTTTTGAGGACTTTTTCGTGAAACTCAAGGACTTTGACGAGCAGGATTTCAAAAAGAAGGTGAAATTGAATATCCGATATTGGTAATTTCTATTTCACTGTGGTTTTGTTTGCCAGATCGGAGAGCTGGATGCTGATCGATTCGTATATTCGTTTGATGACGCTAATAATTTCAACAGCGGATATGTCAGTTTCTTCTATTTATTAGTTTCTTCTAGTTTCTAGCCTTTTCCATGTGATTTATGCAGCGTTTTTCGTTTTCTTAGAAGCCAGACATGGTCTGTGCGTCATGTGAAAGCACTGGGCATTGGGCTGATGTCTGTCCACTGATGAAGGTGGGTTATTTATCTGACTTGAACCTTCCACTTCATCTTATTGATTCCGTCTGTTCAAGATTCCGACGGTGGAGGCGATTTCGCATGAAAAAGCGGATTACGAGTGGTCGGAACTTGCTGAGATAGTCTGGAGAAATTTTGGTGAGGCTACCTGTCTAATTTTCTTCCAGAGTTTTCAATCACTAAAAAATAAGCGTGAGACGTAATGCCTGTGACCCTATGATGCAACTTTTTCAGAACGCTCTCGCATAACATCCGACAGAATAGATGCGGTTGGTGAATTTGTCGAGAAGATGAGATCTCATCTCCACCAGTCCTTGAACACAGCGATCAGGTTGAATGTATGTATAAGTTTTCGTTGGTCTGAAGATTTCTGTTTGTGAAATGCTTAGCTCTGACATAATTGAAAGTTAACGGCAAGGAAGAGCTCCATATCTACTCTTGCTCACAATAATGCTAAGTAATGCTGTGGATCGTTTCTAAACGAAAGCAATCCAATGACACATAAACGGGGCACAAAATTCACTCCAAGGTGTAGATTCGTCATTGGTGTATCCAAGCAAAAACACCGAATCATAACCCGACTTACATGCAAACAGGGTTCGTCAACGCGCTGTGTCTTTACCGAGGTGTAACCATGGTTCAAGGTCCCTAAATACCGCCGTACCAGCGAGGGGTGTTATAGTCCATATAGACTTCAAATAAACCTTATACGCGTTGTTGAATCACGGTTTGTGCTCCATCCAGCATTTATTTGGTGTACGATTCGTGAATTGGTTCCTATATGAGTTTATAGTCCAATTCCTCATTCAATCTTCAGAAAAACGATATTGTTGATAGAATGTGTCTCTCATTGTACCAAGATCCTTTTCATTTCAGATCTTCGGATCACTGAACAGCGGCTTCGGTGTGGCAAAGTCTGATGTAGACATATGTTTCCGGTTTCAATCAGTTGACCAGCCAGAGGTGCAGTTTTCCTTGTTCCTGATTTCTTCGTTGTTTTGTTATTTCTGATCCTTCGAAGTTGATTTCATATTTACCAATTGTTCGCACAATCAGAAGATCGCAAACTTTGAGGGGTTACTGGGGAGGTATTTTCGCTTTTTTATTGATCGTAGCGTGCTCCTGCAGAGAAACGCAAGTCATAGCGTTAGCAAGTAGTCGTGGATTGTTCAAAAAAGGAAAAGAAAAGAAATGATCCATGATCCCAAAATTCTTCAGGGTGTTGACGGAGTAAGAATCGTCGAGCAAATAGCTGATTGCTTGCAACAAATGAAAGGTGTGGAGAAGGTGTACGCAATAACCGGAGCAAAGGTTCCTATCGTGAAGTTCGTCTGCCCAAGGCTGGGTATCGATGGAGAGTAAGTTCAGATATACAGCAACCTCATTCGGTCATCAATCTGTCTGTGAAACAATTTGCAGCATCAGCTACTACAATGTGCTGGCGCTGTCGAATACCGAACTGCTGAAGACGTACTGCGCTTGGGATAAGCGTGTGGCACCACTCGGAGTGTGGATTAAAAGGGTTGGTTCACTCTATTTTATGTGCTGCTGATAAAGGTATTTCAGTATTCGTTCATGAGATTTAAAAAAATCAAAGCGGATGTTGTCTTTGTCATTTGCTGCAACTATTATAGCGCTGTAATTCCCATAAAGACAGTATTATCTCTGTTATAACCTGTCATAGTTGATGTGTATATTGCATCGGTAGAATCCGGTGGTGTTTCAAAAAAGAAAAAAGAAGCGATGATTTTTGTTTCGTATTGCTGTATTGGGATTGCTTCTTGCCACTGCTTGAGTTATTAACCCTTTGAGCTTCATTTGTTTTCATTCTTTGCCTTCTACCGATTTTTCCCGTTGGTTGTACCACTAACCATCTTTTAGCACGCCCGAGAAAAAGCGTAAATAAGTGAATAAATAAGTGAGTATCCTTTTTTAGTGGGCCAAAATGTGCGATATTGGTGATGCTTCTCATGGATCGCTGTCGTCGTATGCATACATCATCTTGTTGTTGCACTACCTTCAGAACTGCGATCCTCCTCTGGTACCACGTCTACAGGAGGTAAATTTCTACTAAAGTCTACTGGACGTTTTTGCCTTATTCGCTTTTACGATTGAATAAAAAAGCCGCAGAGTGAGCAGGTTGTTCAGTTGGAATACTTATTTGCAAGCATTCTGTATGGAGAGTATATTGCAGTCATTGCATTCTTATTGTTAGCAGTAACTAGCTTTCTCACTTTTCAGGACTTCCGCAGCGCTGATACACAGCCGGAAATAATCGAGAATTGTGACGTTTATTTCCACAAAGACGTAATCGAGGGTTGGTCAAGGAATAGACAAACCCTCGGCGAGCTCTTTATTGGGTTTCTCGACTATTACGCTCGATTTGACTTTGGTACCCAAGTAAGTTAGATTTCCCGTGTTCTTTTGCTGTTATTCCAGTTGTCGTTTAATTATTCCATCGCTGTTATTTAAATAAGTTGACAACTGTTTTACAACAGGTTGTTCAAATACGGCGTAAAAAGCCACTGCTAAAAATTGAAAAAGAATGGAATCGATCACTTTGCATAGAGGATCCGTTTGATCTGCGCCACAACTTGGGTTCGGGAATTACAAAAAAGAGTACGTGTATCTCCATTTAGTTATATAATTTTGCGTATTTCAACAATTTCGATTTAGTGTTCGTGTTCATCGTCAGAAACATCCATAATTCTCGGAAAAGATTTATGCTGTCAGAATGTCGCAAAGCTTTTCTTGAGGGACGTTCTCTTGCATTCGAAAAACAGATGCCTCCGTCCTTGTGCGATGATTATGCGGTACGTTCTTGGGATTCCCTCCTACCGCTTCGTCTTTTTAAGTTGTTATTCTGTTTATACTGGACATCCGTTTTCCTGGATTCCAGTCGTATGTCATAGTTCTCGTTGTAGACGCTGGTGCTACAAGACTGCCAGATGGGTTCGGCGCCATCCGATCGACAGTGTCGCATATGCCATTGTATAGGACACTTCGCAGATTCATGCCAAAAGTGAGCAGATGCCTTTTATTAATGGTTCTCTAATTTTTTCTGTTCGAAGTGTTGAGTTGGAGGATATTCTAGGCGGTCATCGTGGCGAATACGAGATTACTTTGTGAGTTGAGTAGATGAGTGAATTTCTGTGGAATTCAGTTGTGGACTATGAAAATGAACACTTAATGTTTCCAGAGTGACATTAATGAGAGATCTAATTTCTAATAATTTCACCACTTTTCTGCTCCCGAGATTCTTACCCGTCATTGAAGCCAGAATTTACCGAAACCGTCGTGAGCGGCGATAGTGGTTACCTAAAAGTGAACAGTTTCAGAGCCGCACAACGTACCCCTCGACGAGGAGGGGAGAAATGGAACAAAAGGGTTGCGGTCAGTTTGTTTTTGGCTTGCTTGGATTCCATTTGAAAATTGTGTTCTGTTCGTTTTAGGTTTAATGGAGGGTTTGTGCTTATAGAACAGCACTGCAGGTAAAAATAACAGCGCGTTAAGATCGGGATCTTTATCGGATTTGGTGTATCGAATCGCAAACAATCGCTTTTAACTTTACCTGTTTGTTGTGGCTGCTCCTTTTGTTGTTCTAAGTTGTACCATTTGTTACCATCAATTTCGAATGATCAAAGCTGCCTTTCATTTGCAAAGCAGTTTTGGCGGGAAATTCCTTTGGTTTTTTTCGTAAAATATGTGCTCTCTGGATTTCACATTTTCTCATCGTTTTGGTATGGTCTATGCTAACTTGGAGCTGAAGAAGAAATCTCACGTCATAAAGTCGGCTGTCACCTATTTACTAGACAAGGCCCGTGTGATGTAGTGGTAAGAGGCGCTACTGACACCCGCACGGTCGAGCAATCACATTCCTCCGGGGTCGGGTATGGTGGTACCGGACTTTTCTGGAAAGGTAAAAGCACCAACGTAGTATATGGCCATGACAAGTCATTGTATCGGTAAAATATCCCAACACCGATACGTCTTCACCGGACTTCTACGATTGTGGAGTGAACAGGAATGCGGCGGCGCGTCCTTATGGGATCGATCAACGCCAATACTTTCACATTTACCTTTTACCACTAGATATTTGATGGACTTAGTGTCGTTGTTGTTTAGGTTTCGAATGAAAACACACCTCAACGGGTCACACCTCACGGCGGTCACGTCTTCGGCACTCGGAGTAACGCTGTCATTGGAGAACGCGTGTTCTACCGGGTAAGTGGGGATCGTTTCCATTTCTGACGTTGCAGAATCGGTGATAAAGCAACGTTCTCGCTTCGATAGCACATTTTTCTTCGAAAAGTCCGCTTGTGTTCTCTGATCGTTTTTCTACTATACCCGTTCTATTGTTAAAATCAAAAATAGCAAGAAATGGGGCTCTTTTTTGATGTTTTCGTCTTATTTTTTTATTTTCATGAGATATCTTTTTCTTTTTGCCTCTTGGCTGAAAAACGCACATTTTATGCTTGGATTTGAAATACTGCAGCAGTTTCATGGTCACTGCAGAGTATAACTTGTGTATCGATGACAAATATTGCCTCCTCTTTCCTGTTAATTTTTTTCGAGCAATTCCTATTCATTTCAGACGTGCAAACTATCTACAGTAGCGGCCAAAAATCTATTTACTTTGGTGACTTGTAATTTTTCTGCAAGCAGCTGTGAGAAAAAACTAATCAAACTTCTGGGCAGAGCAAACAATTCTCTTTCAAATGGTGTATTTTGTTTTCAACGCTTCTCTACAAATCTAGAATTACAGACAATTTCAAAGTGAAAACTCACGAAGAAATGCAACACTACAGGGTGTCTCAAAAAATGTGCTCACTGTTTGAAGAGCCATAAGTTTACTGATAATAGAGATCTAAAGATAGGTTATAAGTCATACGAAAGCACATTAGGAGCAGATCTTATGCCACGTCATTGGTGTGGATTGCGCCATGCACCTCTACGACTGACCAATTTTCACACCTGATTGACAGTGCTTGAGATAAATGTCCCCTGTAATTCAACAGTAGTGTACCTAATAGTTGTAGAAGATGTTCGCAGACAAACGATGTGCAAAATAGAAAATGATTACGAAGTTTCCCCTTCAATAGACCGCGATTCGCGAAAGCTACCATAAGCTGTCATACTCGCCACTTGCTGTTTTTTTTTTTGAAAATTTATGGCGTACTGGGCTAACAAGATATCCTGCTCAAAATTTTTTCGTGAGGGTAATCTGACACGTAGAATGCTACGGTTTTCTTTCCCACCCTCGAGATCGCGCTGTTGGTGTACTATCAACTAAATTTTGAGCGGACCTTTAGTCTTGCAATACTTCACTAGTTTAAATTTTTCAAAAATTCATGGCTTGCGACGAGACGAGATATCTTGTTCAAATTTTTTCCGTGATGGTAAGCACATCTAGAAAATTTTTGTACACAGTATGATAGAGGGAGATTTGCTCTATAAGAAACTCTGCACAGCTTCCTCGAAAGCAAACCATCAACGTGTGAAGGTGATTTGAAAGAAATAGCAAAATAGAACGGAAATGAACTGAAAAATACAGTACTATTGAAAGAAGCATATCAGGACGGCCTGTGCAGTGCGAGAGAGCTGACGCCGGTACACGGAATACAAATAAGCGATTAAATATTTTGCTGACGATGGCATTTTAATTTTGGTAGATTTCCGGACTTTTGATGTTTATTGAAAATGCGCACCAAATTCTACTAGCGCTATTCCACTTATCGCACTCCAGTGACCATAGAAAAATTTTCTTCGGTTTATTTCGAATTTTGCGCAAAGGGATTTTTGGGGTGCTGATACCAAAAAAATTGGGTCCGGTTGGAATTCGAAAAACGAATCCGGCATCTGTTTTTCGCCCTTTGACTACCCATATCGCTTGCACGACTAGCTGGGTGGTCCAGGTATGGGCACCGGTTTGGTTAAAACCTTGTCTAGGGTGGTTATTTTGCATGCTGATAACGGGTCTGACGCTCGTTTCTTAAATTTCAACTGAGGGCCACTCATATCGCTAAATAGGTGGTCAGGGTTAAATCACGGATTTGAATAAAACTTGATCTAGGAAGGTGATAGGGATGCTGATCTTGAATGCCACCTCGTTTTTTCGGATTGCCATTGATTTTGACAAATTCAGGCAGGTACTTCTTTCTCGTCTTTTTGCCGCCTTTACTCACACTTACGCTGAAATTTGAAAGATATAAATCAGGGTCGTGATCAGCATGCAAAATAACCCATCTAAACGAAAGTTGTGCCAATTCTGAATTTTTTGACTTGACCATGGCGGAACATGGGTGGTCCTCGGTCGGAGTTCAAGAAAGGAGTTATTTGAGGTGCCATAATCTTGATCGGCACCCAAATATCTCCTACTGAAGAAGTTTAGGCTAGATTGGTTGAAAAATAATAATTTCGACAAATGAATGCGTCAAATGAAATTGTATTGGCGATTTTCATTTCATCTCTTTGTCTCAGGGTGTTATTTTAGAAATCCGAGCGCCCGCGAGGAATGAAGCAGATGGAGTGATTGGAAGTTATTAACGCCATATTGGCCAGGATATTTGAGCCCTTCCACCAACCCGCGCGCAGCTCCTCTGTTTCATATCCTCTATTTATTTTCCTCATGAGTACTCCATTTTCAGCTGTCTATTTTGTCAATTGTTTCAAATATTGTTCCTCAACAAAGTTTTCCTTACGGTCAGTCTGACCAATTCTCTTCTAGGTATGTATAGATTTGGTGCTGATAAATATTGGAGTGCGAAGCATTTTGCTTAGAAGTATCTCAGTTGTCTCGCCTGACTTTGTTCGTCGTTGAATGTACACATTCGGGTTCTATATTTGCGGGGTTTGTAAGATTTAAATATTGTTGTCATTGTGTCTATCAGTTCGAGATAGCGATGCAAATAATCGTTAGCTAAGAGCTCATCGAACAGTATCGGACTGGTGGTGGGCAGTCGGAAGTTCTGTTCGCTTACTTCGTATACAGCTGTGTTCGATTTTGTGCAGGAATCATGTTTCCTTCAGCCTTACTTAATGAGAACAGCCGTTGATTTGTGGATTGTCTGCTGCTCCGATTTCTCTCCTTCTGTTTGTTGTTGTTTACCTCGCTTTTTCAAGTGACGTCTTATGTGCGGTATGTATGTGAATAGTCCGATAACGATGATGATAGGATTTCCCATCCTCTGTCGGTTGTAATTGTGTGTAGGATGTTCCACTCGAGCGAACGTCCTATACTTCTTGAGTATTTGTATCGTTCGGTGAGAATTCTACGTTATGCCAAAAGAAGCGCTCAATGCCGCTAGTTCATAGTGAAACGGGCGTGCTCCACTAAATAAAGATCCGGAGCCGAAAAGCGTGCTGTCATTGCTAAATCGGACGTTGATCGTCTTAGTACCGTCTTGCCCATTTTGTTTTTTTGTGGTTTTTTTATTGCTGTCCCATTTTCGTTACCTTCGACTTTTCTTTATTGGTCTCGTCTAAGGGACAAAACGAGCGTATAATGCTATCTCGTGCCGTAATTTTATTGCTTCCTATTTTTCTATATTACTGACAGTTTTTTTTATTTTGTTCTGTTCTCTTTACTTGCTTGTTATTGAGATATGTGATATCTCTATAGTGGGGATGTTCGCGTGTGATCCTTAACTTAAAGTGGAACCTAACGGTGTTGAGAGAAGCAATTTTGCAAGAGGGAAGAGGTTAAGCTCAAGGTAAAGTGGTGGACGTTGATTAATTCCCAGTGCCCCGTAGTTATGTGGTAAGAGGCGTTACCTCCACCCACACGTCCGACCGATCGGTCCTCGCTTACTCCAACCAAGTATCTAATCCCTTAGGGGTTGACTGAATTAGTCCAAGACTTGCCTGAAAAGGTGAATTTGCTGTCCTGTACCCCCAAGCTATCAGTGTCCCTAGTGCGCTTTCACAGCGTCGTACTACGACTCCAAATGGATCACTAGTTATTGGAGGAGGTCAAGGTAATCATTATGGGTAACCCTCTGAGGGAAGAGGTAGTGGGACACATGTTAGGAGGTTAGTTTATTGTCGATTACAACAAAAACAATGACAAGAAGAAAGGCGAGATAGGAAGTTTCGTATTATTTCTAATGGTAATGTTGATCCAATTTATTGAGCTTCATCTCATTTTTGTCTTCTCTGCCTCGTCGTTTGGAAGCCCTTCTGGCTTTATTGCTTGATGTGCCCTAGTTTTTGGACTGACGTCATTCTCTGATTTCTTCTATCTGTATCTTCGAATAATCATCATGTTCGAAGAGTTTTACTCTAAGAAAAAAGTTTTCAAGACGTCATGAAGAACGCTGTTCAAAAACGAGCGGTGTGGAAATCAATTAAACTTACCTCGTTGCTATGTGCGTTCACTTGGATAATTAGATGCTTGCTGTTTGTGCGTTTCTCCTCGCCATCTTGTTTCTTTTTCAAATCAGTTCCGCTGGCAGTTTGCCAGCAAATGGTGTCGGCTCCATTCCTAGGTGTATTAGTACCTCATTCGTTATTCAGTGGTGTTGGTCGTCTCCATTCGTAGGTGCCTAACGTCGGGATATACCGCCTGACACCCAATGCTATAGTTTTTAGTTGTTCACTTCCTTATCTATGCGTTCGTTGTTTGTTTATGTTCGAAAGTGGGTCGATAACATGTGGTGTGTGTTCGTAGATGCCATGTCCTCGAAAAAACGGCTATTCTTCGGCTGCGATGAAAACACGAACGAAAACTTTAGGCCATATAGGCGTAGCTCCGAGTGTACTGCTCGACTTGCGCCGGGTAGATGGCTGACTTTGCTGGGTCCCCTCACTTGATCCTATGATTTTCTCCTAGTCTCTCCTAATTTTCTTTTTTTAATCTCAGTTACTCATGTTTGGAAGGCTAGATCTTATCAGCTGCCTGAAGCTTTATTCATTTCATCCATAAGAAGTCATCGGATCTCCAGTGTCCGTTTTCATGAAGGATATATTCGAAAAATACCCTGAATAGTCCACAGCCCAACACATGCGGGGTTTGTGTGTGTGTGTTGGTGTGTTGTGTTTGTACGTGGTCCGACCCAACTCAGTAGTGCGGCGGTGGCTCGGATACCCCAAGCAGCGCGTAAATCCTTATTCATCAACACTCTATGAGGTTTATTCGGAGTTTGCACACCATCACTATTTCGAATCCATTGTTTTGGTTGTATTTATTTATTTCTACGTCATATCAAGGCGTGCTAGCAATAAAACACTAAAGCAGGGTTAGTAAACGACAGTTCTTATCCACAAAAGTCACCACAAAATAGTCCGGGTATATCGTTCGTGGATCCAGGTCATGTACTGCAGCGACTTCCCATGTTCCCTCCAAGTAGCAACACGTGCGTTCGAAACGTGTGATTCGCCTGGCGAAACGTTTCTCCTCACTCGCTGCTACGACGGTCTCGTGGGCAGACGGCTCGCTCCTCCCCTGAGGGGTCCAGCTAATCATTTTATCATTCACCAACCGGCAACTACAAAAATCTGCGTGTATTTTAGCCTTTAGATGTGCCGATGGTTCGGACAACTAGTATCTTATCGGCTATTTTGCGTTTCATTCATTTCATCTCCGAAGACTCTCATTTCCAGGGTTCAGATTCGTGAATGGTATATCAGTGTTAAACATGAAAATATTACGCGCAAAATGTGATTCATCAACGCACTCCTGGCTTTATTCAAGGTTTATTCAGGGCTTAGTTGGGTTTTGTATGGCGTTACTACTTCGAAGTTCTGAAACCCTTGCCATATCACTGTAAGGTGTTAGATCCGATATAAACCGCGAATAAACTCTGAGTAATACCCGGAGAGCGTTGTTGGATCAGAGTCTGCTTGGACTCGCCGAACATTCGCCCTTCCAACGAAGTGTGTTTTGCCCTGCAGAATCCCCGAATAAACCTCGCCGCAGGCATTAGTGATTCACGGTTTGCGCGACGTTCGTGGAGTATCTCAGGGGTTTTCGGGTGTAGCACCCATGAATTTGGTCCTAGTGGTAGTATCCCATCATTCCTGCTCGAAACGACCGAAATAAATTAATTTTGGAGACAACGTTTGGACCTTTTCCTCAAATCGTTATACTTTTAGTTTGCTAACAGTCATCTCCTTCTTTGTTGTTACATTTTCTCCCGCCAGATGTTCTCACTTATTTCGTTTGTGCTATAAATTACCGGTTTGGGCTAGAATAGTAAGAGGTCCTTTGTATTCGTCTCCCATTTGATACGCTAAGTGCAAGCGCGATACTCCCCTGCACGGTGTGCCAACTTGAGATCAAGAAATTCGATAGAAAAGAGGAAAGGTTTTACTTTCATGTGGCTTGTAGTTTTTTAAAATCACATTTTTCCGTAGAGATCTGTTCTCTCCTCATTTCGCCTAGTTTTGCTCGATTGTATAGTTTGATTTCTAGAAATGTATTTCTCAAGAAATTCGCGATTTTAGTCACCCATCAGTCCTACAACTTCGTCGCACTCTCACCGTTCGCTCATTTCAACAATAAATCAAATTCTACTGGGGTTTGAGCTCGTTACACCAATTGTATAAGGTTAACGGGTCGCCGTTGATCAGTCCTCTAAGGATGCACAAACGCTCATCTTCCACTTAGAGTCGTAGAGGCATGTTGAATGCGTATTTGGTCTGTAAAATGACTTGCAAAGGGCAGCCGCTATACCAAGTCAGCGTCTCTACCTTCGCGAACAAGTCTGATACCAATTCACCTGACTCCGCAGGGATGGAAGGCTTGGTTAGCTCGGGCGGGGTTTATCGCTCGACCATGTGGGTCTCAATAGCTCTTCTAGCGCTGTACACCGCCCCCATCAATTGTATACGTGGAATTATCCTCCAGTGGTAATTACTTTGTCCCTGGTTCGTCGTGCACTTCAATACTGCTCGGAACTCGATCAGTATAGTTTCCGCTTCGCCGTCGTTTTACAATAAGAAAATGCTGGAGCACAATGGACGGCGCCATGGCGTAGATATTGTTTTCGTTCTAGAAGAGAGCAATTGCTCTCTTTTCAGCGAAAACAATAATTTCACCACTGCTTTCTGTAGCTCTCACTAATTACGTATGGGAAAACTGCTGCTTCCCAGACGGCTTCCGTTCAGTGTTCAATGTTTGTGTATAAAACCATGTTCTTCTCTACAAAGCGCCTAGCCAGCCATCGCTTTCCAAGTTACTGGATGACGAATATGCCTTGCTTTCAGTTCTAATTTAGGTTTAACGAAGATTTTCGAGCATTCCCTTGAAAAGGATTTTTATTCCTTAATTTTCTAAGAGTTATAATTAGGTCACAGCACGGACCCACTACGTTTTGGAGAGACACATTCGTTTTCGGTTAAGTAGTACCTCAGGGGCTAAGGCTCTGCGCTCTACTTATTCGTTGTTATCAAGGATGGGGTATGATAGCCCCTTAAGGGTGCATTGGTTCAGCCGATAGAAGCGCTACTACGACCAAAAGGTCGAGCGATCAAACCTCACCCCAGCTAACCAAGCTTTCCATCCCTCCGGGGTTGGGTAAATTGGTACCAGGCTTGTCTGCAAGGCAAAGATACTGACTTTGAATAACGTCTGGACCCTGCAAGTCATTGTATAGGCCAAATACGCGTTCACTATGCGTTTACGAGTCTAAATTGAACACGAGTGTGGCGGCGCGTCTTTAGGGGACTGATCTACGCCGGCCCTTTACCTTTTACATTCAGTAGTTTTTCGAGCGGATGTGATAAAGCGGTATTGGAAGTTCTGATATGTGTTAATCACCTCTCTCCATGATGCCCCGGGCAAGGTGCTTGAGGGAGGTTAAAAATACTCGATGTATTGTTAAGCGTTGTATCACCTCCTCACACATCGACTGAGCCGCGAATTGCGTTGGCCCGAAGGCAGCTGAGAACATAAATGTCATCTGTGAGCGCGTGATGCTTCTAATCGGATAGGCTAACATTTACAGCTTCCGGAAACTGCTACGCTGTGAATCATACATCTACTTATAGGCTTTATTTGTAGATTAAGCGCCTTTTTTTTTCGCCTGCGGGAAGCTGCTCAGATATTATCATCACTTTCTCCGTCTACTGTAACTCGCGAATTCACCAAGTGTCGCAAATAGACAACTTACTTTTCCCTTTTCTTTAGGTTCGATGCACCCCTCTGGTCAGTTCTTGGCTGTATACCCAGACACGCCCAACCTTGACTTCCTTTCCCGTTCATCTATTTCGAAGCTAGTGAAAAATTGGCCACTGCGTTGTTTTGAACCTCGGTATCTATTATAGTAGAGTTGTTTAGTTTAGCCCACTGACCTTTAAGAAGCGGAGCGGAAATGGCCATTCAATGATACCTCTTTCTAGGCATGGAGGTAAGGGACACACTAGAGACGACTTCAGCTTGGGGTAGAAGAAGAACGAGTACCTTCTGTTGTGCTCAAGCCATTTGAGTCGTCTGCAGTTTGGGCAAAAACGCTGCGATAAGCCGAAAAGAATGTGTAAAAAGCCAGGGGAGATGCGTGACAACAACAGACTATGTGGCCCAGTTTACAAAGAGTTTTGAACCGTAATGTCCAGGTGAACATGAATATATACACAAATAGGAGGGGCGACTTCTGAGCGTTAACCACTGACTACCGAACATTGATCAGTAGTTTCTTCATCAGCCTGAATGAAGGGCTGCTTATAACGGCTTCAAATGGCATTTTGTTCCTTGTTTTTCCCATCTGGCCTGAATAGAGCTGATCCTGCTTTTAAGAAACCATAGTCAAACGTCGAATCGTCTTTCTCTCTCTTTAAAAATACAAAGCATCGCACCATCTCGCTGAAACGTTCAGCTAATGAAGAACATCTAACAGTAGTGCCGATCATTAATGAGAAGGTCTGTCACACCTCCAGCCCACTCATCTGCTTGGAAACATTCTATTTTGAGCTCTCTTATCGGATGCTGTCCACTAAATTCCATTCTTGTATTTGTTCTATTATAGGGTAGTGCATCATGTAACTTCCTTGATATGTTGTCGTCTTCGTTTTGCACTTTTAAATAATTCGGTCACATGTTGACGACGGCTGAATTCGGTTGTTTGTGTGGTCGTTTTCTTGCGGGGCTACGTCAGATAGCGAACACACAGTTGTTCGTGTGACCCATGCATTTTCGTTTCCGCTCCGTCCGCGGATCTCTCCTCCGGTTGAGCGCATCTTGAACGTTTTCTATGATTTCCGCAATCATCGATCAGGGTGAGACCGTCTCAATTCGAGGGCACCACGTCATTTGCACTTCACCCGTTGTCGTCTTCAACGAATTCTATGAAGCATTGGAAAGTGAAAAAATAAAAAAAAAAATGAATCCACGTGATACATTTGTTTTCTCAGTGCTACGTGGAACTGAACTATAATACTCCATTAGAAAGAATGTCGGTAAAATTTTTTAACCATTTCCCGATTGACGCTGGAAATGTTGCACGCAGATCTGCGCTTTATATCGAATCGACTTTTTTCGCCATCTTTTTCTTCTTTTCCTTTCTTCCTTGCATGACCTCTTTAACAGCTTGACATAACTTCATCTTTTGCTTCGTTTGATAATTGAGAAATGCTGCAGAAAACGAAAAGTTAAAACAAAGATTTTGCTCGTAATGTTTGGCATATAATAAAATTTCTTTAAATCGAAATTTCCTTGAAAACCTGATAACAGACACAGATACTTTATCAGGAAAAAGTATGCAAAAACCTTAGTTAGAAATCGGTGGGATATCACGCGCACATAATTTTTTGCCGCTCTGTATATGTACTGGCAGAACCATTTTCTCCTCTTGTGAATTTTGGTAGGCCTGCCGCTGCATGTAAGCATCGTCAGTGGGAGTTATTCTTCTACGCGGTACAGTACCGGACGCGCCGCAATGATGAAACGGCGGTAGCGGCGCTTTGGAGCGCTAAAAAGCGCCGTTTCGGGGTCCACGCGTGGTGGCCCAGATGGAGTCAACCGCAGTTCATTTGCGCCGCGTGCCCAACTAGGGGCCCCGCGTGGTAGCTTTTTCGAGTCCTCCCGTGGGGACTTCTATTATTACCCTGGGACGCTAGGAAAAGACGCGCTGCATATTTATAGGTGGTGAGGAGGGGGCGGAGCGTAGTCGGTGGTGAGTCACCAAGCGAGGGATCGAAGCGGCAACGGGATCTGAAAATCGAGGGGTCAAAAAAATCGACCGAAAACAAGTTTCACGAATTTGGGAAAAGTGTATATGGAGGGATAGGGCTCAAGCTCCTGGGCTCGAATATATACTTATTTTTGCAAATAAACCAATTTTAAAGAAGTTATTTGAAAATGGCGGGTTTCGGCGCTCCGAGGCGCCGAAACCCGCCCTTTTATCGTTGCGGCTCGTACCGTACTGTAAATACGTGCGGCCGAGGTTATGCGAAAGATAGCTATTATTCGGTTTTCTCGTTCACGGAAAAAAGGGCAAATGTTAGTGAAAGTTCGATGTTTCCGACAAGCTTCGTAACTGTTAATTTGACATTCGAAGATCCATTCATACTCGCCGACAGAGCAGCGCTGTAATGACCAAGCGATAACGATTTGGGTGGTTGTTAACGTGTGAGATCGCTGTGGAGAGTTATGGATTCAGTAGCGGTTGATTGTTTGCTCAGTTCCAAATGCTCTGTTATTCCTCGGCATGGCGTGATCAGCTCTAGGTGTTTTTCTAGATGGTGCCGGCGGTGTTCACATGGGCTGGATTTGTATCCGCCACACTTGCACTTGTACTCTCCGTATCTACCGACTGCGCATCGATTGTTCGCTCGGTGACATCCAGCTGTCAAATGCAACGTTCTGCGCTTTGACGTTGCACTTTACTTACACTTTTCCATAGCGAATCGCCTTTTCTCAGCAATTTTGGTTTTGGCTTTTTTGATTTTCCTTTTTACCAGGTCACACATATGCGAGATTTTGTGGATTTCAGAATTACTTAGTGGAACTGTTCTTGAATTGGCTCGCTATTTGACAGAGGTGCTTACGAATTTTTAGATCAGCCCGTTGAAGTTTGTGGTTTAGATGTTTTGCTCTTTGTATTTGTATATTTATTTTTTTCCTGATTTTCTTTTTTTTCACTTTTGGTGTCACAAATTAAAACTTTCGTTTTCTTAGAGACAGTTTCGCCTTTCTCGAGCCTGTATTTTAAAATTACGTTTGTAAGGGATATTCTATATATTCGATATACTGAGCCGCACTAGTTTTTGGTCAGGGTCACCGGTTTCATGAGACTTCGCTTGGGGTCGTTATTTTGCGTACTGAACATAAATTCGATGTTCAGAATTTGTGTCGACGTACACCTGTGTTGCTAACTATTATATTTTGGCCTAATCCGGGTGTCACCTAGCTTACCTTTTTTTCAGGTAAGTTGAATCGGTGACCCTTGAATGTGCTCACCGTCTGACATCAGTTCTCTGTTTTTTTTCTTGCCGAATAACACCTACACTATAGTCACCCGACCAGCTTCATTCACAGTACGGGTTATCTGCCACAATTTCGGAAACGGATGCCAGCTTCGTGGCCGACCTCCCGAATAACTCAGAAAGTCGGAATTTGAAAAATAACTAATATTTGGCACAGGATCGCATCTGCGACATCGGACCTTATCATTGCTTTACTTACCGTGAATTCTTCTTTGAAAATCTTTTCCTCAGATAATTGTTGATCTTGGCTATCATGTAGGACCGCAAAAAGATGTTTTTTCTTTTTTTTTCTTTATCGAAAACGAATTATCCTTATGTAGTTTTCTCGTCATCGTCGTAACCGGTTCCACTGACTTGCAGTTTGTCGTTCCAGCTGTGCTGTTACTACAGATAAAAGACTTTCGTTCCGTATTCTGATTTTCGTGCCATCCGTATTAATGCGGACGTCTGTAGGATGGTAGCTCTTGTGATTTTGTACTACTCGTGGAAACATAATTTCCACTTTGACCTTAAAATTGGACCATATGGATGATAAAATTGACGATAAAATCGTTGTTGAGCTTATCGTTTTGGTTGTTAACAGAGATATCGGCCAGCCTCGTATTTTTATATTCAAATAATCGCGAAAAATTTCTGTCAACTTTATGATTCGAGGCTTTACGCGATTGCTACTATCCAGCTATCAATGGCAGTCTTTTACAGCTGAACCTTTCTACTACTAAGTGACATCTGTCTCCGAATGATATCTTCCTGTCCAGTCAGGCTGTTCTGCCATGCTTCTAATCAGAATTTCTATTTTTCCTTCTTTCTTCACTCGATTTGTCTTGGGATGTGAAGTAAGAGAAAAGTGTAAAACACTCAAAACGTTATGCAAATACACCTTGTCTTGTCTTTCCGTCGCCCTTTTTGCGCTTTAGGTTAGTCTTTGATGCTTCAATTAACCGCACTCCGAATCTGAATGACCTCTAATTTCTGCGAACTTTCTGACATTTCCCCATCGCTTCCCATTCTTTCTTGAGCACAAGAACTTGCGTGGTTCTCAAATAAGCTGTCAGGACTTTATATTTTTCTTGCTGAGAAGTTCGGATTTATTAGAACACTACGGTGTTTCCTGTGCCTCGCACTACCTGCACTTCTTAGTTGTAATGAGAAACTTGCCGATGTTTATGTATTTATTTATTCCATGCGATTATTGTCATCACTGAAGCGATTTGCTCCGGAAGAACTGAAAATGTGAACGGGAAATGTATAAGATATCGCGCAAAATGTCAATTCCGAACAATTTGCTCTATGAATTATACAAGTTCCCCATAGGTTAGTTTGCTAGGTTAAGGTGATATCAGGTGGACAACGATTATGGTCTCTTCTGCGTTTTTCGCTGTTGCTGACCGGCTTTTGTCCGATCATATTCTGCGTTCCTTTGTGAAGCTTCCCTGCAGGTTTTAGAGTCGTACAGCCACATAGTTCTTCTACTTTCTTAAGGTTCTCATATTCCTCATGCCTTTCATTCTTGGGTTCATTCTCAGGATAGGTTCATTTACCATATGGTGGAGCGACCTGATATGTAGTTTTTATGGTTTTATCAATCTTTGAGTTCGTCTTGTTTATTGTTCCTTGGTGTCGCAGTCAACAGCACAAGTAAATAAACAAATAATCTTTTACGCCTCGAAATGCAGGTATTCTAAGTTGCGTATGTGGCCTATGTGGCGTCTCGAAATTATTTGTGATCATGTCGTGCGATCGTACATTTTCATGTTATTATTTTCATTCTCTTTTTTATGTACGTTCTCTATTTGTCACGGAACGTGCCGTGCGTTCGAATCGGAGTTCTTTTTGTCCGTTTTGGTGAAAGTCCTTGTATTGATTCGCACAGTCGTACTGTGGCACGAGCACCAAGTGCTGTGGAGTGATTTGTCTATTCATCCATCTGTCACAGCTTAGTTCGAGCTCTGTCAACTTCCTCGTCCATACCACTGGCGCCCTTCCCGATGTGGAAAAAAGGAATAAACAGGAAATAGGACCTCTAGTCCTCGTTTTATGGGGAGTTTCTGCCACCTACTTTTACTCGGCTGCTACAGTGCGTTTCAAAATTATGTAGCCACCCTTGCTGCGTGGGAACGTATCAGCGACGATGTGATCAAAAACCTTGTAAATGGTATGTACAATAGGTTGTTCGATTTGATAAGAAATAATGGTGGTCAAATTGATTATTAATGTGTAATAAAAATTGATTTTTTCATAAGTGGCTACATAATTTTGAAACAAAGAAGAAATTCAAAAACTCCCTATTTTTGCTGGCGACGGAGCTTTTTTTCTAGCAAAAGCGTCCTGGCTATTTTCGCCCACTGGGAATCTAATGCTACTAACGCCAGTTCATGAAAGTGAACTGCAAAATGCGAAAATATCGAATTTAGGGTGGCTACATAATTTTGAAACGCACTGTATTTGACTGTGATGCCTGATTGTTTTCGGTTTTGTACTTTCTCGAATGATTCGTCAAAACCGCTCGTAGCTTTACATATTATGGTAATTGAAGCTGGTTATTTTAAACCGTCGAATCCCCTTGAAAAGGAGGAGGAAATGGAATTGTTCTGGGTGGGCACATTCTTCAATAGGGACGGTTTCGACTGTGATTTTCCGGTGATGAACTTCATCTGTTTCTCTTGAAAAGATGAATGGCAACCGACGGAAAAATGCTTAATCATACGGTGACGATCGTTTTGAGGTGAAGCGGCTCGGCTTTCCGAAGGTCTTCTCCCACGATCTTCCTGGGCTAGTCTTCACAAACGTGGATAACTATTTGAGCTAGCTATCAGCTTTCCTTCTAACTCTAGTCCTCCTTAGCTTGGAAATCTGCTGAAGTGCAGCGTTTGGCAAGCTGGTGTCAAGTTCTTTGATCCGTTGAAATCGGGTCTCCTTTCTCCCTTCTATAAACGAACTAATAACTCGACTCACTACCACCAATTTCAGAGAGTGTTCAGGAGATATTTACTTTGATCGTAAATGGAAACATTTTCGTAATTTTTTCGATTCTTCGAAGATCATAGTTTTCTCATATCTTCTACTGCCCTGCTCGTTTACTCGTTCTCTTCTCTGCTCATATAAATGCTTGTTGGCCGAGTCACGGTGAAAGTAGCTCTGAGCTGTTTTGGATTCTCATTCTGTTGCGCCATTGCTTTCCGCTGCACCGTATTCTCGCCCTTTCATATCAATTTCTCATTTTCCATTCGAAGCCATTTTGACACTTTTTATCTGTGAGTTGCGCCTCGGTCGTCAAAGAATAATTCGTGCATCTATGGAAATTGTTTTCTTTTTACTTTTTTTCGCATTGTGGTTTGTTGCTCGTTCTAGTGCCGATTTTGAAATTTATTTATCAATTTAATCGAACGATGTTAGATGGTCACATGCTCAAAAAAGCTCCATAAATGATTGAATATGCCTTATAACACTGTAGGCGAAAAGCGATTGGTTTTCATCGATTTCAAGGCATTTTTTCTCAATTTTCGATCTATCGATGAATTTCTGTGGACGGAAACATTGAGAAACGGAGGTCTATTGGTGCGTTTTTTCTTATATTTTGAAGAAAATTTCCAATGCTATTTCGGCGTTATTTTATCTCCATATAATTTTTAATTTTTTTCCATGAAAAGTAAAGTCCTTAATTGTATGTATGAATTTTATCTTCTATGCCAAATCTGCAAAAATCTGTAGTTTCTTAACTTATACTTCCTGGTCGAATGTAGGTACAAATTGTACACTTAATCCCATTACCTCTTGGTCGGAGTGGCTTCCTTTAATTGGAAGCGCCAAAAAATATTGCCATCAGAAATCGCCTAAGGCTGTTAATTATCGAAGCATGAGGATCCGCCGTTTTCCCGTTATTTTTTGTGGTTCAGTCTCTGGTTTTCTTCACCTACTGTTTAGTTGTAGCACAAGTTTCTCGTAGTTTTCTAGGCGCAGTTATGCAATTATTTGCCAAAAGTGCGTCGCCCTTAATGCTCGTTTGGAGGACTATGTGACGGGACTTTTCGGTTCTGTTCACACATATTTACTTTCGAGGTGTTCAAATAACCTTCGCTTTTCTTGTACTTTGCGGGACAACAAGGCTGGTTCAGTAGTATCCTCCTAGTTCATAAAGGCATGTTATATCAAAGGAAGTAACGACGAAGGGGTGGTTACCAGTTCACTCCCAATGTTATACGAGGATGTCATTTCATTTTTTTCATGTGCACTAACAAAGAAGAGAACAATCTTAACCATAGAACGTGATTAAACTGTCAACAAGTCTGCGAAAATGAGGAAAAAACCGAAAAAAGAACATATTTCTATATTTCTTCATTATATGTTCGTCTGAGAGTAAAACAGTAAGGGCAAAACGGTCATATAGTTTAGTTTCATGTCATTATTTAATTGGTTACTGTTTTTGCCTTAACGTGTCATTGATCGCTTTCTTCACTTTTTCTCATAGAATCCGAGAATTTGATTTCAAATAGATGAGGAACCTGGGTGTCTTTTTTTAGTTCGTAGGAAGAAGTTTTTACACTTTATTAAGGTTGTAAAGACCATGCATCCTTTTCAGCTTTGAATAGTCCACACCCACTCTGGAAGCTGTGCCTAAGTCTGGTGCGCGTAGATTTCTAACCTCTAGAGCGCTTAATCAAAAACCATTCTTCTGTTTCTTAAAGTTGTTCTCGTCACCGACTTATGTTTTTTTATCGTTTGCTCATTCCCACCTCCTGTCAGTATCATTTGACGGAGCACGCGACGAGGACGGCATCGGACAAGAAAGAAGAGAAAGAAAATAGAGTAGAGAAAATCTGTTTTCTACCATTCGCCGAGTTTCGTGGTGCCGATGCATTAATATTTCGTTGACGGTAGATATCACGTTTCGCTTAGGCAGCATTCTCCATGAATGAATTACGAAGTTCTCTCGAAATCCGATGTGTATAGTAATGTTCAGAAAACATCGTGCGAGACATGGGTAGTGGAAAAAACTTCGTGGAAGTCTTTCTTTTTTTCTTATTATGCATATGAAGCTGTTTATCAAGATTCTCCGCTATCCGTTGCTTTACATAACAACCAACGCTTCGTTTTAGGGAATTCCGATTTTTTGAGGATTTCGTTTGTGGGCAAAATTTTCAACGTGACAGAATATGAGCGCAAGTTGCTTTTCTTCCTTTCTCTTCTGGTATTTTTGCCAAGGAGCTTTATTCACCCCGTCGTTATTGTCTCTTACTTTCCCTACGAAATAAGATTTTGTCATCAAATTTTGTTGCCTTTCTAAAAATTTACTTTATATAATTCCAATTATAGGCGAATAATTATGAAACTCAATATATCTAAAGAATCTCTTTTCTGATGAATAGTAATAATGCCGCAGAGAATGTTGTGTTTCGGAAAAACAGGCAGAAGCTCGTTTGTGGTAGTACTATTGTTGAAAAAAAAGATTTTTAGTCGCATAACTTTCTTTCTGGCCTTTAAATGTAATATTTGGTTCGGCACTTGTTAAGTTTCAAGACGAAGTTTCAACCAAATCGGTGATCTTAGCCGGACCACCCTGCTAGCCGTGCAAGCGATATGGTTGATCCTGTGTAGAAATTCGGGAAAAGGTGACAGGACTCGTCGTCAGCGCCCGAATGATTCTTATAGGCGAAATTTCGATGAAAAATTTTGACCTAAGCTCGCTCCGTGGAGTCCGAACTTTTAACAAGGCTCCGAGTTATTTTTGTTTTTGTATTGCTCTTTTTGTCCGATTTTCGCGGTTGACAACGTACTAACTTTCGCGGCACGTCGTCTGTAGCTGAATGTTGTTTTTTCTGATTATTTAAATTCAGGGTCAAATTGGCCGTTTCACGGCCGATGCTCGGTTTCGCATATTGCGTCACATGCCTGGGTAAGATGAGCTTTTTCGTTTTCATTATGACAAATTGCTCATCAAGCAGTTGCAGAATGAAATGAAGTCATCGCGATCACGTCCTGCCATCTCGTCGCTTCCATCATCCCGCTCTACTCGTTCCGGTGGCTGTGAAAAGATCAACGCCATCATCAGACCAATAATTCCATCATGGACCGCTGGCTCCTATTGTAAGTGGTGACTTTCGTAGTTTTTAGCACATTTTTAAGTAGAAATAATACGTTGAAATCAATTTGAATTCTTCAACCATCCTTCTGTCCCTCTTCTTCCTGTCTTTATTTTCGTATCATACGTTTTTGTTTTGTTTATGTTCAGCCTTTCTTCGTATTATGTTAGGTTGCACGGCTATGAGCGTGAAGCATGAATAAATAAGAAAATAAATCTCCCGTTAAGTAGAGGAGCTAAAGGGAAGCACTGCATTAAATTAAAATAAGCCCTTTGCCAGGTGACGCTCCAACATACATTCAGCTCGAACGAAAAAGAGCAAAAGGCCCTAGATGGTAGAGGAAATTAACAGAATCATCCCGGGTTGTAGAAGATGTATGGGAATTGAATACGAGCTGACTACAGAGTCGAGTTTCACCATAGTCAGCTTCCGTGGATGCCGAAAATGTCTCCGTTGTCAGCTGGAGCAATTTTCTTCGAATACAATTTCTCAAAACCCTTTTTATCTTTACGTCAGACGTTCTTGGGTAACTGTGCCTTAGCAGAAAGTTAGGAAGCCGGGAACGGTTTGCTTACGTTCGTAATCGCTTTTCATTTTGTTTCTCTGTAGTACGATTTCTACCCATCGATCCTACTAATAAATAAGTGAAACCACGACGTCTGTTTGTCAACTCTAGGGTCCCGCCGCGATTGCCCGTTACCGTACTCACAGTGACGTATTTCATCGTTTCCTTGCCGCTTTTTCGTCTTCTGCTGCATGCTTTTTGTTCTTCGTTTTATTTGTTATTATTAATGTTTTATGTGTGTTTCCTACTATTCATTAGTTCATTCGGCGGCCTGCGGGCCGTTGAATGGCTGGTATATACTAGGGGGAATCACATGTGGGTATTTCGGATACTTCTTAAGCACAGATCCTTCTGTTTTCTTTCTTAGTTAGTTTCGATCAGTGTTCGCCGTGCCCATTATTCTCAAGTCCCATTCTCTTCCGGCGTTTCTCCGCCTCCAATCTTCATGCTTTTGCGAAATGTTCGAAGCATAGTACTGGTTCGTATTGAATTAATCGCAAATAGGGATCGATTTTCCGACACGTAGACCCATCAGGGGAGCTTTATCATTGGATTTTTTGGATCTTTTGCAAAGATCCGCCTGGTGCAATGGTAACGGGCTCTACTGACAGTCGAGCGATCGATCCTCGCCCATGCTAACCAAGCTTTCCATCGTTCCGAGTTAATTTGGTACCTTACTTGTCAGCGAATGTGGATACTTGAACAATTGCTAGCACTGCAAGTCATTGTATTGACGCTTTCATCATGCCTTTTCGAATCGTAATTGAAAGCGAATGTGTGGCGCGTCCTTAGATTATCTTACCTTAACCCTTTCATAAGCTAGGAGATGCACGTCACAGATAAACTGATGAATGAGTTCACTACTACATGACGTAGGCGAATTGTAGGCGTGGGCTCTGTGCCTATGTCAAGCGAGTTCACCAATTTTGGTATAAAAAAAATCCTTTCTTTTTCCCTTCTCCAACCAGTTTGCGACAACGAATCGCCCCGTTGACAATTTCAGGTCTGCCTATAGTTGCATTTCGCAACGATCTCAATGGTTCAGCTTTGCAGTATATTCGACTCACGTACGTCACTTACTGCTTGTTTCAACCGATTTTTTTTCCTGAATTATTGGTTTTTTTTATAGAAGCATGTTCGACGCGTTTAGCCCCTACATCTACAAGAACAAGGTTGGAGTGATCGAAATTAGTAGAGCAATGAAGTTACACAGAGGTTAGTCATTTTGCGGCTGATGATACTGCTCTTTCATTATATTTCTTTTTTTTTCATGGAACTATTTGTGTCACATGTTTGAGAGATTTCTGTTCAGAAGATAACTCGTTCAATACCGATCAGCTTGACTTGGTTATTCGCTTCAAAGTAGAGCTCGAAGTGCATTTATCTAACTATTTTGGAACACGTGTGATGTTAGCGGTGAGTTTTTCTACAAACTTCAACATAAAATACATGAAAGTCGAAATGAAGAAATATACTGAAAACTTGATCAAGTTGAAACTTCAAAGTAGAAGATTAATTGCTGATGATGGGTAAATGAGCAAACAGATGGACAATGCTTGAGTAGACTTTAATAAGCTGAAGTGAAGTTTTCTTCTCGATTTCGCGACTGTTTGTGATCCCCCTTTGAGGTACTCTTCTTATAATATCGTGTCCGAGCTACCTATTTCCCAGATATGGTGGATATTTTCGTTACTTGAGGGCCTGCGTGGTTCAGTGGAATAGACGCGCTCTGGACATTCACACGGTCGAATGATCGGTCCTAGCCAGCCGCTATACCTTAGCCAGTGTTTTTACTTTACCTGGCAGGTGTGGTACCAATTTACTTGAATGGTTGGAAGAACCCTGCCAGTGGTACAGTCCAACTACAACAGTCTCACTAAGATGGCGAGGTCATGGTACACACAGTTGTCGGAATCGGATTATACCTATGGCCTCGGGGCTTTCGAGCGTGTTGTGGCAACTTCGTTGAAGCCTTCCATTCCTCCGGGGTGAGGTAAATTGGTACCAGACTTGTTTGGTAAGGTAAAGGCACTAATTTGGGCTAGCGCAAAAAACGTTATTCCTTTCCGCTGTCTACTCGTAAGAGGACAGCCTGAACTAGGTACAGTATTTACAGGTAGATGTAGATACTGTAGGTATATGAATAGGTAGAGAGCCCCATAGCCGAAATCGCTGCTACAACGCGTTCGAAAGCCCCGAGGCCATGGGGGTAACCCGATTCCGACAACTGTGTACCATGGCCTCGCCATCTTAGTAAGACTGTTGTAGTTGGACTGTACCAATGGCCAGGCTCTTCCATCCCTTAAGGTAAATCGGTACCGGACTTGACAGGGAAGGTAAAGACACTGGCTTGGTATAGTGGCTGACCCCCGCAGGTCATTGTAGAGGCCAAATTCGCATCGGATGTGGCGACGCCTCCTAAGGGGACTGATCAACCTCGACACCTGTACCTTTACCTTTACCTTTTACCTTTATTTGCTTCTCTTTACAGATCTACGGCTCAACGTTGAATGGTTTCGGCACACGATCATGTGATGTTGACATGAGTTTGTCGTTCCCGGCTGGTCCGCCTCGTGGAAAAGTGCTGATGGGTGGTGTGGTTTGCCCAGATTTGGTGATGAGAGAGGTGGCGAAGGCATTGGTCGACTATCCGAATGCGCGTGATGAGCAGTACATCTGCGCCAAGGTGCCCATCGTTCGATTCCGCGGCCAGGACATGGACATCGAGGCTGAGTCCGTTATTCATTATTATTTTATTTTATTTTCATGCATTTATCGTACACCATACAATATCAATGAAGTCACAAAAGTGAAGGAGACAGCAAAAAACGAGGAATATGCACGAAAAAGTAGACGAATAAACCAATACAGAAACTGCCATTTATGAACACTATTAATACCACCACATGGCCTGTGGCCAGGACGTCATCACTTTAATGTTTTTGTTGATAAAATTAATAAAATCAGTTACAGTTACTGCCCATTCCATCATGGATGGATATATTAGTTTAAATTTATTCCGGAAATGATATCATATTAGTTAATCGTAAGAATGTGTCAAAATCCATTGACAATACATCAAATATGCAGTTCCACACTAGGGAGCTCTACGTTTATTCATTTTACTACGTTACTGAAGAACATGCCCGAGCAAACTTATAATAGCCACGACATGCAAATCGGAAGCGGAAACAGCTAGAAAAAAAAAGAAAGAAAAAACAAGAAAAAACGGAAGAACATGAAAGAAAAAATGTGTGCTCGATAGTCGGAAACAGGTGTTTTTTGGTTTGTTGAGCTTTCAGTTCCAGATCAAATTGTAGGTGACTAAATGAAGAAATGATTTCCATTGGTGAAATTTGAATATTCATTATTATGCCTTATTTGTTATTCGTTTTTCAAACGCGCTGTTATCTAAAGTATTCAGAACTGTCGTATTTTTATTTATTCAAAGTCATGTATTTATTACTTGTTATTATATTCATTATTAATAATAATGAATATAATAAAAAGTAATAAATACATGACTTTGAATAAATAAAAATACGACAGTTTTGAATACTTTGGATGGGCTCATAATGATGTTTATAAAGATGAATTTCCACCTTTTACTTTGAAGCTATCACCAAACGTTGAACACCTTCACCAAAATATCAGACACATTCTAGTGGAAACAAGACGAGCACTCTATGAGTACCTTTAGAAACAGAAATGAAAACTTTTTGTGGTCCAGTTTTGGCTAAATTCCAATAATTAAGTGATTTTTGCATTACTTCCATTCCCGGTTTCCGGCCACTTTTGGCCATTTTCATTTTGTCTTCCACCTTACGCTTTTTTGAAAAAATTTCCGCACATCCCTGATTATTATGCCTCGTTTGAGTATAGATATACCACTTACAGTATGATATGTTTGAATTTCAGCATCAGTTACCGTAACGACTTGGCGTTGCACAACACCCAATTGCTCCGTCAGTACTGCAAGTGGGATGAAGACAGGCTTCCAACGTTGGGAATTTGGGTGAAAACGGTGAGCCAGACACACTCCAATCAATTAAAAAGTTCAGTCAAAGAAAAGTTCGTAACCGAGTTCAAAGGAGGCCTTCCTGATATTAAGCTCAGCTACATGTACTTGGCGCGGTAATATAAGAAAAATGAATAAATTCAGAAAATAGCTGTTAATTTGACCATCGACATTTTTCTCACGAACTGATCATTGACATTCTCTAAAGTGGGCTTGGCGAGTTTATGTCATTTCGTCCTCCATCAATTCTTCCGATGGGTTGTTTTGTTTGCACGCTAACTTTCCGACTTTTTGAGTCGTTAGGTCTCTTTTACTTTTCCTTCTGTGCCCATTTATCTAAAAGCCTATGAATCTACTTTATCCTGCATCGCAACTTTAATCCCTTCCTATATTGCCAGGTTCTATCGCTTTTTGCATCCCTAAATCGTTCCGTTTCGCTGTATTTTCATCTCTGCTAAATCGATACAATTGCATTTTTGTATTTTCTCATTATTTCAGCATCAGGAGTCAAGAGAAAATTGTGCATTTTCTCGATTACAGATGTGCCACAAATACGCTCTTTGAAATAATTTATCTCTCGTTAATAACGATAACGAGGGATCAAGAATAGGTCAAATGAAAACCCTGACAACATAAATTAAAAATACATTAATTAATATTACAAAAGGTGAAGAAGAAATATCGAACGGACACATTGATTGCTTGTCCCCTTCTTCTCGAATAGGTATAAACCTTCTCTTTCGCATTTTAATTCAAAAACTACACTGTGGTTTACTGCAGAAATTCAGGAAAACGGCTGCAAACCTTTCAGACCACACAGTCTCATAACATAATGATACATAAATAATAATTAAAAGCTGCGCTTCAGTTATGGATAAGTGTCTATATGATGTGCATTCCAGTGGGCGAAGCGATGCGGTGTTGGTGATGCGTCCAAGGGTTCGTTATCGTCGTATGCGTGGATTTTGATGCTGGTGCACTACCTGCAAAGAACTGAGCCCATTCGCATTATGCCGTTTCTTCAATTTGTGAGTGCCTTTATCTTTTTTATCCATCTTTTTTATCTTATTTATCTTTTTTTTATATTTATTATCTGATATCTTTTTTCTGACATCACTTACAAAAACTTGCCTTAAATACAGGGTGTCCGTGAAATATTGGCCACCGTTTTTCGTGACTTTGATAAAGCTCCAGCAACTATGCGCTTTACTGATAAGGCCTCGTGCAAAATATCTCCCTCTTTTCAAACATTTGCGTTGCCCTTTAAGGAGGATAGGATTGACAATTATCATGATATCAAATCAGCCTTCCAAGGCTTCGCTCTATCCAGATATTCAGATTTTTGCGGTAGTCATATACATTCTTAACCTTATTGCATTAAGATAGTAATGTGCTCTTTTCGAGTGGTGTTTGAATTGAGAAAACGATTAGCTATGAACAGAGTTATAGTGTTTTAAAAATAAAGTACGAAAAAGGCCAACTTTTTTACGACCTTATCTCTTAGTTTCTTTTATATCGGTTTTAGTTTCCAAATTAGTTTCGAAATCGTTCTGAAACGTTAAACTTCATTAGTTGCTTAGATTATCGAAATTTCGGTAGTTCTGCCGCCATCATCAGACACAGTAAGCAACAGTTTATCTTAGAGAAAAGATGCTTTCGGAAATGATATCGATCCGGCATTGTTCAAGGGCATGCAGAATCCCGGAGAGAGCCAGTTCGTCAATGGATGGAACGTGGATTTTTGGAAATTTGTCGATGTACGTATTTTGGTCGTTTTATATACAATTTCACACAATTCATTTTTTCCAACTATAACAATTTCAGGTCGGTCAGTCTCAGCGTGTTGGAATTAGCGTGTACGAGTTGTTCGTTGGGTTTTTAGACTATTTTGCAAATCATTTTCAATACAACCTGCATGTAAGTGTAGTGTGTTTTCAAAAAATTACATGTTGTTGTTAGATCGATAATTTGTTTTTAAGATCATCCAAATCAATACGCCCGGCAACGCTCCGAAAGTCGGCAGGTGGTACAGGTGCCCGATGGTGATTCGAGATCCGTTCGAATTGGATCACAATCTTGCGCAGGGTGTTGATGACGATAGTTCGGTTTTTATTTGTTTATTTTTATTTGTACCTGGAGAAGATCAATGCTTCGATGAAGGTGTGTTTTCTAGTGTTCCGCTATATTCGCACGTGCATGAGACACTCTCGTTCGGTGTTCATGGACCCAAATATACGGGCCGACTTCCTTGCATCCAAAGGACTACGACGGGGAGCCTTCGACAAAGCCCGTATGCCAGATGACCTGCTCCGCGAATACGGTGTATGTGCTCCATTTTCACATCCGTACATTTTCTTCATTTTTATTTAGTATAATATTTTGTATTATGGACGCGCGTGGTACAGTGGTAAGAGGCGGTACTGACAACTAACACGGTCGAGCGATCGATCCTCGGGTGGGCTAACGAAGGTTTCCATTCTTTCGGAGTCGGGTAAATTGGTGCCAGACTTGTCTGGGAAGGTAAAGACACTTACTTGGTAATGCGTCTGGTCCACACCCCCCCCCCCCTCCAAATCATTGTATGGGCCAAACACGCATTTTGCCTCGACAAATTTGAATGGAAGACGAATGCGTGGCTTAAGTGTTTGATCGACTACGACCACTTTTGCTTGCTTTACCTTTACCTAGTATGATAAGGAAGCGGACATAAACAGGCTATCAAGTCATATTCGTCGTAGGCAAAGTCATTTGTTGAGCCTTTTGACTGAGCTGATGATAGGCTCTTCCGATTAGAAGATCATTATCATCCTATAAAAAGTAATTTCTGTAGACGCGTTCGCAGTGTGTCGTATGATTATACACCCCCTGTTTTATCAGTTCCCGCTTTGTCAAACGATATTCGGTCTTTTCAGTCTTACTGGAATACAACGCTCAGCAGCATACAAAATTTTCATAACGCACGATTTTTGGGGCGCGTGTGGTTACGGGTAAGAGGCTCTACTGATATCCGCACAATCGAGCGATCTTTGCCCTGGCTGACCAAGCTTTTCACGTCTCCAGGATTGCTTAAATTGGTACCAGACTTCTCTGGGAAGTAAAAGACGCTGGCTTGGTATAGCGGCTGGTCCCCGCAAGTCATTGTTTAGGCCAAATACACGTTAACCGTGCCTCTACGATTCTGAATGAAACACGAATGCGTGGCGCGTCTTTATTGGTCTGATCAACGCGATCAACATCATTACTTTACTCATTTAACCTTTTTATATTTGACGAATTTTATATTTGTCGTTCAGGTCCATTTGTTACATGCTTGTGTGCCGGTTCAACAGCCTCCGGTACGTCAATTTCACGGTAGGGATCGAACGTTGAGCTGCAGTACGAACACCAGCGCATCGTAGCACCGCCGCCTTCTCAAGCGGTGCAAAAATTCATCATCGAGCTGCCCTGAGGGTGGCAAAACGCGTATACTGGATTTTTTCTCTTACCGAAGAGCTCCAACTTGTGGTTTCTCTCATCAGTACCCTTTATCGATACGCTAGAAAAAAAAACAAAGAAATTTCCATCAGACTTTTCATTCCTTTGGTGTATATCCTTCCCTGGTACTATGCGACTGTGTTGCCGGCAAGATTAACAACATTTTCGTAATTTTCTACTCTGAATCACAGTTCCGCCGAAATTCGCCGTTCATTCAAGGAAGGTATATACCTATTTGTCTATTGGAACAAAACATTCATTGTATTTCTTTCCATTGTATATCTCTTTTTCACTCATTTTTCCTTTCATTAGTTCTTTGTCAACTGGTTGGCAATTTTTGTACTTTTTTGTTTATACATAATTTTTTTATCATGATCAAATCTTCTTCTTCATGAGCCTTTTCTAAACTTCTGAGAAGTTTTTTTTTCACATCGCTCGACGAAATTTATCGAAAAAAATCGCTGCCATATTGGTTTGAAAAGTAACGACAATACGATTCGGCACAGAAAACGAATGCGTGGCGCGTCCGAAGGCGGCTGATCAACGTCGGCCACCTTTACCTTTTAGAGAGCACGTTGGCCTCGAAGCTAGGCATACCACTCAAGTTACCTTAACCGCCTAGGGGTATTTACCGCTTAGTTACTTTCACATATACGTAGGTAAAAGATTAGATATGGTGAAATTCAGGATACCTTCCAATTAGAATAGGTAAATTTCAGTGGAAGTTATTCCACTGAAATTTACCTATTCTAATTGGAAGGTATTATTTATACCCAGCAAAGGCTAAGGTAATAAGTGGTATACCTTCCAATAGTATGGTAAAAAGACGTTGGTTACTGGATAGGGTTTTAAGGTTCCCATAATTCTGAAGCTGGAGCAGCTCACATGCTTCACTGTGGTTCTTGGGAGAAAATAATCAGAATCTCGATTCGGACGTAAATAAATTTGAAATAAATTAAAATATGTACAAACTAAACCAATGTGGTAGCTTAAAACTATAAATATAGTATCCCGGTGATATACGAGCCGTTGACTTGTGTGTAATAATATTATAGAATATGTGCATTATTTGCTTTACTGCTCTGAAGAGGCCTTGTCATTGTGTGTGTATGTGTATCGTCAGTAATTATACTTTTCTGTATGTGTTTGGTCATATGTCGAAAAAATAACAACAAAAAATGACACCGATTATGTACATAGATTTTTTGCAGTATGGTTAACGAGTGATTTTTGTGCGTAATTGTAAAAAATGTTGCTTTTTTGTGTGATCGCTAATAATGTCCTCAGACCAAATTCCTCGTAAATCGTTGCCTATATTGGTTTGTAACCTCTATGAAAAAATACAAATTCACTACCGTGACCATTTTCTATGTGATCACCATAATGTGTAATCAAATTCAGTACGAATTGTATGTGTGCATACTGTGTGGACGCGTATTTTCATCTTTTTTTATTCCGTTTCGTGTAATAAAATTATGAATCGTGTTTTTTTCGAGCTTCCATTTGCTGTCTCTTTTTGTTTATTCCTATGTAATTTCGTTATACATCGATTTCACAGAAAGTGTTTAATATTGTAATATGGTTAATAATTCCCCTAAAAATGTATACGTAACATTTCGTAATTTCACAAATTGTGGAGTATATCGACTTTGTGTAATTTTCTCTTCCTTTTCATTGCTTGCATTTCTCCTGGTTCTGATTTTCTGTATCTCTTTCCCCCAGTAATTGCTTTTTCTTGTTTTTGGTTTCTTTGTCTAATCATTTGTTACATACCTCGTGTGTTGAAGCCGTTAATGGAATATCATTGATTTTCCATTTTTATTGTTTTTTCATAAAATTTGTTCTCGTGGTCGGCGTAAATATAAAGGACAATTTCTGGTTGTCATTGATTTGTTGGTATCAACAACTACCTGAGTATTTTTTCATCGATGGTGATGTATTTTCACTTGTTAGACATGGCCCCTGTTCAAATTTGTGAATGATTAACCCACCATAAGCTTGGAAATATACCCGACTGGGATAGTGAACATTGGTCTGTCAACATCGACGCGTTGGTGGGGGGGGGGGGGGGGGGGGGTGTCTAGGGTTTATGTCGTGGTAGTGGTCGGGCTCAGTTCACTGGTGGACCAACGAAGTGGGTTAGACCACTATCACATGACAAACACAGGGTAAACCCCGCCGCAACCATCTCTCGATTCATTAACGCATGGCAGGGTTTATAAAAGGTATATCTTCGCAAACAAGCTCACTGGAGCGAAGTGACAGTAGTAACGGCGTATAAGCCTTGAATAAGCTCTTAGCATCACTCCACGTGTTAATGAATCACGAGTTGTATGCCATCAATGTTCCGTTTACTTTTACTATTATTATGTATTTATTAGTATACTTTTTGTATTTTTTATTTAGAACCGTTATTTATATTCCTGCTTGCTATTGTTATCATATTACCTTACTTTTTATAATTTAATACTTACTTATTTCTTACATACTTACTTACTAGTAACTTATAGTAACTTATACTTACTAGTACTTATTGCTTACATTCTTACTTGTAGCTTAGTAGTATTTATATTTACGTTTTGGTATATTCTTATTTTATTCCCTTTATTAATTATAGTTCCTTTTTCATTTGTAATTCATTCTTCCATATCTACGTATTTCTCTCACCTTTCTTTTTTACATTAGTTATTATAACCTTTATTGTTTTATTGATTCTCGGTAGAGCATATAGCGGAATATGGAAACGGAACGGCAGGACCAAAAACGGTCGGACATCGGAACCGAGACAAATCTGGGTCCAGGTTGCTAGGAAACTAATGTATTTTCCTTGACGGCTGTTTCATTGAACCAAGGGTTTCATTGTCTTTATAAAGCACCTTCCTGGTTCCGTCTATAAGGCCCGCAACTGCATCTGGTATGCCGAAATTCATATGGAAGACCAATAAAAAACATATGAAAAATAAAATTGAGATACAAGCTGTTGTTCATAAAATCCACTTGAAATGCTAAAGCCGTGTACAGTACGACATGCTTCTTGAAAAAGTTTCTGAGTATTTCACTTAACTTATAGGCCCACCAAATTGACAGGTGTAGAACCCTCTCGTAGGAGGCCTTTCCGTCACTATGCACCTCACCAACCCTACCTGGGTCCACCATGAAGGTAAGACTTTTGGCTTTTACCTTTAACAGTTCAGTAGGGAATTCTTCTTATTCAGGTGGTGCCATATATTCAGTGGACATTCATCCCACCATGGACAGACTGGCAACTTGTGGACAAGGCGATGTGGGTTGATTTTAATCAGTATTCTTATCATATTGTAATTTTTCTTTTTTATCAATTTTTATCGGTTACCCGACCTCTGAAGGGACCTCTCTAATTCAGGTGGGTGGTTGTGGATTGGTGATTATCTGGAACCTCCGACCGATTCAAAGTGAAAAGGCCTATGCGGACACCGCGTGTCACAAAGTGTTGGCCAGAATTCAACATCAAGGTGATTTCTACCTTTTTCAGCATTCTTTGTTCTGATAGGACTATTTTCCAGTGGTTGCAAAGTTATTTCTGAAGTATTTTTTTTATCTTTTTTTGTGTTCAAAATGGTTTCAGCCGGTGTGAACTGTGTACGATGGTCCCACGATGGCGCGTTATTAGCTTGTGCTTCTGATGATAAGGTCATCACTATTTATGAATATGGTGAGAAGATGAATTCTGCTGGTTTTGCTTGTATTATTTATTTTATCTGAACTTTCAAAATATTCGTATACGTTTTTTACGTCATTGTTGATCGTTCTCCTCTTAATCTGAAGGCGGACGAGTGCAGTCAGCTGGTTCAATAGGAAGCAAAACAGTAACCAACGTTGAGAAGTATCGCCTCACTCACACTTTACATACTCACTCTATGGAGGTGAGTTGTCCTCAGTGCTTTTTTTGTCAAGAAAAGCATCTGTCATTCTTCGTTTTTAAGGTGCTAAGTGTTGAATGGTCCAGTGATGGAAGATATTTGGCCTCCGCTTCGATGGACAACACGGTGGTTGTGTGGAATGCGAAAAAGTTACCAGGTTAGAGATGCTGACGACTTTCGGTATTTTCAAAGATTTTTTGTTGTTGTTTTTTTCTTGTTTTATTGATTTATGAAGGTGTGCTATCACTGTTCGGCGGTTTTGATATTTATTGTCGTTCCATTAATTTGACGGACTTTAGTCGATTTCTGGCTTTTTATTTAGAGCTATTGCTTGGATTGTTACTGGGTGGCTTTCTCCTGCTGTGTCAATGAAGACCCCTTTCACTCTGCTTTCCGAACTATTTCTCTTTTTGGAATCACAGAGACATTAGTAAAAAGTTTCCCCTTCAGGGGTAGGGCCTGAGGCAAGAAAACTGTGTGCTGAAATGTTTCCTTTGATCTTCTGAAGCCCAGGTGCGTATCTGCCAAGCCGAAATGTTCCCCAAATAACGTTAGAGGAACATCATCCACCCTACTTTTGATTCCTTGATTTATTGATTCCTTCATTTTCGTTTATTTATTTATTTATTTATTCAATACGCTGCATAAGGCAGTCGTGGGAAATGAAAACCCAAAGCGGGAACCGAAACAACAAACAAACAGAGACCATCATAGAACAGTTGTAAGTGAAAAACTTAAGAAGACAATAATCGTTCCCCTGCCATGCGCTTAAAGGTCGAAAATAATGGCGGAACAGGGAGGACGTCGTTCTTGATTCCTCTACACGTAAACAAGTTTGCCCGAGTCTGCGTTCTAGGCGTTTTATAACCGATTTTCTCTGAATTTCCCGTTTTTGAAATAATGAGAGTTTCTCACTCACTTGAAGCAAGATATCATGTGCTCCGAGAATATTTGAAATCTGTCGTCATTTTATGGACCCCCTGTTTCTGCTCATTTACCTCATTGAACATTCACTATTTCAGAAAGAATAGTGGTGCTGGACAGTTCACGAGGTGGTCACAATGGTCCGGTTAAAGGCCTCAGTTGGGATCCGATCGGAAAGTATCTGGCCACTCAGTCAGCTGACAAGGTAAGGTAATCCACCTCGAATCATTGCCGCTCACTCTGTAGCCGATGTTTGCAGTCGCTGCGCCTGTGGACCACGGACAGTTGGCAGTGTGATACGGTGATAACGAAGCCGTTCAGCCAGGTGCGATTCTGTTCTGAGCGACCAATTTAGATATTAATTATTCGTGTATTTTATACTATATTAATTATACCAGCCACTCAGCGTCCTGCAGGCGACCAAGTGAACTAATCAATAGTAGGAAACATATATAAGGCCTTTGTTATACCAACGCTCGTGGTGAGCGTCAGCTGCTTGTGAGCGGTGAGCGCCCAGCCGCTAACCTCAGACGCTGAGCACGCGACGCACGCACGCACGCGCCCGAAGCGCACAGAGCAATGCGCGAGGTGATCGACCCACCCCCAGCGAAAGGGTCAATCGCAGTGCAATGCGCAGCGACTAGAGCGTGGAAGGTAAGAGAGCGTCTGCATAACAGCCCGTGAGCGTCACCACGCCAGCGTCTCCGTGATAACTCGCACAAACGTGTCTGGCCCCACGGTGTCTGATACTGAATGGGACGAGTTCCGCTGGCAGACGCTGGGGGGGGAGCTTCGGTATAACAAAGGCCCAAAACATTTATAATAAAAAATAAAACGAAGAACAAAACGCATGCGGGAAAAAACGGCAAGGAAACGATGAAATACGTCGGTATTGGGAGTACGGTAACGAGCAATCGCGGCGAGACCCTAAAGTTGACAAACAGACATGGTTTCGCTTATTTATTAGTAGGATAGGACATTTCATACCACTTCAGTTTAGATATTAGTTTTACTTGTATTCAGAGCAGTCAAACCACCATGTTTTCCCGACTCGATTGGTCCCCAGACGGACAGTTTCTCTTCGCGCCGTGTGCCATGAACAATCAAGGACCAACAGCTCAGATCATCATGCGGAAAGACTGGGACACGGAGCTCGATCTAGTCGGTCACCGACGAGTGAGTGAAGTGTCCTTGTATCCTGTTTATTTTATTTATTTATTTATTTTGAAGCGTGAATCTTCGCGCCTAGAACGCATCACTGCACGAAAATGTCGTAGAAATGGGATGAAATCTGGATACAATAGGCATCATAGAAAAAATATATATTCATTAGACGCCTAAGCCATGTGGTGCGTAAAAACAGTGGCACAAAAACACATAATGGTGCAGAACCAACGCTGTTTGTGCTAAAATGTAAGCGACACAATAGAATAAAATCCTGACGTGATTGATAAAACAGAGTTAAATTATACCTGCAGTGGAAGTAGAGGCAAGAGATGTAAAAAAGTAAGGATAGGTAGATACTGAGAAAGCGAGGAAGAAGCACCAGAAAATTGTTGATAACTAACCCGAAAGGTATCTCTTAACAGTATATGAATTCGCCAAGTGTATTAAGAATTTGGTTTGATTCGCTCAATCTAAGAAATTCCATCCCCGCTCTGTAAGCAAAAGAACCGCGCCCTATACAATTTTTCGGGCATTTAAAACTAAATGTATGCCTTCAACCACGCGTAGTGGAGTTGGTAAGAGAGAAAAACTCAGCTCATTTGTAATGGTGCACCAAATTGATGCTACTATGGCTGAGGGAGAAACGAATAAGGATACATCATAGACATTAACAACGACTGAAAAAAAACTAGTATTCCTTGATTTGATAGTCGACAAAACCTTTGAATTTACCAAGAGACGTCTGAAGTACGTTGTCCCTTAGTGGGGCAGCTTGTTGCCGTTTTTGCTGACGTTAGATCAGTCGGAAAACTGGCGACTCTGTCTTGTCCAAACGAAGTGAACCCTTTCCAACCCGAAAACACATAGAGATTTCCTACGCTCCTATATTTGATGGTTCAATCCTTCAATAATATTTTCGTCTGTATTTTGAAACTATTTGGTGGGGATTTTAATAGAACAGCCTTCCGTTGCGCCTGAGCAGTTGGAGGGATTCAAACTCTTGTCCCAGTCTGTTCAGTTGTGTTTTCCTCTGCAATGAGTCCTGTTAGCAAAGTAGACCGGTTCGAAAAAATGATCCCGAAGGTAAACGGATGGTTGACTCAGCGATGTGATGATCTAGCATCTCAGTACCCGGTGTTCTTACGTATTTCTTCTGCTTTAGAGGTTATTAGGCGGAATTTTTCATCACAAGTAGGCTTCCCGTTTGGAAAGGTTTTCCGTTTCAAGCCGTTGTTCGCGATTATGGTACTGCTCAGGCGAAAAGTTGGGTTATTATGTTAAAACTTCCACCCAATAGTTAATACAGACGAAAATGTTGAAAAACGGCACCACCAATTCCGAGCTTCAAAGATTAGATAAGTTCGAAATCTTGCTGTATCTATCGGGTTGAAAAGCGCTCATTTTGTTTGGTTAGGGAAATCGCAGAATTTGTCCAAAATCTATTGCTTTCTCAATGTTTCGCTTTCGGAAATCTAAAAGTCTCATTCTAACCAACGTCCATCCCACTTGAGGGTGCGCGTGGTGCAGTGGCAAGAGGCGCTACTGACACCCGCACGGTCGATGAATCCTCGCCCAGGCCAACCAAGCCTTCCATCCCTCCGGGGTAGGTAAATTGGTACCAGACTTGTTTGGGAAGGTAAAAACACTGATTTGGTATAGCGGCTGGCCCCGCAGCATTCACCATGCCCTACCATTCTAAATTGAACACGAATGCGCCGGCGCATCCGTAGGGGACCGATCAACGACGGCACCTTTACCTTTGCCTTTACCTTTACCTAGCCCACTTCGCTTATCTTTTCAGGCAGTAACTGCGATTCGAGTATGTCCTCGACTCCTCTCTTATGTGGATTACAGCGGAAAAACCATACAGGTGTGCTTATTGTTAATATAGAGCATGGATGGAACCGATTTCCAATGTGTACAAATTAAGTAACAAGCAGGACAAGTTTTTGGGATCAATCTTCTATCAAAATCCACTTTCACTTTGCTTGGGTGACAGAGAAATTTCCTCTTCGTTGATGTTCCTGTGCCCAGCACATCTTGGTCATCTCTGGCTGTTTTTTTCCTTTTCGCTTTAGTCCTTCTTAGCTTGAAAATTTGATATTAGGTTGGTGCAAAAGTTCTCGGACATTTAGGATACGTGCAAGTAGGCATTTGAAGTAGGCACCGTTAATATCAATGGTCTTCTCTTCCCTATAAATTTTTTTGACTGGAGTCGAAAATACCGTGAAAATCCTTTAAAAATTCAAGAAGTCGCCAATGTCCGAGCACTTCTGCACCAACCTAATACATGTCCTGCGCTTGGCAAGCGGGTGACGAGAACATGGATCCTTTAATCCATTAGAGTCAATTCGAGTTCTTTGACTATCCATCTGTTCCTTTTCTTCTTTTTCAGCGTTTCTGTTTTGTTTCTGTCCAGTTTTTCTGTTAACTATCTCAATTAGCATGGATATTTGAAGGTAAAAAATAAATTAATTAGTTAATTAATTACTGCTAAGCGATTCCGTGTTTCTTTAAGGTGACGTGCGTCGCGATCGGATCTCGTGACAAGTCGCTGTCAGTGTGGGTGCTTCCACGAGTGAAGCGACCGGTGGTGGTGCTTCAGCGGCTCTTCAAGCACTCAGTGACCGACATGTCATGGCGAGGCACCGACCTGGTGGTGTCCTCCCAAGACGGCTCCATCAAGTATCTTTCATTTCGCGAAAAGGAACTCGGAACAATGTTGACTCTCCAGAAGATGGTTCGTCTTTTGCTTCTCCAGGGCCCAGAATCATGAACGGACGAGCGGTCTCCGAAACCCCCATCGACGATAAACCCGCTCGATACCGTTGAGGTCTCCCGAACCCTGTCTCATCGCGAAGTGTGATAGACCCGCGATAAACCCCAATTAAATCCCGGCGCGCGTTCACGAATCTCGGTTTGCGCGCCATTCGGGCGATATCTCCGGGGCCCAAATTCACGAACGCACCAGCGGTTTCCGAAACCGCGTCGCAGCTAGAGCCAGACGGCAGAGTCGATGCGAAATTGCGTTTAACATAAGAAGTTTAGGATACGTAGAGAAGGGTGCACGCCGTTCACAGGCTATATTTCGGGGTTCATCGGGGTTTACCAATGATGAATGTGGGCCCGGGTTTATCGGGGTTTACCAATGATGAATCTCTGCCTAGGACCCAAGTTCATTGAGTGAGCAGGAATTTTCGCATATCCTTAGGTGTTTTTTAATACCCGATCTTTGGTTAAAACTTACCGTCATTTCATGGAAATCAAAGTATGTTTTACTCGTGAACTAGGCTGACGACGTGTGATGCAACAGGTTGGCACCTCGAGTTGGTTAACATTCACGCGGCAGTAGACTACGAATTCATGAATTGTTACCAACAAATATACCTCGAATGGCGCGCAAACCGTGATTCATCAATGTGGTTGATTCGGGCTTTGTTTGGGGTTCATGTGCCTTCAACACTACGTCTCTGGACCCCGCCGCCCTAGCGAGGTGTGGCGAAACAAATTTAAACCCTGAATAAACCCAGCTGTGTTGATTAACCACAATTTCCATCCCATTTGGGCCCACATTCATCATTGGTAAACCCCGATAAACCCCGAGATATAGCCTGTGAACGGCGCGCACCTTTCTCTACTTATCCTAAACTTCCTATGTTAGACGCAGTCTCTCATCGACTCTGCCGTCTGGCTCTGCCTGCGCCGCGGTTTCGGAAACCGCTAGTCCGTTCATGAATTTGCGCCTTGGGTACGTTCCAGGGTTTATGGCGTACGTACCATTCACGAATCCGGATTCAGAAGGATGTGTAACACCATGTTGCAAACGCAAGCAGATCCCACCTCATGTTGTTTAAGCGGGCCAATCGGGGTATATTTCTGGGTTCTAACAGGTTTATCGATCAAGAATCTGGGCTAAAATTATCACCGGTGTATTTTCTGGCATGGGAAGGACCTGCTAATTATGGTGACGGTAATGATAGTATAGTAAGAAATCTATGTATGAGAGGGAAAGAGTGCAGCGTGGTTATACCTATGCGAGCTTGTGAACAACATCACTTATTGCCCGGTGATATGCATCACTTTTCGAGGTAACTTTTCTCCCATTTCAATGGAAATCTTTTAGGGTAACGTATGTGAATCGCTCTACAAAATAAGACCGATACAGTATTGTAACTACAGTAACGGAGTATCGGCCGCGGATACTCCGTCGAAGATGAACAACTCCTTCATCGACTCTCCCGAGGAGTTGATGGCGACGAGGAAGGTCAGTGATCGTCACCGCGTTGCACTTACGGGTTTTTCATTGAAGAAAAAAGTTGCGAAACGTAAAAAAAGCGGTTGCGAAATCGATTTCGCTGTCCATAGCAGTGAAGGGAGCAGTATTCAGGCAGAAGCAGCCGCCCCCAAGGAGACGACAAAAAGCGGTGCTGAAACGGCGCCAACTGCAACGTCGTCGACACAACGTGCCGTCTCAAAAGCGCTCACCGAACAGAGGCAGCAGCAGTTGGAAGTGGGTCAATTTTGGCATGGAACTTTTCACCTAGAACTTTCCAATCACCTGAAATTGCTCGAGTTTTGCTTTTCTTAGATTTTTTTGAGTAAGATCCCCATGTTTCAATGTTTACAGAAGCTACATTTACATCTACTGTTGAGGAAGAGTAAGAAATTTTATTTATTTATTTGTTTGTTTTATTTATTTATGTACGTGAACATAAGACCCACTTTAGAGAAGTTTATTTTTTAGTTTTTTTTTGAGTAAGATGTCCATGTTGCAATGTTTGAGGAAACTGCATTTACATCTACTGTTGAGGAAAAAGTAAGAAAAAAGCCAATCTGTACCCAAATACTTCTTTAAAAATGTCCGTACAAGGTTTTGAGACGAAACGGATTGTTTCGAAAGGATTTTTCTCTTATGTTCAGTTTTGTTTAATAGGTAGACCGGTTTAATTATCGGTTTACCTAATAGACTTGACATATTATAAGTACTGTTCAGCTACTCACTGAGGCTTGAAATTCCCGATTTTTTATGCTTTTTTCTTTAAAAAAAATAGTTTAAAAAAGGTTTGTGAAGTGTTGCTATGGCGAACTTATCGAATTCGACTTCTCGGAATTATGCTCCAGCTAAGTCTAAGTCGGATCACGTGTGCTAGTCTCTCTTCTCTCTTCTTTTTGTGAATGAAACGCTTCTCTTCATCCTCGAAAATGTTATTTTAACACTTCACAATGTTTCGTTTATTCAATTGAATTCTTTGTTTTTAAATTACTTTTCATTTCGTCGCTCTAAATACTCAAATTTAATTGATTAGTTTTTGGTTGAATCTGGAATCAATGGTATTTAAAACGATTTTGTACACATCTTTGTTATCATTCTAGTGCTTTGACGAGACTAGTCTGTCCCGTGAAAGGCTACAATTGCGCTAAATGAGCGGCTAACAGCCCATACCGTTCTTAAAAATTCTCAAAAATCAAATCCTACAACAGGTCCGCACATCGGATGGGAAACGGCGGATTCAACCGATATTTCTGGGATCTACAGTTGATGACGAGCCTGCTCCGGCACCTTTACCTCAAAAACAGCAGTGAGTGTTCTTTCTATTAATTCCTTTTATTTATTGAATTCGCTTCAATTGGAGCTAAGCTAATAGGTGTAGTTGTTCACCATCTCAGTCAGAGCCATCCATTTACCCAATTGGTCGACTCTATATTTCTCATAATTATAGTACAAGGAACACAAAATAGACAAAATGCATGAATTGAATAGACAAAATGCAAAAGCCTAGGTCGCATCCGAAGAATCAGCATTCCTGGAATTATTTTGATAGCAAATCTGTACGGAAAGAGGTTTCAATCACTAGTGTTTAAAAATTGCAGAGAATCAACGCCAAGCAGCCAAGCTGATGAGCCGATGCAGTCGGATTCAGACGACAGGTTCATTGAAAAATTGCGCAAAACCTTATTCGGATTGTTGTCCTACAAGGGGATAAGTGAGATGCTTTAAAGATTCCCAACAAAATCTATACGGTTATGTACATGATCATGTACAGTGCCGGACTTGACGCAACGATAAAACGGCGCCAGCGGCGCTTTTTTCTGCAAAGACCGCCGTTTTTCTATATTTCTCTAAAATTGATTTATTCGTAAAAATAAGTACGTTTTTGAATTCAGGAGGTCGAGCTCTATCTTATCATATACAAATTTTCCATATTTGTGGCACTGGTTAACTAGCGATTCTTTTGACCCTTCGATTTTCGGTCCCTTGTCCCTTCGATTCCTCGTCTGGTGGCTCATGCTCGGCGAGTCCCCGATCTTCGGTCGGGCTACCACGCTGGGACACCCGTTGGGCATGCGGCGAAAGTGAATTGAGGAAGGCTCTGTCCGGGTCACCACGTGTGGACCCCAAAAACGGCACATTTCGGCGTATGAAAGCGCCGCTTGCACGTCCGGTACTGTACGTGTGGTGATTCAAAAAAGGCAAAAAACCTTGCACGTTGAGCTGTTGCGAATGGGCGCTGGCTCAGTGGTTAGTGATGAGGACGCTTATTTTCGAGGCCGCAGGTTGGATCGATCCGCGTTCGATGCACTACAAAACCGTATAGATCTCGTTGGGAATCTTTGGGGCACGCTCACTGACCTCCCTTGTAGTCGTTGTTAAGGAATTCTAGGTCGAAGTGGTGCTTTATTCACTCCGAAAACTCCTTACAGAGACAAGTCGTCGTCACCGGCAAAAGCGCTGGCTCGGCTAGCGTCCACCGACGATTCGATGGTGGACAGCACCGACGAGGACATGACTTCATCCGATGTGGACGCGAGTGCCAAACCGGACAAGGACTCGGCCAATCTGGAAGAGCTGAGCAGAAGGACGAAGATTTTGATGGCTGACTTCAAGGTGACCTACTCATTCTATATCGCTTGTTGAAGGAGCAGCTCCAAATTTTAATCCTTTCTACTTCATTGCTTGGCGCAGGGGAAAGAGGCGCTGTACAAACACGCACACTGTCGAGCGATCGATCCCGCGCGAGCAAACCAAGCCTTCAATTTCTCCAGCGTCGGGTAAATTGGTACCAGACTCGCTTGTGAAGGTGAAGACGCTGACTTGGTATAGCGGCTGGCCCCCGCAGGCCACTGAATGGGTCAAATACGCATTACACTCCCTCTACAATTCCGAATGACACACGAGCTCCTAAGGGATGATCAACGCCGAGCACCTTTATCTTTACTTTTACCCTTTTCCTCCTGCATCCAGTTACTTAAAAGGTATATTAAAGGGTAAAGGTGTCGGCGTTGATCCGTCCCCGAAGGACGCGCCGCCGCATTCGTGTTCAATTCAGAATCGTAGAGGCTTGGTGAATGCGTATTCGGCCCATACAATGACTTGCGGCGCCAACCGCTATACCGAATCAGTGTCTTTATCTTCCCAGACAAGTCTGGTACCAATTTACCGACTTCGCAGGGAAGAAAAGCTTGGTTGGCCCGGGCGAAGATCGATCGACCGTGCGGGTGTCAGCAGCGCCTCTTACCACTGCACGACGTCACCCGGTTACCTAGTGTTTAATAAACCGTTTGATCATTCAGAAACCTATTCTGCGGCCGGTGGACACGACGAGGGTGGAGGTGACGCAGGCGAATACTGTACTCGAATTGCCAGAACAGAAGGCAACGATGAGCGAAGGAGTACAAGGAGTGAGTTCGAGTGCCTTTGCTGCTATAAATTCTTAAATGGTGACCGGTATGATTCATGAATAGTCTTCGATATTTTTAATTACAATGGCACTTCCACAAGAGCACCTACTAACCACTAGACCCCATATTGCTGAAATGGCGCGTGAAAACCTATAAGAGTTAGATTGGAGTGCAGCGCACCTCCCCACTTATTACCGACATGAATCACTACCCCTGTGACTATCCCCTATTTTGCTCCATTAAGCTGGTTGCCCAAGAAAAATTCATGCTGATAAAGGGCGTTGTAGAGGCTGTCGGCGATTTCTTAAACTCTCACTCAGATTCTTCAGTTCCTGGAGAAAGGGAGCGCCGAGCTGTCTCATTGGTGCAAGTGTCATGACGAACAGTGGGGTTATTATATCACTGAGTGATTTACGGTGTACGCACAATACTACAAATGTAAGAAGATTAATAGTCAAATTAGATTAGAATGATATCAGATTAGAATGAACCGTGATTTGTACGCTAATTGATGTATGTCTGTTTAATAATTAGGAAAAAAGCCAATGCAATAGCATCGCGAAGGAAACAAAATCCCATGAAAAACAATTCATCAGAATAGGTCACGATTTTGGTGCCCGTTTTGCGAATTTCGCTCAAGCGAGGCATTTGTCACCATAAAAAAGCGGAAGGCGGAAGACGGAACGGAAATGGCCAAAAATGGCCGGAAACCGGAATGCGGAACACGGAAGCCGGAAATAGTGCAAAAATCACTAAATTATTGGACATTAGGAAAATAGACCACAAAAAGTTTTCTTTTCTGTTGCTAAAGATACCCATAGTGCTCATTTTGTTTCTGTTAGAATATGTCAATTATTTCAGTGAAGCTGTTCAACGTTTTGTGATAGCTTCGAAGTAAACGGTGGAAATTCATCTTTATAAATTCATCTTTATAAACTTCGTTATAAGCCGAAGACAAGTACGTAGAGAAAGACAGGCTTTTTTGGCGCGATAGACAAGAATGCTCTCAAAATGCGATTAAATGCCTAAAACGAGCATATTATGGCGGGGAAACAGCAGTTTTTTCATGATCCTGGGAAGTCTTTTTCTCAGATCGTTTACATTGAAATCAGCAGTAAATACAATCTCTCGCACTCTGACGATGTGGCAGGTGCCGACAAATACTTCATCGCAAGTTTTCTTAGAGAGGTTTCACGTCTCTTTCTTATGGTTCTTCACACGCCTATAGTCTTCTGCACAACACATGCCTAAAATACAAATCCTAAAATAATCCTAACGTGCAATCCTAGCGAAGTATCAAAAAAAAACATTGGATTCGTAATCAGCACCTCCGAGAACGCCCCTCTGCGAAATTGGGGCGAATTCTGATGAAAAGAACGAAGGTAGTGTTGGGTTAGGTACCCGATTTTACTCCAGAGCAATCTTACACGAAACTACAAAGATTTTATTAGAACAAAAGGATACAAGACAATAACGGCGAAAACGATGCTACTCCGGAGCCAGATAACAATGAGAGATATCTTCATTAGTACTTCGATGCGCTTTTATACTGGTATAGCATGGCAAAGATAGGTGGAGCGTCTGGCACTTCATGGTACACATACAGCTCATGCGGCAAATCTACCATCCTCCATGGGAAAAATGGGCGGAGCGTCTGCTGAGAAGATTTGAAAGAGCGAGCGCCCATCTGCTCCTAATATCACCTAAAATAAAATAAAAGGACGTGGTCTTATGCTGCCTTTCCTTACAATTGTCTACAATTCAGAAAGAACTGTTAACTGTGCTTTCGTGTATGCCCATGTGCGGCTCTGGCGCACGTCCCGAATAAGTGAAAATAAATAAATAAAGTGGCCTGTGTTCAGGTGCTGGGCGACACGATTGAAGTGGACAACGACTGGGTGACGGGAGGTGTACGCACCAGCCACGTCTCTTACCTGCACGCCCGTACATCAGTGTGGAGCGTCGAAATCGCCCCAACGGTTGCGGTGCTGGTGGCGAATCGGTGAGTTTCCGTAATTCTTTACTATCACGGTATCGGTCACGGTATCGTGGTACCCAGGGGACCACGATACCGTGACCTATACCGTGACACATGCTCGTCTCGACAGGAATGAGAGTTTGGATATAATTTATTATAATCTATGGAGCAAACATGAAGCACAACCGTTCGAGAACAGTACAGTAAGGTAGACTACCTATTTCCATCAGAGGTCGGAGAGGGGCGTGGTCTTCTGACAATGAGGTGACCACGATACATATCCAAACCGATCGACGTTCACTCAGGTTAGGTTCGTTTCGGTTTCCTGAACACTTACTATAATGCGCGTATGGAACAGTGGTAAGAGGCGCTAATGACACCCGCGTCGTCGAGCGATCCGTCCCCGCCCAGGCTAATCAAGCCTCTTATCCCTCCAGGGTCCTGTAGATTGATATCATACTTGTCAGCGAAACTCTACTGAGACCGTTTTGTTCTGTCCACTGATTCCTGCTCCTGTTTAAGCCTTAACTTGAACCCATAGTGTATGAAACGCGCCTTCCCTGAAATGCTTCAGAAAATGTTTTCCTTTTTTGGCTTTCATTCCTATGACGTTGCTTGAATCTGTGAGTTTTCCAAGCACTGATACTGCCTCCACGCAATAAAATGTCGCGAATCCGTTGCCTTCTTCACTAATTTGACATACCCGACTGTTCTTTGGTTTTCTATTCCTTCCATTATTGTGTTTCTATTAGGTATTACTATAGTTCATTCCTAAAGGCTGGCATTTTACCGGTGTAAAGGAGATATGGCCCCGGAGAGACGGGAGGGGATCGGTTGAGCGATCGGTCCCCGTCCTGGCAAACCAAGCCATCCTACTCTCCGGGGTCGGGTAAATTGATACCAGACTAGTCTGGGAACGTGAAGAAGCTGACTTGGTATAGCGGCTGTCCCCGCATGTCACTGTATAAATACGCATTACTCATGCGTATGATTCTGAATAGGAGACGAATACGTGACGCATCCTTCGGGAACTGATTGGCGCCGGTCATTTTACCTTTACCCTTACCTTTACCTTTACTCAGGTTCTGGACGATCATCGGCTGTTTTGATCGTAGTGTTTTTGTGTACGCTAGTTCAAATGGGCGTCTACATTTTCGAAATCAGCTGGATTCGGCACCGGTTCGTATGGGCGTCAACGGCCACAAGATGTTCGTGCTCAGCCAAACAGGACATCTCAGCACCTGGTCCGTTTTATACTCTTTAACACTTATCACTAAAAGCTGCCCAGCTACAGCGTAATCGAATAGCACCGCTCTTTTTCTTTCATTTTTTTTTACTTTTTTCCTTTTTTGCTCTGCTTAACCCAAGGTAACGAGTACTTCTTTAGGGACATTAGCAAAATCAAAGCCATTTTGTCGCGGCAGTCGATCACAGATTGTGTAGAGAAAGGTCGGTTCCTCTATTTTTCTGATTTTTGGGTGGGCAGTATCCAGCTGATACTGTTATCAGGTACAGAATTTCGAATGACTACATTTAGATGCCAATCTTATGTCGATATCTGTGACGGCTTCCGGAATTCCACTGCTCGGATTTTCCACGGGAAACATCTTCACGTTTTCACTGGATATGAACTGCTGGTTCGTTCATATCGGTTTAGAATTCTGAGATTTGAATAAATCGGTTTGCATGGGGAATTGCTCAACAAGAATATTAGGTGGTATAATATCTAGAATTAGTACCCTATGTCCTTACGTATTCGATAACTACCCAAGTTAAACACAGGATCTCCATGCCCAGGTTTTTGGAGGTTGTTAGGTCACCGATATCTTAGGACTTTGGGTAAATAGCGTCAAAAAGTAAGATTTCGAATTTAAATGACCGTAGGTTGTAAATATTCCAAATACAAGACCGAGGTCTTGATGGTGTAGGTTATGAATGTCCTGGACGCGGGTTCGAATCTCGCCTGAGCCGCGATTTTTGCGATGATCCTAGCAGCATCATTGCAACATGTACTTCTAACATACATAGCAGTATCCCGCAAAAATGCGGTAATAAAACTAGAATTTCGCGATATTTCCATATATTTTTGTGTTTCGTTTCCAAAATTTGTTTTCACTTCTCCGCGGGAGTTTGTTGGTCTTGAAAATTGGTATTTTGAAGGCTCCTGATCGAAGGTAACTTAGCAGCAACGCTAACGCTAATGTGTAACGATATGTGAAAAGAAATCATTTGAAACTATGAAACCGTATTTTATGCGGAGGGAATATGGCCACAGTATGAAGGTATGGGAGGGGAATAGCATGATTATTGGTGAATTCGATGGGATTTTTCATGTATTTGATGAACTTTATGTGTTTTTAACTACCAATCTCACATCTTCCGACGCGAATAGGCTACCATTAATTCGTCTTAGCACGGTTTCTGGTGAATTTTATTTAATTTTTCTTCCCCTTATTTTTTCTTTTCCTATGCCGTTTGAAGGAAACTTAGCAACCGAATGAAGTACGATGAACGAACGAAACCGCGGCAAGCTGATTTCATAGCGAGGCATTTTGTATGGAACCAAATAGTGGCTGTGATTTGCCATTGCCACCCTAAACACCCGAAACTTGAGACTGAAAAGTGAAAACCAATTTTTCATTTTTCTCTCTTTCCAAAATCCAAAACCTGGGTTTTTTCTGTCTCAGGCAAATCGTGGACTCAATGTCGCCGCTGATGAAGCTCTGTGATTCCATAGATGCCGACGAATTGCCAGATGGACCCGTCGGAAAGCTGCTGAAACGGCGGAAACGGTATCAGCAGGTTTTTTGCTCTTCCTGCGTAAGGCAATCTGTTGAAAAAATTTCAGACCTGGATTACTACCGTCGGTACCCCGAGGTGTTTCATGTTCTGTGAAAGAATCCCTACTCGAAGGTTGGCTACTAGCCGCTAAGACGACCGGCAGCTCAATGGATTTCCGAGGACTGCTGATGACATATGTGCAGCAGTTGGTTCGGAACAGTGAGTTCCATTATTTTTGTGATAATTTTTGAAAATGGTACAGGCGGAGCTTCAAGGTTTAACTGGGGTGCAGTTGAATTCCTGAGGATCATTGAGGTAGGAACAATATTGTATCAGGCATCGTCCCGCGTTCATAAATAAATCTAGGAAAAACGTCCTATCATTTATCATTATAGCGAAGGATTCAAATTACAGGAATTATTAGGTCGGGCTCCTGTCATTTCTCATTATTACGATAAGTAATTTTTGCTTATTTGTTGTTTGAAAAAAAAGTGAAATTCGAAACCTTGCAATAAGGTTATACTGGAAACTCCGCAAGAAGATAAATTATTCGACCTTAATCAGTCCCTTCACGGACGCGCCATGCATTCGCCTTCCATTTTAAATCATGGAGGCATGTTGAACGCTCACATATTTCGCCTATAAATTCGGTTCCAGCGGTCAACCGCAGTAGAACTCAGCTTCATGACATTGGCTTTTTTACCGCACAACGGAGTAAGGAAGGCTTGATTCGCCGTGGTGAAGATCGATCACTTGTTCTTGTCGTGGGAAGTAGCACATTTTACCACTACATCATGCGCGGTCTGATTTTTCGGAAGGCCACGTGCATGACGGAATATACGTGCTGAGACTCGGGAGAGACTCTTTATCTTCTCAGAGAAGTCTGGTACTTACCCGACCTCGGTAGGTTAGAAGGTTTGCTCAGCCCGAACGGGAATCGATCGCTCGGACGTGCGGATGTCAGCAGCGCCTTTTACCGCTGCACCACTTGCGTCCTTATTTTCAATGATAGCGAGATTTAACGTGAAACGAATCGCAGGCTGGATTCGAACCCACGTTAATCAAACCGCCTAACCAGGGCCGTGCGTTAATCACTACTGTACCGGACATGCCTTTTGATCACTTCCCGGAAAAGCCGCTTAGGAGCGTTCCAAAGCGGCTTTTTTCGATAACTTTGTTGAAACTCAATTATTTGTAAAAGTATACATATATTTGAGCTCAGCAGCGGGAGTTCTATCGACTGGTATTCAAAGATCGGTACAAATGCAAAATATGGCCCCTTTTGCCGACCCCTCAAATCTCGCCAGGTCGGATCTCGAGGGAGCAACCAGGGGGCTCAGGGGCCGACCTGGCGAGATTCGAGGGATTGGCAAAAGGGGCCGTATTTTCCATTTGTACCTTGAATACCAGTCGATCGAGCTCGGGCTGCTGATCTCAAATATATGTATATTTTTGCAAATAATTGAGTTTCAACAAAGTTATCGAAAAAGCCGCTTTGGAACGCTCCTAAGCGGCTTTTCCGGGAAGTGATCAAAAGTCGTATCCGGTACTGTAAGCTACTGAGACGACAGTGAGATTTACTTCTATTTTCGAAAGTCTCTTTTGTTTCCAGAATCCCTGTCCAAACTATTCGATGTGCTGCACGAACTTGCCCAACCGGGACTGATTTGTGGTGTTCAACGAAGTGCGCTTCGAGAAGACGTGGAACGGATCATCGCATCCGATCCGGTCACGTCATCCAGTATATTGTCGAAGGAGTCGGCAAGTGTGGTGTTCTAATCACCACCGATTTTATACCCAGTAATGGTCCATATTACCCAGCCACGTTACCTCAATGGTTGTCTCTCACCTCTTGGTCTCATTTTATCTTAGGATTTCCGTTGTCAGTGATTTTCTCAGTTTTCTTTTTCTCCAGTTTAATACGGGATTGTTCACTTCTTCGTTACCTCTACATACTGCATTAAGTTGCTAACTAACCGTAAATGTAATTGTCTGACTGAGCGTTGTTTGTGTGTCCTATTTGATCAAAAGGTTTCCGTTTTATTGTTTTTTGTTTTTTATTTATTACTTTACCATGTGTGTTTTATTATGCACGATCTCCTTTATTTTTTCTCGAATTTTCTTGGTACCCGCCTCGTTTATTGAACGTTGAATGCTGTTCAGAAGAGATCAGTGCGTTTTCTCTTGAATTCTTTCGATATACTAGTAGTGAGTTCATTTCCAATGGCAAACTCGGAAATCATCACCGCGTAATTGAGGTTTTACTCTACTGAGTTCGTTTTGTTCTGTCCACTGAATCCTGCTCCCGTTTAAGCCTAAATTTGAACCCACAGAGTATAAAACGTCGCGCCTTTCCCTGAAATGCTTCAGAGAATGTATTTCTTTTTGGCTTTCATTCCTATTACGTTGCCTGAATCTGTGAGTTTTTCAAGCCTTGGTACTGCCATCTCACAATAAAATGTCGCGAACCATTGCCTTCTTCATTGATTGGACACATCCGACTGTTCTTCGGCTTTTATTCCTTTTATTATTGTGTTTCTGCTAGGTATTTCTATGATTCATTACTAAGGGCGGGCAGACTACAGGAGTAAAAGGAGATATGACTACCCGCACGGTCGAGCGGTCGATCCCCGCCCGGGCCATCCAATCCATCCTACCCTCCGTGTCAGGGTAAATTGGTACCAGACTGGTCTGGGAAGGTAAAGACCTTGACTTGGTATAGCGGTTGGCCCCCACCTGTGTGGGCCAAATACGTATTCACCATGCATCTATTATTCTAAATAGAAGATAAAGCATGGAACAATGAAGTTCATTCATAAACAGTGCTTTGAGCTACAGTTAGGGCTTAAAGGTGGGCGTGGTGCAGTGGTAAGAGGAGGTACTTCCACTCGCACGGTCGAGCGATCGAGCGCGGCCAGACTAGCCATGCCTTCCATCCTAAGGCCCTTGTTATACGTTCGCTCACCCCCCAGCGTAACTCGTCCATTCAGTATCAGACACCGTGGGGCCAGACACTTGTACGAGTTCACCACCCCAACGTCACCATGATAACTCGTACAAACGTGTCTGGCCCCACGGTGTCTGATACTGAATGGACGAGTTACGCTGGGGGGTGAGCGAACGTATGACAAGGGCCTTACAGTGTTCGCTAAATTAGTACTAGATTAAATGAGAAGGTTAAGACACTGGCCTGTTTGGTAGGTGGCTTGTTATTTGGCTAAATGCTCAAGTTATTTGGCTAAATGCTCATTCACCGTGGCTCTGCGATTCTGAATGCGACCGAAATGCGTGGCGCGCCCTTATTGGGACTAATCATCGTCGCACGTTCCCTTTCCTTACGTAAGCACCGTTTTATACCCTTCATAGCTTTTCAAAATAAGGTGGTAACGGGTGTATTAATTGGGCGCTTTTGTCGAGGTTTTTTCCAGAGCAGGTTCTCCACCTTGTACTCTAAACGGAATTACTTTCAATTTTGCTCAAACTTCGCCCACTGGGGTCTTCTGAGGTGCTGATCACGAAGCTGGCATCCGTTTTCCAAATTCGAAAATCAATAAACAGCTTCGGTACTCTGCTGTAGTCTGGCATATCGAAGTTGAAGGTGAATGGAAAGACGCTACAGCGCTAACACTTATTACATTTCAGAAAATGGTTGGAATTACCTTCAATTTTGCTCAAATTTCGCCCACTAGGGTCTTCTGAGGTGCTGATCAAGAATCTGGCATCCATTTTCCGAATTTCGACTGTAGAATCGTAATCAGCTTACAATATAATCGATCTAAACGAAATTTCAGCCTAATTGAAACCTTCAGCTGTCCGCCGTAGTGGACGTGGTCGTCGATCGAAATTCGAAAAACGGATATCAGAATATTCCACGTGCGACATTCGATGAATCTCGGCGTTCGTGAATATGGGTTTCGTGCTTAACAGTAAATAATATTATGAATTCGTGAATCCGTAATATTATTCACTGTTAAGCAGACGACCGATATTGTTATAACACTTTATTCGTCGGAGTCTGGATGGTCGAATATACATTTGAGAAGCTACTCGCTCAAAACAATTTCTTACTACAAAAGGCTATTCTAATGTTCAGAATAACGGGAAATAAAATTTCAAAGGAGCAATCAGAAGCGTACCCTAATGGTGGTTGCCGAGGCAGACCACCAGTGCCATGGTGGGTGGTCCCTATGGGTTTAGACGGCGTTAATTCGTCCCGTTGTCAGACCGTTTGTCGGTTATCGCTGACGCTGGCGTGGTGAACTCGTACAAAGGCCCCCACGTCTGCTGAATGCGACGAGTTACGCGGACGAACGTATGCCTCATTCGCCCGTTGTCGCCGTCGGTCGCTGACGGGAGGCGTGACATGCGGACAACTGCCCCGCCGGCTGCCACTCACTGTTACGGAGTATCAGTTGCCCATCCCCACCGGCGACGGACGACTGGAGTATACCAAGATTGCTGATTGCTCCTTTGAACTTTTGTTTCCCGTTCTTCTGAACTCTACAATAGTCTTTTGTAGTAAGAAATGGTGTTTGGCGAGTAGTTTTTCAAATTTATATTCGACCTTCCAGGCTATGACGAGGGCGACTTCGCCGAAACGTTTGCCGAGTAAAGTGATTCAACGATCTCGGTCGTCTGCTTAGCAGTAAATAATATTGCGGATGTCAGAATCGTAATCAGCACCTCGAATAACCAAAATGAGGAAAGTTTGAATAAATTTGTTGAAAAATTTCTCGATCATTGGGGTACAACAAATGGAATACTGCCGACTTGTGTTCACCTTTCGGTCACCTTTTTTGTCGTATATGATTGCAGTGTGGACAAGTTGAAGCGTCCACACCTCAATCGATAATTGGGTCAGTGTTATTGATCGCGAACGTTCGCTGTTTCCCGCCAAAATCTGTGAAAAAAATGGTGATCAAATCCTCTCTCTTTCATCAACTCTTCTCATTTGGGATCGCGATATTTCGCATTGAGCGAAAAGATGCAAGTTTTCAATAGTATTGTCAAAATTGAATAAACTTCTGTGGGGGCAGCGGAAACAGCGACATTGGATCTCCCAAACCCAAGAAAATTTTGTTATTCCTTTTCAATGTATAGTTGCTATTAGACGTGACACTTCACTAGAGACTTGTCTTGATTGTTGATCGTTCGTCGTACAGCTCCCAATCGATTAATTATTGTATTTGTAATTTTGTTTTGACCAATTTTTCAGAATGTCGGATTCTACAGAAGAGGTGGAGGTTCGAGTGCTATTCTTTGGGAAGGCACGGGAGTTGATGGAGTGTGAAGAGACAACTACTCGACTTCCCACAGTGTTGCCCTACTCCAAGTTGAAGCACATTATCTTCAGTGAAGTAAGTTTCATAATGTTTTCTTTTCTTTACAGTTTCTCTGCTGTTTGTGAGATTTATGTATCGTTCTTTCTTTTCCTTTTCTTTTTGAGAGGAGTATCGCTGTTCTTCACCTGAGGCATAGAATGAGTCTACTTTACGCATTTCAGCGTCCAGAAATTTTTTCACCCAGTCTAACGTTGACCAAGGGGGTTATTTGAAGTGCCAATTACGATTCTAGCATAGGATTTTTGAATGTCGACAAACATCACCCATATCGCCAAATATTGTGATAGGGTCAGAATAACTGATTCGATTGAATCTTCGTCATTTCGCATGCTGATCACGATTCTGATGTTTTTTCGAAATTCAAACAAAACTGAAACACCAATCCGAACAGGTTTCTGTTAAAAAATGCATCTTCGAAAAAAATTTTCTAATGATACACTCCGACCCACACAGCAGTAATTCACCTGTATTCAGGGTGGCAGCCTTCAGCCTAGCCTACGTTTTGGCTTGTAGTGGAATTCGATCATTATTTTCTTTGTGTTATTTTGTCAATTTATTAAATTTTCTTCGTATTTTGCGAATTGAGAAGTAAGATTTTAAACATTTGAATGGATGTTTCGGACGCTCAGCTGTGCATGATTTACCGAACTTTTCTTCGTCCGCTTAGGTTTGACGATGATGGTCATGGTCGTTAATCATATATCTGATTCTTGCAGTTACCTCTGCAAAAAACAGCGTATATGATTTACGCACATAGTATCGGTCGGCTAACAGAAATGTGCTTTAAAAAGTGCAGAGCTGTGCGTTCACTCCACCCGTTCAACTATTCGGTTAGCATATATAGGGTGGTAAGAAAGTCTTGAGCCGTTTGACGTCTACTTTTTCTTTGTTTTCTTATTCAGTGAACAATGCATTTTACTCCACGATGTAATCACCATTGTTAGTCAGAACCATGACGTCCCTGATAGGCAGGTCAGCCATCTTCTACTTGCAGAACGGAGCAGGCTGAATGCTAAAGAAGTCGCTGACTGCCCGTAAGACATCATCGACTTTGGTGACTTTTTTCTCAGCTGAAAAGCAACATGTAAGGAAGATAATTGATAGCTATAGGGGACAATATAAATGTAATAAGATGATTGCAAAATCGTGTGCCGACCGCATTTCTACAAAATTTATTAGTCTCTTTATCGTCATAGGGTCCTGCTGCATCATTGCGAGTGTCCACCGAATGCTGCCGGCCGGGACGCCCGAGCTCAGTCCACTCAGCGTTTCTCTGTAACGAGGGAATGGAGGCAACTGGTAACTTTATTATGACTGTGTTATAGTCTCCTTGCAAGAGTGCGAGGGCTTTCTTCCGGATCCGCTGCGACAGCTTCGAGAAAGGCGGAATTTTCTAGCACAGGAGCCCGTCCCAACCAAGGCCTGTCTTCGAAGCAGGAGTCTCGATCTGTAAAGCGAGATAACCACAGCTCGACGATGCTGAGAGTTGAAGTGCCTTTTGCGAATACAGCGTTGATGTTGCGAATGGTTTCCATCGTTCCAGTGCTGTGTCACCGTCCATTAAAGATGAGGGCTCAAATATGCTCTTGTGAAAATGACATCTTATCTGAACGTTAAGGAGGGGGTCTGACCATTTATACCCATCGTAACGCTGCTTCGTGAATGGCTAACAACTATCACATGTTAGGTTGTGGATACAATTCATAAGCCGGACGTTCTGAAACTTTCAAGCAAAGTGGCTCAAGACTTTCTTACCACCCTATACTTTATCCCTCAGTTCTAGTGATTATACAGAGATTATAAAAGGAAGAGATGCTGTAAAGGAATTTAAGCTACAATGAAAAATATATTTTTGTTGATCCGGCCCCTTACAGTCGAAACAACTGAGGCCTGAATTACACCTCATCCTCAGACTGCTTGAATAGTCCGTGTGCACTGATTTGTTAAGATTGAATGCGTTCATTAATCACTCTTTGCACTTTTCACATTAGCCTCGACCTTGTAACAGTTTGAACTTGAAATAAACGATTAGAGGACGCCGAGGAGAATCCCTTGAGAGGGTTGAGACATTAATCATTCAAAAGTTGTTAGATAATGTTTGATTTGATCTATGTCGTTGTTTCATTTGTCCAGTAACTTGGTTTGATTGTGAGAACACCTAGACCGATGTAGAAATAGATGAAACTAATGTACGGGGGCGTCTTTTAGCGATCCTATATGAGATGATTTAACTGCATATGATATGATAAACTGTTATAGTGCAATCGCTTGGTCCACTCATTACTCTGAAGTTTAGTTATGCTTCAAGTGATAATTGGACCAATTCATTCCGATGACACATGAGAATCCTTGTTCCCTTTTCAGATGTTTCCTGCGATAAGCTGCATCTCTTCGTCGTGTGTGCTTGCGGTTGATCTCAAGTTAGTAGTTTTTTTCCAATTTCTTCTACTTTTTTTGCGACGTTTTCTTTTCTCTTTTAATTACGAATGTGAACTCCTTGGATTTCGTCCAACATTTGTGCCCTAAATACACTGTAATAACTTCTTCACATTATTTTCCCCGATAGTAGTGTTAATATCAAGTACGGTAATTCCCTATCTATAAATCATCTATTTCCGTCACCATCTTTCCTGTCTTCACCACTGTTGCGGTCGGATAGTTTCCGTCAAGACCACAGTTCTCAGATCCTCGTCTCGATAGTATGACGCTCGGAAAGGCTCCCCCGTTGGCTGGAATCCAAATGAAGGTTGTGCCGGGTTCCTGTCCAACATTAATCTTAAGAAATCATTAGCATCTTTTGATTACCATTTGTAATAAATTACTAGATTCCTAGAAATAACTGTTGTAGATATGCGAATAATGGCGACGTCGTGAAGCTCAATCGGTCAAGTGAAGTCGCTGTCATTCCTCCTCTAAGCGGTGGCTAAATGGATACGTTGCATTTATTTCAATGTCTCATAATTTGTGTTGGTTGATATTCGCCTTCATTCGCGTTCATTGTCGCTATGATTCATTCCGTTTAATTTCACTCGCTCTCTATTAAATTGGATTCCATTTTTGATTTTCATTAAGGTCATACTGTCGCTAAGTAGCTCTTTTATGTTTGGTTATAATTCCCGGCCAAATATTTAATGTCCTGATTTACCTTGCCTTAAACGATGTTTTGCATCAGTTATCAAGCAGTGGCCCTCTAAAACACCCTCCGATGTCATTTTTGTCAGCTTCTGCATTACGGATGTTCAAAGTCACTTATCATTATGTGTGTTAATTCCGGTTATTTCAATACCTCTCAAATCCAAAGAAACGAAATATGTATCTCGCTGGATATTTGAAGAAGGAACGGTAACTCGCTCATATTCTTGCTCATTTCATCACTTCATCGCTCATTTTCAATAAATGTTAATTTTTCATTCTAGCTCTTTGAACGGAGATGGTCATCCACCGCCATCTATGCATAGTTTACCATTTTTACTCGATATTGGTGCTAAGCTTCCGAATTTCTTACGATATTCTACTGATCTTCAGCTTCACATATTTCCATACTGAAAGCCCTCAAGGGTCGTGCTTCAGGGCACTTCAGTCAGTTCTCCATCTGATATCTTTTGAGGTATAGCACATTACGTAAGAACCGTTTATTCAGGAGTGCGTCCATTACTAAGGGTGCGCATTGTGCAGTGGTAAGAGGCGGTACTGACACTCACACGGTCGAACGATCGGTCCCCTCCCGAGCTAGCCATGCCTTCCATCCCTCCGAGGTCGGGTATATTGGTACCGGACTTGTCTGGGATTGTAAAGGCACTTACTTGGCATAGCGGCTGACCCCGTCAAGTCATTGTATTTGACAAACATGCTACTACAATTTGAATAAAAAACGAATGCGGCGGCGCGTCGTTAAGGGAATGATCAGTGTCGATGACTTTACCTTTTCCTTTTACGTCCAGTAGTGCTCGTCTAAATGGCGTTCGTAGGGAAGTGGTAAAATGCGCCGTTTTTAGTCGCCAAACCGGAAGAACGTTTTATTCGCAAGTCTGATCAATTCTTCTATCCCTCAGTGAGCGGGAAAACTAGCATCTGGGGCGGTGAAGATACTGACTTGAAGTTGATTCACCATGTCTCTGCGTTTCTGAATTGATGGAATGCGATGGGACTGATCGCCCTCAATCACTTTTCTTTTTGCTTTTGCATGGATCTAGTTCCGTACTCGAATGAGTGCATTCTAATCTTCGCCATGAATCATCTGTTTCGCAGAATGTTTCGTTTAAGGACGAAGGAGTCCGGTGTCGTAAATTTGAAGCAACGTGGTGTTCTTCTAACGTCCTTCGGAGTCCAGCTGTTACCGGCTCTTGTTACGATCGTCGGATTCCGCATTTTAGAGTTTCACTAGGTTTGTTCCATCCCTCCGGAGCTGGGTAAGCTATTGCCAGACTATCTTGGAAATGCCGGTAATCGATCTTTACCAAGGTGATTCAACACTTCATTTCCTATCGAGGTGGTAATAGACTTGTCTAGGGTAATGAAGAAGTTGACTTCTCTAGTGGCTGATCGCTAGTCATTCAAGCTGAAGCCATTTTATAGGCCAAGCGTGTGCGCATTCACCATGCCTCTATGATTTTGAATAGGAGACGAATACGTGGCGCATCCTCCGGGGATTGCCCACTTCTTGCTTTCCCGTGACTGTGGATCCGTACTTGAAGGAATGCACCTTAGTTTCTAGTCTTCGGCGCGAACCGCTCCTAATACTCCGTTCAGGAATTTAGCGAAGAAGTCCGACCGTCGTAAAGCTGAGGCTGTTCTTGATTTGCTTTTTTGACCTCTGTGAGTTTATCATACGATCGATAATATCGATCGTATGATCGATAATATCGATCGTATGATAAACTCACAGAGGAAAGCAGGAAGGACAAGTGAGTGTCGCCTGCCCTCGGTCAGAGCGAATTGTCTGCTCAATTATTCAGAACAACTCCAAAAGCTACTCAGTTTTCTTGCCGAAGTGCAAGGGTGCTTTTGCCCATGCGATTCAGCGGTAGCTCGGGGAATCCTATGTGCAAACAGTTGCGGTATGTGAGATAAGATCTAGCTATTTTGGGATATTATTTTATACTTTTCCTGTTTTGATGATTTGGGCACGCGTGGTAACAGGGGCTACTGACGTCGGGACGGGCGAGCGATCGATCTCCGCCTAGGTAAATCAAGCATTCCATCCTTCTATGCACGGGTAAATTGGTACCAGGCCCACATTCATCATTGGTAAACCGCGATAAACCCCGAGATACATCCTGTGAACGGCGCGCACCTTTCTCTACTTATCCCAATCTTCCCATGTTAAACGCGATCTCTCATCGACTCTGCCGTCTGGCTCTGAATGCGCCGCGGTTTCGGAGACCGCTGGTCCGTTCTTGAGTTTGGGCCCAGAATGGCCTGGGTAGGTGAAGACACTGACTTGGTATAGCGGCTGGCCCCCTTAAGTCAATGTATAGGCCAAATACGCACTCACCATGCGTCTACGACTCTCAACGGATGGTGAATGCGTGGCGCATCTTTAGGGGAATGATCAACGCCCACCCTTTCATCTTTTTGAAGGTAAAGCTAAAGGTGTTTATCAGTTCCCTAAGGGCGCGCCGCCGCGTTCGTGTTCCATTCAGAATCGTAGAGGCATGGTGAATGCGTATTTGGCCTATGAAATGACTTGCGAGGGCCAGCCGCTATACCAGGTCAGTGTTTTTTACCTTCCCAAGCAAGACTGGTACAAATTTACCCGACCCCGGAGGGATGGAAGACTTGGTTGGCCCGGGCAGGGATCGATCGCTCTACCATGCGGGTGTCAGCAGCGCCTCTTACCACAGTACCACGCGGGCCGCTTTACCCTTTTACCTTTTATTTTATATTTGTTTCTGATTTTGGCTTTGTGTTGTGGGTGCTGACGGCCGTGTGGCCGGTTGCGTACGTGTGTTGAGCGCCACTTGGTGTAATGCTGCTGCCTGACCACCACATCTGTTCCGCGACATTTGCTGGCTGGCGCCTCCACCACGCAGCACGTCTTTAACCCCAAGCCGAACACAGCGTTTTAAACCCATCACCCATTCTCTTTACCCAAATCGTCATCATCCATCTTGCCCATGCCATGACTAACCGTGTGTCAGCGTTGACTGAGGGTTGAACGTCGTACATTTTACGCGGAACCGGATAACCATTGTTTAGCTCTATTTTTATTTTTTCTATTATGCAGAGTTTAGAAACTTCTCGGGAGAGGGTTTGGGTAGAGCTACATTCCCTTTTTTCTCTTTTTCAAAATGTCACTCATTTTTCAAGTATGAGGTCCATTTATTTATTTATTTTCTTGTTTATTACGCCACATTATGGCACGCTATTTATAAAAGCAAATGTTACAAAAGGAACAGATCATGCCATAATTCAAGAAAGTCATTCGAACGACTGAACAGCTAGTAACGATGGAAAACTAAAAAATGACTGACAAGGATAGGTATGCTGTGGTTCATGAAGTTATTTATTCAACTACTAGTAATTTCGTTATAATTCACTATTTATTTATTGATTACTCTTGAGTGAGAACTTACCACTCTTTCTATTGAGAGGTTGACAGGGGAACTTTTATTTTCTATCCGTGTTTTCATTGTTCTACTATTAGTGCTTAGGGTTCTGTCAAAATTCTCTCACTTATTACTCAAGTATTCATTTGGCTGTTTTCAATTATTCATGGGTATTTTCTGATGAGCGTTCAAATACGGTCATATTTTCTTCTGCTATTTGAACGATGTTGAGAAATTTCCCCATCTGATTTTTTTCAAAATTCCAAATTTACGGACTTCTGTTACGTTTTCAAATAGAACGTCCTCGAAAAGCTCTTGTCGTATTTCACGTTGCCACATCCTTCTAACAATTTTTACTTAAGGTAGATTATCAATTAAGTGAGTTCTTGAAACCACTACTTATGTTAGTTTAGTACATTCTGTAGTAGTCTACGCAGAATCCTGTATGAAAGGGCTTCCTATTTCATATTTATTCTAGAGAAGAAAAGTGAAGGAAGCTTACGATTAGTTGTGTTTTCTGATGGTAAGCTTCCTCATTTAAGTTTTTTTGTCAACTTGGAAAGTTTTTAAAGTGTTATTATTTACAGTGTTGGTACCATTTCCCTTTAATGTGCTCCGTACCAAAATGAGATCATTGCGCTAGCGATGGTGTAGCCTTGACCTATATGCTTAGAATAGGATTTGTATCTATTTGGAATTTGTGCGAATGACCTCGAAAACGATTAGATCGTCCTAGAGGCTGGTCGCATAACCTCTTCAGAAGGTCACTTTAGCAGTATCAACGTTTATAAGAGCATAGAAAGTGTGGGCCTTCCTGTTTCTCGAATAAATTTTGAATATTTCAATTTTTTGTGGTAATTTAGTTTTCGCTTTTTTCATTTTCTCATTCTGATTTATAAACTTATTGATTTACTTTGTATACATTTAGGTTGAGTAGGTTCATGTGGAATAAATAAATGAATAAATAGATATGCTCATAAGGGATGCGATTTCGCTCAGGTATGGTGGAGAGAAGATGAACGTATTCGTGCTTGTAAAATCAATGGGAATCAACTTAATGGTGGGAATTAAGCGAAAAAATTTTGAATAAAATGCATGGTGGATCGCTGAAATGTAAAGTTTATGTAGCAAAACCGGTATCCAAGAAATCTCAGAATGTTAAGGGATTGATTAGCGATAACTAGAATGGGGTCGAAAAAGGTGAACGACAACGGTTTGGCAAGACTTTCTGCAAGGACAGGAGTGAGAAGATTTGTGGTTTAGGTCTGGTTCTAATTCTGCTTGTGAAAGTGATTTCAAATATGTCTCGAGGATTTCTAAGAAAATTATGAATAGGGAAGTGCAACAGCGTTACTGTGTAGCAAGGAAACAATGATATCTTATCACCGGATACCAGTGAAATTAAATAGCCTGTTTTTGTGGTCGTCGTTATATTTTCAACGAGCAGCGATTAGCTAACCGTTCGCAGCATCAATCAGCTCAGTTTTTGTACGCGAGACATATACATGTCTGTGAAACGTGAAACACGTGTTCGCTTTTTCTCCGCTCAGCAATTGTTGCAAGGTGAGTTTCTCTTGTTCCCTCTGTACGATTCTATACTATTCCATCTTTAGGAATCCACTTTCTCAACGGTAAAAAGGGTAGAGATCGGCGTTGATCATCTTTTGATCATCCCTTTCATCCTTTTAAAGGTTAAGGTAAGGGTGTTTATCAGTTCCTTAAGGATGCGCCGTCGCATTCGTGTTCAATTAAGAATCGTAGAGGCATGGTGAATTTGTATTTGTCTAATACAATGACTTGCGGGGCCAGCCGCTACATCAAGTCAGTGCGATTATCTTCTCAGGTAAGTCTGATGATGATTTAAAAATTCCGGAGGGATGGTGAGTTCGGTTAGCCCGGGCGGAGGATTGATCGTTGGGCCGTGCGAGTGTCACTAACGCCTCTTACCACTGTACCACGCGCGGCCTATCCGCTTTGTTATGTAGCTAAAGGTTTTTTTTATAGAATTTTATTGTATATGGTAATGTAATATATAGTGAATCTCGTTCTAGAGCTGTCAGCTGCATGCTATTCAACAAATCAGTCCTGCGATATTGCCTACCGTTAAAACTGATAATTCAGAAGCGCGATCTAGCAAATATATCAGCTGCGTGAAAAGGTTTTCTCAAGCCATAGGGACTAATTATGTTAGTACAAATATAGACTCAAATCTTTATCATTTTATAGCTGTTATTTAATCGGTAACTGCATCTTTATGATTAAGTCGTATCATTCGTTCTAGATTGGTTTTCAAAGCTTATCGCGGTTCTGTTCGCTGCCCTACTTTGTTTGCTTGCTGGCAGTTTTCTACTGCTCAAGTGGTTAATTATTATTGGCGTTTTCATCATTAGAGAGCATTTTTGATTACTATTTGTTTCTGGAGTATTTTGGATTCAGTAAAGTTAAAATATTTGCTGCTTTTCCTCAACAAATTGTCAATCCTCGTCCGAAACAAAATAGTGTTTTCTGTGCAGAAGCGTTGAAAAAATGAAATATGATATTGCTCTCATACTCAGACAGTAAGCTAATACCCCGTCCTTCGAACATATGTCTAGTCGTGTCCTCGGTATCGATTGTGCTCGCAGTCGATTGACTGATTCAATGGCAAAGTCACTGGTGGCGCTTTTATTCGGTGGACACGAAACAGATTCAACTAAAATTCTCGGGGAATTAGGAAATTACTCTTTAATCAATCAGTCCATTTTCGCAAACGTTGATTACAAAAATCGGCATTCTCAGGGATAATGAATGTTGAGCTGATGTTCTTGGTTGTCCGTTCGTCATTTTTACGGTAGTTTTGTTTATTACCTAATTTTTTATTACTAATTGTTGCGCATAACTCGCTCACGCAATGATAAAAATTGTTAGGTTTGGATATCTACCAGTTGCTAGCTGACTTTCATTGTTTAATATTTAACTTGTTCATTTTCAGTCATGTTATTCGTGTGGCCCAATTTCAGCCAAATACACCTTAAATGTCTCGCAGAAAATTGTGAACGAAAAGAAAAACAGAAAAGAGAAGTTTTGATGAAAAGGGACCATAGTTACCTCTACTTGTGCATGTTGTTGTGCTTGCAAACTCATGTGTGCTCTGATTAACACTATCAGTGGAACGGTTGGAGTGAACGGAGTAACTTCTTCAACAAAGCCGACGTCACCTTTTTGCCATTTATTTTTAGCTCCTTTTGTGAAATGGCTATTTTAGTCGAGTTCTACACTATTTCTTCGTTAGGGATGCAGCTAGTAGATGTGTTATCTTGTTGTTCTTACCAAACTCACAAAAAGGGAGCTTCAATTGAATCCAAAATGTTTTACGTGGATTTTCAAATACTTCATATTCGACCATCAACTTGAGCAGGTTTTGGTGGAAAAATTCGACCATCGACTATAACTTCTATTACCTCTGGTTTTCTCCATGTTTTTGTCTTCACCAACTGCCGTTAACCCACATTGTGTGTGTTGTTTTAAACCGATGCGACATTTTATTTCAAGTTGTGTTTCTGTTCAAAGTTTAGGCGAATGTATGTTTGCGAGCTCTAATCCAAAATGTTTTTCATTCGATCATCAACTTGACCAGGTTTTGGTGGAAAAATTGTGATATAACCCACATAGCACTGATGCGACTTTCAAGCAAAGTTGATTTTCGCTGTCGCAAGTTGATTTTCGCTGTCGAAGTATATTGCTTTTTCTACCTTTCAATAACATAATGATTTTGTTTAGGTGCTGCTAAGTGGCTGGTGCGGTGATGTCGCTAAGCAGCAGCCAGGGACGGGCGACGACGCCTGGCGAATTGTCGTCGAAGCGGAGCAGTCGTAAAGAGCTCGTCGACCACTCTCTTTATCCTCCCTTTCTCAAACAGGTTAGTCTTTTATTTGTGTTTTTGTTAAAATTTATTTTTGTATTCTTGGTGTTATGTTGATTATGGTGGACTGCACCCAGCAGAGTATTAAGCCCATGAACGACTTTAATGTTTTTGAAACGACCACTTTCCCAAAGTACGTGGAAGTGGAGAATGAAGAGATATTTTCCTACAAATTCATATCCCTATATCAATTTTTTTTTTAATTTCAAAAAGGCTGAACTCATTCAAGTGCCTAAGATAGCAGCGGGCTAGACTTCAGCCGGGCTTTATTTTCGCTGAAATTTTGGGACGTTTGTAATAATAGTATATCTTTGAATAAAATTTAAATTGTGTAGACTTTTCGAAGTCGTTTTATTATTATCTTTGCTCGCCGGATTACTCGAGAAAGGTAGAATCGTTTTGAATTATGTACTTTTGAATAGTCCGCACTCCAAAACAATTACAGACGGTTTTTGTCGAAGAGTAATGCCTCGGGAAATTCCGTTTCCGGCTGCACCCGTACCTACATAACGCCTCTTTTCTTCGTTTTCATTCGAGTTTATTTTTTCCTGACAGTTTGCAGTTTTCTGTTCTGTTGGCGCCAAGTTCATTGAAGTGCGTAACGTGAGATATATAGTAACATCTGAAAATGAAAGGGTTAAGGAAAGGTTTTTGGCAGAACTCGTTTCATAAAAGAGGGTTGTTGAAGTCTCCTTCACATTAGCTGAAACTTGTTCTCAATTTTGACCACATATATCCACTTACCTTTTTTGTTTTGCTGTTTTTTTAGTTCTAGCTCAGCCGTTACTGTCCTTTATTTGTCTACCTTATAGGGGGTGGCGAGAACAGCTCTTTTTTAATTTCAGTTCAATTTCTCTGTGGATGCATTATTTCTAAAATATTCTTGGACATTCGTTCCAGATGGATGCTAAACTCCCGGGATACGTTCGAGAAGGTGACATCGAGTATCCGTTCGAGGAGACAAGTGGCGTGGGTGACGAAAACCGTATTCGAGGAAATTGGAGCTCGAAAACGGACTACATGCTAGCTGCTGTTGGCTTCACTTTTGGCATAGGTAAGTTTCTTTTACTTTTACGCTAGACAGTATTGATGTAGTTGAATCGAGTTGAATGTGGAATTCACCGTATCGTCTTTTCAGGAAACTTATGGCGATTTCCGTTCCTAATTTTCCAACATGGCGGTATAGCATTCTTCATTCCCTACCTAATAGTACTGGTGGTCGCTGCTCTGCCAATGTTTTTCATGGAGTTGGTGCTTGGTCAATTCGCATCCCTAGCCGCGATTTCAGTATGGAATGTGGTTCCGCTTTTCAAAGGTATACTTTTTGAAGTGCTTGCTTAGAACCTTGTGCGTTTGGCTTTTTTCGTTTATTTTTTGTTGTATTATTGTGCAATATCTCTGTCCGATCTATCGCTTTTCTTTGCAGGTGTTGGAGTGGCGATGGTATTCATATCATGTATAATAGCTATTTACCTTAATATCGTCACAGCTTGGTCTTTGTTCTATTTTATTAACTCAGTTAGCTTTTCGCTACCATGGTCGAACTGTGAAAACTCATGGAGTGGACTGAGTAAGTGATTTCTTCTACATCTCTAGTTGACCGTTATTTCATTTATTTTTGGGGTCAAACCATGCGCGATTTTTTTGAATTTCTTTTTTTCCTCTGGAGTGAAAACACATGGAGTGGACTGAGTGAGTGATTTTTTGTAAATCTCTAGTTGACCGTTATTTCATTTATTTTAGGTGCAAACCATGTGCGATTTTTTGAATTTTTTCATTATTTCTATCTTGTACCAGTATTTTAGACTGCTCGCTTGGTACGCGTATTTCCTGCACAGACTCTAATGGCACCCTTCTTCTTAATGGCTCCTGTATTATTCAGGTAAACATTCACTTCTTATTAGCTTTCCAATTACGCGACTTTTCCTCCTTCGTTGACATTTTCACCTTTTTGGTACTACCCTAAAGTTTTGTGAAATTTGTAAATCAACGGCAGTTTCGAAACAAACTTGTCGAAGCTGACTGGGAGAAGTAGCCGTGCTTCAGATTTTCCATTATCTTGCTTATTCGTTCCATCTTTTATCCGTCATTTAGTATGCGAACACAACCGTCGTGATTTCTGGCACAAATCCCCAATCGATACCTAGTCTTCGCTACTTCCAGTGAGTTCGTTAAATTTTATAATTGTGGTCTTATTTTGATTCAATTTTCGATCTCAACTTCTAGCCAGGAAAAAATTCTCGAATCCCATAATCTCCCGTCGTTTTTCACATTTACGGTGGTCAATGTTTCAGTGAAGACGTTCTGATGCTGTCGTCAGGATTCACCGATATTGGCGCTCTGAATTGGTACTTGGGCATATGCGTGTTGTTGTCATGGGTAGCAGTCTTCCTTTGCTTATTCCAAGGAGTCAAGTCAAGTGGAAAGGTACGACATGAAATTGTTGTTGTTCCTTCAAGTTGGGTGGACATGCCTGTAGACATTCTTTGTGATAAAGAAAAATAAAGCGATCGTCATTGACCAGTTTATAAAAGACGCACCACGCACCTGCGTTTCATTCTAAATCGTAGGGGCATGGTGAATAGGTATCTGCCCTATACATTAACCTGCCGAGGCCAGCTGATGTTGAATTCGGTCTCTTCACCTATCCAAACAATTTGGATGCCAATTTACCTCACCCAGGACGAGTGTAAGTCTCAGTTGACCCGGGCGAAGGTCGTTTCGTTCTCTCGACCGTGCCGGTGAAGAAGCTCTCACCTCCAACATGGCTGCGCTATTTTGGAATATGAAAACATAAATCTCCCCACGGTACAGGCACCTTCTCCAAAATCAAACTGTGCTGCGTTTCCCCACGGGTTTTGTACGTTTTTACTGTCATTCCGCTCGAAAAAGTGTTTTGCTGTTGGTTCTTTGTGAATTGCATCTACTTTTTTTCATCCAAACATCGTTTTTCAATTTGATAGAAGTGTTGGTAGCTGTCTACAACGGTAACGTGGTAAACAATCGATTCTGAAGTCTATCTAGAAAGGGAACAGTACAACTTCAATGAGGCACATTTGTTTGTTCCCTCTTTCTTATGAAACCGTCGATGTTTAGAAAAATGATTCTGCAACGGTGTCAAGTCCAACACCGACTCGAACAAGTGTCGTTTTTTAGGATCTGTGGCTCATAAAAACTTTTCTCGATATCACTAAATAGCGCTTAAAACCACAGTCAGAGAAATGCAGTCTCTTCACGTTGTCTGTCTTTTTACTTTATCGTTTTCAATTATCATTCATCACATTTTAGGTAGTGTATGTGGTGGTTGTGCTACCGTTCATAATCATGACAGTACTACTGGCTCGTCTACTAACCCTCGAGGGCTCGTTGGTTGCTCTGATACACTTCCTTCGTCCCGACTGGAATTCACTCAAAGATCTGCATGTAAGTCTTTCCAGCGTTAACTGGTTCCCAAACTTTCTTGACGGTTTGTAGGGTAGTAAATTTGTTCTAGTGACTTAATTAATCTTTATTCAAGGTTTGGGGTGAGGCGGCAGTGCACGCATTCTACTCGGTCGCCTGTTGTACAGGCGGCTTGTACACGACATCCAGCTATAATCGGTTCCACAATAATATGTTCAAGTTAGTTAGCTCAATTTTTATACCAATCGTTTTCCAGCTTTTGTTTATATTTCGTGTTGTTTCATCATTCTCACTTTTCCAGAGATCTTTGGTTAATTTTATCTGTGGATGTGATAACATCAGTTATATGTTGTGTGTTGACGTTCTCCGCGATAGGATTCACATGTTTCGAGTTTTCAATCTCGTTGGAGAAGTTTCACATTAGAGGTTAGCTTTCATTTACTCTTATTATCCTCCTTTTCTTAGTTTTTATTACAAATTTCTCTATTTGTCCTGTTTATTTGATTCAATCTGTTTGGCACTCATTCGTATCTCCGGTCATAATCGTTGCTAGTGGATAGTGGTTTTTTCTTTCATTTTCCTTGACATAGTGCAAAATTTTCCATTTTCAAATACTTTTTGCAATACTTATTATGCTGCCTTGATTTTTAACCCTTTTTCTTGACTTCGTTCATATGCTGCTTTCTAAGCATCGATAATAAGTTTACTTCAGATGGTGCTCATCTTGTTTTCGTATTTCTGGCTGAAGCGCTAGCAGGAGTCCCGGTGGCGCCCCTTTACACCGGTCTCTTCTTCCTGATGGTTGTGCTAATCATCCATTCCACACAGTTGTTTGTGGTATGTATTATTTGAATAGTTTGTTTGTTCTTAAATTCGTGGAGTAGAGTTTCTCTTTCTTAGAGTGTTTCACTATTGAGCTATCTGAGTTGAAATCCGCCCTTTTTCAGGTTGAAACCATCGTGACGTCCCTATGTGACGAGTTTCCGGAACGGTTACGACGTAACAGAAGGCATGTTTTGACCACAGTATGCGCAGTGTTCATGGTGCTGAGCATTCCATTCTGCTTATCGGTAAGTGTTCCTTTTTTGTGAGACCAACTTTTTTCTAGTTGACGATTTCTATCGATATGTTATTTTACCTTCTCAACCGGGCGCGTGTGGTACAGTGGCAAAATGCGCTTCTGACACCCCGTCGAGCGATCAAACTCTTCCTCGGCACGTTGCGTGTGTGATCCAATGTGATGTAATCGGACTAGACTGGTCGATGCAAAATCATTCGTTAAACGCCGCCCGTCACCCTGTTACCATAGGGAGCACATTATTCAATACCGAGGCTCATGCCGCACACCATGTTTTTGGCCTCTAAGAGGTGGAATTTTATGTTGGTGATGGCGACCTCGATGGGATGCGAACCTGCAGCTCCGGTCGAGGCTCTAAACCGTTACATCATCGAGCCGACAGCTCTTGTCGACAATTGAGTCGATCATCAGCCTTGTTTAGTCCCTTTCTCTTGATGGTAAACCGGATTCGGAACTATGCCAGTTAAGGTGAATGTATTTTTTGTATTGACGTTTTATTATATTTTCACTGCCGCTTTCTAATTTTATAACCGGGTAATGCTCTGCCATGTGTAGTAGAAGTATTATTCGTCATAACAGTTGTAGATTATGTCCGGGATGGCCGAGATGTTAGGAGCTTAGGCTCAAGATCTCGATGATCAGGGTTCAATCCCCTCGCAGGCAGAAACCTTTGCCTAGCTTAGAAGTAGCTGAAAAGGGTGTCGGCACCAGCGTCAGGCCTGTGTGACAGGTCGGCTGGTGGAGGAAAACTGTCACGATCACGAAACGGATCGATGGTCGCATGCAAGGAAGTGGCGCTCAAGAACCTGCGATCGAGGACGATATGGCCACAAGGAGCTCAAGACTGAGACAAGATGGCAGTGTGGCACCTCAACAAATGCGGGAGCAGCTCCAAGGAGAAAGAAGACGGAGCGACTATCATGAAAGACGTACCCCGTAACTGATCGGGAGTAAACGTTGTGGATCAGTTAAAGATGATGTCCCCATGGATTCCTATTGAGCTCGTTTTTTATAAAAATAAGAAGTAGCGGATTCTGACCGATGTGTCACGATAGGGAAATATCATAATAGAAGCTCAAATCATGCAGTTCTGGTCAAGAATTTTGCTGCGGTTCAAATGAAAGAGTCAAATTTATAGTGGAATGTTTTAGGCAGGATTGTTCTGGTTGCTATTGCTCGCGAAATTTACGATTACATGGCCACTGGTTGTTATTGCCTTCCTAGAGTGCATGGCAATCAGCTGGGTACGTTGAGGCCTTCCTTTACGATTTGATTTTAGATTTTGTCCTTTTCACTACTACTTGGTTTGACCTAGGGTCAAACCTCTTCATATTTCTTTTGTTTTGTTATAACATTGTGGTATAGGTGTATGGAGTGGACAATCTGCTGGATAACATTAAATGGATGACAGGCTCATATCCGCCGTGCTACATCTTTTGGAAGATTCTTTGGAAGTTCATCTGCCCAATGGCATATTTGGTGAGTTTTTCAAGACAAGGTTCTAAAAAATAGGTTTTCGAAAATCCCGCACAACTTGTTGCAAAGTAGGTCTAAGGATCTGGTTTCATAAGTTTGAAGGATCACGTTGCAATTTTTAACACTTCCGGAGCAGTTTACATTTTGGGTGAATGTGTAGGATGGCAACTCCGTGGAAAGGTACTCCTTGAAGGATTTGTTGACCCAGAAAATCAAGGACGGTACTGCATGACCCCGTCCCTTGCTTTCGGGGTCACCACTTATTCGATAGTTTTCTGAGTGCAAACCTCCTCGCACACCATAAATCCATCTTGGGCTGCTGTCTTTCACATTTCAAGTCGGGTTCCTCCAGTTCACTGTTTTTCCAAAGTTGGAAAAGCATTTCTAGGGTGGTATAATCAAACTTCAATTTTTTTCTGAATATATAAATATAAAGTGGCTGGAAATACGACTTCTTAACATTGAACACAGGTGACTTTACTGCCTCGAAAGAACGCAACAAAACGGGCACGATTATGCAGTTTCCTATATGGAATAGGCAATGGGTGTGTTGGGGTGCGGAGAGAAAACAAGTTTTTGTGGCAAGTTTTTTGAGGATAGATACTTGCAGGTGAATCATTTCCCATGTTCTCCTTCTTTGGATTGTTTATCACTAGTAACTCGGTGTCAGTCTGTCTTCTTATCGTTAATCCACGTCCCCATTCAAAACGCCCATCTGTCACTCCGGGAAGATTGGCACTATTCTAAATTCTCAAGGCGAGCCGTGTGCTTCCGAGGCCGAAAAAGCTGATACTTTCGCTCGTTTCTTTGAATCCGTGTACTCGAAACATCAGCTCGCCCCCCAATGTTACCTGTCTTTTACTGACGCTAAGTTAGATTTTATCGATATTAGCAGCGACACTGTTTACCGGGTATTGAAGAGCCTGCCTCTTCGAAATTCTGTTTCTCCTGACTCCATACCATATTTCTTCCTGAAGAAAACGGCCCTAGCTTTAACCCCAGTTCTTGTCCAGATATTCAACTGGGTCCTTCTCCATGGTGAAGTCCCATCACTTTGGAAATGCAGCTTTGTTCGACCTATTTTTAAAAAAGGTGATAAGTCCCATGTCAAAAATTATCGACCCATATGTCTTACTTCGTCCACCAGTAAAGTGTTCGAGCGTATAATATGCAGGCAGGTTCTTCGATTCCTGAACAACCAGTCTCTGCTCTGTCCTAACCAACATGGCTTCTTACCCGCGAGATCCACCACGACTGCACTACTCCCCTCCATTCCTATGTGGCACAAGGTTCTTGAATCTTCCTTCATAGCTTGAATCTTCCTTCATAGCTTGATCAAAGCCTCATTTATGGACTTATATATCGTTGCATCAAGCTTCGTCGTCTCCTACTGTAAAGCAGCTGCACTTATTGTCGGAGCCACCTACCACCACTATACTCAACTTTATTTATTTTTTTTGCGCTATTTTTCTTTTCTTCTTTTTCTCCCTTTATTACGGTTTTCTCTGTTAAATCATTGCTCGGTTGTGCCCGAAGTGCTTACAGAACCTTCCTTCTGAATCACTTACAATGTGTTAGTTAGCGGGGCCTCTTTGTTGGTAGCATTGCTGTGGTTAGCCTTTTACTTGTTCAGTTCTCCATTATGTCCAATAGCTTTCTTATCTGGACTGCCATACTGTCCTTTTTCGTGATTGGATTTAAACTAAATAAATAAATAAAATACTTTCATACATTTGAACAGCAGTTTAATACAGCGTATGTGGCATATAGCTCCTATCAAGTTCTACCTCATTTTTCTCGAACATTGTTTTTCATATTTGCATAATCAATTGTAGTTTTTTCACGGTAAGGAGAAAAATCTTTTCAAAAGTTTTTTTTTGAGCGGTGGCAGCGCGGTCGTTCTTTATCGAAAACAGGTATTTACCCTCCTGTTTTTCACGTGAGCTTTTGCACTTTTCTCATGGGTCGCTCACCGTTGTAGTAGGATCCGTCGTAGTTCCACTTGGCTACACTGTAGAATGATGCGGCGCTGATTGCCATCTCACTGATTGTCGAATGGAAGCCTGTTCAAGAGGCGTGTCGAAGCTAGATTTCTCAGTCGTCTGCGATTGTCTCTGAAAACCTTTCGTTTTCTTCTTTTTTTCTTCCTAATGAAATCGATGGAAAGCTAAAAGTGCGTTCCCTGCGTATTTCTATTTTTTTCTCTGTTTTTTGATTGCTTCTTGACGTCGCGCTGCTCGCTGTTCGCTCCCCGAGTTGTTTTTCACCTGGCACATTCTTAAACCTCGCATCGTGTCGTCGTCGTTGATGAGCAAAGGGGAAGTTTGAGTTTTCCTGCTCGCTGGCAGTTGCATTTTCATTTGCCTATTTGCGCGAGTGTTTTGTCTCCTAATCTGACTATTCTTCATAAAGTTTAATCTATTTGGTAAAGTTAAAGGTGCCGTAGTTGGTCAGTTCGCTAAACACGCGCCACCGCATGCTTCAGTCAGTGTCTTTGCCTTCCCAGACAATGCTGGTACCAATTTACCCGACCTCGGAACGATGAAAGTCTTGGTTAGTCCGGGCGGAGATCGATCGCCCCACCGTGTGGGTGTGAGTAGCGCCTCTAGCCGCTGTACCATCCGCGTATGGTTTTTTAGTAAGTCGTAAAAATAATCTTTTGTCGATCTATGGATAGAGGTTTTCACTCTTAGAAATCAGGCCAGAATGTCTGTGATTCTCTTTTACTGTATAAGAAATTTTACTCATTAGTTTACTTGTTGCGCCTGGATTGGATCAGGATTCACCCCTCTTATTTTTTAGCAATCCTCCGCTTCTCTTTTTCTCATACAAAACAAACTCATCTAAAGGTGTCTTGGAAACTTCTACTTCCTTTCTTCTCTTTCTTTGAAACATCACTTTTCATTCTTGTTTTTCACAAGCATCGATTGGATTTTTGGTTATTCACAGCATTGAGATCAGTTTTACAAGCACCACTTTGAAATCTGCACTTCTTCCATGAGGCTAGAGGAGTAGACTCTAAACCTCGGTGCTCTAAATTTTAGTCCGCCTTAGGTAGTAGCCCTTTTCTCGCCACGAAGTGCAAAAAAACGTCGGCGGCAGAGGAGTCGGCGAGAAATGTTCAAGAGTTTCGCCGGCGGAAGCATAGTACAGAATAATTTAATTTAATCATGTATTTAATTTTATGTATTTTATTTATGTATTTATTGATGTATTTTTTATAACGATAAACTTGCAAACAAAGGTAAAAATGCAACTAATTATTAAACCGTTAGTTGATTTACTTTCCTTCACTATATTGAGAAGTGGACACCACGTTCCACGTGAAAAGCAGACACATTAGCCAATTGAAAAAGACAACCTTAAACACGATTCTCCTCAGGGAGAGAGGTAAGTATAACGAAATGGTAATAAAAGAAAAGAAACAAAAAAGCAGAAGCAGCAAATTCAGTAATATGATGAAAGGATGATGAACAATGGGAGTTAGAAGTTATTCGTTTGGTGAATCATCAAAATTCTTTATTTTTACGGTTATTAGAGTAGACGTGACCTCCGCCTAATTTTCTCAGCTTCTTGAAGCAAAGTGTGTTCTGAGCTTTGCCGAGTCGAACATTGACTGCCGCCCTATGGTGGCTGTAATGTAAATATTGAGCTAGAATACTTGTTATGCCACTCTTTGAGAACATACTATACCGATACCTTCTTGCTTATTGATTGCTATCCGAAATCCAGGAAAAGAGTGGCGCAGGGGCGAAATATATGAAAGGGTCTCATGTTTTTATAGCCACGAAGTGTTTCAACCGCATTAATCTCTCTCTCTCTCTCTTTTCTGTGATTTTTTTCATTTTTTCTTTCAGTCAATCTTGTGCTTTCTATGGTTGGATTGGCATTCGATTTCCTATGAGTCATATGTTTTCCCGTATTGGACGTCGTTGCTTGGATGGTCAGTCAGCGTGTTTCCGCTGCTGTTCGTTCCGATTGTTGCCGTCTTACAAGTGTGCAGTGCGAGGGGAACGCTAGCTCAGGTCAGAGCTAATCGATTCGTCCTTTTTTATCCGTTAAAAAATCAATCCATTTTAAGCGATGGGCAACTGTTCTGAATCCTGACGACTCATGGGGTCCGGCATTGGCCGTTCATCGAGCCGAGCAGTTTCCTCTTCAGATTCCTGAAGCGCGACGTCTACTCATCTCGCCCGAAGTTGAGGTCATGGGAAGCCGAGCGGTGGTATGTTATTTTAGGATAAGTTCTTCAATTTTCTAGAAAACGTCAAGGTCAAAGAAAGGAAAAAGAAGATCATGAGTGTTCCACAGGTATGTCATAAATCTGCGGCACATAATCATTCACCAAAAGGCTGTCGTAGCTTCTTTTGATCTTATTTATTGCAGCTAATAATACACGGTCGACATCAAAATACCAACGTCGATTTTTTCTTCTACAAAACACTCAGAACTTGCAAAACTTTCAAGTTTGAAGAGAACGTCCTTCGTAGCTTATTGTTAGTAGGACAAAATAGAAAGGTCGATCTTGTTATTCCTATAGTTAACTAGCTCGCAGCTACCGCGAGTTCGAAGAACGCTCGCTTCATAAGATAATTACAAGTTTATTTATTTTTTATTTTTTCTTTATTTGCCATGACGTCCGCCGTAGGATGTCAATGGACAACAGAGCAGGTCAAGGACAGGTAAAAATGAATATGCGAGAATAATAATAAATAAATTAAAACGAGAAAGAACTACAAAAACAATAGAAATGCTGCTGAAATGACTAACCGGCCTATGGCAACTGTTGCCATCATCGTTATTCAGGTTCATAAAGCAGTCACTGCTGAGTCCATCCTGGACGAGAAACTGTGGATTAATACTATTTTCGAAACAATTTTGTTTTGAGTTCTGAGCACATTGTGAATCTGAAATTAGATTATGCTGTTCTTTTTTGGACAAGAAAAATAGACTTTAGAAAGTTTTGACGAAGCGGCAGAAACGACAGATTAATCTGCCGCCGACAACGTTTTGGCGATTATTCAATTAGCAACCGTTCTTTGTGTTCACTCTATGGTCCAAATGTTCCCTTTGCGACGGTTAATTTTCCCAACGATTTTAAAAAACTATTGATCTGAATTAAAAATTGTTTCCTTTAGCTGAACGAAGAAAAGGATGGAGCAGCAGTGGTGGACGGACAGCAGCACGAAGAGAGTCGGCCTGTGAGCTCTGCTCAGTCAGGAAAGGTGCGGAGTGGAGCGCCGACGATAAACTCCATGTATGTCACCTACGAACGGGAAACGGCTATTTGATAGTCTCCGGTCGTTTATTTTCGTCATTTTTTTGTTTCATTTGCTCTCGAAAATCAATTCATTCTTGTGCCGATACAACAGATCTAGTCGTTAATCCTTCGTTTTCCTTGCCCATCTTTACTCACCGGGGTATTCATGATTGTGCTGATGATTTTATGAGTTTTGTAAACTCAACGAGATTTTCTCTATTATTTATCAATTAATCCACTAGGAGAGGTTAAAACTAAAATTAAATTCTACTTACTATCCATGATTTACTTATTCTTTCTATGTTGGGTTCTGTGAACACGTCCAACATTTCCTCCCTTATCGTTCATACTGTAATATTTTCCAAAGTTTTTAAATACACTACGAAAGGTCTTCCACATTTATCATCGCTAATAATACTATAAGGAAAAAAATCTACCAAAGACTCATCGACCTCCAAAGTTGGGTTTTTGGCATAATTGCCTTTCATACCTCAATTTCTTTACTTCATACTTTATTAAAATTACAGCGAAGCTATTAAAATTTGATTCAACGAACTTAACCTATTACATTTGCCATTGTTTGCTTTCCATCGCTGGTCGTTTTTCTTTAAATTTTCTCTAAGAAATTCTGGATGTTAGAGCCAGTGAAAGCCCTCATTGTATTTGTTGGCTTCCGTTGGGCAGTCGAACAGCCAACTTCCGCATTTCTCTTTCGAACCGAAATTCAGCACTTACCGCTCGCCCTTTCGTTTTGTTAATTCCACCGAGGTGGGTAAATTGTTACCGAAATTGCATACGTAGAGTACTTCAACTCTCTCCTGTTACAAGAACGTGCTATATCTGTGTGGTATGAGAAAGGCGCACAAGGTGCAGCGGTAAAACGCGCTGCATTTACCGCCACGTTCGAGCGATCGATCCTTGCCGTAGTCAGTCAAGCCATCTATTCCTACGAGGCTGGGTAAATTGGCTCCATACTTGTCTGGAAGGTTGTCGTCGGTTCAGCAGTTGGCTCTCACAAGCCATTGTACATGCCGTATACGCATTCATCATGTCTCTATGATTCTGAATGGAAGACGAATGCACGGCGCGTCCTTGGGGCGTGAACAATAAATCGATGGTGTACACGTTATGATCAGGTTTCAAAGTACGGGGTAAATTTGATCGAATCGAAAGAGTGATAAGCTCTAGATGAACAATTCGCCCTAACATCCATGTCTTACCAATTTTCAACAATTCATTCTGACGAACTTAATCGAATCGCTGTAGTTATTGAGCTTCGATGGTGATTTCTAACTAACTTTCATATCAATGAAAGTCTTTATTATCATTGATATCAAGCGAGAAGGCCTAACGAAGCTGTGTCTTTCGTGTAACGTAATTGGGTAACTCTGTCAGTATTTTTCTTGATTATTACGCCAGTGCATTCTTTGTTGTTACTTTAATAAGTTGAGCTTGAACTAGTATCGAGTATTCGCTGTTTAGTTCATATATTTTCTCTCGTCTTCCAGCAACTGGTCATCTCCGATCATATTGAACGATTTGCTCAAAATTAGAATTTCTGATTTAAAGCATCACTTCTCACTGTAGTGCATATTGCCCTGAACGTCATAATTTACTATCGATTTTTCAACTATTATTGCTATTTCTTACATGTGTATTTCATTACGAGTGCACAAACTCTCTGGAAATTCTCCTTAGGTGCTAGATAATGTAATTCTGAGTGGTGTTATCTTTTTGATATCTAGGCAAGTATTTTTATAGTGCCCAATTGGAGAGCGTGTGACCTCGTGGCGACCTTCGTTTCTTGCCCATGTTGTGTTTTGCAATGTTTCACTTTCCCTCTCTGAAATCGTGTTAGCTTGTAGAGTTTGTATAAATACGTCAGAAGCTTTTGACGAGTTCTTTTTTGTGAATTTCCAGTTTATGACTTGCATACCTGAAGTTCAAATACTGTGTTTCTGTGTTCAGAACGTTTTGATTATGAGGTGTGTGTGTGCAGCGGTAGGTGGCGCTGCGTCCACCCGCATGGTGGAGCGATCGATCCTACCCAAGTCTTTCATCCCTCCGGTGTCAGGGAAATTGGTACCGGACTTTCTGGGAAGATGAAGACACTTGAACAGTGTCTACACGCTTCGAAATATTGTCTGGCCCCTGTCACTGCAGGAACGTAATCACCATATCTCTACGATTATGAATGGAAGACGAGTGCGTGGCGCGCCGGCGAAATCCCTTTCACCTTTACTTTTTTATGATTTGAAAACGTTTTTCGTGCTTTTTTGCGCCGCAGGGACGAAAGTGATTGCTGTTCGAGGTATTTGTGTTCACCTTGCATCAGGTGGCCCCAAACCGATAGCGGGTGATTGATCGTCCGATGATCACTCTCTGACGTGGGACAGTCGTCCTTCAAATGACCACGCGGCTCCAAACTTGGTACTTTCTTTGCACTCTGAATTCAAGTGAAAAACCACGACGCTCTTCGATACCCTTTTTTGGTAAATTTACCTCCACGCAACCATCCTTTTCGTCGGAGAGGGCTCTTTTCCTCATACTCTGGCATCGGTGTAAACAACTTTTCTCGTTTGACAACCTCGAAAGACATCAGGGCTCGTTTAGATGCCGCGCGGCGAAACTGCAAAATTGAAGCGCAATCAATAATTAACGTCCTTGATCGAATTTGCTTCTTTGCATTAGTGGCGCAGTCCGGTGGCGCCTCATATGGGCAAACTTACTGGTCGTTCGGGTTTTTTAGAAGGTTGCTATTCCTTATTAAAGGACATTTTGACAAAATTCGCTTTTTTCGTTCAATTTTTTTCGTTATAATTTCTTAGACGCGGCGCCACCGGACTGAGCCGCTAATGCCCGTTAATGTGATTATATTACAATTAAATTAATTACAAACAATTAATTATTAATTATTAACTTTGTTGATTAGTGTCAGCTTATCTTTGCGTCTGCGGTTTTGCCACCGGACAATATATATGGAATTTTCGATAATGCAAAGGAGCAATTTCTTGTTCTCTTGGCATGGTTTCGACGGGTCGTTCAAGGACGTTAATTATTGATTGCGCTTCGATTTTGCATTTTCGCCGCGCAAGGGCGTCATTTGTCCTCTTCTTAATACGAGTGTTCCGTAGATCTAAAGGGGACTCCGAATTTAATTTAAAATGTTATGCGTTTACGAAGGACCCTGTGCTATTTTTTGTTTCAGGTGCGTCATTTGAGAAACGTTTGCTTCAAGAAAAGGGTGATCTTGGGGCTGCCGTGCGTAGAGGATGCTTTATCATCAGAGTATGGATGAAGTTCGCCGTCACTGGTCGATCGCAGCTCCCTAAATGAAGCCGGAGGGCAATTACGACTATTTCTTGTTAAGTCGTCCAGCCGGCTCCACTATTTAGAAAGACTGCTGTTTTCCGATGGGTGGCAGAGAGCTTCGTAACGTTATTGGGTAACTGTAGAATGACAGTAGATAGAATTTGTTAGTACAGGGTTTCATGCTGCTGTAATTATTGAGTGCAGATCACCTTTTTGCTCAGCGCATAATCCACATTATCACCAATCAGTGCTTTTTCCTATCTTCGTTTTTACCGCAAATGTCCCGCCACGTCTTGGATGTTTAACTAACCCTGATGAAATTTCAGGTGTAGCACAAATTCGAATTTTTTGTGGTGGAAAAATAGCTTTGTTGGACATTTAACACAAGTACTCCTACTTGGAAACGATGGCTATTGATCAGTTGTCGAAGGAGTGGGATGACATCGTTAAAGATTTGGAGAGCTTGGAGGTGGGCTGTTTTTCGTTCAAACCAATTTCCTTCGTGATTCAGCGTTCATTATTTTTACTATTTCTTGCTTTTTGTTTCATTGTTTTTACTATTTTTTTACTGTTTTTGCAATGTATGCCTTCAGTTCTTGAGCTCGTTTCCCTCCGAGTTTTGGGATGTAGTTTCTGGGACAATGTGATAGGAGCGATGACTACGTGCTTGTGGACCCGTAGTCATTTTTTCCACCAGTACCGGGATTCATGAACGGTTCACCGGCCCGTTACAGCGATAATCACCTCGGTTACCCGCCAAAACGCGATTCATCAACGCGCGGTGAGTCACTTTGGCGGTGAACTGGCTGGTGAAATTTAACCGCCGGTGAAATTCACCGGCGGTTTCGTTCATGAGTCCCGGCCCAGAGGAAACTGCATTCCAAAATTCTCAGGTTGCTGAATATTATCATACCTCGTTATATCTGATGGTAGAAGAAATACCATGGATGAGAAGTGAGTCTGCAGTGCCTAAAAATCAAAAAATGTCGGGAGAAAATGGCTTGAATTTGTGATCGAATTTCGCAGCACCTTTCAGCCGAAGGATATTTACGGTCCCATTTTTGCAGATTCAATAAGAAAATTTTCCAGGAAGTCCATCATGAATACAACGAAAAGCTGGCCGAACTCACCAAACTGCAGGCTTCGTGCTTGAAATCCGTGAAGCACCATAACTATGTGGTGCGGAATTTTCGAGAATCATTGCAGAAGTGAGTAATGCTTGAATAGAGTTTTTTTCTACCGTATGCTCTTCATTCAATTTTACTAACTCATGGGAACTTAGAGCTGAAAAGAGCGCCTCGTCCGATCAAGAGAAGGCGTTTCTGGCGAGAGTTCACCACGAATTAGTAGACGACAGGACGAAAGTTAATGAAATGATGGCTGAATTACCGGTACAGAACAATGGCTTTTACCTGTCTCTAATCCTAGGTATCTTTGCTCCTTGATTTTTTTCAGGCTAGTAAAATCCATAATGTCTGTTCTAGGGAAAAACCTCAACTTGTCGCTGTTGACGAAGAATGATAAGTATAAATATAAGGAGGTCTGTGGTATTCTTTTCAATGTTTGTTTTGTTTTTTTAAATGTCCCAACGATGATTAATGAGTTTTTTCTCTTCCAGGACTATGAACAGTTCAAGTTCTCTGTTACATTGGCGATTATAGCAGTGGCAGTCATTTCTATCCTGTTTCCATGGAGAGTGATCGATTCCATCGGAAATTTCCTGCTGGTTTGGTGGGTTTCCTGGCCAAATCTTTCATTGACATTATTGTTACTACTACTTATTACTGATTACTAGTCACTTAATGGTCATTTATTACTTACTAGTTTCTGTTCACTTATTACTGGCAAGCCCTTAAATCACAATACTTTTCTTTGAAGATCAACAAAGCATGTGTGGGTTATATTATGCGAGAATTGTCTTCAAAGGATTAACCTGTGTCCAGATTCATCATTGGTAAACCCCCGATAAACCCCGAGATATAGCCCGAACTGCGCCTACCGCTGACTACTTATCCTAAACTTCCTATGTTAGACGCAATCTCTCTGCCGTCTGGTTCTGGCTTCCCTACGGTTTCGGAGACCGCTCGACCCTTCATGAATCTTAGCCCTGGAGTCGAGTTAAACCTGGAAAATACCCATTTTTCCTGTTAAAAATGATCTTATAAAGAGTGTCTAGATTTATAAAGGTGTACCTGCCACAAGCTCCGGAATAGACTCCGATTTGAGCAAAAACCTTGATTCTTCAACTCGCAAAGGTTTCTCCAAGGTTCGGGAGCCGTCGTTTGTTGTTCTTCAGCGTCTGAATCCTTACCGCACCTATCTTATACCTTATACTCTGCATAAGCCCCAAACAAACCCTGAACTTTGTATAGATCAAGCTAGCGTTGAGTCAAAGAAGTAGGCCTTGTTCTTTTTTCACAACATCGACTACAGTGGATAGTGAATAATTGTACAAAATGTGAGGCTGGTAGAATAATATGGATGTACATATGTATATTCTGCACTGCATTTTGAAACAGTTTCAATTTGTTGGTCATTCCTTGTCCTTCTCTCTCCCCTTATTTTTTGGTTTGTTTTTTTGCTGCACTGCAGCCCGAGATTGTTTCCCAGAGAATAATAGAGAACGTTTTTCCCTCAGAGAATAACAAATAGCCGCGTTATTTTAGGTACTACTGCACGTTAACCATTCGCGAGAGTATTCTCACCATTAATGGCTCTCGGTATGTTCTGCCTCCATATTCTCAGTGAGGACATTGCTGAATCAGGTGCTTTAGAATCAAAGGTTGGTGGGTGGCTCATCATTATTTGTCGTGCGTGCTGTCCGGTATGGTGCTCACGTGGCGAGATGGAGAATGCTACCAAGAATTCCGTCCTCAGTTCATGTACTTTGTGCTTTATATAGCATTCATACAGATTTTACAGGTTAGTTTATTTTATTTTTTATTCTATGTTTCCATGAACTTTTTAGGCAAGATAATGCTGTTGTTTTCCTTGACCTCACTCGTTATATCTTTTCCACCTATCTTTCTGCCTGTTTCATCTTCTCTCTTCTTTGCAGTTTTCATAAGAACTCCCCAGTGCCCAAATTTACCAGTAGCATACCTGCTATTAACATCGGAATATTAATACACATATCCCGTTTGGCGCATGTACCGTGGTTTATCAGTATGGACATCCAAGGACCAGATTCATGAACGGACGAGCGGTCTCCGAAACCGCGGCGCAGCCAGAACCAGGGAGCAGAGTCGATGAGAGATTGTGTTTAAAATAGAAAGTTAAGGATAAGTAGACAAAGGTAGACGCCGTTCCGGCTACACCTCGGGGCTTATCGGTGGTTTACCAATGATGAATCTGGGCCCAGGTTTACTATGGTTTCATGCAGGACACCTCGCTGGCGCGATCAGTGTTCCAACACTACAAGCTGTTGTAAACCCAAACTCATCATCGAACGTTAGAGTTTATTCAGGGTTTGTAAGCCTTTACTCCGGCACCCGAAAGCCCCCATCGCGCCACCGAGGTATATTAAACCCCATACAAGCCCTGCATAAACTTCGTTACGCGTTGATGAATACCGGTTTGCGTGGCAATCGGGCCTACGTAAGGGTTGAGGCCGGATTTGTCAGTCTTTAACTTGCGTCCAGGTTGCTTACTGATCTTGAAGTCATTGGTGCTTACTTTCCAGTCACAATACCAATCTGGGTGTCTTCGACGTCTTCACGCTCTCGGACAAGGTCATCAGATGGACATCACAGTCGAGGGATTCAAGAGCTTCATGTTCAAGGGACTCACCTTTCTATTGCCATTTTTGGTGGCCGGCTACGTGAGCATTTCCCTTAAAGTTGATACTAATTAAGCGATGACTCTAAAGAAGCTTAGCGAACCATCTTCAGTTCTTCCAACTCTACAATGCGTACTCTCTATGGTATCTTTCGTATGACTGCGAAGGGGAGTGGCAGGTATGTGTCGAGTATTTATTCAACTGTTAATTGTGAGTGTTAATTGTGAAACAACTTCCAAAAGACGATTTTGATTGCATAGCCTACGTTCACGAGGTTTTTTTGTGTGACAAGTAATCGGATCGTTTTGGTTCTTTTCCTTTTTTTCTAAGCCAGACCACTTTTGCATAAAGGAAGGTGTGTGGCAGCAAACCTGTGTTGGATTTTCCACCAGGGATTGCATGTTCTCGGTCTTGCGTATACTATTTTCTAGATTATTTCTTTTGTTTTGGGCAGAGTGACATCGTAAAAATTTGCAGCTTATACTCTGAACATACCTGAGGAGATTTTGAAGACTACAAAACATCATTAACGTTTCTGCGTCAATTAAGAGAATGAAGGCTAGAAATTTATCTCGAACTTTCGAATTGGGAGTATGTGATCAAAGAAAATCCCCATCACGATCAATTTCGCCTCTTTTTCACGCCTTTTTAGTGTGGTTGTTTTCCACTTTTATTCTGACTTCCTTTATTCATAACTCGAGAAAAATAAGACCAGTAGGTAACGTGAAATTCTAGTTCTATTGCCCCTATTTGCCGGTTATTATTATGTATACTAGAAAATGTTGTTGTGATGGAGGTGCTAGGCTCATCGCAAGAATCGCGTCCCAGGCAAGATTCGATCCCGCGTCTCGCGCATACCCGGGACCGTGCGTTAACCACCACCACTGAGAATTTTGCGTTGAACATAGTACCACCATCACAACATCATATTCTAGGTACAAGACCAATAAGGTTATCATGGTTAAGCACAATTCTTTACCGGATCACTGTCAATGAATTGTGCTCAACCGTGATAATCTTATTGCTGATCTATTAGTTTTAGTAGTAGAGTCTGTTCTGTTTGTTTGGAAATTTCTGTTTCTTTTTCGCCTGGGTTATTCTACCCGTGTGGAAACATGCGGGTCTACAATAAATGAATAAAAAAATCTTTGTTTTTCGAGTTATCAATAGAGAAAGTCAGAATCTGAAAGGCACACAAACTTTTGGGTCACACTAATATATGGCACAAATACCTGTAGTACACGTTTCCAAAAGCGGCTCGAGATTAGTAGTATAGGCTTCAAATAAAAAACAATGGTTTTTCATCTATGGAAATTTTCGACTCGATAGCGTCTCTCGTTTCAGGTGTTCGCTCTCAGCTGCATGTTCTTCATCTTGGCCGTTGGCAATATTGTCACGACTAGCTTGGTGATTTTAAAGAAATTACGCACTTCGAGTTCGTACAACTACGTCATCGGAATAACAAGAAAGTACAGCTCAATGCCGTACAAACGAGGCGACGAGAAGAAGGATTGAATGGAACGACTGGCTGCAGATTTGTTCTTTTCACTTCAGAACCCTTTGATTTTTAGCGAACTGTGTTAGCATTAGCTACCGGTGTTCCGCACATGGTCGAGCATGAGGTTGAGAGCGTTGAGAAGCAATTTCTGTGATCGTCCCTATTTAGGCTTCCGCGTGAGTTTTCTGCTCTTCGAATGTAAAATATCCTGTTTTGGTGAAGACATTAAAAAATGCTTTTTTGATAGGAATTACGCAAATTTTATGTGGGTTAAGGAAGCGGTTAACCCAAGCGTCTAGTGAATTCGCCATTTCGATGCTTCACTCTCAATCAGTGCTCGATCGATTTGATACTTTGCCAATGTTTCTAGCTGATTATTTCAAAATTTTTAATGTTTTTAGTTTGATTCATGTTTTTTTCTGGTCGAATTAGATTTTAGGGTGTTTTCACATTTAGTCCGAACGGTGCTTATCTGTTCTAATGTGTTTCTGTTCTTCTGTTCGCATTTTGAATGAATTTTATGAACTAATAGATGATACGCGATTTTTCGATTACTCTGTATTGAATGGCTCGGAAAAAATATGGTGGAAGAAAGTCCAAATTGTCCTGCATATGTACCGCAGATGTTGTTTTTTTTACATCAGCAAAATTATTATCGATTTCAATCGCCGCACTGCAGTTATCAAATTTGTCAATGCACGTGAACATTTTTGGATGAGGATCATGTTGTTTTTCAAAAATGAAAATGTCAAGAATGTCCGGATCATTGTCATGATACATATAACAGGCAGCAGCCGGTTTCTACTTTTAGAGCGACATCCTTTTCGTTTTCTTTTTCTTTTCGTTTTCATTCTACATGTCTTGACATTATCGTCAAACCAAACGCGTTTCACCTTCCTATTAGTCAAGGTAGGCGCAGCGGTACGAGGCGGTATTTCCACCCGCACAATCGAGCGGTCGATCCTAGTCCAGTCCATTCGATCCCTCCTTCCCTCCGGGCTCAAATAACTTAGTGCCAGACTTGTCAGAGAGGATGAAGGCACTGTACTTCAGGGCTGCTAGAACCGTAAGTTACAGTATAAGCCAAACACGCGTCGTCGCGTTCTACGATTCTAAATTGAAGGTGAATTCATGGCGCATCCTCGGAAAACTGAGCAACGTCGACCACGTCATTTCACGTTGCTTTGTTTGCCGAAATTTACAGCACGTCTGAAATGATAATGGAGCGGATAATAACCTTTCTTAGGGACGCCGCCCTTGATATTTTGGATTAAAAAAACGTCATTTTCAGTTCAACTTGAGAAGTTTCCCTGTATAATACCAAAGAAAAGTATTATTTACTAATTATCACTGCTTAGGATTGTACTACGCGAAAGTAAAAATCACTGGTTAGATGTTCCATTTTTTGAATGTTCTATTAATATTTCGTAACTCTTCCACAAAGACTTCCATTTTACATTCCGTCGTTGTTCAGGCCTTTTCCTGCGCCATAGTCCATAAATTATTTGTTTATTGTCTGCGACTTACAAAGTCGTGCCGGCAATTAAACAAAATTATTTATCAAGTAGAACCATGACAAACATTAACAGCAAGGTGGGAAAAAATGGGAGAGCGTTTGTAATACAATGGTAGGAATGTTGTATTTCTAATTGGAGTAGTTCTGTGTGTGAAGAAAGTGCAGCATGGCTGGGAAGAGTATTTCAAGGCTGATTTGTACAGTTTTTACCATTCTCATCACATTTACGTCGGGTTTTTAGCCTACGCATGCATGAGTCCTCTCGCCACACTCCATCTTCGCATCTGTAGTGGTAGCCGGCTAGAAAATACACATTCATTCAGCTCCTATCAAACTTTGAATCATTGTTATCATATCTATTTATCTATTTACTCATTTATTATCTAAGTAGTACCAAGGATGAGCGCGTGTAGTGCTGTGATAAGAGGCGCTGCTAATATCCGCACGGTCGGGCGATCGATCCCGGCCCGGGCTAACTAAGCCTTCCATTACTCCAGGGTCGAGCAAATTGGTACCAGACTTGTCTGGGAGGTAAAGACATTGACTTGGTATAGGGTCTGACCCCCGCAAGTCATTAATGTAGGCCGAATAGGCATTCACTATGCCTCTACGATTCTCAGTGGAACACAAATGCGACTGCTGGGCCCTAGAGGACCGATAAACGCCGACATTTTTTGCCATACCTTTAGTAAAAAGTAAAGGTGTCGGCGTTGATCAGTCCCCGAAGGCGCACTGTCGCATTCCTGTTCAATTGAGAATCGTAGAGGCTTGGTGAATGCGTATTTGGCCAATGACTTGCGGGGCCAACCGCTATACCGAATCAGTGTTTTTGTCTTGCCAATAAAGTCTGGTACCAATTTACCGACACCAGAGAGATGGAAGGCTTGGTTAGCCCAGGCGAGGACCGATCGACCGTGCGGGTGTCAGCAGCACTTCTTACCACTGCACTACGTGCGCCCCATACCTTTAGTACTAGGGTAAATTCCATAGAGCAAAGTATGTAGAGAAAAACGAAATTACGGAAAATGATTAACATTCATCATCTAATTGGATGCACCGCTTCAATATTATATAAATATTCTATGGTGTTACGTGTTATTGAAGTCCCACTGGGACGTTCTGTCATCTTTTTATGCTATTCCCTCCGGATTATGGCTACATATGAAACCGTCACCAGCCCTCTGACCTACTATACAAGAAATTGCCCTTTTCATTCAATGCCTCATTCTCTTCGACAGAAGTGTTGGTTTACGCAGAATTGCAATCATAGCGGGTAGAAAACCCTGGGTAGTGGTCGATGGGTAAATGAGCAGGAGTCCGCAAGGCTCTTTTGGAAGCATTTCTTGATGAAGATGATGAGAATAGTTTTATTTTCTCTTGAAGAAGAGCTTCCGAAAGAGCTATGCAGATTCCTGCTAATTTTTCTACCGACCTCTACCCTCAACGATTGCGGTGTTGCAAAAATGAAGCGTTCACATCCACTAATAGCAATCAGAAAACGGATACGCCGTCAAGAAGCCTTCCGTCTGTTGAAAATGTTCCTCGAACTCATTATTCTAACCTTTCAAGATTTTCAAAAGTTTATCTACAAGCTTCCTGATTGCTTGTCCTTCTAACTAGACATAGAAACACGAAACTATTCTGATATTTGCCGCTTTTCGTTTAGCTGTTTATAGACAAGAACTAGTTGATTGACTTATATATTTAGAGATGCTAGGTTATTCGCAAAACACTGACATCGGACGAGAATTGAACCCGCGTCTTTCTGTTTCTGTTTTTTTTTAAGAAAGATGCCAGGAGATTTGCAACGTACATTCATCGGTAGCACAGTGGTTAGTGCAGTCTGCCGGAAACAGAAAGACGCGGGTTCAATTCCCGTCCGATGTCAGTGTTTTGCGAATAACCTAGCATCTCTGAATGTATTAGACATAGAAACATTGCATTGCACACACAACATTGCATTGCATTGCACAAACATTGCATTCTTACCGTATGACTAGCGAGATGATGAAGCTAAAAAGAAATAGGGACCACCTATAATCCAAGAGTTTTTTAACGCGCAGTTCACTAATAAAAGAATAAAAAAGTTAAAAGAACTCACTCCACGCCCACCACGTCTTGAATGCAATCACGCAGTTGCCATTTGGGACCCGATTTCTTGGCGGATCCACCCTTGGAAACTCGTAGGCATCGCTCCATCCACTTTCGTTTTCATAGAAAATTTGCAGCAGGCAGTAGTCTTTTGAATATTTCACTAAAATACATTCAATTCTTCTACGGAATTTATATTAACAGTATATAGCAACAATTAAACCAACGTTTAGGTCTTCGAGAAAGTGTGGTGAAAGGCAGCGTTAGTAGTACAAAAAAAGCCAATCGACTCATTAAAACCTGCAATTTTGAAACGTAATAAGGCAAAATAGAAACTGGGAGAGAGAGTTGCTTATAAGTACAAGATTAACAATATAGTCTTCGAATCTCGGGTATCCGTTAAAGACTTAGGCGTCTTGGTTGACTCCAAGCTGTGTTTCGCCGACCACATTAATCAACTGGTTAAGAGGGCGTATAGCATTCTTTTCATGATCTTACGTAATGTACGGGACGTGGTGTAGTGGTAAGAGGCGCGACTGACACCCGCACGGTCGAGTGATCGATCCCGGCCGGGCTTACGAAGCCTTCCATCCCTTCGGGGTCGGGTAAATTGGTACCAGACTTGACTGGGAAGGTAAGGACACTGACTTGGTATAGCGGCTGACCCGCGCAAATCATTGTATAGGCCAAACACGCATTCACCATGCCTCTACGATTCTGAATGGAACACGAATACATGGCGGGCCTTTGGAGGAATGATCGACACCGACCACTTTACCTTTTACCTTTACGTAATGTATAAGTCAATAATCTTCTGATACTAACCCGCCTATATAAAATCCATGTTCTTCCACACTTAGAATACTGTTCTAAGATGTGGAACCTTATGTTGAAGAAGCATGTTTCTCTTTTGGAGAAAGTGCAAAATCATTTACCAGGCTAGCGTTTTATCGCCTTAATCTAGGGTTACTTACACCTCTGTCTCCGGATACAATAAACGACTGAAAGTACTCAATCTCATAAGCCTGTAATATACAATACCGCTCCTAACCATTGTCCAAAAGCGCGCGCAGAACGCTCCTGAACGGTTTTCGGCGTTTTTTTTTCTTTAAAAATGGGTTTCACCGGAAAACAACTATATCATTCGATTCGTCTTCACCTGCTGATTCCAAAAATGCTCTTGGTGAGATTCCTGCTCCTCTCGTGACTTAGTTATTAGCAAGTTTCTGAATCGATCAATATATCGATTTTTACAGAGCCATCCTCACCGCTGCACGCTCTGTTTGAGCCAGTAATTCAACTATTTGTGAAATCAGGCCTAGATTTGAGCTCAGCAGCTCGAGGAACTACTTCATTTCTCCAGCTGTTTATTTTTCAGAACAGTTAAATGGTTTGATTTGGCAGGCAATACACTGAGAACACACACGGGAATCGGCGGTCGTATTCTTTTCTACCAGTAGTCAAGCAAGAATCGTAATGGAGATGAAAAGGTGAAAATGGTGAGAGAGTTGAAAAGGAAAGAAGATGAAGATCTACTAGAAAAGCAATCAATTGGCGGTCAGAGACGAGTTGAACCGTTCTAAATGAGTGGAGCGTGTAGTAGGCCGAGGAAAGTTCCAGTCCGAAACCGGTACTGTTTTTTTCCCGAAGAAGTGCGCTGAAATTGTGGACAGACTGGGTCAGTCTAGACGTAAATTACTTTTTCACTTTACTTCTTTTTGTATCGTCTTGTGTTTTCCGCGCTTTACGAACCTCTCGAAACCAGTACTTTGCGATACATTGTGAGCAAGGGGTGAATTAGGAAGGTGAACCAACCGCGAATTTTGTGTGAATCTGATAAATACGACACAATTGATTTATTCGTTCATTTATTCAATTTTTTCCAGACGTCGGCCGAGGACACCCGTAAGATATAACCGAATTCTACTGAAAGTAATTACTAAAAGTAAAAAACATTAGGTTCTTCAAATAAATACTGTAGCATCCAGTGGAAGAGACAGTAGGTCACGGAAATCACGGAAACGGAAAAGACCCGAGACCTCTTAATTCGATTCCAAAATGATGGTCCGAATCTGATCAAATTCGGGGAAAAGTACATCACAGTCGGGAAATTCCTCTTCACTTGTGGGTGATGCCGTTTTTGCGCAGATTCCTTCCGGTCGAGTGACTTCCGTTGAATCCTTCCTTCCGACTTCTGAAAAAGATGCACTTGGGAGTCGCTGAAGCGGTAAATTCAGGAAGCATCTACTGCTCTTTATGTAATAGCCGTCCGCTTCCCTTTCTATGATTCCAGTACAGGATGGGACGCATCATAGGCTCAGTGTTTTTCAGCTTTTCCCTGACCAAATAGCTCGTGTATGTTTTTCTCGACAAATGATGACCTACCGGCGAAGAAAAGTAATCCAAGAGGCGATGGTCACGAATCTAACACTCACTCTTCGTCCATCTGCAGAAGACTCCCCACACCAATCCGACCTGTCTGGTTTAGTTAAGGATATGGACATTATTATTAGATCGCTAATTTGAGAACAAATGCCAGACTCCTGTCAAAAGCTCAAATGACCTCAACATGCGAAATTTCAGTGATTCCAGGTTGGGAATCATTGAGTCTGATTCTATAGCTGCTGATGATTCTTTTTCGGCGTGCATGGTGCAATGGTAGGAGGCGCTACTGACACCCGCACGCTCGAGCGGCTGATCCCCGCCCGGGTAACAACGCCTTCCTCCTCTCCGGGGTCGGATAGATTGGTACTAGACCTGGTACTAGATTGTTTAGGTCAAATATGCATTCACCATGCCTCTACGTTGCTGAATCGAACAAGAATGCGTGGCGCGTTCTTTGGACTCGTTTAGACACCACGCGTCGAAAATGCGAAATTGAAGCGCAATCAATAATTAACGTCCTTGATCGAATTTGCTTTTTTGCATTAGTGGCGCAGTCCGGTGGCACCTCATATAGGCAAACTTAGTGGTCGTTCGGGTTTTTTAGAAGGCTGCTATTCCTCATTAAAGGACATTTTGACGAGATTCACTTTTTTCGTCTAATTTCTTCCCTATGTGATTATATGCCTAATTTTTCGCTTAGACGCGGCGCCACCGGACTGCGCCACTAACGCAAAGGAGCAAATTGGATCAATGACGTTAAATATTGATTGCGCTTCGATTTTGCATTTTCGCCGCGCGGCGTCTAAACGAGCCCTTACAATTAGGGGACTGATCAACGCCGATCGACCCCTAACCTTTTAGAGTGAAAAATCCTTTATTATGAGCGCCGAGAGAAATGGAGTGTGTAATCAGGCCTATTAAATCATAGCAGACGAACATCAGCAGGATGTTATCGGTGATATCGATTCATCGAAATGACGGATGTACGGTCGGTGGTGGTTCTTCGCCGCGCTTTTTAGATGATCATTCGGTGGCCGGTCGCCACATCATTCACTCACACTCTCCCGTCGCTTTCGGTCTGTTCAATCCGTTCGGCCGACATTTCCAGCGGTTTTTACCAAATACGTGAGCTTTTTTACGCTTCAAACGTAATTCTGTGATGTTTTTGCTCGATGACCATTTTTTTAAACGAACAGCTGAATTTTTCCTCTGTTCGCATTTTTCGCTCTTTTCTCCTCCCTCTTGCGGTCACTTTTCAGCATATTTCATCGAAACGAAACGCCAAACTGTAATACAGTTTCAGTTTTTTTGTAGAAGTTTTCACGGTTGAAGAGTTTTAGTTGGAGCAATTGAAGACCTTGGCCTTTTACTCGTTTTGCGGAGTTCCGCGTTCTTTTCATTTTCTTGAAATATTAAATACAAACACGTAAACTGCAAGTATATTTTTGAAATTTTTTGCACTAGTTCTTATCCATAATGCATTCTCTGTAGGTTGGGCCCTTTTGAAAGTTGCTCTCATCGCGTTCTCTGTAAATGTTACATTTCGTTGAAAAATCGCTATCCATTCACTGTGGACAGAATTCTGCACATTTTGCGATATTTTGCTTTTACCACAGGTTACAATTACCTATAGTAGAAATTTTGGTAGCGTAATGATATAAAGTTTTCTGCAAAAATATTGGTTCTGATGGGATTCGAACCAGCGTCTGCTATTTTCTAAACTAATACGAGGACAGACCTCTACACTATCTTTCCATTCTTTTGTTTTCCCCATCCTACCATCCTTCCTAGGCAGGGCAGCTTTAGATGTAGAACTTTGAATAAGGATAACGGTGAAGGTAAAATGATCGACACTGTTCAATCCTCTAAGGATTGCGCCATGCACTCATGTCCCACTAGGAATCGTAGAGGCTTAGTGATAGCGTGTTTATCCTATACAATGACTTGCGGTGACCAGACAAGTCGTGAGCTTTTTTACGGCACCAATTTACCCAACCCTGGAACGATGTAAGGTTGGTTGGCACGGGCGTGGATTGATCGCTCGACCGTGCTAGTTCAAGTAGCGCCTCGTACCACTGCACCACACACTTCCACTCTTAAAATGTATCCCCTTTTTTCAACCCAATAGAACTCTCTCCGTCCGCTCTAAAGGGCCCATTTTTATGGGAAATATGTCAGTGCTTAGGCGAATAAGGCCCCGATAGTGTCACCAAGTCTCGTTACTTTTAATGTGACGGGAAAAACATGAGCGTAAACATCACAGCCACGACACATGTCGATGGGGAATGACGCCATGTCCTTTAAGGGCAGCGCGCTGCCTTCTTTTCGCAAACATGTGTGTTTCACTCATCAGTGCCGTTAAAGTGAATTTCTGCTTTCGTTCGCTTTCCAGGGCCCAGATGCATGAACGAAAATTTGGGGTGTATAACACTCCGGACGAAATAAACCCGGTCTACCATCCCAATATTCGCATTCATGACAATAGGGTTTGCGATACTCGGCGTGTAGCAGAGCATCGACTAACATTGGAGCGCTCTTACTACGCTCTTCCTAGTGCGGGCCACTCGATGCCTCGCCGCGCCAGATGGGTGAAATAGACCCGCGATATCCTCCAAATAAACCCCGCGGCGCGTTCATGAATGCGAATACGCGCCCGAAACAGGATTTATTCTCGTGTATATAGCGCCGATACCCGTCATGAATCTAGGCCCAGCTGAGTCAGGGGTAGGCGCCTTCTACGCCGTCACCCATATCTTCCTACAGCACTTCCACATTTCATCGGGTCAATTCCCGTTCTTTGTAGATCGTTAATCAATGATTGCACTTAACCACGTACGGTACATACGTACTGAAATGTTCAAATTCATAAATGGCACGTGGTGCAGAGATAAGTGGCGCTACTGACAATCACACGTTCCAATGATCAATCTCCGGGCTAACCAAGCCTCAAATACCTCCCGGGTCAGGTTAATTGGTACCGGACCTGTCTGGGAACGTAAAGACACTGACCTAGTGTAGCGGCTGGCTCCCGCAAGTCATTGTGTAGGCCAAATACGCTTTCACCATGCCTCTACGATTCTGAATGGAGGACGAATGCGTGGCGCGTCCTTAGGGTTCACAACGCCTACCACTTCACCCTGTTTTTCTCTGCAGTTTGGGGTACACTGCTCCGGTTTTCGTTGTCTCAGCAGAGACGACAAATAAAGAAGAAGTCACGAATCTTCTAGAGTGGCATGCATATCTCTCTAATAATGGTATTCTATGGCTATTCCGCCTCCTCATTCAATACCAGCTAGCTAGGCAATTTCATCCGCTTTCGCGCCCACCCATATAAGTGCAGAATTCCATGAATTTTCGATTTTCCAATTTTCCAGTGGGACGTGGGCATTCGAAGCGAAAAAAGAAGACACGTGAAAGAGGCATGTGGTCAAAATGAAAAACACATTGTAACGGCTTCCCTAGCAAAAGTGGTAAATGTTTTAACCCCAGCTGTTAGACAACCTATTGGCTCACAAGTTGAACGACTCATCTCTTTGTATTGTTGAATTTATGGAAGTGTAGCCTGATATATTACGAATGAAAGCATTTCGATTTTAGAGTTTTGTTATAAAAACCTATTCGGATTGAAGTACCAGAATTATAAAAGCTAATTTTCTAAATCGTATCGATTTTAAGACTTTATTTGTCGAGATTACTTCTGCAACAGATTTCTAAATACCGAGGACGATAATCTTGTCTAGGAAAAAACGCTGTCCCTGGTAATCCTTTTGTCGTGCGTAGGCTGAAAAGATAAAACTGCATGATAGCCAGCTTTGTACACTAACTACTTTACTATCTACCCTTTTATTAGTTTGAGTCATCAGTAATCGGACATTCGATGAAATTTCTAATCAACGAGGAGACCTAACAAAATGAGTAAGGTAGCATTCGATAGAGGGAGAAAAGCACAAAAAGATTTTGGCACTTTCGCTTTAGTAACTTTGGCCACTGTTACAATGGCTCCGGAATTCATTCCATTCAAATCGCGTATTTGCAACGTCATGCTTTTTCTCTACATCTCTGGACACTATTTGAGCCAATCTTTTAAACGCTTGAAACAGGTTCATAAAGAAAGTGATCCGGCTCGAAACACCGTCTACTCTTTGTTCTCCAACTTCTGTATTGGCTACTACGCCATCGAGAACAAGGACAAGTCAGGATCCCCAACAGAGTTGGATCTGGACCTATTGGGTAACGAGGTGTAGGCCGATCCATGCCAACCACATGTGAATCATCAGGCACCTTTAGTGTTCTTCAGTTATCTGATGATCATGGACTAAGGTTGATCGGTAAGGTTAGGAAACTTGGTCGACGGATATCTCAGGCACTGACCCAGGGGGCGCGGGTCGCAGAGTAAACGCGGCAGCTTCTCTTCCCATTCTCAAGCACAGGAATGATTGACTGAACAATCTAGTCATTGGCGAAGGGAAATGAGGTCTCCCCTCTAAACATACCAGCCGTGTTCAGTTGGTCGAGAACGGTAGAAAGCCAGAAGACGTTCCAAAACCTGACAAGCACCCAATTCGGTGGTAATATGCAATTCCGGAGCCTTTGTAACAAACAGCGACGACACCAAAGGGACTTTGTGGTACGGTTTCGTAGCGCTCTTCTCCCTCTATCGACCGATACCTTACACATTTTGAAAGGTGCCTTCATTGTCGGAAAATTTGATCTTGAATTCGGGCACATGCAGAAATGTCCGTTTACTGTACCCAACCTATTAAATAATCGTCCCTTCTTATTTATTATATTTGGCTAAATATCTCAATATATTTGGCGTTCGTTTGCGGATCGAGCAGGTTTCACATTTACATCATTAAAAACGGAGGTCCCTCGGTCACCGCATGGCTTTTCAATATTTAAACGGATAGCATCCAAGAAATTGCTTAGATTTCAATTTTTTGCGTGCGTTAGCATTTTTATCCTTTGCATTGACTCTATTTACGTTACTGTTGACTTAATGTATCTGACGTATTGTTAACTTTTCGGCGCTCTAGTTGATACTCAATCTTCTTTCTCACGATTGTCTTGAACATCGTATCAAATAGATAAATACAGGGTGTCCCAAAAAAATGTACGAAATGTCATAAATTTGGTGAAAGCGAACCAATCGAAACGAATCATAGCTTGAATGGAAGCTAAGAAAAAAATTCCGGTTTGGGTCTGGTGAGGATTGCGCCATGTACTCGACTGCCTCAGATTTTGGACCTGATTGATAGTGCATGGGTTGTATGCTTGCTCTATTTTGGTCGTGAGCAGGTGATATCGCTGCTATGAATTACTTCTGAGGCAGTGAACATATCGACTTGCCGCAGCTTTTGGTTAATCATGGAATAACATCAATATCGATCGATAATTGTAACAACTGTTTGAGAAGCTAAAACTCTTCCAACAGTGATGCAATCATAAGAAAAGAATAAAGAGGAATGTAAAATGTATGAACCATAAAGATTGCGCCATGCAACTGTCCGAATCGTCGGATTCTAGATCTGATCGAAAGTTCACGGATAACATGCTCGTTCTGCTTTGATCGCCAGCAGATCGCTGATACGCGTTTCTCTTGATGCAGTAAACATAAAAACATCAAAACACAACAGGTTTAACCCGCACTTCAAGATGCACTTGCGCAATACGACAATGTTTTTTCATTCAGATCAAAATGAACAGGGTAAGCAGTATTGTTCAAGTGCGTCTTAACAAGATTGACGACAATACGACCCACCGGTGGGTCGAACTATTTCAAAGTGTCGTATTCTCCGACTTTCGACAAACTCCCGACTTTTTTTGTTTAGAACATATTACCATTATCCCAAAGGTGCTGTAAACATCGTGGTTCAGTGAGATGATTTTTCAAAGCACATTTATTTACATTGTAAACAAAACTACTTCGGTACTATTCGAGGGATTCCGCCTTCCGGATTCCCTCCAGGAAACTTTGTTTCGGCCAACCGTCGTCAAACGTCATCTTTGGGGGTTATGGAGGACGCTGGATACAACGGTGATGTTCATCTTCCGAATTACGATCGAAGGCGACCCACGTCGCAAATAAAGTAGTCCGATCCATTCAATGCTACTGATTTGACCTAAGCTACGTTAAAATTCGATCATGACGGTTATCGAGGGCGCTGAATACGATGGCGATGTTTATTTATATGGTGCGGAAAATGGTCACATCAAAAAACCGTTTCCTGGGACAATTTGACCCACCCATGGGTCGTTTTTGCAGCGGGCGAAACGCGCGCTGGTCCCACGCGCGCGAAAACTGCATGTTAAACTTGTTATGTTTTGATGTTTTCATGTTTACTAGATCAAGAGAAACACGAATCAGCGATATCATCTGTTGGCGACCACAGTATAACAAGCATGTTATCCGTGAACCTTCAGTCATGTCTAGAATCCGAGGACTCGATCGAGTACATGGCGCAATCCTCAAACCAAACACAAACCGGAAAACTTCCTTTTTTTTCTTGGCTTTGGTTCAAGCTATGATTCGTTTCGATTGGTTCACTTTCGCCAAAGTTATGATATTTCAAACAGTGGGTACATTTTTTTGGGACACCCTGTATATGAAGTGTCATACTTGGCCCTAGGGTTACTGTATAGTGGATCGAGAGAGTTGCGGATGGTACCTGAGGGTGGCCGCCGCTGCGGAGGGTTCGCGGCGGCCCACTGACGGACTTCGGGGCGACCACGTGCGGGCCACGTGGGCAGGCCTTCGTCTGCTCGCCGGCACTCTCCTCGCACGGTGTGCTGTCTCGCAGCACTCTGCATGGCTGCGTCTCCGCGCAAGACGGTGCTCTCGTCGCTCTGACACGCTGCGCCCTCCGCGTCTCGGCGGGCCGCATCGATCGCCGTCGCATTTCGCTGAACGCGCGCGGCCATCCTCGTCATCCGACTGAGTTGGAGCTGCTCCAGCTCAGCCGAGTAGCAGCTCCAGCTCACCGCCCCTGTTCGACCACTGTCTGTCCGAGCCGCCCTTGTTGTCCTGACGACCCCAATCACAGCTGGTCAGCGAGATGATCAGCGATCGGCTCGCAGCCGATCACCTGATCGCGTCAACATGCGGCTGATTAGGTCCCGCTCCACGTTGAAAAGTGCTGTATTCAGGTCTTGTTGATGTAATTACAAGCAATTTACTTGTAGTTCTTTGTGAGTCTGGGCGGGGCACTTTTATTTTATTTTATACCATTTTCACTTTGGTTTGGACGTTTTTTGAGCCACGTCGGACGTTTTTCAAATCAACCAGGGCCTAAATTCGTGACGGGTATCGGCAAAATATACCTGAGAATAAACCCCGGTCGGCGCGATTATTCGCATCCATGAACGCGCCGCGGAGTGGAATAGACCCGCGATATCCCCCAAATAAACTCCGCGACGCGTTCATGAATGCGAATAATCGCGCCGACCGGGTTTATTCTCGGGTATATTTTGCCGATACCCGTCATGAATTTAGGCCCAGGACGCTTCGTGTTCTCAGCGCCTGCAGATATCACAAGTTGGGAACAGAAGACGTCCGACGTGATTTGAAAAGTGTCCAATCCAAAGTGAAAATCGTATATTTTGTTTGAAAAATGCTGTGTCCAGGTGTTCCGTTTAGCGTCGCATGAATCTTCTTCCGTTCTATCCATCTTTATTGATGTTATTACAAGCCTTGCTGTTTGTTTGTGGTTCCTTGTGAGTTTGGGCGGTGCACTTTTATATTATATTATATTATTTTATTTTGAAGCGCGAATGCTTGCGCATATCACTAAACGAAAACGCCAGAGGAAATAGAAAGGAGATAAAATCAAGATACAACAGACATCATAGACAATAGTGCACTAAATTGAGCTACTATAGCGCAGTGAAAACGAATAAGAGTACATCCTTGAGGGAAAACATTTCGAAAGGTATTTTCGTTGTACTTATTTGATTCAGAAAAAGAGTCAAGTTGTTTTTAGACTTGGATCTTCCTATTTTCTATGCTGGCATATCAAATCGAGCAGGTTTCTATGTGGAAATAAAGCCTCAACTTCCTTTTTTTCAGCTGCACCAATTCTAGGTCCAGCAGTTCCGTTTTCTACCCATGAATCTGCTTGCTTTCCATTCATCTTTGTTGGCATGGTTACAAGTCTCGCAGTCCTTTTGTATGGATTGTCAATCTATCTTACCCACTTATTATAATGATACGTCATCTTTCAAAGCACGTTGGGTAGAGTGCTATCTTTCCATTTGAATCGCCATATTTTTCATTATCTCGTAGTCCTATCAGCTTTGAACCTCGGTATTGTTTTGAATTTCAGTATTAATTTCTTCTATTTCACGAGTTTGTTAGGTGGAAATTCTTTTTTCAACAGCCTCCGACCGTTCCGTCGTCTTCGGACGCTGAGGAAATTAATATTGAAATTACATCGATGCCGAGGCAGGTGAGAAGACTTTGTTATTGTTCTCAGTATTCTTTCTTCCCGCCTATCGAGGCCGTTAGGCTTTATTTATCTATCTATTTATTCACTTATTTACTTATTCATACACTCCGTGTACGCTGAAACTCTAATTCAGGACTAATTTCAGAGAGTAACATGTCTAGTGAAAAAGTTCTTCAACAAAGTATTCGTGAATTGTAATTATGTGGTACCCATTCATTATTTCTAGTCAGCTCTAGTTAGGCCCTAACTAAAAGTTCCAACCCCACAGATCCGACGTAGTTATTTATTTTTTTCTCGAATGTTGCCTCCGTCTAGTTCAGCTGCTGATGTGCTAGTCACTAATCTGGCACACTTCAATTCTTTTACCATTGTGTGGTTTTATTGTAGCTTTTAGTTTAATTGTCTTTCATCACGGTGGTTCACCACTATCGCGATCAAGGTTAAAATGATTTTCACTTAATTGGTTTTGCTTAATCTAAAATTTGTTGTCCTATGAACGCAAAATTTCATCCCACTTGAAGTCTTTGATTCAGAGAACGTTTTGTATATGGGACAAGCTGTGAAAGAAGATTATAGATAAAAAGCTGAAATAGTAACGTCATTGTCTGTTTTTTCGCAAGCTTTTGATTTAATTCTGTTGAGTATTCACTCATCGCTTGTTTCAATGGTTTTCTAGAAATTCCCCTCTCTCCTCGAAAGCGTTCCGATTGCTCTGAGCAGAGGTGAGCTCAAAAGAAGCCAGGAATAATACGTTGCTTTCGCGTTTCATTTTTTCATACTTAAGGAGAATTTATTCATTACTGGAGTGAAGCTACCTGTCCATCTGTTCTTTTGTAGCCTGTTCTTCTTTATGGGTTCCTCCCATTATACTGAGGTGGAGGGACTCGAAATGGTTTATTTTGTTATTGCTAATACTGTTATTACTCCAAGTTCTCTCTTCTTGAAACCTCGGCATGATGGTGTTACTATCGTATGCTGATGTGCCGAACGAGGTTAGTGAGGTGGATCAGATTTATTAGGCCTAGTGTTTCGACCTGCTCGTTTATTAGGCCAATTAAATGTGAACCACCTTACTAACCTCGTTCGGCACAGCAGCGTACGATAATAACTGTTACTACTATTATGTTATTACTATTTCATTACCTTATCGTAGTCTTGGAGCTATTCTCTGAAGAAGTATGCACCAAATGGTCGAGGCATCCATCCAATGGTAATACTGACGGAATTTTTGTTCACAATATATTCTGTCCAAGAGTCTGTGAATTGTGTGTTTTTACTGTTTTCGATAGAACTATTTTATTTTATACCAGTTCTAGTAATCTTATCGTTAGTCCTAAACGATCGCGGTGTTCCGTTCACCCGAAGGCGAGATCAATGAGGCTAGTGAATGCGATCTAGTTCGTCCTAGCGTCGTAAGTGTAAAGCATTTCGTTCAGCGAGTAAAATTCACTCTACTGACTTTCTCTGTTTTTACACGCAATAGATTTGCATGGCTTATTCGAGTACATTTGAGATTTCTGATTCATGTTTTCTATTGGCACATTCTGAAGATAGCTATGACTCTTCTAAAGGCGCGTGGGAGTAGATTTTTACTCATTAATGCCCAGAGGCTAATTGAATTCGCCCATTATGCGTGTCTAATCATACGGTTGTGGTGTGATGTTGTTGAATCGAATCTGTTTTCATGATGGTGCGGAATAATGAGGAGATGCGAGGAGCGTTACGTTCCCAGCCATTTTAATGTGCCGCTCTCGGTGGTTCTCGTTTTCATTTCTCGATTCTTTCGTAAATCGCGGAAAAAAGCTCACATCGATGTCGTTTCATTGCTTTAATGACGACCAAGTCACGGTTGGTTGTGATCCTCGTTTGAATATAACTGCAGAATAAGGGTTTGTTTTCGATGGACAAAGGGATCTTCCGAAGCGTTTTTTTTTCTCATGAAACCTCAGTTGGTGTTCTAGTATTTTCGTATAGTAATACGAAAATTTCAATTCTGAAACTGTTTATTCGTCATTGAGGAGTCTACTAAGCACAAGACCAAATTTACCCGACCCCGCAGGGATGGAAGATTTGGTTGGCAGGGCGAGGATCGATCGACCGTGCGGGTGTCGGCAGCGCCTCTTACCTCTGCACCACGCCCCTGTAATACAAGTTCAGTGCCATATATTCTGATCGATCCTCGTCCATACTAGTTGAGCCTTCCGTGTCACTTCATTGTGTGGGCTGAATACTTCCAAATGCCTCTACGATTCCAAATGGAAGACGAATGTGCTGCGCGCCCTTATGGGACTGATCTAGCCGTCCACTTACCTACTTTCAACCCCAACCGCCAAACGTGAACCACCTTACTAAGCTTGTTCGGACGGACAGGAAGGAGTTTTAATTCGTTTGCACAGATGCGAAGGATAGATGAGTTACACAAGAATGTTACAATGACATTGTAGAGAGGGTTGCATGATTCAGCGAGATAACGCGAGAAGCTATGGTGACGTTCCTGTTCTCACAATCAGTCGCAGTCACGGTATCACTTCGCTGCTTTCGAACGTGAAATTATGTTGGAAATTCAGTTCCAACTGCCATCTGTAAGTACTATAAAACCGCTATTTTGCAGTCGAAGGAATTCATTAACCTTACTCGTCAATGGTATCAGCCGTTCTTGTGGAACGGCTGTTTTAATTCATTCACGCAAAATAGCAATTGTTCAAATGTTGCGATCCTTTTAATATAGTTTGGAATAAACAAAAAAGGCGGAGAGGCTCGCGATTTTGAAATGCATCGCATTTTTCTAGGTTTTTTTTGAGACGTCATGTGAATGATCACTACGCTGGTTTCTTTGCCAACGGAAGTAATCTGAATTTACTATGTATATGGGATAATATAGTCATCATATAATATATACCATTTTCACTTTGGATTGGACACTTTTCAAATCACGTTGGACGTTTTCCAAACCTTTTCAACTTTTGAAGCCGCTTTGGCTTGGAGAACGTCCGACGTGGTTTGAAAAACGTCATATAATATAGAATGTGAATGTCCTGCTTTATTAGTATTACTATCTTATCACTATGCCATATCAAGCGAAAAGGTCATCGCTAGTTTTTTATATCTTTTCTTGGAAAAAAGAATTTTCTAGAGAATTCTCTCAACGCTCTCGGCCCCAATCGTGTTCTTACTTGTAGTGAGACTGTAGAGGCCACGTTTTTCCTCTTACAATTATGCCCTTGTTATACATTCGGTCGCGGTGAGCGTCAGCGGCTTGCGAGCTGTGATCGCGTGCGCCGCTAACCTCAGACGCTGAGCGCGCGACGCACGCACGCACGCGCCCGAAGCATACAGAGCAATGCGCAAGGTTATCGACCCACCCCCAGCGAAAGGGTCAATCGCAGTGCAATGCGCAGCGACTAGAGCGTGGAAGGTACGCGAGCGTGTGCATAACAGCCCGTGAGCGTCACCACGCCAGCGTCACCGTGATAACTCGTACAAACGTGTCTGGCCCCACGGTGTCTGATACTGAATGGACGAGTTACGCTGTGGGGTGAGCGAAGGTATAACAAGGGCCTTACACATAAATCATTTTTTGTTGGCTCTCATTCTTCTCTCATTTTTTGTTGGTTCTCATCCCATCGTCATTGTCAAGATATATATTAAGGTTGGAATTTCTCCGAAAAATTTACTTTTTAGTGTTCAAGTAGGTTACTATTCCGACAGCTCTAGTTGTTCGATGGATGGCTGGGTAGCATCGTTAACCTTGTTTTCTAGAATCTTTTGTTCGAAACGAGTCGCTCGAGACAGTATGACTGTTTGAAATTGAAGACTAATGGTGTCTTCGCAATCGAAATCTGTTTCTTTCATTTCGTACTAAGCCGGGTTTGCATCCAGTTCTCCAGTCGAATGGTGAAGACGTCGTCGATCGTCAATTTACACTTGCGTTCGTTCTTTTCGATCATTCTACGCTCTCGCTGCTCGTTGTGAGCGAAAAATGCGATCGCGTTTGTCGTACGGTAGGAAGGAACCCTGTGGGGGTGTCGGAACGGGTTTGTAGCGGATTTTCAACGTCGGGATGGTAGCAGATCGTCGTTCGTTCTCCCGATGTGAAACACACCACCGTCGTCTAGTCGTTCGAATCTTAAATCTGCTATTTTCGTCTCATTCACAGGAATACGTTCTACTCGCTATGCTTCATGGCACCGTTTCCTTTTTTGTTATGGGGTTAGGTTGACGGCCAATAATGAAGCCAATTTTCCACTGCGCCTTATTTTTTTTACGTCGAGTGGATAAGGTTTGCTGAGGTTTCCCATTCGAGATGAGTTTTCGCGAATAGTTCTTGTTGAAGTCGCTCTTTTAAATTCCATCTCAATATTCTATTATAGTTTCAGCTTTTCGTGCTGAATCACTAGGAATATGAAAGTTGGTGACTTCCATTCCTTCAGGTGTTCCTGGTGTAGATATTCATTTAACTACGTCCAAGGATGCGCCAAAAAATAACAAAAACAAACAGAAACATCGCTACAAAAACCAAACTCGAACCCAATATATATTTTAATTGATCAGTATACTTAGTGTCCTATTTCATTGTTTCCCTTGTTCTTGAATAATTTAGATTTGGTTATGATCTTACGTTTTGTGCAATGCTCTTGTTCTGGTTTTGATTACTGAGAAAATCAAACAATGGTGCGTTTTATCCAGCGTAAATGTTTACATATACTGGACCAGGATCTATGGTATGGACGAAGACCGTCTATGGTTCAAACTCGGCAGAATTGCACAGTTTCACTGTTGAAGTCCCAGTTTCCTCGAATCTGGTTTTCTAGCTTTGTCCCCGTTCGCATAGAGGACTACTTTAAAGCCGGAGCTTTGTTGTGTCGCGTTTCCGAATCTCAGCTGTGACACCGACTTCGTTGTTGTATCTCTACAGTAAGGATCATTCATACTCAACAGCAAAGCGTCGCTTTAATGGGGAGGTATATGGCGAACTCGAAATGAAGAAGTGGGCGCTAACAGTGAAGTTTTCTTTCGAGCGTTTGCAAATTTAAAACAATGATCAACAATGACCTTTGGGGAACGTGGCCGCAATTATAGACTGATCGAGGGAAGGGGCATGGTGTTAAGGCCTCAATGAATCCATTATTTCACCTTCGAATCCGCTCTGCTCCCGAGTGTGAGCGGACCTACTTTACTATTTTCTGTACCGCTTTGCCGCCCAGAACGAATAGGCCTCTATCGGCTAATGGCATTGCCTTTGGGTAAATTGTTGGGTTTGTCGAGCGATCCTTCTGGTTTCGCAATTTTATCGTTCATAAAAGTTTCCGGCTCGAGGTCTGTTGAAATGGTGACTAAACCTCTGAGTGGTTTCCAACACGGAGCGCGAATTTCATGCCAACTCATCGTTCAGTGCGCGATGCAGCTCCGCTTGTGAATCACTTTTCTAATTCGAACACTACACGGCGGTATCGATCGCGCTGCTACGACTTGCAAAGTCGTTCCTATTGCTCCTGTATTCATCCACCAGATGGCTAGTGAGTTCTTTCCCCAGACATTTCCCCAGATTAAATCGTCCCGATATTGTTACGAATACCTACATAGATATGATAGGTAAAGGTAAAAGGTAAAGGTAAAGGTTTCGGCGTTGATCAGTCCCCGAAGGACGCGCCGCCGCATTCGTGTTCAATTCAGAATCGTAGAGGCTTGGTGAATGCGTATTTGGCCTATACAATGACTTGCGGGGGCCAGCCGCTATACCAAGTCAGTGTCTTCACCTTCCCAGACAAGTCTGGTACCAATTTACCCGACCCCGGAGGGATGGAAGGCTTGGTTAGCCCGGGCCGGGATCGATCGCTCGACCGTGCGGGTGTCAGTAGCGCCTCTTACCACTGCACCACGCGGGCCCTAGGTATGATAGGTAATGAGAAAAATCCTGTAGTACACTAAGTAAACTTCTAGAAATGTTTCTCTTTCGATGCTTTACAAGCGACCGAAGGCTTCATATTATTGCGGAAATGCTAACATTCCAGATCGTCGCGAGTTTACAACGGATCTCTGTCCTGATAAATCGCGAACTAGTGCTGCGTGAAAAAACCTAGCTTATAGCTTCGGAGATGCTAGAGCATCTAACGTAGACCGTACGACTAAAATAGAGAATCATCTGGAGAAACCTCTCCTCACTATATAGTAGCGAGACGCTAGAGTTATTGTAAGGATGTTTATGGAAGCTGTTGGTGGTATAATAGTTTTATCACTGCCTATCACCAAAATCATTTTGAATATCATATTCTTCGACAGGGGCCCGCGTGGTACAGTGGTAAGAGGCGCTGCTGACACCCGCACGGTCGAGCGATCGATCCCGGCCCGGGCTAACCAAGCCTTCCATCCCTCCGGAGTCGGGTAAATTGGTACCAGACTTTATTGGCAAGATAAAAACACTGACCTGGTATAGCGGCCGACCCCCGCAGGTCATTCTATAGGCCAAATACACATTCACTATGCCTCTACGATTTGAATGGAACACGAATGCCGCGGCGCGTCCTCAGGGGACTGATCAACGCCGGCACCTTTACCTTTACCTTTATTCTTCGACAACCTTCACCTACCCGCCAATCAGTAAGCTATCGCGCGACCCATTTCAAATTAAATGAGGCGTGACTTACTTCGGCAAACATTAGAGGTTTGCGTATTTATCTGTAACGAAGCTCCTGAACGTCAGTCGTTCAGTAGCCGAGGGACCGTTGAACGGCTTGTGTTTATTGCAGTAGAGTCTAACAGGGCACTAGTTGGGTATTGGGTATTTCTCAATTTTCGAAATCTCTGAAAATTCATGACGTTATTTGTTTGATCAGTAATCTTGCTTACTTTCGTTATCTTCCGGACATAGAACGTCATTCAATTTTTATTTTTACTGCGTAGGATAGCTTTGACAGCCTTGGAAAATTGTATTGAACTAGTGAAGCGGGGAAATGATATGGGAGAAATATCTTATCTGACAGGGTAGAAGGTAACAAAATTAACGTAGCCTCAGGGACTTATTTTCCATCCGGTAGATTCCATGACGTCCCAGTCCCTGTTTCGTTAGCAATTTTTGAACAATTTATGTCATTCGGAACATCTTACTCGTTTGTTCTCATCCAAATTCCGCTCCTATCCCAGAGAATCACCACGAGACGACAATGGGGAGTCCAGTTTATGCAGCAACTGTGCTTTGTGGTTTGCGCTTTCAACAGCAACTGATGTCGGTTGCCGAGAGATCAGTTGCGCCAATGCCGTCTCCTATTCGCATCGGTTGGGCTGGTGCAGGCTTTTCTACAATGTTATTTTTAGCGGACCATATCGATTTATAACGGTGCTTTCAAAGTCTCAAAAGTGACAATTGTTGCGTGCTTGACGTCCCAACGCGTTTTTGTGAACATGGGAAATAGGAGGAGAAATGCGCCGCTGGCTGCTCGTCATGGGGAATAGGTGTAATGTCTGTGATTTATCGAGAAATATTGAAAAATGGGTAAGGGTTTGTAATTGTAAACGTAATCAAGTCGCAGAACTTTTCTTGCGATATCACTACTAGTGAAGGTATAAAAGCTGAAAATGTTCGAATTCTTGTCATGAAAGACTTTCGAGTTGTTATAGAGGTAGAGGCTCATCTAAAGGCCTGATTTACGGTCTCCAAGGCACTTTCCGTTCTCAGTTTGTAGCTTGATTATTTATCTTTGAAATTTTTGAGCAGTTTTGCAAAGCTACGGCGGCATGAAGAGCGCTCTCGTATCTTGATTAACCTTGAAACTCCTGTATACAACGGAAAAGATCCTAATTCACCGACGAATAGGTGCGATATAGTTACATCGTGCGGTTCACATACTGATCATGTGCTGCTAAGCTTCATCGTATTGATTCTGGCTCTTTTCCCTTTTTCTTTATCATGTTAAACTATCTCCGGATAACTGTCTCCTGATTATAACAAGTGTTGCGCATTTTTCTGTACATGCTCAATTGTTTTGAAGAAAATTCTGACTTCTGGCGGCGTCCACTATTTCACCTGCGTCCGCTATACAGTCGTAATTCGTTCAGCTTCTCGTCAGCTGACGAAATGTGTCTTTTACATGCTCGAGCATCGTTTTACCTCCAAACTAACTGCCCCAGCTAACGTTGATCTTATCCAGACAAGTTTTCCTCATGTAAGCAGAATTCAGTACCAGTATTATCAGATTTCATTCTTAGTTTGCTGTTTGATAGAACACTCCATTCACAGTTCGATTGCCTCGCAGTTACTTTGTAGTTTCGAATAGTCATTGATGGTATAATTTCACCCGCTTTCGGCTCTTCAGGCTCTGACGAAAGCGATTAGGCCAAAACGTCAGCGAAATAAATCATGTTATATCTTGATTAACCTCGAAACTCCTATATACAACGTAAAAGATCCTAATTGACCGACGAATAAGTCCGAATAGTTCCATCGTGCGGTTCACTTACTGTTCATGTGCTGTTTACTCTGTAGTTAGAGAAAAGTTGGGTAATTTCTACCCTTGTTTTATACTCTGCGCTTTGGTCAATCGTATTTTTTGGCATTCTGCTAGATCTACTTGTACTCGTCTTTATTCTCTACAAAGTGCGCTTCTAACTGTTGTCTCTATGTATTGATTATTGCAAATTTCCCCCCAGAATTGTTCGCTTCACATTTGATTGTCGTGATGTGCATACAAATTTGTTGAATCAGATTTCTACGTGTTTCAGGATTGATCGATATCGAGCGAAAGTTCCACTCATATCATTCATTGGACGGATCACTAGTAGGCGAGTGGAAGTCGTCTTCTGTATTCCTAGGTATCGATCCGTGTATCTTCAAAGTGTTGAATTTGAGTGTATCATGGTGATTGACACCATGTATTGATCGATATTGATCGCGACTGGAGTGTGTCGGAGTGTATCGCGCCAGCTACGGGGCGCCCACGACACGTGATTTGAGAGCACAGTCGGCGTACTTATCGCGATTGCTGAAAGGCTGTGATTAGTGTTGGTTGAATGCCTAGGTAGGGCGTTTCACCACCTGGATTTATAGCTTTTCCTTCGGTAGAATTAGTCCTAACCCAACACATCGTCTTACCCCAGCTGTGCGGTTGGGTGGTCTCGGATGTAATCTCGACCTGCACGTACTCGGCCGTCACCGAGATCTGTCGTTCTGATTCACTCAACGGAGACAACGAGAGCTCTTTAATTAGCACTTCTCTCCGTCCGCCTCATTCTACTAGTCATGTTGACCGCTTGCTGTTTGTCAGCTCTGCTCTCTGTGCGTGTTTACAGCCGTTAATTAGTGTTTATCTGTGCAAATTCAACGTTATGTCATCGTCTAATGCTTGTTGTTTTCCGCTTGGATGTAATTTTTGGTGTTGCTAGCGATGGTTTCTCTCCTAATGTCATTGTTTCCTCATGAGCTTTACTCAAACGTAATGCTCTAGCTTTGTCGCTAAGTGGCTAGATGTTGTTCGCAATAGTATTTGTAGTATTCGGGTAGCAAGACTAGTTGTTTACGAACAATTTTCAATGCTTATGCGGCCGTGTCACTCGTACTTCCAATCAAAACCACCGTTGGGTATATGACGGAAAACATGAAGCGAGGAAAACATATCTAAGAGTTCCTAGTTTTCTTGTTTTGTAGTGCATCTTGAATGGGAATCTGGTGTAGTTCGTGATAGGTTTTAATCCATCTTCAACTATAATTCCCTTTCGTTCTTCTTGAAATCTTTTATTTATAAAAAGGCTTTGACGAGTGACTTACAATGTAGCTTTACCTAGGCTAACCAAGCCTTCCATCCCTCCGAGGGTGGGGTAAATTGGTACCACACTTGTCTGGGTAGGCAAGGGAACGAGCGAAGCGGCAGCTTTCAGCAACCAGTTACTTAGTGGGTGGGCGACGTCTTGTTTCTAGTACCTTAATTTTATTGTCATAAATGAAAGAATTTATCTTGCGTCAGTTAAGTAATCAAGGGGATATGTCACGTGATTGGCAAGCAGACTTATTTTTATAGTTATTTGACTTATGTTTTACTTATTTTCTGTTCATTCCATTCTGATTCCTTTCTTATCATATTTCGGATTTGTCTTCGGATTTCAGTGATTTAATAGTGTTACTTCCTTGCTGTGTCGTGGTCTTCGTGTTTTGTTCGGTGATCTGCAAACAGCTGTTCAGATTTCGCATAGCTGAAGATTCTTGCAGGTTTGTTTTTCTGCGAACCTGTGACACAAACTGCTTGCTTGAAGGTATATTTTTGCACCTGCTAGAGAGGTTGCTGAAAATTCGCTCGGTTCAACCGTTACTTAGCATCGTTATGTTTTATAAGGTCGTGTCGTCGATTGCAGATCTCGCATTTTGGCTAGGGTTTCCTTCCTTTTTTGTCTGATTTTCTTTTTGGGAAGAGAAGGTTAACCAAGTCACCGGAGTCATCAACTGAGAGAATGAGTTACTCGCAGAGTTATTGTATTCGTTTTCGCCAGGTTCGGTTACCTCTCATTTCCTTCCTTATTTCTTGTCAGTTTGTTATACAAAATATTCTTGATTTGGTCATGTTGACACTGTTTTTCTGTATTTGGTCACGGTCGCCTTGGTGAGCAATATGTTTGAGTTTCAGTTGGATTGATTGAGGAGGCGGGTCAACTGTTTCGAAACCTTTTTGCTCAGTGACTTTGCCTTATCCGTAGTCTGTAGGGACGTAGAATAGGTGCAATTGTCTTGAACATTTTCGTTTGCCAGTCGCTCTTCCCTTTCTCAGTTTTTTCAACAGTTTCTCAGTTCCTATTTTTCCTATACTTCTTGCTGTTTACTGACGTCAGTTGCTCAGAAAGCTGTAGAAAAGACATTGCCTACTCGTTTTGGTTATAGCGAATAGAATTACAGTAACATTTTCGCCGTAGCCTTTTTTATAGATATTCACGTGACGTTCCCGTAGGAACTGGAATTATAAATCAATCTGTTTTTGTCAACGTGAAGGCAACCGCTCAATTCAGTATTATGGTTTTACACAGCCGAAAATCTGAGGCGTAGTGTGAGCAGAAATCTTTGGTTGGGCGGTTTATTGCGAACTCTCGGAATATTTACGCATACATGCTCGCTTAGCGCCTTCAGGGGAAGACATTTGTTGATTCGTTTCTAAGCACGATTAGGTCATGCCAGCATTTAATTAAACGGTGAATCACAGGGGTTCTATAGTAGGTTTTCTTTGTTTTGATTTCTCTTTCGCAATTTCTATTAAGGGTCCGCGTGGTGCAGTGGTCGGAGGCGCTACTGTCACCCCGGACGGTCGAGGGATCGATCCCGGCCCGGGCTAACAAAGCCTTCAATCCATCCGGGGTCGAGTAAATTGGTACCAGACCGGTCTGGGAAGGTAAAGACTCTGACTTGGTATAGCGGCTGGCAACAACGTGTTGTAGTAATCCACCAATGAATTCACAAAAGTGATGGAAACCTCACCGAAAGTTTGTGTCGTCCACCTCCTACTTATTTGTATTCGATGTTATCGACATTTATCTCTTGCTGCAGGTCTCGGCTTGAAATTCTCTTCTTTTATTTTTATGAGTGTTTGATCTTCATGACTCGCTACTTCGTACTTTTAATGCGAAAATGATGTTTTCGTTATCACGGAGAACACTGCCGATCGTTCGTATCGCTGAGCACGAGAAAAAACTCGTGTATTACTGTTTATCAGTACGTACGCGAAAGAACGAAGTTCAGCAGAGGAGCTCTCCGTTTCGGCCTACCACTTGTGCAATACTGAATCACCTTTGTTGGTTTTCTCTATCCACCAACATCGCTCTGATGCACCAATTCTCACTGTACGTTGACTGGAAAAGCTGTCGTTCTAAAATATTGTATCATGGTGGCAGACCACCGGAATTTCGTTTGTCCTTTGGCATCCTTGAAATTGTCTCCATAGGACGTTTCTCCATTTTGTCATGCTCGTCCCGACAAGAGTGAGAGTTTGGATATAATTTATTATAATCTATGGAACAAACATAAAGCCTAACCGTTTGAGAACAGTACAATAAGGAGACAATTTCTAGAATTTTAGATGGAAGTATGTGAAGACCATGCCTTCAATAATCTACAATAATTCAACCTTTTGTGGCAACTGATTTAAGTGCTTGGCTGATATACATGAGTAGGAAAACTTAGACAGCGTGTTAATTAAGAGACTGCAGTTACTAATTTATTTATTTCATTTTCTATTTATTTACGCCTTCTCACAGACATGCTAAAAATGGTTAGTGGAACAAAGAGTAGGGAAACTCAATGGAAAAAATGAAGTGAAACAAAATGCCTGCAAAACTAATGGCACTTTTTTCAACTACTACGGTTCCATTCTCCAAGTTCTATTTTCTTGAACCCAAAAACCCTTGGTATGATCGTTTTATTGTTCCCTGGGGCTGTTCCGCATAAGATTAGTGGGCGGATCAGTAGGTCGGTTTTTCCTGAAAGTTTCATAGAAAGTGCATTTTTCTTTGCAATCTTAACTGAGTGCTTTCATATGACGCCTTCTTGCAGCAACGAGAAATAACAAGGGACGATAAACTCCGAGGCATTTTAGGTCGTAAGGGTCATAATTTTGTTAGTTCCATTCACTAGTGAAAAGGTAAATGTAAGGGAGTCGGCGTTGATCAGTTCCCCTAAGGACGCGCCGTCGCCCCTGTTCCTTTCCGAATCGTGGAGGCATGGTGAACACGTTTTTGGCGTACACAATGACTCGCGTGAGCCAGCAGCTATACCATGTCACTTTGCCATCCCAGACAATTCTGGCACCATTTTTACGCGATCACGGAGGAATGGGGTTAGCCCGGGCGGGGATCGATCGCTCGATTGTCTTTGGATCAGTAGTCAGCCCTCTTGCAAGTGCACCACGCGCGCCGTACAGTAAAAATTGTATTGAATAAGAGGCCTAGCACGTGGATCCATAATGAGCTGACTGAAGGGTGCTGTTTTCAGCTGTTTTCGCATATTATTGGAAGTCCAAATCAAGTGTTCGGATTAGGCTGGATATTGCGTCATATCATCTTTTTGTTACATTACCTTCACTACTGGGCCCGCGTGGTATAGTGGTAACTGGCGCTGCTGACACCCGCACGGTCGAGCAATCGATCCCGGCTCGGGCTAACCAAGCCTTCCATCCTTCGGGGTCGGTAAATTGGTACCACACTTGTCTGGGAAAATAAAGACCCTGACCTGGTATAGCGGCTGGCCCCCGCAGGTCATTGTATAGGCCAAATACGCATTCACCAAGCCTCTACGACTTGAATGGAACACGAATGCGGCGGCGCGTCCTCAGGGGACTGATCAACGCCGGGACCTTTACCTTTACCTTTTTACCTTCACTACTGCTGACAACGTCTTTTAGCCATTCTGGTTAGAGGGGAAATACATTAAGGTAATTACAGTATAAATAATCCCGACGGAGAGCAGGAGACGGTTATTCTTCTTTACTATCGCCCTCAATCAATAATAATAGTGTAGGATGTAAAAGAGCAATAAATTGCGTATTTCTCTGATTAATGTGGATTTTTTCGCTCGTAAGGACACTTCGTGCGCCTATTCAACGGAAATGACATTTTCCACGTGCGTTCTCGTTTCCCGCTCTGTTCCTTTTTCTCTTTAATCTTTCTCTACGTTGTTATGTTATTAGTTCTACTTCGAGCAAGCTAGAAGAGATTAGAAATAATCTGGGATAGGTAAAAAACCCAGAAGTCCCATTGCGCACGTTGCCATTGCTATGTGTCTAGAGTTAGAACTGATTTAGTCTCTCTTGAGCATATTCTAGCCTTTTCTTTAGTACTTGGCAACCGTCATGCTTCCAACTAGTTGCTCTCTCTATGCGATCTCATCAACGACAGTTAATCACAGTGTGTGGTGGACGTTTTCTTAGCAATTCGTTAGATCTTTGGTCGCCTAACAGGAAGTCATAGAGACTTCGCTCGTCGGCCGTCATGTGCTAGGAACCGGCTACTTCCTCCTCTTTGTAGGTCTCTGACTACATGTGAACGTGGCCGAGGAAAACAAGCCCAAGACAAATATGCGGTGCTGGTCCTTCAGCAGTAGAGAATCCACGACGTCACTCAACAACAATGAAGTCGTTCCAGAGAGCACATTTTAAATATGTCTTTCGGGAATTCCATCTAGAATGCCATTTCATGTCCCAAATATATATCCTCACTTTAAACAAGCAAACGCACGTGGTGCATTGGCAGTACGCGCGACTGATCGCCCTCCCACGTTCGATCCCTGCCCGGCCTCATAAGTTTCCCCTCCCTCCGGGGTTGGGTAGATTTCTACCAGACTTTTCTGGGAAGGTAAAAACACTGACTTGGTATAGCGACTGGTTCTCGCAATTCACTGTATAGGCGAAAGGAGCATTCACTATGCGTCTACAATTCTGAATTGAATACGAATGCGTGGCGCGTCCTTAGGGGACTGATCAACGCCACACCCTTACCTTTACCTTGACGTGTAAGCGAAACCCAGTAGATGTGACCCACCCGGTCCCCGGTCCAAACGTTCTCACAATCCATGAGCGACATTTCTCATGACTTGGGAGAACATCTCAGTGAACAGACGTTCGGCAAACCATAGCCCATTGAGCGACTGGCGTGATTTTAATTCGGAATCCGTGTGATTCACTCATTATTGAAACCTGTCTGTGATAATGGACCACCCACGGAGCTCGCATTAACACGCGAACTGTTGCAGATGCGATTCACGTAATGCATTCTGACGTACGCACTCTCTCGCCATCCCAGGGTAACGGCTGCCTGGATGATCCCAGCCAGCTTCCCTTTAGAGAACTTGTGGTTAGACTTGCAAGAGTTTTGCTCTTTTTTTGTTTTTGTTCGCCTCTGGTAGCACTAAATATGATTGAGGAAGCGTAGTACCGAATATGGAAGTAGTAAAAGGGAGAACGGGGAATAAACGCATATGAGAAAAGAAAACTTGTGGCGGAAGTCAGTCGTTAATTTCGTTCGAGAGACTGTTGATAACCCTCAGTTATTACTGACGACGTTTTCCTATCCATCAGCATAAACATAACTTTATAAATGACCCATGATGACTGTTGCACCTTTATTGGCGTCACTTGAGCGATTACAGAGTTACTACTAGCAGTGTTTTTCCCTTCCATGGTGTGGAGGGCTATGTCGTTGTATTGCTTTTGGTTCTTTTGTTTATCAGTTAGACTATGTTGTAGTTTACAATGGAAAATGTGTAAATTTACACATGTAAATATAAATATAAATATAACTTTTAAAATTTCGAGTAAAGAGTCCGATTTTTTTGTTCTGCCTCTGGCATTGAAGAGACTTCGTAAACCCTTTCTTCGTATTCTTTCTTCATTGGACTCTTCGAATAACAAACGAAAGATTTCGGGCCTGAAAAAATCCAGAAAGGCTGCTAAAAAGCAGTAAGGTTACTCATAGTGATTCGCGAAAATGGGGGAAATTGTGAGAAAGGGCTGGACTAGGACGGTTTTAATGAAAACTGCTACACTATGATAACTTCGAGGGATGAATTTAAGAATTTTTGGATTTTCGCGATAGTTAACCACTGTCCATGTGTATCAGCCTGCCACCCAGTTAATCTGTTTGTTTGTTTGTTTGTCTGTTAGTCACTCTCAAAAGCATCGCTACCTTACTGAAGCTTGAACTGAATATGTGATAGTATCTGTTTTGTTCGATTTTGTTGACTTTTCAGTGCTGGATATTAATAGCTTTAGGGCATTTGCAAATCACGGTGGGTATATCAACAAGGTTTACGCCCTCTGTTCAGCCTTCGAGGTGGTGCTTGATTGCTCGCTCACCGTTGAAGATCATTTGCAGATGTTTGTGATAAATGTGCCGCTCTTCGCGTGATACCATTTGCATGCTCTTCACGGTGAAGCTGCCCGGTTTTTGGACGAATATTTCGAAATTAAATTACGAAAGTGTTTACAGCCATCTGTACATGTTTTTCATTCATCGGACTCTGTGTGGGTGGCTTTCAGTTTACACACGTTCCATCTCGTTGAGAATCGATGTAGATTTTTATCGGAGCAGGAATGGCGAAACTTTACATTATGAAGAGTTTTCTCGGCAATGAAGGTTATTGTCCGTGCAATCGAAAGCGATGGTTTGGGCATTGCATATAATCTCTTTGAAGATGATCCAGCATTCAATTTTCATGCAACGTGTCTCCTCCACTACTGATTGCCAAAATTAAAGCCAGTTTTCAGTAAAAGCAGTTTTCGGAATGATGTTGTTTATCGAGGTATCCTTAAATGGCTTTGTTATCCCGTAGTTTTTTTCGGCTTCATCTCTTTGTGCGCTGGAACCTTTGCATCCAAAATTTTAGGTTTTCAATTTTTCACTGTTTTTCGAACAAAAAACATTTTTCGTCATTTTATGTGCTCGAAAATCTATTCACTAAAGTACGATGGAGTCAGGTGGCTTCTTTTCACATAGATGTGATGTTTTCTAACGAAATTCGAACTTATAGTGCAATTCTATCGCTCGTGATCCTGTTATTAGCTTTGAACTTCCTGTATGAATGCACTTTTGATGAATCGTAGGTAGCCGAAATACCTGACAGTGAGAGGTGAATGAGAAGGAAGTATTTCTCAAGAGAAGCCGACCGACTTTCAGTAAGAACGATTATTACGAGGATTAAGATAGTAATCATGCAGCGGGTGGAAATTACTTTTGTATATTTTTCAATCCTGTTTATTACATCTATGAGAAACAGTCTTCACACAGCGACAACAAGAAAAATCGATTTTTCTAATTACAGAAATTATTACCACAAAATACCCTCATACTCGAGGAGAGCATCCTCTGCGAAACGCTATATTGTTTGGGACTGTGTAAGCAATTATTAGGTCTTTATCTAATCTTTATCCCTACCATAAGTAAGCGAAACCCAAGTGTTATATGTTCAGTTGAAGCCTGTCGATTTCAAATTAGATCGGTCGGTGGTTCTATCAGTGTTTAACGCCGAAATCATTTTGAAATTATATTCCACGATAACACCCTCAACCTTCATTTACCAGCCGTTCAACAGTCTACCGGTTGGGCCACTTCAAAAAAAAACGAATAAAATGTGACTTATCTCAGCAAACAATATAGGATCGCGTATTTATTGCTAACAAAGCTGCCAAAAAGTCTGGGCTGATGGGACTTTGAACGGCTGGTGTTTACTACGAGAAAGACCAACGGGGCAGGGTATTTCTCAATTTCCGTTTCCGAAAATGTATGACGTGATTCGGTGCATCAGTGACCTTGTTTGCCTTTACTGTCATCCGAGCATAGGCTATCATTCAGTTTCTGCTTTTGTTTCGTAGCTGAGCTATGATAGCTTTGGGAAATTGCGTTTGGTACCTTCGAAGTGCATAGAACAGTTGGTGTTACAGTTGAAAATTCAATCTCCATGCATATTTTTCCATTTCTGGAAATCTGTCAAAAAATGTGGTTGATAACCTTCTACAGGAAAACATTCGTTGAATGGCGATTGCTCACGGAAAGTATTGGGTAGAGCGGATTCTCGACGATGTTAGGTGCAGGCTGTTTAGGTTCTAGTTTTAGACGGCCGGTATCGATTTCTCCGATGTAGTCGCTGTCGACTGTCGGTTACCGTCGGGACCAGTTCTGGCCCTAATCCACTGTGCGGCGTGTATTTTCAGCTGCATGGAGACTATTCCTGCTTGCTTAGACGTCGTTATTGTGCTATTTCAGGACTTTCCCTTCTCTTGTGGTGTATCTTCGCTATTTCCTTTTTCTAAGCAGTCTGTAGCGATTCTACTACAGATTGCTTAGAAAAAGTATAGCCTTGTTTTGTGCTTATTTGTGATGTTATCGTTGTGCGTAGACATTTTGATGAAAAATGACTATTGAACTTCAGAAAAAATAAGAATTAACTTCTTCTGGAAAATTTTTAAAAATTAGGAAGCTAGTTTTCGTAAATTGTTGTCACTTGACCTGATGACATCATATGAGTTTTTTCAGTTGTCCTTTCTAAATTGTTCTTTTTCAAAACAACGTCGGAAACAAAGGAGATTAACGTTTCTTGTTTCTTAAATCCTATCCAGTTAAAATTTTCCTTAATCAAAAGCGTTGTTGTCATAATAAGCGCTTATCAAGGGTTTGTTCGAATTGGTAGCGAAGCAGTCTCAGAATTCTACGATATTTTTTTTGAACGCTAACAACATTTATTGTGTACATTGTCTTCAATGAAAAGTTTCAGAGATAGAGCATATGATTCTATGTGTTACTTGCTCTATGGGTGATTCTTATTATGATTATGATATTCTTATTCTTATTATGATTCTATGGTTAATTCTATGATATTTCACCGGTTTAATATTTTTTGTCTCAACTGAAATGATTTGAAAAAATTATTAATCGTTAGTTAGGGTGGACGCATGCTTCGTAAAGCGAGTTTCAAGTTTGGTTTGGTATTGCAGCGTATTTGACCTCTGTGTCATTTTTTTTGAAAGTGGCAGAATGGGCAGTTCTCAGTAGTCACTAACAGTTGATTAAATTTGGAAAGTTTCCAATAAATCACAGGTGTAAGTAGTTGAAGGGTGGAAATTTGAGAGGGAATGGTCAGGTTAACTCACAAAATTTTGTCTGACGCGAGGTCCGAGAACCACATTCTCATTTAAGTACTGGAGTGAATGGTACAAATGTAAGCAAAAAGCTTTCAGGAATGAAAAATCCTAGTAACTCGGGACGCACACACACAGCAGATTCTTTCACGAACTAGAAAAATTGACTAAATAGTGGGGTCTTATGGCGCGCTTTGTCGTGCTTTGTCCTTCTCTAATGTGCCAATTACGGCTATTAGTGCGTCTGTCATCAGAGTGTTCGCCTTCGCCGAGTGTGTCACCGCCGGCGGCTCTCGCTCGGTAGCCAGATTTCCATGTTTGTTTATCGTGGGGTGCTGTGAGGCCATTGTTATTCTCTCGCCCGCCGGCTGTGCTAGAGAGTGTGCGTTTTCGATGATTGGCGGTTATGTAAACGTGTTCAACATACGGCAAGTGTGTTTGTCGAATTGGCTTACCAGACTGGCCCGCTGGTAAGCTGTTGGTCTCTGCATGTTGGCCTAGCCGTTGTGCCACCACTCACTTACTCTATCTGACAATCTCACCTGCAAAACACCTGCTCGTAGATCAGCTGATCTTCAAGCAGGATGTTTTGCGGTCCGCCAGCTGACTAGATCATAAGTAGTATTTTATCTTCTTCCAGTTGCTTGAGACAGTTTGCGAAATTGTTTTCTGCCACTTCGTAGCTTTATCTTTGATTGCTCTGCATTGGCTCATAAATCTGAGGTGTTCCGAACGGCGGGAATTCGTTTTTTCTGAGTTTAACTTTTGTTGCCACCTCCCCATGTGTTGTGTTTTTAATAGTCTTAATAAAATAATCGTGTCACAAAATATGTTGAGCTACTCTCAGGTCCTTTCCTTATCTTTGGATGCATTCCCACTCATAGAGTGTAAAGTGGTCAGCGTTAAGCGCCACCACAATCGTTTTCTGTTTAGAATTATAGGCGCATGGTGAATGCGAACCTGCCCGTCTCGAAGGGATGGATTGTTCGGTAAGCACGGGCGACGATCGATCTCTCAACCTTGCGGGTGTTAGTAGCGTCTCTTGCCGCTCTTGCACATGCACTCTGTCCCGACTTTTAGTTACACTTATTGGTTTAAATCTCAAAATACGTTCCGGCTGGGAGTGGTGCATGCAGTTGGGGACTTGATGAGTTCCAGTTAATTATGAAATTATAGGCTTGTTCCTAAGCCCTCCTGATGGTCGTTTTGGTTGTGGACAAGGACTTATCTCCCATCTCCGATTTTTTTCAAATTTCGAAACGGCATGAACGAAGAGCCGTTGCTTTTGTTATCTATTTTGCCATAATTGCTGATGCTCCAATTCGAGGTTGCAGCAACGAAAATGAAAACGCCCTCCTAATTACAGAATCTCTCTGGACGCTAGTGATCACATCGGTGTGGCCATAGAGAGATACTGGTTCTCGTTGTTCGTATTTTGTTGTTGTATAATACATGGCGCAATCTCTCCGTTCGATAATGCTTTCTAAGTAGTGTCGCTTCTCTGTCAAAGGCCGTGCCAAGCCTTTGCACATTTCTTTTGGTTTGATGTCGTCTATACCTTTCCCCATTTTCGGCGTGACTCCGTCTTCATTTTTCCCTGACTTTCGCTCTTGTCCTTTGTTCTAACATTAACAATTTCTCATTGAAGTTTCGTTACATTTATTGCGACAGGTGTGCAGTCGTAGGTTGAAATTGCTGTACTTCATGGACTGCACTTCTAATGGGTTTCGTAATTTTAGTAGTTACGAGACTTCTCGATGTGAAAAGTGTGAGTAGAGTTCGCTTTTCCTCCCACTTGCTCTTCGAGTGTATCTCAGGTGTCTGTTAAGTTGGCCACGGGGTAGCATCATATCGTGTGGTTCTCATATTCGTTGCTAGAGGATTGAAGAAGATCCGTTCGTAGCAAAAATCTAAGGCATTGGAGCCTGCATATCTTCTGATAGAAAATTGTTTTCTACAGTCCACTATTATTTATTTTCATAGAGGATCAGAGTTATAGCGTGGGATCACGTGAACTTCATCACAACACCTGGCGTCAGCTGAGAGGTAAAACAGTGTGACCGTGGTCATTATTCGATTCGCTGGTGATTTTCGCATTGCAATATCTGCCTTCTTGGCGACCGTCATCGTTTTCCATTCATCCGAACGTCTTTTGCTGCTTCGATTCGTCTGAAGATCACTACACCCGTAATAGGTGCGGGGTAGTGCTGAACAGGTTATCCTAGTCAGCGTGTTCCCTTTTAAAACAGCTGTTTCGAAAAAAAAATCATGGCATCGCTAATTTAAAAGCCCTATTCCATCGTTATTGTGTTGAAATACGTTATTGATTGAGGGAATAACGAATTGCTTCTCTTTTCGTGATATATTGCGGATAGTCAGAATAGCACAGCTGACATTTTTCTATGTGAAATTCTCGAAGTATCTATTGCTGCTTTCTGATTGATACCGACCGATTCGTCTCTGATTTCCCGACAACATCTGCTCCTAACCTCTATTTCTCATCAGTCACTGCTATCACAACCAACCATCGAAGTGTTTTTGGGTTGCTGGGGAGGTCTTGGTCGTCAGATTCTGGATGCCGTTCTTGAATGTCCTGCAGAAAATATTGTCAGGGCCTAGTACTTGAAGCAAAATTCGGTTGTCAAATTTTCCTTCACGTAAGAAGAAACTGTCTCATTTTCAGTTCAGTTCCTTCTGTGTTGTTATTTGTTCAGGCGTAAGATTATCGTAAGATATTATCGATTATTTTATGGATTCGGTCCAACAGTGATATGATAATCAGAACAGCAGGGCAGTGGATTTATATTTGAAATACCTAAACAACAAACCGTATCTCTGCTGTAAGACTCGTTTCAGGAACTGTGTTTTTCGAGCATTTGCGTTCCTTATTCGCTCTGCGCCCTCTCAGTATTATTATCAGTGCAGCCTCCATGTCAAGAATTGTTTTGTTTCTTATCGCTCACTTTTTGAGTCTTGTCTGCCTCATGTCTTCGGTCGCAAAAATCTGTACCTCAACTCTTCTAGGGAAGAAAACACTTTGCTAGGCAAGAGACGAAAATTCTTGAATATTTCTCAAATCGTCATGATTTTCTTGATTTTCTTGTGCAATTGAAAAACGGGCAAGTACACGACCAACAGATTCATGGACATATCTGAAATAAACCCGGAATGGTGCACCGTGATTTTCAGAGGGTCTTGAGGTACATTTGGGGCCGTACTACTTCGATGTCTCTGAATCTTTGCGTTACATCCCGTATCAAACCTGAACAAGTCCTGAAACCCCGTGTTGGCGAGTTACCATTGTCGCAGTTCGGGGTATATGTCAGGGTTTATTGAGGGTATTGCGGTCGTAAATCCGGGCTCTGAATAATGTTGCTATCTCACTATTGGATGAATACTTTAGAGTGCTGATAGCACTTTCGGAACTTTAAGTTGTTGTTTGAAATGTGTAATTCTTACCGTCTACTTTTCTGTTTATCTTCTTCTTTATCGAACATACCCCAAAGTAGCTCTTGTAATTAGTCGATCAGCTTCTGCCTCATCCCATCCGAATCTCTCAATATTGAACTATTTGAAATTGATTGCTGCTCGTTTGTATTCATCGGCGTGTGCTGCTGTGCAAATATAAAGCGTTTATCTCTGGCGGGACAATGACTGGAAAAGAATAACGTGTCTATCCATTTTAGGCGTATGACGGCTGGGGAAGACGTCGCGCTGTCGGCGCCGTCGTTACGGGACCTGTCGGCTGGAGTTCTATGCACTAAGACTCAACTACAGGTTCGTATTTCTATATTATTCAAGCGCGTGATAGAGTGATAAGAGGAGCTACCCACACCATCACGGTCGAGCGATCAATCATCGGCCGGACTTATGAAGCATTCCATCCCTCCGAAGTCGGGTAAATTGGTTCCAGACTTGTCTGGGATGGTAAAGACACTGACTTGGTGTAACGGCTGGTCTCCGCAAGTCATTGTGTAGGCCAAATACGCATTCAGTGTGGCTCTACGATTCTAAATGGATGGATAAATGCGGTATAGCATCCTTAGGAACTGATAAAGGCCGACTGACTTTTACTCTTACTTTTTACTTTATTCGAGTGAGGTAAACCTACCATTGCCGTCTGTCTCTGCGCGCGGTGACCAGTCTGCTGCTGCTGATAATTGTTTGTCCGAGTGAATTTTGAAATAGAAGTCGTAAAAAAGTGGTATCGAAAGTTCTAGAACCTGATCATGTTGTGCTAGCTGTGTAGTGATATTGTGGATTCACCGATATTTTCGAAGTTAAAATAATGTTAGAACAAAATATTTTTGATGAAGTTTTGCTTTCGAAAAAGATGCGGAGATTGTTCGTCTCTGTGGAATTAACCGCTATAGTACCTGAATCTGTCGCTATAGTACCTGAATCTGTCACATGAATTTTTATATTTTTATTTAGTATCTTTTCAGGATGTTGTCTTTAAAATGCACCTCCCGCTACCCATCAGCCACTCTCTGTTCGACAAGAAAAAGGAGGAATGGCAACGTTCTGTACGTTTTATGTTTATTATGTTTTCATTTTTAAATTGATGCTCAAGCTGGAGGCGGTAGAAAGGATGAGAGTTTGTTCCATCCAGCCTGACCATATAATAGGGTGATGGCGGAAATAGAGAAGATTTTTAATGAGTAGGATTCAGGTACGGTAATAGGGGGTATTACTTGGTCCTGTGATCAATTCACTTGCATGGGGAATGTGATCCCTTGTATCGGTTTTCTTAATCGAAGGATTTTGGTATTCAATGGAGATATTGATTAAAGAGCAAGGAACTGTTAGATGGAAGAAGTGAGACCTAACTGTAAATGAAGGCAATTTCAAGTAGGTGGAGTAATTGGTTACGCATCAGTTTGGGGAGATTATTCAGATAGGAAACCCTTCGGTAAAGGCTTGAGGCGGGGTATCCATCAAACAGTGTGGAAACTGGCTGAAGGAATGGTACAGTAGGGTGACGTAAGGTCGACAGCTTGGAGCTATGATGGGTCAGAAATAGTCGATAAGGCAAATAAATGGGACTAATGTAGCGTCTTAAACATTCCATTCCATTTCTTAACATTCAATTCCATTCCTTACTTATTTTGCCGATCAGGGAGACGGGGAAGTGGACGAGAGAGGGAAAAGTGGATGTTGGGCAAAAGCATCGTTATCCGTATAAAATATTTAGGAATATGGATAGTTTGATTAATGAGAAATGAGAAAAATGATGAAACTCAAAAAAGAGATGGAGCCTCGTTTAGAAAGAGCCAATGGCAGCTGAAGCGTTGCGAGCGTGGTGCGACTCATCGCGCTTACCATTGGCTCACCTCGATCTTACTGGAGCTGATCTGACAGATTCGTTACTAGCTGATCTACTCGAGGCTCATCAGAACGGAATCACTCAGCTCGATCTTACTAATGTCAAGGTGGGTACGAACTTCTTGACTTTAATTTCGTCTCTCCCAAAAATAGTATGTTATTTAACTTAACCTGGATCAGTCAGGATCTTGTTTCTGCAGAATTCAGATAGTTCTTTAGTTCATGACTTGCTATCAGGGCGAAGAGATGATTTTGTTATCGCTCATCGTACAATATTTTAGGGCATATCGGATGAAACCAACACACTCCTGGACCAAAGAAATGTGAAGTTTCCTAATTTACGATCACTTAAAATGACATCCATGGAACTACTAAGCCGACCACCGCCGAGAAGGTGTGACTTCGAAAGTATTTATATTTCGAATGCAGCTTCTGAAAATATTTTATTGCAGGAAAAACGGTGTTGCTAGTATGGATACACGCAACATTCCAGTGCTAGGAGAAGAGGACCTGGAAGATGCCGGTGGTCTGGATCAGATGAGAGAGAATCGAGGAGGCCCTTCACACTCTACACACTCAAATCAGCAACCGATTTTCGAGGGGTTGGTTCAATTTTCCTCTAAAAGTCGGGACCCTCTCTTACAGGTCTTTTTTTGAATCTATTTACAATTGTTTAGGTGCTCGTCCTCGTTCATTGGTGGCATAGGTATTTCATCAATAGCGGAATCAGTCATCGAAGAGAAAATCGTTGAGGAGGAAGAACGTGAACCGCCAGTGTTCACGTCTCGTTGTCCCGGTGTTACAGCGCTCGCTTTGCCAAAGGTTGGTGTTTTTTCATCTTTTTCATCGTTGTGTTTGTGTCAAGGAAATTCCGCAACATTTGTTGTCAGGTGCGAAGATTCCCCGAGGATGAAGAAAATTCACCGAACGATTTGTTGCGCCGTGTTTTCGAGCCGTTGAAAGACTTGAGGATTCTCGATCTTTCCTATTGGAACCGGGTAAGGAGTATTATCTGTTCTCTACAACGTTGATCAGTGGGTACGCGTGGTAAGAGGCGCTACTGAGTCCCGCACGGTCCAGCGATCAATCCTCGGCGGGACTAACGGCTCGTTTAGACGCCGCGCGGAGAAAATGCAAAATTGAAGCGCAATCAATAATTAACGCCCTTGATCGAGTTTGCTCCTTTGCATTAGTGGCGCAGTCCGGTGGCGCCTCATATAGGCAAACTTACTGGTCGCTCGGGTTTTTTAGAAGGCTGCTATTCCTTATTAAAGGACATTTTGACAAAATTCACTTTTTTCGTTTAATTTCTTTCCTATGTGATTATATGCCTATTTTTTTTGCTTAGACGCGGCGCAACCGGACTGCGCCACTAACGCAAAGGAGCAAATTCGATCAATGACGTCATTTATTGATTGCGCTTCGATTTTGCATTTTCGACGCGCGTCATCTGAACGAGCCCTCAGGGAACTGATCAACGCTGACTGACTTTTACTTTTACCTTTACCATTACCATTCTTCAATTTTTTCTTGTATCTTCGATGTTCTAGATGGAGGACCTTCGATGTGTGCACCCCCTGCAGCTGACAACATTGATTCTGTTCGATGTGCCCGATCTGTATCGTACCATCGATAGCATTATTACCTTAACGGAACTCAGGTAAGTATTAGATTTCTACTTATTTTCCTATCTCATTTTTTGCTTTCTCATCTTTTTTGTTGCACTTTTTGCATGAGCTTAGAAGAAGGACTTTCAGATTCCTTGACCTCTCGCAATCGTCACGAGACACGGGCCTTTATCCACGACCGGTGACCGCGCTTCACAAACTGGTAACAAACCTGAAACAACTCACGTGTCTAGACATCTCGTCAACAAATCTGGCTGCTCAACCCAGCCCCAAAGACTGGCCTGTTAGACCCGACATGCAGTAAGTGCCATGTATATTCTATTATTTTTGAAGTATCAATATCTTTATTGGCAAAGTGCTCTATAGTGGGCCTCAAGTTGGTTATTCCATACACCTTCGTTGGTTTTATGTAGAGCAGATTGTTTCCGCTCAATATATAGCAGTTGAGCGCACTTAAATGTGATAATTCAGTTCCTTAATCATTAATGTGTGCCAGGATATAAATAAAGGAATAAACAGAGCGCCGGGTGCGCGTGGGGCAGCGGTAGAAGGCGCTACTGACACCCGCACGGTCGAGCGATCGATCTTGACCGGGTTAACGAAGCCATCCATCCCTCTAGGGTCGGGTAAATTAGTACCAGAGCTGCCTGGAAAGGTAAAGACGCTGACATTATATAGCGGCTGGTCCACACAAGTCAGTCAATGAGAAATAGGTGCTATATACGCAGCCTGTTGCTAAGCGTATGATTATTACCAGAACTAGCCCCGAATGTTCAAATATATGCAAAAGAAGCTTAAGCGAATTTTCCCGAGGTCAAAGATCAGGTCTAGGTTTTTCTCTAATGGAGTCATTCCCACGCTTGCACACTTTATTGCCGAGGACTGTCTCAGGGGCGTACTCCTCAAGTTTTCTGTTTTTAGCTGTTTCTTGACAAAATTTTAATGCATTATTTTCTTGCTATGCTGTTTTATGGGGTTTTCAACAGTTGAAGTCTAAGTTACGTGTGAGCTTGCAAGATTTTATCTCAGTTGTATTTACTGGCTGTTTTCGTGTTTTTTTTTGTGCATCCCACGTCCCGAAATAAAAAATAAATAAGTATACCAGCTGTTTGTTAAACCTCAAGATTTTTACAGCGCTTTGATACTATTCTTAAAGTTCTTTTCCGTTAAATATTGACGTTGGATTTGGAGTTATTAAAAACCAGTTGTTTGCCGACAGATTGGTCACCTCTTCATTGAGCTATATCACTACAATCGGACTCTCGATAGAGTGTTTTACTTCGCAAAGGTGCTCCATTTGATTAAACCATAATATTTCAGCCAAGGTAATGTTCGATCCGACATCGTTGGGCTGAGATTCCTCAGCAAACCATTGGATTTCATCGGCCTGTTCAACTGTGAGAACGCTAGTCATTTCGGTGAGATTCCGGCAAAACACATCTCAGGTGACGCCAATGAGGACCAGGTGAGTAATTATCATTTTAATCATTTTCTGTATATATCTTTATACTTATCGTTTGTCTTGAAGATGTCGCTTGTTCCCAATCCATTAATCAGCGAACTGTGTTTAGGTGATCATGGCTCTGCAAATGTACAAAGATCGTGCTGGTTTGTTGCAGTCCGTGCTCAATGAGAGTTATCAGTTGTATCGTTTCGGAAACAGCAATCCTTTGGTGGGTAGAGATCTTAACAGCATTCAATTCCCATTCTTTTTTCTTTTCTTTCCTCTTCGTCTTTTCCATGATATCTCCGTTAAAGGTCCGTCACACGGAGGCTCTTCATTTGGTGTTGAACGCGATGCAGAATCACCTCGAAGACAGCACTCTACAGATAGCCGGTTCCGCCAGTCTGTTCTACATCATTCGCAAAGTGGCGATGAATAGGGACACGAAGAAGCGTGTAGTTAGCGCACTACTGAGTGGTTAGTCCAGTGATGCTCTGTTTTTAAATCGTTCTGATGATAAATACTCGCTTTTATTTTTATGATGTTTTATGCGTTTGTACGAATTCTATGTGAACTGAGCAAGTCCCAGATTCGTGATTGCTACACCCGACATATGCACCAAATGACGCGCAAACCGTAGTTCCTTAAGGGTTCGTTTAGACGTCACGCGGCGAAAACGCAAAATCGAAGCGCAACCAATAATTAACTTCATTGATCGATTTCGCTCCTTTGCATTAGTGGCGCGGTCCGGTGGCGCCTCATGTAGGCTAACTTACTGCTCGTTCGGGTTTTTTAGAAGCTGCTATTCCCTATTAAAGGACATATCGACGAAATTCACTTTTTTTCCGTTTAATTTCTTTCCTATGTGATTATATGCCTATTTTTTTGCTTGGACGCGGCGCCACCGGACTGCGCCACTAACGCAAAGGAGCAAATTCGATCAATCACGTTAATTATTGATTACACCTCAATTTTGCATTTTCGCCGCGCCACATCTAAGCAAGCAGTTACAATCTCTCTTTTGGGTTTATTCGGGGTTTGTTTGGAGTTTATACGATGTTTGAATCCAGGTTTTTAATTTGAATGGTGGGTGAAATAATAAAAAGTCTCCGAGGCCCCCAAACCAAAATTTTATGGACTATTTTCTTTTCACAATGATTGAGATATCCTTTTTCTCATTTTCCTTCCTTGTTTGCTCCTACGTGATATTTGATAACTTTGTAAGCTCGGGCTTTTCTACCTTATTCATTTTTTTGACTTTTCTCCTACCATTTACCATCCAAATCAGAATAAATCATAGCGCTAAAATAGCCATCCTTTACTTCACTATGTTTTCAAATAATTTAGCTTGGCTTTGCAGGAATGGAGACCCACATGGAAGAGCAGGTGATGGTCAGGAATTGCTGTCTCTCGCTGTGCCAGTTTGAGATTCCGCAAGAGATTCTCTTCGATTATAGGTACGCCTTCTACCGATTTTCGTTTTTATGTTTTTCATGCTTTATTTCATGTTTTTAAGATGTTTTACGATGTTCTGCTCTAGTCAGACATTGTTTTGTGCAACTATTGATATTCTAGTCGGCTTGCGATTCTGTTGGTAACCGTCTTACAACACCACAACGCAGACAACTTGACTCAAAGGATCGTCGTGTTTCTGTTGAATTCGATGGCATGTCACGTAGAAGGTGATCAGAAGGTGCAAGTCGGCAGTTTCGGAGCCATCGAGGTAACTGTTCCTATTTGGTGATTGAGTTTATTGTTTCACCGCAGCGATCTTTCAGATGATTCTCGATCAAATCCGTCGTAAATTGGCGACAAACATGTGCGACGATGTGATGGAGGTTGGATGGAGCTTCTTGTGGAATATTACAGGTTTTTTGTGGATTTTCTACATTTTAAAATTTGCTTAGATATTTTTACTCTTCTTCACCTGCCCATATTCAGATGAAACACCTGTGAACTGTGAACGCTTTCTGAAAGCGGATGGTTTGTTGCTGTTCCACAAGTGCTTTGACGCGTTCCGAAATGAAAGGTAGTCGATCTTGACATAGTTGTTTTTTCCTTGGTTGAGTTTTACTTTTTTCGTTGAATTTTTATTGTTTTATGAATTATGACAGTTGCATGGTGATGTATGGGCTAAGTTTTCTTGTCATTGATTGATTATTTATTAAGAGAATTGGTACGTAATATGATGGGATTGATTGGAAACATTGCTGAAGTTGATGGCCTTCGATCGCAGCTCATGAACGACGACTACGTAAAAATTTTCTCGTAGGTTTTCTGTTCTCTTTTTTTTTTATTTTTTCACCATTTTCCTTTAAGATAGCTTCGTCTTTTTTGAAATTTAGTGCTGCTTCAGCTCAGCATAGGATATTTTTAAATTGCAGGGCTCTTCTGGATTTGGTTGAAGACTCAATCGAGATCAGCTACAATAGTGCCGGCGTTCTGGCGCACATGGTCAGTGACGGTGAAGAGGCGTGGAGCGGGCTGACTGTGCAACGAGAACAAGTGATGGCTAGCGTTGTTAAGGTGGGCTGGAATTGGATTTTGTTTTAATTTTAGTATATTTTTTATGTTACATTTACTTCCTGCTTCATTCTTCTATTATCTGTTCGTTTATTGCTTCACCTGCTTACTTATTTGTTCTTTTCTTACGGGTAAATTGTTCGGATAAATTGGTACCGGATACGCCTGGCGTACCCATAGGAGATTGATAAACTTCAATCGCTCCCCCTGCTTTACTTTTCGTGTTTTTTCCATATTTTTCTAGTTGAAAGTGAGCCGTTAATCATAATATCACTGAGAAGTATTCAAGTAGGGCGCACTAACAGATATCTCCTCCTGTTCTTGGGAGGTGATTGATTTTCCCAAAGAGATGTGCGGATTCTCCATAATGATTCGAAAGGAGACGTGGGTTCTGTAATAAAACGTCATATGAAGAGCCGCACTTTTTCATCTTCTTATCGCGTGATTGAAATTGATTATTGAAGTTCGTTTTCATCGATTTGATGGTGAAGGTAAAGGTCTCGGCGTTGATCTTTCTCCTAAGGACACGCCTCCGCATCCGTGTTCAATTTAGAATCGTAGAGGCATAGTAAATGTGTATTTGACCCAGACAAGTCCGGTACTAACTTACCCGACCCCGGGGGATGGCAGGTTTCTCAGTCCGGGATCGATCGACCGACCGTGCGGTTGTCAGCAGCGCCTCTTACCACTGCACCATTGGTTTGATGATTTGTATAAGATCGAAATTTCCAGGCTACGGAAACATGGCGTCTCGACACGAGACGGTTCATCAACTACCGCTCATTCCGGCCGATTCTCCGCCTGCTGCCACTGTGGCATGCGTACGCTAGTCAGCACTGGGCTGTGTGGGCATTGGCCAACCTCACCACCACCGATGGAGCCAAGTAAGCCGGATTTTGACCGCATGTATCACTACTTTTTGAAGCTTTTTGAACTTTTTTATGGTGATTTTTTAGTACTTTTGACCTTTTTTATGATAAATTCCAACTTATCATTCAGTCACGGTTTTGATATTAGCGATTGCGTTTTTCTTATATTTTTTAAAACTCGTTCGATGATGCTTCCTTTTTGTCTTAATCGCTGGAGCGTGCGATTTGGTAAGAAATCACGTAGTGTTGTAAAATCGAAATTCAAAAGTAATTAAATAGTAGTCACTTTCATAGTGATGATTTTCGTTTGTAATGGAGGCTGAGCCCAAAAGTAGTTGGCCTTCAACTTGCCCCTTTTCGACTACTGGCCTTGAAATTTCCGTTATCATATAAAACGACAAATAGAATAGTTAGCGTCGATAACATTTAAAGAAGGCGTCGCTATAGCTTTGTTTTGCAAACTCAATGAAATGAGAAGAGCAGGGAAGGGAGAGTGCTGATGGAAGCTTTCGCATCACTTTTCATTTTTGAAGCGTGGTCGGCTCCCTTGAATCGCTGCCTTGGCGAAAAAAAAACGCCTCTGCAAGTTTTTCGAAACCAATGATATCGTATAAGTGAAAGTGTCAAATGGTGTCAGCTTGTTTTTTTTTTCGTCACAACGCGTTAGCCTCAAAACTTTATTTTCGGTTTCTTTTTTTTTGAAATTAGTCCTTTTTGAAATTATAATTAGATGTGGTGATGAAAATGAACGGTTCGAGACTGGTGCGAATTTCCTGCTGGTTTTTCGATTCTTCGTCTTGCATTTACCTCCTGCGCTTTGAGCATCACATTAACATGTTGACGTCAGCGCCTTTTTCGCGTGTCTGGCGCGTGGGACCAACCGATTTTCCAGCGCGCCGAGGCTGTGGCATGATGCCGGCATACGGCGAATTTTTTTCAAAATGGAAGTGAATAGTAAATCTCGAAGACTACATATACAGTCCTGTAATATCGGGGATTGTGACTATTTCTTTTTTTGCAATGAAAATAAAAAAACAACAGCTGGAAGCTTCTAGAATTTACTTTTTCCCTATCTAGGTTAAAAGGAAATTGTTATTTGTTTATCGTTTATTATTTGTTTATTCTAATAATCAATATTTGTTTGTATTTATGTGTTTGTTTCAGTAACCAGTATTTGTTTGCATTTATTTGTTTCTTTCAATAACCAGTGTTTGTTTTTACCTGTAAAGAAAACTAGTGCACAATCAAAAATTCCAGTAAATCAGAAGCTAAGAATCATTTTGATGGAACACGCTTCCTATAACAATATGCAAAGGTCTGCTAAAATGTGGCACTAAACATCCCCCGAAATTCTGAAATGTATCGAGAAAAATACGATACAAGACTGTGGCACGGCATTGCGCCACACGGTCCCACGCGGCCGCTTGAGCGTGGCGCGGAACGCCACACTGCCGTCAATGGCGTGAACAATTTCAGATACTGCGCCTATGTCACCGACGAAGGAGGTATTCCACTGCTACAAGAACTGGTGAGCGATCCACGCACTACAGACTCGGTTCGTCACCTAGCGAAGATGGTGCTTGACAATATTGATAATTGGTGAGTTTTTCTGAACTTTCTTTTTTTCTCTATTTTTCTATTTTCTATTGTTTCTATTTATCCTTTTAAAATTGGGGAAGTTATACTGTGCTTCACTCGAAACTTTTTTTGTTTTTTTGTCCCCCGAAAAATCGCCGAAAACCTGCGTCAGCGAGCGAAAAGCGGAAGTTTTTGATCGAGACCTGCGGACAGAGAATTGTTCGATAGTTGCTTGCTCTACATAGTTTAGCTAGTTGTTTGTTGTCGAATCTCGTGCATGTATAAAGATCAGGACAGGAAAACTTGCCTCACCCAGTACCCTTTAAGGTGTATTCGATGGTCTAGAGAAGTCGTTCTCGGGACAGATTAACAGTTCGTCGCGCGTACCCTGAAGTGACAATTATTTAATAATTATCGACCTAATGCCTTGGAATATGACTAGGTGATGAGTTGCAGGATGGGAAGCCTTGTTTACCCGAGTGATGAGGCTCAGGCCGATTAGAGCATTCTCGCAAAGATATACCCATTGTATTCGGAAGAAGATGTCTCTTTTGTTCCTAGTCCTTCGGCCAGTTTTTTTTTTGCCACCAACGATCTGTGTGAGGTTTAATTATCACGGTTCGTGGGCACCTTTCTTGCCCCGTTTCATTTGAGTTTTCAACTCAAGTCTATTATTTTGCATTGTTTTATTTTATTTTATGATAAGTGGTGCTCTCAAAGTACGTGATTTTCAGGCGAACTCTCTCGGAAAGAGAGCGATCCGGTGACGAGCTGATGTCGGAAAGCGTGGAATTGATGGACACCTCATGAGCCGCGTCTATTTACGATTAGAAGGAAGCCGTGCTTCTCCAATATCATATTCTATGCACATACTTTATCGTCTATCTAGTTGACTTCTGTGTTACAAGTGTGACCTTTGCAATTTCCGTCGGTTTAATTCTCTCCTCTCGTCCAGCAATTTGGTAACATTTACCCTCTTCGTATGTCAGTCGCACCTGTATGGCTGTCGCCATACTTTTAGCCGGCTCAAAATCGTGTGGAATTCGCTTTACACGACTTTTCTTAATATGGACGTTCAACTTCGCTACGTCCTGATTTCTTTTATGAAACAGAGGACGAGCGCGATATATTACCATAGAGACCTATTTGTATGCTTTTCTCCTTCTACTATTATGGTGTAAAATCGGGTCAGTGAATAATCACCTATGATTCCATTTCTTCACGTAAACTTATGTTCTTCTTCATCGATCGATCAATGACCCTTTGAGGACGTGATCCTGTTTCCCCACGATCGATTATATCGGCTAAATGGTGTTGTATAAGCAAAATCATCTGCTCTATCAGCTGTTTTTCATGTCTGTCATCATATTTTGTCATAGAGGTTCTCCATATTATTTGGTTTGTATGTACAGGTCTTACCCGTTATTATTATTATTCGCTACCTTCTTCTTCTCTTCATCTCTCGTTCATTCTGTTCATCCTATCTTTACAAATATCATCACAAGTAAAGGCAGATTTCTCTCTTCACTGTGGGCTGTGATTATCTGTGCTCCTATTATATCCCAGTGGGCCCCAGTGTGTGTATGTGTGTGTGTGTCTTTCCCTATCTCTATTGGTTTTCTAAAGGGCCTCTAGGCCTCCTACTTCGAGGAAAAAAACTTCTCTAAAGAGTTCTATTAGTTGCTTATCTGAAGACCGTCCTTTCAACAAAATAAATGGTCCGTTTCTCTTTCGATCAGCATGCAGCTCTAGTCTAACCGAATGTGCCCCTATCGCTTACCCACCCATTAATTTAATGTTGACCTCCCGATATTGATCCGCTGCTGATCCACCCTGGGTGGAAGACGCAGAATCGATTCACCCTTCTGTGTTCGCTGCTGTTCTGTTTCCTTTTTGGCCACCTGTAAATATTCCTATTGCTGTTCGTTCTGTTTTTCATCTTGTTTTCTTATATTTACCGAAGAAATATAGTCTATATTGTACAGTATGCCTGTGTCGGGCCACATCTGTTGTGTCTATCTCGCTCTCTCTCTGCTCCCTGTTGCTCTTCCTCCTTTTCCTGCTCGATTTGTATGTCTAGTTCGGATCTACCTGGGTGGTTTGTATGAGGCTTATTGTAATAGATATGTGAGTGCGTGTGAGTGCATGTGTGTATATCAATCATCTGTATTAATCACGTTCTATTAACCACTTCTATTTCTTCTTCGTCATCAACAATTTTCACTCCATATTTGTCTTCTATGCTCCTTTCGAGGATTATGTCGCCCATGATAAAAGTTCAGTTGCGATTCTGTTTGTCTTGTTTTTTTTTTGGAATTTAAACGGGCTATGAACCATGGGAAACCACAGATTCACAGAGGTTCATTTCTTTAGGCGATTGGGTGACTCTTAGGCCTTTGTTATACCAATGCTCACCCCCAGCGTCTGCCAGCGCAACTCGTCCCATTCAGTATCAGACACCGTGGGGCCGGACACGTTTGTACGAGTTATCACGTAGACGCTGGCGTGGTGACGCTCACTGGCTGTTATGCAGACGCTCGCGAACCTTCCACGCTCTAGTCGCTGCGCGTTGCACTACGATTGACCCTTTCGCTGGGGGTCGGTCGATCACCTCGCGCATTGCTCTGTATACTTCGGCCGCGTGCGTGCGTCGCGTGCTCAGCGTCTGAGGTTAGCGGCTGGGCGCTCACCGCTCGCAAGCAGCTGACGCTCACCACGAGCGTTGGTATAACAAAGGCCTTAGAGGGTTCAAATGTAAAAGAAAAGTAATCGGCGTTGATGACTGAGGACGCGCCGCGCATTCGTCTTCCACTCGGTATCGCAGATGCAAGGTGCATGCGCATGTTGTCTATACGACGATAGCAACTTCACCTTCCCAAACAAATAAAATAAAAAGAAAATTTCCCAAATAGAAAGGGCTCAATTCGTCCCACCACTTAGACGAGCAAATAAAGGTAGGGAGACGGGGACTCATCAGTAAGTAGGGAGACTCTTAAAAGAAAATGTAAAAAATAATAAAGTGAAACTAACCTCCATATCGGATAAAAAATCCACAATAACCATGAATAGAATTAAAAAATCTGTAACCAGATCCCAAACTTGGGTATTTAATTAAAGTTTGGTACTAATTTACCCGACACCGATCAAGGAGGGCTTGGTCTGGATGAGGATCAGTGCCTGGACCGTGCGGATGCTAGTTCCGACTCTTACCACTACACCACAAACGCAAACGTGAAATTTTATGGTATGGTAGAGTTAAGCCGTCAAGTCAAGATTGGTTTACAGGTTTATCACGGCTAACCTTTCAGCGAATTTGCATTCGTCGCAGCCTGATATTTCAAACCATGTCAATTTCATTGCGGAAAATGAATTTTCGCGAGTTCATTTGGCATGTCATAGTGGACCGACCATAAAATTGCTATCAGACATTTCTCGTGAATTCAATTGTTCGATGTAGGTGTTGAAATGAAGTGGAGAGGCACTTGAGTGAGTAAAGCTGCTAGTTTTCTTGTGATCCTGAACCCATGTTTGTCGACAAAACCAGCGACTTCGGTAAAAGCGAGTTTGCCAAACCTCAGTTATCTACGGGGGACATATCGTGGCTTTTGATTCATGAATTGCCCGAATGGCAATAAACAGCTGAGCAGTGGTATTTACTTCTATTAGGTTTGCGATAACCACCTGACAGTAGTGTATATGATAGTGCTGTGCTGAAAGTTACCCAGAATTTACCTCGCGTCGTAGAGTGAATCGGTTAGCTGTCGGTTTGCTCGTGATGAATCCGGGTGATGATTTCGTTCGCTGGAGGTGCAATTGAACTTAAAAGGAGTGTTCTAAGTAACAGTGTCATGGTGAAATCACTAGCTTTGGCCTAGGCAACAGAAGGAAATTTTAGAGCCTCATCTCGGTCTAGAATAGATTGTCTTTACCAGGAAATGAGTGAGCTTCTCGAATATGGGCCAATATTCATCAATAGTAGACCCCGATAAACCCCGAGATATACCCTGTACGGGGCGCAAACCGAGATTCGTGAATGCGCGCCGTGGTTTAATCGTGGTTTATCGCGGGTCTATCACACCTCGCGATGAGGCAGGATTCATGATGATATCGAGCGGGTTTATCGCCGACGGGGTTTCGCAGACCGCTCGTACGTTCGTGAATCTGGGCCATGATCTCTTAACCAGACCTACGAGAATCACCACGTATCGCATGGAACAAGGCGCATTGCAATATATAATAATTGATTTTCGATGAGCGCTTGGAGTGGTTCAGAAATTGCAAAAAACAACTTTTACCCCAAGTTGATGTTTTCGATGTTTCCACTGCTTCAGGGACGCTACGGTACGCTTATGCACGGTTCATCCTAACGCTTGGCGTTTTATTGAGATGAAAACTGTCCAAAAAGGTAGTTTTCACCAACTTGCGTGTTCAGCCGTGTCTTCTTGTTGGTGTTCCTATCTTTTCTGAACAACGTTTCCGATGCCCTGATTCCAAATATCGTCCTCAAGATTTCCCCTTTGAATCAGAAGTTCAAATATCACAGTCCTTGCTTTCCGTCGAACCGAATTTCCTTTCCATACGTTCGAAATAAGCATTTATGGTGAGAACGATTAAAATAAGAAAGTATGAGATGTATCAATCGTTTCTGGACGCAGTCGAAATCGTGAATTTCTCGTTTCTCCACCAATTTATTCCACGCAGTGTTGAGATTCATGAAGGGACACTTCTATGCATTTCCTTTACCAGCTGAGGCTATTTACAAAAATATGGTTTCCTGTCGTTATCATCCCTTAGTTTTCCTATTTCACCGCAAAAAAGGCCTTCATGGAATTCATTGGATGAAGCTTACTGCTCTCCTGTCGATACGGGGGACACGAATTAGATCAAGGCTAACAAAGGAATTTTGAGCTGCATATTTTTGAAGATCGATCCCTGTAAGGTAACGTCGGTGTGAAGAGCGGCTAATAGGAAACATTCTGTTGAAGGGTCCTCTTATTACTTTTTGGACATTATAAAATTGAAAGCAGAAGAATTTCGGTAATGGTCATTATCAAATATGGATTGAACGATTATTGTCGCTGTGTTAGGTTGCGGTGATTTTTGCCAGACGGCAAGCGTTGCCACGGACTGTGATCGAACTCAAGAGCTGCCATTCCAGAACTTGGACGCTTTCAAACCACAATGGACGTTTTTCAAGTCAAAATGAACGTTTTTCAAATCAAAAAGGACACCCTCAACTTTCAAATGTAAATAGCACAATTCATTTTTCATTTTTCGCTACATGCGTTTGCAACAAATATATGCAACAAGTAACATATACTAGCAATACAAATATATAGGCGACACTGATGATAAAGGTAATCCAAAATATTACCGTATTAATAATTGTAAGTACACGACAATTTGGGAATGCTCACCATGTATTTGCTCACTAGTCGCCATACCCCACTTTCCATCTATTGTGGAAATTCCGTTGATCTCCAAACTTTCTCTTTAGCTTGTCACTTCAGTTCGCACGTGATGCAGTGGTAACAGATGTTACTAACACCAGCACGGCTTGGCGATCTTTCTTCGCACAGCCTAACAGACTTAAAGACACAGATTTGGTACAATGGCTGGCCCCGCAAGTCGTTGTATAGGTCAAATACGTATTCACCACGCCTCTATGATTCTGAATGGAAGATGAATGCACGACGCGTTCTTAGAGCAGGGTGCAACGCCGACCTTACTTTATTCCGTCATTTCGAGGGGGAGGGGAAGGAGAGCGAGAGGGAAAGTCTGGCACGTTCCTCTACTCGTAGAACTCATGGTTGCTAAAGTACTACTTTTTCTGCGTAAAGGTATGTGGATCTGAACCATACTAATATTTATTTGTTTATTTATTCGAAACGCACTTAAGCGTATTATCTGTGAAAGTCTAGGGGGACATACAGATAGAAAAACACTAAGTAACACAAAACTATAAAGACAAAACTCTGGTGGCTGGTTAGAAAACCCTGGTGATTAGTTAGAAAGTATTTTATAATATACTTGGATGTTCCAGGAAAACTTGTGGAGGTTCTGAGCAATTCAAGAAAAGCAAGCGGTATTGGATAGCTAAGATTGCACCCGAAATCAGAGTGAAGATCGACGAACCGAGCTCAAACTGGATTTGACGGAGCTCATCGTTCCATAGCCACATCGGAGGTCAGTGAAATTTTCTGGTTTCACGTTTTTCTTCGATTGATCTTTTGAGTCTCTTTTTGTTTTTTTAGCTAAGTTTCTTTAGCTAAAATCGCTTGATCCAATTAGCTAAACTTTCACAATTTTGTATCCTACTCTTCGAGGTCCATTTAGTCCTGACAACAAAGTCGTTTCTGAAGTCCTCATTTCCTTTAGCTCGTGTGTTTTTCTTTGATATGCAGAACTTGTACGACCCTTGGATCCAATAAGAAATTTCTATATTTTAAATATCTGTGCTCGCCGTTTCAGTTTACTTTAATTCCGCGAAAAAGAGTCTTATAACAAAAAAAGACGTCTTAACTGATACTGAATATTTTATCAATTGTAATAACGGTGCGGGACTGATTTAGAACAATATGTATGGCAGGGTATTGTATTCAAATTTGATGTAACACTTCTACAACGCAGTCCTTGATCAAAATACAAAATGCTTCGGTCATTTCAACAATCACTCAATCTTCTTGAATTCGATTTGTTTTATTTTATTTTATTTATTGCAGACACGTATGTTTTTCCACAAGTGTAGAAGAACCCAGGCAAAAAAACAAAAATTTCAAACAAACTCCACTACTAAAGGACAAAAGAGAAAAAACAAATTAAGGAAGAGCTAAAAGGGATTACAAAACACAAAAAGAAACAAAATAAACCAAACAATACACAGGGAGATAGATGAGGGAAAACAGAAACTAGTGGAATAGTAAGAGCTAGGAATCCTAAAGAAAATAGGAGCAACAAAACGCAATACTCAGCTCTGGGAAGCATCTGGCAACCACTTGTTTACCTCCCTTTAATATCCAGAAAATTTATGTTTATTTATTCATGCATTCGTAACGTGGGCGGAAGTCGCACGCGAGAATATAAATACACTAGTACAAGAGCACCTTTCATTAAGAATAACCTGAAAAACAATGAATATCAGTTAAAATATATTAGGTGACACTTATTTAGAACTAAAAAATCTTGTCCCTATTTATTTGTTTATTCTACAACTATTCAAAGACGTGCCAACATTAATTTTGGAATTAGCTTTTTTGAATTTTCATGTCAGATATTTCGATGTCCTCTGATTGTTTGGATTACTGGAGCAATGGATTGAAGAACGAAGAAAAAACAAGATCACTATAAAAAATAGGAAAAGGAAAAGAAATAATGGAGGACTAACAATGCTTCCGGCTCTGATCACTCTTTTAAGGCTAAGCTTATATTATACGCCTTGAATTGAAAAACTACGCAAAATTAGGAGCAAACGATAGGAAGTTGACGAGTTATAATCTGACATAACATTTTCCATTTCGATAGCTAAGAGTAGCAGCCGCGATCACGAACATTGACGTCGTTTTGTCTAGCGTTCTAACATGACGTTGTGCAGAAAAGCGTAATTGTTTTTTAAACGCCAAGAAACGTGCCATTTCGCATGTTCCGGATGTTGCTGATTTTTCTATCTCTATTCTCTACTAAATTCACAAATGTGCTCCAACTTCAGCTTTCCTAGTTCCTATTCCTGCACTGTTTGTTTTCAAAGAAAAATGTTGAATGAACCAGTTGAACCTTTTTTTCTAGAACACCTATGTGTTCACCTATGTTTTTCGAGTACAAAATTTTTGTATAGCTTTTTGAGGAATAAAATTCCTTCCATAAAGCAGTAGATGATTTTCTTTGGTAAGGATTCGAGTGATGGCTTCCGAGTGTTGATTCAAGCTCCCAGTATGGATCTACCAGCGGCCTGCAGGCCGCCAAATGAACTAATGAATAGTACGAAACATGTATAAAACATTTATAATAACAAATGAAACGATGAACAAAAAGCGTGCAGCAAAAGACGGAGAGAAATCGATGAAACACGTAACTGGGGGTACGGTAACGGGCAATCGCGGCGGGACTCTAGAGATGACAAACAGATTTATTAGCAGGATAGTATCTGCTCACGATATACCTTTCTTTGATGAAGGACAAAATTCGGTAAGTCATTTTCTGCCGGTGTTACCTATAGTAAGATGTTGTTGCTGTTCTGCTGTTCAGTGTAATTTCTTCCGTCTTAGGGGTTCTCAGGTGGAAGTTTAATTGAACGGCCTACTTTGTCCCGTAATTAACACTCGAACTCGAGTATAACAGTTTCCCGACAATGTGAATAATTTCACACTTTATGCATTCCCTTACAAGAGTCAATACTCAGAGCTCTAGAAACGACGGGAAGTTTGAGAAGTGCAAAAATTTATCTAACAAGGGGTCCATCTCAGGGTGTGCCAAGCTTTCGTGATGCAACTTTTACAGGATGTAGGGTCCCTTGTAGGTACTCAAAAACCATACTTCATTTTTTTTCTCTAGGCACCTGTATGATGGGAGAAACGGCTGCCGAAAAGAAAGAAGAAAAAAAGAAAGTAAGAACCTAAATGGACTTATTTATGATTTTTTAGGTGGGGTGAATGAGCACGCTGTTCTATCTTTCGAGCTTAATACTTCAAATTCGATGAGTTTCGTCGACGAAGAGCCGAGAGACGATCGTCGTTTTGATGTGCGATGGCCGATTTGGCCGACTTCTCGAATATCCGATTTTATACGCTCAGAGCATGCACACATTGACTGATTGACAGAGACGACAGTCGCATGTGTACCAGTTCTCGCCTTCTCGTCTTTTCAGCGAATTTCTTCTCGAAGACCCGATCGTTGGTGGTGCTGGGGCGGCCGGCTAGACATTTGGTTTTCACACAACAGAGACGCATACTGGGTCAGCGTGTAATATTATTTTGATTGTTCGCCGTTGTTTGTCGATTAGCGTTTTTTTTGAGGCATAAACTAGGGCTGCGAGAGGCGTTCGGACAGTCGATGCTTTCAAATGACGAAGAGACCAGAAGGACAGCTCAAAATGGCTGGCTTCTCGTTTTTTGGAACGAATGGTTTTTAGGAGAAAACACTAATCGCTCAGAAGGCCGGTAATCGAGTAGGGGCTATATTTATTTATTTATCTTTCTATTTTGAAGCGCGAATCCTGGTGCATAGAACATATCACTGCACGAATACGCCCAAGAAAATAGAAATTGAATAAAATCAAATACAACAGGCATCATAGAAAATGATGCACCAAATTGAATTGACTATGGCGAAGTGAAAATCGAATAAGAACACATCACAGACACTAACAACGACTACGATGAAACGGCGCATTTCGGCGCTCCGGAGCGCCGAAATGCGCCGTTTCATCGTTGCGGCGCGTCCGGTACTGTAGTAATGACCATCAATGTTAGTTCATTCAGCACTCATTGGCCGGAACACTGCTCACCAATGTGACAATTTCAAATGATTATATGGTAGGATAAGATGTGATCAAGTGGATCACACCTCGATCAGAAGTTATTTTTGGTTGTTTAGTAATTAACACTTTCGTTGAACGCATCTGAGAGTCCACGAACGTCGATCTAATAGCTTATCGGCGGCAAGTTGACGAGAAAGCGTCCATCCGATCACATCTTATCCTACCATATAATCAGCGAAACCCAAGCGATGTTTGTCATGGGTGGCTCATATGGGTCCCGCAGCGATAGTCTGTTACCGTACACCAAATGCACCCACAGCGACAAGGGAGCTGATGAAATCGTTTCAATCTTTTACGTTTCCTTTCATTTTCATTTCTTTCGTTCTCTCTCCCTCAGAATAACCTACCTAAACGAAGTTTTAGTCGATCCTTGATTTTGACCTGAGAATCCAATCCGACATTGTGGATGGCGAACTAGCGGCGGCGGATAGGCCGATGAGTGGCTGGTTTCTTTATAGTCGAGATTCAGTCTCCATTAGTTTCAATTGATTTTCCAAACAGTTCGAATTTTAGTAAGTTTTTACGTAATTGAAGCAACAAGACACGTAAAGAAATGAAACTGCGGCAGGTGGTGACAATTAATCTTTGAAGAAAACTAGTGTAGGGTAAGCTCCTGTCGAGCGGAACGTGTCAGCAACATGCGGTCTCGGACGGTCAGTTTCAACGTTTTGCTTTAAAGCTGATTTCGTAGTTCGCAGCTGAATTTCCCCTTAAAAGTCGTTTGAGGCTGAAATTCTTCGTCCTGAGTCTCGTTTGTAAAGGAGTATAACCATATAACGGTAAAAATAAATGGGATTGCGTTGATCAATCCCCTGAGTGAGGGCGCGCCGCCGGATTCAACACTGCATCATATACGGATAGACGTTAGGATGACCTATCGTTTTCTTCACATTCCTTTGGCGGACATTATGTAGAAATTTTACTTCGAACAGCCGCGTAGTTTTCGGAAAACCAAAGACTTCCGTTGCTAATGAATAACGACTACGTACAGAGTGACAGAACTGCTAAATGTCAACCGAAGAGCGGCGACCCTATTCTGGACTTACGGACGATTTTGTATGTACCAAAAAACGAAAGCGTTGTAACCGTTTGAAGTAGCTTCTCTTCCTGTTGAGCCCGGTGGCCGAATGGTCAGCTGATCATTGGAGACTTAAGGCCCACACTCATACTCGGTAAGAAACTAACTCGCTAAGAAACAGAAACTCCTACATCGGATGAAGTTATACTCCGGCCTGAGTCTTCGTTCGCGAGGCTGTATGGCTCCTCTGTTGGAAATATCCTCCTCTAAGATACGCTGGCAAATATTGTTACGCATATGTACAGGTTAGTCAGATGAACACTCACACATAGTCTCTCCTTACATGCTGACAACTCCCGGGAGAGACTTTATATTTTGTTTGAGTAGCTCGTACATGTTAGGGACCAAATAAGCTATTCTTGTTATCTTTTATTTTCCTTTTGTTTTCTTTTTTCCTTCCATCGTTTTTCCTTTCTTGTCTGTTTTATTGTACTACAGTGATTCGGGCTTTCCAGCAAATTACAACCATGCAGAGATTAAGGGGTCGGTACGAATACTAGCGCTGGAGGGACAAGCATTCGCGCAAAAAAAACTTGGGAGTATCGTGGATTTGCACAAAAAGCTTTAAAATCAACATACAGGGTGGCGGTGCGTCTTTTAAGTCGCCGACCGCACGGCATGAGGGCGACCATATGAGCTGTTCTCCCGACTCCTAAGTGAGCCTACCTACCTCGGTCGGATGGTTCCCCTTTCTGATCGCTGCAATACGTTGTTGTTATTAGGGTGAGCCAAAGGTTCGTGTGCGTTTAAGATCCGGACTTCCTTTATTCATAACTCAAGAGAAACAAATAGATGACCAATAAGATTATCACAGTTAATAACAATTCATTGTCGACAATCCGGAAAAGAACTGTGCTTAACCACGATAACCTTATTGGCCATTTGTTTTCCTTGAGTTGCGAATAGAGGAGTTCAGAATCTGAAATGCACACGAATTTTTCGGTCACCCTAATATTTTTTAATTTGAAATAGTCTTTGGTTGGAGAATCTCATACATTTTTGGCTTTCCAAGCCTCGACGAACCCGATCAGGCCGAAACGTCAGCCGCATAAGACTTTACTGTCTTGACTACAGCACCCCAAATTATGAGCGTTTCGCCACGAAGCCAATATAAATGCAGAGCCGAACGTGAAAGTTTCCATTATTTCTTTTTATATCAAAAAATACAAAAACCAATGCAAAGAAAAGAAAAATATATACTGAACAGTCCGATTCGCTGTTAAACCTTAGAAGGACAATTCCGAAAGAATATGAGCCATCCACGGGACTCATCAGTAAGGTAAGGACGGCTCATAAGAATAATTAATGACTAAATAGAACTTACCTGTATTAGGGATGTACTCCACAATAGAAACCATAATTCAATGAATATCCAATGAAGAAACCAATATCCGTATAATGAACAATATCCTCAAACTTGGGTAATTTAAGCTAAAAGTCCACCTTGATACGAGTTGCTTAAAAGCGATGCTGATTAAGAGTCAAAATACGAAAAGAAGAAGTTCAAATCGGGTTCCGACATTGTCTTCACAAAATTGTTACCGGTATTTTCTTCTCTCTTAAAGCTGTTATATAGGAAATTTATTTCAACCGCTTAACGTTCTGAACTTTCCGTCGTCTTTAGACGCCTGAATACGATTTGAGGTTGATCCAAAACGCAGCAAAAAACACTGAATTAACAAAATCGAGAGAAATAGAAAAGCTTGTTGCGTGCCTGAACATGCACGAGCTAGTAAAGGAAATATAAAGCCTCTTCCGGGACTCATCAGCATGTTAGAAGAGGCTTTATAATGCAGTAAAAGAAAAATAATAACAAAAATAAACTAACCTACACTTCTTGTTCTAGACGTAAAGTGAAATCCTTGTGTGAAACTACGAATTGGGTTGGAGCATTTCTCGAAATTGGGTAATCAAAGCTCGACTAAACGCCTATGAAGACCCCCCCCCGAGTCCGCTTTGATTGTCATGGAATTCGTCGTTTACTTTCAGGGTTGACAGACGGTGTCTATTGGCCGATGTTTTACGTTTGTTTTTGTTTAAAATCGAATCTCCAATTTTAAGTGGAAATCGCACACCACAAGTGGCGAAAAAAGGTGCGCGGCCGGAAATTGAGTGGCTGTCCACCGTGGTCTAGCGCACTTTGATTCATATCGGGTTTGTCGTGCTTCGTGACTTCACCGAAAAAAAATGTGACGAAAAAATGAGATTAATTGAAATATCGGGGTGCGGTAGAGTTTTCGTGTAAGAGTGCGAGGGATTGCGAGCGAACGATGGTCTGCAAGCGGTGCAGATTCTCGCAATGTCGTCGTTTGTCGAGATTCCCGACATTAGTTTTTTTTTTCCTGCAAGAAGTAAACTTTTGTCAATTCCGTTACTAATTTTGGTTGTATTGCGCATCCATGTGGGTGTCAAAGTAAATAAATAAATAAATAAATAAATAAATAAATAAATAAATAAATAAATAAATAAATAAGTAGATTAATTAATTAATTATTATATTAATCGATTAATTAATAATAAATAAATAATAGTTAATTAATTAAACAAATGATGAAAAAATAAATAATAAAAAATAAACAAATTAATTAATTAATTAATTAATTGATCAATTAATTGATTAATTAATAACAAATAAATAATAATTAATTAATTAAACAAATAATAAATAAACAAATAAATAAAACATCTGTATCACCTGTCGTCCCGTTGGTCATCGATTTGCTCGAGCGGGCTGCTTTGCTCGAGGTCTACATACAATTCCTTGTCGAATCAGTGAGTGACTTCTATTTATTTATTTATTTATTTACTTATTTATTTGTTTATTATTTACTGAAAACAGTGAATAAATAAATAATTAAATAAATAAATAAACAGAAGTTACTTGCTGAGGCGACGAGGAATTGTAGACGTTATTCGGAACTTGTTATTGATGTTGGTGCGACTGATTTATTTATTTATTTATTTATTTATTTATTTATTTATTCATTTATTTATTTATTTATTGAGAGGTACACAAAGAGGCAACAACTCATCGTCGACAAAAAGACTGCAGTCAGAGGAAATACTAACAAAAGAATCATTAGGAGAATCTACTTTCTTGTTTTTTTTTTCTTTGAGAAGATGATCCCCTTCTGGCGTTCATGGTTATGCTCCCACTGCGTGGTCTTCGGCTAAATAGGTTCGCTTTTGCTCTGCTCCGTACATCGTCTGATGGTCTTTTATGAGCCAGCGCGCTGAGCAATGAAAGTGAAGGCTGAATTTGGTGCTATTTCGCCTATTTTCTTTTCCGCATGCAGGTCCTCTGTCACTTCTTGTAGCTTCACGTCGTTCCTTTTCCGTTCAGCTGAAGTCTCTACCTCGTCTGAGCTTCACCTAGTTCTCAGTTAGCAGTTGGGGGGCTCTACTCTTCCTCAAGCTTCATACATCAATCATAGGGTGATATGAGGACATTTGTCCTCATATCACCTCCAGTCATCCATTTGTCCTCATATCACCTCCAGTCACTCTCATCCGGTTCATGGTGCCCCAGGAAACCTGTCCCAAAGCATTGTTAGCATGGATGCAGAACTCCGTCAACTGAAAGATTCAGCTACGAACCACGACAACGCAGCTCATAGCGTTGCAGTCGTGAACAACCGCAGTTAAGCTCCTTCACACTTTACTGCGTAGCTGCCGCAGTAATGGTGAAACATAAGGAACATAGGGTTTTCCTTTACTAAAACCACGCATGTTGCCAACTATGCACTAAATAGTTTTTTGACCAACGACAGTCCAGTGGACGGCCGCAAAAGCGCGTAGCTACTGAGTAAGTGCCCTGTTCTTCCCTTTTAGCTGCTTCGCGCTGGTTTACTGCTGAAGTAGAGTGTGAAGGGGCCCTAAGGGCCTACTCACACTATGATGAGGCACTAAAACCAAAGTGGACCGGTAACAAGGAGCGTGGATGTGTTTTCACATTAAATGCGCCCTATGCGCCGCCGTACAACAATGTATGGTACGAATAAATTTCACACACGTGACCATACACCCTACGTCTCCTTTTGGAGCAGCAGAGAATAGCCTCGGTTATTCCCTGCTGGGCTCAGATTCATCATTGGTAAACCCCGATCAACCCCGAGTTATACCCCGATTGGTGCGCAAACCGACAATCGTTAACGCGCGTCGGAGTTTAATCGGAGTTTATCGCGGCCGCCTCCTCGTAGTGAGTGCGATTGCGGCATTTGCGCAACAAGACGTCGTTGCCTCCGAAACCCCGACCTTCACAAATTATAAATGGTCGCAAACTCACGGTATCGAGCAGGTTTATCGCTGACGTGGTTTCGAAGACCGTTTGTCTGTTTATGAATCTGGGTCATGAGGTAGCGTTGCAGTCGCTGTGCCACAGTGAAGGTTTGAAAGCTGTAAAGAGTGTCGTTTAAAATTGTGAGTTTCATGGGGTACGTTCTGGAGTGAAACGTTACCAGCGGGACGGAGCAAGACTCTTGAGAAGGAGCTCAGTTTCATTCCATTAAGCGTAACAAAATGACCAACATGCACTGCTTATCTGCAATTTATTTGTTTATTTTTCGCGCCCGCGTGTTACAGTGGCCAGAGGCGCTGCTGACACCCGCACGGTCGAGCGATCGATCCCGGCCCGGGCTAACCAAGCCTTCCATCCCTCCGGGGTCGGGTAAATTGGTACCAGACTTGTCTGGGAAGGTAAAGACACTGACCTGGTATAGCGGCTGGCCCCCGCAGGTCATTGTATAGGCCAAATACGCATTCACCAAGCCTCTACGACTTGAATGGAACACGAATGCGGCGGCGCGTCCTCAGGGGACTGATCAACGCCGGCACCTTTACCTTTTACCTTTATTTTTCGCGCACTTGACGTGCGCCTTCAAATAAAAAGAACGATGAGCAGTGAACAAGCGAAAAAGCAGACTAAAACAGAAACTAAAAGAAGAATAAGAACCTTGAGTACTGATATTAGCAAACATGATGTTATTGATACTCATCCCCGATCACTCATTAGGGTCCAGCTAACTGATTCTTGCTAGCTTGTTCATGCTTTCGAGAAATACTCTCAAGGTAGAAACCAGTTCGGGAATAGTGCACTCCATCGAACAGCCAATCCATATCGTCCCGTTTCTTTCGCATTTTGACACAATACTGTGCCCGTTCGGAGGAGAGTATACAAAGAAGAAGATATCTCAGTCATCCACGCCGTCTAGGAAGCTTAGTCTTTCTTCGGTTGGACGAGGAAATATTTTTGCTCGCTTCCGCACTATTTACGGCAACGCTAAAGAGTTTTCTTGCATTCCGGTTTCAGCTGCTGTCAGTAGCCACATTTAGAGAGCCGGCGGCAAAAAAATGCGTGCCGAACCAGTCGCTGCGAAATGTCTACGACCAAAGTAATCCGCAACTAAAACAACGAGTAGTGTTAGTAGAGGGCTCTTCTCTCCAAATAGGATGTTGCTGGTGGCTCCCAGTGGGTGCTAAAGTTGTTGAAAAGGTAAAAATTTATAGCTTATGGGACAGATGGTTCGTTGAGAGCTCGCGCACCCGATTCCGGTTCCCAACGACAGCTTCAATCCACGAGAAGTCAACGTCGTGCTTCTTGTTAAGACAGCCTCAGCCGTTAGCATCCGATTCCGCCGCCCACTGCAACGTCAAACTCTGTTGCCTTAGGGTTTTTCCTCAAACTCGCGTTCCGCATTTCGTTAGACTTTTTCTGCATAATGTGTCTTAATCGAATGCGGATTTTTTGCTCTGTTGGAATGTATGTTTCCATTTCTTTTGTTGTTTTTTAAAAAATTTCCAGGTAATTGAATTGGAGTGATATCCAGTGAAAAGTTACGTGTTCCGACGGGTTGACATCCGAGAATCAAAAGAGCCTTGTATGATTCTTTAGTAAGGGGCGCTACTTCCACCCGCACTGCTGAGCGATCGATCCTGACCAAGCCTTCCATTCCTCCGAAGTCCGGTATATCCGTACAAGACTCGTCTGGAATCAAAAGTTTTCCTGAACACGTTAGTCCATAAGGAATGTTTTTTCAGAGATTTTTCGAGCTCTTAGTGTCTTCTGGGCTTCCCGATGTATACCCCTTCATGGGTGCTGGGATTTTCGCACGACTAGTTCTCACGTAATCGTTTTAAGTGTAACAGGAACTGGAGCAGATGAGAGTCTTTTTCAACGTTACATGCTGTGCCTGGAACTTCCGAATTTAATTATCTTTTTGCCGTAATTAGTGTTTTTATTTCCATTGGTTTGTTCTGTGCACCTTTCTTATCACATGGAGGTGATACGCTTTTGGTTAAGCAGTCGCTTATCCTTCTATATAATAAGCGAAACCGCGATGTTTGTAATGGGTGGCTCGTATGGGTCCCGCCGCGATAGTCTGTTACCGTACACCAAGAGCACCCACAGCGACAGGGAGCTGACGAAATTCTTCATCTCTTTTCAACCAAAATTACCAGAATTTCCATTTCATTCGAGTCGGCCGATAGGCCGCTGGAGTGCTGGTCATAGATATAGCTAAGTCAGTCTGTATAGTTAACGGCTTCATTTGTCTCCTTTTTGTGAGATGATGGATTCTGCTTGGTCTAGTTAGAAACTTCTCTAGTCTAATGGCCCATTTATAGTCGGCAGCAATACAGCGCTGCAATTCTCGCCAGCATCGCGGTGTCGTTTCGGATATCTTGCACCCAGCCATTCAGCGGTCTGCAGGCCACCAAATGAACTAATGAATGATAGGAAACATATGTTAAGCATTTATAGTAACAAATAAAACGAAGAGCAAACACCATGCAGCAAAAGACGGCGAGGAACTGATGAAATACGTCACTGGGAGTACGGTAATGTGCAATCGCGGCGGGACCCTACAGCTGACAAACAGACATCGTGGTTTTAATAGTAGGATGATGACCGAGCACCACTGACAATTTCTCGCTGAGTCTGTAAATCGATCGATACACCATGAACCGTCGGACCGCCCCCGCGATACCGGATTTTCCTGTCTCCATCAAGCAGTAGCAGTTCCCTGACAAGGAGTCCCTCTACACGTGTGCCAAGCTTTGGCGACGTAATTTTTATAGGATGTAGGGTCTCCCATGAGTATTACGGAACCGTAGTTAGTTTTTCCGGAACGACCTTCCGGGGTGGGGAAAAAGGCCGACGAAAAACAGTGAGTAGCACGTGACGACTCATAAGGCACCGCTCATCAAACACTGCGGGGGGCAAAGGAAATGTGTCCAGATGGCCTAGTGGGTTGTGATTTAGGCTGTTAAGTGAACATTGGGGTTTTGGGGATCGATCCCCGACATCGATTTTCTTTTTGCACGCATGTGTTCATTACCATCATGCACTTTTGTGGTCACAAGAGCCAAGTTTCGCACGAATAATGCGATCACTGCTCATTGCTCATCTACAGCGTTCGTAAGATGCAATGGCAACATTGATATGGGTAGCCATCATCCACCGTAACTTACCTTAAATGGATGCAAATTCAGAAACTAATGTTAGATTCGTGATCAGCGACCCAAATAACCCTCAAGTACAAAGTTTGGACGAAATTGGTTATTTTGACCAAGACACCTCACTTACTCACCCTTACCATAGCTAGTGTTCACCAGCCTATACACATCCAAACCCACCATTAGATACACTCACTTGTTGCAAATCACGAGACTAGTGTCAAATTCGTGACCCGACCCTCAAGTAGTGTTTTTAGCAGAGCTTGGACGTAATGGGTGACCACGACGTCTCGAGCGTCATGTCAGCTGTTGTTAGAATTGCCCAAAGTTCAGCCTCCGATGATTTACTGGTAATATTATGCCACCATTCAGACTCTAGCTGTCAGAAGATCTTCAGCATCCACTACCTTCGTTCCAGAAATTGACTGGAAACTTTAACTGATCTGCTGATCACGAATTTTACTCTTATCTTTGGGATTCTGACTAGTGAAGGTCGCTATGGTAAGGGTGGGTAAGTGTGGTGCCTGGGTCAAAATACCCGATTTCGTCCAAACGTCGTATGTGGGGATTATTTGGGTCGCTGATCACGAATCTAACATTAGTTTCTGAATTTGCATCCATTTAAGGTAAGTTACGGTGGATGATGGTTACCCATATCAATGTTGCCATTGCATCTTACGAACGCTGTAGATGAGCAATGAGCAGTGATCGCATTATTCGTGTGAAACTTGGCTCTTGTGACCACAAAAGTGCATGATGGTAATGAACACATGCGTGCAGAAGCGAAGTCAATGTCGGGGATCGATCCCCAAAACCCCAATGTTCACTTAACAGCCTAAATCACAACCCACTAGGCCATCTGGACACATTTCCTTTGCCCCCCGCAGTGTTTGATGAGCGGTGCCTTATGAGTCGTCACGTGCTACTCACTGTTTTTCGTCGGCCTTTTTCCCCACCCCGGAAGGTCGTTCCGGAAAAACTAACTACGGTTCCGTAATACTCATGGGAGACCCTACATCCTGTAAAATATACGTCGCCAAAGCTTGGCACACGTGTAGAGGGACTCCTCGTGAGGGCAACGAATGGGTTTGTTAATGTCAAAATAACCAAAACTCTGTTTTGTACTTGAAGCTGAACCCGTAGTTTCGATCCGTCGAGGTAAGCTACGGTGATTGATTGGAATCTGTGATCGTGGCCCGATACCCAGTCCCCAACGTACCTAACCAGCAATCCAAGCAATTCCAGTTGATGAAGTTTAAGGGAAATTCGGACCGCGTTGTGTTTCATGGTTTTGTAGTTCTCTAACATATGTAGGATATCACATATTCGAACCTTAACATCGTTGATAATGGCTACGATATTTTATCTTCTGCTGGACGTTTCGAGATTGTTCAGTGGAAGATTATGAATTGTATTTTATTTTTTATTATGAAACTACATTTTCCCAGACCTAAATCAACCATTAGAGCAAAGTTCTTTACTGTCGGAGCAGGTCTTGCTTATCTTCAATTAGTAAAAACTGCTCCGATCCCGCACTCTGAGGCCTCTTCCAGACGCCTTGCAGCAAGCTCATTCTCACCAATTAATTGTTCTAGGCACATTTATGTTTTGGTGTTGAAGTTGTTGTTTTACACTTTCACACGTCTGTCTTGAACGGCGTACACAAATAAGTGAATAAATGAATATTTACATGGAAATTACCTCACCTGACGCGGTAAGCAGCTATCTTCAGCGACCTAACGTTTCCACCTCCAAGGCCTGGATTCGTGAACGCAACGAGCGGTCTCCGATACCTCGTCCGCGCTATACCCACTCGAAACCGCGAATCTGCGGCAATTTCTGATTCATGAAAGACGAGGTTTCGGAGACCTCTACGGCTTATGGTGCAACTGCCGCAATCGCACTCACTGCGGGCACCTCATCGACTCTGCCGTCGGCTTTAGCTAAGAACCGCGGCGCAGCTAGAAGAAAGGCACCTGCGTTGCGGTTCGGCCAAAACCAGACGGCAGAGTCGATGAGAGATTGCGTTCACTCGGGAAGCTTAGGATAAGTAGGCAAAGGTCTCGCGTCGAGGTCTCCGAAACCCTGCCTCATCGCGAGGTGTCGGAGACCCCTCCTAAACCCCGTATAAACCGCGGCGCGCGTTGACGAATATCGGTTTGCGCGCCGTTCAGGGTATATCGTGAATCCGAGCCCGGAGGAGTTCGAGGACTTACCACACTGGCTCACCTTCATATTACGATGGTTCCAACGTCAATCGCGCCGGCTGCTGGTCCCAACGGGAAAGACACTGTATCCCAATGAGATTGTTGCGAAGAACTATTGCTTAGCCATACCTACCGTCCCCATTGCTGGTCAACTCTAGTGCTGCTTCCACACGACAGCGTGATTGAGCCCATACGATTAGAGTGATCCCGTAGTTGTGTTGGTCTTTCCTACCCGAAATTTAAGCCGAATTTCAAAGCGGCAAACATTTAGCTTTTGATTTAAGCTCGATTGAAGCAATGGGTCAGCTTCATTCACAGCAAATAGTTCCGCAGCACTACATTCCTTGTTTATGGTAGCAAAAAACAACACCATTTCTTCCCACCTCTTTGCTAAGAATGTATTTGCAAGAATGTATCTTCTAATTTCTCTGTCATCCAATTTTTCAAACCAACTATGAGCCGGTTTTTCCGCATATTTTTTTAAATTGGTAAATTCGTGAAAATAATTATGCTCTTGAACTCAACAGCTCGAGCTCTGTCTTTTCGTATGCGAATTTTCCATAATCGTGGGACTTGTTGGCAAGCGATTTTTTCGATCCCTCGGTTTTCGGTCCCTCGCCCTGTCGATTCCTGTCTTCCGGTGACTCATCGCTCAATGAGGCTCCGCCTTCGGCCGGGCTACCACGTGAGGACCCCCGTTGGCCATGCGGCGTAAATGAAGTGAGGTAGACTCTGTTCGGGTCACCACGTGTGGACCCCGAAAACGACACGTTTAGGCGCAAAAAAGCGCCGCTGCCGCCGTTTTATCGTTGTGGCACGTCCGGTGCTGTATTTTTATAACCAACCCTCTTTTCTGAAGAATACCGGGCATGGTGAAGCAGTTCTCTATTATGTGCCCGTCTAAGGCCTTTGTTATACCAACGCTCGTGGTGAGCGTCAGCTGCTTGCGAGCGGTGAGCGTCCAGCCGCTAACCTTAGGCGCTGAGCACGCGACGCACGCACGCACGCGCCCGAAGCATACAGAGCAATGCGCGAGGTGATCGACCCACCCCCAGCAAAAGGGTCAATCGCAGTGCAATGCGCAGCGACTAGAGCGTGGAAGGTACGCGAGCGTCTGCATAGCAGCCCGTGAGCGTCACCATGCCAGCGTCTACGTGATAACTCGCACAAACGTGTCTGGCCCCATGGTGTCTGATACTGAATGGGACGAGTTGCGTTGGCAGACGCTGGGGGTGAGCGTCGGCATAACAAAGGCCTAAGAGTGGGGACGAGACGAGCATATAGTTCTACCTTTTATCTTTACCTAATTTATCACTTACCCAATGCGTTGACTGTTTTTTGTCCTTTCCCTATAGGACGAATGCGCGCACATCTTTAGGAGACTGATCAACACCAATCACTTTAGCTTTCTTACCTTTCGTCTTAGTTCTAGGAAACTTTTATAATCGTGGTAGGTGAACATAATAAAGTGAAACAAGATACGATCTTATCAGCAAAGGCACAATGTCTGAGAAGGTTGGGTGAGGAGGTTCGTCTGAAGTTCCATGTGCACAGCTCGCCTGCGAATTTTCTCGCTTCAGTGGGACGTGAGCTTAGCTGGCCTGTTTTTTCGAGCCATCGAAAAAGTTTTTTTTCCGCTGACTGCGGCGAATTTATCGACGAGCGCAGCATTTCTTGCAGATCTTCGGGCGCCGAACTGCTCTCGTCTGGCCCGATTTTTTCCCAAAATTTCTCGTCTTCTTATATTCCTCATGCCTATGAGGAAGACCCATAAGTAGTCAAATCGGACCCATTTCACTAATTCTGTAGAGTTGGTGAAGAAATATTGTTGCATTTTTCTGCACTAATTCTTAATTCTTCCGTTGAACGATTGAATATGGACTGCAACAAAACTGCAACAATCGATAATTGTGTTGGTATTCGTGCGGTTTTTCAGGAATATTTCGAATTCGTTGACGATTTTATTTTCTGTTTGGTGAAATCTGTCGCACTATATTTTCGCTTTCGTGTGTTACTCCGTTGTGTAACTGTTGAAAATACTCATTTGCACGTTTCGCCGCTCTGGCCACGTGCCCACTGGCCTCACTCATCTTTTCATTATTAGACACATTTGGCAAATATAGGTCGCTTGTCTTTACGGTTACCAAGAAGGGCAAGAGAAAAATCCATTTCTAGAATGAAATTCATTGTAGAAAGTCATAATGATTGACATCGGCGGAATTACGACGGCGTTTTTCATGATCGACGTAGAGCGCTCTTTGATGTTATTGCTGGACGGGCGGATATATTCATGGAAGAATGAAACTAGAGAAGCGCGATCTCATTCGATAAAACATTCCCTGAATCAGGAACTATGGACCGTCAAAGTTGAGGATTATCGAGGACTGTGCAATAAAAAGGGAAAAGGGAGTGGAAGAGATGGCGGAAAATAAAGGCGAAGTAAATCGTCAGTTATCGGATCGAAAATTCACTGATCTATTGCAGGTTTTTGCAGAAAATAAAAAAATTATCAATTTTGGCTTGGAAGCTCTGGAACGTAAGAGGAACCGAAATGGTGCCATTCTTCACCTTAAAATTATTCATCATATTAGCGGTGTTGAGCCTTCAGAATCGATGGCTGTAAGGTTAAACTCTACCAGAGCCGGTTGTGTTAATATGACCCTGGTAAAGCCAAGCTCAACTGTACGTGTTACTCCTTCGCGTGTTGAGCAGCACCTTTATACCATAAGCTTCCGGCTGAAGGGAGGATTCCTGTTGGCTTGCCAGCATTCAAAAAGTTCCTAGAGTGTCATTTGGGCCCATAGTTAACCCGATGCCTTAATTACTTCCGCCTTGGGGTTATTTTTGTTCGTCTCTATGTATTTTTTCTTCCCGTACTTTTTTGTTTTGTTCTAGTTCTCGTTCTGGTAGCTAGAACTTCTTATTGTGATTTTATGCCTCTTCTGAGTGTTGTTTATACCTTTTTACGCACGATTCTGCTCATGTAATGAATCAAATCAATCAAATCAAAAATCCCATACGGTCTGTCCATACCTGGCAGCAAAGCAACGCAGTAACTGTTCTTATAGGAAAGACCGGGAGCAGCATAGCAGAAGGCGGATGGTGATGGGCTTTTTATGGGCGGATTAGGTGTACTTGGATGTCTGAGTAGGTGATTTTTTGGGCAATTTGCGTATATTATTTACCAAGTAAAGCGGTTGAGTGGCTAATCAGTCTTCTGAGGGCGCGCCATGTACCTGGCTTCCATTCAGAATTGGAGAGTAATGGTGAATGCCTATTTGCCCTATACAATGACTTTCGGGTTCAGCTGGTATACAAGTCAATGTCTTTACCTTCCCAGACAAGTCTGACACCAATCTGTCCGACTCCGGAGGGATGAAAGGCCTAGTTGGCCCACACGAGGATCGATCGCTTGATCACGTGCGTGTCAGCGCTTAATACTCCTAAGAGTCAGCGCCTAATACTCCTAATATCAGATCCTTGGAAAACTGGCGAAGCAATCCCAGTTAGCAAATCATTGAATGTACCAGCTCAGGTAGAGCCCGATATCCTCTAATTTCTTGCACCGTCAACAAACCAATTCTACAGTATTTTTGCCGTTGAAATGTTTTCATTTTTGCCATCGCGGTTACCCGTCTGATGGCAACGCAAAAAAAAACTGGCGGCAACGTTCCGTGTCCTCGTTGCCCAAAGCGGCTCTTCCTTATTTCCTCGTCATCTACTTTCATCTATTTGTTTATTTGTTTACTTTTTTCCGTGAACCTTCCTTCTCTACTGCGCTCCTCTAGGTGTCGCTCCGCTCCTTTTGACTTGCTTCAGACCTTCTTGAACCAAACTGCTCATGTTCTTACCCTGAAATTGAGTAAGACCCAGCCATGAACGGCGTTCGTCCTCTGGAAGACCACAAATCGGGAAGTATTTCGTCGTTGCAGACGCTGCTTTTGGATGTGGCTGTCGTGAAGGTTTCAGAGCAGAGAATTCTGTGCATACGTGTGTTTGTGGCTACCATCACGGCGCCTGATATTCGATTTTTGCGAAGGTCGCGATCGAATCGACCGCGGCCGAAAACTCAAATACCTCGAAGCGGAATTAATTAGCTGCAAATGGGCGGTGTTGAGCTACGCAAATTTGATCGAAGAAATTCGCGTCTCGAGGGGAGATTAAGAGAAACAACATCGCCGAACATATTCCAAAATAGAATTGCGAATACGTGAATAGAGGAATCCTTAATAGCTAGCAATATTCCTTCCAACAAAATTGTTTTATATACCGTTTTCATTTTGAAATGGACACTTTTCAAACCGAAATGGACGTTATTCAATTCAAAATGGATGTTTTTCAAATCAAAATGGACGTCTTTCATACCGAAAAGGACACCCTCAACTTTCAAAATGCGAATGGCATTATTCATTTTTCATTTTTTGCTACATACGTTTACGACAAATATATGCAACAAGTAATATATACTAGCAATATAAATATATAGGCGACACTGATTATAAAAATAGTCCAAAATAAAATATGAAACAACAAAATGAGGCTACAAATAAGAAACTACTGATCTTACTTGCTTTATCTTTCTTATATAAGATCAGAAAACTTTCCAGAAAAAATTCCTGATCGATTTGAGGACCGTCCACTATCGTCTGGAAAATGTGTATCAGAAGAAACTTGATCGCTTTGGGGACCATCTAGTTTAGTTGGGAAGACGTTTCAGAAAGATTCCTTGTTCTAAAAACCATCCGGTTTGCAATGAATGTTGATGCAGGGCAAACGTCCATTTTGGTTTGAAAAGTGTCCATCTTAAAATGAAAATAGAATATATTCGCCAATAAATCTAATCTATCTTTCCTTCCATGTGCCCAAAAAACAGTAGTACATGTTTCCAAAGAGGTCTGACGTAGGCAGTGTAAGCATTGCTTGATATAGGAAACATATATAAAACATTTATAATAAATAAAATGAAGAACAAAAAGCATGCAGCAACAGACGGCGAGGAATTGACGAAACACGTCACTGGGAGTACGGTAACGGGCAATCGCGGCGGGACCCCAGCGTTGAGAAACGGACATCGTGGTTTCGCTAATTTATTAGTAGGATAGTAAGCTATGCTATACTTTGCCGGATACTTATGGTCATCTGGACTGCTGTAAAAATTGCACGTTTTCACCTCTCAAAATTGATATTTCCTTTTTGACCTTCTACAAACAGTTTCAATTCAACATATCATCGACCAACTGTATTCTTCGAGCCATGAATCACAAGTTCAATTTCACTTGTTTCCTTCAATATTTGAATATTTGAAAAATTGGTGATTCGCTTGAAATTTTAAAGAGAACTCCAGGAAACACGACCCTTCCCTGTGGCTAGAGAAAGGTAAAGTCTGTAAAATAGCTTCAATCGTCATTTAATTACTCATGGTCGGTGTTGATCAGTTGCGCCATGCACTTGTCGTCCAGTCTGAATCGTAGGACGGTGTGTGTGTCTTATATAATACAATGACGTTCCATAAAACTTTGACCACTGCCGCTGCTCGAATTTTCCTTCTCAGACAAGTCTGCCAATCTATCCGACCTGAAAGGTGTAAGAGGCTCGATTATCCTGTACAAGGATCGATCGCTTGACCGTACTTGTTTCAGTAGCGCCTCTTACCACTGCACCATACGCGCATCTTTATAAATAACTGCTGGCAATTAGGAATGACAAGCGCTGCTCATAATTTTTAGAGCTATAGTTTCTCTAAACATTTGACGCCTTCATTCGTTGGCTTCAAGTCTATTTACCTCTCCTTGACCCACATTCATCGCCGTAGGCCCGCTTATAAGTCCCGGTTGTCCGATTCCCCACGCCGGGTATCGGACACCCGATCGTGATGAATTTCAACTTTCAACGAAGGTGCTGTGTTCATTTAATCTGAAACATAATATACCATGTTTCCATTCGTGAATCTAGGTTCTGGATTCCTCCCAATATTCTTAGTGATCCGGAAGCTCCGGTATATCTCGGAGGCTGCACAAGTGAGAGTAAACCGGAGCAGATGGTATGGTATAACGGCAAGGGTAAAGATGCCCGCTTTAATAAGTCTTCTAACGACGCACCGCCACATTCGTGATCCATTCAGAATTGTAGAGACATGGTGAATGCGTATTTGGCCTACGCAATGGCGTGTGGGGGCTAATCGCTATACCAGGGACCAGATTCATCATTGTCAGACCCCCGATAAACCCGAGATATAGCCCAAACGGCGCCCACCTTTGTCTACTTATACGAAACTTCCCATGTTAAACTGAATCTCTCATTGACTCTGCCGTCTGGTTCTGGCTGCGCCGCGGATTCGGAGACCGCTGGTCTGCTTATGAATGTGGGCCCAGGTTAGTGTTTCCACGTTACCCGACCCCGGAGGGATGGAAGGCTCGGTAAGCCTGGGTGAGGATCGATCGCTCGATCGTGAAGGTAGCGCCTCATCGCACTGTACCGTACCATGCGAGCCTTGTATGGGTATGAGGCCTCACCAATGGGTTAAAATCAGTGACAAGTCGCCATACCCTTGAGGTTCCGGTGGGTTGTTGACCTTTGCTGGTAGAGTAGCGAGTAGAGATATACCGAGTGGGGGAATGGGGATGGGGGAGGGGAGCGGCGGCGTCGGCAGCGGCGGCGGTCGGCCGCCTAGACGACGACGGGCGGTTTTTGAACCGAAATTTCGATGGAAAATCGCCCGAAAGACCTTCAAAACGGTTTGTGCCTGTGTGCGCGTTTTTTCCCGTTTTGAGTGCGCATCGATTCTCAAATTGAAAGCGGGGGACGCGTCCCCCAGCCCACTATCCCGTGCCCCCCATTCTTCCTCCTTCTCTCCTCCATATTCCCCTTCTGAATTCTGAACCGTCCCACCATTATCCGCCACGTTTGGTCACCCGTACCGGTAAATTTTCCGACGATTATCCAATTGCAATTGATGCTTCCGAAAACATCTCATCCAATCATCGAATTATCCAATCGGCTACGATCTTTATCGTGATTTGAAGAATGAGAATCATCACTTGCAAGCTCGCTCATCACTTTCATCAATTTCGCGCCGCACGCTCTCCGAAGAAAAAAACTTGTCATTTGAATGGCAGCATCGGATTGAATTTGGAATTGAAATTTGAAACTTGAAATTTCGATATTTCGAATATCACGCAGCACATTTCCGCCGCTTTCTCAATTGAATTTTCAAATGGATCCGAACTAGTGCGATGTGAGTCTGTCCGCGTCGTACGTTTCTCTCGGTTACCAATCTACTCATTTGCTGGGTTATTTCTATGCATCCCCAGATCTTATTTATTTGTTTTTAATATCGTGCTCAAATATTTGAAATAATGTTTTGTCTGAAATGCCCGGAGGTGAACATTTTGTGGGGAAACGGACGTGATTTAGCGATGTGGTCGGATGGAGACTATTCAAAAAAAGGAGTCGGATGTTCCGAGGAGCATGCTTGGCCCTCCTAACCCACGACCCTGCACCATCGAGATAAGGTACATTGAGTTTTTACTGAAATGTCTTAGGTTAAGGGCTCTTCTCCTACCGCCGGAGGGCAAGAACGATCCAGATCTGCTACCAAGAAAACACCAAGTTTTCGAAGTTTCTAAGCAAAATTCCGGTTCGGCATTCTTTTTCACTTTTCCGCTTTTTTCACTCCTCCTAGTTTTATAATTATTAGAGCGCTCATGAATGTGCAGAAGGGGTTGGAGGCAGTAGGCGCTCTGTAAACTGTGGTTATAATGCAGCTTTTGAAGAAGATCTTTCATCAAAAAATGTTTTATCTTTTTAAAAACAAGAAAACATTTAGTGCGCATTTCGATCTACTTGTTTGAACGAACAATGGGACTATAAAGCCATCCTGGGTCTCATCAACAAGAAGGGATGACTATTTATTTATTTATTTATTTATTTATTTATTTATTTATTTATTTATTTATTTCATTGCATCATAGGATGCGCACCAACCAATACGAAAGTAAGAAAAACTGAATGAATACTATTAGCGAAAGAAAGTGAAGAAAAAGAAAAAGAAAATGATTATGATGAACCTCACAGTGGGTATGAGGCGCGATGAAGACAAAAAATAAACTTAGGTAGATAATGAAGTGACCCAAATCGAAAGGAAGAAAACTTACTTAACTTAACTTAACTTATTAGAACTCAATCTAACCTAAAGAAGAACTGAGCTCAATTAAAACTCTCATCTCTCCGAACATCGAATGTACAATGTCCACCGGAACTAACCGATTCAGAAAAAGGAGCGCATAAAAAGTCCACAAATTTGATGGATATGACAAACTCGGCGAAACAAACCTTCCTAGGTCATCTGATACGGGTTCGGCAGACTCTACCCCCTCGTGTTTGTTTTGGTAGCTATTCTATAGTTGATAGAAATTGCGTTCTTCTGGGGTTCTACCTCTTCCCCATTTTCGAGAAAATCATCATGGAAGTATGCAGTGGTAGACGTTTTTGATATATCACGAAACTATTCTGCTATTTGCCGCTTTTTTTGTTTAGCGGGGTTTTTTGGTTTGGGTTTGGTATTTTGATGTCATGTTTGGAAAAATGGTTCTGGTCGTCACCCCACTATTGCTTTTTATGGATTTTTTTAATGGTGAAGCTGTTAAAAATGGGTTTTGAAAGTACAAAGATTAGATCTTATGGATCTCCGTCACCTTATTAGTTGGTCGACATTTCTTCTTTCTTCAAAACTTCACTCGATCTCCTCGTGCTTAAGCTCAATTTCTGAGTGATTTGACAGTCAACATCTATCAGTTTCTTTCGTTCAAATACTGAACTTTCAAACATGGGGTTCATCGTCGAACTTATGTAAACTTGATATTTAGCAAAGAAAAAATAATTACAATTCCTCGGCGGTAACGGAATATTTGGCAACAATTTAGATATGAAATTGGTCCCAAAGTGATTGCGGACTGTATCGCAAATAAATTTAGAAGCGCAGACTCGAGAGATGCATTGCTTTAGCGGAAAATTACGCCAGTTGCAATATTGCTTCGATTCTAGGTGTGAGTGGGCGCTTACTTTTCTTCTTGTCTATCTTTCAACCAACGCTCGAGGTGATGGTATCGTTCGACCAAGGTAGAGAAACGTATTAGCAGTAGAGAAGCATTGAGTCCATGATACAGTGGTAAGCGGCGCTACTGACAACCGCACGGTCTAGGGATCGACCCCCTCCTAGCTAACCCGTCTTCCATCCCTCCAGGGTGTGGTAAATCCGAACCATAGTTCTCTGGGAAGGTGAACACACTGACTTGGTATAGCGGCTGATCCCGCATGTCATTCTACAGGTCAAATACGCATTCACCCTGCTTCCGCGATAATGCGCGCCCTCAGGGGATTGATCAGCGCCGACACCTTTACCCTGACCATATTTAGTTTCGAGTTTTTTTATGTTTAACGGTCACTAGAGTGGGAACAGCTGCCCAGGATGGCGCTGGCGGCACTTAGCCGATCCCCGACTCGGGGAAATTCTCTTCAGAAAAACGTCTGACGGTCAGGCGACGGCGATGGAAGCGCTTGGAGCGGCGGCGGCGTTTTCACCCGGTGGTCGGTCAGGGGGGAGAGCGCCTTCCTTCACATAGCATATCTGGGTCATATAATTATTTCGTCGACCGCCCATTTCGCACGCAAAAATCGTCAATGCTGTAAACAAACTCGCCCCCGGTCGACCACCACCGTCATCGCCAATACCGTCTTCGTGTGGTTTTCTTGGTGTTAGCGGTTCCAATGGACGTTCTGGGTACGGTTCCCTCTGTAATGGATGCGAAGGGAGGCGTATGTACCTACTAGCAGTCCATTATAGCATCCAGAGCGACATTTTACCCAGGGTAGGTCTATACCATCAACGGTTAATTCGCCAGGGAATCGGAAACGACGCAGATTTTTCTGTTCTTTGCTCTTGTGTTAAGACAGCTGCCTGTTTCAATCTTTCGATTTTTTTTTCTGCATGCTCAATTTTTCTTCTTTTTTCTCTCTCTTTCTTTTCCTGGTATAGAAGCCCTGTCTTGTTAAGTTACTTCCTTGATCTTTCGAAGTTATTATTATTTATTACTATTATTACTCTTTTTAAATTTCATTTTTCTCTTTTTCCGTCCAATTCGGAACTTCAAGTCTTATTCACTCATATGCATCACACGCTCACAATGATGCTCTGAGGTTCGACGGCTCATATGTTCTCATTGCATAACGATTAAAAATCTTTTTAAAGGACGATATTATATGGTACTGGAGTGGTCTCCCGGCGTTTCATCTTATTTTTCCCTCTGCTAATAATAACTATGATTTTTCTGGTGTTTTTCATTTTCCAAATAGTTGTCTTATTTTAGATTCTGTAGCCTATTCAAATTCTACGTTTGTCAAAATTTCTTTCGTGACTATCCTGCAGAGCTGCATCCATCTTACTTCTCATTGAAATCAAATTTTTTCGCAGTTTCCAAAAATTAACCAAAAATTAAAAAACCAAAAAATTCCAAAAAACTATATGGATTTAAAATCAACTTTAAATCTTATTTTCACATTTCGCTATATTGATAATGGATGGAAGAATTTTGAAAGGGCAGTAGCATCTTGTACGATGTTCAGCATGGGCGTGGCTTAGATCATTCATGCGCCCAACGAAGGATGATGTCCACGTGGAAAGAACGAACTGTTCCTCATTAAATGTCATTCCATTTTTATGGAAACTGCTAGTATTTTAGTGGCTCCAGCGGAAAAATCAATACCAATCAATTCCACAAGACTAGTATCGATCAGTTAGGTAATTGACACGTGATGGTGTCAGAAGCGATAAATTTGGGGTTGCAGGATTAGGTCAGCTGCCTTAGCCATGATATTTCCACTCAAAAAAAGGATGAATTCATTTCCATTGATTGATCTCTCCTATCCTACTATATAAGCGAATCCTACTATATATAAGCAAAACCCAAGCATGTTTGCCATGGGTGGCTCATATGGGTCCCGCCGCGATAGCCCATTACCCTACTCCCAGGAACGCAGTTCAGCTCGCCGTCTTTTGCTACATACTATTTGTTCATCGTTTTATTTAAAATCCTTTTTGTTTTATTTCAGAGCTTTATTTCAGTTCATGTATTTTTGTTTTTAATGTGTATTTAGCGGCCGTTTGTCGGCCGGCAGGCCGCTGAATGGCGCTGAACCGGAGAAGAGGACCAACCGGGGTAGGCCCTAAATTACCGCCTACCTTTGCTATTAAGCGATCCTTAAGTTTGAGCTTCGAAACACCTTAACTTTTGCTCATCCATTGGAAGATTCCTGTCTAGCGTAAACGACGACTCCGAAGGACCCTGCTTGATCTTCAACACTGTCAGCAAAAGTTGATGGAATTTCGATTTTCAGGCAGGACGTTTAGAACGAGACTTCCGTTTTATTCCCCAGAATTTTGGCCGTTTATGAAATCCACTGGATACGTCCTCAAGTTCTAGCAGCTTCCACTTCCAGCGCCCAAGATTATGGTTGGCACTTGGATGAATGTTGAGACAAATCTGAAATTTTGACCTGAGAACCCAAATAGACAATACGGGTGGTCCTTGGCCAAAATAAGGAAAACGGACATCAGATTGGTAATCAGCGATCCAAATAACTCCCATAGACAAAGTTTGAGCGGAAATTAATTTTTTAACCTATGCCCAGTCGGTGGAGTCGGACCTTTTAACTAGTGCCTAATGGTATTAGGTCGCTAAGTATGAAATGGCGGACTTCGTGTTGAAACTTTGCTTTATTATTCCACATACAAATGGCATTGTAATCAATCAAAATATTCACCTAAATAGTCAACCTACATCTGCCATCTTAGCAGTAACTTGTTAATGCCGGACGCATAGAAACCTAGGTTCAGATTCATGAACGGACAAGCGGTCTCCGAAACCGCGGCGCAACCAGAACCAGACGGCAGAGTCGATGAAATATTGCTTTTAACATAGGAAGTATAGGATAAGTAGACAGAGGTGGGCACCGTTCGGGCTATATGTCATGGTATCTGGGGTTTACCAGTGATGAATCTGGGCCCTGAAGGACGAGAAGCGTTGAATTCGCGGAATGCGTTTTCCACATCCTCTCGAGAGCTGAACTGTTTGTCTTGTAAGAAGTGGTCCAATGCCCGAAACATGTGATAGTCAGTTGATGCAAGATCTGGCGAATAAGGTGCGTGAATGAGAACCTCCATGTCCAACTCCTGCAATTTACGCAACGTTGTTCGTACGACATGTGGTCTTGCATTGTCATGCAAGAGCATCGGCTTGTCTCAGTGGGGCCACTCTCGGGGCTTCAACGCAAGCTTTCTCATCATAACATCGAACTCGTCACAGTACACGTCCGCTGTTATCGATGTGCCAGGTCTCATGAAGTTGTAATGGATAAAATATGTTGTTGAAACTTGGAACGTGCCTTCACAATAGGAAGAAAAACTAGAAGCCCACAAACGAATATACCTAAGTATCAACCTTGAAACCTAAAACTTGCGAAATCGGCCATTTCATACTTAACGACCGGTGGTTGCTCCTTAACTTGAATATACTGAATAATGAATAACTCGAATATATACAAGAGCGGTGCTTGCTCCTTAACTTGAACCAAATCTCAGACGTAAGGGGATCGTCGGTGGGCAGCCGAACCGACTCAAGGCTACCGCCGCCGCCCACTACCACCACTCACACACCCGTAGTCATGGCCAGTCGGTCGATCGCCGCTCGCCATCGTAAACGAAAAATTTAACAGCAAAACCTGTTTCGTCTTTCTTCTTTACTAATCCGACGATTTTTAGTTCAGTCGTCGGGCCGACCGACGACGAGAACGCACACGCACACACACACAACCGCCGATTTCATCTACGCGCATTCAATCCACAATAACAATATCTTTACGAGATATCTCGTCTCCCCCGTCCTATCGTCATTCCAAAATCGCAGAAAAACGCGAATTTTCGCAACGCGGTGTCGTTTGTAGCGGAAACGCATATACATGTAGGGAGGGTGTACAGAAGTGTAGAAAACAGTGGCAAGTTGAGGTATAGAATGGTGGGAGATGATGGAGAGGAAGGGATGAAGAGGATATTGTACCTGTTATGTTGATCTACCAGCCACTCAGCGGCCTGTAGGCTGCCAAATGAACTAATGTATAGTAGCAAACATATATATAAAACATTTATAATAACAAATAAAACGAACGAAAATCATGCAGCAAAAGACGGAGAGGAACTGATGGAATACGTCACTGGGAGTACGGTAACGGGCAATCGCGGCGGGACCGTAGAGTTGACAAACAGACATCGTTCGCTTATTTATTAGTAGGATCTGTCGGTGAAGTAAAGAAAAACGAAGGGGTGAAGTGGTTGGCGTTGATCATTCCCCTGTGGATTCCCCTGACGAAGCTAAGAGCAAACCCGGCCGAGGTTCGTGATTGACAAACCCATTGCTAAACCCATAATATAACCCGATCAGCCCGCTAACGGCGAGTCAAAGCGGATACCTTGCAGTGGTAACGGCAGACTACTAATTGCTTCTTCCTAAGCCCTTGACCCAACCGTTACACCACAAGTCGTCAGCCTACTCCGGGGTATCGGATACCCCTACATTCATAAATCAGAAGTCGCGGTAAACTTTGCCACTAACACTGGGGTAGCCAGAACTATCTGTTTCCTTCATGAATCTCCACTCCGATCCTCCACCCTTGGCGATTGTAGAGTAGGCACCGTTGGGTCATAGAAGCAGGATAGCAAGGCAGTTTTGTAGCATTAAAATTGTTGAAAAGTTGAAGCGGTCGGTCTATTCTCTACTAATCGATAAAACTGATCGATAAATTAGAAAGTCGACATTCACTTTGATATCCTTCGTGAGACGGTGGCTTCAAATCCTGTCCTCATTCGCCTAATGGCTGACTGGGTTGCGTCATGCCGTGAAGATTGGATGATGGAAAAGAAGCAGAATGACGGAAAAACAATGAAGAAGGAAGAACATCGAAGCAAATAAAAAATAACTCTCAAGTGTTTGGCAGCGTAATTTTTTTCGGCAGCAACAAATCAGGCAGGAGGATCACAAAACCTGGACACTTTCTAAGTGGAGAGAAATGGGATTTGGAAGAGGAATTATTCTCTCTTTTTTACTTCATTTTTTCAAGTACCAGTTCCTAAACCTACCGTCTTCCATTCAACCATCGTCAACTTTCACAGTTGCGGAGTTCTGAAGCCATTTTTCACGAATCCACATCTCCGTCTCCGACAACGTCGATGTTATCTCAAAAGCTTTTTTGACCACGACGATGTCTTTTTTGGTTTGACGGATTAATGGATCAACTAGCGGTGTTTTTTCTGGTAAAAACAAACGAACTAATTAATGGCAATCTAATTGCAACTTGAAAGATGTTGAGCTCTGCGAGAAAATCAAAAACTCTGATCAACTAGGACTGTCTACATAGCTGTTAGAAGCGGGTGTGGGAGTAGGGCTAACCTTTTCCATCCAACCAGGCTTTTGTTCTTCAATTTTCAGTCGCTACTCTTGTTTTTTTATGCCTTGATGTCACCTCTGCTTCGATACACTACGTTTATCTGATCGATAATCACAATCACGATAATCATTGTAAATAGACTGTCTCGTATATAAGTGACTCCACAAAAGAGTACGTTTCATTCTCTTTCTTGTTCCTGTTCATCAGCTTCACTATACCGGCATTCCAATAAACTATCATTTATCGATCGGTCTACTCAGAAGAAAACCAATACACCACAGCTGACTAATACTGCTCTTTTGCCATTGTAAAAACTTAGTTTTTTGCTTCTATTACTGCACTACATGTGAAGGGTATGATGGGGTAGAATAGGTTCATGTGTTCATTTTCCATGTAATTAGAGGCCATTCGTACTCTACGGCGATACAGGGTGTGCAAAAATTACCCGCACAAAAATATTGCATTGTAATTTCAACAAAAATGTAGATCTGACAATGAAACTTAACATTTCCCTATTCCCTTACTAATATAAAAAAATCAAGTTCGTTCGAAGCGGCCCCCTATCTTACGGACACATGTCCTCGGACGAGTAGCGAACCCATAACTCATAGCACGGAGGTAGTCTTCTACTATATCGTTCTTTGCCTCAGCCAGGGAAGCTTCCAGTGAGGCCAGATTTTTGTATTGTGTAGAGGAATTCTCGTTCCTAGTATGTGACCAGAAAAGAAACTAAGGCGGCTCAAATCCCGTGAGTACCTAGGTCAGCTATTTTGTGCTGTGCGGCGTAGGACAGCAAAATTATGAGTCGATGATTGCTGATCATTCTCGATTTGGCTTTGCCATTCGCAGATTGTGAGCTCAAATGAACTCAGGCTTGGAATACATTAGAGTTTAGTGTATACGTACCCACTACTCCAATATTAGGTTGAAAGCTTAGTTCTAAAAGTTATTATCAATTGCGCCAATACGAATAACTCGTGGCACGCAGGTAGTCCTCATCGAAATCATTCCATGTGTCTGTTAACGGTGCTATCAGAAGCAGCAAAGTTGCACATCAGATAGAGCACACATTTTTCTCAAAAACCCACTAGACTAGAAAATCAGTTTCTCAGAAACGTCAAAGGAAATTGAGGTAAAAATAGCTGTTCGACCAGAGAGGTGTGGACTGATGATGGCCTATAGCTTCAGATTTCGTTTTGCTATTACCGCTGTGCAAGCATTCAAGAGCTCAAACTTGGACAGCGTTTGCGTGTAGTATAGATGTATAACATATTCCAATATGAAACTCAGAATCCAATTCTGCCAGTAGTTGTGGCCTGTGATGTATTTGTGCGGGTAATTTTTGCACACCCTGTAGAGTAGGGCAGCAACGAGGGAGTGGGTGCATCTTCGCGATAGATGGGCCTTTTTGCTGCACTTCATCAGGAACACGGTAGTTTTCGCACTGGGACCAACAACGATGTTTGGATCGTTGCCAGGCGGCTGATCTCGCGCAATCGCAGCGCAGACCCTTCTGTCGTGTTGCTGTCGCGCATGCGTTTCTTCCTTACCAGCCATTCAGCGGTCTGCAGCCCGCCAAATGAATTAATGAATGGTAGGAATTATATGTAAAACATTTATAATAACAAATAAATCAAGAACAGAAAGCATGCAGCAAAAGACGGCGAGGAACTGATCAAATACGTCACTGGGAATACGGTAACGGGCAATCGCGGCGGGATCCTAGAGTTGACAAACATACATCGTGATTTCGCTCATTTATTAGAATACTAGGATACTCAGGGCCGTTTCAGACTCTACCGCGGTAGTAAACCAATGTAGAGCAGTTAAAAAGGTAGTACGGATACATCCGCAATAGCTGCGCGCCTTTGCGGCCGTCCACTGGACTGTCGTTGGTCAAAAAACTATTTAGTGCATAGTTGGCGATGTGGGTGGTTTTCGCAAAGAAATTACAAACCGGATACTGCGCTACTGCGCAGCTGCCACGGGCGGCGGCGGTTCCTATGTTTCATCATTACTGCGGCAACAACGCAGTAAAGTCTGAATGGGCCTTTAATCGTTAAGAAGAGCTCTTCGTTCACACTTTTCATGCGTATAAACACGCAGAAGATAGTGAGGAAGAGGGACTCGCTGAGCACTGAAATTTGGCCTGAGCCCGTGCTGAGGTCCTCGCATCATAATCAACATTTTTGGAACATTAGAATTGCTGGCTCACCTTTTTATTATACCAGCCATTCAGCGGTCTGCCGGCCGACAAACGGCTGCTGAATACACAGTAAAAACAAAAATACATTACCTGAAATAAAGATTTCAAATAAAACAAAAAAGATTTAAAATAAAACGATGAGCAAATAGCATGTAGCAGAAGACGGCGAGCTAAACTGATGAACTGCGTCCTTGGGAGTACGGTAAAGGGCAATCGCGGCGGGACGCATATGAGCCACCCATGACAAACATCGCTTGGGTTTCGCTTAATATATAGTAGGATATTACAGCGCAATGACTCTCAGAGCTCAGCACAATTCCTTTAGGTATTACTTAACGCAAGTCCTCTCCAGGAGTGGGCCCGCGCTTTTGATATTTCTTCATCACCTATGTGATTATTTAGTTATTTTATACAAAAATGATTAGCTAGATGTGACAGAAGTGGACAAAACCCAAATTGGACACGGATTTCTCATTACTGAATAATCTATGAGGCAAACCAAAAAATCGATGGGTACAAAAACCCATGTTACTGTTAGTTTTATCCTCAAACGGCCATTTTCATGTTTTCTTCGTGTGTAATCGCGACCTTCTATTGTCCGCAAACAAAGCTAATTAGGAACAGTAAATGAATGTTATTCTTAATAACCATCGCTTCTTTCGATGTTCCTTGATCAGCGTTTAAAGACATTAGCAGGAATTCCCGTCAGCATTTCAAAAGATCAGCCAAAAACTTCTGCGATAAGACATCGTCGGTAATGCTTACAAAGGTTTATACTTCTGATGTTTGAATGATTTCAACCATCAGCAACCGCATCTTTCTCTCATTAATTGTCCACTAATGAACACGAAAGTAGGACAAGAAAAAGCTGTCGTTTCGCCTTTTGCCCTGATCTATTTGTTTTATTTTTATTTATTTATTTAAAGGATATTATCGGCGAGCAGGCGGAGTATATGTCACTTGATGAACTTTTGCCTAGAAGCTTCGGAATATTTAAACAATCTTCAGTAGGCCTTCCGTTTTCCGAGACGTCTACATGACGAGGAAGTCAAATTTCTCTCATTTGAGAATTCAAGTTCATATAAATATAATATGTAGATTGGGCCCTGTCTTGCTACTTAACGTCGGCAGCAAATAGTTCGTGCACTTTTCACTTCTCGTGCAGGTTTCTCTTTTTCATTTCATTGGGACTGTTTTTACCCACTCGCTTATCCCACTTTTTATTTCGTTCCAAGGTTGCATCCGGGATTTCTGACCTGAACCAACGTTGGTCAGTCGGTGTTGATGCTGCGACAGTTGTATGTACACACAATCAGGAGGCTCGCTCTTGTCCGTTTCCAGTGGTAGCCTGTGGATCTGAGATTTCTTCGCCTTTGACTGTTTGTAGTTCCAGCGCTACCGTACTGGGCAGTGACAGTCTACAGAGGACTAAGGCAGGATAATGAAATTGTTTTAGCATTCTTCGTCCCACAGGATAGCCTTGCTGGGGCGTTCCTGTCGTTTATGGAGGCGCCTATCACCACGGGCTTAGGCACTTTGGGTCCTTTGGTCACGAGAACTAGTTGGAGGCTTGGCGGACCTTATCCTTATTGGATATTCCGATTCCCGCTACGAGCTGGTACCATTGTACCACGTACGTCCCGCAAAAGTAACTCAGATAGCTCCGATAGTCCAATTGGGATCGTTAGGCCCTGAGGGCATGGTCAGTGTAGCCGTTTTTGGGTATAGATGGTCCTTGAACTGGTGGCTCTAGTCATCGAACGGTCGGTCATTCGGACGTCCGCCGCTGTCACGGGGGCGCCAGCGGCGGAACGAAGCGGCGGAGGATTTTCACAGCCGTGAAAAAAAACGCTCTGTGCTGTCTCGCCGAAGCCTTGTTTCGAAGTGTGTCTCCGGCCGGCTCTGAATGTGTTATCAACATTATTTCCGATCGATCGTCAATTTTTTCGCCGGTTCTATCGAATGTGTCTCCACGGGAGTCTTCTCGTCGTCGACGATTTCCCCAGTGCCGCCCGTAGGCCAATGGCGGTGATCGGAGGCCACCGCCCTCTTCTTCCATCGTTCCCGATCCTTCAGGTCAGAGCTACCCAACCGGTCCTTCCATTATTTCCATTTTTCGTGTCTGGAAATGATACGGATTAGATGGCTGAGTACCATGAAGCAAGCACGTCTCTTGAATTCAATCTGGTAGCTTAGGTTACGCCGTGCGTTTCGTTACGGGCTAGAAATACTCAAGGTACGATTGCCTTCACGCTTTTGCCGCAAATGCTTCTCCAGCTGATGGCTCTTCTGGCTGCGGCTTCAGCTTCCCAGGGAACTCTGGTATCAATTAACCCGGCCACAAAGGGATGAACTGCAGGCTGGCCTGAGCCCCGATCAAATGTTTGACCGTGCTCTTTTGAAAAGTACTGACAGAATGGTAGCACTGCAAAGAGAATGAGGTGATCGGTGGCCGTTTTTCGGATGCTGGTAAGATCCCTCAGCCGGAACCTCAGTGAGTTCGCATCTGAAGCTACAAGTCACCTGGAGATTGCGCCATGCATTTCCCTAGGCCTAAAAATCTACGTATCATGCATTTACGTTCGTGTTCTGACGTTATTCAACAGGGCATTCCTATTGATTGACCGTACAGTTTTCAGAAGTGACAGTTTGACAAAATGAGCTGCTACATGTATGCTTGCTGCTCCGTAAAATAATAACCAAAGGGCGCGTATGATACAGCGGCAAGAAGTGCTGCCTTCACCGCATAGTCGCGCGATCGATCCTCATCCAGGCTAACTAAGCCCTTCATCTCTCTGACGTAGGGTAAATCTCTACCAAATTTGCCTCAGAATATGGAGACACGAGACACATTTTCACCCCTTTACCTTATTGTTTAGGGGTAATTAGCGATAACTATAGCAGTAGTGAAGCTTTGAACAATTTCATCGATTGAATCACAATTCGATAATACTGTTAGACTCGGTGGTGTAGTGGTCTAACATCACTGCACCGATGATTCTCGAGGCGCGAGTTCGAATCCGGCCAGAGCCGCGATTTTTTCGATGATCCTAGCACCATCATCTAGTACTTTCTGTGTATTTAGTAGAATCGCACAAAACGCAGTAATCAAACTTACTTACTTTAATGCTTTGATGCTCCTTTCTTCAGCTGGAGATCTTCTCAGCGGGTTCACAACTCTTCCAGACCGCTCCATCTCTGTCGACTTGCATCCAGTGAGGGAGACTCCGTTTTCTGAAAGACTTTGAAAATGAGTCTGCTCATTTTGTTGGCGGTCGTACCAATGGTCTTTTATGGTCTCAAGGGAGCCATTCTGTGACACGGAGGCTCCATCTATCGTCCTTCCGTCGAAGCAGGTGTCCAGCCCAACGATATTTTGACTTCTTCATGTACTGTAGTGGATCTGCTAGCTGCGATTTCTCCCTTAGCTCTCAGCTTCGTACGTCTTGTTGTCACTGCTGGCGGAGGCTCGTCGTCAGAAAGCATCTCACCAGAGCACGATGAGTGCTTTGCATGGTTTTGGCCTTGGCTTTATTATCAGGCCAGGTTTCGGTCGCGTAACACATCGCTGGCAGTACAGAGGCGTTGAATATCGAGGCCCTGAAGCAGGAATCTTCGACCTGATTGGTGACTTCGCGGATCGGACTGAAGGCTGCCTATGCTGCGTGTTTTCTAGGAGCGACGCTCTCGTTCCAAATAGACGTAGGAGTCGACTCGTTGCAAAGCGACTCCGTTTAACTTCACGAGTCCCGTGTCACATGGTTGACCATAAATTGCATTTTGGACATATTCATGTCCAAGTCAATCTTCTAACCTGCCTCGTTGAGCTCGCTAAGCATTCCTTCGACTTCTGCTGTGCTGTTGGAGATGAGAGCTATATCGTCAGCGAAGCGGATATTGTGATCCGTTTACCATCTGTAGGGAAGTCTTTGGCGTCCCAGTCCAAGAACATGGACTGGAACGGCACTATAACCTGTACAATATCCTCCTGATACCTTCCTCTCCATTACCTCCCACTATTCTATTCCTCAACAACTCTCTTGGGAGCCATTCTGTGACACGGAGGCTCCATCTATCGTCCTTCCGATGGAGCAGGTGTCCAGCCCGACAATATCCTGATTTCTTCATGTACTGCAGTGGCTCTGCTAGCTGCGATTTCTCCCTTAGCTCTGTGCTTCGTACGCCTTGTTGTCATTGCTGGCGAAGGCTCGTCTTTAGAATGCATCTAATAAAACTAGAATTTCGAAATTGGTGGTAATATCCGCGCCGTAGCCGTTCCCATACAGTGTTAATATGACGCCGTATGCCCAATTTTTGACGATGAGCAGAGTTCGACGGTGTTGACCGGTCGCAAAAAGTATTTCATTGAAGCTGCTCATTTCCGGGCTGCGTATTATTTGTGCTGGTGTGAAAACGTGATTACGTGATGTTCAGGCGGTTTTTGCTATTCTATGGCTGTCTTCGCGCTATTGTGTTTTCCACGGGCACGTCTGGCCGTTTTGGAGTTGACGCTCATTAGCCGCCCATCACTGATTGATCAGTGAATAGAGCGCATCAAGTGGCAATTCATGATGGACCCTCAACCTATCCGATCATCACACTCCTTCAGGCTCGCGCGTGGCTCAGTGGTAACAGGCGCTACTGACATCCGCACGTTCCTAAGCGATCGATCCTCGCCCAAGTTATTCAAGCCTTCCATCGCTCCGGGTTCGATAAATTGTTTCCAGACTTATCTGGGAAGGTAAAACACTGACTTGGTATAGCGGTTACCCCCCACAAGTCGTTGTGTAGAGCGAATACGCATTTATCGTGCCACTGCGATTTTGAATAGAGCGCGAATAAAAGGGGACGGGGGCTAGAGCACGGAGCCTATTCGCCCGAATAAAAAAACCATCGGAGCATTTTTGAGCGAACTCGCTTGGGTTTCACTTTTTTTCATGGAAATCTGTAATTGTGTAAAGCCTCCACAACTGAACGAATCTTCGCGTGCATCAATACGCTTTTATTTATCAACTTTTTTGTTCACTAATTTTTCTACTATTGATCCAATCTTAAGAAATCATTGACAAAGCTCAATAATGCCACTGTGGCGATTCTTGCTTCTGAAAGCCTCAAGCAAAGGATTTGAAAAAGGGGCAAAAATAACAGAATAAGGAAATAGGAAATGTATGCGGAAAAAATAGTGTATAATTTAAGTAGAAAGTATTATAGAATCACACGCCTTGATCGGTCTCCCCAAGGTCGCGCTGTGCATTCGTCTTCCATTCAGGTTCGTAGAGGAATGGTGAATGCGCATGTGGCCTATACAGAGTAGCTTGTGGGGTCACCTGCTTTATCAAGTCAGTGTCTTTATCTTCCCAGACGAGTCTTGTACCAATTTTAGCGACCCCGAAGGGACGGTATGCTTGGTTAACCTGGGCGGGTATCGTTCGATCGACCGTGAGAGTGTCAGTAGCGCCTAATACCACTGCCCCATTATAGCGTAGTTTTTGTTATGAACCCGTCATAATTAGAGGATCACCTGCTGAAACTGGGAATAGATATAACTCCTGAATGCTCGAAAATAAGATTAGAACATCACGCAAGGCTAGCATGCCTGAACTAGGTGAAGCACCGGCCATTCAGCGGCCTGCAGGCCGCCAAATTAATTAACGAATAGTAGTAAATATATAAAGCATTTATAATAACAAATAAAACGAAGAACAAAAAAGGAAGGAACAAAAGACATCGAGGAACGAAATACGTCACTTGGAGTACGGTAACGGGCAATCGCGGCGGGACCCTAGAGTTGACAAACAGACGTGGTTATTTATTTCTGTATTTATTTTTATTTCATTTTATTGTTTTTTATTGTTTATTTCTTATTTATCTGTAGGATGTGATTGTGGAAGACCGTGTTCATTTGTGACTTTGATGGTAACTAACGGAGATAGGTAGCAATCTAGGCGAAATTTTTGGGAATCTAACACGATAACTTCGTAACTTCTCAACTCTTTATTTGAAATAGACCAGCTTCCAGACGATTGCAACTGTTGTGATCATGTAGGTGGTGTTGTAAAAGAATGCGATCGAAGCATTCGTATCAAATCAAGGAACGAGCACGGCATTTAAACTTTCGCAAACTTGTACTTTGCGTCGTTGCTCGTTTCATATTCTTATATGAGCCATCGACGGCTTTATGAGTATCGTCGTAGGCCGGTCCTTGGCCATCCCTAGGCTCGAAATCTCCCCCGCACGACCACCCCATGGGGAGAGAAGGGGACGAGATTCCGGGCATCGTTCACTTATCGTTGTTGATGACGGGGCGAAGAACCAGTAGTACATTTGGGCATCAGCGGTCGGTCCGACCAACAGCAGAACGAGGAGGATTCAAGTGCGAGGCCACGGAGGAGGCTTGACCGAATCTGGTTGGCCATCGGTCGCCGCCGCCGCTCATCATCCCTTCATCATCTCTTTTCCCAACAAGCATCGGCGCTCAATCGTAATCCGAGCTGAAAGCCGTGTTCTACCTAACAAGATATGGTAAAGCTGCCGGCGTTAATCAGGCTCTTTAGGAAGCGCCTTGCATCCGTGTTCCATTCAGAATCGTAGAGGCTTGGTGAATGCGTGTTTGACCTATACAATGACTTGCGGGAGCCAGCCGCTAAACCATGTCAGTGTTTCTACCTTCCCAGAAAGTCTGGCACCAATTTACCGACTCCGGAGAGGTGGAAGGCTTGGTTGGCACGGGCGAGGATCGATCAACCTTGCGAGTGTCAGCAGCGCCTCTTACCACTGCACCACGCGCGCCCATTTGGAATCGTAAACGAGGCATTTATGACCTACACAACGTCTTAAAGGCGCGTTCCTGGAGAACTGATAAACACCTATACCTTTTAAAAGATGAAAGGGTGGGCGTTGATCATTCCCCTAAAGACGCGCCATGCATTCACCATCCGTTAAGAGTCGTAGACGCATTGTGAACGCGTTTTTGGCCTATACATTGACTTGCGGTATGTGTCGCTATACTAAGTCAGTGTCTTTATCCTCCCAGACAAGTCTGGTACCAATTTACCCGACCCCGCATGGATCTGACAGAAATGTTGAAATCACGCCTTCGCCTCGTCCTGTATTATTTTATATATTTTGTTTCATTCTGAAGAGCACATGATGTTCACAACATATATTTGAGAGAAACGGTAAAACTCATAAAACGAAGAAATCAACCAGTGTTTCATATTGGAAGAGGAAAACTATAGAAAAATAAGAAGTGTTAGTTGGTTTGCTACCTACGGAAATAAAAAATACTCTGTTGTTGGGGTTGGAGGAGGCGTGGTACAGTGATAAGAGGCGCCACTGGCACCCGCACGGTCGAGCTACCGATCCTCGCCCGGGCAAACTAGGGCCCAGATTCATGAATGGACGAGCGGTTTCCGAAACCGCGGCGCAATCAGAACCAGACGGCAGAGTCGGTGATAGATTGCGTTTAACATACGAAGTATAGGATAAGTAGACAACGGTGGGCTCCGTTCGGAATATATCACGAGGTTTATCGAGGGTTTACCAATGATGAATCTGGTCCCAGGCCTTCCATCCCTTTGGGATCGGGTAAATTGGTATCAGGCTTGTCTGGAAACGAAAAGCGCCCTAGGGGACTGATTAAAGCCGACGTATTTACCTTTACCTTTTACCTTTGCTCTGTTCTTGAATCCGTACGGTCCTCTCTGCTGGAATCTCCCTACAAAATTCAATAGTTCCTCGGTGATCTGGATGGCCCTCCTTATTTGGACTGAAGAGGCTCATGAAATTGCGTTGCAACTGCTTTACTTCAATGAAACTGCTCTGTGATAACAAAAAAAAGAGAGGGGGTACAGGGCTGGACCACTCAATAGTCAGAAACCATGGTTCGCTTCATCTACTTCATACCTCCTCAACTTCTTTTGATATGGGACGGTTTCCGTTGGAATGGGCTAAAAGAGGGCAATTGTTTTCCAAGCAAACCGGTCCGTCAGCTTCTTTCTTGGTATGACACGCCAAGGCTAAACGAATCACTCTGAGTAGGAATCCGGGCGCTCCGGGCATGCTTGAGAAGGACTGAGTCATCCAACACATTTTGTGTCTTATAGAAAATCTATATTTATTTATTTTCTATGCCATAGAAAGGCGCGCTAGCCAACAAACAAAGTAATAAACGGAGCAAGGAGAAACTTAAAAACAGAGATAAAAAGTTCCAAGAGTCAGTAATGCAAATGCAGTTAAAGATTAAATAACACTAAAATGGAAACAGCTAACTACAGACTATATATCAGTGATTTCCCCAAATCAAAAGGCAGTAAAAAAAAAACAGATATTAATTGTTTTGCTGTACTTGATAGGCTAAGTGGTGGGTTAACCAAGATCTAAATATAATTTTTAAAACGTTGATGAACTTTGTGTTTCATTTCATTCACTTGGTCTTAATGTAATCCACACTCAATCTTCTAGCCGTGTCTGGAAATAAGTGATCGTGTTTTGGGAGAAGAATTCTGATGATTTCTGAATAACCTCAATAATAAAAGCCAATAAAGGTGAGGAAGTTAATTATTCCACCATAAAAAATCATTTTTGAGTGAGTGTGGTTATGCAACAAGTACAGTACCGAACGTGCCGCAGCGACAAAGCGGCGCCAGTGACGGATTCTTGCGCAGAAACCGCCGTTTTTCTATATTTTCTTTGATATTGATTTTTTCGTTAAAATAAGTACGTTTCCATGTACATATTTTCCATACTCCTAGAAGTAGTTAATGAACGATTTTTTGACCCCTCGATTTTCTGGTCCCAAGTATCTTCGATTTCTCGTCTGGTGACCCATCGCACGTCGAGACTCCACCTTCGGCCGGGCTACCACGCCGGGACCCCCGTCGGGCATGCGGCGTAAGTGAATTGAGGTAGACTGTGTTCGGGTCACCACGCATGGACCCCAAGAACGGCACCTTTCGGCGCAAAAAACGCCGCTGCCGTCTTTTTTTTCGTTACGGTACGTCAAGTACTATATGTATATGGCCAGTGCTCCTTGGCGCATTTGGTGTTTCCGATACCGTTTTAGAACGACTGAAGTCAGCATCTTTCTAGAGAGGCAAGAGCGCCCTTTGTGACACTTCCGTTTCTTTTTTTCCGTTTATTACTCTTTCTCCCAGATTATCTACGTTCTTATTTTTTGACCTCATGTGCATCCCGATGCTGGTCTTTCCCTCTATAGTTACGTATCTACTTTTTCCTTCTTTTGCCTGTCGAATTTCTTTGTTAACACATTCACGACGGAGGGGTTTTCACGCGCAACGGGCGCGACGGCCGGCTGTCTCTTTGGTACGCGCGCGCGTGTCCACAGTGTGCCTGGTTTTTTCTCTCAGAAACATTTACATAACATATTCAGAGTCTAAAAAACTGTGCAGGATGTTATAAAAGTCTGAGCGATAGCTTGGGGAGAGATGTTGCAAAGAAAAAAGTTAGGAGGGTCGATACGCGCTGTTCGAGTTGTGAAAAATATGCTTGTTTATTGTGTTCAACGATAAGAAGTGTTCTTGCTGAATTTTGGTCGCTTATATAATTGCACTCCACTTTTTCGTTTTGTCTAACTGTTCCATTGAAGTTTTATTCCATGTCTGATACTTGCTCCTGTCCTAGAAGTTTTTGTGTTTATTGTGTTCCAACAATGCGGAGAATTGTTCTCTAGTTAGTTTTAATAAACCCGACCATTTTCGTGCAAACGCAAACCTACTATTGATTTTACCTTATAGTCTACGATTCCGAAAGAACAATTTATAAAAGTCGTCTCCAAAGAAAGTTCTGGGCGAAACACTCCTGTCCGCCAATATGAGTGGGCACCGTCCCACGCGCCCCCCTTGCTGTCCACCTATATTGGCGGACGCCGTCGTGAATGTGTTAAAGAGATGTCTTTTTTATGCGAACTCTATTTGTGCATTTGCTTTCCCGGTTGCAGAAGCTCCAACAATCAGTCACAAACATTCTAGGCTCAGTATAGGGCTAATAAAACTGCGGGATGAAACAGCAGTCTCAAGCGCGGCTCCGTTTACCCAGAGCGGCGGTTCGTGTTCCGGTGAAGAACGGTTCTGCGTCGGAGAGTTTCATTGTCCGGTTGTTCCCGGGATCATCCGGAAGCACACGTAATAGTATGCTTGCGGATGATACTCAAAAAATACTAAAAACTCGTAAAGTTATCCTAAAATGCTACATAGTTACTTAAAAAATAACGCAGTCAAATGCAGTCATGGCCGGGGCTCTTCAGTAAGATATACGCATTTCTCTGGTTTTTCATTTTTTTCAAATTTCGAAGATCCGCTTGATTACCTGAATCTCTTCTGAGGTCTTTCCATTTTCGCAAACTTTTTTCCAGTTTTCTGGATGGAGCATTCACTTCGTGAGTCCAGTAACAATTGTGTCCGTTTAGAAGCATTTCAAAAGCTCTGTGCACGTCTCTAAAATATATATTTATTTGTTACATGATAATTCATGTAACAGCACTAAAACTCGAACAAACATATAGAAAAATCCAGTCAACAACAAACGTACTCAAAATGAAATAATGCAAATTTTAATTCTAATTTTAATTTAACTTCTAAAAATCATTTCTGCGCTATACGGCTTGCGTAACATTGTAATCTCTGAGTCTAGAAGGTGGTTCCTTTCACCTCTGCTCGTGGCATGAATCCTTGGCTTCGTTCGTGTTCCGTCCAATAAATCGTTGTTTTATACATACACCAAAGAGATAGTGCCGGATTCTCTCCTCCTATAGAACGATCGACACATATGAAACGACTGGTATGATCACGATAAAATGATAAAATCTTATCAAAAATGGAAAAAATGAAAAGAGCGAAACCGCGAAACCACAGTCCAAGCCTTTTCTTTCTTTCCTTCCAGAGAGTTATTTGAAAAATAACATTAAAAATGCGGTCATGCCCGGGGTTCGTTAGTAAGAAGGGTTGCATTTCTCATTTTTTTTCGAATTTCGAGGTCTGCTTTCCACGAGCGACTTTACTTTTCTTGCACTCCCCACCTTGTGCGAAATGCTCCTTTCCTTGGGTTCTGCCGATTTCCTGACAAGCTTTATTTTGAGGTGTTTATGTCAAAGTCTAGTACAATATATTACGTTAGAATTTGAAGCAGGAAGCCACTCATTCTATCAAGATCATGATGCCTATCGGAGTTATCGATCGATTTATCTATGGTTATTCCGATCGGAGGGCAGAAAAAAGATCAAGCTAGCTATTAGTGAGGAGAGGAACTAATGGCACCACCTTTCTGTTCATGCCATTCAAAGGAGCACGATGCCTTACCCTACATGCTCCACCGAGCGTTTAAAAAAACCAATTGAGTCAACGAGTCGAAATCATTCAGATTCGTTGAACTCGAAGTTTAAGACCTCCGCAAATCTGCAGCCTCTCGATTCCCATAAAAATCGGGTTAACGGCGTCCAAAAACACTGGAAGAGGGGTGTAGTGGATGGCGGACGGATCGACCTGGGTTATCGTTACCCTCGCCCCGATCTTCCGCGCACTACCGTACCGCCGACGAGTCCGCCGCCGCCGCTGCCGCCGCCTCTGCCGCCGCCGCGTTGCTATTACAGTTTCCTCCCATCAAAACGCTCATAAAATCATAGGCCTGTCGCAAGCGCGGCAAACGCTGTCGCCGTGCGACGACGCGCGCGTACGAGGCGCGGTTTTTTGCGTACGGTCGTGAAAATCCCGTTTGAAACCAGCCTTCAGTCACATTAATTTTCATGTAAAATAATCGTAAAAGGGGCACGTATATGTGCTGGCCGCCCTGGAGAGACCCACCGACCATCATCGTCGGCGGCTTCGCGTCGTTCGCTTCCAGTTCCAGTACCACTGACCTACTGGCCTAGACATTCAGGACATCAGCCTGAATATTCCTCATGTCATCCTCTATGGACTCAATATCCATTAGCGGATCTCTCGATTTGTGTCTCCGCCGTTGGAATCAGACAACTCACAGAACCTACTTTAATGAGAGCAGCAATTCTTAGTCGCCTAGTATAGTTTTTGTATGGTGCTGTGCCAGACGAGGTTAGTAGGTGAATCAGATTTTCTTTGGCTCAACGTTTCGACCTGCTCGTCGTCGTCAGAGCCTTCTAAAAGTGACCCGAAACTTCTCATATTTGGTCTGTCTGGCCAAGTGCCGAAAGATCCGCAGCATTTTTGACGAACTTGAAAAATCTGCTCGAGCAATCGTGAAAACGAGAGATATGGGATAGAGCCCTGGGATCCCTATGTGACGGAATTCCTTCTTATAAGGAGAGGAAAACAAACTTCAGGTTTCCTACGCTATCATAGACAAGACGATATTTTGATCTTATTCTATTCCACAGAATCCTCACCGGTGTTTGTGGCCTTGATCTTGGACAGTTTTGTACCCGTCGAGCAACTCCTACCAGAAAGGGTGCCACTTCGGTGTTGCTTCCTCGCGCTCGACGTAATCTGCGGCAGCGCTTCCTTACTATTAGAGCGGGATCTGACTATTTACAAATCAGCAGGTCTAAATTGTTACGGAACAGAATTCAGGCATTCAAATCGCGTTAGACTGGTACTTGGTTACGTAAAAATTTGAAATTTGACAGTTCGATGCTGTTTAGTTGATATGATTACTATCAGTTGTTAAATATCGATGGTATTACTAGCAGTGTTCCCAATTGCTTGAGTGTTACTTATGTTTTGATTGTTGATTGTTCGATATTTCTTGATTTATACACACGGTGTTTGCCCGTGTAATAAATAGTATAGTATAATAGTATAGATAATTAAATGGCCTCGTGATCCAACGGCAGAGACTCAGTCGCATCAGTTGTCGACTACTGATGCGACTGAGTCATATCAATCAATTCGAAACCCACAAAACGGTGTAAATAGTAAGAATTCTTTGCTTATTGAAAGGCACTTATTTTGGTTATTCATACTCGTCCAAAACTTTGTACTAATCCAAAGCGCTTACACTGCTTCCCTAGGCGAGAGAGAAAGCATTTTTCAAACTTCAAGGGTTAGAACCAAACATCCGAAGTAGTCATTTCGTGAAAGCTGGCGTGGTATATCAAATCAAGTCTTATTCTGAGCCCCATTTCACAAGTTCTCTCAGATGTTTTCTTGAAAATCACTTCACCGCAATATTCAAGCCTTGGCATTATATAGCGATTACTTTCTACCTAACTTCCTCAATATGAGCTGATTCGTAATTCAACATATTCATCGAAGAAACAGTGCACCCTTCACGAGCATGGGCCAGGAGGTGGGGTCATCTGCTTGATCACTGATTTAGTAATAGTATTTTTTGGATTATCTTTTTCATGCTACCGTGATTGTATTTGAGAATGACAAATCTTTTTGGTTGTAATGCTGGTGCTAGGTTCGTCGCAAAAATCGCATCTCAGGCGGGATTCGAACCTGCGTCTCGCGCCTAACCGCGGCTCGTGCGCTAACCACTGCGCCGGTGAGACAACTGCTCTCTTCCCCAAATGAGACAGTCATTTGCGCACCCCTAGCACTTTCTTAAGCCCGTAGGCTTTTACTTCCAGCACTCATCCGTAATGACGGCTTGAGCCGACGATCCGGATCGGCATTACACCGTTTAAGCTGGAAGCATTTTATAGTTAAAATGAAATTCTAGTTTTTTACCGCTCTTTTGCGGGTTACTATTATGTATACTAGAATATGATGTTGTCATGGTGGTGCAAGGTTCATCGCAAAAATCGCATTTCAGGCGGGATTCGAACCCTCGTCTCGCGCCTAACCAGGGCTGCTCTACTTTGGTTTGCTGCTGCATTAGGGTCTGAAGTGGCCCTTAGCGAACCTCCTAGAGCACAATATAGACCGTCCCCTCTGCCAAGAGTAGCCTTGCTTTTATTAAGTCGCTTCCTATAGGCTTTCAAAAGTAAGAATCGCCCATAGTGGCATTATTAAGCTTTGTCAACGACTTCTAAAGAATAGATTACTAGTAGAAAAATTATTGAATCAAGAAAGTTAATAGATGAAAACGTATTCAGCGAAATTTCCCGAGTTGTTTCGTGCTTAGGAGCTTCTTACTTTTTTTAACTGTGGATCACTAAGAAAAGCAGTTCAAAGTGGAAGTGCTGCGTTTCTTGCGGGTATACCTCTGACATTTTCCTTGTACTAGGTTGTTGCTGAAGTTCCTGTCTGCTTCGGAATGAAGCACATTATTGATCTTCCAATAATATGGGAATACATTAGGGAATGAAATCGCCGCCAACTTTTCCCTCCGAATGGTTTTGATTTGCTATTATTCCCATGCGATTTTCAACTACAACGCTGTCGACTTTTTCTAGAAATCTGCCAAACTAGACAGTCATGACGATGTCGACCATTAGCCAAAATTTTGGAAATCCTCCTAAGAGCAACGCGACGGCGTAATGGCCGTTTTTCACAAAAGCCCGCGTTGAAATTTTATGTCCAGGTTTTTCGGCGTCATAATTTTAAGGTCAAGAACACCTCCGATCGACCACCACGAGCCCACCGACGATAAATGATTGGGTGGTGTGTGTCGTGTGTGTGTGAACGGTTTTTGTCGCCCGACAGGGGAATATTTTCTTAAAAATTCAAGGTCACCCCCTCCGCATCCCCCAGTGGCGACGTTTGCGACTGCTGTCTGACTACGGTAGCCGACGGCTGATGGCTGTGGTGGTTTATTCTGGATTATTCGCTAAATGGGCTTTGACGGAGTGATTTTCAGTCAACCAATTTGAGAAGAAACGTGATTTTGGGGGTGAAAATTGGACAATTTTTGGGAATCAAATGTAACGGAACACAGGACGATAAAAAAGAGAAACACGCATTGGGGTCAAATCAAACAGTTCTTACCACAAGCACCCAACCTTAACGTCAGAATGAGATAGTAAATGATAAGGTGTCATGGTGTCAGCGTTGATCGGTCCACTAAGCATGCGCCATGCATTCGTCCTTCATTCGGAATCGTAGAGGAATAGTGAATTCGTATTTGTTGGTGAATGGTGAATACATCTGCGGGATCACCTACCGAAAAAGCTCATGTCTTCACTTTTCCATTTAATCTGGTACTAATTTACCCAACACTGTAGGGATGAAAGGCATGGCTAGTCTGGCCACGATCGATCGCTCGACCGTGCGAGTGGAAGTTGCTCCTCTTACCACTGTACCACGCCCACCTTTGGGCTCTAACTGTAGCTCAAAGCACTATTTATTGATGAATTTCATTACTCCATGCGATTATTTTCTATTTAGAATAGTAGATGAATGGTGAATACTTATTTGGCCCATACAATGACGTGTGTGGGTCAGCCGCTATACCAAGTCAAGGTCTTTACCTTCCCAGACAAGTCTGCCACCAATTTACCCGACGCCGGAGGGAGGGGAACGCTTGGTTAGCCCGGGAAGGGATTGATCGCTCGACCGTGCGGGTGACACTAGAGCCTCTTACCACTGTACCACGCTCACCTAACAATTTGCTGAGCTGAATTAAGCTTTGTATCATGAATATTGAAAACGTTTCTGATATTTACATATTATTTTCTAATACATGGTCTTGAAAGTAACTTTAATTACTCAAGGCCCGTAAGATTTTCCCATAACGTTCGTTCTTTTTTTGACATGCTCGTTCACCCCATCGTGCCCATATATGTCTTCAGCCTCTATGTGACCCCATTTACGTATAATGTTCATCAAATTTTAGTCAGAATCTAGCGCAGGGCTCCTAGAAATGGATATTTGAAGAACCCGGTGCTTTGAGGTCAAGATATCATTTTTTCGATTTTTGCCGTCTTCGAAACTCCGAAGTTTATGCCTTAGGCGAGCAGAGTGTCAGCGAATTTTGTGTTGAAAGTCCCAAATCACTGGCTAATTTTTTTCGCTTCCAGCGAGTTTCATCCACACATCGATGTCAGTACAAAATTGAAATCAATAAATTGACACAAAAACCAGCCTGAATTCTGCCACTGTGAATTCGCGAGACTTTTGCGTTGCCAGATTTATTTTCTCGCGGGCCTTCACGGCTTACCATTTTTATTTTATTTTTCGCACTTCCATCATGAGTTTCCTCTTCACACGAACTTCGAACCCAACTCACAGTTCGTCTTTTAGTTCTTAAACGAGAAACCAAACATGTCATTCAGTTTCTTCCATTGTTCACTGAACACGAATTCAACCGTACAAGAGGCTCCGTCCGTGTCACATATTTATTTATTGTTTGGTACAAAATTGAAATCAATAATTTTGTGTTGTTCAAATCACTGTGTGGGACATAGATCGGCAAGGACTCTTCTGCGCCTTGTTGAATTGTCCCTTAACCAGAGCATGATTGCGAAAGGGGAGCGCATGGTACAGCGGTAATAGGCGCTAGTGACGCCTGCGCGGTTGAGTGATCGATCCTCGCTCGATTAAACAAGCCTTCCATCCCTCCAGGTAAATTGATACCAGACTTGTTTGGAAAGGTAAAGACCCTGATTCAGTATATCGGCTGACCCCCGCAAGTCACTGTGTAGGCCAAACACGCACGTACCACGCTGCTACGATTCGGAATAGAACACGAATGCGTGGTGCGTCTTCAGGGGACTCATCAACACCGACTTCTTTACTCCTTTTTTTATGATCGCGATGGAATCAAAAGCGAGTTGTTGCTGGGAACTACCGCGAGTAAACCCCAGCATATAAGGCCAATGCACAACTTGCTGTGACAGTCCATCACTAATAGTTAAGCATAAGAGGCATTCACACCTTACCGGGTCCTAGAAAAGTAATGGGTAAGGATAGGGGAGGGTTATAGATACGGCATCAGGGTAGTAGGGATAGCGCTGAGGTTGACTTCATCCTTTCGCTGTGGCAGTACAACCGCTGTACGGATTGAATAGGATCATTCCTTATATCTGTAAGGCCTTATTCACCCACGCGAAATCAGCCGCTTGGCAACGATCCAAACGTGGTTGCCCGACGCGAAAATTACGGTCTCTCGCCAGCTCTGCAGAAAATTGCTTCAGATCAGAACTGCGTAATAGGAAATGCGATTGCTTGGGTGATATTTATATTTGTCCGAAATCCAAAAACGGGGATGGGCCAGATAGTGGGGTCATCTGCTTGATCACTGATTTAGTATTAGTATTTTTTGGATTAGCTTTCTCATGCTACCGTGATTGTATTTGAGAATGATAAATCTATTTTTATTGAGTAACTAAAAAAACTTTATCTTTGATATCATTATCATAGTAGAAAAGTTTGTAACGTTGAAGTCATAGCGGTTATGAGAATAGCCCCAGTACTTTAAAACCCCTTCAGACTTTACTGCGTTGCTGCCGCAGTAATGATGACACACAGGGACCGGCGGTGCGCGGCAGCTGCGCAGTGTTTAGTTTCTAATTTCTCTGCGAAAACCGCCCATATCGCCAACTATGCACTAAATAGTTTTTTGACCAACGACAGTCCAGTGGACGGCCGGAAAAACGCACAGCTATTGCAGAAATACGCGCACGCTCTTTTTACTGCTCTACTTTGGTTTACTGCTGCAGTAGAGTCTGAAGGGCCCTTAGGAAAATGCGCTTAGCGTGCGACCATACGACCCTGGAGGCTGAGATCGTATGGTCGCACGCTTCGAGGAAATGAGAGGGTCAACAATTGGTAGTATTAGAGATCAAGAAAATTTTTTATTTTTCCTGGTTCACCCATCCTCACATGTCTAGCTACCGGAAGCCGCCTTCATCTGCTAAAGTTCTGAAGAACACTTAATTTATCACACCCAACCTACTAATCTCTTAGGCGAAGTTTGAACATACGGGGTGGCCAAAAAATATGGGCCGCTGATGTTGTAACCTGGAACGACGTAGACAACGACCACCTACATTTTCTATAGAACTCTCAAATTTGGTGTAATTTCGCTGAAAAGTTAGGAAGCTATAGAATTTTGTTTGAAACATGGTTCTAAAATTCGACCACTTTTTGACCACCAAAATGTTTGCTCAGAAAAATCTATATTTTAGCCGCGATGTGAATCAAATGTTTGTAACACACTATGATAGATAGACCGTGCTTTATCAGAATATCGTCTCAGATTGATCCTACGCTCAGCGATTTTTAGATATTTTCGTTTAAAATAGCATAAGAAAATCACTTTAAAATATTTTTAAAAAATACAGAATTCGTTACAATGGTATGTTTCGACATATTTTCAAGTAGAATGGTCAGAACTATCGATTGGTATCAGGTTCTTTTCAATTTGAACTATTTGTGCATGAAAATGAAAAAGTGGCTTATTCATTTGACCGGTACTGTACATATGTGTTCGTCAGAAGGAAGCCGAGTTGAGCAACTCTAATTCAAATATTTTGCGAATATTTTTAGTAATTCATCAACAAATTTGAAAGAGCTGAGGTTATGTGCAAAAGTTATGAGTGACAACAAGTAGTCCATCATTTTGGGCGCCCTAAAAATTTTCGATCACCTTTGTTCCGAAGCTAGGTAAGCCGATTTATTTGGCTCGGGGACAATCTCCAAATCAATGATTCCGTAGGATCAGGATCATCTTCATAGGATAATCGATTTTCTCCCTAGATGTGAGGTTTGATCTACAGTTTATGCCGTAAAAGTAGATCAAATCTGATCAGGTTATCGGATTATTGATTGGTGTTTGTATAATTTGCCGGGCTCGGCAGTTTTGCTCGCTAACCGACCGCTTTCTCTTTTTTCGATTATCTTTTTTCCAGAATCTTCTCCTACATTAATATCAGATTTTATCTCAGAAGCGTAAATTGTTCTTCGTTACTTCGACACAGATATCGCATGAACCACACAAATCCGGTTTGTGTTGTTGAACAACAAATTTGGCTGGTTTGGCAGAAGTGCCCGAAGAATGAGAGTGGTCAATGCTTTCCTGTAGAGAAAAGTCTGACAATGAGGAATTGCCGTCATCCTTCCCTTCTTCACTTTTTCCTATTTGTATTTTCTCCGAACAAATCCTGCTTTGTGACGCTCGTTTCTGTCGTGAATAATTGCCAGAGGATGTGGTCCGCGGCGGAACTACTAGGATGATTTAAATTATTCAAAAAATATATTACTCATATACAAACTATCAAGCTTAGGCCTGGTTTTATGTAGTTCCATGGATTCCTTATTAGTTCCATGGATATTCAGGGTTTGCTGGTCTCACTTGTGAAAGCAAAGTCGTTCATTATTTTTGTTTGTATTTCCTGTTTTCCTACAGAAGTTTTCATCGATTCTGATACATCGCCTCTCTTAGCCCTATCCAGTACCTTACAAAGGGTAGGGGTAGAGTGGTCAGCTTGACCGGTACCCTAAGGACGCTCAATCGCGTTTGATTTTGAATGGTAGAGGGATGGTAGACGAGCCTGGTATCAATTTACCCGACCTCTGAGGGATGGAAGGCTCGGTTAGTCCGGACGAGGATCGATCGCGCGAACGTGAGTGTGTCGATGACGCCTCTTAACACTGCACCACACGCGCCCTCGAGTGCTTTAGGCCTTTGTTATACCGACGCTCACCCCCAGCGTCTGCCAGCGCAACTCGTCCATTCAGTATCAGACACCGAGGGGCCAGACACGTTTGTGCGAGTTATCACGTAGACGCTGGCGTGATGACGCTCACGGGCTGTTATGCAGACGCTCGCGTACCTTCCACGCTCTAGTCGCTGCGCATTGCACTGCGATTGACCCTTTCGCTGGGGTTCGGTCGATCACCTCGCGCATTGTTCTGTATGCTTCGGGCGCGTGCGTGCGTGCGTCGCGTGCTCAGCGTCTGAGGTTAGCGGCTGGGCGCTCACCGCTCGCAAGCAGCTGACGCTCACCACGAGCGTCGGTATAACAAAGGCCTTATATCGTCGTTTAGCTTCAGGAAGAGAGCTAGGGGGAAGGGAGGGTATTTACTATACAACAAGCTTGGGAAAAGTTTACTTTCAAAATTGGGCGGCAATGAGTAAGTTAGATAAGTGGGTCAGTCGGGAAATTATTGTGGGTTAGTAACAGGTTTGGTTTTGGTAGAAGAACAACTTCGACTGTGAATTCCAATTGCTGTTGTGACGGTGTCGAACTGAGGCGATATGTTTATATACCGAACGAGGCTTCACATTCGCATAGAGAGGTTCAGTTTTAGGCCAAGCCAGATGCATCCAACCAGTTAAGCGCTAGGTGAGAACAGGTTTTAGGAGGAAGGATGGTGAGGAAGAGATGAATTTCAACTGGCGGTGGAGTTGCGTCAATGCGGTTGTACCGAACTTGGACAAAGATGAAAAATCACGTTGGACCCTGTGTTATCCATCTTTTAAAAGGCATGTGGCGAAGTTCCTTGTATGAACTTTAAATGCTTATTTTAGTATTTTACTGAGTGTTATTCTTTTTCGTTTGATGACTGGCACAGTCTATTCATGCGTTTATATTCTTTTATGTGCCCTGTCGCACCTACAGTAAACAAATAAATAAATAAACTACCAAAAAAACCGTCTAGTTAGTTTTACCCTCTAGTTTTACTCACTTTCAGACTCTAGTTAGTTACTCGATGAACCGTCTCAACCGCACCAAGTTATTAGCGCCAGCTACTATTTGGTGTACCTGTTCTTGATTGCGTTTTCTCTGAAGTTAACTACTAAAAGATAAGGAGGGAGCTGTCCTGATGTGCCATTAGAAGATCTAGGCCCAGGTTCGAGATTCACAAACCTGCTACTAACCCACAATAATTTCCCGCCTGGCCCACTTATCTAACCTACTTCCTTCCGCCCAATTTTGAACGTAAACTTTTCTCAAGCCCGTTGTATATCAAAATCAGCCATTCAGCTGCCTGCAGGCCGCCTAATGAATAGTTGGAAACATATAAAAGATATATAAGACATTCATAATAACAAATAAAACGAAGAACAAAAAGCATGCAGCAAAAGACGGCGAGGAACTGCTGAAATACGTCACTGGGAGTACGGTAACGGGCAATCGCGGTGGGACCCTAGAGTTGACTAACAGACATCGTGGCTTTTTAGTAGGACGATCATTTTGGCTTTTCTTTGCGGAAATCGTATTCTTTTTTGTTCTTACGTAGTTGCGAAGATGTTACAGCATAAATCTTAGACGTAACTTAATTGGAAATATCCACAGGGTGTAATTAGCGAAGACGGTCTAACGACGTTGACCTTGTGTGGTCGTGTCCTTGATGAAGTCAAGGAGCACACACACTCACACACACACACACATGGAAAACAAAAATTCAAAATTCCGGCACCGCGTCCTTCTCTGTTGGGTAGATCACGATTTTCTAATTCTGGCCATGTATGTTTTATTCAATACAAATGAATCTTAAGTGATTTATGACCAGTGAACGGTAAAAACGATCTAGATCGTGTAAATCGCATTTTGGCGAAAAAATACCGAAGGTACTGTACATATATCGTAGCGATGTGGGGTATCAGATACCTCACAGCAGTGATAAAGCGCCATTGCTGATTCTTTGCCGAGCACTTGTGTCAGTCAAGGTTTCGATTACCCTAATTTTCACGGATTCGAACTTGCGACAAGTTTGTGGTAATAAATAGGTTTACTTAGCTCGAGATATTCGAAACCCTTGTTTTGTTCATGCATCTAAACCCTAACAAAAGTTTGGAAGGAGCAGATAAGAGGAGGTCAAGTCTGGGCGAGAGGCGACTGTTCTTTTTTTTTACAGATTGCTACACGGATCTCTATTCCCGGTATCCAAAGGGTCGAATTATTTCAACCAGTGTACGTCCAACTTTCGATGATTGCGCCTCTTCGGTTCTACTCCGCACTTAAACTTTCACAAAGCGGATCAGGAGAACTGGGCCCAGATTTATCATTGGTAAACCCCCGATAAACCCCGAGATATAGTCCGAAACCTTTATCTACTTATCCTATACTTCCTATGTTAAACGCAATCTCTCATCGACTCTGCCGTCTGGTTCTGGCTGCGCCGCGGTTTCGGAGACCGCTCGTCTGTTCATGAATCTGGACCCTGGCGAGACTACGGTATGGCGGGAAAATCCCCGATAATCCCCGGAAAATCCCCGATTGGTAAACCCCCGATAAACCCCGAGATATAGACCGAACGGCGCTCACCTTTGTCTACTTATCTTATACTTCCTATGTTAAACGCAATACCTCATCGACACTGCCGTCTGGTTCTGGCTGCGCCGCGGTTTCGGAGACCGCTCGTCGGTTCATGAATCTGGGCCCTGGCGAGACTACGGGAAAATCGATTTGAAGTTTTTTCCGGAGTTAGCTGCCGCACCCTGTACATGATCCTACTAATAAAGTCTGCTTGTCAACTCTAGGTTCCCGCCGCGATTGCCCGTTACCGTACTCCCAGTGACGAATTTCATCAGTTCCTCGCCGTCTTTTGCTGCGTGGTTTTTATAAATGTTTTATACATGTTTTCCATTAGTTCATTTGGCGGTCTGCAGGGCGCTGTATGGCTGGTGTTTTGAAAGGATCGGTTGTGAACAAGCTGTATCGTTAACAAACTGTCATTGGAGAACGCCCATGTGAACATGTCAAATGTGAACTCCTCACAGCTACCGTACCAGCGACCTGTAGGTCCCGGATGGCTGGTCTATAAATTTTTTAGTGGCGAAGTCGCTCCGAACTCGTTGCGAACACCGTGCTGCTTCATATAAGCAGATAAATAAGTAGTTCATGTGTTGAATGTCTTCCGAAACGTGTTTCTTCTTCGGCGAGTTCTGCTGCTGCTGGTGGTGATGGGGCGCGTGCTTGCATGTCTGTCTGTCTCTGTGTGTGTATCTGTCTATATGTGTGTATATGTGTGGGTGTATCGGGACTACGTGGGTGTCTGTCAGCTCGCAGCAGCTGAAGACCGCCAAGAAGAAGCTATTCGTCGTCGTCTACCGCTGCTAATTTGTACATTTCCGAGTGTGACTGCTGAATCAGCTGCTGGTGGTGGTGGTGGTGATGGGGATGATGGTGGTGGTAGGGCTGGCGTTTTATCGCGTCTGTAAGATCTCGTCTCCTCGTATATTCTAGATCTGGTTTTCCGCCACTTCTACCAGCACACCCCGGCCGCGCCTCGCGCCACGGCCTAACAAACATTATATTTGTCATTACTAACGAGTAGCAAGCGTATCCACTTAGTCCAAAGACGTGCTCCTCCCCCACCACCCCTCCGCTCACTCTACAGAAGCCTTCCTGTCCTCGCCAACAGTTTCTTTATGTATGGATTTTTAATTTTTTTTTACGGAAATGCTTGTTCTACCTCCTTTCGACGGAGCCGAAGCCGACTCTTCTTCCATTTTCCGGAACTGGAAGATGTCTGGCTATGTATTTACACGACGACGTTCTCCAGGGATCGGAGCTCATGGGAAGGATTTTTTTGTCGGAGAAAACCTTCCCTGGGAATAAAAAATGTTGTCATTATAACTTCTCCGTCCGCCATGGTTATTACGGAAGGCAGAAATAAGGGAGATGGAGCTCTGGGTACGGCTATAACACTGGCACATTCTCCAATGGTGGATTTTTTTTCCAAAAATTGCTTTTTTTTCTCTAAAAAATCCGAATTATAAGCTGTTGGAAGGAGGATTGAAGTACCTTACCCCTACCATGATGCTCCATTTCCCCATCAACGGATTGAAGAATTTTAAAAACACCGAAGACAGGCTGTATAGGGCTTCTTCGTGTTCTCCGGAAACTATTTCGTCTTCCTGTTTTTCAACTTTTCCTCAGAGGTGAATTTGTTCAGCTTTTTAAAGGCCCTTTTTGCTAGCTGAGTGGTGAAGTGGCCTGTTTAGGGGAAGGTAGATGGGTAACAACTGAGTAAATCTGGAAAGGGGGTCTTGAACATTAGCAACACAAATATCAATGAAAGCAAAAAACCTGGAGTTCAAGAATGGACCATCAACAACGTGACTTTGTTGTCGAGCGAAATCCTAGCTTTACCCGATGTTCTAACCGCTTCATTTAGGCTGACTGTTTCCTCTCCTCTCCTTTTTATTTTTCTTTTTTTCTTCTTTTCCTCCTTCCTCCTCACATGAATAATAACTCTCTCCTGTGAAACAATCCAACAGTTCGACGACACATTTCAGTTATGGGATCCACTACTAATTTGAAGATAATCTACTGTTTCCAGTACGACCCCTATCGGATGTAGCCGCTTTCTTCCTTTTTATCTTTCTCTTTTCCTTCTCTAACATCAGTGTTTGATTCAGATGTTGGAATTTTTACTTTCTTACGAGATTTCTGGCGAATAAAAAGCAAAAAAATAAATAAAAACCAAATAAAAAATTAAATATAAATATAAAAATAAAAAAATAAAAAATTGAAATCTAAATAAAAACTCGTGGAGGTTTTGTATGTGAGTCATGTGAAAGTTTTAATTTGGGGCTCCTTTTCTGTTTTCGTTCTCATTTTGAGGTCATGCGCTTTAACACAATTGTTTTATCAAAGTGGTTTATGCTAAGTGCCACAGAATACCCAGGAATTTCAGTAGGAGCGCCGACCCTTCTACCTTTACCTTTATCTTTTTGCGTTTTTGCAGAAATACTTACAAATAGGGTTAGTGTTCGTGAAAGGAAGCGACATGAGCTCAGCCTTTCCATCTTTGAATGTCACACATTTTAAGGCTAGAAGCACTCAAATTCCCGGACGTCTATGATAAGTTCTTTTTGGATTTTTGAACTCACAGCAATGAATCATTTCGAAAAGCAGAGGTATCAGATCTGGTTTGAGTCATCCTTTGCCGATATATTTTCCACAGTTGATCTCGCTATTTACCCGTTATTTTTTATTAATCATTACGTCACTTATAATTTGATAGCTCGCCAGTGTTAGGCATCTTACTGTATGTAACATTCATAAAGATGTTCGCTGATAATTCGCTCCTATTTTTCACTCAGATCCTTCCGTTGCAATCATACTGTAGCTCTCTTCTTTATCATATCCCCGGTTTGTTTCGGTTATGTGCCAAACGAAAAAAGTTTACGTTAACCAAATCCATAATTGAAATTATTTTGATCTTCAGAAAAGCGCTTATTTCTGTATACAGGCGTTTTTCCTTCATCCTATTACCTTCAATTTTCTGTCGAACGCAAAAGAGATTCTTAATAAGAAAAAGGGAAAGGCAAACTGCGTCCGTATGTTCCCAAGAGAAGGCCATTTTCGTTTTTTGGTATTTTATAGCATAATATAAAATTATATACACATTACACATTAAAATTATATACATATTACAAAATTACATATTATTTTATAGCATATTATTTTTTCCTCTTTTCTTCATTATTTCTTTGATTTGAACGACTCCGTCGACTCCGCTGTTACAGACATTCTCAGAGCTCTCTGTTTTCCTTTCCCATTCTGCTACTTTTCTTCGTCTTTCTTTTGCTCTTTGGTCTCGCGTTACTTTTGCCAATCTCATATCCCAGAGTTCGACGTTCTGTTTGTTTTCCTAGCGTCATCGTCAGGCCAAGATGGGTGGAAATGTTGTAGAATTGAACTTCGTCGTCTGTGCTACGAGTTGTTCGTTCTATAGGATAAGTCCTACGCATTTTTTTTTTGTTGGAGGAGAGGGGCCCGTTGAGAATATTTCATTCAAGTTTTTAGGTCAAGCCTGAGTCCAGCGAAAATGCGCCGAATTCGGGCATTTTATAGAGTAATTCCTCTGAATATTTGAAATTCGGTTTTCAAGGTCAAGACTACTAAAGCCAGTCAAATGAGGTGAAAGATAATCACAAACAAATACATCATATCCTTTTGTGGAATCTCGCTAAAACCTAGGAAGTGGCTCTCTCTACGACCATGTTTTATTGGGAAACAATTTGTGATAGTTTTGTCATCATTTCTAATCACAGCTCTTATGCGATTCGTGATTTTGCCTCTGTAAATACTCTGAATTTTTCGATTTCGGTTTCCGTCTGGGTGACAACTACTAACCTCCCCTTTTTGTCTTAGTATCTCAAACTATCGGTTCATTTTTGAAGACATATGGCTTAACTTTTACCTGGATTCACTATAATCCCTGCAACTGAGGTATTCGATTACCCACGACCCCCTCATTCCCCCCCCCCGAAACATCGGCCGGATACGGTCAGCTTTTCGCATTGAATTCGACATTTCATTTTTGTGCTGACTATCGAGTACATACAGCGTCGCATCGATTTGCCCTATTTTCAACTGCTCCCCACTGACATGGGCAGCTTTCATCCTCAGGCTACGAAATCGTCCATGGGGTTTAGTTCGTCTAATCAGGGAGGGGTGGGGCGAGGGTCTGATTATCTGAAAGAAAAAAGGTCAGTTTTAATCCTATCCGGTCTTACTTCTCACTCTATTCTCATGAATCCCTATAGTTTTTGAGGCCACCGCGCTCGTCATCCTTCCCTTCCATGACGCTACTATCGTCAAAGAATTCGTGGCTCGTGATGAGTGTGTTCAATTGAAAGGCGTATGATTAAAGTGGCGATGGCGAGCGTTCGGCGAAAAATCTCAGTTTACGGTATTTTCGCGACATTTTCGCCGTATACAATGGACGAATTTCGTGTTCTGGAAAACAATGGGAAAAATGCGGCACAATTCAAAAGGCGGTGCTGATTAGGTGCTGACGGCGCGTTCTTGCTGCTGTGTCACTCTCGACCATCTGTCCATCCACCGTGCTCATTACTTTCTAATAGTCCTTATCAAACAGTTGCTGTTTCGTTAACCCGTTACCCTTGATCGTCGTTTACCCATTACCCAGATTACGGTCATCGTCCCTATTTCAGAAATGACGTCGCTGCTCGGTGGTAACAGCATACTGCACATAGCGAATCGGCTGGGCGGCTTGAAGAAGGAGGTCTCAACTGAAGGTGCGTCGTAAGATTGAGTGTTGTTGTTGTGTCGCTCAGTGTGGTATACGGTAGCGCTGGATATACCGTACCCCCGGGAAGATAAGTCAAATCGCGCCAGAGAATCAACGCTAATATCCGAAGCTTTTTCGGCTGAACACCTGGCGGCAAGCGTTTGACTTCGTCGTCCTCGTATAACTGTAAAGATCGGCATGCGAATCACAGTCTAGGAGTTTAATCTTCTGAGAAAATATCGAAGAAAATCAGTCAATCAATCAATCAATCAATCAATCAATTGATTACAACTATGAAAGACAGACGTTAGACAAGACTGTCTTTCAGACTATGAAGTGCATTTGGTGAAGTTGAACAGCTGTCGGGAAGCGACTGAGAAGGTGATTCTCAGAAATTTTTTCGAGTGTCAGAATTATTAGACTGCTGTTAGTTGTCGGAATTCTCAATTTCTTGCCATGGCTTTTTCTAATAATAATGAGAGTTATTGGCAGGTGTATCAGTATTCTCAACCATAATCCGTTCCTCCAAAGTTTCGATAAAATTCTACCAATGGGGCTGATACCTTATACCTACTTATAAGGCGAAAGGAATGATTGTCTTCTTCTCACCACCTTTTTCTCAGCCTTCTCCTCTTCTTCTTGTCCCAGCGACTTCTTCTTCTTCTTAGTGTAAATTAATGTTAGGCAAATTAATTCTGGGTAATGATCAAATAAATGCAACAAATATTCTTCTCCTAAGCGTTTAGTTCCGCGCCTTCGTGGTTCTTCAAAAAGTCGCCATCTACTTCGATCCAGGGTGACTTGGAGCGTAGCTCTGACTTCCTTAAGGTCGTTCTTGATAATGTCGCTCCAGCTTTTCTTAGGGGCTCCTCGTGGTGGCTCACCAGGGGCCTGAAGCTGCAGTGCTTTTCGTATTGGATGGTCATCAGGTCTTCTCATAATACATATGTCCACACCACCTGTGCCTTTATTCTCGCATCTTAAGATGCGCTGGAGCCGTCCTCATAGCCGCTCTCACGTCCTCGTTCCGTACCTTAGCCAGCCTCGTCCATCCGCATGACTTTTTTAGCATCTTCATTTCACCAGAATGTACTTGCTTCTCGACCATCGCACTCACTGCAGTAGAACAGGGCGGGTCTTACAACTGCCCGATACTTTTTGTTTGACCACCCTTGAGCCCCTTCTGTCACAGAAACTATTTATTTATTTTCTATTTTTCAACTTACTTTTTAATAGCAATGGGTTCTCTCCACTTTACCCATTCTGCATGCATGCTCTCCTTCACTGCATGATCTAGTGTACAATACTTTGACAAGTCAGTCCCAAGATGACGTGGTCCATCCTCTCTTTGGGACCCTTCAGACTCTACGGCGGCAGTAAAGAAACGAAGAGCAGTAAAGAGGAGGTGCGCGTATTTCCGCAATAGCTGCTCGCTTTTCCGGCCGTCCACTGGACTGTCGTTGGTCAAAAAAGTATTTAGTGCAGAGTTGGCGACACGGGCAGTTTCCGCAAAGAAATTAGAAACTGGATACTAACCTACTGCGCAGCTGCCGCGAGCGCCGCCGGTCCCTATGTTTCATCTTTACTGCCGCAGCAACGCAGTAAAGTCTGAAGGGGCCTTTTGGCTTCCTGATAGCAGTCGATCATTGGTTCTTAGCTCCTGTTTGAGCTGAGGATTTGGTTTTCTCTACGTTCAGCCGGAGGCCATTTTTGGCCAATGTTTTTTACCATTTTTAAACCCAAAGGAGCGTGGAGGGACTCACATTGGCATAGGAAAATATGGCGACGTAAATTGTGAGTCATCTTGAATATTGGTGGATGCAGGTGTCTGAATAAAGGCAAGTTGAAAGATTCAGGAAGGTAAGCTGCGCATGGTCCCAAGAACAATGACAGTTGTGTTACTTTTCTCTTGTTCCACAAAAAGCGATCTTCTAAGCGACGATGAAAGGAATTGGCGCTATAGCTCAGTAATGTTCCCATTTATTCGCCTATGTCCTGTTCCGAAAGTTCTGGAGAGTTCAATAACTGGGAAATGTGAATGAATGGGACAGGCTCTAAGGAAGAAATTGAAAGCAGTTCGTTTTTCTGTTGATCCTTAATTTGATAAATAGTCCTAGCCCAATGTCATAATCACATGATGGATCACTTTCTGTGGGAGAATTTGGACGATCCTGTTACCGCGTGCGCTTATTGATCGATCGATTGGGTCTGCGACCGACCCATCTCAATCGCAAGGTTGTATAAACAGCGTTTTGTTTATTATTTATTTATTTATTATATGCGTACAAGGATGCCGCCGTGAGCATGCGACAAACAAAACATTAAACATGGGTGAGAGGCGTACAATGAATGTGATCAGTCAGAGAACAGGAGCTATGACTTAGCGAAAAGAAGGGAAAGAAGGAAAAAGGCGAAGTGGGCCATTCTGAGAAAATGATACATAGGTAAAAACACATACATATAATTGAAAGGAAGAGGAAGAAGAAAAATCAGGTATGTGATGTGTAAAGGTGTCTTTATCTATGAAAGTAAAGGATTGCGGGGGTTCGTACAGTTGAATTATGTATTCATTTCCCTCGCTCGCTCAATAATCTTCCAAAATTGACTTTTCTTTCGAACTTCTTGTTTTAGCTTTCTACGATTTTGTAGCATAAAGGTGTTGGGGATGCTAGCTTCTTCTGGAACGGGACTCAGAAAGGATTCGATCCCCGGTCTAATGTGTAACATAGACAAATTCGGACCTTACGCTGCCGACCCGCGTGCATTTGTCCCTGATGTGAGCTAGTAATTTTTATTTTCCTAACGTCTTTCTTTTTTCCTTCCGTCTTCACACTGCTTTTTGCCTCCAGTACTCTAATTCCCTCATTTTTCTATTGATATTGCTGTGAGGAGGCGCATGCTGCGGTGGTAAGAGGCGCTACTGAAACACGCACGGTCGATCGGTCGATCCTCACCCGAGTTAATCAAGCCTTCCATCCCTTCGGGGTCGGGTAAATTGGTTCCAGACTTATCTGATAAGGTGAACACTGGCTATACCAAGAGTATAGGTAAATAACAAAGGTATAGCAGCGACCACGCAAGTTATTGTATGGACCAAGTACTGTGCTTCCTTAGAGGACGGCTCTTGTGTTCCTTTGACCCTTAGCTTTCCCTTTAAATCTATTGCTACTAGCATGCTTTATGTTCCTGTGTGATCATATTCTTTTGATTATCCACCTATTTCCCCCTGTTGTGGATTCGTTTGCTGTCTCTAACCACCCTTCAGGCAACAGAGTTCAAAGGTTGCTCGTTCCATCAAAGGACCATGTTGAATGCCCCCAGGGCATTGCGCACATGCACATCTTTACACATCATTCAAAAGTCACAAAAAAGCAACAATCAGTTGAAAACCATCGAATTCAAGGGAATGCAAAATATGCAGTCACCACGAAATGATAAGTCTACTTGGCGACTGATAAATAATGTGCCACTGGCGGGCAAAAATCGCGATATAAGCAGGGCTCAAACCCACGACATCATACCTACCGGGACGTCACAAACCCATTCCCATACCTGGCCACACGGTTTTGCTTCGTTTGAGCCTATCAGTATAGTTGAACTAACCCTGGCAGAAGCTGGTCTCTAAAAATAAATTGATGGCTAGCCGGATGGAAGCTGTAGCAGCCTCAAATGTAACGCGATTTCGAACACCAGCTCTAGTCAGGCAGGAAGGCGCCAACTTCTTCGCTGCGAAAAACCTGCTTTTGCGCCGTGGACAAGCAATAATTTGAACCACATAATTGAAAAAGTTGCGAGACGTGTAATTTGTTCTCATTAAAAAATCCCCTTGGAACCTGTCCGATGGAAACGCGGCGGAAGTGGTCATTACCAGTTCCCCAGGGGATGGGCGCCGAAGTTTGAAATCGTCTCCAGGTAACCGGGTGTGGCAATGCAAAAGAGGGTTCCGTCAGGGTTGGTGAAAAAAGCGCTTTGTGTAGAACTGAGGAAATCGGTAATAAAGCTTGACACGATGAAAGTCGACTTGTATAAGCCGCCAACTACGATCAGTGCACCACTTTTGAGAGGTTTAAATTATTGCGTTTTTCTCGATCATCAGAGTATGGACACTTTCGGAAACCACTCGCTTGAACGCCATCGATCTAGCAGAAGTTGACTTTCGAAGAAGAAACCAAAAGCATTCTAACCTGTATAACAAGAAATTCTGTAGCGGGAGTGATTTCCTGAATTTTTTCGACTGCTCCGACCGTAAAGTAGGCGAAATACATAAGCCCAATAAAGGTGTATTTCTAGAGTTGGTCAACGACCTAGCTAGCTCATTGGACGTAGTGCGAACATATCCATAATAGGCCACACCTTACAAGTTGTTAGTGTAATGGAAAAGGTACTATTTAGATGAATTTATACTTCCTCATCAAGCGGTCCCACATGGTGCACCCGTATGAGGTGCTGCTGATAGTGGCAAGGTCGAGAGATCGATCCTCGGCTGAGTTAACCAAGTATTCCACCTCTCTGGGGTCTGGTAAATTGGAGAAACCCGTTTTGCAAGCCTTCCCTCTAGTCAAAGTGTAATAAAAAAGGTAAAGGGATCCAGGATGATCAGTCCCTTATGGACGCGCCACGCATTCGTGTTCCATTCAGAATCGTAGGAGCATTGTGAATGCGTATTCGGCCTATACAATGACTTGCGGAGGCTAGCCGCTATACCAAGTCAGTGTCTTTACCTTGCCAGACAAGTCTGGTACCAATTTACCCGACCACGGTGGGATGGAACGACTGATTAGCCCGGGCGGGAATCGATCACCTGGTTGGATCGATCACGTGACCGTTTGCACACAGGTGTCTCAGAAATCGCTACTTGTATGGTCCAGTCAGGATCACCCATCCTGCTGAAACTTTGTCTATGCGGATTCTCTTGTGTCCTGAACACAATGGTGAAGCCCGTTTTCCAAATGCCGAACGAATACGGTAGTTAAAGGTGAGTACCCACCGACCTTACCTGGTGAGGTTCATGCATAACCACCGTATTCGGCCGCCATTTGGAGACGGACTTCACCATCGTTTCAGGACACCAGAGAACCCCCATAGACAGAGTTTAAGCGAAATCGGTGATCCTTCCCAAGTAGTCGATATGGGTGGTCCAAGACCACCCATGTGAAAAACGGACAGCAGATTCGTGTTCTGGATCCTAAGTAACTCCCATAGGCGAAGTTTCAGCGAATTTCGACGACTGAAAAAAATCGAGTACTGGTGTCCGTTACGATGAATAGTGCCGAGATACCGCTGCGCCACGGCATCTGCATTTTTGGCTCGCGACATTATTGTGCTGCTTCGCGCTGATCCGCGTCCTCTGCGTCTCTGGCGTGTGGCTTGCCGCATAGCTGCGGTGTCGAGTATGAACGTGCCTCAGGGCTCGTTTAGAGGCCGCGCGGCGAAAATGCAAAATTGAAGCGCAATCAATAATTAACGTCCTTGATCGAATTTGCTTCTTTGCATTGGTGGCGCAGTCCGGTGGCGCCTCATATAGGTAAAATTACTGGTCGTTCTGGTTTTTTAGAAGGCTGCTATTCAAGGACATTTTGACGAAACTCACTTTTTTCTTTTAATTTCTTCCTTATGTATGCGTAATTTTTTTTGCTTAGACGCGGCACCACCGGACTGCGCCACTAACGCAAAGGAGCGAATTCGATCAATGACGTTAGTTATTGATTGCGCTTCGATTTTGCATTTTCATCGCGCGGCGTCTAAACGAGCCCTCAGGGCACCGGAAACGGCACCGGAAGCCGCGTCGGAAGTGGCGTACCAGTGCTGTCGTGTCGGCAGCTCACACACGTGCGTACAGGTCCGCAATCGTTCCGGGGCGCTTCCGCAGCGGCGACGGTCGTTCCGTCAGCCGCGCGCAGCTCACCGTCGTCGTACGTGCACCGTAGCTCAGGTAACGTCCGTCCAGTTCTTCCGCGCCGCTGGCGTTTTTCGCGCTACCACCGTTGCCGTGCGTGAGCGGCATTAATCGAAGCGGTGGCGAATGCGATCCGGCATACTTGTTCAGCGACTTTTTCCCGGAAAAATCCGCAGAGCCCCCGCCGTTTCGTGATTATATTTTCCGTGCTACGATCCGATTTTTTTCCAAAGTAATCAGTGGGTTCCATGGAACGACCGTGGTGGCTTTGATAATTTGTTGTAGCTGCTGGACACTCAATGGTCATATATCGTCCCATTTGTGCGAAAAAGTGCATTCGCAACCGCCGATGTCAGGGGAATATTTCATTTTATTTTTCTCAACGAATTGGAATAGCGCTGTTTGCCTACGTTTTCTTAGGGCGCTCATCTCAGCAACCTAGGGTTCAAGTTATTGCGAAATTCTACAGAGGAGGTCTGTGACAGCGCCACAAAGATTCTTAACGAGATCCATATCGACTTGTAGAGCATCAAACGGGATTACAAGAGTGTAGTTAGTTTCTGCTAATCGCGAATAGGTGTTCCAGAAACGCGAAAATCTTTGTCCATTTACATATTTATTTATTATTTCATCGGAATAATATGATAATATTCTTTAATATTAAGGTGACCCAAATGTTCGTGTGCATTTCAGATTATTTATACCGGACATAGCTTTTGATCACTTCCCGGAAAAGCCGCTTAGGAGCGTTCCAAAGCGGTTTTTTGAATAACTTTGTTGAAACTCAATTAGTTGCAAAAATATACATATATTTGAGCTCAGCAGCTCGATCTCTATCGATTGGTATTCAAATGCAAAATATTGCCCCTTTTGCCGAACCCTCAAATCTCGCCTAGTCAGCCCCTGACAATGAGGGACCGACCAGCCCCAGAGGGACAATCCAGGCGAGATTTGAGGGGTTGGCAAAAGGGGCAATATTTTGCATTTGTACCGATCTTCGGACACCAGTCGATAGAGCTCGAGCTGCTGAGCTCAAATATATGTATATTTTTACAAATAATTGAGTTTCAACAAAGTTATTGAGAAAAGCCACTTTGGAACGCTGCTGAGCGGCTTTTCCGGGAAGTGATCAAAAGCTATGTCCGGTACTGTATTTATAGCTCGAGAAAAACACATAAATGGCCAATAAGGTCATAGTGGTTGGGCACAGTTCTTTGCTGGATCGCTGGCAAAGATTTGCACTTAACCAAGATGACCTTATTGGTCATTTATTTATTTTTCTTGAGCTATGAATAAAGGAAGTCAGAATCTAAAATGCACGCGAGCTTTCGGGTGATCCTAATAATATAATATAATATAATTATTAACTTAATTATATAATATAATAGTATTTTTAATAATGTTATAATATTCTTTGTCCAGTCACATATTTACTTATTATTTCATCGGAATAATATTACGCCAATATTTCTACCAGTGATGGAATGGGCAGTAACTATAACTGATTTTATTAATTTTATCAGCAAAAATATGAAGGTGATGACATCCTGGCTATAGGCCATATGGTGATATTAATAGTGATATCATAAATGGCAGTTGCTGTATTAATTTCTTTGCTTAATTTTCCATGCATATTCCTCGTTTTTGCTCTCTCCTTCACTTTTTATAGTTTCGCTGATATTGTATGGTGCATGTTAAGTGCATGAAAATAAAATGAAATAAAAGAAAATATAGCGAAGGGGCTTATAGGTCACAATGGAATTCCCTGCGTGGTACGGTAGATCCTTGGTAGCTATGAAGGACTTACTATGATTCGGTCCCTTTGCTTAATTTTTCCTTCGTCTTCATACCCGTGGTACCGGATTGTGCTCCTTTTGTAATTTCATCGCTGTTATAGGGTAAAATCAGATTTAGGACGAGTATGACCAAAAGAGAACGCACAGAGAATCATATTTAGTGATAGTGTTATCTGCAATCAATATCCTCTCTCACTTGTAAAAATCGATGGCAAATACGGAAAAAATGTCGAATTCGTGATTCAATGCAAATAACCTCTGTAGACAAAGTTTGGGCATATCCGTTAAAATTATTTGCCGTTTTTGGACAAGGGTTCGTTGTGCGCCTGGCCTAAATTCATGACGGGGAATCGTCCAATAGCACATGATAGAGAATAAACCCTCGGTCGGCGCGATTATTCGCTATTTACGTTCAATCAACTCCAAACACGTCACGAGAGTTTATTTGGGCTCTATCAGGTCTATTTTTCCATGCTCCGCCGTTTTTTAAAAAATTTTCATGAAAATGTTTTTAAAATTCCTCAATGTGTAAAACGAATGTTCGCGCCGATTCGGGCTATAAGGAGATGCCTCACACTTTTTCAATCGCACCAGGTTTTATTAACTTTCAGGTCGTCAAAGTGGAGAGTTCGACGGCTCGCGTAGCCGCGCGCGCGGCCAACGCGACGGCCGCGCCGCCACGCAATTACTGAGGCGCTGCCGCGTTGGCCGCGCGCGCGGCTACGCCAATGGTCAAAAAGTAATCAAAATTTTGATGTTTAGTAAATATGAAATACACGACGTGAAAGAGCAAATAATTCTCTATCGAAAGCTGTCTGGATGTTTTTGGAAGCTTCTCTACCAGGCGCACAACAGAAGCTTGAAAAAAACGGCAAATAATTAGTTAACGACCTAATACAAAGCCCAAGACAAGGCTTCGAATCCGGCCTGAGATTATCATGGCACCATCATTAGAACATCTACTTCTGTGAGTTGACACGTCGGCTTTAGAACGTTTCTTCGAACTCGCCCTGCTTTTTGGCTCCAGTTCATCCTTACGGACCATAATATTTTATTGAGAAGTTGATGCTGGTCCTATAATGGAAAGAAAAACCACAAAAGCTCTTGATCGCAGCGAACTGTAGCGATATTCGAGATTGTGAGAGATGACGAGAGTGAGAAGCGTATGAAAAGAGGAAAGGTGAAATTATCTCGCTCCGAATCGCTCTTGAGAAGGTGAAGAAGATATCTGACGCATGACGAAGGACTTGTTCAGATAGACGTAGGTAAATGAGTCACTGCGATGTGTCGGAATGTCTACTGAAGAAATTCCTTTCGAGAGCACCCATTCGCTTGTTGTGGTTAGTTCTGGAAGATTCTAGACCTAGGCTCTATTATATTCCCAGTTGTAAGATCAATCTGTCGTCGGGCTACGGGTCAGAAGAATGATTAAGAAGGAGTCGAGTAGGATCAGAAGTTGGCTGGATAAAATGGAGGTACAATACGTCTCCATCAAAGATTGCGGACAGTTCAGAGGGTGGGGAGTCCGGATTCATTAAGGCCTGTTCACACTTTACTGCTGCGGCAACGCAGTAACGGCAGCAGCGCACTATGTCATTCCAAAGCCGGATATGGCCTCGATCAAATTATTTTTCGCTAAGAATTCGCTTTGAGAGGTTATCGATACCGCTGATCACGAATCTGACATCCGTTTTCGTGTTTGTGAGCGAAAATCATCCATATTGTCAACAAAGTTCTGAACATCTGGTTTACTGCCACAGTAAGAGTCTGAAGGGACCCTTGGTGTCATAACCATTCTAAATCTGAGGTATGCCCCTATGGGCGCACCTTGATCGTCAACGTGGTTTATTCGAGCATCATTCGGGTTTTGTCGCACATCATGAGACCGGTGACGTAGCGGAAACCTCTATTTCTATGAATCTGGGCCCAGATTCATCATTAGTAAACCCCCGATAAAACCCGAGATATAGCCCGAACGGCGCTCACCTTTGTCTACTTATCCTAAACGTCCTTTGTTAACCGCAATCTCTCGTCGACCCTGCCGTCCAGTTCTGGCTGCGCCGCGGTTTCGGAGACCGCTCGTCCGTTCATGAATCTGGGCTCTGGTTACGCTGGACGTTCAGGTTGTGAAAGATGTCTGTTAAAGTTGAGGTCTCCAAAAACCTGTGCTTCACTGGCGAATCTATCCCTTTTTCATCCCTTCCCGTCGTTTCTCAGATGGGGAATTCGGGGAACTTTATGCGTCATTTTTTCGCGATGACTTATAGGTTTCCTTTCAGGTAAATGAGTAATGCTCGCAACAGCAATACAGATGCTACACCAGACGCCAAAATTTTTGTTAGTGTTATTCGATTTCAAGGCCCTTGCGTAGACGTCACTGCCTTTTCTCTTTTTGGTGCTATTTTTGGTTTCGCTTATACCCCTATTCTCTACTGATTCTTGAATTCACACCAGCTGATGCTTTCTATTGTTTTCATGGTACTTTTCCTCTTAATGCCCAATTATCATATCATGCCCAACCGTATTCGATATCATACCATTTCGCATCCACCTATGGTCGCATCCACCTATGGTCGCATCCACCTGTGGTATGTGCATTAAGATATGAGCATGATATGATACGCTTGGGTGATAATTGGGCATTAAGAGGAAAAGTACCGTTTTATATACCATCGACTCTAGGTATTAGGTATGTGACGATAGATGCGGTTGATGGTGACTGAGAAACACATTGACCATTGGAAACTGTATGTTTACAAATGTTTGTCAACCACAATCGACCAAATTCATCACCAAATACTCAACATCTAAAGTCGATGCAATATTAAAGCAATAGAAAGCAATAACAAGAATTCTTTCACAAGTTTCCCCACTCAACTGAGATCCAGGATCTGATAAGGGTCTCGATTCCCTAGCAGTCGTGTTTTCGAACGTCCAATAATCACAGTTCGATCAACATATAGACAAACGTATGATCATCATTATAGACAGCAAAACAACGTTCGAAGTTCAATTTTGAACGCAGTTCGAGCCGGTTTTGTGGACCAGTCACCAAAGATTTTCTTATGATAGCAGGAAGTATCACATTCTATTCTGGAGTTGTTCTTTTTTGATCAATATTTGTAAAGACAGGGGTCACAGGAGCAGTTGTTACGTGAGGTTAAACCAGTTGAGTAATAGGCTAGTGCGAACTGCGTCGACTAAAAGCCAATCCGGGATTAGCATGCAAGTTTAAAAATAAGCTGATATGGTTTTATCACTCAATTTTCATCGGATAGTCATAAATACTTGAAGTAGGCAAAGTACTGTTTTGTCGACTAAAAGACAATACGGGATTCTAGATGGGCCTGAAGCTAGAGCTTGCCTGGGTCTAACAATACAAAAAACCAATGCAAAGAAAAGAAAAATACATACGAAACGGTCCGTTTCGTCCCTTAACCTTATTGTTAGACGGACAATTCCAAAAGAATATGAGCCATTCCCGGGACTCATCAGTAAGGTAGGGATGGCTCATAAGAATAATTAATAATTAAATAGAACTTTTCTGTAATAGGGATATGCTTCACAATAAAAACCATCATCTATTGAATATCCAATGAAGGAACCAATATCCTTGGAATGAACAATATCCTCAAACTTGGGTAATTAAACCTTGGTTGAGGGCTTTTTCAGACTCTACTGCGGCAGTAAGCCTAAGTAGAGCAGTAAAGAGAGGGCGCGCACATTTCCGCAATAGCTGCGCTCTTTTGCGATCGTCCTCTGGACTGTCGTTGGTCAAAAAACCATTTAGTGCATAGCTGGCAATACCGAAAAAGGAATTAGAAACTGCGTACTGTGTTACTGCGACAGCAGCGCAGTAAAGTCTGCTGATCATGAATTTTAACTGACTGGTCTTGAGGCATTTGGACCAAACATCGTATGTGGGAGTTATTTGGGTCGCTGATCATGAATCTAACATTAGTTTTTGAATTTTTTTGCTAGTGACGTATCGACATCACGAAAGCTTGGCACATGCCTGAGTGGTGGCAGAGGAGATGTTCGGATGTGTATTAGTGTATTTATTTAGTTCCATATTTGAAATATGTTTATTTTTTATTCATTCGATTTTGTTTTCAGGTTTGGATTCGGAGAGTGTCGCCCCTTCACCCACACCACCGCCACCGTCGTTCCGTCCGACAGGCGTAGGAGCCACCTTTCCAGAAGTGCCTCCTGTCTCGGAAAGTCCGGCACCCCCACCTCCTCCACCAGCGCCCCAGTCCGACGACTCAGCGGCTATGGTCATGTCGCTGTTCAAAGACAAAGACGCGGTAATTTATTGTATTCATTATATATTATTGTACTCATTTAGACGGAGGGCGCTCGTGGTCCAGTGGTAAGAGGCGCTGCTGTCACCCGCACGGTCGAGCGATCGATCCTCGCATGGGCTATCGAAGCTTTCCATCTTTCTGGGGTCGGATAAATGGGTACCAGACTTGTTTGGGAAGGTGAATACTCTGACTTGGTATAGCGGCTGGCCAAAAGTCATCACATAGACCATACACCATACCTTTACGTTTCTGAATGGAAGACGAATGCGTGGCGCGTCCTAAGGACTGATCAACGCCAACCACTTTACCTCTACCTTCACCGTTAAGACGGGGAAGAACTGGTAGCTTTATACTGAGTAGGAATTTTGATTTTCCCGTCTAGGCATTTGAAACTAATGAGAACCTTACTTATTTTCAAAACATTAAGTCCCTCGGATGTACTTGTGCAAAACTATGAGATTTTGGGAGAAAAAACCAAAAAATAGGAGAAAAGGTAAAGTGCTCAGGTTTTCAGTCCCCTGAGGTTACGCCTCGCATTGGTCTCCAATTCAAATTCATAACATTGCGGAGGATGCGTATCTTTGTCGGAGCAAACCGCTATCTAAGTCTGTGTGTTGATCTTCCCAGACAAGTCTGATACCAGTAAATCCGACCTTGGGAGAGTTAAGAGCGTAGCTAGCCCTGGTGAGTGAGCGATCGTTCGATGGTGCGGATCGAAGTAGCGCCTATTACCACTGCACCACGCGCACGCTCAATGACATTAGGAAAGGCAGCTTTTGGAATTGTGAAAAAAAGCTGAGAAAAATGACGAGTGCTGATTCTTTAGTAGTGTAGATTTTGAGAAGGAGAACCAGGGATTTGAAGGGACACTGACGGATTCATGAAAGGGAGTAAATTGAAAAACGGGTTAGGCACCAAATGTATAGTTTAGAGCGCAGATCCTTATGAGAGTGGGCCTCTAAATGATCGAATTACCCCTGAAATGCCAAATGCCAATTCTCTCCTATTATAGATTTTGGAACCTAATTCCCCATCGGTCATGCTAAGGGAGCGAAAATGATTTTGGATATGTCAGTTCAAATTAATTAAGTTTGAAGAAGTCGCCAATTTGACAGCTATTTCAAACCGAATCACCTCGCTATCCAATCATATCAGTTTCTAACGAGCGACAATATTTTAATGTTTCGCGTTTTTAGAATTAGAAGCCTTTAAGAGAACCGTTAATGGGTGTTCTTGCCTCATCGCCCAGATTGACAGCAGATTTCGTCGGAAGAAATTGTCGCTTACGGGAGGCGCTTTTAGGGGTCATATTAGGCAATAATTGTTAATCTCTTTTAAGCTGAATGTATTATTGCAGGTTCGATTAATTATAAACTTGATTAGGTGATTTAGTAGGCAACTTGGGAGTGAAAAAATGGAACTTGCTGTAGATAAACATCGTGCATTAATACACTGCGTCCAGAAAAGATAGGGACACCCCCTAATTTTTTGCTTCAAGGATTTGCTTGATAATATTCGACTCTAAATCTATACTAGACAATTCAGCACGGCAAAAAAATGGGACTAAGCGATTTGAGCTTCTGATTTGAACGGTGAAAATTTTGAGGACGATTTTTGTAATCAGTGCGACTAAACCACTGTTCAGAAAAGATAGGGACACTTACAAAGAGGAGACGGTTGAAAAGGCAAATTAGTAAAAACTACTTTTCAGGACAACACTAAGTTCAGCAAAATATTTTGTGTTAAGACAGACCATAGAACGTCGTGCTCAATAAAATAACAAAGCCAAATTAAATCATTGAAGAAATAAGATCTAGTGTCGCATAAGTTCACCAGTGGTGAAGACCTCGAGAATATTTATCGGCGTTTTATGATAAATTATGAAACAATGAAGTTGCCCGTAGATGGTAGGTCTCCTTCTGGTCTAAAACAAACAGGCGTCGGCCAAATAATATCTGATGTCCAGCCTAACTGTAGCAAGTGCGCGAGAGCCTACCATGAAAAATCTTAAGAAGTTTATCTTCTATTGTATAGAACGTTACGGAAACATTTCCTACTTAAATTTTGAGTTCACCTCACATTTAGCAGCAGCGCACATGGAGAACAGATTTTGGAATTTCTGTAGAGAAACCAAGTCCGTAATTAGACTCAGGCACGATAGTCGTCCTGTTGGCTTCTATCGTTAGAACAGCACGATTTTTCGAAAAATCCAGCGTAAACCTCCGATTTTTCGAAAAATCCAGTACTTTGAAGTACTACTCTGTAGAAGCGTCACTACTTTTAAACCTACGGACAACACTAAGTTCAGCAAAATATTTTGTGTTAAGACAGACCATAGAACGTCGTGCTCAATAAAATAACGAAAAAAGCCAAATTAAATCATTGAAGAAATAAGATCTACTGTCACATCGAAAAAGTTGCACCAGTGGTGAAGACCTCGAGAATATTTATCGGCGTTTTATGATAAATTATGAAACAATGAAGTTGCCCGGAGATGGTAGGTCTCCTTCTGGTCTAAAACAAACAGGCGTCGGCCAAATAATATCTGATGTCCAGCCTAACTGTAGCAAGTGCGCAAGAGCCTACCATGAAAAATCTTAAGAAGTTTATCTTCTCCACCACATGGAGAACAGATTTTGGAATTTCTGTAGAGAAACCAAGTCCGTAATTAGACTCAGGCACGATAGTCGTCCTGTTGGCTTCTATCGTTAGAACAGCAACCCACAGAAACCGTTGATAAAAGTAGAACATTTATTCATTTTATTTATTTTTACAACATCCAAAGGTATGCTAGCAATCAAACAAAGTTAGGAAACGAGAACAGCAACGATATACTTGCAAGCAGAGGTTAAAAAGTACCTGGAGTCAGTAGTACAAATGCAGTTAAAGTTATATAACAATATCGTTTCAGAATTTTCAGAATTAGGCATATAGTACCGGACGTAACGCAGCGATAAAACGGCGGCAGCGGCGCTTTTTTGCGCCGAAAGGTGCCGTTTCGGGGGTCGACGCGCGAAGACCCGGACAGAGCCTACCTCGGTTCATTTACGCCGCAGGCCCAACGGGGGTCCAAACGTGGTAGCCCGGAGGAAGTCGGTGCCTTGTCGTGGAATGAGTCTTCAGACGAGGAATCGGAGGGGTAAGGGGCCGAAAAGCGAGGGGTCAAAAAATCGCTCGTTAACAAGTTCCACGAATTTGGTAAATTTGTCTATGGTATGATAGAGCTCGAGCTGCTGAGTTCAAATACATACTTATTTGTACGAGTTAATCATTTCTGAAGAAAATGTAGATAAACGGCGGTGTTCTACGCAAGAAAGCGCCGCCGGCTCTGTTTTATAGTTGAGGCACGTCTGCTGCTACTGGTGCTTCCAATTTCCAACTGTGATTTCAGTTTTCGACGTCGCCTTCGACTTCAGAGTCAGCCGCGTGTGGCGGCGATGCGTCGTCGTTCATTTCGACCCATATCGACCTCAACACCGCTCTTTCACACATGCAACAGCAGATCACAGCAGCTGCAGCAGCTCAGCATCAACAGCAGCCACCTCAGCACTCAAGTGGACAGCAGAATGATGGAAAAGGTACTGTCCTCGTATTAGGCGTCCATTAATCTCTCGACATTTTTACTCCGTTGGAATTGAGACTTGTTAGAAAGTGTCGGGGTTATTAAACCTTACTGTATCTCATGAATTCGACCAGTCAAATTGCTGAAGCAGGCCAATTTAACGGGAAAACACCTTGAAAAAGTGATAAAATTGAGCTTAGTTAAACCAGTAGATCACAGGAGCTCGAAGGAAAGTAGATTTGAACATTTCTCTCTTTCCAGGACCTTTCTTTGGCAATTTTCGAAAACAGAAATTCCGTTATGTGAAAAGCTAAAATGAAAAGGTATCATGTATGCATTATCCATAAATTATGTAAATTTCGAAATTCCGCGTTGTCGCTTTCGTGCGAGCTTGGAAGTAAAAAAAAACAAAAAGCATTTGTAACCTATCCGCCCGAACACCATTCCATTGATCAATGGTAGCCCTGAGGTATAGGAGAGGGATAACGAGGGCAGACTGAAAAACTACGTCAATGGTGGGTTGAGCAAACCAACAGGTCCCCGAGTAAAAGCTGACCAGCATGGCTGTTGAGGAAGATCAAACATTGACTTAAGGACCATTCATAGTCGGCTGCAAAGCAGCGCAGTGATGACTAAGAATGTTAGAAGCAGAGGGGCACCACATGACGGTGGGCTCAACGCTAAGGCCCTTGTTATACGTTCGCTCACCCCCACCCCAGCGTAACTCGTCCGTTCAGTATCAGACACCGTGGGGCCAGACACGTTTGTACGAGTTATCATGGTGACGCTGGCGTGGTGAACTCGTACAAACGTGTCTGGCCCCACGGTGTCTGATACTGAATGGACGAGTTACGCTGGGGGGTGAGCGAACGTACTATAACAAGGGCCTAAGGAAACACTTGGCTACGTTCTCGGGACGAAATGTACCCCTATTACATTTAATGCCGTAAGGAAAGTTGAGGGCAGGGCCCGTGATCTTAGCGGGAAATCAGTCGCAGCAGTATCTTGCTGCCGAGTATAAATGGGCCTTTAGTTTCCTCTCTGGCGTATGAGAAGAAAAAGGGATCGCAATTATATTCCGGACAGTAAAGGCCTCTACAATGTTTCTAAAAGCGGCAGTGACTTCTCACAGAGTGAACGTTCCTACGCGAAAGGACGAGTTGAGACTGCTCACATTAATGGCGATAGTTCTTAGCCGTGATGTTTTATCATCCTGTCCCATCCCGTCCAGCTATCTCTTGTCCTCTTTCCTACCATTTCCACCAATCTCTCCACCGTCAATCACGGGTTATAATAGGTCCCAACGATAATCCGGAACACGAACCGACACGATTACGGTATGTTTATAGTGTCGGAACTGCTGCCGGGGTATTCGCCGTGGATGCGAAACGCAGGCCGAAAGAAATCGCATCCGGTTTGGGAATTCTTCAAGGATCTCAAGGATACCAGTGAGTTCTCTCTCTCTTGTCAGTCATTCATTTTTGTCTTGCTGATGAGGTGATAAGGTGAGGATGCAGCGGGACTGATAAGGGCATTCCTACCATCATCGGATTCCTCGAAATTTTAGTTGTAATTTGAAATTCGTCTTCACACAATAATGGTCTTTTGTACGTTGTGTTATAATTTTCTAATTTATTTAGGGCATTCAATATTTTTTGAAAGTTCGGAAGCTTTCGAGCAAAGTGGCTTAGATTATTCTTACCACCCCATAATTCCGTAAACTTCAAGCGATTTGATTGCATCGCTGAACATGTGTGACTTATTTAATCTATTGGTGATTGGTAAAGTATGCTAAAATGTAGCCGTCCAGACGGGGATTTGTAGTGTCAAAATCGTCGGGTATTTATTTTTCTATTTTTGAGTGCAGAAATTTCCTTCTTTCTTCTTTACTTGGTCTTCATACTGGGGTTAAATTAGGCTCAATTGTTAGCTCAGCAACATATTTCACTAACATTTTTAGCCCCATTCACATTTATTTTCTAAGTGGTTATCCGTCCAATGTTTTGGAAAATAATTAAATTCAATTAGAGTTATTTTTCATCTTACATACAAAGGTGTGCTTGCAATCAAACGAAAGTTATCGAACGGATAAAATAAAAACTTGATTTTTATTCATTAGTATAATTTTGACGGCAATGAAGTGAAGGTGAACGAAACGAAGTGTCACATGAGTCGATGTCACAAGACGGGTAAATATTTTCCGCAAATTTGACATATTTTGAGCGGTTTCTTTCTCTTCCTATCTTTTTACACTTTTTCAATATGCGTTCTTTGCTATTTGTTATATCTTTACCACGCCTTTTGACATTCTGCAAAATTAAATCCTGCCCTGAGGGTGTGACTTCAAAAAAGTCGAGGAAAATAAAACTTGTTGATAATACTCAGCATTTTTTACCGGTAATACGACCAGGTGACTTTGTGTTTGACAAATGCGAAAATGCCATAAAATCAGGCGAGCGCAAAGTCCCATCTGTTGCGGTACGTGTGTGCTGCAGGACAGCCACTTTACAGTACAATTTCAAAATCACAAAATCGTTAATGGCAGCATTAAACAGGTGGTTTTATGTGTCCATAACTTGCCGACAAAGACGTTCTTTCTGATCATCGAATAATTGCTATTGTTTCCAGGTGATATTCCGAGCTGTTTCGAAAGGTTTAGTCTTTCGTGGGGTATACTAAGGGGTTTTCATTGAGCATTTCTTCACGTTTGGTTTTTTTTTATGACCTCGAAACTAAATGTTGAATAAAAGACGAGAAAACGAAAAATGAGAGGAAACAGAAGAAGAATGACTCATCCGATACGAAAGACAGTAAATGGAGTGATGGGTTTGTTCCGAAAGATTTGAACGGAATGCCACAGGGAAAGATCAGTGTTGCAATACAATTTCCTGGCATCCCCATTCATACTGGTACTTGTATGGATAACCATATGTCAATTCGATAATAACAATTAATATGCTGTGTAACTTGAAAAAAATAATAATGAATAATGAATGTAATTATGGAAAAATAACAAATGTACTTGAAGCATTTAGCAATTTTATGAAGTTCTGTTCCAAATCACGAGATTTGAAATGTTTATGTGATTTATTCATTTCCACGGAAAATGCTCTAGAATTCCGAAGTTTTGGGTACAAAATAGGTCTCTTTTTTCTTGCAAAGTCACCGGCCATGCAAGATCAGTTCTCGTAGGTCATCGTTCTGTATTATAAGCTTCGCTTAAGTGAATCGAACTTTGAATCAATCTTAAAGATTTTTTGGTGCATTAATATTGACCACTATTACGAGTATTGAACAGTTAAGAGGACTATTCCAATAGGCCAGTGGGGGGCCCTTTAAAGGAATTTCATCAAATGCCACTTTGGGTTATTCCTTACCGTTGTCGATACTTATTTTTATTGTATATAGTGTCACTGCGATATTTATTTTTATTGTGCATTCCGCTTTCGGCATTGAAACGTGAAGTCGAAACCGTTACCACTTCCGTTTCGAGATGGAATCGATTACCAGAACACTTTACCCCAATCTGTTCCGTTCTACACAACCTATACCTGATCCCGATATCCCAGCTGGTGAAAGACCGCCAAGGATTCTACTATCTGAGGTACGAGTCGCAATTAGGAGTATGAAGAGCTGCGTGGCTCCAGGATCTTGACAAGATCTCAGCCGATCTTCTTCGTGCAGGAAACCATACTCTGCACTCCCCTATAGTGGTGCACTTGGCTTCTTACCTTCAAAAAACGAAGAAACGGAACTTAGAACAGTAGAGGAATTCGCGCACAGTCACCTTACACAAGGAAGGTGTCGAGGGTGGTCTTCGCAACAACCTCCAGATTAATCTGTTGAGCGTTCTCTACAAGCTTTTCACGAATACCATCCTGACGCGAATATCGCGAACATTGGATGAAGCACAACCGCCTGAACAAGCTGGGTTCCGTCAGGGATTCATCTACTCAGGTAGTTGTGCTTCATCCAATGTACGCCATATCCGCGACAGGATGCACATCCAAAATGTCAAGATGGTCAACGAGATCTGTCGTGAGTGCTCTGCCCCTCGTGCTGACCTCCGTCGACTTTAAAAAAAGCCTTCCACTGTGTTAGTCGATCAACGAATAGACTTATCCTACATGAGAACGCTGGCCGACTGCTACCCTAACTGTTCTACGACAGTGGCGATACCAATTCCCCGAATATGTTGACTGACGCACTACAGTGACCCTCTGCATCGTTCTTTTATAATGGGTTCTCGTTTATACCATTTTATTAAATGTCTTGAATGTGAGTGCCAGACAGCGAGGTCTCAAGGATGTCAACTGGTTTAACGAGTTCCTTATGAGAGCGACTAAAATCTCTCCGCCGTCGTAGCTGGGTTTACGACACACCACCCACGACGATTTGTCCTCCATTTGTGGGAAATGCTCCAATATCCCGGTACTTGACCTGTCATCACTTCGAAACAGCCAGCGGTTATGGCAGTAATATTCGCTTGGGTCAAAGCAACGAATGAAGTGAGGGCGATGGTGGGGGACACTAACGAAAACTTAGCGGGGATAATGTTGATTTGACATACTGATCTCTGTGATGGCACGGTGTTCGTGGGTAGTCTCTGTTCTGTCCGGCACCTGCTCTACTACATACTTTTCTATTAGCTCGACGAAGAAGTGTCCTGCCCTTCAGACATTCTTTTCAAATTTGTTTCTCTCCTTTATTCCACTTGTAATCCCACATATTTTCATTACCACCAACAATAACCTGTTATTTATCAGGTAAATCTTCAACGCTTCTTCTCCAGAAAAGACGTCATCGAATAGTATGAAGGTTTTTCCAAGTCTCCTTTCCAATAGGTAAATGTGTGTCATTGTGACTGACGAAGATTTTCGCACGCTTTCCACGGACGGCTACATAAAGTTTTCCCGCCTAACAATCTCGTGCGGTACAAAAAATCAATATTGAGGACTTGAATCTAATATTTGATACACTGGGCGACATTCTTATGATGTAAATAATTTTTCAAATCATGGCTCTATTCTTTTTTATGTCTTTACGATTCTGAAAAGGAGACGAATACAGTGCCGCGTCTTTAGTAGACTGGTGGATCTCGACCACTCCATCTTTTACTCTAGTTTGTGACAGTTTGTGACAATTTGAGTTCTGGATTCGATATCAATATCGGCATTTTTATTCAGTACCATATTTCGCTGCGAACAATTGGATAGGTGTTGTGGAAGATGGCCAAATTGTACCGTACATAGAGATTGGCAGTTTGAATGTGCTAATTTACTTATTGGAGTGCGACTACGGTAGGTAAGTGAAAAACTTACAAACCAAAACATCCAATCCGGAAGTGCCCAAGAGGACCGTCTTTTGGCAAATCTCGCCATTGCATTATCTTCAGTATTTAGTTTTGTGTACCGACAAATAATAAAAACAAAATTGACCAAGTCGCTAAACAAAACTGAATACGCCAGTCTAGAAAGTGTCGCTTTCCTCGAGTAAACCTTCCAAAACGTTCATTCACAATTCTAGCGGCAGTGATATCAACTTCAACGCCTTTTCTTGAAGAGATTTCTCACATTTCATCTTTACCTTTCGTGGCGTTCATCAATTCGTTGGAAATTTCTGTTTATTTTGATTTAATCGATGCCGACGAGGTCCAGAGTGAAGCTCATGATCACTGCCGTTGCCTTCAGTCTGAGATGATCCATTTCTATCCTTCAGTCAATCATTTCACCACTTCATAGGATTAAATTAAAAAATAAAATAAAGTAAATTTAGCTATTATTCAATAGTAAATAATTATTTATATATTCACATGTTCATCAGATAATCAATATTAGAAAACACAAAAAAACTTCACCTTTCCGTAGCCCACATGAAATGCATGTTACGAATTCTTACCTTTCAGCTTGAATTGTTAGAGATGCAAGAGTATATTTATTTATTTATTACATGAACAAGCCATGCATCGGTGATATGATAAATAAAATGACAGACAATCAACATCAACATTAACTACATTTCACAATTTTGAACATATGTTTTCAGTGAATAAGATCAGTGGGTTGAGGTGTGTTCAGATGACAGTCTAACAGGTTAGAGAAACATTTTAAATCACTTGGTATGGATAATTTTTTACATAGCTTAACCATATCAGAACCAGCACGAACAGAAAAGAATTGTTGGCGGAACCTAGTTCTGGCTTTCGGTAACAGAATTTTGCGACAACTCCCTCTGGTAATAGAGCTCCTCTCGGCTACAAAGTGACGTAAAGTCAGACTACATTTACCATGTAAAATTTTATGTAGCATCAACAGATCAAATTTCTTTTGAGCTTAACTGTATTGCTGATTGTTGTCATCATAATGAGGGTGACATTCAACAGTTAAACTGTGAGAGGCTCAGAAACATTGTGATTTCGGAACGAAGGCATGGATGAGAAGAAATTTCTCGCTTCATTCACTTTTTTTTTTCAAAAGGGCGATGATATCTGGTGGGTGAAAATTGTTGTCATCATGAGGGTGACATTCAATAGTTAAACTGTGGCGAATCGGAACGAAAATACGTGCGCAAAAGGGCGATGATATCTGGTGGGTGAAAATGCAGGGTGGCGAATAAATACGTGCGCCTTGAAAAGCTTTATAGTTTCGCTTTTTGAGAGAAAAATTTTAAAAAATATTTTTTGTATGAGAATGGGGCATAACATTCCATGATTATCAAGAGTATTCGAAGTGGGAACAATCAGTTTTCATTTAAACCAATTCGTTTCTTCACCCAGACGTTGGTGAGCCGCAAGTAGTCATCTGGTATAAGTCTTAAATTGTGTTGAATTCTTTTCGCAATGTGAGAAAATTTTCTTGCTCAAATTTTTAATGTTTTTCTCCATAGCTATATAAATGAAAAAGCTCACTTAAGTTAGATGCAGTTTAAGACTGTTCTAAATCTTGAAATCTTTGGTCGATAAAAAGCCGATTCCGTCCTTCGAAAGGCGCATTTTTGCCTTCGCTCCATGTTCTAGAACAAAATCATCCTGGAGGACAGATTCATCCTGGAAGATCATTTTGATTACACAGCTCCACTTCTATACTGTGGATCATTTTGTGGTTGCGTTTCGCCAGAAATTCAGCTTTTTTGTCGATAGACTTCAAAAAAATCTTGCCTGAGGCAATGGTTTGGCTTGAAAATGTCAACCTTTCAGGAAATGGATTGATTCCAATATTTCTTTGTTAAGAATTGTTCACGAGATCTGTTTCTATAATACGGATGTGGTTCCGTCAGTTGTTATCAAATTCTCCGATTAAAATCTCCTCATGAGAGGAGTAGGCGCTCTAGTAGCAGCGCACCATGAGGGTTTTTCAAAAATTCTTGCGTTTTTTCGTCCCAGTTTGTTTCGCTTGACCAATAAGAACTTGACTCTTTTTGATACGATAACTTTGAAGCCTAAGCTTCTTTATTGCGATCATTTTAACAGGATCTCGAATATCTTAGTCTTGCCTAACCATCTTATTCAAACAAACATCAGCTTGTAGGTCGCTGCTCCTCTTAATAACCTCTCTCATCTCAGATTTCTGATTGTTGCGTACATCCCCTTCTGCCATTACTTCGGATTATCGGGTCTGTTATTAGAGAAATGGCCCGCGTGGTACAGTGGTAAGAGGCGCTGCTGACACCCGCACGGTCGAGCGATCGATCGCAGCCTGGGCTAACCAAGCCACTGAAGGAAAAGACACTGACCTGGTATAGCGGCTGGCCACCGCAGGTCATTGTATAGGCCAAATACGCATTCACTATGCCTCTACGACTTGAATGGAACACGAATGCGGTGGCGCGTCCTCAGGGGACTGATCAACGCCGGCACCTTTACCTTTACCTTATTAGAGAAATGCCAAACCTCGGAAAATTCAGTCAGTTTGTGACGGGGCTCTCTACTTATTGACCACTCATTTTACGACTTCAACAGTTCTCCGCTATTGATTTCGCAAACGTATGAAACAAAGTTAAGAATTGTTTGGAAAGTCGCGCGTACGTATTTATTCGCCACTCTGTACATATATCAACCTGATGGTTTATCCCCTCTCCCCTCCCCCCCACCCGACGGCGCAAAGTAGAAAAACACGAATCATATTTAGCAGGATATCGACCTAAAATAGTCTCTTTTTCGATATAGTATTTATACATGGATAAAGTAGAGCAGCGAGCGTTGATCAGTCTTCGAAGGACGCGCCATGCATCCGCTCTCTGTCCTTAATTGTGGAGGTAAAGTGAATGTCTATTTGGCATATATAGCGACCTATAGGTAGTACAGTCGCGCCAAAACGCGATTTTGACTAAACAAACCGTTTCTTAACGTCTTCATGCCGTATCTCTATGTTGAATTAACCCTTCCATTGACTGAAAAAGGCATGGCTAGAATTCGAAGAGTATGATCTCTCCAATGGGAAAGGAAGAATTGGCAGTAATGATAAGGGTCAAGGTGTCGGCGTTGATGAGTCCCCGAAGGACGTGCCGCCTCATTTGTGTTCCATTCAGATTTGTAGAGGCATGGTGAATTCGTATTTGGCCTACACAATTACTTGCGGACGCCAGCAGCTGTAACAAGTCAGGGTGTTTACCCTCCCAGACGAGTCTGGTACCAATTTACCCGACTCCGGAGGGATAGAGCGCTTAGTTAGCCGGGGCGAGGATCGATCGCTCGATTGTGCGAGTGTCAGGAGCGCCACTTAACCAACCAACCAATGCGCGCCCTTCAAAAGTGGAACAAATAAATAAACGAATAAATGAATAAATAAATATATGTACATATGTATATACGAGTGAGATGTCATTTTCAGACGGTGTGGGCGGCGTCGTGTGTCTTCACTGCTCGTGGCAAGGTGACGACCGCAGTCCGAACAACCTACGCACACACCTGAAGAAGTTCCACTCGTCCGACGGAGTGTTCGCCAGATTCAGCGAGAAACTCGCGCAGGTGAGACGACATGCAGAAGTTACAATTTGCAGCAGCGATCGATTGCTATCTGATCAGGTGGGAACCGGAGAGAACACTCTGAGCTCGTGCCGCTTTTTCGTCAAATCAGCGGCTAGCTGAAAGCAGCGGCTGGTTGGGTGTTTTTGAACAGGCAGGTGGACAGTCAAGTCGTTAGGCTCAAGCTGAGCAGAGTTGACATTTATGTTGGGCGAAAGCGCCGGAGAGTTACTAGTTGATGGACTGTTTTCAAAAGAACACGATTGCGGTTCGAGACGTCTACAACACAAAATGTCTCCGTGCGGCTCAGATACCACCAGATGATTGTGGACTCAAAATTTGCCAAAAAACTGCGGTTCCAGTCCTTCCATCGAAATTTCACTCCCTAAATGCCTCCTGATGATTCTTTCTTTTTTAAGTTTTTTAGATGCTGGTTTCTTGTCAAAATGGTTTCCTGCACTATACAGCCGTCACGAGCTTGAAATGGAATTTCTTGTTCTTATGCATTTGCACGTGTGTCCAGGCCCGCGTCTCAAATAAATAAATAAAATCAATAAATTCTAAGGACCTAATTCGAGCAGCTACATTTAGTAGAACCATTTTGACTGCATTTTGAGGTGATATTATTTTACCTGGAGTTTATCTTTTACTTTCCTAGAACGGTGTGCTATAACGTTTGGCAGAAAGTTGACGTGGAAAGTAGTTTGAATGTGAAAACGTCTTACTACTCCTACTCGTCATTTGAATCAGGAAAGCAGAATATTTCAGAATAAAAAGTGTCCAACATCAAATGAAATTCTCATTACTTTAAAAATTAAGATGATCGCACATAACGATTTTTCAACTTTCAATTTTCCGGACAGCCTAGAAGGTACTCCTCGAATTTACGACTCGAAAGCTAATGATGAGACCAACTATTTATTTACTTATTTATTACGCCACAAAAGGGAGCACCAATTATAAAGCAGTAGTTGCATTATTTTTTAATGTTTATCAAACCATTTAGTTATTTGATATTGAACAGGCTAATGAGTGATTAGGCTGATCCCATGATCTTCCGAGCTTTGCTTTCGATTTGCCCGCTTTTAAGCTGCCACAAAGCGAGTTTTGTCTTGTCTTCCCTCCTTTGAAGATCCTTATGGTCCAGCTTCGATTCTGAGCGATTGCTAAGCGCGCGGCGCAGTCTTGAGCGATTACTGTACAGTCACCTTCAGTTCGCCCTAGTTGTGCGACTAGAACAGACCGCTGCTGAGAAAAATTTCAATGAATGCCTTAGAAACCGGATGTTGCCATTTGGGTGTCGGTGAGGTAGAAGTGGAGAGCAAGATCTTGCTGGGTGGATTGGGTATAGTGCTTTTGCGGCTTTCGGAAGGATTTGCGCGTAGCTGTGTGTTGATATCCACTGCGCGGGGCCCGATTCGCCTACGGACCATCGCTCAATCTCGAGGTCCTCGATAAGGGTCAGACCCGTCGTCGCGTACCACCCCCGTCCCCCGTCCCCCGTCAACCTTGAGCCCGTCGGGCGCCCGCTCGACACCAATCACCTCACGATGCACCCCTTTTTCAGATTCTCAACCCGTTACCTGGCTGCTTCGCCCCGGACCCCCGTGCTATCGATTCGAGGTCCACCACCACCCCCGTAGCTGCCCCCCGTCCCCCGTCCAACCTTGAGCTCGAGACACCACTACCACACTACTCGTTCAGGCGGCCAGCCCCGTCAACCAGCCAGCCACTGGGACCCCCGGCTATCGATTCGCGGCCCACCCTGTGGACTCCCCGTCCCCCGTGTGCGGGGCCTCGACCCCCGTGTCTCGCTGTCTTCGTCTCGTTCTCGTCCACCCTCCACCACAATGCGTGCTGTCTGGGCCCCGTCGTCGCTGCTGTGCTCTCCGCGGTCCCAGTGTTCTCTTCAGGCGGGTTTCCCCGTCTTTCAGTATTCGATGGCCGCTCGCCGGCTGACGATGGCGCCCCGCACCCCGTACTTCTCCTTCAGCCCATTTTTAACCGCGGTCCCGCTGCTGCGAAGACTCGATATCAGCGGTTGGATCGACTGCTGATTGCGGGTCTTCTGCTCTTCTTTCCCACGGATTACCGCACTTTCAAGCCGTGTTCTTCATATTTCGGCAACAAGACGGTCTGGGCTCTTCTCATCTGTTTGGTCTCGATTATTGTGGCTCAGCTGTTCTAACTCGCCTTCGCTGTTGACTTCTTGTAGAGTTCTTATAGATGCTCCTTCCTGGAGCTCACTGAATTCTATGAATTGCTGCGAAGACTCGATATCAGCGGTTGGATCGACTGCTGATTGCGGGTCTCTTGCCCATCTTTCCCCCGTTTACCGCATTTTAAAGTCGGGTCCCCATATAATTAGGCAATAATCCTAATTGGGTTCTTCTCCTGATCAGTTCTTGAGGGTCAGTAGTTCTATTACGCCTTCACTGTTGATTTCTTTGAGATGCTCCATTTTTAAGGTCGGAGTATGTCCCGCGGTGCGTTAATCTCTATTTAGTCGTTCAATTGTTTGAAGCTGAACAAGGCCGAAAATTTTTTCTCTTCCATGTTCCACGGTCATTTCGACTTTTGAGTTATTTCTTTTCTGAGCATGTTTGTTCGATTAGAGCTCTGAAGATAAATGGAACCAGCACTTGTTTGTTCTTTTCGATAGCCGTACACCTACGATATACACCGTTTTATAATTATACGATGCCTCCTTGTCTGACGCTTTGTATTTATTTATTTATTTATGTGCAATGCTGCTCGCGTAGATGTGCTCACTTAAAATTGTTGAACAACAAAGTAGAAACAAATAGAATCATGAAAATATGGAAGAGGACGAGCGAAAGTTTTTTTTTTAGTGAAATAGTCAAACTGATTCCAATAAAGGAAATAAATCTTATTCATGACAAGCACAACTGAAAACCTGGACTTCTTCAGCGGCTGATCGCGAAAGTCATTGTATACACCGCATTTATCACGGCTCCACGATTTTGAATGGAAGTCAAATGCGTGGCGCGCCCTCAGGGGATCGATCAGTATCGACCGCTCGATTTCTATCTTTTATTGTGTAGGCAACGATGGGAAGTAGTCCTCGTGGGTATAGCTCGTGGTCAAGAAACCTTACATTCATTCTTGATATATCCACGCTTTTCACCTGGTTGCTTAATTGCGACGTTTCGTTGCTTTTGTTCGGATTTCTATGCACCTAATTAGCCTGAAGCCTTAGATATTCTCATGAAGGTGCGCTTTTCTAACTTTTCTTACGCAACACCTCGTCCTCTTAACATATCTCGTGTAAATGTTTCAAAGAATTAAAAAAAATTATTTTGGGCTACCTGTTAAAGGCCTATTTAATCGGAACGTGAGATGTGCTGGAGCGGTACCAAGTAGGCGGTACTATTTCATATTCCTGCTCCGCACGATTCCATGTTTGGCGGTTTAGTGTTTAGGATACCGTTTTCCTACCAATGTCGTTTTAACCACCTCTAAGGGCTCGTTTAGACGCTGCGCGGCGAAAATGTAAAATTGAAGCGCAATCAATAATTAACGTCATTGATCAAATTTGCTCCTTTGCATTAGTGGCACCGCGGTCCGGTCCAGTGGCGCCGCGTCTATGCTAAAAAATTAGTCATATAATCACATAGGTAAGAAATTAAACGAAAAATGAATTTCGTCAAAATGTCCTTTAATAAGGAATAGCAGCCTTCTAAAAAACCGAACGACCAGTAAGTTTGCCTATATTATGCGCCACCGGACTGCGCCACTAATGCAAAGGAGCAAATTCGATCAAGGACGTTAATTATTGATTGCGCTTCAGTTTTGTATTTTCGCCGTGCGGCGTCTAAACGAGCCCTAAAGATTTGGAGTGTAAGATCACGGTTCTGAAATCAGTTTGTCAGATTTCTGCCGACCACACCAAGTCCTTGTAAATGGGATTCGGAGAGTCGGGATCACTATTTCGACTAAAACCTCAGCCAGAGGGCTATTTTGCACGCAGGCCATATTCATTTATTGGAATCCAGGACCTGCTTGGTGCAGTGCTAAGAGGCGCTAATGAAAACCGCACGGTCCGGAGATTGAGCCCGGCCCAGGCTTACTAAACCTACCATCCCTCCATGTTTGGGTGAATTGCTACCAGACCTGTCTGGAAAGATGAAGGCACTGACTTGGTATAGCAGCTGGCCTCCGGAACTCATTGTATAGGCCAAATACGCATTTATGCGCTTTTACGCCTCTGAATGGAACACGAGTGCGGCGCTTTCTCATGGGATTGATCAACTTCGATTCCTTTACCTAATACCTTTACAGGTGGGGCCTAGTCGGGTAAGATCGAGTTGAGAACAGCTAATTCGCTTAAAAGTTTGATGGCTGTCGCGATGGAGGCCACAATTCTGGGGCTGTAAGCCCGCGTCCAGACCGAAAGAGCATGCACGTTGCCTACCTGTAAAAGGTAAGGGTAATGGTTTTGGCGTTGATCAGTCCCCTGAAGGCACGCCGCCGCATTCGTGTTCCATTCAAGTCGTAGTGGCATAGTGAATGCGTATTTGGCCTATACAATGACCTGCGAGGCCAGCCGCTATACAGTAGCGGCCAAAAATCTATTAACACTCGGCCGCGCAGAAATTTTCACCCTTCTTTGACCAGCAGCGCACGAAAGAATTCGGAACTTTCGATGAAGCTGTGCACAGTTGCTTATAGAGCAAATCTCCCTCTATCATATTGTGTACGAGGAATTTCTAGATGTGCTGAATCTGAAGAAATATAAGAGGTTTTTCGAGACATACATTTTTCTTCACTCAAAAATTTCTTTGGTGACTTGTAATTTTCCCGCAGGCAGCTGTGAGAAAAAACTAAATAAACTTCTAGGCAGTGCAGACAATTCTCTTTTATATGTTATATTCTGTTTTCAAGTTTTCTACACAAATCCAGAATTACAGTCTTTTTAGTGAACTAGTTGGTATTTCACCAATTTTGCGTTGAGGGAGCTAGATAATATAAGTATTGTGTTTCTCATACCTTACTGCCTTTGCGCAGTAACTTTCAGCAAAATACCTCGTGAACGCAAGATTACAGGAATTTTCGAACAAAATTCCTGCAACAAATTTGATGCCAAATCATGGGTCCGCCCCAAATTTCCCCGATAGCTCGCCAAGAGCGCGCTGCCGAACACGGAAAATACAGCTATCGTATTCCTCATAATTTCTTACCTTCATGAAAAAAATGTGAAGAAGATATCTCGTCTACGCCGGAAGCCATGAATTTTTAAAAAATTTTCAACTAGTGGAGTAGCAAGACTATGAGTCCGCTCAAAATTTAGTTGAGAGTACACCAACGGCGCGATCTCGAGGGTGAATAAGAACACCATAGCATTCTACGTGTCAGACTACCTTCACGAAAAAATCTTGAGCAGGATATCTTGTTAGCGCAGTACGCCATAAATTTTCGAAAAATAACAGCAAGCATCGATGATGACAGCTTATGGTAGCTTTCGCGAATCGCGGTCTATTAAAAAAGAAACTTCTCAATCATTTTCTGTTTTGCACATCGCTTGTCTGCGAACATCTTCTACAACTATTAAATACACTATTGTTGAATTACCGATGACATTTATCTTAAGCACTGTCAATCAGGTGTAAAAATTGGTCAGTCGTAGAGGTGCATGGCGCAATCCACACCAATGACATGGCATAAGATCTGCTTCTAATGTGCTTTCGTATGGCTTGTAACCTATCTTCGGATCTCTACTATCAGTAAACTTATGGCTCCTCAAACAGTGAGCACAGTTTTTGAGACACCCTGTAGTGTTGCATTTCTTCGTGAGTTTTCACTTTGAAATTGTCTGTAATTCTGGATTTGTAGAGGAACGCTGAAAACAAAATACACCGTTCGAAAGAGAATTGTGTGCACTGCCTAGAAGTTTATTTAGTTTTTTCTCACAGCTGTTTGCGGAAAAATTACAAGTCACCAAAGTAAATTTTTAAGTGGAGAAAAATGTATGTCTCAAAAAACCTCTTATATTTCTTTAGATTCAGCACATCTAGAAATTTTTTGTATACTGTTCGAAAGAGGGAGAATTACTCTATTAGAAACTGTGCACAGCTTCCTCGAAAGTTCCGAACTCTTTCGTGGGCTGCTGGTCAAAGAAGGGTGAAAATTTCTGCGCGGCCGAGTGTTAATAGATTTTTGGCCGCTACTGTACCAGATCTGTGTCTACCTTCGCAGACAAGTCTGGTACCAATTTACCCAAACCCGGAGGGATGGAAGGCTTGGTTGGCCTGGTTGGGATCGATCGCTCGACCGTGCGGGTGACAGCAGCGCCTCTTACTACTGTACCACGCGGGCCGTGCCTTATGCCTACCTGTAGAAATCGGATTTAATTTTGATACTGAACCGCAGAGGTCATATATATACTCCTCTCTTCTGCTCCGGGATAGAGATCCCCGGCTCCGACCTCTATTCATCGTCCCAGATAAACGTGAGGGAAAGAATTGTTTTGGACGGAATAGGGATCTTCATCCCCGCTGGGAGAGACGAGCATACCACCTCAGACTCGTTATCTGTCTAAATTCAAGACTGGTCTGAATTGGGTGAAAAAATCCGGTGCCTTTTGCCACTACTGGGTATGAATTGTTAGTAGCGCCTCCTGCCACTGTACGTGCGTCCCAAGACAAGTAAATAAATGGATAATTAACACGTTGACAACCGTATGACACAATACTGCGTCACACGTATTAGGCCGCGTGGGACCGTGTGACGCACCGCTGCGTCACAGTTTTGAAATTTACTTTTCTGACTTATCCCGATTTTTTGGGAAATATTTGTCTGGTCACTATATACCTCATGATTAGAAAGAATTGTAAACCTCGTGGTCCGTAAAAACAATTCTTAGCTTCTGATCTACTGGAATTTTTGATTGTGCACTAGTTTTTTTACAAGTAAAAACAAATAATGGTTATTGCAAGAAACAAATAAATGCAAACAAATACTGTTTCCTGAAATAAACACATAAATACAAACAATATTGATTATTAGAATAAACAAATAATGAACAATAAACAAATAACAATTTCCTTTTAACCTGGATGGGGGAAAAGGTCATTCTAAAAGCTTCCAGCTGTTATTTTTCTATTTTCATTGCAAAAAAGGAATAGTAACAATCCCCGATATTACAGGACTGTATATGTAGTCTTCGAGATTTACTATTCACTTACATTTTGAAAAAAATTCGTCGTATGCCGGCATCATGCCACAGCCACGGCGCGCTAGAAAATCGGTTGGTCCCACGCGCTAGACACGCGAAAAAGACGCTGTCGTCAACGTGTTAAGGAAGCAAAATTTTTAAAAAATAAGCAAAATTGGGCTCGTTTCACACCTTTGTTTGGATGAGCGATTGATAATGAAATATTAATACCGGCCAACTCTTCAACCACAAGACTAGCTATAAACAAAATAAGGAAAACAACTAAAAAGTACTGAAGAAAAGGTTAAAGGATAGATTTGATTTGATAAATCAAACAGAAGCTACACACAATAAAATCGCTACAACTATGTGAATAAATGGCTGAATTGATCGATTGTCACCGTGTCACCGGCGGCGTTTTTCCCGCCAAAATTCATGTCCTATGCATCTCGGGCCATGCAAGCGTTGGAAGTGGATTTCGCAATTCACAGATTGATTATTGATAGATAGCATGGCCTAACCTTCGACTTTACCTCATACTGATCTCTATTCTTCTGAAACTCTCTAGTGATTTGTTGAAATTTTGAACGTTGACAGTGGCAGGACTCGGACTTTCTCCGTTCCTGATGAAATGTCTTCCGGAAAATTCTACCCAGAAACACCTTCAAAACATACCGGCAGTGTGGCGTATAGGTAGACTGAAATCTGTTTCTGTCTATTCAGCTGGTTAATTTTGTACCCATTCATCCGAACTAGAGTGCTCCATCGTGGATCACCAACTTGGTTAAAATTTCGTTGAAAGAGGGTATTTGAGGTGGTGATCACGAATCTGTTTGAATTATAGCTGAATGTGGCAGATATTGATGGATAGCGATAGAGATAGGTGAGGATAGGGAAGCAGGGACCCCCATTTGGACGAGTTTTCGTCCGCCGTAATTATTTGAGTGCTCGCAACTCATTTAGGTACGTAAAAGAAGACGAATCAGTCGTTTATGCGAATAAAACCACTTATGTCAGGATGGAAAAAGTGCCAGAGAAATAAATTAGTGTGATTTACCCGCTCAACCTAATTTTGATTTTACATTGTACTATCGGCACAATCAATAATCGGCGCCAGTTGAAGTTGCTTATTTCATGAAAAAATTGAAAGAGGCAAAAACTACCCATACGAGGACTGATCGAGGCGATGGCAGGGAATCTGACATTTGTTTTTAAATTTCCACAGAGGGTCGCCCATGCCCTTAACTTGTCTGGTTTATGATATAAGTGGTCCTAGATGGAAAACTTCATCAGCCATATTAACCCACTTATTAGATGAGGTTCCAACGGTAAATGCCTTTACCGGAGCAGGATCTTTTAGGGTCCCTTCAGACTGTTGTAGCAGCGAGCCAAGGTGGAGTTGTAAAAAGGGAGGGGGCGTATTTCCGCAACACCTGACCCCTTTGCGGCAGTGCTACTGGGAGACGGTAATTTTCGTGCTGAGACCAGCAACGACGCCTTTAACCACTCCTTTAACGCTTTTAACCAACAGTGCTCACCGCTCAATCATTCCCATAGGCCATTGTTATACCGACGCTCACCCCCAGCGTCTGCCAGCGCAACTCGTCCCATTCAGTTCCAGACACCGTGATAGCAGACGTGCGTGTGTTAGTTGTCCCGCCAGCTGCCGGCAGGACAACTAACACACGCACGTCTGCTACCACTGAATGGGACGAGTTGCGCTGGCAGACGCTGGGGGTGAGCGTCGGTACAACAATGGCCATAGGCGATTGCTATGCCATCGATTTCGCTCAGCGAAGCGGCCGGACAACTGACACAGACACGTCTGCTATCTCGGTGTCTGATAATGAATAGTGTCAGTTGCGCAGTCCTTCGCTGAGTGAAATCGATGGCATAACAGCCGCCATAGGGCACTTACACTCCGACGACGTGCAACTTGAGCGACGAATTAGCCGTTATAAATGAAATCGAGCGAAACACACGACGACGAGCATTCTCGTCCAACGCGACGTTTGCGGCGGCCGCATTACTGTAATCGACACCGCGTTGCAACGCGCGGTCGGCCGCATTGGACGAGAATGCTCGTCGTCGTGTCGTCGGGTCTGTAAAGGCCCATAGGCGAAAAATGTTAAACATTTGAAAAAAAATCCCTTTGGTTACTTCAGAGCAATATTTGGTTTAGTGCCCTCACACATTATCCAAAGCTGTCCCTTGATGTCTATTCTTTTTCTTATGCGTCCGTGCGTTCGTAAGCCTTCATGTGTCGTTCGGGTCGATCGCTGTCGGTTGTCGCGTTGCCTCGCTGCACACTGCGTTTATAGTCTGTCGCTACTGCTCGCCCGCCCGATGGACGCGTCCCCGTCGACGTCGTCGATGGCCGACGACGTGATGGCGGTCGACGTGCTCTCGTCGCTGCTGCATCCGTTCGACTCTGCGTCGGATGTGAAGCGGATGAAGGGTCACGGAAAGGGTCCGAAAGCCTGCAAAAAGTCCTCAGAGATCTGGGACCATTACCGCCTGCTGAATGAGAACCAGAACGTCGAGTGTGTCTACTGCTGGAAGGTGCTGAAACGCGGCGACAGCAGCACGAAAAGCATGTGGGGTCATATGACGGCATTCCATCAGGATGTGCTCGACGATAAGCAGAGTCGGAAAAAGCTCAGAGTGATGGCCGTCGAGCCGATTGAGCGTAAAAAATACGCGACCACTGATGCTGAGGTGAGTTTTTTATGGAGGGTTTCTGGTGCTAAATGTTGGATACTCTTTTTTTCCTCTACATCACCGCTGCAACCCAATTCGTAGAAAAATGTTAAATACTCTTCCAGCTGAAGGAAAGATACCATTGCATCCCTGTCGTTTGAGTTTTTGTAGCATTTTTCGAGACCCTAGTTGTTTTTATGTTATTATAGAATATTTTCACTATAAACAGGGGGTTTGGGGATGCAGCCTAAACAACTGGTGCGAATGGTGTATGGATTCCTTGAGAGAGATAAAATCGTTTCTAAATGTGTATTCTATTCAAATTCTATGTAGCCGTACACCTTTTCTGAACAAGTTTCTCATGGAAAATACGTGCTGGAGAAATTTCTACTTTAGCTGTACTGTACTCCAACCCACATAGCTCCGGGTTTCTTCCCAATGGGCTGGTGCTGTACAGTTAAATGACTTTATTTCGCAAAGCGAAGATTCCTTAATTTTCTGCTGATTTCATACTTAGTTGTCCAGACCCTAGTTGTTTTTATGTTATTATAGAATATTTTCACTATAAACAGGGGGTTTGGGGATGCAGCCAAAACAACTGGTGCGAATGGTGTATGGATTCCTTGAGAGAGACAAAATCGTTTCTAAATGTGTATTTTTTAAATTCTATGTAGCCGAACACCTTTTCTGAACAAGTTTCTCATGGAAAATACGTCCTGGAGAAACGCCTTCTTTAGCTGTACTGTACTCCAACCCACATAGCTCCGGGTTTCTTCCCAATGGGCTGGTGCTGTACAGTTAAATGACTTTATTTCGCAAAGCGAAGATTCCTTAATTTTCTGCTGATTTCATACTTTAATAGGCGATTTCTTTACTGAGACGAAGAATCTTTCGTTCCCAAGGCATGTGTCTACTCACGCAATGTTTCAGTAATTTTTTGCTGATGTGATCATAGTTCTATGAATAATTTCTCGCCAAATCGTCCTGTTCTTTGATTGCAGTAGATTTGTTTTCGTGGGACAGCTGATTTTCCGAGGTAAACCTAAAGTGTGAATTATGTGTCGATTTCGAGCTGTAATGATGTTAATTGTAATTTAATAGAACTCACAGTCATGAATCTGATCGAGATTGCTTTTCTGGATGAAAGGAAATGTATAAATTTAAACATTTGTAGGATTGGTTTAATGCGGATCTACCAAAATGGTATACTTCTGTTGATTTGCGTGAGTAACACAGATAGCCAACGTAGAACTGCAGTCATTTCTCTCCAATGTAGAACTGTAGTTTAACCCTAGCTACCAATATTTTACTTTATTTTAGGTTTTTTGGTTGAAATTAACCACAATATTATCGTTTGGCATTATTCATGTCCGTTTCACTTGGAGTACGTAACAGTGTAAATAAATAAAGCAAAATAAAGTAGGCCTGGATTTTGGTGGTCAAAATAGTTGTGGTGTTGCAAGCATTATGAATAGATATTGATTTTCGAAAATGTCAAAACTGTAGGTCTCCAAATTCCTAATGAAATAGTTGTAGTATGTGAGGTATTGACTGTAGTAAACATGGAATATAAAGATTTCAGGAGGATACCAGCTTTGTAGGAAGGGATCTTTCTCCTACTTTGTTTCATTCCTTTTTACTTGCTTTTCGAACAACATTCCCCTAATCAAACTAAATTTCAGACGCCAACACAACCGTATGTTAAGCGAGCTCGTGCCGGTGGCAGTAATCAAGCGGCTCCTCCGTCTGACAGCGTCGCCCTCGCCTTTCAACAGTTGCAATCAGCCAGTCAAGTGAGCATTTCTGAACGTTTTCTCTCAGTTGTTCGTCCTCCTTTTCGTTCTTTTTATTTATTTGTTACACGCACCTGGTGCAGCGATAAATGGTGCCACTGACACCGGCACGGTCGAGCGATCAGTCCGCGCCCGGACTAATCAAGTCGTCCATCCCTCTTGGGTTGAGTAAATTGGTACCAGACTTGTCCGGGAAGATAGAGACGCTGCCTTGGTACAGCGGCTGGTCGAGCAATACTTGGCGTATCCTTAGGGGTTGATCAACGCCGAGCCTTTACCTTTACCTTTTACTAGGTTACGTGGGATGCTACGATAAAGGTAAAGGCTCGGCGTTGATCAGTCCGCTAAGGATGCGCCACGTATTCCTCAACCAGCCGCAGACCATGTCAGTGTGTCTATCTTACCGAACAAGTCTGGTACCAATTTACTCAACCCCAGAGGGATGGACGACTTGGTCAGTCCGGGCGCGGATTGGTCACTCGACCGTGCGGGTGTCAGTGGCACCATTTATGCGCTTTTCTTCAGAGCGTTGTTTCATACTTTTTTCTACCCACGACTGCGTTCGTGTTATAAATTAAATCAAGTCAAGACCTTTTCTAACATGCGGTTTTCCTTTGTAATCAGTGAATCTGCATATGAGGTCTGGGAGATGGTTGGGTAAGGTAGTTGGGTACAGCGTTTTTTGAGTCTGCAGAGGCCCTCCATTCATTTACTGGTTAGCATTAACATAAGTTATCCGAGCAATTTGTACTTCCTTCCTCGCCCTTGTTATAAGTATTATAAATTGTATTCCTTTTTCAGCTAACAAATCCATTCAACTTCCTTGAGAATCTTCCGAAATCAAGTGAAGTGATCAACATCTCTGCTGGTTATCCAGTAGAAGAGGAGGAACAAGAGAACGTTCATGAGGTAAGCTTGTCTTGCGTGGAAGGTTTTTTCCACTCCTTGAATTGACTTGATGGTTGTTTGCTTTGTTCTTTGGCATTATGCTTACCTATATAATGAGCAGAAGCGCTTACTTTTTTCTTGATCTATTCCGATTGGTTGTGGTGTGCGTAGGGAAGTTTAGGAATAAGTTTTTATTTAGAAGTGTAAATACGGATGGTGAGCGGTTTTTAACGAATTTGGGTGATGCATCTTCGGCATTGTTGGATACTCTTTTCTTTTTTTCTTGTACACAACCGGAGCAACTGAATTCGTAGAACAATGTTAAACACTATTCCAGCCGAAGGGAAGATATCATAGCATACTAATCATTTCAGCTTTCGTAGCACTTTCTGAGACCCTAATTGCCTTTTTTATGTAATTATAGAATATTTTTACCATAAAAAAGTGTATTTGACTGATTGTGAGCTGCGTACTGTGTAGGAATTTCGGATTCTTAGGATTTAGGATTTGTCGCATATTACGATATGTGTAATGATTAGGGATTAGTTATCAACACCTCAGCATCTCCTGGATCTCTCAGGTAACTAATCCTGAATTATTACGCATATCGTAAGATACAGTATCGAGTTTACCTTTCACGATCAGTTCTTATCCAGCTTATTTTGCGATGATATCGGTTATTATTTTTGTGGAGTTCGGGGGTGGCCGTTTGCTCAGACATTCGTTCTTGGTGTCAATAGATGTATCAGTGGCAGTATAACGGCTGAGAATTGTTTATTCGTTACAACCTGGGTGAACGTTCTCGAATGGTAAAAGTTTCTATTAACCATTTATTAGGAAGTGCAAGCGGGTTCATCTGGTGGCTCGTTAGCTGGAGATGCTGCGTCACCACTGCGTGAAGACGCGGCCACTAGCGGTGGCAGCCCGTCCGTGACATCGACTAATCAGCTGAGTGCCTTCATGAATATGGCCACGAATCCGCTTATGTGGAATGCCATGCTGTGAGTAATTGTTATTCTTTCTTTATACTTATTTTTGCACTTGGAAAAAATTTCGACTCCACGGCCGGGTTTAGGTAGAAAAATCAAATTTTTGCTGAAACTTCCCCCGTGAAGGTTATTTGGGACGGCGGTCACAAATCTGGTCCGTTTCCCACAATTCGGTCAAGGACCACACTTATTGGGGTCTGTTGGGCTAGCAGAGTGGTACAGTTAAGATCACCGATATGGTTCAAATTTGCCTATGAGGGTTTTTTTTAAATGCGTGTTAATAATTCCGACTTTTTTTTTACGACCGGGCTTAATAAAGATGCTAGGGGGTTTGCAACATACATCGGTAGCATCGTGGTTAGTGCAGTCTGCCGGAAACAGAAAGACGCGGGTTCAATTCCCGTCCGATGTCAGTGTTTTGCGAATAACCTAGCATCTCCAAATATATAAGTCATTCAACTAGTTCTCGTCTATAAACCGCTAAACAAAAAGCGGCAAATAGCAGAATAATTTCGACGTTTGTTTTCAAATGTAAACGGAGGACCACGTATGCCGATTAAATTGTTGGTCTAGTCAATGTCGATGTGTGTCAAAATAGACCGGTGTGGCAGCAACTCCGTCTGGGTAGGTGTTGGCATGTTTGTTACGAATGTGATTTTTCCCGCCATCTATATTGACAATATAAGTCACCATCGGCCAAAATGCGGCAAACGGATATCAGGTTTGTGATCCTAAATGACTCCCACGGGCGAACTTTCAGCAAAAATTATGTTTTTTGACCTAAACCTGGTCGTGGAGTAGAAACTTTTTGCTGTTGCCCTTATTTTCCTACATTAGCGGTAGCCGTCTTGCAGCCGTTGTGCGTTATTTCATCAAACGGCAGACGAAGTATTATCACAGACGATAAATTTTTCAATGAATTAGACGCATTTTGATTATTGACGTGTCCGTCCTGAAGTGGAATAAATGAAAGCTGAGGAGTTTCCTTTTTAGCCGGAGGGAGAAGAAAGAAAAGTGAATGTCCACTCGGGCTAGTATTCATTTGCGACATTTCTCATAGTATATTGTGTTGACTATGGTCCAACCATGTGCAGAAACCGTACGTGCCGTTGTAGGGCCAAATGAGCAGATGCCCACATTTTTATTCATTGTCTTTTCGGTCCCAATCATGGTTGCTTCATTTTCAGCGTGAACTCGTCCACACATGGTTCCGCTTTCTCGCTGAACGACGGGCAGTGCGTTTCAATGCTCATGAAAATGGCGCTTGACCTCGATCTCACTCTGTCCTATCACAAAAGGAGGTAACAATCAATTCCTATCAGTTTCTCCATACTAGTACTTTTCGAATATCATAGCGTCCTGAGAAATTTTAACATGCAACGCTCTTCATGATCAGCTATACATTGGATGATGAACTATTAATTCATCATGCAGTTTGTACATTTAAGCCGACCAATGCATTGTACGATTTTTTGGCTGACGATTCCGCCTAGAAAATCGTCGTCGGAGCCTAGAAAACCGGAAATGGAATCTCTCCACCTAGAGCATTTCATATTATTAGAAAAGAACAAATATTGAAAAGAATAGATTTTGTAACTGGAATTTGTTGTCTTACTTACCCATTGTTCTCTTTCACGGTTTATTTTCTAGCAGCCTTTAACGATTTCACATTTGGATATCAGAGATTGATTTGTTTGCAAAAATTGTTTGTACTGCGATAATTTTCGTCTTCCCCCGAATCTCAGTAGATTTTAGCGGAAGCGCTTTTGGGCTTGCCCATTTTACAACGAGGAAATCTCCCAATATTTATGCGCTACATTCTCGATAATTTGTTATTTATTTATTATTTATTATTATTGTTATATTGCTATTCGTATATTATTATTTCTCATCTAATTCCAGAGGCGATATCGAGCTATGCTTTGAGAGCAATCGAACCGCTGAGAAAAGCGGTGGACGAGGAAAGGTTCTTTGTCTATCTGACATGGGTAGAGAGATAAGGTACAGGTGATAATTTAATTCCTTTTCCACCCGAACGGTTGATTTCCTCCTTTTTACCTTTCCCTCAAAGGTTTTTGTTGTGCTCCTGTGCCGTCCATGCTAGTTGTTGATTTCAGAGTGATTGAGAGAGTTAACGGCACACCGACGGATACCGAAATGTGGACGAAAACCGATTTCAACCAGTTCCATTGGGCTATTCGAGGTAAATGTCAGAAGGTGTTGGTAAAGAGCTAAAACAGCTCCAGCCAGAATGAGCTCTCCGTCATTCTGGCGCCAAGTTTCGCAATCGTATTCGATTGTGTCGTTGCCAAATATTTTTTCTAAATTTACTTCTCTCTCACTTCAACCCAACTGCCTCTGGTTTGCCACCGCGTGAAACGCTTTCACTACGCACACACTCTGTTTTTTTTCCGTTCAACGGAATACATTTCTCCTTCATCTCTTTTAATGTGTTCTTTTTTTCGGCATGAGATTATTCTATATACATGATTGATGAAAATTCGGTGTCTTCTATTGTGATATTCTTTGTAAGTTGTCTATGGTGTCTCAAAGATAGCGCCCGGTCAGATGTGATATATATGTAATTGATTGATTGATTGATTTTTTCATGGTGATTTACGTGTGTATGCTCGTGCTCTTCTACATAATATGATATAAAGCACCGCCTTGTTCTTGTTCCGTCCCTGTCTGTCTGTCCTGTTCGATGATATGGGGTCAGTCACATCTGTGACTGAGAACACCCCGCGATAGTGCCGACTGAAGCGGGTCCGACTCTTCCTTCTATCGTCCGTTCTCGAGTGTATTTCATTCCATGTTTACCCTCCTGCCTGCCATCCCCGGTTATGCCCTCTTCCCAGATGCCTTCCGACGACCATTCTAATAGTGTTATTCACTCATAATCTCCTTGCCGTTCACTAGGTGCTGATTATATGATAATACTACTGATGATGATGACACCCACTTGACTCCCGCCTATTTTATTTACGAATTCGTGAGAAGTTGGTATACTGTAACCTGTGTATGTGTGTATGTAACTCTTGGATGGATTGCTATATTTCGACGGAGACTATATTCTATGACCAATAAACCGTATTTTTAGTTCTTCTCTAGTTTCAGTAAGGTGCTCTTCGGAGTGCCAGCTGTGTACCAGCGTACCTGTACAACGCCGAAGCTGTCAAACCAAAATTTGAAAAAAAAAACGAAGTTGGGAAACCCTTACCCTTGCTCTAGTTCTCAGTATATGTGTTTTATGCGTCTATGGTGGAATGAAAATTAAGTTCCTAAGGCTTGATCTAGGCTGTACTGTGCGCGTCTCTGTGGAAATGAAACAAAGAAAAGGAACGAATAAATAATAATATAAATAATAATAAACAAATAACGAAAGAAATAAAATAAAGAATAGGTATACATTTTAGAAGACGGCGGTGACCTTTTTTCCTACGGACATTAGTAGAACTTCGAATTGTCTGAACTGGTTTTAAACGTTACAGATTCAGAATGCTAGTCGTTATATCAACTTTTCCTCAAATAGTTTTATTCAACGACGGTCGAATTTTGGGAATGCGACTCAGCTTATCCTCATTGTTGGCTACCAATTCAGCTAAGGTCACGCGAGTTGTATAACTCAACTCACAACGATGGAAAAGGATTATATTTGTAAGATTCCGAATGGTAGGTGTTTATTCATTTATTTAACACGTTGACGACAGCGCCTTTTTCGCGTGTCTGGCGCGTGGGACCAACCGATTTTCTAGCGCGCAGAGGCTGTGGAATAATGCCGGCATACGGCGAATTTTTTTTTCAAAATGGAAGTGAGTAGTAAATCTCGAAGACTACATATACAGTCCTGTAATATCGGGGATTGTGACTATTCTTTTTTTGCAATGAAAATAGAAAAATAACAGCTGGAAGCTTTTAGAATGTCCTTTTTCCCTATCCAGGTTAATAAAAGGAAATTGTTTTTTGTTTATTATTCATTATTTGTTTACTCTAATAATCAATATTTGTTTGTATTTATTTGTTTGTTTCAGTAACCAGTATTTGTTTACATTTATTTTTTTCTTGCAATAACCATTTTTTGTTTTTACTTGTAAAGAAAACTAGTGCACAATCAAAAATTCCAGTAAATCAGAAGCTAAGAATCATTTTCATGGACCATGGTTCCTATAACAATGTGCAAAGGTCTACTAAAAAGTGGCACAAAAACATCCTTCGAAATTCTGAAATGTATCGAGAAAAATGCGATACAAGACTGTGGCGCACCATTGCGCCACACGGTCCCACGCGGCCGCTTGAGCGTGGCGCAGCATTGCGCCACACTGTCGTCAACGTGTTAAGACTTTCACACACGTAACGCAAAATAGCAAAACTCAGAGAACATTGTGGCTTAGAAACAAGTGGAAACTGTTATTCAAGTATTCAGCTCAATGCTTGAAAACATCGCTGACATGGTGTTGCTTATAAAAACACCTCTTTTGTAATTAATCATAAAGACAGGGAACCAATCAAATTGAAACAAAAAATGAAGGATGAAAGACGTTGAACGAGTCAAGGTTACGACCAGGTGACGGTAAGTATTCTGTGCTTAAATCTGTCACAGGAGTTAAAATATTTCTTTTTTTCCCAGCTTTATAGTTCACTATCCGAACTTAACAAGGATGGACTTTATTTTTGGGTCCGTCGTGGTGCAGCGAATGAAATAGTTATTTATTTATTTATTTTTATTATTTATTTATTCATTTATTTATGTATTTGTTTATTTATCTATTTATCTATTTGTTTGTTTATTTGTTTATTAATTAACTAATTAATTACTTACTTACTTACTTAATTAATTAATTTTATTCATTTATTTATTGACGTCCAAGGGCGCCAGAAAACAAAAACAAACAGAAACATCACTATAAAAAACAAACTACAACACAAAACAGCTCAGAAACGTAAAACGTAACAGAGAAATATATACATTAAGAAAACAAAATAACATCGGCGAGATAATTACAAGAAGAAAACAAAAAAGAGGAGCATTGCTGCAAAAGAATGGATCAGATGACGTCGATACCCTTTTCAAATCAAGATGGTGTATATGCAAACTGTTGCATGTTTGAGAATAATCGTAAAGGCTCCGCTATAGTGTTGAACGACATCGAATTTTGAAATTCTAACCCGCCGATCTCACTTTGATCTCCAATCGGTCGATTTCTTCGATCACTATCGGCTCCTGCGCTGGCTGCCGGCAACACCCAATATGCTAACCCTATGCAGCTTTCCTTATTCCTGTTAAAGATGGTTGGGTCAATGTCTGAGGTGAGTTAATCGAACCTCTATTTCAACTGAATATATTATGTATGTGTGGCAAATTCTGCATGTTCTGCTTACAATTTTTTAATAAAAAATTAAAACTGTTCAAAAAGGCTGTCAGTGTCGATCCATTGATCAGGAAGTGATATTGGAGCCTTCTGTAATTATCTCTTCTGTAACCTATGGGCGCTCTGGAACGAAAGAGACGGTTGAGTTAGCATTGCTACTCTAAAATCTGACAGATTAGTCCGCAGTAGATAGATCCAGTCAAAGAGGTGGAATCACATGTTTTTTAGTGAATTTGTTAATTCTGACTTTCTTTTTGTCATTCCTATCATATATTGTCAATAAGGCATGCAGAGGTCAAAGTAAAGGTGCCGGCGCTGTTCAGTCCCCTCAGGCTGCGCCGTGTTTTTGTCTTTGCTTCAGAATCGCGGAGGCATTGTGAATGCGTATTTGGCCTATACAATGACTTGCGGGGCCAGCCGCTGTACCAAGTCAGTGTTTTCACATTCCCAGAAAAGTCCGGTACCAATTTACCCGATCCCGGGGATGAAGGGCTCGGTTAGCCCGGGCGAAGATCGATCACTCGATGTTGCGGGTGTCAGTAGCGCCTCTTACCAATGCGCCAAGAATTACCGAATCAAAATTCAGCAGTTTGTGTTCATCCGCGCAGCAGTTCAGATTGCAGAACCTGCTAGCTTTTGTTGGATCTGCAGTGAATAGAAGAACGACAAATGACCCTTGCCATCATTTTTCTGCTGGCGGAAACTAATTTAGAAGCTGTGGCCAATTGGCAGTTACAACATCGCTTGAAAAGAGCAACATTTCGCCTTTGCAACAGCAGATAAACACACAAAGATCACACTCTTTCTTCAACCAGGTTACGACTTTGTGACTCGAAATGGCGCACTTTGGTTCGACAAGATTTCTGTGATTAGCTCGACTTACATATATTCTCTATAGTTTCTACCTTCGCTGTTTAGATTCTCCGTGAACGTAATTTCTCTGGAAATTCCGCAATGAATTTATGATCCCGTTATTGCGACTACGATGGTCATTTCTGAACTTTCATTTTTCTTTACCTTACAATTAGAGATCTACACCACTAACCAAGAGGCTAAATTGGTACCAAGAGGCTACTTTGGTCTCTTCAAGTTTGTCTATTTGGCTTGGAGTTCCGGCATGATGCAGTGGTAAGAGTGGCTGCTGACACCCGCACGGTCGAGTGATCGATCCCGCGCCGTGGTATCATGCCTTTCAGCCCTCTGGGACGGGGTAAATTGATATCAGACTTCTTTGGGAAGGTAGATCCACTGACTAGCGGCTGGCCCCCGCAAGTCTTGTCCAGGGTAACACATGTTAACCCTACATGTTCACAACACCGACACTTTTACCTTACTGTTATCTTTACCTTACGGTTTATCTCTAATTGTAAGTCGATCATTAATAAATGGGGTAGATCCCAATCATTGACATTATCAATTAAATAAATGTTCTTGAATTAATTCAGTCCAATGTAACCATTATTCCCTACGTAGAGTGCGGCAGTGGAGAGGCCAACGGCAGGATGGTCCGAAAACAACCTACTCACACCAGAAGAATTCTGCCAGTAACCAGGACATCGCGTTATTTTGAGACATTTCTGGAGGCTGAGCCGAGCGGTGTGTTCATCTTTCCAAGCAGCTTCCCCTAAAGAATAGAACGAAAGAAGCGGTTTTTCAACGTATTTAGTTACGCACGTTAAGAATGGTACGGCATTTGAGGTGTCCGAACTCGACCACGATAACCAGAGCAATTTTATCGACCGCCCCTTAAAAATTCTGAAGTTTTTCTGGCCAGTTCCATCTGAACCGGAGTAGAGGTTCTGAGAAACCTGCTGTGAACTTACTGAACTCCATTTTCGAACCTTAGAAAATCAATCTGCCACGTTAAGGAGGTTGGTTAACTACGCACTAGTAGAGGATCGAAAGAGAGCTCAACTAGCCCCGTGTCAAGGTTTCGGAAAATGAGGTGAACTGGGCCAGTATTGAGCTAGTAGTCGTCCTTTTTGCCTCCTCCGGTGGAGTGGAAGGTATTCAGGTCGAAGAACTGAGACGGGTTCATAAAAGGATATTATTCAACCCACCGACAGCCGAGCGATTTCTACGAATCCGGCGTGAAAAATTTAAAAATTACTGCGGATAACACCGTAAAAAGGTAAACGTAATGGTGTCGGCGCTGATCAGTTCCCCGAGGACACATAGCCGCAATCGTGTTCCAAGCAAAATCGTAGAGGCGAGTGGTGAACTCGTATTTGGCCTATACAATGACTTGCGAGGCCAGTCCGTCAGTGTCTTTACCTTTCCGGACAAGTCTCGTTCCATTTAACCCGCCCCACGGGCATTGAAGGCTTGTATTCCAAGTCCGACTGTCATAATAACCCAGTATTTCAATGTGCTTCTTCGATTTTCTTCTATTCTCCTTGGCGTCCTGCTATAGCGTCGCTATTCCACTGAATGAGGGTTTGGTTAGCCCAAACGAGGATCAATCGCTCGAATGCCCGCGTGTCAGTAGCGCCTCTTACGAGGGAAGTTGCTCAGCGTGCTCCGAAGGTTCATAACGAGACCCACACTTTTTGTAGAGCATCAAATGGCGATTACAACGGTATAGGGGCAAAATGAAGCCTTGTATTCTAAGTCCGACTGTCATAATAACCCAGTATTTCAATGTGCTTCTTCGATTTTCTTCTATTCTCCTTGGCGTCCAGCTATAGCGTCGCTATTCCACTGAATGAGGGTTTGGTTAGCCCAAACGAGGATCAATCGCTCGAATGCTCGCGTGTCAGTAGCGCCTCTTAGAACTGTACCCCGTTCTCTAAGAACACCATAAAACCTGTAAAAATGTCAGAAATCCGCTAAATACACCTGTGACTCATCATCGTGTCTCATGGTCGTCAGCGGTTAATTAGCGCTGGTTCTGGGTAAATATGTTGCCGGGACGTGGGCGAAGTTTTCTGAATTCACTACGTTGTCTTTGTTTACCTATAGTTGATATTTACTTATGTCACTTATGGGTTTTCATGGAAAAGTGGGGTTTGTCCCTCGAGTTGAGACAACTGTGCTCTCGACAGCGGTTAGCAACTGAAGAAGCTGTTTTCCAGACGGCGACGTCGACGAGTGTTCGCGTGTACGCGTGAAATTCATCAACTGGCTCCGACTCTCGAAATGCACACGGTGTACGGTGGAGCTGGATGTGGAGTTCGACTCAGTACGCAATTTATTCATTCGTTTCTCGTCAAACTTTTTCAACTTCTCCTCAGGTTTCTACTTTGTGTTTTTAAATAACACTGCATAGCTGGAAAAGTTTCTGCGAAAATTCGCAATAGGACTGGTCAGCATTGATAAGTGCTATGACTGCTATGTTCGCGATATCCGCGTCAAGATGATCTTCGTGAAAAGCTTGTAGAGCCCGCTGAACAAGCTAATCGGTCGGTAGTTGCGAAGATCGTCCCTCTCACCTTTTTTGTGCAAGATTACTGTGCACGAATCCCTCCAATTTCGAGTCTTGCTACCTCATGGGATGCAGAATTGAAGGAAATATTGGGCCAAAAGTATGGTTACTGAAGTGATTTCAATATGTTTTCGTCTACCTTACAAGGTTTTTGGGTGGAAGTTTGTGATTTAAAGTTCTCGAATTTCCACCATTGATCAGGTACTTACTCGTTAAAAGGTAAAGCCAAAGGTATCGGAATTGGAGGAATCCGCGCACAGTCACCTTGCACGAAAAAAGTGACAGGGGTGATCTTCGCATCTACAGCCCTATTAGCTTGTTGATCGTGCTCTACAAGCTTTTCACGAAAATCATCTTGGGCCGTATGCTCGTCTCTACCGGCCGGGCGATGGGCGCCCTTCGCCCGGCAGGGTGATGGCGAATAGACACACTGAGTTGTGTCTATTCGTCATAACCCGGCCGGGCGAAGGGCGCCAATCGCCCGGCCGGGAGAGACGAGCATACGGCCCCTTGGCGCGGATTTCGCGAACATTGGATGAAGCACAACCGCCTGAGCAAGATGGGTTCCATCAGGGATTCAGTTGCGAACCACATCCAAAATGTCACGATGGTGATCGAGGTCTGTCGGGAGTACTATCTGCCCCTCGTCTTAACCTTCGTCGACTACGAAAAGGCCTTTGACAGCGTCGAAACGAATGCTACCCTGTCTGCGTTAGTCGATCAAGGAGTGGACTCGTCCTACATAAGAACGCTGGCCGACTGCTACCGCCACTGTTCTACGACAGTACATTTTTCCGACGTCTAATCAACATCCCCATCGAGAAGGGCGTCAGGCAAGGCGATACTATTTCGCCCAAACTGTTTACTGCTGCATTGCAGTGGGTGATGAGGTCGCTCGACTGGGACGAAAATGGCATACGTGTGGACGGAAAATGCCCCCCGAACCTTCGTTTTGCGGACGACATCGTCATCTTCGCGAAAAGTACAACTGAAGCAGAGACGATGCTTCGAGAGCTAGACGAAGCCGGAAGGAAGATTGGACTGCGTATCAATCGGAAGGAGACACAGCTCATGAAGAACTCCTGGTGTGATGGGGGGCCCATCGAACTCGATGGATCTCCCATCGCCGAACCGAAGTCCTATGTTTACCTGGGGCGCTCCATGAACATGGACAACAACATGAAGGAGGAACTTATCAGAAGGAGAGCCGCGTGGTCAGCGTACGAGTCTCTCAAGGAGGCCACCGAGCAACTCCTGCTGACTACCGGGCTCATTTGTTCGATGCTGACTACCGGGCTCATTTGTTCGATTCGACAGTTCTTCCTGCTCTGTGCTACGCGGCTGAGACATTACCTGATACCTCGACCCCTCAGACTAAGTTCGTCCAAGTCCAAGTCACACACAGAGCGTTGGAAAGGTGTCTTCTGAAGTCCACCCGGTTATCCCAACACCGAACCGGACTTCGCACCTCCGATTTGACACATCTCACTAGCGTGGCGAGGTATGAGAGACCTCGCAGCATTTATTTATTCATTTATTATTTGTTCATTTATTTAACTACGTCCAAGGACGCACCAGAAACAAAACCAGACAGAAACACACTTAAAAGAAAAACCAAACTCCAAAACGAAACAGCGCAGGACATAACAGAGAACACTAAACAGATACACAAATATTACAGCAGGATAAGACCATGAAAGAAGTTTGTTACCTTCGACGTCGCCGTCTTTTTGTCTCGTTCCCTCTCGGGAACTTTTTTTTTATTTTTTTTTATGTGCGTGAATTCAAGACCCACGTTAGAGACAAAAAACAAACAAAGAAGAACGATGACAGTAAACAGCAACAGAACAAACGAATTAATAAGTAAGCAATGCACGCTTGGCTAAACCCTTAAACTTTTGAATCGAAAAACAGGAGGTCGGAACGCCAATCCTTAACACAGAAAGGGCAGAGCCCGCTCTAAAAGATCTAGCCCTAACACTAGTTTTACGTTGGGCAAACGACAGTTCATATTCTCCACCACGAGTAATCGATGGTCGGATAGAATAGAAATTAGAGACGTTACACTTCGCATAGCCAGCTAATATTTTGAATAGAACGCATACATCCCTCAATTTTCAACGGGATGCTAGAGTGTGCAAGCCTAGATAACTATTTCTTATATCAGAACGAGGAATCCTAGAGTATAGAAAGCCATCCGCTCTAATCAATCCCCTTAGTAGAACTTCTTTGAACCTTCTCAATCAATATTTCTTTTTGTGGGGAAAAGACAAATTCGAACCCACTTCTATTATACAATCTGTCGAACATAAGTCTTATATGCTATTACAAGCACTCTTTTATCCTTAGTAGATAATCCTTTGAAAATTTGAAAAGATCGAACTAGCCCAAGACATTGCTACCCGCCGTCTACTAAGTGAGCTAAAATGAAAGAGCGGCGAACTCTGTGCAGCTACCCTCGATGATTACCGCAGGTTGAGCTAAGTTCCTTTGAAAATACAAATTATACGCATTCAGTAGAGTGGGAAACACGTCATCATAGGAAACCAATGCTGCTTCTTTCCTCGTTACTCTCTACCTGTGCATCCCTCGAGGGGTTTCGTCTACTGTATCTACCGGCTTTATCAGTTATGTATCGAGTGACAGCGCGACTCCATGGCGTATGCATGGAGGTCGAGTGTCTGAATCGCGTGTCGCACGGCTTTTACTGTAATCGGAAACTCGTCCATCTCGGACGAGTGCCCCACTTGACTCGTTGTTGTCAGTTGTTCAGGCGTGGCTCAAATGGATGCCTTCCGTCGGTCATCCTATCAATCCACATCCTACCACTATAGTTCTAGGTTTGGGTTAGGCAAGTCAGAGTTATCATCAGGGGTTCCATTAGGATTGTCTAACTCTGCAACTGCCTTCTGTTCAATCATAACTCGTTGATTATCATCAGGCTATCGGAGATTGTTATAATAGTATTCAAGAGACTGTCCTGCATCTTTTGAACACGCTCGCTTTCCTATTTTTCAACTGAAAAGCGGATTGAAGAAGATATGACCTATAACCTGGTGAAGGGATGTTTAAGACAAATTTGTGATTTTTGTTGAAGAAAGTTTCATGATAGCAGTCTACGTCCGCATCCAGGGTGTTCTAAATTTTAATATCACAAGAATAAGGTTTATGGAGAGTTCCTCTGAGATTAAACAAGATATCTTCAACGTAGGACCCGCGTGGTACAGTGGTAAGAGGCGCTGTTGACACCCGCACGGTCGAGCGATCGATCCCGGCCCGGGCCAACCAAGCCTTCCATCCTTCCGGGGTCGGGTAAATTGGTACCAGACTTGTTTGGGAAGGTAAAGGCACTGACCTGGTATAGCGGCTGGCCCCCGCAGGTCATTGTATAGGCCAAATACATATTAACCAAGCCTCTACGACTTGAATGGAACACGAATGCGGCGGCGCGTCCTAAGGGGACTGATCAACGCCGGCACCTTTACCTTTTTTACCTTTATCTTCAACGTCGTAGAAGCCTCATTGTTCTGCTTGATGCGGAGACTGATCCACGTTTTTGAAACACCCTCCTTCGTGTTTTCCGATTTTCCGCATCATCAGATTTCCTCTTATCACACCGTCTCCATTCATGAGGGCGATAAGGAGTTAAGCCGCTTCACATTTACTTATTTAAACAGAAAACCCAAATCTGACTTATAGGTCTTTCGTAGAGAATTCTAGGGAATGATCCTCATAATCCTCAAGCACCTAATTTCTATGCGCCTCGATACCCATAAGAATTGAAAATGTTGAGACTCGAACAAATCATCTCCAGCACTCATACCGCTCCAAAATATGGGCTGTCTAGTTGTGATTCTCTCTTTCGTCTCAACAACGTTGCGTGAACGGGATTAACCTCGCGAAAATTAGAATTTTCAAACATGAGCCGAAGTGAAGTCAAGATGGTGCCTTTGCAGAAGGCCAATGAGCAGCTTTCACAGACCAGTAGTGTTCGCTTAAATTTTTATCAGCTTATATTCAGCCCTAAAGCCTTCTCCCAAATGCCCTAACGCGCCCTTTTGATTCAACTGGCTCAAGTTCGTTTATTCGTATCTGAGATTGGGCGTACTTCTTCCCCACGGTAATTGCAGGGCTCACAGGCTTCATGTCATTTACATACAGTCCGCTTAGATCGCTAGTCTACTCTTTGATATTAAGCCTCGCTCAGGACCCCTCAGGGCATGAAGCTTCGTTGATCTCTACCGTGGTTATAGCTATTGGGATAGGCAGGGTAACGTTCGATTCCAGCTAATATTATTTTTATTCGCTTATAGTACTGTTTCTTTTCTTCGTCCTTAAACTTCTCATTACAGGATTTACCTAGTGTTAATTTTTGCTTGGATATTTAAGCCCTACCCTGCTGAAAAGTATGCAACTGCTGTGTCGTCAGTGATTATGAGAACCTCTCACCTTCCGCTCCTTTCAATTTTCTTGTTAACTTACCTTTAACATCACTTGTGATGGCACGCCGTGTGGCGTATTCAATAAACAATAAACCTTTTAGGTATGTTTCAAGGCTGTTTATCTGAACCGAATGATTGCAGAAATTGCACTGCAGATTATTCTGAATTCTGAATGATTCCTTGGTGTTGATTTGTCTTGTTTATAAGGGCACTGTAATCGCTTTTCACCCGTCAATCCACATCCTGATCTGTATTTGCTTTCTGGATTGTTGCAAGATTACTCGACACGTTAAGTTATTCACGCCTATTTCTCCATTAGATAGCAACTGTCTTGGCTCATTACTGTTCGATACAACAATGTGTCTTTTCCCTACATTCCTCACACAGCATTAAAATGAAGCAAAACGAGTTCAACTCAACAATTTGTTGTCTTCAGTTAGAAAAGGACTGCATTGATTTGAGGCATGTTTGGCATAATATTAATCAGTCGTAGGATTCCTGTACAGCCTTCTTGGACACTCATTCTTCTCTGGAGCAGAATCAGCGCAAATCGAACGAAAAAAATCAAACGGCGTGTTGTTGGGGATTACGTAAAAAACCCTGAGCCTAGATTCATCATTGGTAAACCTTCGATAAACCCCGAGATATAGCCCGAACGGCGCCCACCTTTGTCTGCTCATCCTAAATTTACTATGCTAAACGCAATCTTTTATCGAAACTGCCGTCTGGTTCTGGCTGCGCCGCGGTTTCGGAGACCGCTCGTCCGTTCATGAATCTGGGTCCTGGATTCAAGCCGACAAAAGCGTATTAGGCTGGTTAGAGTCCTTTTGAGCACTGATATAACCACAATTCTTTCTTAAAAGATATCATGACTTTTTCCTCCAGAGCGCCCTGGACCCTTGAAACTTTCCTTCTCTTAGGTATCAGTGCATCTTCGTGTTCAAGTTTCTGTGTTTTAGAGATTTCATTTTCAGCGTTGTTGTCTAACGACTGTCTTCCATAGTCTCAATGAATTGACTTGATTTAAATTGAATTTTAATTTTTTTCTAATTTCTAATTTTGATTCCGTCGTTCCACTTGAAAATCCGCGTTGGGAGGAGAACTTCTCAGGAAAGTCATGTGTCCCCAGAATCTGGGAGTGGAGTAGCCGGCTATAGTGGCTGGATTTCGATTCACAGCTGCAGCAACGGCAGCAGGGTATCGCAGCACAGTAAATCCTCTCGAGGGTAAATCTGAGAAACAAACGCCGACGTGATGAGAAGCAGCCACACTGGTCGGTATTTAGCCACGGATAACTCGTGCGGTTCTCCATTACTGATATGCCCCGGGCCGACGCCGCGCTCGCTCAGCTTTCTGAATCCGAAGAAGAGGAGATTGAGTTTCATCCATCGGTCCATTAAAGCGGCTCGCTTACCCGTCTACTCCCATTACTTTTTCGAGATCTTCCGCTTTTCGATCATTCCCAAACAAAGAATCTGAACCTATGGGTTCCCATTAACCTGTGCCACAATGTTTGTAGTTCCTCAGTACTTCGCGTCTCTTTACTGCGCGCTATCGGAACTAAAAACATGGGGTTCATCTTAGAATCACTCTTGTCTTCATTAAGAGCCCTTACTACTGCACTGAGTCTCCTTTTCTCGGTGCTGTTTTTATTTTTGTTCTATTGGTGCTAGTTACGTCACCGATATTTCGAATAAATAAATAAATGTTTGAAGGATTAGAGAGAATTTAAAACTGCATCACTCATTAGCAATTGTGTATGTCTCCTTGTGCAAGACTCGATGAAACGAGCGCACAAGGCCTACAACTAAGAAATTGCATTGAATTCAGATTTATTTATTTATTTATTTATTTTTTCATACGTCAATAAGACGCACCTGTGCACTGGAAGTAAAGGAAACAACAACAAAATCAAAGTAAACCGGGGTAAATCTGCACTGTGAACATAGCATCAAGGTAGGGAAATCGGTAAGAGTTTGGTAATCGGTAACCTCGCAAGTATGTTGGGAGGGACAACCTTCCTCCGGTAACTATCCAGTAATAAAAAGGCTTGTTCTAAAGATATCTTGCACAGAAAAATTAATTAAAAATAAATTAAAACTAACACTAAATTAAGCATGTTAACCAAGAAAGGGGGAAGTGGTAGCAGCAAGAAGGAATTTATGAAAAAAAAATACATTCATTTATTTTACATTGTTGCGCCAAATAAAACAGAGATGAGTGATTCTAAACAATTACACTGCGCTCAATTACAACTAAAACTAAAATAAAACAAAATGCTGTAGTATAATATATTTTGTAAAATTCTGACTAAAGATAATACGTCGCGGTAATTCAGGATGTTAATCACGAATTTAATAGTTATTTTTACTACTTGTTCAAACATTTCAATGAATAAATACGGAAGAACATCCCAAAAAGAAAATCGCCCGTTTCGACCCTACTCTTAGACGAATAAATAAAAGCAGAAAAAAGCAGTAGAAAACAAAATAAAAATAACTAACCTGTCCTTGTAAAGGTTCAGCTGACTCCAAAACCGAATCTCAAACTTGGGTAATTAAACCTATGAACCTAAAGTTAGTGACATATTTAATGAGGTTAGTGACATATGCTGCATCCCAGTCCTCAAGAGGAGAGATACCAAATGATAGCAAAACTATTTTTGCGTTTTGCCCTGAACCAGAAAAATTCGAAGAGGTTGAGGTTTCGTCGGTGGGTAGCTAGGTGACAAGCGAGGCGAGTTGCTCAAGTCGGGTATCCTTGACCACACGTCGTACAATGGCTCGAGACCAACCTCAACCGTCGCCGTCGACCCTCTTAGGCATTTTCACTGAAGATTCCTCGCTTCCGTTTCCACCGCTGTCCATAAACGAAGAGAAAACTCAATTTAATTAGCAAACGATTAAAATTCAATCAATAAACGATCTATTGTATATCCGTGTTTTTGCGCCTGGACCCACCTTATCGATCTTCTTGCTGCTATCACTTCCCACTTTCTTGGTCAATATGTTTAATTAAATGTTATTTTTAATTGATTTTTTAATTTTTTGTGCAATGATATCTTTGGAAGAAGCTCTTTAATTATCGGATAACTGCCGAGGGAAGGCTGTCCCTCGTAACATACTTGCGAGGTTACCGATTACCAAATTCTTACCGATTTCCATACCTTGATGCTATGCTTACAGTGCAGATTTCTCCCGGTTAACTCGATTTTAATTTTGTTGTTGTTTCTTTTACTTTTAGTGCACAGGTGCGTCATATTGACGTATGAATAAATAATTAAGTAAATAAATAAATGAATGAATGAATAAATAAATCAATTCAGTTAACTGTTCCGAGTTTTGATCAAAATAGATCGGCCCGCAACCTTTTTGTGAACTGTTTTCTCCTTTGACAGCGATTTTCCAATGCAATTTCAATCGGAAATATCTCAAAAAAAAAACGCTATGTCTCCACAATATTCATGGTCATATTCTGAGCAGATTGCATGATTCGTTCATCATAATAGGCTACAAAAGTAAGACTTACATAGATTACTGCGAAATCGTAGTTTTTTTCAGAGAAGACAAGTTTTTTTTTGTGATCGAAAATGATGGAATTCGGAGACCATCTTTCGAACAAAATTTGTCATATTCACACTGATTCTGCAAAAAAGTAGGGCCACCTGCTTTCCTGTAGAATCGGGGAGAATATAGGAAATTTTGTTATACCTAAGCCTAAGTATTTTATAGATCAATGTCTTCTCTTTGTAAAGCCTATTTTACTTTGAACATAGATCCGCTGGTTACAAGGAAAATACCTCTTGAAATTAATGTTACAAAAACTGCCGTTTTAACACATACTGCAAAGGAAACTCTCACAAATTCTTCTGAATAGCAATAGATCCATCTTTATTTATTTATTTACACCTATCATAGACGTGCTTCAAAAACAAATGCATCAGTTAAAAAAACAGCGATCCTAGACAACAAACTCATAGTATAAAAATACTAACAACACAAAAAATTTGGTAAAAAAAACAATATTTTACCACCATATAGACCAAGACTACTATATGTTTAGTAACTGATCATCATTAGTTTATGACTATCAACAGCACTTTCTGTGTGTAGAATGTGTTCGTTGTTAACAGCCACATAAAAAATAATGGATTTTTAAATGATCACTAATTTTTATTTTTACCCGCCCATTGTTTTTGTCTTCCCTGTTTCATCCTACAGAGCAGAGCCACCTTAGACTTGCGCAGTAAAGACGAAGTTCCCGTTGGGCACGTTATGCTGTTACTTTTCTTTCGAAAATTCAAGCCATTTTCTCCAATGATATTTTCTATATCGCCACCCAAAGTCATTGCCAAACATTGTTTGAAATGAAATTCAATACACTGTCGAGTTTTGAATACATCATAGAGTTCTATTCAATATTATGCGCACAATTTGACAATGTCGTTTAATACAGAGAATATAATAATCGCATCCGATTTCTATTTGCATTGATTAGTCAATTCACGTATTTTGTAAAACAGGTGCAAATAGTTTGAAATACTGATGAGATAAGAGGTGAGAAAGAAAGAGAAAAGAGTTGAAAAACCTTTCGAGCAGAAAACTGTTGGCTACTTTCCAATATCTTGGTCGGTTGAGGTGCACTGGTAAGAGGCGCTACCGTCACCAGCACGGTCGAGCGATCGTTTCTCTCCCATTCTCAAATTGGCACTCGGAAGGTTCTCACCACGCCTCAGTTACGATATTTGCGAATGTATGTAAAAAGCATAATGAAAACCGAAACAAGATTTTCATATGAGGATTACCTTCTCGTCGAGTTCTCTGAGTGGATCAGGCACTTCCTAGATTTCATTTTATCTTATTGTAGACACGTATGTTTCCACACGTGTGGAGAAAAACTCAAGCAAAAAAAAACAAAAATTTCAAATAAACAGAAACTCTACTACTAAAGGACAAAAGAAAAAACCAAGGCAACGAAGAGCTAAAAGGATTACAAAACACAAAAAGTAACAAAATAGACAAAACAATACCCTGGGAGATAGACGAGGGAAAACAGGAGCTGGTGAAATAACAAGAGCAAATTTTCCCGTCGAATTTGGAGTTAAGTGAATTTTTGAAAAACTTGCTGGTTTCCATCAATTGAGATTGATACCTAGGTGGGCAGTGCCAGATCAAGATGCCACTCTTTCGGGTTTTTTTGTTTCTGAGCTGCATTTGCCATCTATTCTTAAAATCGTTGTTTCTATTTTCCGTTCCATCTTGTTTTGTGGCCTTCCGCGGGAGTGTTTGTAAATGATTTGTTTGTTTGTTTGTTGGTTTATTCAATACGTCCAACGACGCGTAAAAAAACTAAACAGTAGAGGGTGAAGGAACAACAGAAATGAAAACTCAAACTCAGAACGCAAGCTAAAGAACCACAAAGCCTATGCGAGCCGCAATGTAATATTAATGATAATGTAACACAACCTTTTCAACTCAGAAGTTATCTCGTGGGAGGAAGAAACATGCGCCTTGGATTACCCAAATAATCTACTCCTAGCGAACACCAACGCGATATCCGGTTCAGAATGTACTCATTATGATTCATTATAATCGGTACATTCTGAGCCGTACAAGCCGCACTTCTCGGTACACTTGACCCTCACCTCGATAACGATTCGGTTGCGGGTAAGCAGCAATTCATAATCCCAACATAACGCAATTCACAATTAAAATGGAACGGAAAATAGAAGCGACGATTCTAAGAATAGATGGCAAATGCAGCTCAGAAACAAAAAAAATACCCGAAAGAGTGGCATCTTGATCTGGCCCTACCCACGTAGGTATTAATCACAATTAATGGAAACCAGCTAGTTTTTCGAAAATTCACTTAACAACAAATTAGACGGGAAAATTTGTTCTTATTATTTTACCAGCTCCTGTTTTCCTTCATCTACCTCCCAGCGTATTGTTTTGTTTACGTATGTTCCTCCCTCTTCGGTGAGGGCTAAATTTTCGAGAGTTGCAGTTCATCGGTGATATAAACCCTAATCGGGAAACTATTATAGAAAAGTAGAGGAGAAAGTGGATTGGCCGTAGAAAAGCAAGGTAACACTCAAAATCTCAAACAAATGTTTTCTGTTCATTTCAGTTGTTCTTTGCAATTTTTTGCAGACAAAGTTCACCGCCGGCCTGCCGGAGGTTGCAGAGGTGATTTAGGCGCACGTTTGCCCGTCGGCTGTGGCTCTCTGAGCTGTCCGTTACACTGTGACTGTGAACTGACCACTCAACTCGGGTACTTTTCGGTTTAAACTCATCCACTCGCACCCACTCCACTCGATTTCTCCACCGCTCTCTTTGACCCTCCGCAGTACAATTCAAAAAACTTGTTTCCGTCACCTAAGATTAAAATATAGGTGAGAGGAACCAGATAAGGAAGCAACTATTTTAATTTTTTGCTTCTGAACTCCATCCAATCTTCGTTCCATTTTGTTTGTGATCTTCGGGGAACCGATTGCAAGTGATTTCTGTTGGGTATATTTTTGAACCCTGCAAAGATGACGGCGAACCCTTGTGCTTCACACCCACCGTTGATCTTTGTGCTGAGACAATCGCTTCGGCCTGGGACGGTGAGGCAAACTCCATCAGTCGGGTTATATGCGACCGTTCGCGTACCTAGCTAATCACATCCTTTATCATAGTGGAACAGTTTTTTTTCCCGAAAAGTTCGCACCAAAAGCGCATTCTTGAAGCCTTTGAACGCGAACTTTTGCCTAATCATTCGACTAACTTTGGGATAGTAATGAATTGTGCTATTCCGGCCATAAATTAGCTTCCTTTACATACCTTAATGGCCAGTGAAAAGGGTTTTTTCGTACATGGTTCAAATAATAAAAGTAAAAACAAAGTGGTCGATCTCGATCAGCCCTCCAAGTATCCGCCAATGTTCTTCCTCAGTTCAAGATCGTATCAAGGAGAACCTCCACTTCACTCACTTGGTTATACTGGGATGGGATCGACCCTCACGACCGTCCAGGTGAGAGTAGCACCCTGCACCACGTTCACCCTAGTAAAGGTATTATACTTCCTCGAGGCGCGTGTGGTACACTGGTAAGAGGCTCTAGTGATACTCACACGGTGCAGGGGTCAATGCCCGGCTCGGGTTAACCAAGGCTTCCATCCCTCAGGGGTCGGTAAATTGTTATCAGACTTGTCTGGGAAGGTAAAGACACTGATTTGGTATAGCGGCTGGCCCTGCAAGTCATTGTATAGGCCAAACACGCCTTCACCATGCCTCTACGATTCTGAATAGAACACGAATGCGCGGCGCGTCCTTAGGGGAGTGGTTTTCGCGGATTCCTTTACTTTCGCCTTACGCAATACACTCGTTCAGTTGTCTGTCTCCACACACTCTTACTTCCTTCCTTTCTATTCTAATAATAATCGCTACGATTCTCAACGCGGAGGCGTTTATCATTCATTACCTTTTACCTTGATGCATACGGTACCGGACATGACTTTTGATCACTTCCCGAAAAGCCGCTTACGAGCGTTCCGAAGCGGCCTTTCTGAATAACTCCCTCAAATGTCAATTGTTTGTGAAGGGAGTCCCATTGTGAAGTGCAACTGCCCGAGCTCTATCCTTTGGTATATAAATTATCCACACCTGAAATTTTTTAGAACGTTACCCCCTCAAATCTCGCCTGATCGAGTACCAATTTACCCGACCCCCGATTCTGGTACCAATTTACCTATAGTACCGTATTTACCTAGTACCTTATTTATATTCTCATGGATTTACGGTTCTACCGATCTTTGGATACCTGTCGATAGAGCTCGAGCTGCTAAGCTCAAATATATATACATTTTTACAAATAATTGACTTTCAACAAAGTTATTGAAAAAAGCCGCTTTGGAGCGTTTCAAGGCGTCTTTTCGAGAAGTAATCAAAAGATATGTCTGGTACTGTAGTTCCCTGAAAAGTGGAGATCATATTCGCTGGGCTGGGTGTTCCAGTAATCTCCATGGTCCGGTGGTGAGCTTTTCGGTCGTTGTTCGGTTTCCAGCCAGGGTTTTTCGCCCGGTCCAGATGTTCGTTCTTCAGACCGCAGATGCAATCAGTTCTTGTGCAACTTGCACCCAACTTGCTGCGTTGTCATACACACGTGTTTCACAGTCGATCATTACCACTGTATTTGCTTCCTCCTGTGATTCACTAAGCTCAATTACTCTTGCTATCTCGCTAACCATACAAATTTTTGGATAGATCTCCCATGATTCTCCTGAAACTACAGGATCCTTCAAACGCCTTGCAAAGAATAGTCTCGTCAAGATTCCATTTATTGCATTTTATTATTGATTTATTAATGATTTTATTCATTTATTTATTTATTATCTATTCATGGTTCCTTTTGTCTGACGAATGTCTTTCCTGATGAATTGATTCGAATTCAATTAAAATGAACGATTGAGGTTACATGATTGCGTAACTGAAGTTTGATAAAATGATGATTTCTTAAAAATCTGTCTAGATATGCTTTCCTTCTCTTTCCTTTTATTCTCTCGTTGAATTTCCACAATTCCCTCAAACAGGTCTGTTGTTTGGAGGTCAAATATAACTTCTTATCATCTCCCGTTTGCTGTTTATGATCTCTTATACACCGCCTTCACTGAAGTCTTCCTTACTGAGAGGACGAGTGTTAGTAGAGGCACAAGATGACATCTGGTTTCCACATTTTCATTTTTACTTCTCCTTCTTTTCTCTTTTCTTTTCCTTTTTTGCTTGCTTTTTTCGTTGTCGCTTACGCTTTTCATGGCTGACTAGCTGCCAGAAAATTGCGTATAGTTCTTATATTTCCATTCAATTTTTTATAGTGCTTCCTTGTTCGATAAAAATAAAGGTAACGTGGCCTAAGTTGATCAGTCGACTAAGGACGCGCCACGGAATGTTTTTCCATTCATAATGGTAGATTCGTGGTGGTCCTGACTTGCCGGACCCAGTCGCCCCTCATATTTGCGACTTCTCCTTTTCAGACAAGCCTGATACCAATTTACCAAACCCTAGAATGATAGAAAGCTTGGTTAGCCCGGTTGAGGGTCGTTCGCTCAACCGTTCGGGTATCATCAGCGCCTCTTACCATTGTACCACCCGCGCTCATCCGTTTGATAGTCGCTTCAATTTCGAGAAATTCTCGCATTTCGATTGAAGTTTCGCAGTTCTCCCGCGTTTTTTGCTTAGGTCGAGTAATTTGTCATCAGTTTAACATCTTAATAGGTGTAGGGAACACTGACAGCTGACGCCATCAGCGTGTCAAGTTGTCGAGTCTTCTCGGTTTTTGAACATTTCCAAACGACAATATGAATAAAAAATGGCTTTATTCCCGTCGATATTTTGAACAGAAAAATTATAACCAAAAATTTTCTTGGCAAAGATAAAAATTCACCCAAATCTGAATTCGTTTGAATTAAAGTCTAGCATTCTTGTGCTACTTGTGTGTTTCTTGGCGCGTCTTCGAACGTACAAAATAAACAAATAAATAAACAAATAAAATCATCGTAACTATGGCAAGTTTTGTATTTCTCTGCCTTCAATTGAGATTCGACCATGCGGCCCACTTTTCGTTACATTTTTTAAATAAAAAAAACTACGGAATATTAAGGACACGTCATTATGGATCTGTTTTGATGTTTCACTAATCATCTGAGTCGTTTTCTTTTTTCTCGTTTTCATTTCTTTGGGGTTTTCATGATCACGGTTGTCTTACCGATCGTTCAAATGTTGACACGTGTGCGCGTAGTAAATAAATAAATAAATAAATAAATAAATAATAGTGACAGAATGGTTGCGAGTAGCTTCACCGCTTACCCCTCTGACAGCTCATTTACTCTGCCGGGGCTTCGCCCAGGTAATGTGCGACCGCGAATCATCGGGGCTTCACGCCAATAACCTCAGGGTCTTCGCCCCTAGCTACCCAAGTCGTCAATAGTGTTGGGTTTCCTCTACAACCAGTCTCTCTCCTCGCAATTTCCTTGACTACCTCATCTTGCAAAGGTACCGTATTGGCTGAGAACTAGATAATATCATTTATTTGTTATTATTTATCACAGAAGCATGCTTATCTGAGGTATATGTACACCAGCTATTCAGCGGCCTGCAGTCCGCCAAATGAACTAATGCATAGTAGGAAACATATATAAAACAGTTATAGTAACAACTAAAACGAAGAACAAAAAGCATGCAGCAAAAGACGGCGAGGAACTGTTGAAATAGTCACTGGGAGTACGGTACCCTAGAGATCGTGCAATCGCGGCGGGACCCTAGAGTTGACAAACAGACCTTTATTGGTAGGATCATAATCTCCGAGTGAGAATTCAATAACTGAATCAAATTGGACAGCGACTGAGAGAATTACCGAACGAACAATATCACAATCATGAGAAGCGAAAGGAAAACATTTAAGACCAGAAATTTCGCCATCTCAGATTTTTTCATTTTTTATTCTCTTAGATGTTTATATTACCACGTTTTCTTTTTTACCTCGGCCTAGATTCACTCCTAAACAACTAATTTTTAAGAGTAGCCGCGTAGTTGAAAAACAGGTCGAAACGTTAGATGTCTCAGTAACTTTTCCTACTAATATCCTGAGAGACCCTTAACCTAAAAGAAAACAATTGCTTCTTCATTGATTTATTAATGTGGAACGCTTATCGATGGGTGAACGGGGAAGAACGGCTAGCAAAACAAACGGAGCCATGAAATCACAAATGAGCGCACAAATTATATTCTAAAAGTCCACCCCAAATGGTTAGTAATTTGGACAGAAACAACTATTCCGAAATTGCTCGGCTTTTCACAAGACTGGATTCATTCAACGAAGCTCCGGATTTGGTTTTTATTTTGAAACTTGATATTTTGATTTTGCTATCCACTGAGTCGCGTAAAACCGCGAATTATTATATATTCATCTCGAAAAACTCCTGATTGGTTGTGTGACAGGGTATCGACAAAGGAGAAAATTTGTTCAAGGACCGCAATGGAATTGAATTTTTCATTAGTTGCCGATTAGCGGTCTTCCCATCTTCAAAATTTCCTCTTCTCTTCTCTTTCTTTAAAAAGGAGACTGCTGCCTGTAATACGACATTTCAATTTTAACGGAAAATTTCACTTTTTGAAATTCGGACGGCACCTGCAACACATTCCTCACCGGAAGGAGAAACTGGTGGTTTTGTAGAATGCTTGAATTACTTTGTTTTGTCTCTTGTTCAAAAATGATGCGTTTCCCTTGTCCTTTCAGGCGATATTTTTGTTACTTTTTGTCTTCTTCGCACCATGCTGTCCACAGTTTTTTTCGTGTCTCGACAGTTGTGCCGATCACTTCGCTCGTTGCGATTGCAAAAGCGCAATAGTTCAAAAGTGCAGCTTCGTCGAAATCTTCGAGTTTTACCATCGTTGACCATCTGAGAACGATATACCGAAATGAGCCATTTGATTTATTCCTCAATTATCTACTTTTCTGCTTCACTCACTTCTTTCTACCCCTCTTCCTTACTCAGATGTGTACATATAAGATAGGTACAAAGTTTGAGTTCATCTCAGTTGCTGTAAGCTCTAAAAAGCGAGGTTGAATTACCCTAAAGTATTAGAAATAAACAGAGCTGACTCTGCTTTTTCATCAATTCACTTTACTTCTACCATTCTAACTACATATTATTTGTCCAGTTAGGTCTTTCTTTTCGAGCAATCGTAGAACAATGAGAGTCAAAGCTTAGATTTTTTGTTATTAGAAAAACCCATGATCTTTATCTTGGTCAACTTTCTCAATAATTGAACTTCCAATATGATAATTAAATTCAGGTTAGAACTTCAGATCTGGAAAGATTTCATAAGCTCACACATTTCAGCTTTATGTTTTCATACTCCATTTTAGGTACACTGAGTGTTTCCTTGTATTTACCTACGTTAAAGGTAAAGGTAAAGGTGCCGGCGTTGATCAGTCCCAGGAGGACGCGCCGCCGCATTCGTGTTCCATTCAAGTCGTAGAGGCATAGTGAATGCGTATTTGGCCTATACAATGACCAGCGGGGGCCAGCCGCTATACCAGGTCAGTGTCTACCTTCCCAGACAAGTCTGGTACCAATTTACCCGACCCCGGAGGGATGGAAGGCTTGGTTTGCCCGGGCCAGGATCGATCATTACCCACGTTATAGTGATAAAACAGCGATGTTTTCGCGCGCAACCGATGTGAACAGTTGAGCCGAGAAAATGCTGAGGCTCTAGTGCGCGCAAACAGCCCACGAGATTACCCAAGTGTTTGACCGCCGAGTGAAACGCTTCGATCCAACCCACTCCTCATCTCCTCTTGAACCCATTGCTCCTAGTCGCTGCACTAACCCATATCCCGCCTTGTTCGAAAGAACATAATTCAAAGGACGATAGCTAGATGCGCTTAAAATTTGGTGCAGTCGAACCCCCAGAGTTGAACCGAAAGTCCTTCTAATTTCGGACGACTATTCACTATTTTTTCTAAGTTTCGGAACTCGAACAATTTTTAATCCAGCGGTTTCGGCAGAGGCAGTGTCAATAGCCCGAATACTTTATAAATAGCTTGTCGTCGTTTGCCTTCACCTCGATCGACTCCGATGAACTGACGTTCTCATTATTCGCTCGTGATTCCTACTCATTCACTACTCTTACAGGCGTGGTTACTTACAGTGACCAGTTGAACAATAGTACATAGAAAAATAAATGACAGAAAAATGATAAAACCGAGACAGAAGTTGAAGGATCAGACGTCTAGTAAAAATCTCCAAAATTTCATTCTTCAAACCTTTTATTTTCAAACGTGGTGCATATTGCGGATTTCACAAAGTTAAGAAGCATTCGAAGTCTCAAAACCAGCAACGACGGTGATGTACTAGCCACTATACCCAAATAAATTAAAAGTCGGATTTCTGTCGACCATGGTAAAACTCGGTCAATTTATTGTAGAATAGAGTGCAAAGTATGTCTACTTTTTTCAGACACGCACCCGAGGGCAGGTATCGTCCTGTAGGTGCCTCTTCAATCTGGTAGGAACCTGCTCTTATGATCACTTTCTCCTTCATAGGCGCACGTGGTGTAGCGGTGAGAGGCGCTGCTGTCGCCCGCACTGTCGGACGATTGGTCCTCGCCATGAGAACCAAGCCCTCCAAGGTCAGGTAAATTGGTAACAGACTTCTCAGTTGAGGTAATGGTACTGGTTTGGTGCAGCGGCTTCCTCCGTAGTCATTGTTTGGGCCCAATGCGCATTCCCCATTTCTCTACTATCTCATAGAAGACGAATGCGACGACGCGTTTTTAACACGTTGACGACCGTGTGACACAATGCTGCGTCACAGTTTTGAAATTTACTTTTCTGACTCATCCCGATTTTTGGGAAATATTTGTCTGGCCACTACATATATACCTCATGATTAGAAATCATTGTAAACCTCGTGGTCCGTAAAAACAATTCTTAGCTTCTGATTTTCTGGAATTATTGATTGTGCACTAGTTTTCTTTACAAGTAAAAACAAATATTGGTTATTGCAAGAAACAAATAAATGCAAATAAATACTGGTTACTGAAACAAACAAATAAATACAAACAAATATTAGTTACTAGAATAAACAAATAATAGACAATAAACAAATAACAATTTCCTTTTAACCTGGATAGGGAAAAAGGACATTCTAAAAGCTTCCAGCGGTTATTTTTATATTTTCACTGCAAAAAAGGAATAGTCACAATCCTCGATATTACAGGACTGTATATGTAGTCTTCGAGATTTACTATTCACTTCCATTTTGAAAAAAATTCGCCGTATGTCGGCATTATTCCACAGCCTCGGCGCGCTAGAAAATCGGTTGGTCCCACGCGCCAGACGCGCGAAATAGGCGCTGTCGTCAACGTGTTAAAGAATTGATCATCAAGCCATGGTGACATAGGGCTCAAAGGAACAGAATTTTTTAAATTAATGCCATCTCGTATTAGAGGAGGGCCGAGCAGACTTTACATAGAATCATCTAGGTGTTCTCAGCATCGCAGCTTCTTCACAATACGTATTGGAGTATGCTATGTTAAGTAAAAAGTTGCGGTTTCCCAAGCACTTGAATAGTTTCAAGAGAGTGCTTAGAAAGCATTTGTCGTTATAATTGTCCCCGAGTTAAATGACTGCACTAGGCCTGATAATAAGTTCCCTGCTAGCCTGTTGCTTCTTCCTTATCCTATGTTGGGTAGTATCCTGACTTATCCTGTTGTGCTACTTTACATTTTAACTGTTAATGTTATTTCCTCATTTCTTTTTTTTTGCGTTTCGTTACGTTTTGTTATTCCTTCTGTTCTAAAGTTGCACGAATATCGACATTAGAATTTGTTTTAGATTCTATTACCCTCTTACATGCCTGAAACGTGTAATAAATGCTATGTTAAGCCAACTACTTTACCTCTTACCTTTTGCACTGTTTTGCTTACCCATTGCGTTTGCTCCTATTTGATAGTTGTGTGCCAATTTGGTAAACTGATTAGCAGTTCTATAACGTCCGACTGACAATCCCGTCATTCAGATCACTCCACTCTTTTCGGATTCGTCTCAGCCTCCACATGAGAGGGTAGTGGTTGCGGGCCGGTTCGCTCCAATTGACATGATTTTTAAGATCAGCGCCGGCGATCAGAACTCCGGCTGGCGTCCCGGAGGCACTTCAGCGATGGATCGCTCGAGTTGTCTCCTCTTCAACTGTAAGAAGATCTGGTGGGGCGGCAGCAGGGCGACTTCTCGAGCTTGTCGAACAGCTTCTTGAGACGAGTAATCCGCTTCTTGAGAGTTGTCAGATCGTCGTCGACAGCCGGCGGTGGCCGTTCGGTCACAGTCGCTATCTGGCGTCTAGATCGCGCTAGAAAAAACTGCTATGTGTTCGGTTTTCATTACTGCCGGCCTAGATTCGACGACTGTTTACCAGATGGTATAGTTAGGGCACTGAGGGCGGGGCGACGAAGTATAAACCCTCCGAGTGCAGCGCGGCACTGCCGCCCGCTCGACTCCGCTTCAACGTGTTTCAGCGTGTCAGACGTGTATGAACGTGTTCGGACTTCATTGCCACTGAATTGCCTGGGGCTAGATGGTCCATCTGCACCTCCTCGAGAAGAATTTCATAGAGGATCAACCCGATCGATCGATTGATCTTCAGAATTTTATCGATATCTGCTGATAATCAATCTTTACATATCTTCCTCATTGCATGTCATTGCTCGCCAACACTCAGTTATGTTGCTCTCGCCCTCGGCAATCATTAGCTGGTCCTTCTCAAAATCTTGACGTCAATTAAAAAATCCTATCTTAAGCGATAAATAAACTCTCTACCCTAATAAATATTAATATCAAACAACAGAATTAACTGAAAAGCTTTCTGTACGCCCGCTTTTTCGAATATCGTATTCTTTATGGGTACCGTACACCTCGAAAAAAAATCTGAGGTTTACCTATGTACCGCCCTTCTGGTTGAATTTCAAAACCTGTCTTCCGTTTGTTTGTGAGTGAAGATGTCTCTTCTTATTATCATAGCGGAAAAAGCGAAAATAAGCTGTCCTTGCTAAATTTAATTTTTTCTAAGTTTTTCATAGGTCTTAAAGTTCCCTAAATTTATTTTTCTCTGCAATGCATGTGATGAACTGTTTAGTTTTCATAGCAGTGACACACATGCAGGTAATCGAGTGCTCTCGCATTGTCCACTTCCTAAATCCTATTGATTTTTTATTATGATACTTCGCTGTCTATTGTCTATAGGCTGAAGATTTCGTGTGGACCAAGGCTGTCGAGGAGAACTATTCTGCCTATTTCTTTAGAAATTTTGGTTCTAGTTTCTAGTTTCTCTGAGACAAACTCTGAGACTTTCGAATAAAACGGCACAAAACTTTTTCACCACCCTATATATATTAAACAACGCTCAAGGAAAACCTCGCAAATGTATGAGCATCACTGTTGAGACGAAAACCAGGGCCTAAATTCATGACGGGTATCGGCACAATACAGTACCGGACGCGCCGCAACGATAAAACGGCGGCAGCGGCGTCTCGGAGCGCCGAAACCCGCCGTTTCTGAATAACTTCTATAAAAATGGTTTATTTGGAAAAATAAGTATGTATTCGAGCTCAGCAGCTTGAGCTCTATCTCTCCATATGCACTTTTCCCAAATTCGTAAAACTTGATTTTAGTTGTTTTTTTTGACCCCTCGATTTTCGGATCCCGCTGCCGCTTCCGTCCCTCGCTTGGTGACTCACCACCGACTTGGCTCCGCCCCCTCCTCGCCGACTATATAAACGCGGCCCTCGTTGCACCGCCTAGGCGCCGCCTCCTCCTCGCCGCCTATAAATGTGCGGCGCGTCTTTCCCTGGCGTCCCAAGCTAAGGGTTGGGGGCCCCACGGGGTGGCTCGAAGGAGTTACCCTGCGGGGCCCCCCGTTGGACGTGGGATGCAAATGAACTGTGGTTGACTCCTCTCGGGTCACCACGGGTGGACACCGAAACGACGCATTTCGGCGCTCCGGAGTGCCGCTACCGCCGCTTTATCGTTGCGGCGCGTCCGGTACTGTATACCCGAGAATGAACACCGGTCGGCGCGATTATTCGCATTCATGAACGCACCGCGGAGTTTATTTCGAGGATATCGCGGGTCTATTCCACTCCGCGGCGCGTTCATGAATGCGAATAATCGCGCCGACCGGGGTTTATTCTCAGGTATGTTGTGCCTATACCCGTCATGAATTTGGGCCCAGAGAGGAAGAAACCATACCACATTTGCCAGGGCGAGCATCAGGTCCACATCCTTTTTCTGCAGGGTAGCTCTCTCATTTGCCAAAATAGTTTACAAGAGTTGTCTAACAAGGGAGGTTAGTGAACTTCCACCGACGATTCTTAACAAGACCTATATGGTCTTATAGAGCTTGAAGCGTAGATCACAGATATGTAATTTATTTCTGCTGAATGGCCTCAGCAGTGTTGTCAGAGCAGTGCTTACTTTTTTTGCACTTTTCGGACCACCCACTGCCATTCAGCAAAAATAAATTACATATCTATGATCTACGTTTCAAGCTCTATAAGACTGCCATTCAGCAAAAATAAATTACATATCTATGATCTACGTTTCAAGCTCTATAAGACCGTATAGGTCTTGTTAAGAATCGTCGGGGGAAGTTCACTGACCTCCCTTGTAAGTCTGAAAATATCTCCATAGAAGAGGGAGGTGAACAAGTGGTTGCCAGATGTTTCCCTCAGCTGAGATGCTGCGTTTTGTTGCTTCCTTTTCTTTAAGATTGCTAGTTCTTATTATTTTACTAGTTCTGTTTTCCCTCATTCATCTCCCTGCGCATTGTTTTGTTTATTCTGGTTCCTTTTGCATTTTGTAATCCCTTTTGGGTCTTCCTTGTTTTGGGTTTTTTCTTTGCCTGGGTCTTTCCACACGTGTGAAAACATACGTGTCTACAATAAATAAATAAATAAATCTCGGAGCCAAATTCATGAAGGGGGGTAAGGGTACTGGTTACCTGTGCCACAGTTGCCCTCGGTTCGCGTTGCCAATGTGTGCGGAAGGTGTCGGTCGCGTCGGTGTTGAGTTATCGCCGCGTTCTGTCAACTCGGTAGAGCGAGAGCGAGTTATCTGGCGTGGTGATTCTCGTAGAGTACTTGGGCCATCATCTCGGACGGTCGGGTGTCGCCTTATCAATGGTATCAGTGCCCTTTGCCAGCCAAAAGCAACACTATTCCTACTAACGAGTCGCCGAGACACAAGAGCTCACCCACCGACCGACTACTCATTACCTCCCTGTGCTAGCTGTCTCTGCTACTTCATTTCCCGTCTCAGCCGGTGGCTGCACTAAGCTTCCTCTTTGAGTTCAGCCCAAGATGACGTTCGTCATGGAACCTGAACCAGTTGTTTTTTTTATTGCAATAGCATCATCGTAGCCTGGTTTGGATATTTTTAGGCGCCAAAAATTAACTCACCCTTTGGTGCGTGTCTAGGAATTATAGAAGTACTTCTTCGAAAAACTGACGTATTAGAATCCATCCGGCAATTGACTGAATTTCACGATTGTCGACAGAAATCGAACTTTACTGTTTGGGTACAGTGTCTAATATAAATTACGATCGCCTCTGGTTTTGAGGCTGGGTGTGCTATTGAACTTCCTTCGTTAAGTTCACCCAGGATGAAGTTCTACAGTACCGGACGTGTCTTTTGATAAAAAGCCGAAAAAGCCGGCAAAAACCGCTTCAAAGCGGCTTTTTCGAATAACTTTCCCATAAATAATTCAACTATTTGTGAAAGTAGGCCTAGATTGGAGGTCAGCAGCTCGAGCTCTATACATCCATATACACTTTTTCCAAATACGTGAGACTTGCTTTCAGTCGATTTTTTAACCCCTCGATTTTCGGATCCCGTTGCCGCTTCGGTCCCTCGCTTGGTGACTCATCACCGACTAAGCTCCGCCCTCTCCTCGCCGCATATAAATACGCGACGCTCATTGCGCCGAGCCGGGAGTGGGAGTCCCCACGGGGTGACTCGATGAGGCTACCACGCGGGGCTTCCCGTTGGCCTCGTCTTGGCAATCGATGGGTACGAGGGACACAGATTGTAAAGGCATTTTTCTCGTTCCTTCTTGTCTAACGACTCTCTTTCATAGTCGTAATAAATTGATTGATTGATTGATTTATTGATCGATACCCACCCTCGGGTGAGTGTTTGAGAAAAGTAGACATACTTTGTACTCTATTCTACAATAAATTGACCAAATTTTACGGCGGTCGACAGAAATCCGACTTTTATACGTATTCGAGTATAGTGGCTAGTACGTCACCGTCGTCTCTGGTTTTGAGACCTTAAGTGCTTCTTAATTTTGTGAAATCCGCAATATGGCCCACGTTTGACAATGAAAGGTTTGAAGAATAAAATTTCGGGGATTTTTACTGAACGCCTCATTTTTCAAATTCTTCCTCGGTTTTATCATTTTTCTATCGTTTATTTTTCTATGTACTGTAGTTCTACTGGTTACTGTTAACAACCACGCCTGTAAGAGTAGTAAATAAATACAGTACCGGACATGTCTTTCGATCAGTTCTTGGAAAAGCCGCTTAGGAGCGTTTCAAGGCGACTTTTTTCAGTAACTTTGTTGAAACTCAACTATTTGTAAAAATTTACATGTATTTGAGCTCAGCAGCTAGAGCTCTATCGACTGGTATTTGAAGATTGGTACAACCATAAATCCATAAGAAATCTTAAACCTTCCATTAATCCGGGGTCGGGTAAATTGGTACCCGAGCAGGCGAGATTTAAGGGGATAATATTTCAAAAAAAAATTTCAGGTGTGGATAATTCATATAACAAACGATGGAGCTCGGGCAGCTGCACTTCACAATGTGTCTCCTTTCATGAATAGTTGACATTTGATGGAGTTATTCAAAAAACAGCCGATTTGGAACGCTCCTGAGCGGCTTATCCGGGAAGTGACCAAAATACGCGTTCGGTACTGTAGGAAGTATGAGCGAGTAATGAGGACGTCAGACTCCCGACAAAGGAGAAGATCCAGCGTCTAAACGGCAAACTAGGACTCCTAATTGATCCAAAATCAGCAGCACCTGGTTAAACAGCGGATTTCCATCCTCGCTTCGTAATAGTGCTTCTTTGGGGAATTTGATGAGCTCGGATCAAGATTTTTAGTATCGCACAAGAGGTATTCGTTTTGAATCTACCGCTTGAGCCTCGAAATTTATTCATTTATTTATTTATTTGATATTGCTCGAATACTAGGGTGGGGGATGCTCTAAGGCGTATCACACCGAAAATGAAAAACAAAACTCAGCTTAAGAAAAGGAAAAGAACCACAGAATTCAACAGGATGCCATAAAAACATTCACTAGAACTTAAACTAAAACTCTAGAGAATCGGAAGAGACAAACACAAAGGATTCAGCGAATTAGCCGAAAGAGCCAGGGTGGCAAGCCCTACAAAGGAGCTAAACGGAACAGAAATTAATTCATCTGAAAGTTTGACAAATCTATAGAGATAAAGAAACAATAAAAAATAAAAGGATAGAATCGGGTTGAAATGGTCCTCTTTGATGTATTTAAAAGCAACTCCATGTCCTTTGATCTGCAGAGTCTTCTCCATTTCAAGCGGTCTCCGAAAGCGTCCAGAGGTTGATTTTCATGGTCACCTTTGGGTGTTCTCGTTCTCGATGCCTCCTCACCCCTCATGCGCTCCCATCCTTGAAAGTCAACCGTTTACTTGAGCCTCGCTGAGGCGAACGGACGAAGATCGCCTGTTGTCGATCGCTAATCCGTAAACGGCGGGTTACCCTCAATAGAACCTGTGAAGAGAGGCCTCATTCTCGTCCACACACACATATCCTGTTCCCATCGCCCATTCTTCGTTTACTCCTTTTTTATTGTTCCAATTCAGCGCTCGATACCGCTATTTCCTTCGAATTTTCTTCGTATGTACTGTCCTAGCATGCCGTTTATTTGAAAAAAATTGACTTTCGCAGCAATTGTCTTTTTCCAGGAATTTTCTCGGTTTTTATGCTTTACTTATCACCACCTCCTTAGTTTTCGAAGATATGAATGAAAATTTTGAATCATTACTATTTAAATCTTAGTTTGAGGGGTAAAGGTAAAGGTAAAGGTAAAGGTGCCGGCGTTGATCAGTCCGCTGAGGACGCGCCGCCGCATTCGTGTTCCATTCAAGACGTAGAGGTTTGGTGAATGCGTATTTGGCCTATACAATGACCTGCGGGGGCCAGCCGCTATACCAGGTCAGTGTCTTTACCTTTCCAGACAAGTCTGGTACCAATTTACCCGACCCCGGAGGAATGGAAGGCTTGGTTAGCCCGGGCCGGGATCGATCGCTCGACCGTGCGGGTGTCAGCAGCGCCTCTTACCACTGTACCACGCGGGCCCTAGTTTGAGGGGAACCATCATTATTCCAGGATATTTTGTCGACGATTATCTATTCCCATTCACTATCGAGCACACAAGGAAGGAATTCCGTACTTTCTTTTCTCTTCCTCTTTCTCTTTTTTTCTCTTTTTTTTGTTTGAGGTTGAAGTATTCGGCAATTCGAGTTCGAGAATCGTCGGGAACTTTTCTTAGACGAATCGAACTACATCAAGGGTACCCGGTAATAGTCTGAAGGCATCATGTTTGAGTAGAACGGCGTAGGTGCAAGGTTTTTCCGAATGAAGTCTTGCTCTTCATTTCTCCTTCTTTATCTTTTTCTTTCGAGTTTCGTTTCGTGCTTCGTTCTGGTTTACTTGGAGCCTTACCTCCGAACAGATAAAGCACCCTTTGGCGGTATCATTCTTGTAGAGGAACGCATTCAGATTTGTTTAAGTGGATGCTTGGAAGGATATTAGTTCCTCACGAAATCCTTCTAACATAGAATCCGCTCGAATCGCGTCTTTTTACTTCATCTTTTTCATCGGCGGCGCTTCTTCTGCGGTTATAACCGTCATGATTTTTCCCTCGAAAAATTAAAGCTCTTCAAACATTGGCTCCTCAAAAAATATTCCTTCCAACGATTGACTGCCGAGTTCTGCACTTTCTAGAGATCTTATTTTCAATGTTATTGTATAACGACTGTCTTCCATGGTTGTTTCGAATCGAATAGAAAATGATTGAATTTTATCTTTTCTTGGGTCATTGAACATGATCATCCGTACAAGTTTCCTATACATCACTGTTAAGTTAACCAGAAAACTTCGATCCTCAAGCAATCGAAATTTACACTGGAAGTCATCAAGGTAAAGGTAAAGGTCCCGGCGTTGATCAGTCTCCTAAGGACGCGCCGCCACATTCATGCTCCATTCAGAATCGTAAAGGCATGATGACTGAATATTTATCCCATACAATGACCTGTGGAGGCTATACGGTATACCAGGTCAGTGTCTTTACCTCCCCAGACAAGTCTGGTACCAATTTACCCGACCCCGGAGGAATGGAAGGCTTGGTTAGCTCGGGCCGGGATCGATCGCTCGACCGTTCGGGTGACAGCAGTGCCTCTAACCACTGTGCCACGTGGGCCCTCGAAGTCAACAAGACAGCGAAAAAATGCTGAAAAACGACGAGCTCATTATTCGTAATATTTTCAAAAGCAATGCTCATAGTAATGTCTCATTCATCATATCTTTCCAACCTATTAGTGAATCTCTTTCTACCAATTTTTGGTATGAGTCATTATGCAATGATCTCATTTTGGGTAATGAAGGCCATCTATAATTTTCTTCATCATTTTTGTCAACTCTGAAGTGAGCAGGTTAAGGAGCGCATTTTTTATTCACTTTTTATGAATAAAGTAGATGTTGAATGACTTATATATTTGGAGATGTTAGGTTATTCGCAAAACAATGGCATCGGACGGGAATTGAGCCCGCGTCTTTCTGTTTCCGGCAGACTGCACTGACCACTGTGCTACCGATGTACGTTGCGATCCCATAGCATCCTTAGGGCTTGTTCAGACGACGCGCGTCGAAAATGCAAAATTGAAGCTCAATCAATAATTAACGTCATTGATCGAATTTGCTCCTTTGCGTTAGTGGCGCAGTCCAGTTGCGCCTCATATAGGCAAAAAAATTAGGCATATAATCACATAGGAAAGAAATTGAACGAAAAAAGTGAATTTTGTCAAAATTTCCATTAATAAGGAATAGCAGCCTTCTAAAAAACCGGAGCGACCAGTAAGTTTGCCTATATGAGGCGCAACCGGACTGCGCCACTAATGCAAAAGAGCAAATTCGATCAAGGGCGTTAATTATCGATTGAGCTTCGATTTTGCATTTTCGACGCGCGTCGTCTGAACAAGCCCTTAAGCGCGGTCGGGCTGTTGCAATCAGCACTCACCGTAATCACAGGAATGAGCCGGTAAGCCGTTATCGGCAGTTACCAGTTGAGTTGATAGTTGAAAGTAGATGTTAAAAGTTAGAAAGTAGAAAAACGTAGATGTCGTGGTTCCTTACAAGGCTCATGAAGTGGCTCATGAAGTTGTGGGATAAGCAGGCATGCAGAGTTTAAAATCTCATCGCTATATCTCTCAGCAATCTGCTACCACTTTTAACTGTTTGTATTATATTTCCTGTTCATCCCGATCATCTCCCGTTTTTTCATCATTCATCCATACTATTCATCAATCGCACACGATTCCACCCGACTCGCGCCGCTCGCGATCTTCTCAGTCTCACTGCTCGATCGCTAATCCGAAAACAGCGGGTTACCCTCAATACATTCCAATGAGCCCCGTCCGCCCTACCTGCTACCTCCTCGTTGCCGCCTCAATCTCAACCTAAGAACCTCTTTCAAGGTCGTCGTTTACCTGTCTCGGGTAAGTCGGCAATCATTGCCTCACAGACGCACCCATCACCCATCACCCACACACATACACTGCACCCATCCGCTTCACCTGTTCCACTACCCTGTCATTACTGCGATTAGCCTGCACAGGCTTCTTGACGGCGCAGAGGCTTCTCCCGAGCGCTTTCCTGCTTCCTGAGCTCAGATTCATATATGGACGAGCGGTCTCCGAAACCCCCGCGGCGATGAACCCGCTTGATACCGTTGAGGTCTTCCAAACCCTGCCTCATCGCGAGGTATGATCGTAATAAACCCTGAAAAAAACCCCGCGCGCGTTCACGAATCTCAGTTTGCGCGCCATTTCGAGGACTTGTAATTGAACACCACCTCCATATCTCGGGGTTAACCGCGACCGCAATCAGACCCTTGTCGGAAAAAGGCGAGAAACGTCGTTGTTAGATTATCTGGGAGCTTTGACGGACGTTTCAACGACCCAACCTGATACCTTGCCTCTGCGGGAATTCGTTCTGAGCAAGGGTATGATACTTATATGGTATAGTTAAAGGTAAAAGTGAAGGTATCGCCGTTGACCAGAAGCTATATACTCGCCGCCGGATTCGTGCTCCATTCCGAATCGTAAAGGCATCGTGGGTGTACATTTGGCCTATACAATGGCTGGCGTGGGACAGCCGCTATACCAAGTCAGTGTCGTTACCTTCCCAGACGAGTCTGGTACCAATTCACTCGATCTTAGAGGAATAGAGGGCTTGGTTAGCCCGGGCGAGGATCGATCGCTCGATTGTTCGGATGTCAGGAGCGGATCGATCGCTCCTGACATCCGAACAATCGAGCGATCGTGTGCAGCCTGTTCAATCTGCCTGATATGGAAAAAGCCGTTTTTTTCTCGCAAGCATGACATGATAAGACCGCCTCAAGGATGTGCATTAAGATATGAGCATGATATGATACGCTTGGGTGATAATTGGATATTAGGAGGAAAAGTACCCGATAAATTATAGACAAAAGACTCATATTAGCTTCTGCCGCGTACTCTGCCAGAAGTGCACCTAGATTTGTGTAAAATTTCGGCATCGTATCACCTTTAAGAGTACCGAACCGATCGCCGACCGGGTATCAGATGTCATCCGGAGGATTGGTTAGGTTGTCACTCGGTTATACCCAATCTCCTTCGCTAGGCTCTTCTAGATGGCGGTGTTCTTCAGTCTACCGAATGCTCAATAAAATAGAAGGTAAATAAACAAGTGACAAAAACAAGTTAGGTCACGAAATGTACCTTTTCAAGCAAATCATTGAAATAGTGGGATGACGTAGTGACAAAGACACCACCAATAGTAAGCAAGACATTTTTAATGCTCTAGGAGCGCTTATCTCATCGTCAGTTGGAACTGTCGAACGATCGGCCCTCGCCCGGGGTAATCAAGCCTTCCAGCACTGAAGGGGCAGGTATGTTCGTCCTAGACTTGCTTGAGAAAGTGAAGACTTTGACCTATACGGCGGCTGGGTTCCCGGCAGTAATTGTGTAGGTCGATTCTCGCTATACCTATTCTATTCTATTAATATATCGCTATTATAATATTAATTTATCGCGATTCGAAACGAAGGAAAAGTGCGAGGCGCGATCTGAGGGAAATAAATCGGCGCCAGATACTCTAGCAGTTTTGAGCAAGTAAAATATGGTTTAAGAACATTTTATTTTTGTGAGACAAGTTCACATCTAAATGAAAGATAAGAGAGCGAGATTGGTTGACTACTTATCGTCAAAAGTGGAACGCTTTTAATTTATCCAATTTAGAAGAACTGAAAATTATGTGCGTCTCTTTTTTTCTAAAAGATCCTCTTAAACAGACGATTCAGTATAATTGAGTGACGGTCCCAACCACTCGTCCTAATGCCATCTGATACGTTACCGATAATGATCGATACGATGATCAAATCGGTACCCTTGAATGTGATAGGAAAAAAGATATCAAAAAAATAAAAAGGAAGAAAGAAAAGTTTAGGAGCCTTGTGGGGGTTACTGAAGCGCTACTCAATATACATGGCGCAATCCTCACCAAACACATACCGGAAAATTCTCTTTTCTCTTTGCTTTTATCCAAGCTATGTTTCGTTTCGATTGGTTCACTTTCGCCAAAGTTATGGCATTTCAAACTGTGGGTACATTTTTTGGGACACTCTGTATTCGGTATCCGTAACCACGCAACTTCATGTTCGCAATCCACCAGCTTATTTCGAGGCCATTTCCGCTGTCTCAGCTGCCTGCTGACTGGGGGTGGGTATACCCCAGACAGGGTAGAGGGGCCGGGTGGTGGGTTCGACTGCTTTAATCCTCGCCGGGTGCTCGTGCGCCGTGTCGACGAGTCAATTGACTCTCTTTGTACCGAGTGCGGTAAATCCCTCTGCCACCTACCGTACCTATCGAGGATAATCGTTCACTTCCTTCGGTGATGATGGTCGGCAAGCGCTCTCTATTGCGCAAGGCATTTTTAATGTTTTTGAATCACTAATTTGTCTATTTATTCATTTGAAATATCGGTAATGAAATATGACGACAATTAATTGCGATATTCAAAACAATACCGGTAATCGGCAGTAAAATGCAATTGCAAAAATTTTCTATCTTACTATATAATAAGCGAAACCCAAGCAATCTTTGTCATGGGTGGCTCATATAGGTCCCGCCGCGATTGCCAGTTACCGTACTCCCAGGCACGCATTTCATCAGTACAGCTCGCCGTCTCTTGCTACATGCTATTGGTTCATCGTTTTATTTTAATTTTTTTCTACTTCAAATCTTTATTTCAGTTCATGTATCTTTGTCTATAATGTATATTTCGCAGCCGTTTGTCGCCCGGCAAGCCGTTGAATGGCTGGAAGAATAATGTGAATATTCTTATTTTGCTAATTCCTACGTTCCTTAGCGTACTATATTATAACTATTCTATATATTATAGTCTACCCAAACTAGTTCGTTGAATCAGCTCTTTATTTATTTTCCGAATTAACCCTCTCCTTATCCTCTCCTTATACATATAGCAGCCATTCAGAGGCCTGCAGGCCGCCAATTGAACTAGTGAGTAGTAGGAAATATATAAAACATTTATAATAAAAAATAAAACGAAGAACAAAAAGCATGCCGCAAAAGAGTGACGATGCAAAATACGTCACTGGGGGTACGGTAAACGGGCAATCGCGGCGGGACCCTAGATTTAGACAGACAGACGTCGTGGTTTCGCTTACTTACTAGTAAGAAAAGGTCAGTGCCTCTACTTTCCCATGGAGGTCTGGTACCCTCTTACCCGACACCGGAGAGATGGAAGAATTGGTTACCTCCGGGCGGGTATTTTATCAGTAGCGCCTCCTACCACTGCTCCGCGAGCGCGTATCATTTTTTATAACAGCGTCCTTCTTCTGAAATTTTTCTGCATGAATTTCCTCGTCGAGCAGCGATAGCGGTTGGCTTCTACCGCTCTGTCCGATGATGTTTTGACGGCGTCGTCACAGCGCTTTCAAATCAACCGCATGCTTCTCTCCTAGAGCGAGAAACAACACTCACCGTTTCTGCCCTTTTCCGCCGACCGACGATACGTCAGTTCGACTACAGCATTTACCTGCCTCGCCGCAAACCAGCCCTAATACGGTGGCCCAGAAAAGAGTGCCGCTTTCCTCTGCTCTCTGTGCTCGGTTTCGGTTTCTTGGTGTTTTGCCAAACGAGGTTAGTGAGTAAAAAGGTAAAGGTATAGGTGTCGGTGTTGGTTAGCCCCTAGGGACGCGCCGCCGCACTCGTGCTCAATTCAGAATCGTAGAGGCTTGGTGAATGCGTGTTTTGGCTTAGCCTTTTGCCGGGATCGATCGCTCAACCGCTTGGATGTCCGTAGCGCCTCTTACCATTGCACCACGCGAGCCCGTTAGTGAGTAGTTCTGCTTTATATGGTTCTAACGTTTCGATCTTTCGTCGTCTCCAGTGACCGTAGAAGTCACCATTGGAACGCTAGGATATCACTATAGGCTTTTTTAAATAGCGAAATTTTTTAAATAGATTTTTTAAATACGACCTGGCATTTTACTGGTTTACCCCTTCAAACCTGTTCGAAATTAAGCGAGTAGAATCCTGTTACGCTCTTTTTGCGATACAAGAAAATGGCATTAAGATATATCATTTCAACTGCTAACACAAATTTCATGGGCAAATAAAGAATCTGAAAGTGCCGAACGGTCCGATTACCTAGGTTTAGGGTTTTCTGGCCTAACCTTGTCTCTTGAACGTTGTCGGTCTTCAAGGAGAAAGTGCTGGTATGTACGTCCTATTCTTACCCTCACGATCGGAAAGCCGTCTGTGGCCCATGTTAACCAATTCTTCCAAACCTTGGAGTCGGGTAAATTAGTACCAGACTTCTCTGAGAAGATAAAGACACTACCTTGTACAGCGGCTGGCCTCGGAAGTCATTGTATAGACCACATACGCACTAGCAATGCCTCTACGATTTTGAATTGAAATCGAATGCATGGCACGTCCTTACGATTAGGGGACTTATCAACGCGTATGATTCTACTGCTTATTAATCACAGTTTTTTTTTCAAATTTTTGTACATCGGCTGTTCTTGTCAAGTCATTGTATGGCCGAGATACGTATCCACAGTGCTTCTACGATTCCAAATGGAAGTTTGATGCGTGGCGCGTCCTGAGGGGACTTATCAACGCTGTACACATTATATTAATAATAATAATATCATTATTACCGCAACGCCAACACTCGCGAGGGCAAAATTTTTTTCATATATCGGCAGCTGGTGGAGACTTCGATGATCATCCGCTCAGGCTAACAATAATCAACCAGCACTCAGCCACAGCTGTGTGTATACCGCAATGGTATCGATTGCGGAATCGGAGTAGCGATAGGGCTTGTGTGGTTCCCGGTCAATTCCGAGCTTCCAACAGCCTCGATCCGACCGCTGGTTGAGTTGACCTCAGTTCTGGGTTAATCTTACCGGGCCGCTCTCAACCGATGGGGCACTTGTGCATTATTCGATAGTCCGTGTGATGGCGGTAATCAGTATGCAAAAACCGTTCATGAACCGTCGACTGGGACGCACGCCCTTTTCCCCGAGGTTTCTGACGTCATTCTCGGTGTTCGTCGAATCGATTTCCGTTTATTTGCTGATTTTTAGCATTTTTGATTCATCCGATAATGATTTGTCTCAGTTTCTTCTCTAGATAATTTTCTATATTATACACTCCTGTTTTTTTTTCTCGTTTCATTCTCTTGTACCTTTTATGGATGATCAGCAACTTCGAACAGAACATAGTTCACATACTGAATTGTTGCCCTCATATTGGTTTTACAACTACAGATTACGAGAGCCGCACTTTTAGCCGAAGTTTTCCTAAGGGTGGCCTGTCTTTTTCGATTTTTGGCATGTTTTTGATGAGAGGTTCGGGGGTTAAATTTTCAGAGGTTAAATTTTGTGAAAGTCCCATTTGCATCGTTCGAGACTTTTTTATATTTTGAAAAGTTTTAGAGAGCAATAACATTTTTACTATTCACTATTTAGCTTTTTGGGAGTGGCCAAAGGGCAGATGTCGTAGCAAATTGAGTTTATCAGTCGTATCCCCCCATTATCCGCATTTTTCCTTTTCCTTCTTTTTTATCCCTTCTTTTTTTACGTCACATTGTAAGAAGTTCTCTGAGAGATCAGATCCAGTTATTCTATAAACTTCCTTGGCCCAGATTCATGAACGGACGAGCGGTTTCCGAAACCGCGGCGCAGCCAGAACCGGACGGCAGAGTCGATGAGAGATTGCGTTTAACACAGGAAGTTTAGGATAAGTAGACAAAGGTGGGCGCCGTTCGGGTTATATCCCGCGGTTTAACGGGGGTTTACCAATGATGAATCTGGGCCCTTGTCTCTTTAGTAGCACTCATCAATAACTGATGCATCGAATGGCTTCCACATCAGCGATTCGTGAAGAGTCTGACATTACCCCCCTTCGTGCTTCTGATGTACTCTTAGCACCTGCACCTCCATGGCCCAGATTCATCATTGGTAAACCGCCGCGGTTTCGGAGACCGCTCGTCCGTTCATGAATCTGGGCCCAGATCTCCCGTTGATCATCGTCTTGAAAGACTTCCAATAAACTTCTCCATTCACCCCTATTTTCCGTCGTGGGAAACCAATGGGTATTGCTCGTTTGAGAGACACGAGACGCGGTAACTCATTGGTGTAGAGGTTCAGGAATTATACCACATTATTGTCAAGATGATGGGCTCGCGTGGTGCACCGCTAAGAGGCGGTACTGACATTCGCATGGTTGATCGATCCTCTCTCGGGCCAACCAAGCCTTCAATCCCTACGGGGTCGGTAAGTTGGTACCAGACTTTTCTGGGAAGGTAAAAACACTGGCTTGGTATAGCGGTTGGCCCTGCAGGAGAAACACGCATTTACCAAGCCTCTACGATCCTGAATTGAACACGAATGCGACGTTGTGTCCTTCGGGGACTGATCAACGCTGATACCTTTACCTTAACTGCCAAGATCCGTCTACTTTTGAAGCCTTCCTGTAGTATCAGAGCGAATGTGGTGCAATGATAAGGTTAGTCACTGACACCAGCACGATCGAGCAATCGATCCTCGCCCAGGCTAATCAAGCTTTACATCCCTCCGAGGTCGGGTAAATTGCTATCAGACCTGTCTGGTAAGGTAAAGACCCTGGCTTGTAAAACGGTTGGCCCCGTAAGTCATTGTAAAGGTCAAATACGCATTCACCACGCCTCTACGATCCCGAATGGGACACGAATGCGGCGGCGCATCCTCAGATTTCCGATTCTATTATAGTAAAGATCACTCCCGAAAACGTGCATACATATACGGCGACCGTTTGCCCTACCATCATCGCCACCGGCCCTTGCTAAAGATCGCGTTTCGTATGATTCACACGCTTCGAACTATATATTCAATACGATGTTTTTATTCGGTCGTTCTCGGCTCATTCGTCGCGCGCGGTAGTCGCACGCGCACATTTCAATATCGCGTTTTCGCCGATTCCGCTGAAAAGGCCGCGTTTCGTCACCTTTCATTGCATTGGCTCACCCTGAACTCTGCTAAATCCGAAAAGTCTCCGCTGATCTAATCATATCACAGTAATCGTGCATGTAAAGGTAAAGGTGTCGGCGTTGATCAGTCCCCTAACGACACACCGCCGTATTTGTGTTCGCTTCAGAATTGCGCAGTACCGTCGGTAAATTTCCGCCAAATTGCGATACAAATGATATAGATCGTTTGTACTGTTCAGCCGCCTTAAATCATCTTAGAATTAATTGTATTGAATAAAAATACACGGCCGGATTCAAAAAAGCAAAAGCATACCAGAAGTATAAGCATAGTGATGGGTGTATGGCCCATTCAATCACTTTCGTGGTCAGCCCTATACCAAGTCAGTGTCTTTACCCTCCCAGATAAGTCTAGTATCAATTTACCCGGCCCCGGAAGAGATGGAAGGCTTGGTTAGCCCTGGCGTGGATCGATCGCTCGACCGTGCTGGTGTCAGAAGCGCCTCTCACCACTGGACCACCCGATATCTGATTCCGATTATGATTAGGAATTCTGAAAACAGTTTCCATCAATTTTCTGTAGAGAAGCAGCCGAGAGTGGGAATAGTGTTAATATCCAAGGCCCTTTGTGATTGGCTGAAAAAAGCAGAGCGGGAGTCCTCAAAATATCATGGTAATAAAATGTTGTTCCCTATCCATCAAAGTAAAGCAGTTCAGTTTAGAGTAGGTTTGATTTGTTTGATTGCGGAGATTCCTCAACTGATTGCGAAGATTCCTTAATTTCTTTGGTCAAGGAACCATCCCACATCAACACACCTTGGAAAAACGACTGTAGTGGTTTTTCGTACCGTTTGAGCAATCCCTTCCATCCTGCTTATTTTTTCTACTTCTTCCACGCCTCCTTGCTCTTTGCGATCATCATTGAAGCTTTCGAACCATTCTCTAATTTTTATTGTTTATTTTTATTTGATTAATTCAAGGACTGAGAGAGATTAATATCCTCTGCTCGGTAGTTGCTTATATGATTTGCGTTCAGATTTCTTTCTTTCCTTACAGTGCTAAATATTGAAATTTTCTAGTAAATATGTAAGCGGACCGAAATGCTTTGGACAAAAGTAAAACTTGAAAAAAATGACCGCTGTGGGACAAAAATAGAGACATTGTCGTTCCTTCACTCAAATGGAAAAATATTTCCTGCGTAGAGAACGATTTTTATTAAAAAAAAGAATACTGACCATACTGGTGCATTACCTTCCACCGTTTCCTTTCTTCTAGAGCTTAGCGAACCTCTCCAAGCGGATAGGAGGGCGCAAGCATGTCATGCTCCGCCCCATTCCTCCTTCCTAGGCCTACTTCGCCACCACTGACTGCCTCAGGCGTCATCTCGATCATTCGCGTTGGCTCTGTTCATACCGCTACCATGTTCTCGATCGGTTTCGCGTCTATGTGTCCTTCTGTGTCATCACAGGAGGACACACAGGTTCGGCCGACGATCCTTAACCTATGACTCGTCGGTCGGCGTCTATTGTGAGACATCAACGCGCATCCGTAACGCCGTAACATTCGTCGGTCACTCCACTCTAATAGAAGAACAACCTCTCGTCACCGTCGCCACCCGACCTACCCGGCCCGACACTTTGAACGGGTGATTTTATTTGGTGGAAAGAGGAGGAAGTGAAACAGATACAGTACCGTCGGTATTCTTCCAACAAAACGTGATTTAAACTATCTAAACCGATTTTGTAATTCACTCGCCACAAATCACCTGAGAATTATTTGTATTGAATAAGAACACATAGTCGTAGTCAGAAGAGCGTGATCTTTCCAAAGACAAAGAGAGTGTAGTGAAATTATGGAACTTCTGTTTGCATATGGGTCTGTTCTTTGACCTCATCGAGACGGCGACCACAACCCGTCCTTGCTAGTTACACCCTGTGGATATTTGCAATTATGTTACTTCTAAGATTTGCTATTGTAATATAGACATGACTGTTCAATATCAAAAAATGATACAATACCTGAAGAGAGGAAGTCGAGACGATAATTTCAATGTACAGTCTGAGAACAACCTACGTTCACGAATGCACTTTGACGACTACCATTTCCTTAAGAAATCTATTTGCACCTAAAATCATCCGAGAAACGACAAATAATCAAGGCAAAGCATGCTCTCACCGATTAGAATCTGTCATTTAAGATCACAGTAGAAAGTACGACGGCATTTTTTTTGATTGAAGGGGAAAGGTAAAAGGGTCGACGTTGACCAGCCCCTAAGGCCCTTGTTATACCAACGCTCACCCCCCAGCGTCTGCCAGCGCAACTCGTCCATTCAGTATCAGACACCGTGGGGCCAGACACGTTTGTGCGAGTTATCACGTCAGACGCTGGCGTGGTGACGCTCACGGGCTGTTATGCAGACGCCCGCGTACCTTCCACGCTAGCCGCTGTGCATTGCACTGCGATTGACCCTTTCGCTGGGGATCGGTCGATCATCTCGCGCATTGCTCTTCTGTATGCTTCGGGCGCGTGCGTGCGTGCGTTGCGTGCTCAGCGCTGAGGTTAACGGCTGGGCGCTCACCGCTCGCAAGCACCTGACGCTTACCACGAGCGTCGGTATAACAAAGGCCTGAGGACGCGCCGTTGAATCCGTGTTCCGTTCAGAATCGTATACGCATGGTGATTTGGCCTATACAGTAGCTTGAGGAAGCCAAGCGCTTTGCCAAGTCAGTTTACCCGTTGACGATGGGATGGAAGACTTGGTTAGTCCAGGCGGGGATCGATCGCCCGGACATGTGAGTGTCAACAGCGCATGTTATCACTACACCACGCGCGCTTTTTTTCATAGCATACTCAAAAATCAGACCCCAACCAGGGAGGCCAATGAATCGTTCCTCGCGATGGTACCAATTTTGTTGCTGATTTATTTATTTATTTATTTATTTATTTTATTATTCATTTTATTTATTTTTTATATTTATTTATATTTATTTTATTTTTTATTTTATTATTTATTTATTTAGTTATTTATTTTATTTAAGACGCCGACCTAGAAACACGTGCAAATGCATAAGAACAACAAATTCCTAGTCAAGCTCTAGACGGTTATATAGTGCAGAAACCATTTTGACAAAAACCAGCATTCAAAGAAGGCTAACAAAATGTCTTAGAACAATTTAAAAAAGAAAATCAAAATCTTCCCCTAGCTACGGCTGAGGTTGGAACTGTCTAGCAATTTTTGTCTGGCATATTTATTGTTCAGGTGGTTCGTCGTCAGCTTGACCTGCACCATCTACCGGTTGCCTGCTCCATTCGCCTTGAGTAATGGGACCTTCCTACTGAGAAAGCTTGAAGCTGGCTCTAGGCAACTAGTTGTTGGCGACCGTCAAGCTCGTGACGAATTACATAAATAACAAAAGCGTCATAATGAAAATGTAAAGTGAAGTACGGGCTATGTCCGTGCTGTCCAGAGTATAATAGATTTTTTACGAGCTCTCGTCACAGTACAGCCAAATAACGAATACCTTGTTGTCGTAGGTTATGACAGGTGGTGTGACCTTTGTATAATGGAAAAATTGGGTGGAAAACTAGTAGTATCTAACCCTGCTGAATACTGTCAGTTGTTTGGTGGTTGATTTAGTGGAATAAGCCTTTGTGAAAGCTCTTTTCCTACTTTCACAGCACCTTTGTTCAAACTTTGCAAATAAGCATTGTTTTTTGAAAATGATTCAAAAATAGAAGTTATCTGAAACGCGTACCAACTATAGAACCGTTCTTATTTCTCTATCTATTTTCCCTCTATTTTCCTTACCCATTACTCTTCAAAACCTGGTAGGAATACTGCAGTTAACTGAGTGCTGGGTTACCTTAAAAGTAAAAAGGTAAAGGTGTCGGCGTTGATCAGTCCCCTTAGGACGCATAGGTTTTCCGTCCAGAACTGTAGCGGCATGGTGAATGCGTATTTGTTCTACTCAATGACTGGCGAGGGCCAGCCGCTATACCAATTCAGCGTCTTCACCTTTTCAGACAAGTCCGGCACCATTTTACCCCAGAGAGATGGAAGGTTTGGTGAACCCGAGCAGGGATCGATCGCACGACCGGGCGGGTAGCACCTCTTACCACTGCTCCAAACGCGCCATTGGATCACCTTACTCTAGGTAAAACTGGACCTGAACATCTCCTACCTTAGGTGTCCAACTCTCAAAGTCGAACGTAAAAATTCTGAAATCGTGGCTCTTAAAAGTATCCTTCATCATTTCCTGGTACCTGCCAAAACATCATTTTCCACTAAGGAGCGCATGTCGTATTTCTCTTACGAGCCATCTCTTACCAGCCTGCAGGCCGCCAAATGAACTAATGAATAGTAGGAAACATTTATGAAACATTTATAATAACAAATAAAACGAAGAACAAATAGCATGCAGTAAAAAACGACAAAGAACTGATGAAATACGTCACTGGGAAAACGGTAACGGGCAATCGCGGCGGGAGCCTAGAGTTGACAAACAGATTTATTGGTAGAATCTCTTATCCTGGGTTCTGTAGCCCGGCTTAAAAGAACCCACTGAAATTCGTTTTCCTGATTTGCTGCTTATTTTGTCTTACCTTTTTTTGACTCTGCAAAGCTTCTCTTTCACCCGAATTCGATTTCCCAGTGAATTCGTGTTCTGCTCGTCCACCCCCGTCTCCTGCCTGCTTGTCTGCTTGTACTTCGAACTCTGCGCTCTGCAATCATTCTATTCTGCACTCGTTCGGCGACATTATCGACATCAACCCAGCGATGCGAATGATAAATATTTTCAGAGTTCGACACTAACTGAATAACCGAAATGGCATTAACGATTTCATCGATTGAACGGCTGCTCTCACACATATTCCACGTCTGAATGTGTCGGTCTCATCGGTATCGTCGTCGGCGTTGTACGAAAAAATCCTCATTACATTCTGAGATCCATCAGGTTTTTCCCATCGTTCAACTGTTTGCATATTCGACTTTCAAGTAAGCATAATGTTATGCTGTAGCGCGCGCGTTGACAGCTTTCTGTATTTTCGCGTTTTGCCTTTCAACCGCTAACTTTCAATGGTGGCAGAGATGGCGAAAAGCTTATAGAGGGTATTGGTAATCTGCTGAAAATGGCGATTACAAGGAAAAGCAAATAAGCAAGGGCATTTAAGGTGTGTGGTATGTTGAGTAAATGAAGTGGTAAGCATTCAGAGTACCTCAAATGGACTGTGTTTTTGTCTTCGTTACTGAAAAATTAGCTTTTTTGTGAATTCTTGTCTTCGCGATACTCTTACAAGCACTACGACACACTCAACTGTTTCAGTTTCTTCCTCCAATAAGACATTCCAACTTTAATCTTCAGGACCTTTGTAATCATTCTTAATCTTAAATGAATGCTGATAACTAAGTAATTCCAAATGTCAGAACGAGGGTAAAATGGATGAGTAGTAAAGGTAATGGTAAAGGTAAAGATAAAGGTGCCGGCGTTGATCAGTCCCCTAGGGACACGCCATGCATTCATGCTCCACTCAGAATCGTAGAGGCTTGGTGAATGCGTATTTGGCGAATTTGGGACTTTCGGGGTCCAGTCGCTATACCAGGTCAGTGTCTTTACCTTCCCAAACAAGTTTGGTACCAATATACCCGACACCGGAGGGATGGAAGGCTTGGTTAGCCCGGGCCGGGATCGATCGCTCGATTGTGCGGGTGTCAGCAGCGCGGATGAGTAGTAGGCCGTGCAAATAGTTGGATACTGACCTGACTATGAGGACTTCCTGAAAAACAAATCCAGAAGATCATTCGAATTTTAAATCCTTGATATCTCTTTGATAACCTACCTCCACTTTTGCTGTTTTCCAACTTCATTTCGTGTTTTCTTCCTTTCGTAGGAGTAGAGATAGGCAAATGTAAGAGGCAAATATGTCGGGGCTGATCTGTTCCCTGAGGGTGCGCCTCCGCGTTCGTGTCCCACTCAGAATCATGGAGGCATTATGAATTTGAATTTAACTGATGCGATAACTTGTCGGGGCCAGCCGCGATACCAGATCAGTGTCCTCACCTTCCCAGACCGATCGGGTACCACTCTACCCGTCGCTGGTGGGCTGGAAGACTCGGCTAGCTCGGGAGAGGATCAATCGCTCGACCGTGCAGGTGTCAGTGGCGCCTCTTTCCACTGCGCCACTTAGCCGAAAATATCATGAAAAAGGTGTCCAGCGTCGGCACTCTAAGTTTGTAGAGCGAAAGTCCCGTTTTTCTCCATACGTTATTATTGCTGGGATGCATTGTTTACTGAAATTTGCTAAGTAACTTATTATACTTTCTAAGCTCAAAACAAATCCAGAGGAAAGGCTTAGTTAGTTTGTGTAGGACAAGTGTGTGTTTTGTGCCCATCAATTTTTAATTGAATAGTTTCTTATAAATTGTTCATGCAATTATTATATAGTTGTAAGCCATTTTATAGCATATCTAGTGGTCTTTCACATTTTGGATTTCGTTTGATCCAATTTTCACTCTTGAGGAGTTCCTGACTAAAAGTGTCAGATGCTTTCTAAGGAGCAGATTCATGAAATTTTGCTTCATGAGTTCAAACTTGGACGGATCGCTGTGTAGGGTCACAAAGAAATAAAATATTGTGAAAGTGAGGTGACCGAACGTCGTCTTAATTTGCGATCCCGATCCGGAGGCTCAAACCACCTTTTTTATTTATTTAAAAAAATTGAAAATAAAAAAATCCGGAGACACAGATCTTCTGATAGTTACGTTACCCAGTGGTACTAATACGTCATGAATCGTTCACAGGTGCTTTACAGGCATTTTTCCCGGTGGCCTTGGCCCAGTTCGTCGTCGGGGCTCTTCGTACAGTAGCCGAGCGGCGGTTTATGAAGCGTCGAGAATACCCGGCTATGAATGTGGCCGTTGTGCAAAACGGGTGCGGGAGTGCTGCGGCTGTCCTGGCACCCATAGGGTGGCCTCGCGACGCCTTTTCATGCCGCGTTCCGGGCCAATATTATCACCCGAATCGCATCGCATTCAAAAGGATTTTTCCCTTCTCGATCGACCACCGTTTAGCCGTTCTGGCCGTTGGACGCATAGGTGACCAATTCCTGAAATTATTCTTCTCTTGTTCCTTCCACTGTAGATAAGGTATCCTTTCGGATGAGATTTGCCACTCAAACTGATTGAATTTTTTTACCGGATTGAAAGACTTGAAAATTCCTGTAGTATTCGGCCTCTTACGTTGGTGCAGAAGCTCTCGGACATTTGCGACTTTTTAAATTTGAAAAGGGTTTCCTGCAATTTTCGACATCAGTCAAAAAATGTTATAGAGAAGAGAAGATCATTGATATTAACGGTGCCTACTTCAAATGACTCCTTGCTATTGTTCAGATATTATAAAATATAAAATAAAATAGACTATTTTGTATCCCAAATGTCAGAGAACACTTGCACCAACCTAATACTACCCAAAAACTCCCAATCGTATTCGTGTGGTGCGCTACGTCGTAGCGGAGCGAAGATTTCTGAAGCGAAACCTGCAGGTGATTTCCGGCGGGCCCGTCGGAAATACCTGCCTGCGGTATTCTGAAGAAAACCTCCACGAGCCTTTCGAAGCGAACGGGTACTCATATTTACTTAGCTCAGTGAATTATTGGCGTACTTGTATGTTATGAGAGGTTCTTATAATCTCCACTTTTTGTTTTTCCACCTCACTTTTCAAGTCGTCTGTCAGCTGATCTGATGTGTCTCACGTTTTTCTACTCTACATTTTCTTGATATAAGTATTCTTCGAACTCGGCTCTCTTTCTGATTTTCTGTTTATCGGTCGGCTAATGGAATCTGCTGCACGATTTTTTCCTGGGCTTCTATGCTTGCAGATACTTAGTCGATACCCAAATGGCCAGTATTCTCCGAGACCAACAGTCTTCTTTTGTGATACGATCAGCCCGTCGATGCTTGGCTTTCGATGTGTGGTCCGCAGAATCGTGGAGACGGAACATCTGCCTTAGGCCTTTGTTATACCAACGCTCGTGGTGATGCGCCCAGCCGCTAACCTCAGACGCTGAGCACGCGACGTACGCACGCACGCGCCCGAAGCATACAGAGCAATGCGCGAGGTGATCGACCCACCCCCAGCGAAAGGGTCAATCGCAGTTGCAATGCGCAGCGACTAGAGCGTGGAAGGTACGCGAGCGTCTGTGTGTGAGCTTCACCACGCCAGCATCTGACGTGATAACTCGCACAAACGTGTCTGGCCCCACGGTGTCTGATACTGAATGGGACCAGTTGCGCTGGCAAATGAGCACGGAGCGTCGGTATAACAAAGGCTTTAGATTCATCATTGGCGAAACCGGCTCGATGTAAACCCCGAGCCGGGTGAACATCAGAAGAACGACTCCAACGCTCTGTGTGTGACTTATCCTGGACTTCCTGAGGGGTTGAGGTATCCCTCGTCGACGTCTCAGCCGCGTAGCACAGAGCAGGAAGAACCGTCGAGTCGAACAACTGAGCACGGAGGTCAGCATCCTGGAGTTGGTCGGTGGCCTCGTTAGGAGACCCGTAGGCTGACCACGCGGCTCTCCTTCTTCTGATGAGTTCTTCCTTCATGTCGTTGTCCATGCTCATGGAGCGCCCCAGGTAAACGTAGGACTTCGTTTCGGCGATGGGAGATCCATCGAGTTCCATGTGCACCCCATCGCACCAGGAGTTCTTCGACGAGGGATGAACTGTGCGCGCCGTTCACTGACTGTATCTCGGGGTTTATCGGGGTTTGCCAATGATGAATGTGGGCGCAGGAGTTCTTTATGTTCTGTGTCTTCTTCCATTTGATGTGCAGTCCAATCTTCCTTCCAGCTTCGTCCAGCTCTCGGAGCATCTCTGTGCTTCAGTCGTACTTTTCGCGAAGATGGCGATGCCGTTCGCAAGACGATGATTAGAAAGAAGTTTAGTATGCTGTAGGGTCCCCTTTTCACGCTCTTAATTGTTATCGTGATTTTTCCATGTTGAAATTTTGCCGCTGTTTGGGTTGAGAGATGTAGCCGAAGAGAGAAATTTCGCGAGACTGTGTTTTCCTTCAGACATCTGCCCAAAATGGTGTTCGAGTATGGAGAATCTGAAAATACATATTCAAAAACAAATTTTCGAGTTCGTTTTTGGGTATTCCATTTGTTATCCATCCATGTTGTCTCTCTCGTTTTTCTTCTTTTCCTTTCTGCTGTGCACTGATGAGTTCTGACGTCGACAGGACAGGGTGCCCATCATCTGGACAATGCACTCGACCAGTGAGTTATTCAAATGTGCTGTGACTTGTCGGTGCGTTGGTAGCGACGTCGGTGGTGGTGGTGATGGTGGTGGTGGTATTGGTCTTAATCAGCTCTTGACTCATTTCCGCGCCGCCGGTTATTGCGCTTAGCGCGCTCGCATTTCGCCACAGATGTTGTTATCAGTAGGCGCCGAACAAGTTAGGGAGGTGAATCGAGAAGTTGGAAGTCGATTTGTCGGCGGTTTTTCCGCGTGCGGCCAGCTTTTTCTGACGACCAAAAGAAGTCGAGCCACCCGGATTCGATTAGAATTGACACAGCAAGTCGACGGCACATCGTATCCGATTTGTGTGAACCTTCAGCAGCATGTAATTCGTTTGTTTCTGGGCTACCCAAACCAACCGGATGCTTTGTGTGTAGACGATCGCTGACGTTCAGTTTTGAATTTTTTAAAAAATTTTGAAAAAAATCCCACTGAAATAGGTAACTTCGAATAATACGCTAAGCATTAGTATATTCAAGATTCGAAGAGTCAAGATTCAAATCTCGGCATGGAAGGCCCACACCCCAGCGCGTAAATTGCTGGAGGTGATGGCTATGCAGGCGACTTCCCACGGATGGCTGATATGATATCAATGATCGATCGTTTTGCTCCCAAAAGTTGTTTTATGTCGATTTTATTCCAGCTTCCGGTGGGATTCAGTATCCTTGAAAGGTCGTCACCTTTTAGTGTAATCGAGAACTCCAAGGCGCGCGTGGTGCATTCGTAAGAGGCGCTGCTGACACCTTCAGGTTCGAGCGATCAATCTCCGCTCAGAATAACCAAGCCTTCCGTCGCAATGGGCCGGGTAAATTAGAACCAGGGCCCAGATTTATCATTGGAAAACCCCCGATAAACCCCGAGATATAGCTCGAACGGCGCCCACCTTGGTCTACTTGTCCTAAACTTCCTGTGTTAAACGCGATTCCTCATCGACTCTGCCGCCTGGTTCTGGCTGCGCCGCGGTTTCGGAGACCGCTCGTCCGTTCATGAATCTGGGCCTAGATTTGTTTTGGAAGGTATAGACACTGATATGGTATGGCGACTGGCCCCGCAAGTCATTGTATAGGTCAAATGCTCATTCACCATGCCTCTACGATTCTGAATTGAACACGAGTGATCAACGCCGATACCTTTACCCTTCTCTTACCCACTCGAACACGCTTCAGTGATGGCTAACGGATCAAAAGGAAAACAATGAGCTTGACAAGCGCCCGAATTCACGAACGGATCAGCGGTCTCCGAAACCGTGGCGCATCCAGAGCCAGACGGCAGAGTCGGTGAGAGATTGCGTTTAACATAGGAAGTTTAGGATACGTAGAGATAGGTGCGCGCCGTTCACAGGCTACATCTTAGGGTTAACCAATGATGAATGTGGGCCAGGAAGAGATTTTTGAGTGATCGATGCGTTTGCTGTATTCAAGAGATTCGAGAACGTCTTCGCTTTTAGTGGACTGATCAACGCCAACACTTCTACCTTTACCCTTACCTTTCACCTTATCGATTCCGGGATTCGTTAAGGGTGTGAGACAGTGCGGCTGATGCTGGCGGATAGGTAACTGGGGAGCGGCTGGGAGTCACCGGAAGTCGAATGAAGTAAGCACTTAGTGTACCGGAAGATACTTGACTGCAACGCGCGGCGCAACGGCGAGTTATCCGAGTTACCCACACCTCGTCAGAGCGTCAGCCGTCCGGACCTCATCTCCTGACTCACCGCCGCGCTTTTCCCAATGGTTTTGCGGGGCTTGCGGCGGGGGTGATGTTAGCGGGAGGCCACACCACCACCGATCGACTGACGACGACAACGACGACCGTTGCGTAACCGGTTGAATGTCGTAGTCGGGTATCTGTGCTAGAGGGAAGCTTCTCACCCCCCCCGTCATCGTTCGTAGTATTGGCGTGTATGGGTTCTGTGTCTAACTCTCTCTCTCAGAAGGTGGTTTATCTCCCTGCTGCTCTCTCGTTATCCGCTACCATCACCAACCACCGTCGGCGCGCCATCTTCAACAGTTGTAGCAGCAGCAGCAGCCATTCCACCACCATATATTACCAGTTACTCCCCTAAAGCCGAACTACGGGTTTCGGTCCGGTCCTTCGCGCTCTAGGTAGCGCTCACAGCGCATTTCGTGTCGGTGTCTTTCTTACCGCTAGGCTTCTTGGAGCCGTTTTACCACTGCACTTTCAACACTTAAAAGTGGCCGCCAGATCTCCTACAGTTCCAACAATTTGTCATTTTTACACGAATCTCTCGAATTAATGTCTTCCTAACAGTATTTGTTAGACTCCTCGCCGTGTCATGTTTCATTTGAACATAACTGCTTGTTGCCAGTGTCGATATCTTTTTCACTAGAGATTATTTATATCAAACATTTATACAATATTTAACATTAACACTCTGGAAGTTAACGAGAGTCTTTGGTTGTATGTAAAATACCACACTCGTGTAGAAGAGTCGGCCAATTTTAAAATCTCTTATCGTTCCCAAGCTTTTTAAATTCAGTTCAGTTGTAGGTCCAGTAAATCTTTCAAATTCCAAATTATTGAAACTGTTTGATATTGGGTGGCCAGCTTATTAATTTAGTTCAGTTTCAGCGTTTTTACACAGTTTGGTGAATATTTTGGCTTCTTCTACATACTGTGTTTACGTTACGAACCCAACACGTAGTTCAACCGCATTTTGGAATCAAATCAGAAAGTCCTGGGTCTTTCCCTGCGTGTTTTTCTTAATCGGCACTCGTTGGCTTCTGCGGACATCTTGAATAATTATTAATTAATAAATGAATAAAAAAATAAATAAATAGTCCTTCGGTTTAGAGTTGTTCATGGGGCACTTAGGGTCTTCTTCAAGTTTCCCTTCCTTCTTTTCAATTCGACTCTGTTTATTGAATGCACGAAGCCTGCAGATTAGTCTGAAAGAAAAAATAAATGAAACGTGAACACACTCCTAGATAGAAGTCCGAAATTAATACAGATGGTCATATCGGGGTTAAAACTGGTTCTTTTGTGGTATTAACGGCTTCCCAATGAGCGCGGCTCTTATCGATGTAAAAAGACAAAGATATAAATATGTAAACAGTTGTTACCGAAGGTAAAGCCGTTCGAGTCATAACAGCGCCTAATCGGCGAGACGGTCTTAACCCAGGAGTGAGATTGTTAGCTGGAAGATTGGGAACTGGTATGCGCATCTGGCCTCAAGCGCTAGCCATGATGCTACTCTTCTTCTCTTGAAAATAGGGCGCATAAAAAGAAACTAAGAAGCTAAAATGCTCTGATTTTTTGAAACTAAATGGGGATTTACACTTAATCTGCAAGCCCAAAAACCACATTTCGGTGCTGATCACAAATATGAAGCAATGTTTTCGGTATAAATGTTTAACAAAATAAATGTTTTCAGTACTGATCACAAATATGACGTTTGCTTTCGGGATAACGATCTCTTATAGCTAGGGTATGGTATTGTAGGTTTGATTAAAATTTGCACTATGACCTGTTTTTTTTGCGATTTTTTGAAGCTTTTCCTTCTGCATGTATGGCTCAGGGGCGTGCGTGGTGCAGTGGTAAGAGGCGTTACTGCATCAGCACGGTCGAGCGATTAATCCCTGCCCAGGCTAACCAAGCCTTCTATCTCACCGGGATCAAGTGAATTTGTAACAGATTCATCTGAGAAGGCGAAGACGATGACTAGGTCTGGCTTCCGCAAGTCATTGTGTAGGCCAAATTCGCATTTATTCATTTATTTATTTATTTATTTATTTATTTATTTATTTATTTATTTATTACGATGTTTAAGACAATCGTGAGATAGAAGAATGAGTATCAGATAGAACGCCGAAAAGTTGAGAGTACAATACGTCAGATACATTAAGTCAACAGTAAGGTAAATAGATATAATATGAAGCATTTCCCCGTGCCTCTGCGATTCTGAATGAAAGACGAACGCGTGGCGCGTTTTTAGGCAACTGGTCATCGCCAACCACTTACTTTTACCTTTACATATGTGCATAGCTCAAGAAGAATGTTCAACTGGGTAATTTAAAGTTTATTTTTTGTCTCCATCACGCCTCATACCCACTGAAAGGTTCATCATGTTCATTTTCTTCACCTTTCTTTCGCTAAAGGTATTTCATTCACTTGTGAATTTCGTCTTGGTTGGTGCGCGTCCTATGATGCAATTAAATAAATAAATATACAAATAAATAAATAAATAAATACGCTTCACTATCGTAGGATTTCAATTAGAACTACGTTTCAACGACGAGTAGCTGGTAGAATCCCATTCAAAACTTCATTGTAAACTAGCAGTCGTGATGTTTTTACTGGCTCATGTGATACATTTGCCATAAAATTTCGATTTGCAGCGGAACCACTAATCTTCTGAGTTGGCGGCATCTCGAAAAATAACTTTTGTACAAGCAGATTGCTGTGTTCACGTGGCGGAGTGGTAACAAGCGCTACTGACACCCGTGTAGTCGAGCGATCGATCCGCGCCTCGGCTAACCATGCCCTCTAGGGTCGCGCAAATTGGTACCAGTTTTCTCCAGAACAGCAGCTATTTCTAGAATCCTACGTCATCAGATGAACCCAGTGCGTGTGAGAATTAAAGGAACTATCATAAAATTTAAAAATTTTGCATTTTCCGACATTTGCGAACACTTTCACCGGATTTTTCACGGTTGAGAGCCATACCTGAGAATGAGTCAAAAACCTAAATGCGAAACTTTTCAGGAAGTTTTTGATTAATAACCCAGGGTTTAATTAAAAAGGCGACAGTCTTCAAAAGGTCACTCTGTGTGAATAAATCTATTTATTACATAAGCGTACACTTATGCTGGAAGGAGTTACTTCAACGATGTAGACACGAACATAAAAAATCGCAATGAGGCAAAATTATAAATAATAATTTTCAATAAAATTCAAAGTTATGAATAAAGCCGAATTAATATACACATGACATCACTAAGAAACATTATTATTTTTTCACTGTGTCAAAATTGGGAGACCACTAACGATATTTTTTTGTTACATCTTCTTCCTAATCTGCATTGAATTTCGATGAGGACTAGATGAGACTTTACTATTTTTGTATCAAGACAACTTATGTTATTTTTTATTAGGAATATGTTATTTTATGTTATTTATTATTAGAACTATGTTATTTTTACTAGCAGTCTTAGGCGCACCGTTTAGTTTTACATTAGCTTCTTGTAAATATAGTACTATTATTGGACGTACACCGCAGTTAGGAATAAATTTCGAATACTAGCGGATCGGGTTATCACATTAGCTGGGTAAAAACGTCATTCCATAGGTTAGGCTATCCCACTTAGAGTAAAGTCGAGAACGATTTCTTTGGAAGTCTCTACCCATCAAGTACCGAGAAGTTGGGCTGTAACCGTTTTTCCTACCTAATAAAACCCAGCTTTTGATGCGGAACCGAACCCTCTTTGCTCGATGAGGACCAGATGGCCGGAAAGTCGGCTGGCGGTTGCAGCACCCGGCCGGGCAATCTGTTACCTCGTCTTGTTGCTGCTGCATTGGTCGTAATTCGGGTCCGGGTAAACGGACAGAAGTAAACCGTTTGCATCAGCTTTTATGGATCTTATGAATTTTATTCATCTTCCTTAAGACCTTTAGTCCTTTTTTGTCAATTTCGTTACTAATTTTAATTGTATTGTATATCCATGTGATGTAATGATAAATAAAAACAAATATTTGAACCGCTCTTAAACTATCACTACCGTTTATGAATTTTACCATCATTTGCAAAAACAGAAGCGACAGTTCGTCAGTTATTTGCTCTGCTCGCCGCCGCTGAAGTGCACCCACCGAATTGGAATTTTTCCGTGCTTAATATTCTCCAGAGCAAGGTGAAAAAGGCTGCAATGAGTTCAGTTTTTTGATTATGTATCCCATAGAACTACTATGTCTCACAATCTGAAGGGAATGACTTATTATAAGAGCTCGCTGATAATTGGAATAGTGGTCTAAATCGCCTTCATTTTCCTTTTCAGTTGTACCACCCCTAGTTTACCCGCTTTCTTATGGTTCTTATGTTCCTCGTGCCTCTCATTCACAGGTTTCTTTTGAGATTTATTGTTTTATTTGTTTTAGGGAACGTGTTAGGTCTTTATGTTCAGGTCTGTTTTATTGATTTTGTGATCCGAGAGCTTGTTGCTTCCTCCTTCATGATTGCCGCAGGGTGGGGTTCAGTGGTATGAAGCACTTCTGACACCCCGAGAGATCGATCCCCGCCTGGGGTGACCAAGCCTTCCATCCTTCTGGGGCCGGGTAAATTGGTACCAGACTTGTCTGGTAAGGTAAAGACACTGACTTGGTATAGCGGCTGGCCCCCGCAGGTCATTGTATAGGCCAAGTACGCATTCACCATGCCTCTACGATTCTGCATTGAACACGAATGCGGCGGCGCGTCTTTCGGGGACCAATGAACGTGGAAATCTTTACCTTTACCTTTACCTACTCTGTCACTCACTCTTCAATAATGGCTAATGGATCAAATGGAAAACAATGAGCTTGACAAGAAAAAAGTTTTGCGATGAGTAATCGATCCGTTTGCTGCATCCAAGAAAATCAAGAATCTATTGGGAGTCAAGAGAATTAACACGTTGACGACAGTGTGGCGCAATGCTGCGCCACGCTCAAGCGGCCGCGTGAGACCGTGTAGCGCAATGCTGCGCCACAGTTTTGTATCGTATTTTTCTCGGTACATTTCAGAATTTCGAAGGATGTTTCTGTGGAACTTTTTAATAGACCTTTGCACATTGTTATAGGAAGCATGGTCCATGAAAATGATTCTTAGCTTCTGATTTACTGGGATTTTTTGTTGTGCACTAGTTTTCTTTACAAGCAAAAACAAATAATGGTTATTGCAAGAAACAAATAAATGCAAACAAATACTGGTTACTGAAACAAACACATAGATACAAACAAATATTGATTATTAGAATAAACAAATAATGAACAATAAACAAATAACAATTTCCTTTTAACCTGGATAGGGAAAAAGGACATTCTAAAAGCTTTCAGCTGTTATTTTTCTATTTTCATTGCAAAAAAGGAATAGTCACAATCCCCGATATTACAGGACTGTATATGTAGTCTTCGAGATTTACTATTCACTTCCATTTTGAAAAAAATTCGCCGAATGCCGGCATCATGCCACAGCCTCGGCGCGCTAGAAAATCGGTTGGTCCCACGCGTCAGACACGCGAAAAAGGCGCTGTCGTCAACGTGTTAATAATAGCACACAAACCCACACGACGCTTACATGATTGTCTCAACCCTTCATCTGGCATTTGTCGCCAGTGAGTGGTCATTGAGATCATGAGCCTAAGCTCTTAACCTCTCGGCCATCCTGCCCCTTCGTGTGATAGTATTCAGATACCTGTTACGATTTGTAGAGTAGGTTGAGCACGACCTCAATCGCCTCATGTCTGACCCGGTGATGATGCACTTCCGGGCGGGGAGAGGCGCTGCGGCTGGTGAGTGTGGTGAGGAGAAAACTAGGTTACTGTAGTATTTACCATTCGGTAGTGGAGCGCCGCCTCGATCGGCACCACACTTCACACCACCAGTAATGATCCTTGATCCATTTACCATCAATGCCGACAGCGCTTGCTGACTGGTGTGGTTTCCCCCTCTTAGGCCGGCACCACTACTTCGCTGATCTGATGAGAACATTGCAGACGGCTCGTCCAACTGCCAGGAGTCGTCAAAGCAAATTCCTTCCTCTCTTCATATCATCGCTCCCTCCTTTCCATTCCTACCTTAGTTCTTTCAAAGGCAGTCATTTTTCTTTTTCTTTCATGAATTTCTTCACAATAGATCCTGTGCAGCTCTTCTGATGAGACTACAGCAGTCGGGTCGATCTCCCGCTAGGAGTCGCCTAATCTCCCGTTTTCTTTCCCGAAATTCAGCCAATTATTTTTTCTCGTTTGAATTTCTTAACCCTTCTGTTCCTTGCTTATTTATTTGTTTATTTGTTTTTTTATTTATTGCGCCGCACAGAGGTATAGGAGCAGAGATTATTAAACAGATATAACATGCCATAATTCGAAAAGAAATATGTAATTCAAACGGCTGAACAGCTAAAACAATGAAAAATTTAGAATGAAGGCCAAGATCAGGAAGATTGATAATCAGTCATTTTCAAGCATAGGCGATGAACGGTACACAGTTCATCGGAAGGAAAAGTCATTCACTTTCTTTTTTCCTTTCAATACTTTTACATTATTCCTATACTATATTATACTGTAGTGTTTTATGCTTTTCGGTAAATTTACATGGGTTTGGTCCATGTCGAGTTTTTGGAAGAAGAAGAGTTTTTGGAATAAATAAGTAAATAAATAAATAAAAAATAAATAAACCAATAAATGAATAAATAAATAAATAAATAAAATAATAAATAATATCCTGTCCAGGGCTCAGAGGTGGGAGTATACTATCGTTGTACCAATCTTTCCTTCTTTTCTAATTCCAAATAGTACAAATAGTACAAGTGTATTCACCATTCTACCTCTGTTTTATGTCCTTGGAAAAGGGTCTGTGCCATAATTTATCATTTAATCGTCATTGCTGATAACGACTGGAATTTGTGTCGTTTAGTCAAGTATTTTTGTAAAGTATTTTTGTAAAGTTGCTGTTCTGATGTCAAGCATTCCGTTTATTTCACTAATGAATTTCTGGCACTTCTGAACAACGTTATGTTCTATTTTTCATGCTCTATCAGGCTCATGGACACACCTCGTGTTCTATCGCTTCCTTCGCCTAGCGGGCTTTGCTGCTGGAGTATAAACTGTGCCTTGAGTGCGAGTTGAAGTGCCAGTCGCCGATCATTTGGAACTGCTAATCTGTTTTTGCCATGTAATAGGTTTTTTCTGTTTGAAAAAATACCTGTCTTCTCAGTTCTATTTGAAAAATTCACTTATTCCTTTCCTTTTTTTTCAAAGTTTCCACCGCTCTTAGGTGACACATTTCATGACGGTGGCTGTAAATCTAGTGTAAACAGTAACCTCATTAGTATTCATTCGAATCGCACAGGTACATAGCCGCGGTGCTCAAAAATGCAATCCACCAAATGTTCAAGAGTAACGTTGAAACTTTCGACAATAAGACTTCTGCATAACTTCTGGAAGATAGTGGAATGATTGGATGAGAATTTTCATTCTGAAATTACTCTGTGGAAATGTTTATGCATCACCTTAGAGAAACACTGTTACAAAAAACAAAGCAAACGCATCTAACGATAAGAAAACAATTCATTATTTAAAAATACACACATGACGGAAATAAAATATCAAAAATTTTCAGATTTCAAGGGCACAGCGTTTTTTTAGGAAAGACCTTTTTTAGAAAAATCTTCCTCGCCTCGTATTACACGTAGTAGGACCATGGTGCACATCGAGAGACGTCATGTTCAAAAAATACTCTTTCCAACTACAGTTACTTTTGGACCCTCGCAGTCATCCCTTCCTTCTTCATTACATTTTTATTTTTATTTTTTTGTGGTCAGTTCTTTAGGTAATAACTCTGCTGCAGTGTTTTTGTTCAGTACTGACATAAAGATAAATAAATAAATAAAATGACGGTAGATGCACCGCAAAAAGGCGTCCTAGACTGAATATGAACCTTCGTTTACAATTCCCACGTTCTCTTGCATTATCGTCTCGGCATGGAGGCGAACAATCGTTTTCGTTCTTTTAATGACTCTAAAACATAATGTCTCTCGATATGAAACATGATCCTATTACGGATAAATCGAGGCGATGAAGATTTAAAAGGGAAATGGTCTTCTATGAAAAGATTTTTCTACAATACATAAAAATAACTCGCTTCAGGCGGTAATAATAAATGCCTAATTTAATGTAGCCCAAGTATCGGTTTTTGGTCGACAATCTTCATTTTACCCATGGCTTTCACCCTTTAACAAAACGTCCATCCATCCAGGGCCCAAAATCATCACCGATATCTCCGCTATAGACCCACGAATAAGCCTCGGTTAACGCGAATATTCTCATTCATGGAGTTTGTTAGAGGGAGAAAAAAGTAAAGCTAAAGATACCGCCGTGGATCAGCTGCCAGGATGCGCCATGCACCTTCCATTAAGAATCGTAGAGGCATTGTGAACGCACATTTTGCCTATACAATAACTTGCGGGGCCAGCCGCTATATTAAGTCAGTGTCTTTACCTTCCCAGATAAGTCTGGTACCAATTTACCGGAAGACTGAGGACTTGATTAGCCCGGATTGATCGTTCGACCGTGCGGGTGTCTGTGGCGTCGCGTCGCCTGCACCACGCGCGCCATATTCGGGGGTTATAGCGGGTTTATTTTGCTCGGAGTGTAATATACCCTGGGTCCAGATTCTTAAACGTACGAGCGGTCTCCGTAAACGCGGCGCAGACAGAACCAGATGGCATAGTCGATGAGAGATTGCGTTTAACATAGCAAGTTTAGGATAAGTAGACAAAGGTGGGCGCCGTTCGGGCTATATCTCGGGGCTTATCGGGGGTTTACCAATGATGAATTTGGGGCCTGGTTCTCATTCATTAATCTTGGTCCGCTATCGTCTCGTGAGTATCCACCGCTGTCAACCGCCATCTTCGCTGAACAGATTGTCATCTCGAGACATTGCCGTCATCGTCGTCGTCGTCGATGTGAGTATGAGGTGGTGAGGTGGTGAGGGTGAGGTGAGGTCGAGGTGATTCCAGTGTGTGCAGCGCGATGTTTTCATCTTATCCGTCAAGGTCCCGCGATACATGGCGCGCGTTACGTAGCGCTTCGGCCGACGGCTTTTTCGCGCATCTTTGCCCTCACTCCAGCCCTCCACAGCCGCGCTTTTTCCCCACCACTGTCGATGAGGTCAAAATCAGTAGCGCTACCTTCGATTATATGCGAACCTACATAATCGTCCTTGAGAGATGGATGCGTGTGTGTGTGTGTGTGGTCGGTCGGGATCCTCCTCCCCATTCTTCCCTCTTTCCTCCGTCATCTGACAACTCCGGTATGAAAATGATTGAGATGCCATAATAGTGCCAACTCTGAAATTCTACCTTTAAATTCTACTTTTTTTGTGTAATAAATATATAAATATAATAGTATGCTAGGCAAATGTGATGACGTCATCAACATCTCTCCCATTTCTTAACACATTCACGACGGCGTCCGCACGTATGTGTGGACAACAAGGGGGACGCGTGGGACGGTGTCCACACATATGTGTGGACAGGAGTGTTTCGCCCAGAACTTTCTTTGGCAACGACTTCTATTGATTGTTCTTTCGGAATCGTAGACTATAAGGTAAAATCAATACTAGGTTTGCGTCGGCACGAAAATGGTTGGGTTTATTGAAACTAACTAGAGAACAATTCTTCGCATTGTTGGAACACAATAAACGCAAAAACTTCTAGGACAGGAGTGAGTATCAGACATGGAGTAAAACTTCAATGGAACAGTTAGACAAAGCGAAATAGTAGAGTGCAATTATATCAGCGAACAAAGATTCAGCCAAGAACACTTCTTATCGTTAAAACACAATAAGCAGCATATTTTTCACAACTCGAACAGCGCGTATCGACCCTTCTAACCTTTTTCTTTGCAACATCTCTCCCCAAGCTACCGCTCAGCCATTTATAACATCCTGCATTGTTCTTTTTGGACTCTTCCTGAACACATATGTGTGAACACGCGCGCGCGTGCCAAAGAGGCCGTCGCGCCCATTGGGCGCGAAAACCCCTTCGTCGTGAATGTGTGTTCAGCTCGAATTTTAACTAAGTAATCAGCCAGTAATCAGCCCGTAAAGTGCGTTCAGCTCGAATTTTAACTAAGTAATCAGCCATAGATTGTGATTACAACAAATAATTACTTTCTGACCCAGTTTTGTAAGCCATATGTTCTTTGCGTTTTTGTTATGTTCACCACGTGTATTGTGTTTCACGTCTTAAACAAATAAAAAAATTTAATTAAATTACCGGTCAATGCTGAGTGTACTGGAAGTAGACGTTTTAGTGTTGGTGCTAGGTTCACCGCCGAAACCGCGGCTCAGGCGAGATTCGAGCTCGCGTCTTGAGCCTATCCGGGGCACCGCGATGTTTAGCCACTACACCACAGAGCATCATCACTGCAACATCTACTTCTAGTGCTGACTTTACTCCAGTAGATTATGCTGCGGTTCAAATTATTTAGTTAATATAGTTCTCATATACAATAACCATACACTAAACAAACAATTTCAATATCTAATTTCTGGAAAAATATAACGTTAAAAATATAAAAAAAATATAAATATGTTGTTTAGTCTACTTTAGTTTGGTTAGTGTTTGTGTGTTTTTCGTCTACTTACCTGATGCCCTGTTTTTCAATTTGCCGTTTTTTGCATTTGTTTTGTGTTCGTTGGACACACCTTTCAAAGGTGTTATAAATAAGCAAATAATTATATAAGTTAAGAAAGTTTTCGATTTGAAACTCATCTTTTTCAATGAAACTCGGCAACGTGCTTTCATAGATCAGCCCTTTCTCGTTCTAAACATTTCGATCGTCACGAATTCGGTTCTTTCCAGAATATAATATAAAGCTATTACGTTACTCTCAATTTAATTTGCTCACTTATTTATTCACCAGACATTCAGCGGCCTGCAGGCCGACAAATTAACTAATAGTATAGTGGGAAGCACATATAAAGCATTTATAGCAACAAATAAAACGAAGAACAAAAAGCATGCAGCAAAAGACGGCGAGGAACTGATGGAAGACGTCACTGGGAGTACGGTAACGGGCAATCGTGCCGGGACCCTAGAGTTCACAAACAGACATCGTGGTTTCGCTTATTTATTACTAGTCTTTGTCACAAACACTCATGTTGACATGATGTACATAGAACAAGACGGCAAGGTTACTGAATTGAGGTTTTTCTACTCCCGCTTTTCCATTTTTCAATATGCATTTCATTCATTTTAAATTTGCATTTGTTTTTTATTGTAGAAAGGTTTTAGAGCAACTATTTCAACAATGCTCGCATCCATACGGTTGTAGTAATCCACAGATTGAGCCGTAGAGTCAGCGACATATTTTTCAGTGGAATCGCACTTGCTTCTTGCAAAAACAAAGAATAGGAAATTCAGTTGATTCTAACCAAGCTTGATGAATCCGAATTCGTGTCTACATAATTCGCAGCTATAGATGAACAACACTGTTCATGAATTGAGAGCTAACCTCCTGAACAAACGCTTCGCGGCCGAAAGGCCATTGAAAGGCTGGTTGTCGTCAATCGGCAATGTCGGTTTTAAAACCCACCCAGAGTTTCTGTCGATTTCTAGTTCAAACATTTCTGATGTGAGCCTCATTCAGTAGGAACTTTCTACTCACCAAAGTCTGTCGTATACCAGGGTAAACGTATAGGTAAAACAATGAGGCCTGCAGGGCTGTAGTGCTCGCCATCGTTCTTTCATTCAGAGTCACGGAGGCGTAATGAATGCGAATTTGACCTATACATCATTTATTTATTTATTTATTTATTTATTTATTTATTTATTTATTTATTTATACATTCATTTATTTATTTGTTGATCCTTACATCCACATGGATGTGCAATACAACCAGGATTAGTAACGACGCTGACGGAGCAAAAAGAAGAAAAGAACTACACGCATTATAATAATCAAAGAAAACTCTGATCAATCTCAACATTTAACTTCATAAATCATTCAATCATCATAGATGTGTTACTACATATTCTGGGCAGGTAGGTATCCTACTATATAGTAAGCGAAACCCAAGTGATGTTTGTCATGGGTGGCTCATATGGGTCCCGCCGCGATTGCCCGTTACCGTAATCCCAGTGAACCCATACTGTCCCCGCCGTCTACCTTGAACACCGGCTCAAGAGGAAATTTTTCCTTCTTAGGGTGTAGTGCCAATTTGCAAACGATTTGCTTCTCATAAAGAATGGAACAAAACCTTCTGAACAGACTTTCGGCGGCCGATAGGACGCTGAACGGCTGGTAAACTATGCTAACGGCTATAAATATAGGGCACCACGGTTGAGTAGATAAAATTTTAAAAAAAGAAAAAAGCATTAGCTTGCGAGGCCCTTAAGAAGCACCCGGTTGCCTCGATTTCCCTCTCTTTTCTTCTCCTTTCTCATCTTCCGCTTCCACCAACTCCAATGGTTGTTTTCCGGTCGGCGCTCTTCACCCAACAGCGCTAGTCTCTGAAAGTACGGTAGAGTGGCTACCCCGAGGCTTCTCTCGTCCTGCCCTGCCATTCGGGTAAACATAACCACACTTAACAGTTGGCTGCTGCTATATAAACACATTTAGCTGGCCGCAGAGTTTATATTCGGGTAGCCGAACTGACGAGGCCGACCGCTGCCACCAGTCACCCAACTAGCCGTCCCGTCGGAGTCCTGACGTCCGTCCGATGATTTTGTGAGATCAGCTGACATCACGACATCGACCCACGTCGTCTGTATTGACGTCAGGATCGCTAGATGCATTAATGTATTCGCTACGATGTATAGGTAGAGCGAGATGGACACATATTCATGCGTGCCGAATCACTGCCATCAAATAAAGTATCGATTTCGATTCAACAATCTCTCACCCCACCCCACTCAGCCCACCGGCGAAGCCCCACGCAGATGTCTTTGGTCCGCGATTCGTGGTGTCGCCATCTCGTTCTAGTGCTCTGTTCCTACTCGGGGAGTGTGGATCCCCACAAGAAACGTAGGGAGAGCTCAGATTCCACGTCCGGCTCTAAACCAATGGACCATTTTTTGTATCGAAGAAGAGGATGATGAACGCGGCGTTCTTTTTAGAGAAGACCTTTTTGTTTTAAATCATCCTCGCCTCGTGTTATCCGTGGTAGGATCTTGTCTCATCTCTCTATTCATCTGTTTTCAGATTATGTTTCAGAGTTATTAAAGGAGCAAAAACGATGTTTCACCTCCATGCCGAGACGTTGATGCAAGAGAAAACCAAAATTTTTTTAAAAAAAATCTAAAAAACCTAACCTTGGTACGGTCCTGTTCAGTGAAAATAGTCTGGTTACTCCAGCACAACCAAGATTGATATTATCACTTCATTCCGGCCAACGTTTCAGCGTCCTCGATTTTTTCAAAGCCTGGAACAAGTCGAGTTCAACTTGAGACACTACCCTTAGAACATCAAATTCTTCGTAAAATAAGAGGCGTTTCAATTGCTGTTCAATTTGCTCTTAAATTGCGGAGAATTTGATGTTGGACAGTTAGCTTCTGAGGGTAAACTCGACTTATTCCAGGCTCTGAAGAAGGTAACGACGCCGTAACGTTAGCTCGGAAGAATTTTTTTTAATACCAAGATAGTGGTTGTTCTGCAGTAACCAAGCAGCTTTCACTGAGTACGACCACGCCAGGACTTATCGAGAGTTAGACTTGGAATTCATGATCTTCCGAAGTTTCTTGTGGAGATCGAACCCAGTAACTAGGCATAAATTGTGGAGATGACCTCTATTTTAACAGCAGAGTCATGCTCTCTTTTTTGTTAAAAATAAGAAAAATGTTCTAAAACGAAATTAGGAACCTTCGAGAAGTGCCATGTAATTGCCGGCATTTTATCGACGTTCTCAGATCATCAGTGACACCTTCTCTTCTTAGTGGCTGAAGCTTCAAGTGTCCCACTCTTCTAGATTATTTTATACCCTTCACTTTTCTTTGTCCAGTCAGGGTAAGATACCGACCGTCGGTGTTACAAGATTATGGTGGTTTTGAGAATTATATAACATATTTTAGACGTTCATTCATTCATAGTTATCCAATCAACGGAATACAAACAGAAGAAACACTCATATAACATGTATTGTAACTATTGGACTTGGGTAATGATAACAATAGTAATGATAAAATATCAGATAAACTAAAAGGGTGACTCATAATAATTTGATCACTTTATCTTTATCTTTATATTTTATTTAGACATCTCCATACTTGGTATGATTCTCCTTTGATACGAACGCTATACATTAAACGGCGAGTTCATTTTCTCCTTTTTTCTTGGGAATAGGAAAATGTTCCAATTCTCAACTATCCGCTGCTGCGATGTACACCTTCGTCATTTTTCTCTGGATCGCGGGATTGTTGGAATTTTTTCGATGTGCTCTAATATCAGCTTTTTTTCTGTAACTTCATGTTCAGATGTCATTCTCGTTCGGGCCACTTCTTCTTCTTCTTAGCGTTTTTTCCTGGAAAGCCAAAAACATTTGACATTATCTCATCAGATAATTTTCAAAATTCAAAGAAGCTGCGATGCAGTGGATTAATCAAAAAGAGAAAGCCGTCAGTTATATGCTGATGGAGTCCGAATTCTCCCTCGGATGAGGTGATGGGAGTTCTAGGGTGGATGATAGTGAATGGATAATGATTGCGATGAAAATCGAGAGTTAGGAGGATTAACATAAAGGCACTGTGACAAAAAGCCATGTATAATATATAATAATATAAAGGATCTTAATTCATATTTCTGATCAGTTGGATAATTTCCAAGTTTTTGTCGATTTCTTCCCTTAATAGTGAATCTACTCGTGCTCAGCTGCCTAGCTCAAGGTACTACGCGATAATCACGCAATTCACGACCGACTACTCTTCGCGCCTATGACTAATCAGCCTCCAGGGTGCAATGTGGCCATAAATATTCGTCGAAGTCCATTTTCATGATTTAGGGGCCGCTCCTGCCAGCCTTCAAGGTTATCAGCTTTACTTCGAGCAAAATAGTTTGAAAAGAGTCTCGAAATGTTAAGCTTTCGGAAAACCTCTTTGTGTCTAATGGTTTGTGCTAGAGAACGAACTATGCATCTAAACAGAAGCAGGAGACATCACTCCTCCCACAATCTAGTACAAGAAGCTCATTCTAGTTCCTATTTCCCCGTGCTATTCCATCTCGAAATTGATGTTGCGGGAGAAGTCCAGGGCCCAGATTCCCCAGATTCATCATTGGTAAGATCTCGATAAACCCCGAGGTATACCCCGAACGGCGTGCAAACCGAGATTCGTGAAGACACGTGGGGGTTTAATCGGGGTTTATCGCGGGTCTACCACCCCTCACGATGAGGCAGGGTTTGGGAGGCCTCGCGATATCAAGCGGGTTTTTCGCCGACGGGGTTTCGGAGACCGCTCGTCCGTTCATGAATCTGGGCCTAGGACTCATGTCAAGGACTACTACCATTGTTAACAAACTATTTATTCGTGCACACAGGGGAAAGTAACGCATTCGTAAAAGTGTTGGTTCCACAGATCCTATAAATGACAACTTCTGAGCAATGTCTAGGAAAATAGGTCTGCTCCTATCATTTCACTATTATTCTGTATCTTTTTTCTTGCCGTCTTTTTTGCCCATCGAGAATTTTCGCATGGCTGCCTCTTCCTCTTTCGTCGCGTGTTATTAGCTTTATTTGATAGTTTTCAGGACGATGGAACTTACTTCAAATGTTGAACTTTCAAAATCCTCCACGACGAACATCCTCCGATGATGCAGTGTCTGCAATTGTCCCGCTCAGATCACATTTTAGTGGAAATTTTGACAAGAATTTCTCCGGAATTCATCTTTTGAATGTGCATCTACATCTCTTTTCTTGGGCAGTTAAATTTTTCAAACACGGTGCAGTAATCGTCCTTCTTTCCCATGGTCAGGGTTCCATATTGAGGATTAAGATATGGATTTTTACCGAACTTCCTCCCAAACGATGGATAGCTAGTGCTCTCAGAAGTTCCCCCATCCGCTCAACTTTTCTGGGTGAATAGGTTAAATCACCATTTTTGATGAATTTGAAGAATTACCCCGATATCTCTCAACTGTAAACCTTGACACCGTAAATCACCTTGATATAGATGATTGTTCCTTTGCAGTTGTTGGGTAGAACCCTTCTTCTAAACGGTCTAAAATTTCACAGGCCCCTAGTTGCACCTGTAAATTTCGAAAGGTATACCGAATAAAGGCATCGGTGTTACAAAAGATTTTGGAGATTTCGATAGTTATATAACATATTCTAGACGCCTCCATACCTTGTGTGATAATGAAAAATGAAGGTAACGTTTGTTGCACAACTCATCGAACTCCTTTCTTTTTCTATTCTTCGTAGTCTTTTAGGGCTGCCGGATAGGTATCCTAGTTGTCGTTTAGTCTCTCGTAAGACCATCTGGGAGTTAGGATTACCCATGATTGGTATCGTTCTTTCCCCATTTTTCGCACCTATGGTATGGTACCACACTTTTCTAGGGAGGTAAAAATACTGGCTTGGTATAGCGGCTGGCCCCGGAAGTCATTGTACAAGTCAAATACGCATTCACCAAGCTTCTACGATTCTGAGTGGAACCTGAATGCATGGCGTGTCCCTAGGGGACTGATCAACGTCGACACCTTACCCTTTACCCTTTATGGTAGAGGAGGATAGTGATCCAAAGATTGGGGGTAAAGTTGGACGGAGCGAAATGGCAACGAGATTAAGCATGATATTGTGATGTTTACCTTACCGATTACCCTAAAAGCCGTTCATATCTGACCCCTCTGCTTTTCCCAAGTTCTTCTCAAATCTTCAGCATTATGTTACTCTTTTCCTCTGTGCCGATCTAGGCTAGTAGGTGGATCAAGTTTTATTATGGCCTAACTCTTCGACCTATCCGACGTCTCAAGGGGCCTAGAAGAGCTCAGATAGCGTAACTTTCTCGCAATTTGTGGGGGTGAGGTTTCACAAGTTGCTTAGAAATGCCATGGAGGGCATGGCGTTTAACAGGGTAGATCTAAGGTCAAGAGATTAGGAGCTACTTTTTAGGCCTCTGAAAACGGCGAGAGGGTCGATTCGTTAGGCCATAATAAAATTTCTAACCTCGTTCGGCACAGCAGCACCCTACTATATAATAAGCGAAACCCAAGCGATGTTTGTCATCGGTGGCTCATATGGGTCCCGCAGCGACAGTCTGTTACCATACACCAGATGCACCCGAGCGACAAGGGAGCTGATGAAATTGCTTAATTTCTTTTCAATCTGCCTTGAAGATTGTGACTGATTAAGTGGAATAATGCCGAAATTTCCAGAATTTCCATTTCATTTGAGTCGGCCGATAGGCCGCTGGAGTACTGGTACAAGTATACGACCCGTTAGCAATAAACCATGGAGTCTTCTAGCACTCTCCCCCTGAACTTGTAGAAGCAACCTCAGCCCTCTCATCCGACTCGAAACAGGAAGGTTCGTGATGTGTGTGTCGTGTCGTATCTCGCTTAGCGCCTTTTTGACGTGCGATTAATCATCGAGTAGAAGAGGCAGGCAGGCAGGGCCAGCAAAATGGCTCGGTAACTGACTGACTGACGGCCGACGCGGGCCCCTGTCTCATTTGTCTCAACGGATTCATAACGGAACGCACCCCTGGGGATGTGCGCGGCGATGCGCTCGGATCGGCCACCGCGTTGTTGCGGCTCAGCTCATGTTCTAGCCTCAGGGCACAAACACACCGGCCATCCTATGAGAACGTGTCCGTCACGGCCCAGATATACTGGTGGCCGTGTGTGTGTTGCGCTTGTGATTTGACAAGAAGATAGAGCGCGGGTGTGTGGCCAGAAACGGCCGAGGACACGGTAGCAGGCGGCTGGGCGGTGGCGGCGCTCCCCAGTGGGTTACCTTGTGGAGGAGGGACAACTGGCGGCGGCTCACTCGCACTCACTCTCACTCTCACCCACCCGCCACTGCCTACCATAACCCGAGGCGGACTGGCGGCGGGAGCGTTCGCCGCCTGCCGGCCTCTGTTTACAACCTCTTCATCGGCTCGAGAGCCGTCGGCGAGCATTGTGACGCCGCCATACTTCTGAAGCCCTCAGTGTTAAGTAATGAGTTTGGAGATGCTTCAGCTGGCAGATGGAGAGTCGCGCCTCTTCAGTTCATCCGCACTGATTTTCCAGGGATCTCGTTAAAGGCAGAGAATCGTAACGGCTCTGTGGCTAGTATCCTACTATATAATAAGCGAAACCCAAGCGATGTTTGTCATGGGTGGCTCAAATGGGTCCCGCCGCGATTGCCCGTTACCGTGCTCCCAGGAACGCATTCCATCAGTTCAACTCGCCGTCTTTTGCTACATGCTATTTATCCATCGGTTTATTTGAAATCTTTATTTCAGTTCATGCATTTTGGGTTTTAGTGTGTATTTAGCAGCCGCTTGTCGGCCGTCAGACCGCTGAATGGCTGGTAATACAATACCGCTCATTACTTCTGTCCTAAAACGCGTGGAACACGAGCTTGGACGGGTTTAGGCGTCCAAATCGTTCTCAGCGAACTTTGGACAAATCCAAAAAGCACCATTCGATTCGTCTTCTGATGCTGAGTTCAAATATTCCCTTACATTTACTCCAGCTGTAATAGATGACCTATTTATGGTCGGTTTTCTTCGGAGTCCTGCTGATTGTCTTATGACCGAACCCCGAACCTTGCCACCGGAGTGTCCTAGGGACATCTTGCCTACACGAGATTGCAAATTGTGAAAATTCAAGCTGTTCTTATCAGATTTGACTTCATCACGTCTCATCATTTGGACACTAAAACCCGTCCGAGCGCGTGTTCCACGCTTTTGGGGACAGAAGTTGTGAGCGGTATTGGGCGTTCTTCTTATTTTATTATTTTATTTTATTTATTTTCTGGGCCCCTAGGCGCTCTAGTTTATTTATTTATTTATTTATCTTTATTTATGTATTTTTTATGATTACATCATCAAGTATTGATTTGCTACTGAATAAGCAAAGTACGTTAGTTAAACAACAGCGCTGTAGTTGTGTTCAATTGGAATAAATAGTATAGAATATGTTATTTACAAACGAGAGGGACTCCGTAACTGAGTAACTGACAACACCCTTTCTATATGGTTACCTCTATTTAATTTAAAGCTAGCCACAATACATGATAGAACTAAAGGTCCATGGACAAAGGAACATCCACCCAAAGAGTGACACAAAAGTGAAATTAAAAAAATGGATAACTGAAGTGGTTAGTAGAACAGCTAAAATGAATATTACATTCTCAAAACCGCACTTTGTCAAATGTCAGTGAAATGTTGGTATTTTTTCTAAAATTGCTGAGTTGTTCAAGTCGGAAAACGTCTTCGAATGCTTCTAAAAAGTTGGGTGCACAAACCAGGAAGCCATTGCTACCGACAGAAGAGGGTAAAAGGTAAAAGGTAAAGGTAAAGGTGCCGGCGTTGATCAGTCCCCTGAGGACGCGCCGCCGCATTCGTGTTCCATTCAAGTCGTAGAGGCATAGTGAATGCGTATTTGGCCTATACAATGACCTGCGGGGCCAGCCGCTATACCCGGTCAGTGTCTTTACCTTCCCAGACAAGTCTGGTACCAATTTACCCGACCCGGAGGGATGGAAGGCTTGGTTAGCCCGAGCCGTGATCGATCGCTCGACCGTGCGGGTGACAGCAGTGCCTCTTACCACTGTACCACGCGGGCCCTATGCAGAAGGGGGTAGCAGTAAGAATTAGTCGAATATCAGCAGCATTGCTTTGGTCCCTTTTTAGAGTCTTATTCCAGCTTACGTTTTGGTGTATACCTCTTCGACATGGGCTAAAACTAACCTTGTCTATCCCATAAAGTATCCAAAATTAACCTATAATCCATTTAGGTAACTAGAAACGATGTGTTCTTTTTAATGTATTGACAACTGATGTTTAGAATTCGATAAGCAACTATGTACTTGCAGCTACTCATTGGAATTTTATAAATTGCTTCCTCCAAATCCGTAAAAATCTGGTATCAATGACCGAGACTAGGACCCAGGATGCATTCGTTCACAGAAAGTGCCGGATCTTTATATCTGGCGTTAAAAAGTTACACAAACCCTTTTCCCGACGCTATTGATTCCTTCAGCTTCCAATAGAAATTTGGCCACTATTCAACTTAACAGACACCAGTACTCTTGGGCGGTCCAGTCAGGATCACCGATTCCGCTCAAACTTTGTCTTTGGGGGGTCTCCGGTGTGCTGAGCACGATGGTGAAGTTCGTTTTTCAAATGGCGCCGAATACGGTAGTTATAGGTGAGTACCCACCGACCTTACCTGGTGAGACTTACCTACTGGCGTTATCGGTCGTCATTTGAAAAACAGGCTTCACCATCGTATTCAGGACCCCGAATAACCCTATAGACAAGGTTTCAGCGAAATCGGTGATCCTGACTGGACCACCCAAGTAGGGATTTGGGTGGTCCGAGACCACCTACGTAGAAAACGGACAGCAGATTCGTGATCAGCGTCCTCAATTACCCTCGGGTGCAAAGCGAATTTCGACGACTGAAAAAAATCGAGAAAAAAAGCCGGTGTCCGTTAAGTTGAATAGTGCCAAAATTTGCTACTCCTGTGAAGGTTTTAAGGAGCATACGAGGATTTTTCTTGTATCGCTAGAAAATCTCCTTTCTTCTTGTCGGTGATTAAGGGAGCATTCTGAGCCGCATCACGGTTCACTCGCTTATGCAATAATAACTAATACTCTATAACTAATACTCATTAGTTAGAGTATAATAACTAATACTCTATAACTAATAACTAATACTCTATAACTAATACTCTTTCCCCTCGTTGATAACCGAGGACGGGTGTGGGGTGGTGTGGGGGGTGGGGGTTGGCTGGGAAGGAAGAAGCACCCGGGTTGATAGTACAGCTCGGTGTGGAGAGAGTTACGCAGCGTATTCAGTTGGCCACGATTAAACGACCTGTGCTCAGCGTTCATAGGGTATTTATAATGAATTTCCATTCCACTGGGCGCGTGCCGTTTTCGTGCATTACTCATGCACGCGCCATTTCGCTGTTACCGTACTTTTTTCGGTTTTTTTAGACCCAAATACATGCACTTACCCACAATTCAATACATTATAGTCTAATCTGGTCGCCTCGTGCAGTGGTAAGAGGCGCCGCTGACACCTGCACGGTCGGTCGATCCTCGCCCGTACCAACCAAGCCCTCCATCCCTCCGAGGTCGAGTAAATTGGTACCAGACCTGTCTGGGAGGGTAAAGACACTGACTTGGTAATGCGGTTGGCCCCGCAAGTCATTGTATAGACCAAATACGCATTCACGATGCCTCTACGATTCTGAACTGAACACGGATGCGTGGCGCGTCCTTAGGGGACTGATCAACGTCAGCACCTTCACCTTTACCTTTACCTTTATAGTTTTGTCAGTCTCCTGTTGAATATGCGCTTCAAACCCTCCATTCATTTTCAAAACCTTTACCTAGGCAATGCTTTCAACCTAACAAGGACAAAAACCTAAGAAACTCTCATCGTTTCCAGGCTGATGTTCTGTTCATGAACAAATTTAAGCCTCCCAGTTTCAAATATGAGGTTAGGTGGTTCTAAGCGCCCTTAGAAATTAGTGAGTCTTGTGAGAAAGAAACAGGTTTTCAACAACGTTATTCCGTTGTTACTACATCGGCTAACTCTCCATGGAAAAAAGTGAGAAATCGAAAAAATGAGCGCAAAGTTTACCCGGGTATCCAAGGTAAAAGGCAAAATTGTCGGCATTGATCAGGCGCCCAAGGACGAGCCGCCGCACTCGTGTTCCACTGAGAATCGTAGAGGCATGGTGGGTGGTATCTGGCCGATACTATGACTCCAGCCGTTCTACCGAAACAGTGCCTTTACCTTACCAGACATGACTGGCATCTATTTACCCGACCTCTTACAATTACGGATGGAAGGCTTAGCTAGTTGTTGTTGGATTGTGTGGCGGCTTCGGCGGATGTTTCACCGACCCAACCCGATATCTTGTCTCTGCGGGAATTTGCTCTGAGCAAGGACAGCATATTTATGTGGTACAGGTAAAGGTAGAAGTGAAGGTAACGGTGTTGACTAGACCCACACGCCGTCGGATTCGTGCTCCATTCAGAATCGTAAAGGTAAGCGCATTTGGCCTATACAATGACTGACGGGGGCCAGCCGCTATGCCAAGCTGGTGTCCTTACCTTCCCAGAGAAATCTGGTACCAATTTATAAGAGGCCGAAGGAATGGAATAGCTGATTAGCCAAGGCGAGGATCGATCGCTCAACCGTGCGAGTGTTAGGCCCTTGTTATATAATACCTTCGCTCACCCCCCAGCGTAACTCGTCCATTCAATATCAGACACAGTGGGGCCAGACACGTTCGTACGAGTTATCACGGTGACGCTGGCGTGGTGACGCTCACGGGCTGTTATGCACACGCTCGCGTACCTTCCACGCTCTAGTCGCTGCGCATTGCACTGCGATTGACCCTTTCGCTGGGGGTGGGTCGATCACCTCGCGCATTGCTCTGTATGCTTCGGGCGCGTGCGTGCGTGCGTCGCGTGCTCAGCGTCTGAGGTTAGCGGCGCACGCGATCACCGCTCGCAAGCCGCTGACGCTCACCGCGAGCGAATGTATTATTAGCGAATGTATTGTTAATAACAAGGGCCTTAGAAGCGGCTCTTATCAGTGTACCATGCGCGCGCTCTCGCGCAAAGGTTATACAGGTTGATCCTGTCACGCCCTGATTGCCCTGATTAGTTTCGAAAAAAGGGCCTCATCGACCAACAAAGTCTGTTGGAGATCTATCGGCGGAACCCACGATTTATTCTCTGAAAGTTTCTCGCTTAGCCTTTTTAAGGTCATTTTTTGATGAAAGACCACGAAGCTTTTAACGCGCTTTTACGTAATGAAAGGATTTTGCTAGGGGGGACGACGAAGCATTTTCTGAATTCGAATACATTTTGACGTTAGGGGGATGATCCGCAACGATGATTATGCTAATGGGCTCGACAAAAGCCCCCTGGAGACGTTTATACGGTGAATGCGACGTGACTTCACAGGCTCATCAGGCTTCTTCCTAGGCGCTTACCCTCGCCTCACCTCCACTGATTTTCTTCCTTTTTTTCGGCACAAAATAAAAAAAATAGTCGGTTACGAATCGCACCTCAACGAGTGCTCTATGCTTTTGCATTTCCTCGTCTGATGTGGTTGGGTAAACGTCGCTTCTGCAATTGATTAACCCCAGAAAAGCGCTGATTTTGCTAGCAAAACCATCGGAGCAACCTATTTTACCCTGGTCGAATTGTCCTATAGGTACCGTAGCAAACCCACATCAATTTTAGATCTAGAAATTAATGTCAGATTCTGGATCAGGATCCGAAATAACATCCGTAGACAAAGTTTCGACAAAATTTTACGAGGGCTGGAGTGATTCTAACACCTATCACTGTACTCTTTTCTCTAATAGAATCCGTCGGCAGAATATTTTGCTCTGTAATAATGTTTTTTACGGGGTTGAAAAGCGCCACAATTCCTAATATTCTCATCATGGTTGTTTTGGCTAAGCAGGTGTGATCCGTGGCCAGATGATCAAGATTATTGGTCACCGGACTCATCTGATGCCATCATTTTTCCGGATCAAAGCTGAACACATTTTTGCCAAATTCCTAACTCCAGTGCTACGTTTCGTACCACTGAAAGAAATTCTGCGTTACGAAACATTGGCAGGTGCTTACTGGATGCTCCGAATCATTTTCTGGGAGTAACTTTATGAGCGATTTTTCATTTATTTATTTATTTATTTCTTGACGCGAGCTTTTGCCGACGTAGTTCAAAAACACCATAAGGAATAACAACAGCAACGTATTCCAGACAACTTGGTTCAGCAGCAGGAAAATATAATTGTTTCTTGTTTTGATTTTGTATTGTATCGCATCTGCTACTGTTTCCAATCACTCTTTGTGCTTTGAGATGGGTTGTTGAGGAACCTGGACCTATTAGTCAACTCATATGCTAGTTCTGAGCTTAAGGGTCGTTGGTTTTTCTTCTTAAACGGACCAATTTTTTGAGGTAGTGCTAGATGTTTTAGGGCTCTAAGACCTAGCGAAGTAGACTGTAGGTCAACGTCAGTTGCTGTACTGCTGGGGTCAGTGACTCTTACTGGTGGTCACTCACTTTGTTTAACTATTTTTACGCCTTCACAGTCGTGGCGCAGTGGTGGGAGGCGCTACTTCCACCCACACGGTCGAGCGATTGATCCTCGACCGGGATAACCGAGTCTTCCACCCTTCTGAGGTTTGATAAATTGGTACCTGACTTGTCCAGGAAGGTGAAGATGCTGACTTCAACAGAGGTTGGTCCCAGTAGATCGTGCATAGGCCGGATAAGCATCCATCTTGTCTCTTCGGTTCCGCATGGGAGGCGAATGCACGGCGCGTCCTTAGAGGCCGGTCAACGCTTGCGGCTTTACTTTCACTGAATCTTTCCACTCTGGAACTAGCTTCCTCATTTCATTGTAATAGCTTATCAGTGGTTGTACGGTGAAGTTGATCATATCAGATTGTAGTTTTTGATGTATTACCCCAGTATAATCCCATGAAACTACGGATAGGGTGTAAGACGCCGAAGTATCTCCGTACTGATGTGTGCCCTCAGGCGACTGGTCAACACCGGCTACACCACATTCATCTGAAAGGATAATATGGCAGAGGTGTCGACGTTGATCATTCCCTAAGGATGCGCCATGCATTCGCCTTCCATTAGGAATCACATAGGCATGATGAGTGCGTGTTTGGCCTATACAATGACTTTCAGGGGCCAGCGGCTATACCTATGTAAGTGTCTTCACCTTCTCAGACATTTCTGGTACCAATGTATACCAATTTACCTGACTGGGTAAGGGTGGTTAGCCCGGGCGGAGATCGATCGCTCGTCCGTGCGGGTTTCAGTAGAGGCTCTTACCACTGTACCACGCGCGCACCTAACTTTACCTGCACTCTTTTAATATTAGGCTGACCCAAAAGTTTGTGTGCATTTCAGATTCTGACCTCTTTTATTCATAACTTGAGAAAAAACAAATAAATAAGCAATATGGTTATCATGGTTAAGCACTTCTGCAATTCTTCACCGGATCACTGCCTAATAATTATTTTATTTATTTATTTATTTACCAATGCACAGAAACGTGCACAATTGAAAAGGCAGATGACGATATATCATAAATAACCTACTGCAGTCAGAATAAGGGTAAAAACAAATAAAAACAAAAAAAGAACAACAAAGGGCGTGATGCTGGTTCCCATTTGTGCTCAACCATACCAATATTATTGGCTATTAATTTGTTTTTCTTGAGTTATGATTAAAGGAACTCAGAATCTGAAATCTGAATCTCAGCACACGAACTTTTGGGTCACCCGGAGCGTTGATCGAATAACTATATTTTCTTGTTTTTGATGTATTAACACATTGACGACCGTGTGACACATATGCTGCGTCACAGTTTTGAAATTAATTTTTCTGACTTATCCCGATTTTTTGGGAAATATTTGTCTGGCCACTATATACATCATGATTAGAAATCATTGTAAACCTCGTGGTCCGTAAAAACAATTCTTAGCTTCTGATTTACTGGGATTTTTGATTGTGCACTAGTTTTCTTTACAAGCAAAAACAAATAATGGTCATTGCAAGAAACAAATAAATGCAAACAAATACTGTTTACTGAAACAAACACATAAATACAAACAAATATTGATTATTAGAATAAACAAATAATGAACAATAAACTAATGACAATTTCCTTTTCACCTGGATAGTCGTCAACGTGTTAATCAAGTATAATCCCACGAAATAATGGATAAGGTGGTAACCAACCCTCATCCAGTCAGGTAAATTGATACCAGAATTGTCTAAGAAGGTTAAGACCCTGACCTGGTATAGCGGTTCGCCTCCACAAGTTATTGTATCGGCCAAAGACGCAATCATCATGCGCCACGCATTCGCCTTCCATTAGGAATCACATAGGCATGATGATTGCGTCTTTGGCCTATACAATGACTTTCAGGGGCCAGCCGCTATACCACGTCAGTGTCTTTACCTCCTCAGACATTTCTGGTACCAATTCATACCAATTTACCTGACTGGGTAAGGGTTGGTTAGTCCGGGCGGGGATCGATCGCTCGTCCGTGTGGGTGCCAGTAGAGCCTCTTACCACTGTATCACGCACGCCCCTACCTTTATTTTACGTTTTTTAATACAAAAAGCGTTGAACAGATAGTTATATTTTCTCGTTTTTGCACTTCTTGGGCGCTGAAAAAAGTGCAAAGTTTCTGTGATCAGGCTTGCCGCTGCTCTCACAGTCATGCCGGCCGTCTCGCACCGTTCTCGACCGAGGCATTTCAAGCACTCGGGTGCTGTGCGATCGAGGCGCGACCATCAGCAATCTCAATTCATTCCACCACAACACAGCCAGCCAATCTTTACACATAGAAATACACCGAGAGCAGAAGAGATATGCATGTTTCGTATTCACCATCACCGTGGTAAATCGATGTCATCGTCGTGCTCCTCCGGTGGTGATGGTGGTGGTCGTTGTCATCAATAAATTGGCGACGATTTTGCTGCCATCGAAACCGTACCCACTTAACCCATACCCATCGCCGTCGTTGAATTGTACCTAATTGTCGGACGCGGTGTCTCCCGACTACAGTACAATTGGGTGGTTTGATTGCCAGCGGTTAGTAAGTGAGACGAGGCGGTAATTGGTCGTCGGCGACGGGACGACCGCCCGACACGCTCCTCCATGTCGCTCCTCCCATTTTTCGTCGCCACTTTCCTCGATCTGATTTCCTCCTTGATCTGGTATCTGGTCCTTCTTAGAACTTCATTCCTGACTAGAAGGGTGCGCGTGGTATAGTGATAAGAGGCGCTACTGACACCTGCACGGTGGAGCGATCGATCTCCGCCCGAGCTACCCAAGTCTCCCGTCCCTCCGGAGTCGGGTAAATTAGCAGCAGTTTTTCTCAGAACAGCAGCCATTTCTAGAATCCTACGTCGTCAGATGAACACAGTGCATATGAGAATTAAAGGAACTATTTTAAAATTTAGAAATTTTGCATTTTTTGCTCGTTTAAATCAAGGGACGAAACGAGCAATCCTTGACTTAGTTTTTCATTTTTTCTTTCATTTTTTCTTTTCATACTTATTATTGGCACCAGACTTGTCTGGGGAAAGTAAAGACTCTGACTTGGTATAGTAGATGGCCCTCCAAAGCCATTGTATAGGGCAAATACGTAGTCACAATGCCTCTACGATTCTTACTGGAACACGAATGCGGCGGTGCCTCCTCAGAGTACTGATCAACTACGACACCTTTACCTTTACTTGATTGAAAACCATGTGCTCAAAGGTATAATTGAGTTATTGCTAGTACGTTAGGGTGTAGTCAAGTCCGTTAAAATAATAAGACAATTAATCCCAAGTTCTGCCTCTTTAAACTTCGGTATTGACGTAAACGATTACACTTTTAATTCTCGTGCATTCTGAGATCGAGCCGTTTTGTAATTCCCATCGACTAATCTCGAACTATCTGAGAACTGAACGAGTTGAACCATTTACATTGATGGATTTGTTTTCGTTTTCATATTAGCCTAGATATTCCTAGAACATAAAATATATAAATAATATCTTAAATTTTATCTGCGAATCGAAGATGATTAGCAAGTTCTCTCGGGAGGCTACCCCTAAAGTTCTCTTCATAGTTCCTGTTGAAGAAAAAACGGAAATCAAGGGAAAATGGACTTTTCCTAAAAATTTTCATGAAAATTCAATCATATTGAATATCGCCACGAGTTTCGATATAAAGTACTTTTTTTAGCTATCGTTCAATTTGCACTGGTTATCATGTTTTTCCTCGGAGAATTTGTTGCATATCTCACACAAGCATGATTGTGTAATAAATAAAAGAAATAAAAGTACAACTATTGGAAAGCCTGAAAATGTTCAAAGTGCGCTCCTTCCTTTCTTGTGCCTTGAAAAAAACACAAAATAAGGAACCGATAAAAAAGAAGGCGGTGGCGCTTGGATTAGCAGTAATTTCAAAAAGACAATAAGTACGTTCAAAAGTTCAATGGTCATTTACTTCTACGGAAATTTAAGTTCAAATTCGGGTTAAATTTCGAAGCGTCACCTTTTCACATTTCTTTATGCACCATCATCTCAACCTCGATCATTATCAACCTCTTGCACTGTATTTATTTCTGCTGTACAAAACCTCCTTTGCGTCTTCGCTATCACATTCTTCCCTTATTGTTGATATGCAAGAGATGATGGCAAGTGAAGTTTTAGGAATAGAAAAATTGAGTCCTAAATCAGACTGTACTGCGAAAAAGCGTAATAAAGTTAGAATCTCACGTTGATTGTTATGCAAAAGACAATAATTCAATCAATAAATCAATGAATTCTTCAAATAAAGTTTAAGTTCAAACTTGCTATCTGATATCGTTTTCGTGTTTGTCTTTCTTCACACATTCTCTTCGTTGAATTATAGCCGATCCAAATTCTCTTACTCATCTTCTTACGCCTCTTTAATCTTCTCGTCTTTTTACCGTCTTATCGAGATTGTTCTACATATCCTTAATTCCATTCCTAAATCCTCGTAGCTTTCTTTTTTGCACAATTTTCAGTGATAATTTTTTTGGAAAAAACGGTCGCCATTTTTGAAAATGTTTTTCTTAAAACATCCCTTCAAACGCGTCTGCCAAATTTTCAGTCCCTTATTTTCGTTTGTTACCTCCTATATTTCCTACGTTTCTGGCTTTGTTTTCCCTGTTCCTTTTACTTCTCGCTCTCATTACTCTAGCAAAACAATCTGTACATACTTGTGTAGAGCATTTATAAATTTTTCACTTCTTCTTAAAAATTTTTGCTTTCATGTTTGGTTGCATTTCAGAAGGAGAAGTACTTTTGATTCCGACGCTGCTGGCACTTATCTTTTTGCTTCTAGATCATGTTTCTTTTATTTTTTGCTCCTGTATTCCTCCCGAACCGGTTTTCTCGCCTAAGACTTCCTTCCTGCCGTGAGCCGTTCTTCTGTTGTTTTTGGGTTTCACTTATATGATCGTGGATTTGATTCCTTTCTGTCTCCTCGATTTGAACAAATTACTACTTGTTTACAACCACTGACCCTAGAGATCCAAATAGTGGAGAAATTCATCAATTTTCATCGAGCTGTGCCAAGTTCTGGTGGTTGTTGTGCCCTAAGAATAGGAAATTGCTTTTGATCGCCCAAGCGTCCGAAGTGCTTTCTATTTTAGTCAATTTCCATTCAGATTGGATCAGTTAGCGCCATTGGTACGCTATTTTACAAAATATTTTTTAAAAAATGATAATCAACGATTACGTAGAGAACTTTCGCTTGTCCCTCCCAACATTGAGTGAACCGATGGAATGCAAAATCGTTATCTGATCAACCAGCTCTTGAAATGTAATGGATAGGATGAAAAGATTTGATTTTTGATTTTTTGAAGCTTCGGGCTGATTTTTTTCATTTGATTTTTTTTTGAAGCTTTGGGCTTAAAACGGTGGGCGCCACTCTGTCTTCTCCTTTGCTATCGTAAACCTTATACAATTCAACTTTGGATAATTTTAAAAACGCTTTCAACCTAACTGGCCGAACCCGGTTTACCGGCTCAAACCCTTATTACGGATGAGTGCTCGAAGTAAAAGCCTTGTGGGTTAGGAAGGTGTTAGTGGAGGGCAAATTACCGGCGCAATTGGGGCGGGAAGCCGTCGGCTCGGTGGTGTAGTGGTCTAACACCTAGTGCTACGGGTAAGCCCGAGGCGCTGGTTCGAATCCAGCCTGAGCCGATATTTTTGAGATGATCTCAGCACCACCTTCGCAACGTTTTATAGGAATCGTTTTTCAACACCTTGGAGACTTTCTATTCTTGTAGTTGAGTCCTCTTCTAATGTTCCAGTTGATTCGTTTAAATCTACTGGACCAGCTTCCCGTGAGGAACTTAGGCCGCCACGGGTTCGTAGTGAGTAGACGAACACCACCACCACCACCAACGAAGAGGAATCCGGTTATCTGAGACTGCATGTGTATCTCCGGTCCGTTCTAACCCACTGAGATATTCATCTGTGTATATGTTCGTTACTGCCTAGTAGAACGCGTGTAACCGAAATCCGCGTTTCGCCAGATCACAATCGTCTCGTCTTGTACGCCTCGAGTCAACGGGAATCACGCTCTAAACCCCGGTTCTTGACGCTCCTCTGGACCAGCTTCCCCAGTGGGGCCAACTCCGCTTATCTGCCCCACGTCTCACAAGGCAACTTGCTATTCTTGTGTCCCAAAGAGGTAATTTATTAGGGCGAACCAAAAGCCCAAACCACTACAGAAAATTAACAATTTTGACTTGGTTGAACTATTATCTGTAAACCTTTCAATTGAACTTCTGCGACATTTTAATTTTTCAAATATATTTCTTCAAAAAGGAACCCAATTGAGATATATGTATATGGAACAATGTTGGACTACTATGTGTCACCTTTTTCAGAAGAGCTTCAGCTGTTCTACTGAAATGTTATCGAAAGATAGAAGTTTTACTATGCGATGAAAAAATATTCAGTCGGAAGGTTTACAGCCTAATATTTTCATTTCCAATCGATAGTCCTGCGGGTCTTGCGTCAGCCGGATATCGCTTTGCGAAATTAAAGCCGTATTTTGTTTGTGAACACTGTCTCAACAAAGTGTACGATTTCATAAAGGATTGTTTCCAATTATTTGCCATCGGCAACGAAGGAATGGTCCCATTGCACGATTAGGCGGATTTCTAATAGATGTACTTGAACCATTAAGTAAAATCGACTTTGCTTGAGAGCCAAATGTCTCGCTGCTTCTGAGAAAATATGGCATGACGATGAGAAGGGAAAAGCGATAGGACTTTTGATTCACCATAATACTAGGGTGACCCAAGGGTTTGTGTGCATTTTAGACTCTGACTTCCTCTATTCATAGCTCAGGAAATCAGATAAGCTCACCGATAAGATTACCATGGTAGAACACTATTCTTCACTGGATCGCTGGCAAGGAATAGTGCCTAACCATGGTCATCTTATCGGTAAGCTTTTTTGCTTTCCTGAGTTATGAATAGAGGAAGTCAGAATCTGAAATTCACGCGAACTTTTGAGTCACCCTAATCTTATGGTGAATCGAAAGTCCTATCGCTTCTCCCTTCTCATCATGCCTTAATTTCTAAGAAGCAGCGAGCCTTTGCACTCTCAAGTAAAGTCGATTTTACTAAATGATTCTGGTACATCTGTTAGAAATCCGTCTAATCGTGCGATGAGACCATTCCTTCTTTGCCGATGGCAAATGATTGGAGACACTCCTTCATAACATCGTCCACTTTGTTAAGATAGTGTTCACCAACGAAATACGGTTCTAATTTAGCAAAGTGATATCCTGATGACGCAAAACCAGCAGGACTATCTATTCGGAATGAGAATATTACAATTAAGTCAAAATTGCTAAGTTTTTTGTGGTGGTTGGGGTTCTTGGTCCGCCCTAATAAAGCACCTCTTATCTCATGGCTGCGCTCAAATCAGCCAATGATTGTAGGATCACTTTTTTATTTATTTGATAAATAGTATATAGATATGATAAACAAATACATAAATAACTAGATAAATAAATGAATAAATCTTTTCTTTCGACAAATCCATAGTTTATAGAATCACAAGAATTTACAACAGATGTCAGTGTTTTGCGAATAATCTAGCATCTCCAAATATAAATGTCATTCAACTAGAATTTACTTTTGGAATTAGTCTTCACCTCGAAAGTTTCCCGATAGGACTGTCATTCTTATTATGATTTGCTGCCGTTCACCAAAATTGCGGCTTTTATCCTGAAATCCCACCATTACCAATAGGTTTGCGGGATTCACACCCTGACCCTATCATTTAACCCTTAAAATCGCGACATTTGCTGTACGCATTCCTATCAATGTATTTATATTCGTAGGTAGATCCATACCTACACATTTCGGTGATAGTTGACCCTGATCGATAACATCCCAGGTTCTTCTAGCGATTTGTGTCAACTGCAATAGCGTTTGTACGGTGAGAGCAGCTGATCGGATTGGTGTATTTGATTTGTGACTATTGAACGGGATCATCTCATCGATCTGTCTCATCGTCATTTTATACCCTGATTAGGTCGAAAATATCCAAAATATCCTTCAGGAGGCGTTTGGCCCGGGTGGACGTTGCAGAGGCGGGGAACCTATTGGTCTAGAACCCTCTATTGTTCTACAATTTTCAAGCAATTTCTTAACGATTAACCAGAATAAAGCTTCTGACGGAGTGCTTCACGCATCCATCAGCGTAGCAAATACGTAGAGACGTCGAATGTAAGTTAATTTCCGAGAGTAGCACCTGTATGAGGGGATCGCCAGCGGCGGCTAGGTTAAGTGAGGCGCTAAGTCTTATCAATCCTCCATGTAAGGCGATTATCCGTTAAGCGATGCATACAGAGCCGCTGTTACTGCCCCCTCACACAATCTCATGATGAGCTCCGGCTCATCGTCGTCGGTGTCGAAAATTTTTGAGGAAAATGCGATTTTCTGGAGAAATCCTCCTCGTCTTGGTTTAGAGGTGTTCACACGTCGTAGATCGTCCGTTGTTAGCCGCCTCCCTTGTCCTTGTTTTGTCTCTCTCGCTTATTTTTATCCTCTTTGGCCGCTTGAATCTGCTTCTATGCAGTAATCTTGTAGCAAAGCACGATCTCCTTAACCTTATCCGTCTTGAAGAATTTAGACCATTATCCGTATCCCTTCCCTCTATCCAGAGGTGCTAAAGACCCAAAAAAGTAAATTAGTCGGCGTAAGTCGCTCCGCTTAGGACTAGCCATGCACTCTCCATCCATTCGGAATTGTCGAGGCATAGGGAAACCGTATTCGGCTTCAGTCGGGTACCAATCGAGTAATATACCTGACCCGAGACGAATGACGGGTTGGGCAACTCTGGACAAGATCCGATCGCTAACCGTTCAGATGGCGATCGCACCACTTACCGCTACTATATGCACTTCTTTCATAAATGTGGCGCTCAAAACACATAGAATTCCAATGCATAAACAACTAGGGACATGAATCAGGCCTGAATCGGTTCCTATAGGGTATAATTAGTGGTATTAAAGAACTGTTATCAACGAAAAAATTCGAGAAGCTTCTTCCTCATACGTCTACCGTTGTTTTCTTTCCACAAACCCCGTATTTCAACCTTCCCAGCGAAGTTCTTCCAGAAGTTTGGGGACAGGGTGTCAAGTAGGGTAAAAAGTGTAACTGCGGTAAAATTTACGGTAATTTCTATACATTCAATCGGTACTCAATGCTCAGATAATTTCCTTGACCAACATTGTCCACACTTCCGCACATCTTCTACGGATGATTATTTTCCATTCTTATTAAGATCCTACCAGCCGCTTTTTGAATGTGTACTGAATCGCACCCATATCGCTCCTCAGTGTGGTCATACCTACAGGTAAAATTGGCCTTATTTCACAAGTCAACAGTAACGTAAATAGAGTCAGTACAAAGAGTAAAAATGATAACTCTCACATAAAAAAGTTAAAACCCGAGCAAGAACCCCGGTAATTCAACAAAACGACTTCTCATTTACGTATAGTACTCTACATACGTATAGGCCATATTTGGGCAAAACTGGATTAAAAATTATCTTGAGCCCTGTGCTATCATAAATAGCGCTCGGTAAAGTTCAGCGTAGAAGTTCAGCCGCAGTCGGTCATTCTGAAGAAGCGGAAGTTTGATTAGAAATCGGAACTAAGGGAAAGGCGGAAAGGGGAATCCGATCATTTTGAGACCGAAAAGGACACACAAGCGTGCGCTTTTCTCGTGCTTTTCGCAGAGTCGAGCAAGCTTATCTAACAGATTGTGGTGCATCCAAATAATTCAAATGCTGCTCTGAAGATCGAGGTGGGTAAGTGTAAACTGGATGTTAGAAGACTGACATCCTTGCGCCTATTCCTGTTGCTTTGATTCTACATTGGAGCGGCAGAATGCGCGGCTACCTTTCCTCATTCGAGTGATTAGGCCCAAGCCCGGAGTAGAGAGAAGCTAAAGCTTATAAATGGGGTAAAAAGGATTCGATCGTTCGTTCAGCAAACGCTACTGAAATGATCTTCAAGCTTTCGCGTTTTTGTACAGAAGGAAGAAAAATATAATAAGAAAGAATATCAATTTCATTCCCGTTTTTTCTGCGGGTCACTACAGTACCGGACATAGCTTTTGATCACTTCCCGGAAAAGCCGCTTAGGAGCGTTCCAAAGTGGCTTTTTTCAATAACTTTGTTGGAACTCAATTATTTGCAAAAATATACATACATTTGAGCTCAGCAGCTCGAGCTCTATCGACTGGTATCCAAAGATCGGTACAAATGCAAAATATGCCATTTTTGCCGAAGTCTCAAATCTCGCCTAGTCGGCCCTTGAGGGACCGACCAGCCCCAGAGGGACCGACCAGCCGAGATTTGATGGGTCGACAAAATGGCCATATTTTGCATTTGTATCGATCTTTGGATACCAGTCGATAGAGCTCGAGCTGCTGAGCCCAATTATATGCATATTTTTACAAATAATTGAGTTTCAACAAAGTTATTTTAAAAAGCCGCTTTGGAACGCTCCTAAGTGGCTTTTCCGGGAAGTGATCAAAAGCTATGTCCGGTACTGTATTATATATGCTAGAAGAATGATGCAATGTTGGTTGAGGCGCGGGCTCGAATCTCGCCTGAGATGCGATTTTTGCGATAAACCGTCACTGCGAGAGTGTAATACCTTCTGACGAGCTTTCCATATGTCGTCGAGAATTTTTCTGATAGAGAAATCCTTCCATTCTTTTATACTTGTGAAGAATAATAAGAGCTAAGTATCGGCTCTTCTCTTTTTTCAACTTTTATCCAATTCTTTTTACGCTTGAAATCCGTAACATTCAATTTCGTGGATGCATTTCGAGAACTTGATACCGTACCACCGCATCTTACCGTAGTACGTCGTTCTTGCTAGCTGAAAGCGTTGCTGTGTGGAACAATGTCGAGCTTCTCTGCTGGCTTTGTTTGATCAAACGTGCGTAACATTCACATTGGAGAGGTTTCATGATCGGCCATGGTATGGGTTAGGGTTAAGGTAAGCGCGAGAGGGTTACAGACAGCCGGCTGACTCTAGCGACGACAGGTGCGCCGACAGTGTATCATCATGCACACGTAGCCGAGCGCGACCGATCAGCACCCCATCCCTATGAGGTGGGGGGTTGGACAGGGAGGACAGTACCGGCGCTAGGCCGAGTCGGACTCGTCCTAGCCGACCTATAGGCAGAGTGATGCGGAGCCTGAGCTAACAGACACTCGCGCTCACTTCTGACTCTTTGCCATCCCATTTTACACGCTAGACAAACACACACCCACCCCGCAGATGGATACTCATCATCCCGAACGGCCCCGAACTGACTGACTGACTGGCTCGTACCGTCGAATTCGTCCAGCCAGCCGGCCTACCTTTTTGATTACACTACCATACTTACAGATTAATTCTTTATTCTTTATTCACGATATCCAATCAACAGAACTTAGAAAAATAGAAGAGAACACCTATACAGCACTGCTGCTATTGGTCATGATAGTATTAATATATAAAAAAATCAAAAATCAATATAGTGTCAAAATGTGGGTCGTAATAATTTTTGATTTAGCGAGGCCGTAAAAAACGAAACAAATAAGTGATTAATAAAACGTGGGTATCTGAGAAGGAGGGCCAGTCGGAACGGAAATTCTTACCACCGATTAGCACCTGTTAAGCACTGCACAATTTTTCCACATATCCACAATCAGAAACTAGCGACTCGCGTGGTGCAGCGGCAAGAGGTGCTACTGACATCTGCACGGTCGCGTGATCGATCCCCGCCTGCGATAGCCAAGCCTTCCATCCCTTCGGAGTCAGGTAAATTGGTACTAGACCTGAGTCCATGAGGGTAACTCCTTTCCGACAGCTGTGTACCGTGTCCTCGCCATTTTAGTAAGACTGATGTAGTAGGACTGCACCACGGGCTAGATTCTTCCAGCCCTTCGGGTAAATTGATACCAGACCTGAGTGGGAAGGTAAAGACACTGGCTTGGTATAGCGGCTGCCTCCCGCATGTCATTGATAAGTCCAAACACGCATTCACCATGCCTCTACGATCCTGAATTGAAGGGATTTCAAGGTCTCATACAAACGCCAAGTAAACCCTAGATAAACCTCGCGGCACGCTGGTGAATCGCAGTTAACGCAATATTATATTTCGAATAGATTTCGATATGTTTTCGATATATTTCAAACCATCATAATTTTATCTATTTTATCCCAGCTCAAATATGAATAGTGCAATACCGCTTCCTGGAATTCTTTCGAAAACCAGAATTCCGCAGATTTTCATCGGCTAGAGGATTTCGAAGCTTTTTTCTAAATTAAAATATGATGAAATGAGAGCGTTCAGTGATGAAAAATGTCGAGTTCTACGCTAAAACTCTTCATCTGAAATTGCTTGCGGTTACTTAGCTCAAGCTCAATTTATTAGATTGACATGATGTGAACGAGACTTTGAACAAATCCGTATAGAGACCATAGTTCAAGAAAGAATCAACTTAACTAATTAATTCTCCCTTATAGTGTGTAACTATAGAAAAATCTTTGAGCATCAACAGTGAAGGACATTTTAATTTGTTATGCAGCTAATATTTATTACGTACGTCTGGGTTTAATTAAACCGCGCTGTGCAGATAAGGATGCTTTGCCGATCTTGTGGACACTTGTACTACTTGCAATTATTTAATTTCAATAATTTCGAATATCTTCATTTAGCATTGCGTGTGACGTGTTTGTACTTCTATTTCTATTTTCGAATCTTTCTATTCTGAGCTTCCGAAGTTCTGCCTTCTTGGAAACTCGGGATGATGGTAAACTTCTCGAATGCTTCTGTTCTTTGGCTTTTGCAGTTGCTTGGGAAGATTTTTGCAAGTCGGTCAGAAATGCCAAGGAGGATGAGACGTTTAGCCGGGTAGTTCTATAAGGTCAGGAAGTTTCGAGCCACTTTTTAGGCCTCTGAAGACGACGAAAGGGTCGAAACGTCAAGCCATAAGGAATCTTGATCCATCTTTCTGACCTCAATCGGCACAGAAGCATTCGAGAAATTCGTTCTGAGCGTTCTTATCGTTAGAAGACTGCTGATACCTGATAACTCCTTCGCTGCTTCCTATTTTGAGGATGGAGCGTAGGGGATAATACTTTTGTCTTAAGGTACTAGAAATCTAATAGTGCTTGTGACAAAAGCGGATTGTGGACCACGATAGACACTACGAGACGCTTCCTCAGTGCTCATTTGCCAGTTTTCTCGGTGAATTCTATCCGACGAATCCGACCAGATTACACAGCAAGTAAATACAGCCGTAAATCCGGCGCTGATCTTCTGCTCAGCTTTCGTCTTTATTAAAATCCATTTCAATAATTTATGTATGTTTACGATCGTCTCAGCCATCTTTGCGTGGTCGTAGCCGATAGATTCCTTTTACCAAGGCATTTCACTTCTGCTGAACTCATTTAGTTCATTTTAGAGTAGCAAATCTAATTTTCGAGTAAGGGTTTTGAATAATGGAAACTATATTTCTCTCGTAGGGTCATTTTTAACTCACACACATAATACTTTTTCTGGTGTTCCCGATCGTAGGATTCTATGCCTTTAAGGAACAGGAATGAGCGCAGGATGTCAGTCCATCAACATCCAGTTTACACTTACTCACCTCGATCTTGAGAGCAGCATTTAAATCGAATTTAATGCCTCAAATTTCAAAGCCTTAAAAATTTCAAAATCAAAGTCCATTACTGAGAGCGGCCAGCTCGCAAACCCGCAAAGCTTTAGGCCTTTGTTATACCAACGCTCGTGGTGAGCATCAGCTGCTTGCGAGCGGTGAGCGCCCAGCCGCTAACCTCAGACGCTGAGCACGCGACGCACGCACGCACGCGCCCGAAGCATACAGAGCAATGCGTGAGGTGATCGACCGACCCCCAGCGAAAGGATCAATCGCAGTGCAATGCACAGCGATTAGAGCGTGGAAGGTACGCGAGCGTCTGCATAACAGCCCGTGAGCGTCACCACGCCAGCGTCTGACGTGATAACTCGCACAAACGTGTCTGGCCCCACGGTGTACGATACTGAATGGGACGAGTTGCGCTGGCAGACGCTGGGGGTGAGCGTCGGTATAACAAAGGCCTTACAGTTTTGCAATAGCGACTTCCGTGCCTTTTGTGCCGGGTTAACAGAGAACTGAAGAGACCTTCCACTGATTGACGCCGTTTAGAACATACCACATTCTCTCTATTGGGTTATAAAAATGCAGTGGATTACCACAGGCCACAATAGTAAGAAATAACGAAAAATAAAAATCAAGAAGCAAGAAATAGAGGGTAAGAAACTGCGACAAGTTGGTAATCATGAAGTCAAGAAAGCACTCAGACACTCTCGTTGTCGGGTGATTCGAATTAGCCTTGCTTTTACTAAACTAATTGATCTATCACTCTAACAGAAGTGCGATGGCTGAGAGGTTAAGAGCTTAGGTGCATGATCTTGAGGATCAGGATTCAATCCCGTCCTAGCAGAAACCCGTGCTGTGCTTCAAAATAGTTGAAGAGAGGGTCGGTACCAGGGTCAGATCAAGGTGACAGGTTGGCTGATGGAGGAAAACTGTCACAATCACAAGATTGAACGATCGTCGCGTCAAAGGACGTAGAAGAAAATCGAAAGAAGACGAGGCCACTGTCATAAAAGGCGTACTTCGTAGTTTTTTCTATTTTCAGAAAATGCTACAGTGGCTGGAAAATCTTTAAAAAAGTCTTTCTGGCACTCTGTATTTCCTAGATTTTCGAGCCCTGTTCCTTTTCCTTCCTTGGAGAAAATCGAAAGAAGACGAGGCCACTATCATAAAAGGCGTGCTCAGTAGCTGGATAAATAGCGGAATAAAAAATCTTTCATTCTGATCGCGCCACTTGCAACTAAATGTGTCCCCATACATAGATGGGATCGCGTCAGCTTACCGTTGCTCATAGTCACCCCAAATTGAGTAGTTTAAGTAAACAGTAGGCACGCGGCGGAAAGAAAAACTTGACCATTCAGCTGAGCTGCGACAATCACTGCTGACTATCTACATTCAGTCACCGGGTTATCCGAGCGGCTAGCTAGCTGCCATATTCACCTGTTTTCAATCGTTTTCTCCTTTTCTCTTTAGGCTCCTTTCCTCATAGAACTTTTCAATTTTTTCACAATCCAAGCAGTTATAGGTGTATGACTTCGTTCTGCCGGAATCTTGGCGAGATAACCGGAAGATGATAAAGAGAAAAAAGCGAGAAGGAGACAGGCCTATTTCAACATTTCGTTTCTTTCCCACTTTGCGTGTTTCAAAGTGTTTTTGCCATTGCATTCATTCTATTAGCGTTCTCTTATAAAAACGGTAGTCCATCGGTAAGATGGCCTTTTGAGCAGGACAATGAACAGCGAAAGGTAAAAACTTGTAGAGATTTCAAAAAGCTGATAAGGAAAAGATTATCTGCAGCTGCTGTAGCTGTAGCTTTCATTATTTTTAATTCAGCAGAAGGACAGTACTATGCTTTTCCCATCCATTTGTGTGCATTCTCTCATTGTCAGGGCATCTTCATATTCTTAAGTTGTTTCATCATTCTTCTTTTCATCATTCTTTTTCGAACACATCGTCCCATCCGGTAATCTACAGTTTTATTCAAAAACTTCATTCAATCGCCGTTTGACCTTGTTTATTTTGCAGCTTTTGCTCACCTTCACCCTTTGCTATTACCTTCGAGCAGCTGCAGATAATCTTTTCCTTATCAGCTCCTCCAAATCTCTACAAGTTTTTACCTTTCGCTGTCTATTGTCCTTCTCAAAAAGCCCTCTTACCGACAGATTACATTTTTTACAAGGGAAGTTCAATAGGAAGAAAAACAATTTGAAGCGAGCAGAGTGGGAAAGAAACAAAATGTTGAAATAGGCCTGTTTCCCTCTTTTTTCTTTCTCTTTTTTTCTTTTTTTTCTCTTTTGTCGTCCCTCGGTTTTCTCGCCAACACCTGCATCAACTATCTTATCGTCCCACCCGTTCAGAAGTTCTTCTCTCCCATACCCTCTTAGTTATCAATTCTCTATTACAACACCAATCTTCAATCATTCAATCATCTATTAATATTTTTCTATCTTTTCTTAATCTTCAGCAATCTTTACAACGAGAAGATGGTGAAAATTTCCGTTTTTTTGCATCCTTAGAAGGATGAACTCTTCTTAGTACGATTGCTAGCTTCCACTTTCCGCGACAACCAACTTTAAATTTGATTTCTTAGGGATTTAAAATATTATGAGCTAGTAGCAAGTAATATGATCCTCGAGTTCTCGTTTCTTTGAACCTTGTCATTAAGTGAGCGAACATTCTAGTCGAACCTTCTGCCTTTCAAGATTTTTGGGTGAAATTCTTGTTAAAAGGCCTAAAAAATTACATCTACGGAGCTCTAACGTAGAAAGACCCGAATAGAACAACTTACGCATTTTTTAAAGGAATAACATTACCTTTCTCATCCTCAGTAGATCCTTACACTTGTTGTCATCGATTTTAGCGTCACCTACTGCACGTCCTGTGTTTTCTTCTAATGATTTTTTTTTCAGATTTATGCCACATCAAAGGAATTTGGAACTCCAGTAGATAACTCAGCTCGAGTTCACAGTGATGAGTGCTGCAGCCACCGAAGGACCGCCGGAGGCGAAGAAGTTCAGAATCGATTTGCCGACTCAGGTGGGTCAGCTTTTCAGCTTTCAATCGATTTTTGGTCGTAAGCTGAAGCTCAGAACAGAACTTCTTCGGTACATCTACACATGCCGAGGATTAGGGCGCGTATGGTGCAGTGGTTAGAGGCGCTACTGATACCCGCACAGTCGAGCGATTGATCCTCGCCCGGGCTAATCAAGCCTTCCATCGCTCAGTGGTCGCTGAATTGTTGAAAAAATTGTCTGGGAAGGTAACGGCAATGTATAGGGATAGGAGCTTGCCCCACAGGTCATTGTATAGGCCAAACACGAATTCACAAGGTCTCAACGATGCCGAATGAGGCATGAAGGTGGTGGCATGCCCTCAGGGGAGTGATCAACGCCGGCACCTTCACCTTTTACCTTTACTGACGCTCGAATAGGAAAGGTAAAGGTAAAGGTGTCGGCGTTGATCAGTTCCCTAGGAACGCGCCACGCATTTTTGTTCGATTCAGAATTGTAGAGGATTGGTGAATGCGCGTTTGGCCTATACAATGATTTGCGGGGCCAGCCACTATACCAAGTCAGTGTTTTTACCTTCCCAGGAAAGTCTGGTACCAATTTTCCGACCCCGGAGGGATGGAGGGTTTGGTTGTCCCGGTCGAGGATCGATCGACCCTGCGGATGTCACTAGCGCCTCTTACCACTGCACCACGCTCGCCCATTGAATACAAAAGATTCGAAAGATATCAGGCCGTCTTCATTCCTCCAGCATTTTGTTCGACAACGAACCATTGCGGTCAGTTTTCCCACCGTTCTCTCAAGCAAGGAAAATATAATAAAAGCGATTTGAACACAGTTTTGTTATAGCTCTACATAAAACGTGAACCAAGCGTCGTCGTCGAGACGAATAGGTGCGAAATGGATGCTTTTTGCATGTGATGATACATGGGAAAGTGTGAGGAGCAGTGCTGAGTATGTATGTTGTGTGTGTGAAAAAGCGTTCAGGTAGAGGCAGTTTGCGATGGGAAAACCGTCCCCGTACGAGCGATTCGGCGAACAACCGAGCTGAGCGAGATGAACGCTGAGATTCATTTTCTGGGGAAGAGATCTGATTCAAAGTGCCACCTTTTGAACTGGAAGTTGAATATGAATATGACCAGCCACTCAGCGGCCTGCCGGCCGATAAACTGCTGCTAAATAGATAATAAATAAGAACAAAAACTAACCACTAATAGACTTAAATAAAGATTTGAAATAAAAGTTTTAAAATAAAACGATGAACAAATAGCAAAAGACGGCGAACTGAACTGATGGAATGCGTCCCTGGGGGTACGGTAAGGGGAAATCGTGGCGGGACCCATATGAGCCACCCATTACAAGCATCGCGATCTCGCTTATTATATAGTAGGATAGGATATTAAGCGTTTGCCTTAATTTACTTTATTGGAACGTGAAACGCTTACATTCACGTAAGAAGTATAACAAATAAAACTAAACACTAATAGATTGAAATAAAGATTTAAAATAAAAGAAAAGTTTTAAAATAAAACGACGAACAAGTAGCAAAAGACGGCGAACTGAACTGATGAAATGCGTCCCTGGGGGTACGGTAACGGGAAATCGTGGCGGGACCCATACGAGGCACCCATTATAAGCATCGCGGTCTCGCTTATTATATAGTAGGATAGGATATTAAGCGTTTGCTTTACTTTACTTTATTGGGACGTGAAACGCTTACATTCACGTAAAGAAATATAACAAATCTTGAACTGAACAGAAGCACAACTAGTGACCCCTTTTTGGTCGGTACGAAATCTATATGAACGATATATCAAGGATTTAAAACATCAGACATAATATGAGAAAAGTGAAAAGGAAACTGAAAGACCCTGCAACGGCACGAGGTGGAGACAGGCATGAGGTTAACTGATGTGTTATATACTTTTAGAGAGCTAGAATGAACTGTAACAATGAAGGAGACTTTTTATAAATCGAATGAACGTAAAAAGTATATGGGTTAGTGTTGATGAATTCCCTAAGGATGCGCCATGCACTTTCCATTTAAAAACCTAGGTGGAAGCGTATTTGACCTATACAGTGACTCGCGAGGGCCAGCCGCTACACCAAGTCAGGGTTTTACCTTCCCAGAAAAGTCTGGTACAAATTCACCACCGGAGGAATGGATGGTTTTGTTAGCCTGAAGTAGGATCGTGGGTAGACTCTGGATTTTCTGCGCTTTCCGTCAAATTACAGCTTTCACCCTGTTACTTAACCTTAGACAGGCAGAGTGGGAAACATCTTGACAACGAATTTGGGGAGGGACAAATCACAATTATGAAGTAGAAATGAAGCGCAAAAAATGTTATTCTTCACCGCTCTCTGTTCATAAGAGGACAGCCTGAGCTAGGTACAGTATCCATAGGTAGATGTAGATACTGTGGGTATGAGAATAGATAGACAGCCTCATAACCGAAACCGCTGGAAGGCCCTGAGGGTATGAGAGTAACCCGTTTCTGACAACTGTGTACCATGGCCTCGCCATCTTAGTAAAACTGTTCTATGTAGTTGAACTGCACCACGGGCCAGATTTTTCCATCGCTTCGGGTAAATTGATACCAGACCTGACTGGGAAGGTAAAAACACTGACTTGGTATAGCGTTTGGTCTTCGCAAGTCACTGTAGAGGTCAAGTACGTATTCACCACGATCAACGCTGGAAGCCTTACGTTTACCTTTCACATGTAGCGACTTAAAACGGTACGCATTGAATCAGATATCAGACTGGCTACTAAAACTCTGATAGTCTTATCAAAAACCGTGCTTATATCAGTCTACCTTGTGACCCAGCGTAGTACAGTGGTAAGAGGCGCTGCTGACACCGCACGGTCGAGCGCTCGATCCTGGACCAGGTGAACCAAGCTTTCCTTCCCTCTGAGGTCGGGTAAATTCGTACCAGACTTGTCTGGGAAGGTAAAGATACTAACCTGGTATAGCGGCTGGCCCCGCAGGTCATTGTATAGGCCAAACACGCATTCACTAGGCCTCTACGACTTGAAGGGAACACGAATGCGGCGGAGCCTCCTCAGGGAATCAACACCGGCACCTTTACCTTTACCTTTTACCTTGTGGACACTTTTCCTGAATCGACTTCATCTCAGCTCAACAGATCTTTCCCTTACTTGCAGTGAGGTCCTTTTGAAGTTAGCTTATTCAAATTGCGCCTTTATCCATGAAAATCCACGAAATAATCTCAGGCTATGTTTCCTCAGAATCACCTCAACTACAAGGCCAGCTATTTTCTTATACCATGTTCCATTCCCATAAACTCAACTAGTCTTGAACCCCTGTTCGGAAAGCTTAAAAAATACCATAAGTATTAGGATGGTGCAGTAGTTCTCAGACATTTGCGACTTCTTGAATTTAAAAGGATTTCCCCGCCATTTCCTATTCCAGTCAAAAAAATGTTATAGCGAACAGAAGACCATTGATATTAATGGTGCTTATTTAAAATGAGTCCTTACTATTGTTCAGATATTATAAAATAAACTGTTTGTATGCCAAATGTCCGAGAACTTTTGCACCAACTTTATATCATCATTTGTAATGTAACGGTTCCTGACCATACCTCCCTCAAACCTATGCCCAGTCCAAGGGTAGAAATGGGTATGGTATAGGGTTTTCCTGCTCAAGTTCAGCTGCGGACCGGTTCGTGCCGTCAGTGTGTAGCTCACGAGATGATGCTGACGACGATGACTATGAATCATCATCATGAAGTGCACTGTGGGGACGTGGTGCTTCATCTCCGGCGATGGTGAATGATAAGAAAAACGCAAGAAGCGATCAATCACAAAGGGACTCATACAACGATATTGGACGTGAAAAAGTAGATCTCGTCGCATGAAAATCTGTCTTTTTTGACGAATCGAGATATCCGTCAACCGTGCCACATCGGTGCTGATGGTGGTCATTCTCCTAAAACATCTGGGGAAATCAAGCGAAATTAACATGATCGTATCTCGAGTTCCCGGAGGCGAAACATCTCGGTTCTTGCTCTTTCCTTTTTCCAGAAATTTACTGAAAAACGAAAATTGAAATAAAATAAAATATGTAAAATGAACGTTGCCCACCGTGTTTTTACTGTTAATGGTTGTCTTCAATGCTGGCTTTAACTCTCACTTTCTCCACAAATGTGACGCTCCGCGACTTAAACGAGTGAATGTGTAGAAGCTATGAGCAATGGAACAGGAACCGAGAAAGGAAAGAAAAAAGAGGAGCATGAATCGAAAAAGGAAGAGCAAAGGAAAAGGCCTCTCGGCCATGATTTGGAACGGTTAGCAGGCTAGAAAATCTTGCAGCTACAATTTAGGAAAGAAAACATGAAACCAGGATGGGGATTGCGCAACTTAAAAGGTGAAACCATTCTGCACAGTCGAATATAAGTGGACTTCCAAAAAATGCTATAGTGGCTGGAAAAATCTTTGAAAACCTTAGCCTGCTAACCATTCCAAATTATGGACGAGGGGCCTGTTCCGTTTTTCTTTCTTTTTTTATTCGTACTCCTTTTTTTCTTTCCTTTCTTGACTCCTGCTTCATTGCTCCTAGCGGCTACGCATTCACTCACTCACGTAACGGACCATAATTTTTCTGGAGAAAGTGAGAGAAAAATCCAGCATTGAAGACAACCATTAACAATAAAAACACGGTAGGCAACGCCCATTTTACTTTATTCTAGTTTTCGTTCATCAGTTAATTTCTGAAAATGGGAAAGAGAAAGAGCCGGGACGTTTCGCCTCCGGGAATTCAAGATACGATCACGATGTAGTCATATCACCTCTAGAAATTTCCTTACGGTTATGTTTCTCAAGTAGCACGATCAAAAATCTTAACAACCTACCTTCTGCTAGTTGCGCCCTCTGCGTCTCTACCCTATCCCTTTATTTCTCTTTATTAGTATTCTTTGTTACCATGGGAGAATCGGTTTCAACACCACAAAACTAACTTTTTATCTCATTTTTAAAAGAAACTTAAGGGTTGAAATATTACGGGTTTCATCATCGTTGAACAAGAAGCACTTTTAGTGACACACAGAAAATTCGTTTTTTAAACATGAATGTGATATGAACAATTCTTCATAATAGTCGACCAACGAATTACAAATGGTAAATTAACATAATTTAAAATAATAATATTCTCACTATTCTCACTAATTAATTCTCATTAGTTAATTGTTCTAGGCACATTTATTTTTTGTGTGTTAATGTTGTTGTTTTACACTTTCCTACGTCTGTATTAGACAGCGTACAGGAATAAATAAATAAATAAATAAATAAATAAATAAATAAATAAATAAATTGTCGATCAAAGAACCGCACACCTAAACACTTCTTCTTTCTCGACGACACCACGAGAAGCATTCTTTTCACAAATTATGAGACATTTTCTCATTTTTGAAACCCAGCTGTTCCCACAAAAGCCTATTTTTTTTATTATATAACAGCGAAACAAGTGAATTACAGGTTGTTGTCGAGCCGTCGCTATGTCAGTCGGAATCGCCGGATGGACCAGCAGCCGCCGAAGGACAATCGCCGGCTGGGCCGAGCTCCGCTCGTTCCACCAATGGATCTGAGGTTGTTTATGACCCATGGAGATGATAACCATGCTAGAAGAAAGTGTTTTCACCCTCATGCTAGAAGAAAGTGTTTTCACCCTCAGGGTATTTAATTGAAAGCATTCAAATTGGCTTACAGATCTCTACCGGTTCAGTGGAGAAAGACGATGAACCAGAGCCCGGTATGACTGGCAATATACTGGAGATGATCAGCAAAAGTCTACTTGGAAACGCCTTCAAGGTAAGGTTCACGTGCAAGAGGGTATTTTATGGCGAAAAAAAATAAAAAATCACCCATATAATTGAAGCGGTAGGGTCGATTCAAATTGTAACAAAATTTTCGAATTCGAATATAATCACATTAGGCTAGTTAACGGACTGTTGTTACCGTAATTGCTACCTCAGCATAGGTATAGTGGTTCTGTCAAATTTAAATGACCCAATACGAACTGTTGAATTCAAATATTAGCAATCGCTAAGGTATTGTAAGGCATCTTGAATGCTATACTTCTTCTGGACTTTTTGAATCGATTTGGTATTAATACCACCCATAACAAAACTGCCCCCACAACAACCGTTATTCAAAAAACCATGGTGATCATTTTGGATCACCAGAAATGCGCTCGTATTCGCCTCCTGCTTTCAGATTTCCAAAACAAATTCTCTAATTAGGAGCTTGTCTGGAGCACACAAGGTTTTGTTTTTACTGATCAAAACCGACCTCTCCGGCTGGAGCGGTATCAGAGCGATCGATCCTCGCCCGGACCAACCAAGCCTTACGTCCCTCCGGGGTCGGGTAAATTGGAACCAGACTTTTCTAGGAAGGTAAAAACACTGACTTGGTATAGCGGCTGGCCCTCACAAGCCACTGTACAGGCCAAAACACGCATTCACCATGCCTCTACGATTCTGAATTGAACAAGAATGCGGCAGCGGTCCTTCGGCGACTGATCAACGTCGGCACCTCTACCTTTACCTTACTTCTAGCAGACGTGAATTGATTGGATATCCACCAATATCCATGCTCTCATCTTTGTTTCATTACCCGCACCATGCTAAGGTGAGGTAATGGTATCGGCGTTAATCAGGGCCCACATTCATCATTGGTAAACCCCGATGAACCCTAAGATATAGCCTATGAACAGCGCGCACCTTTCTCTACGTATCCTAAACTTCCTATGTTAAACGCAATCTCTCATCGACTCTGCCGTATGGCTCTGGCTGCGCCACGGTTTCGGAGACCGCTCGTCCGTTCGTGAATTTGGGCCCAGTCCTCCTAGGACACGCCCTTATTCTTGCTTCGTTCAAAATCGTAGAGATATAGTGAATGCGTCCTATACAATGGCTTGCGCTGCCAAGCCGCTAAACAAGCCAGTTCTTTACCTTACCAGACAAGTCTGTTTCCAATTTACCCGACCCCGGAGGAATGGAAGGTTTGGTTAGCCAAGGCGAGGATCAATCGCTCGACCGTGGGGGTATCAGTGGCGCCTCTCATCACTGCACCATAGTATCGGCTTCTTTCATTTGCCATGTATTTCTTTGACGAATTTAATTGCCTAATGTCTAATTGATTACACCTATTCGACGGCGGAATTGGACCGAGTTTGAGAGTGAGTGACTGTGGCTCTGAGCGCGAGCGACCTCGATCTGTCTCTCGTCCGATGAGCTTTTTCTTGGACTCAGCGCAATTACGCGTGTACTGGTAGTTGTTAAGTGTGTGGTTGTTAAGTTTTTCGGACGATTTCGCACGCGAAGCGCCATCTTGACTGACTAATGTATCGGCTCGGTGTGAGAGACATCAAATAGCCTATGGGGCACCGTTGACAACTGGCTTTATCAAAATGAATTCGATTACTCTTTTCTGGCCTTCTGACCCGCCAAATTTATTTATCTATTTATTGACTTCTTTATTTATTTGTTTATTTATTTATTCCAAAAGTGGTCAGGTCACGTGAGAATGGAAAACAACCTCAGTAAACTCCGAATGTGATGCCATGACAGCAAGAATAACCAAGACAACAAGATTTACAGTTCCAATATTCCAATATTCTGATAACGAAGGTCCAAACTGGTTGAAAAGTGAAACTATAGTGTTACACGATAAAAATAAAAACGCTTAAAATAGGAAGCGATGAATATGCGATTAAAAAGTACAAGAAGGAAGCATCATTCAGATATCAACGGACATTTAGCCGCCGGTTCAAAAACTTTTGAAATGATTTCGAAGACAATTGATGAACTTTTCATTCAATTGTAAAAAGCCGAGCAATGAGGTCTGAAGGTGGACTTTATTCGAACCTGAATCTGTAAATGGGGCTCTGCAGCGAAATATTTGGTTTTTAAATGGATCTCAAACGGAGATTCTCTGGAGCCTATGGTAGACCAATTCAGTATCTTCAACATGATAAATATTAGAATATAATGGGTCGATCATTCTATTCGGAAAAAATTGTCTGTGCAAAATATCGACATAAAAAATTAGGTTTTGAAAGGATCGTAAGCGAATCGGTTGCTTAAACTGAATTATCTACAATTTGTTCACTGTAATACCATTCCTTTTCCTCCACATCCTACCTTTGTGTTCCGAGCCTTTTTGGAGTCCTTTTTACATTTCATATGTCGATCACGAGTCGCAGGATTTTCGTTGACTATTCTAGTGTTTTGAGAAGGTAAAAAACGCGGTGAACTGGAAGGCTTCCTATACCATGTGATTGACCAATTCGAGAGCTTCAAAATACGATACTATAAGTTTCTATCAGTTATTCTCTCCGTGGAGAAAACTGCCTAAACCAAATGTCACTAAAATTTCATTGAATGTCATTAAAAATGGAGGGACTTCCGATCTTACTTTAAGAACAAAGTTCAAAGGACCGTTCATACTTAACAGCATGGCACTGTCACAGTTGAACAGCTTTGTCATGAAACCGGGAAACCAATTAGAGAATTAAACTTAAGTGCCGCGTAATCAACTAAAGCTCCTTAGTAAATGTCGTTTTCGATGTTTCTAGGAAGGAATTCGGGAACGTCTTTTACGAAAATTTCTAACAATTTTCCACCGTTCGCAGTAGAAGGCTGTCGATGTGAATCAGGAATAATTTAATATTTTCAATGAAAACTGTCAAGCTCTAAACTACAACTGCCTTACGTCGTTCGATTTTGTCGATGAACGTTCTCAGGTGATTCCGACCCATTCTTCAGAAGTGAACGTCATCCATTCATGAATGGCATTTCGATAAGCTCGACGGTCGTCATTGCTACTTTGCGAAATTGGAAAATCTCAGGCGGAACAAAGATTCATGTTGAAAATATCACAAAGCGTCGTCGTGAAAAATCTAATCGCTTTTTTATCCGCCCCGTTAATTTCCCTAATGTGTTTGAACACTCACATACACACGCTCTTGATCCGGTGTTATAAGCAACGTAGCTGAGTTTCTTCGAATTCCATGGCCTGTTGAGTTGGAATGATGTTCATTTTTTTCCCTAAAAGGTGAGGCAAAATCTATGAAAGAGGGAGGTGAAGGCAGTTCTTCCCATAGAGAACGGATAGACATTCTATTCGAGGGTTTCGAATCGAATGTATCTTATTTTAGAAGTTGGGTTTTTTGGTGAGTTGGCCTTTAAGAAGATTTTATGTTCATTAAATAGTGTTGAGGCAACTATGTAAGGGTAGGCAATGAGCTTTCGGACGACAAACTAAAAGATTGGAGTTCAAAATAGAAATCTCACACACTCCCTAAAACAAATAAAACAATGAAGATGAGATAGACCTCAGAGTGAAAGACAAGAGGAACATGAGAACCATGATAAAGCAGGGAAACTAGGTGGTGGCGCAACATTAACACGTTGACGACAATGTGCACAATGCTGCGCCAGGCTCAAGCGGCCGCGTGGGACCGTGTGGCGCAATGCTGCGTCACAGTCTTGTATCGTATTTTTCTCCATACTTTTCAGAATTTTGGAGGATGTTCTTGTGCCACTTTTTAGTAGACCTTTGCACATTGTTAAAGGACGCATGGTCCATGAAAATGATTCTTAGCTTATAATTTACTGGAATTTTTGATTGTGCACTAGTTTTCTTTACAAGCAAAAACAAATAATGGTCATTGCAAGAAACAAATAAATGCAAACAAATACTGGTTACTGAAACGCGCAAATAAATACAAACAAATATTGATTATTAGAATAAACAAATAATGAACAATAAACAAATAACAATTTCCTTTTAACATGGATAGGGAAAGAGGACATTCTAAAAGCTTCCAGCTGTTATTTTTCTATTTTCATTGCAAAAAAGGAATAGTCACAATCCCCGATATTACAGGGCTGTATATGTAGTCTTCGAGATTTACTATTCACTTCCATTCTGAAAAAAAATTCGCTGTATGCCGGCATCATGCCACAGCCTCGGCGCGGTAGAAAATCGGTTGGTCCCACGCGCCAGACACGCGAAAAAAGCGCTGTCGTCAACGTGTTAAAAACTGCAGGAAATTTTTAGAGAAGAACAAACAGTGGTGAACTAGGATTTAGTTGTTATCAAATAAGTAATTATCTTTATCAACATAGTACCAGTCGTGTCCTCACATGAGCTTCGTCGGGAATTCCATTCGACTCCTGCCTACCTTAATGACTCCCACTACTAAAATTTTCATTAAATGTCACAAGAAATCATTCAACATTCAATACGTGCTTTAGGCATTTAAGAAGGTAATAGAATCTGAAACAAATTCTATCGTCGGTATTTGTGCAGCCTTAAAACAGATGGAATAACATAACGTAACAAAACACAGAAGGAGAAATGAGGAAATAATATTAGCAGCTAAAGTGTAAAATGGCTCAACTTGATAAACAGGATACTACACAACATAGGACAAGGAAAGAGCAACAGGCTAACAGAGAACTTAACTATCAGGCCTTGTGCAGTCGTTTAACTAGGGAACAACTGGTATAATGTCAGATGCTTTCCAAGCGCTCTCTTGAAACTATTCAAGTGCTTTGAAAACTGAACCTTTTACCTAACATAGCACACTCCAATTCTGTACGTATTGTGAAAAAGTTGCTGGGGTGCATTTGGTGTACGGTAACAGACTATCGCGACGGGACCCACATGAGCCACCTATTACAAATATCGCTGTTTCGCTTATTATATAGTGGGATGACATTAATTTGGAAACTTCTGGGTCTTTTAGTCATATGTAACCATCCAAAATCTTATGTACCATGATGTGGTCGTTGATTCTCCTCCTAATAAATAAAGTTTGAAGGTTTAAAAGTTTGCTTCGAATAACACCCCTAGGAAAGCTCTTGTAGGTGTAGCCAAGAGCTCTGATAAACATCTTTCTAGTAAAACTATCCTGCACTTTAAAAATAAATAGAAAAATAAAGAAATTGAAATGAGAGGAAAAATGATGAAGAAAATGATTTTTTCTTACAAAATCTAAGCCTAAGCCCTATGTAACCAAGCAAACTAAGAACATTTCGTAGCGGCCCCTGAGCGATTTTACCATTTTAGTCCTCTTTACTTTTACAAAAAACGATTTTTGTAGCTTTTCGTTTTACTTTCAGCTCGACGAAGCCACTCGCCCACCTCGTCTGCCATCGGTACCGGCATCACCAGTACCGGCGCCGATTCCCGGCTCGGTGGCCGTCGCCCAGTCGCCTGCCGCACAACTCTTCTCCGAGGTTACTTATTTATTTATTTATTTATTTATTTATTTATTTATTTATTTATTTATTTATTTATTTACACCTATCATAGACGTGGTTCAAAACAAATGCATTAGTTAAAGAATCACAGCGATCCTAGACAACAAACTCATATTATAAAAACAAGAAATTTGAAAGAAAATATTTTACTAACACATAGACCAAGACTACTATATGCTTAGCAACTGATCATCATCAGTTTATGACTATCAACAACACCTTCTTATAAGTAGGCGAGACTTTATCGATTCAAATTGATTAACTCCGAGGCGGTGATTCTTAGAACTTCCATCTTTTTGTGAAAGATAGGGCCAGACAGAATTTTGTAGAAGTTGCAGTAGTAGAAATTTTATACGCCAGACTTTTTTTTGAAGTTCTTCACTCTCAAAACATTCGATTATGGGAGGTTCGCAAGCATTATTGCACCTGTGCATAGTTATCACAGTGCATAAACAGTGGCGAAATGGTAGACTGTTTTCTAGACCTCTTTTCTCTTATTGGACTCTAAAAATAAGAAATGAAAAAGAGGGAGGAGTGAAATCTCAAATGTGTTACCACCAGCCATTCAGCGGCTTGCAGGTCGCCAAATGAACTAATGAATAGTAGGAAACATATAGAAAACATTTATAATAACAAATAAAACGAAGAACAATGAGCATGCAGCAAAAGACAGCGAGGACCTGATGAAGTACGTCACTGGGAGTACGGTAACGGGCAATCGCGACGAGACCCTACAGCTGACAAACAGACATCGTTGTTTCGCTTTATTAGTAGGATAAGGGGTAGAATATTTATTCATTCATTTCTCCAATCGTCGAATAGAACAAGTGAGAAGAAGTTGTAACTGCATTTACTGCACTGAGGCTTCAAAAAAAAAACAGTTTCAGAGAATTTGAGAGCAGAAAGAGAAATAATAGTAGTAAAGAATAATGCACGTAGAAATGTTCTGCCCTAATTTCAAGTCCAATTGCCTTTCGAGGTCATCGAGTGGATTTTTCATTACAACGGCTTAACAGCATTATGTATTACTCCTAACAACCTCGGAAGGCAGAGAAAATATCGAAGAGCAACACCATCATTACTGAGGTTTAGAGATGAAATACGAGTTACCTACCAAACAAAATATGACGAACTGGATCAAGAAACTACACCAAATTCTCATTCAAGGATGACTGGAGTTGGCACCGAAATCCAGCGGCAGCGATTCGATCCGGCGGCACGAACAAGCAGACACCTGTTTGGAAGTATTTCGTTTACAATAAGGCAGAGAATCTTAGCAGGTTGGTGGAGATGGAAACGGTTAATAGTCGGTTTTTAGCACGAAAAACGTTAAATTTTCAACTTGGGGACATGATTCGAAGGCTATGTTGAGGGCTGGGATCACCACAAGAATTTTTTTTTGGTTTTTGCTCTTTGGCTTTAGGCTTTATGTTCCATAATTTTTCATAAGTTCAACAGTGGGCGACATTCAGAGCAAACTGCAGTGCCAGAGCCCTACCCAGTAGAACCGTTTTTAAAGGCACTTCACCGAATTCTTTTCTTCAATAATCTTTACACGAATGAACATCATCACCCAGTTTTGGTCTATCACTGAAAAACCTAATCACTAAGTTTTATTCCCGATCAGAAATTCCCGATGTCATCCAAGCATTGCACTATTCGCTTCGACTAAAGCGCCGTTAGGTGAACGGTGTTAAAACCAGATTCCGGTGAATTGATGTCAGAAATTGCAGATTGTCAATCGATAAAAGAAAATAATTTGAACAAAATCGATTCGACACACCCGATAACCGCTAGTGAGAGTGATCGTTGCAGGTGTATAATCGGCGATTGTACATACAGTTTGAAAGGACCGCACACCAGCACTCTTGCCTGTCACCTGAAGAAACATTCAGCCGAATACGCCGAGTTTCAGAAGCTGAAAGTGAGTTACGAACGGGAAAGGGGGTGATGTCAGAGAAGAGAAGTGTCAGACCCTACCCGATGCTCTATCCGAACACTAATAATATCGATCCGATCACTTCATCTATCTAGTCTTGGCCACTTTCTCCAGTGATGCAGCATAGTTTTCGTGTCTCTGACTTGGGTTTGTCACTTCGATTTTATCGTGCTGATCAATTCAATTCTTTTTCCAAAGCCAACAGTTTGGTTGATCACGTTAATGGGTGAAGAAATATTGATTGATTAATTAATTAATTAATTTCACAGGATGACGGAACTTGTAAACCTGTAAAACTGTAACCAAGACCGAAAATAGCAACAACAAAAATAACTTGACTATGTTGGCGTTCTGCACTATCCTAGACGTAGTTCTAAGTGCAGTTACACGTAGTTTAAAGGGGTGAGGGACGTTTCGCACGAAACCCTAATTGCCGACTCATGGCGCGCGCAAGGTGACAGTACCTGCGGACCATTGGCGAGTTCACCGCGTGCACCTCCACGCTGGCCCTCGCCGCACGCGATCTTGGCCCGGCCGAGCTCCTCGTTAAGGCTATGGTGACCCAACGAGTGAGAAGAGTCGCTGGGTCGACCAGATCGGGAGCGAGAGCTATCGCTCGCCGATACAGAGAGCGCATAAGGCACTGTAAGGAGTTGAACATGCACAACACCTACACATACCTGTACGAAAATTTCAAGCTCTATTTAACGAGATTAATCGCATTCAGGGAAAACTGTCGAGAAGCCAATCCTGGCGATAATTGCATGCAAAAACACCGCCAGAATTCTATTTTTGGATGCCCTAACGGCAACACAACTCTGAACTCGAACAATTTTAATTTTTAATTTAAAAAAGATAAAATTTACAACCGTTGCAGTTTGTTGAAGAATCTGTTAGGATGTGACCACCCCGATTTGGCCACTCTCATTAAACGCGTAAGTATTCTTAACCTGAAAGCAAACTGCACGTTGTAACGGAAAATAGCGGGGAAAATTTTGCAGATCATCACCCTCATAGAAACCTTTTCTGCAAAATTTTCTATCAAGAGGCCGAGGCACAGAGCGTGCAATATGAACTGGATATCGCCATCATTTCTCTATTCGATTCCAATTATTTGATTAAAAAAATTCTAATTGAAATTCATGTGCTATTATGGCACAAAATTGTGTTCTCAACAGTTTTCTATGAATGCGATTGAGCCCATTGAATAGAGCTCGAAATTCTCATACAGGTATGTGTAGGTGTTGTGCATGTTCGACTCCTTACAGTGACTTACGCTCCCTCTGCATCGGCGAGCCGTAGCTCTCGCTTCCGATCTGGTCGGTATGGTGGCTCATCTCGTCCATTGGGTCACCATCGCCTTAACGAGGAGCTCGGCCGGGCCAAGATCGCGTGCGGCGAGGGCCAGCGTGGAGGTGCACGCGGTGAACTCGCCAATGGTCCGCAGGTATCATCACCTTGCGCGCGCCATGAGTTGGCAATTAGGGTTTCGTGCGAAACGTCCCCCTCCCAGTTTAAAGCATCCAGTGTACGGTACCTATTCACTCATGGCGCGTATGGTCCAGTGGTAAGAGGCACTACTGACACTCCAACGGTCGAGCGATCGATCCACGCCTGGGACACCAAGGCCTTCCATTGCTCCGAGGTTGAATGAATTGGTAGCAGACTTGTCTGGAAAGGTAAAAACCTTGACTTGGTATAGCAGATGATCCGCAGTCGTAGTTTAGGTCAAATATGCACTCATTATGCTTCTACGATTCTAACAAAAGTGGAACATCCGCAGGGGACAGATCAACGCCGACTCTTTTACCTTTCCATTTTCAATTCACCCGACACCGAAGGTATGGTTGGTCAAGATCGATCGCTCCACTAAGCAGGTGTACTATTACCACTGTAACATTCTCTGAGAGTGTTCCACTGGCGATGAAAGACGAACAATGCTAGGACGCTCTAATATAGCAGAAATACGTAAAAAGCGAAAGGTAACCAATATTCTTTTCCCTACCCTTAGCCGATACACCCTTAAACAGATTCTAGCAGAAAAATAATAAGACCATCCATGGAACTCATCAACGAGATGGTATACTCCTAAATGTTGTACCAGCCATTCAGTGGTCTGCACGCCGCAAAATGAACTAATGAATAGTAGGAAACATATATAAAACATTTATAATAACAAACAAAACGATGAACAAAAAAGCATGCAACAAAAGACGGCGAGGAACTGATGAAATACGTCACTGGGAGTACAGTAACGGGCAATCGCGGCGGGACCCTAGAGTTGACAAACTGACAAGCAGACATCATGGTTTCGCTTATTTATTAGTAGGATGTTTCATAAAGCAGAAGGGATACTCCTAAATGTTGTACCAGTCTTTCATTTCGGGTACCATCTTCTATAGAAAAAAAAATATGTTCGTTTCCTTCCTTGTTGTTCTTCTAGCGTTCTTCTTCGTTCTCGTTCCAAAGTGCTTACTTAATACTTAACCGGAGATCTATGTCTTCTAGATTCTTAAAGATGAGCTTCTAATGATATCCTTGCGTCATTCAGGTTGACTACACTCGCGAACGCTACGGCGGCCAGTTACCGTCATCGCCGTCGTCGTCCGCTTCTGGATCTATTTCATCGTCCACATGCAGCAACACAGCAGCTCCGAAACAAGCGAAACCGAAGAAGGAGGTGAAGACGGAAGTCAGGTAGGTATGAATATACCCTAGGGCTCCAGCTCGTTGCTTCTGGGAGCTCCTGAGAACTAACTAATTTAATTTCATTCATCAAAATTGAGGCATTCCTTTTCGTTGTAATATCATTTTTCATTTCATTTTTTTTTATTTTCATTTATTTCCAGTCCATAGTGGACTAAAATCCAGTGGGTTACAGCCGACTGGGATATAATTTTAGTCACACAGAAAGAAAGAAAAAAACAACACAGAAAAATCCAAAAAAGGGACGGTTAGTAACAAATCAATCTGCAATCATATCCTAGCTGATTACACAACGAAATACATTTATAAAAAGGCGTAAATGAATAAGTAAATAATTAAATAAATCCAGCAACCTGATGGCAGCGCTTCGTAATGGCACTCCGACGATGCCTGGCCTGCTGCATAACCTCATGCAGACGATGAATCCGCTCCAGATGATGATCAACCCTCAGATACCGACCTCATCGGCAAACATTAACGCCACTCAGGCCGCCAATCAAATGCTTCAGCAAGCAGGTAACGACTTTCGATGGTTTATTGTTACCCAAAATAGGCCTTCGCCAACCAATCTGTTGATATCTGGGCGGGGTTAGCCCTTTTCATGCACTCTGCTGCGGTTTCGGTTACTGCAACGTCTACGAAGTCTAGTTGAGTTAGGAGTAGCGAGCTAACGTGGGTTGGGGTTATTGGCCGTTTTGGTAATGGTGAATCTATAATGGATTTGATTAGGTCAGTATCAATGGACTATAGATTTCATGCATCAGCCGAGCATCGTCACAAACTTCAGAGTTGAGGGGTGGCTTCGTGGGTACCATATAATTGACTGCAAACCTGGACCCATAATCATTAACGAAACACGGGGTTCGGATACCCAGAGAGTAGTAAACTCCTTTTCTAACACGATCTTGTGGGAATGAGCGATTCATGAACATCAGGATATCTGAAATCTCAAAGTACGCGTAAGCGTGATACCCAGTGTAGCATGTTAGGATAAACCACAAATATACACGCAGTGCATTGATGAATCGCGTTTTGTGGGTGAGTGCTTGTTAATGGTGGGTCTGGGTCCTGGTTCCTCTGCTCTGAAGCTCTAAACCGAATTTGAATTCCTTGTAAAAAAAAAAGGTTGAACGGTGTCACTCTTAGGCTATTGGCTGCCGACTAGTCAAGGTGGAGATGACCTTATCAATCATTTAACCAAAGTGGACTTCTCTCTAAGATTTGTTGAGTCCACTCAATCGATTATCGATCGAAATTCTGAGGTATATATGTGAATTTTGGATGGCATTTATAGGCCTCACGATCAATTCGTCGGGTCAAATCATGCAATCGAAGAAATGGCGCCGGGACGAGCGGCGTCAACGGGAACTGGAACAACGGCTGGCATTGGCGCTGACCACCTCGCATCTAACGGCCGACGCTCTGGCGAATCCCCTCTGGAAGGAGCTGTTGGAAGCCGCTCAGCCCAAATTCACACTCATCGATGATCCTCATTACTTTGAACAGGTACGAATATTGAACTCGAGCCTACTTATCAACTAGCGCGAAAGCTCAGCACCCCCGAACGGATTGACATTGCGCGGCAAAACTGCGTGTTGTGTGTGACTGCACGATGTTTCTGGGGATGTGCCGCATATTACGACAATACGTTATTCTGAAGGCGTTCTAGGGGTTCTAGAGACGTTCATTTCGTTGTTTTCCTGTCTTTTCTAATCACGATGTTTAGGGGAACACATGTGGATACCGTAGCTACAAAAAGTACAGTTCAACATGTGCAGCTTTATACCGTGAAAAAGTAGCACTACCAACACAACAAACCATTAAATATCTTACCACCTAAACGCCGATAATTCATAAGCCTATAGTATTGAAACCCTGTAGAACCTCCATCTGCAGCGAAGTAGTGGTTCACCCAGGCTAGGGGAGGCACTCCGGGGTGGGTGAACCACTACTTCGCTGCAGATGGAGGTTCTGAAGGATAACAATCGAAAGCAGAGCGACGGTTGAACCTTAACTAAGCCCTGCAAAAACAACACGTCGGGAAGGACTCGAACCTGCAATCCGTGGACAACAATCACCTTCGCTATCCACTCAGCCATGCCGACCACAAAGAAAACTGTTCTTGGATCTCTCATGCCGATCCCACCCGTATACGGCGCCGTGCGCGTAAAATCCGTAGAGCCCTGTGCAGCCACACACAACGCGCATTTTGGACGCGCAATGTCTATCCGTTCGGGGGTGCTGCGGAAACGTTTCATTACTTATCAAGGGTGTGTGGAACTTCTGTTTCCGTGTTCCGAATTCCGGTTTCCGGCCGTTTTGGGCCCTTCTGTTCCGTGTTCTGCTTTTTGTGGGCAGAACACGGAAGCGGAAAAAAAGAAATTGAAGAGCTCCACTGTGCAGGTTAACAAAAGGGAGACTGAAGTTATTATGCTGACGTCCACACGTTTGAGAGGGTGACGTGGTCAGTGCAGCATCTTTTCCACGGGAACATCGATGTGCGGGTCCCGTATTGCTATCGGTCGAAGCCATTACTTGTTGTTCACAATTTTGGAACAACGTTCCCTCCGTTGTTGCTATTTTTCGTTCATTTCATGTGTATGTTTTTTTGGCCTCGTGTTATCGTGATATTAAGGGTGTGGAGCGTAGACCTAAGCTTGCGGTTAGATTCTAGTCTGGTTTTTAGCCTACAGTGCGCTTGGTATAGCGGTATGTTGTGGCTTGTCAACCCACTAACTTATGCATATTCTTTAAGCCTAGGGTTCTCATCCTTATGTCGAAGCAATAGGAGGGGTGAGGGGAAATGCATGATGTACATTTTCTGACGAAAACGTTTTGTGGGCCTATCACCACAGGGACTATTCGGGGCCTCTCAAGTGCGGTGATTTTTTGCAATTTTTGAACCACCCATTGGCGCTCAGCAAAAGTTAAGTACATTATTGTGATCTCCGCTCAATGCTCTACAAAACTACGTTGGTCTCGTTCGGAATCTTTGGGGCCCGCTCACTGGCATCCCTAGTTAGATGAAGAAGCTAGCGGATCAATGAACTTAACCCATAGGGACTACAACCAAGGCGGCCTCAGAAAAAAGGCCAACCTTCCAGGCTCCGACGAAGGCGACATCGCTGAAGTCTTAGCCGAATAGGGTTTCATATGAATCTCGGTTCTCTGATTAACTGTATACAAGATGAGCAGACGAAGGGTCTGGCGGGATGCAACCCATCCGATTTTTTATTTATTACCAGGAAAATCTTTCGTATTAAAGAAATAGGCATTCAAAATGGTACAAAATCCCGACAATGGGTTTTCGTGAATAAACACAGCAAGGACTCAGCTATTCTCGGGAAAACAGTCTAAAAAATTTATCAAGTAAAACTAGATTTGTTGGAGAAAAAGTAACCATGGCGTATATCGATGACCTCTCATTTAGCTGATCAGCACACTTCACCATCGCCTGGTGCAGTCAATCAAAGCTCTTCTGGCGTCGGCCGTGTGCGTCTCCGTTTTGGTGGACTGCGTACGAGTCGCACCAGTGAGCGGCAGTGATGAGCCGCTGTTCAGACTCTGCATATCGGCAGCGTTTCCAGCGTTTATCAATCAGAAGTATGAGGTGAGTTGTGGAAATGTTTCCAAATCGCAGTCGCTCAACGCTTAGACCATTGTTATGCCAGCAATTGCGCTCAACGCTCGGTTGCGCAACTGACACTAATCAGTATCAGACACGTGGTAGCAGACATGTTTGTGTCAGTTGTCCCGCCGGTCGCCGCTGACTGGGTGTCATGCCGTTGCCCGAGCGCAATTTCGCAACACACTCGCAAGCACCATGACGACGGTTAAGTAGGTGTAGAGACGCAGAGGACGCGGCGCGGCAGAGGGCACCGCAGCTCAGATTTTTGGACATTTCGCAGCGGTAACGCGACTTTTGGCTAGCTCGGGTGCTGGAATGTGGTCTTCCTTGATTTTGGACTCACATTCTTTCAAACAAGAAGAGATGCGGCCGCTTCCCCTTCTGCAGCGTTGCTCCGCTGCCGAGTATAAACTCACCTTTTCGGCTGGCAGGAGATCTAATTATTTATTTATTTATTTATTTAATACGTCCAATGACGCGTCTAAAAAAAACTGAAAAATATAAAAAATAAAAATAAGTGACGTTTCTGGGTGCAAGAACTAGATGGAAGGGAGAAGTCGACTATGTAGCCCTTCAAATAATAACTTTTTAGGTGCAAGTTGTGCTGCTGGCGTTTCGTCCTCTCGTTCAATCAGACAACACATCGGAATCGATTGCGATGACGATCGATCAGGCATGTAATCAATTTCATACTGATATTCTACCCCACCCATTCAACCAACGGTTTTCTCAGGTTCTGTCGGACTATGAACTACCCCAAGAGAAAGTGACTCGTATCGTATGCTCTGGTCTGAAACAGCTGCTTGACGACGATGACGGCAACGTGGTTGACAAGCAGGTCAGTGATTTCTAACGAAACTGTGAAAGTAATCGATTTATCGATTTTTTTTTACAGATGGAGCCGTTCAGTCAGCGGATATTGGCATGCTTTACGCATTTCTTGGAGACGAATGCAGTTATCGACGAGTTGCGGAAGAGCGTCTACCAGATGATTTTCGCATTTGTTACCCGACCGGACTCGTTGGCGGCACTGAACAAAGCGACAGGTTAGCTTTGAAGTGCTTCGATTTCTTTTTTGGAAGCTGATCACAACCCCAGGGTAAGGGGTATGAGGCCTTCTGTGGTCACTGTTTTGGTATATGGGGACGGCAGCCATTCAGCGGCCTGCAGGCCTCCAAATGAACTAATGAATAGTAGGAAACATATGTAAAACATTTATAATAAGAAATAAAACGAAGAACAAAAAGCATGCAGCAAAAGACGGCGAGGAACTGATGAAATACGTCATTGGGAGTACGGTACCGGGCAATCGCGGCGGTACCCTAGAGTTGACAAAGAGACATCGTGGTCTCGCTTACTTATTTGTAGGATCGTTTATTCATAGTAGGATGGGATGTGTAGCTCAGGTATTTTGCTAGGCAGCCTAGAAGCGGTGGTTGGTGTGGAAATAACTACATAACTCCTCATCGGAAAAAATAAAGAAAAAAAGGAAAAAACCCTAACCTGACTGACTCCTTCGCCAATTACTGGGGCTTCTGAATATCACTCAGATAATCTTCAGTGAAGGAGCTGCTCAAGTAGTTTGTGGAGCTACAGATGTTTAAATCGTCCCGATTTTCAACGTTCTCCGAAACTTCTCTGACTTTCAATTTAATGCTGCTTGGTTTTTGGCTCCTATACACCAATATAACAGAAGAAAATTGACTTTACCACTTGGCCGGAGGGAACAGTGAGCTTACATTGTATTACTGGCAGGCTTATCATTTACTAGACCGGTTTACCATTTAGTTATTCATGTCATTCTGTCAAGAATGACGGATGCATGGCTCAACTCGTCGTTTTCAGGTCGGCCGGTAGATCTACCTCTGAGCGAGCCATTTCCAGTTTTGGCCGAGGCGGTGACGAGTATCAAAAATGCGATCGATCAGGTGTCGAATGACGCCAAGTCGCCCAATCTTACCGAAGAACAATGGTGAGCCTTTTATTCAACTCTACAATATCTAAAGGTAAAAGGTAAAGGTGTCGGCGTTGATCAGTTCCCCAAGGATGCGCCACGCGTCCGGGTTCCATTCAGAATCGTAGAGGCATGATGAATGCGTCTTCCTCTTTTCGTCCCAAATTCTTATTCGAACAATATCAAACAGGTATATATTAGCCAAATCCGGGACTCATCAAGACTCAGCTCGCATCAGTAAGGTAATTGTGGCTCTAGAAGACTGATCTATTAACTAAATAAATAAATAAACTAAAATGAAGTAACTAACTTGAATATTGAATATGCTCCATCATAAACTCCATGAATAAAAGGACCCACTATTAGAGTATGTAATAATGAGCCTCAAATTTGAGTACCTGTAGTATGAAGTGGTCAAGTTCCCGGATATTTTCGTTTGGACGATTTCCCCAGTAAGGTTTACTATCGATATGCTGGTAATCGTTACCGTTCACTTCTACCTTTTATTTGAAAAAAAACTTTTTTCAAACTTTCTCCGCCTTGTGAATGTATTTAAGACAATTATATGCCTACATATAGCTCTTCTCAGAAACAGTCAAATAGAGCAACACTTGCTTTCCCACTTTTAGCTCGTAAAGCTCTCGCTCTCATTTGATTGCCTGCGGCAAATTGATATTCACACCTCCGTAAGCCATCTTAGCCGAAGCTTAACGGCCCGTATTTTTCTATGGAAGCTCGTCTGACAAAGATCTCTCATACGATTTTCTACATAACTTACTATCATGTTGACAAGGGATCATAATAAAGTTAATTGGAAAAAATGGGGAATGCATAATTTTGGTTTTCCATAAGAATGAAAAAGAAGGTTGGGGTGATACTTCATATGTCTCAATAAATAATAAATAAATTAAACAAGATGACCAGGCGCGACTTCCATTTTCGCGAGCCCGTTGAAAATGTAGTAAAAACCAGCCATTCAGCGGCCTGCCGGCCGACAAACGGTTGCTAATTACACACTAAAAACCAAATAACAGGAACCGAAATAAGGATTTGAAGTAAAACAAAAGAGATTCAAAATAAAACGATGAACAAATAACATATAGCAAAAGACGGCGAGCTGAACTGATGAAATGTGTCCCTGGTAGTACGGTAACGGGCAGTCGCGGCGGGACCCATATGAGCCACGCAGGGCAAACATCGCTTGGGTTTCGCCTATTATATAGTACGATGATGCCTAAGCTTGAAAGTTATCGTATATCAAAGATGCAAGTTTTATTGCCTCCATCCTCGTCCTTTCGCAACAATTTTGAGAACGAATTTAGATACTTACCGAATATTTCCGATAGATCAACTATAATTTATATGTTTCGATTGCAGGAACCAGCTCCGAGGGGTGTGCAACGCATCGGCTCTGTTCCGCCAATACGGTAGCGGACTGGTTGAAGGCGAATGCTCGACGGTGGACGGCGTCATTCCGGCTATAAAACAGATCATACACGCTCTCGACAAGGTAGGTTAGAGTTTACCCAAACCCTACCAGGACCGCAGCCGGATTTTTGTTGATTTCAAGGATACGCTCGATTTGGGCGCGTTGGCCGGCCAACTGAAGGACGTCGTCACTGAGCGTCTTGCCTCGGTCGTTGATGTGAACAGCGAGGATTTCGACGGCACCTACATACAGGTAATTGGAAATGTATTATAGATAGTAGAGTATACTTTATGAAGATTATGAGAGGTTAATAGGGGTAATTATACCCTGTTTCACCTTTTCACCCTATGCAGGATAAAAGGCTAAACAGGAATCGTACCCACAGTCGGGTAAAACTCTCTTGGGGTCGCCAGTAAGGCTATGAGTGCACCATACAGTGAACATGCTTACACGCTTTTTCTATCTGCCCGAGGTTAAATAGAGGTGAACGGGCCAGAAGGTGAGGGTCAGTGATCTAGTTGTAAGTAATTGGTTTAATATTAAGATTTTGGATTAGTTTTTGATGTTATTGTGTCTCGGTAAATGACGACTTGCGGGGCCAGCCGCTATACCAAGTCGATTTCTTTACCTTCATAGACGAGTCTGGTACCAATTTACGCGACCTCGGAGGGATGGAGGGATTGGTTAGCCCGGGCGGGGATCGATCTTTTCATCGTGCAAATGTCAGTAGCGCCTCTAACCGATGCCCCACGCGAGCTCTTGTTGTATCTTAGGTTTCTATTAGTTGTAATTTTCCGATAAAAGAATTTGAGATCCTCTTCATCATGCACATTTCTAGGCCACAGCTTTAAATCCACAGTTGGCGGTGCTTCTCACAGACCAACAGTTGTCGTATGCCAGGTCAGCTATCGAACAAGAGGTAAGAAGAGTGTTTCTTGCTTCTAAGAATTTCAGCACTGTGTTGTAAACTTCAGAGGTGGTTAAACTCACCTGTAAATTATTACGGTACCGGACGCGCTGCAACGATAAAACGGCGGCAGCGGCGCCTCGGAGCGCCGAAACCCGCCGTTTTCAAATAACTTTTTTAAAATTGAGTTATTTGCAAAAATAAGTATATATTCGAGCTCAACAGGTTGAGCTCTATCCATCCATATACAGCTTCTTCTTTCTAGAACTCGCACGAGGTTGGTACAGAAGTTTATTAGGCTTACGTACGTTACGGCGGTATCGCCTTCTTCAGAGCCTGAAAGGAAATAAATCTAACCATGACTCTTCGATCCAAGATCTCCGCAATCCTACCGGAGTTTGTGAACAAGCCAACACCCACAGAGGAAGAAGGGAAACAGCAATGACCTCACCTTACCGTGGACCGCCAGGCGATCAGGACAGTAGAAGAACAGGGGGTACCAGACGAAATCGTACCCTGACTAGAACGCTAGTCGAAGGTATGGCCTGAGTTCCCGGGTTATATATGGAGTAGGGGGCCATCCATATACAATTTTTCCAAATTCGTGAAACTTGTGTTCAGTCGATTTTTTTGACCGCTCGATTTTCGGATCCCGTTGCCGCTTCGGACCCGCGCTTGGTGACTCACCACCGACTAGGCTCCGCCCTCTCGTCCCCTCCTATAAATATGCGACACGTCTTTTGCTAGCGTCCCCAGCTGGGAGTAGGGGGCCCCACGGGATGACTCGAAGGGGTTACCACGTGTGGCCCCCCGTTGGTCATGGGGCGCAAATGAACTGCGATTGGCTCTGACCGGGTCACCATGCGTGTACACCGGAATGGCGCATTTCGGCGCTCCGGAGCACCGCTACCGCCGTTTCATCGTTGCGGCGCGTCCGGTACTGTATAAACTCCATTACGGAGCTTTTGTAACGTACAATAAAAATTAATGAACCAACGTAAGGAAATACAAATAGAAACATATGAGGTGGTATTTACAACATTAGACGAACATCTAACGGTAAATGTTAACGTGGGGGGACAGAAAGATAGGAGTCTAAAAGTCTAAAAAAGTCCTTCGATTCAAACGAAAGGCATATTTTTCTGCTCAGTCTGTTGGGTTTCAGCTAAAAATATCAGACTATATAGGGTAGAAGTCACAAATTTTGCTTCTGAAATCAACATTGCAACTTTAAAAGTAATTGTGAAGCAGATTTGTATGTAGGATACCCTGACAATAACACAATAATAGCACCTCTTGATTTTCTAGCGGACAACAGCTTGGGACTGTATTGTTATTTTCTTGCTTGAACTTCTTGTTTACGATTTCTAACGAAAATATTTCAAACCTGTACAGTGAAACCTCCACAGTAGCACACATTTTGAATTTTTATCATTCGTTGTTAACACTTTTTCGCATTTCGCTAGTTACCAGCTGAAGAAGAGGCTTGACTTTTTATCGGACAAAGATTAAAGTATTAGCTGATTTTAGAGTATTAACTGACTAAGTACAGATGGCCTTATGCATTAAAAAACTGATTCAATACTCGATCGTTATTAATCTGAAAGATCAAGGTGTCTGCATTTTTGTTCTACAACGAAAAATTTAATATCAACATGAACAGCTTATATCTCCATTAAGCTGTTCAGTCGTTTGAAATCTTGTTTTAGAGTCATGGCATGGACTATTCGTATAATAATTCCTGCTTTTATAATTGGAGCGCCTTTATGCAGCGTAATAAATAAATAAATAAATGCATATCTGTGTTTCAAGTTTCTCCTTTCAGTTACATTCTCGTCAACCGTTGTCCGCGTCCTCGCTGAACATCGACGCCCTTCTCGCCACGGTCCTCTCATCATCACCAGATTCGCTACCGCTCTATACGGATCTTTTCCAGCAGGTTCAACGATTACAACAGGTAGGAGACATTCTATGGCAATCAATCAATCAATCAATCGGTTGATTACGACCATGATAGACAGTCGGTAGGTGAAGCAAGAAATCAAACATTTTGAAAACAGATGTGAAGACTACAGGTACGCCGGTTTGCGCGCCGTTTGGGGTGTATCTCGAGATTTGTCGGGGGTTTACTAATGATGAATCTGAGCCTTGGTGTAGTTATTTTGCGCTTTTTCTAGCAAAGCGATGTCTTTTCTCTTATGTGGGAAAAAAAGCTGAGATACCGCTCTCCACTAAAGGTCTAATATAAGGTTTATATGCACATTTTTTTGTTTTCGGTGGAAGGTCCCTTGGATACTTGATTGCGCCTCTGTTATGCGCGTTGTTTACTGATTGACTTATCTATTCACATTATAAATACCTGCATAAAAAAGAAAGAGATCAAAAGGCCAGAAGAAAAAGCATATCATGAGCAAACTGCCAGAGAATACGGGTAAATAGGGGAAGTTATCCGTAAAACTGTAGATGGCAAACAATGAAAAAGTCCAAGTACAACGAAAAAAGAGACTTGTTCACTCTACAGGATCGTCTTTACTTGTTACTTTACTGCTTTACTTTGCTTGTTCAGCCAGTTCACCTAAGTATATGCTGCTGTATGTGATATGAATAAGTAAAAAATATGAGTAAATACATGTGTAAAATATGAGTACTGTGCTCATTCTCTCGCACTTCCAGGATCGTAACGCGCAGCCGATGCGCGACCGTATCACGGAGGCCGCACTGTCATCATATTTCGATGAGCTTCTCAGCGGGGTAAGTGCGGCCAAATTCGTTTTTTTTCTATGGTGTCAGAAACGAGAGGAAACAGAAGCATTTTCTCCACAGTCTTCCAGTGCGAGACCATTGCCACAATCACCGCCTTTTTCATTATATTTTGTAGCTGAAAAACAATACGCATAGATCATTTTCGATTTTTTAGCTGATACGATTATTGAACATTTTAGTCGCCAGCCGAGGCGTTGTTGTCGCCATTGAGGTCGTTCGGCAATCCTCTCCAGACTCCGTTGGTGTTCTGGCAGGGTTGTATGCAACGATGTCCGACACTGGCCAGTTTGGCGCTCGAGCTGCTGTCCATTCCGACGGCCACCGTAACCGCAGCGTCGCAACTGTCGCAACGCGGTGCGTCCCCGTTCCAAAAGACGGATCCGATCCCGATCCTCTCACATCTCGACAAACCGGAAAAACTCGACAGAAATCTGTTGCTGAGATTCAATCGGAACTACATTCATAAGGCGTATTAAATGTGCGTAGATATGCGTGGCGCATTCCCGACGCCTATGCGTGTGTTGGTGTCTGTTGTCTTGTACAAGTTTGTCCAGCGACTTCGTTTTGGCGCTCGATTAGACCTGGTTCTCCCCCCCTCCATCTCTCGGCTTCTCTTCCTGTGCATTCTCTTCAATTTTTTACTATACACATGAACATACTATATGATTTTGTTAAGTTTGTTTCGTCGTCGTCTTCACGCACACATCTGCTGATTACGGTAGTCATTAGAGAAGTATTTATTTTTCATTGATTTTTGCTAGAGTTCGTGTCTATTATATGCGTCTGCGTGTGTGTGAGTGCGAGTGCGTGTACTTGAATCTTTGTCGTCCATTTGCATTTCCCCATTTGCAGCACTTGCATTATTATTACTATATTATTGTATTTTAGATATGTCCGATCGATTTTCCGCGTCCTTTAAAGGCTTTAATTCTCTTGCCGATTGTCTAGTGTTCACCTGTCGTACACCTCCGCATCCTCTCTCTTCATATTCTATTTTTCTATTTTCCTATGTTGTTGACAGATGTTGCTTTTACTAGTTGAGTGTTTAGTGGCTAGAGTTATTCATTATTTTACCTTACCATTCACATCTCGATCTTGTTCGTTATATCTTATAGGTACGTGCTTAGGTGCTGGCGATTTGTATTGTTGGGGTGTCAGATGACAGAGGCCACGCCCATGCCAGCATCTAGACATGTGCTGCAGACGATGTTTCTCATCTCTCGAGTGTTTCTCTCTTTCATACCGTTCACACACAGTGCAATACTACCGATATAGTCGCTCCAGAACCTGTGATGTTTCCACGCGCACACCACCATCACCACCATCTGACAATCGGCAGCTCCCCCACCACTCATTTTTTCACTACTTCATACAAAACTAAAATGAATATAACAGAGAAAATAACAGCGCACGATCTGTGGCCACCCGCCCTCGGGAAGATGTCCTCTGACACTGTTCAGCTTCCCTTCAAATCACCCCCCATGAAATCGTGCCTGTTTCACTTACTATTAACCTACTATAAACATACACATGTTCCCGAAGTATCTATCTACTATTTGATGTGTTCATCGCACACAAGACACTCTCGTCCGCTGTTTCCAATTTCGCCGTGGATCGCTTGTGATAAATCGGTTACGTTCAGTTGTTGTCAGCTGTTATATTTTCCAAAGTTATACATCTGCCTGTGCGTGGAACGAAAAGAAGCGCTACTGACACGGCCAACCGATTAATCTTCGCCCAGGCCAACCAAGCCTTCCCTCCCTCTGGGGTCGGGTAAATTGAAACCAGGGCCCAGATTCATCATTGGCAAACCCCAGATAAGTCCCGCCCCGCGATATAGCCCAAACAGCGCCCACCTTTGTCCACTTATCCTAAACTTCCCATGTTAAACGCAATCTCTCATCGACTCTGCCGTCTGGTTTTGGCTGCGCCGCGGTTCCGGAGACCGCTCGTCCGTTCATGAATCTGGCCCCCGCAAGTCATTGTATAGGCCAGATACGCGTTCACAATGCCTCTACAATTCTGCTCGCGACACGGCAACTGTCACAAATCGTGTCAGTTTTATCCCTCACCGCAGTGGTGGACCCTAGTCCGCTCAGAAAGCGATCGTTCTTGAACTATGAATATAACAATTCGAATTCCTGCGACGTACAGTCGACGGGCGCCAAATGTCGCTCAGCATAGGCTAATTCGCAGGGTGGGGTAGGCGAGATCCGCCTAAATTCGTCTAAGTCACCCCCCAAAAACCGAGGGAACCTGAACTATCAATATAACAATTCGATTCCCCGCGACGTACAATCGACGGGCGCCTGGTGGCGTTTAACATGGGCTAATTCGGCAAGGACGCCGAACTTCGCCAAGATCTCTGCAAGCTTCGCTAGAAACCGAGTCGTTCTTCGACTTGGGTACGTGGGTAGCGTTAGGTATCGGTCGTACCCACAGACAACTGCTATTTCCCTATGTTTAACGCAATCTTGTACCCGTGTAGTCTACGCCACATCTGTAGATGGCTACAATGCGAGAGTCGCATCTCGCCAAGCCCACACGCACCAGATGAAACGATGCCTCAGGCATCGTTTCATCTGGTGCGCGTGGGCGAGGCGAGATGCAACTCTCGCATCCAAGAACCTCACCCGCGGGCCAGAGCTTCATCCTCTCCGGAATGTTGAGGGAGACGGCTGTGATCTGTGCTAGCCGGACGTTTCTCGAGCTCTGGATCTCTGAAACCATGGATTTTTGTGTTTGGAACACGGACTGCTGCCATAGTAGTCTGCATGTTTCAAAAGCTTCTTGGTGGAGCTTTTAGAACAAGCTTCCGAACAAAAGCTCGGACGGTCATTTCCAGCGTCCTGTTTAGCTCAAAAGCTCATTGTGCTGATTGTTCAGAACAAAAGTTCACATTTTCGTATCCTTCAGGAACTGGAACGCGCTCCGAGCTTAATTCAACGGTACAACTTATTGTTAGTTCGGCTGTCGCAGGACTGATCACCTCATCATGCGGTGGGTAGCGGCGGTTCTTACCACTGCACCAGTGGACATCAGAGGCGGAACCCACCTCTAGGCTCATGGCCCAAGGAAAATGAGAACTTCGAGAGATTGAATGCTGGCTTATCCTCTATACCGATGGATTCTAGATGGCTGTCTATCGCCTAGTTGTCCAACTTCCCCGGTGGACAAGTCAGCAGTCTCAGCAATTTGTCCCTTCAAATTAGCCCATGTTGAACGGCTTTTTGAACACGGTGGTTGTACGTTGCAAGATAAGAAGAGTCCACAACTCTGTCTCCACCGCTTCTTACTTGTCAAAGAGCCGATGAGGAAGCCCGAAAAGGCCAACTTGGCTTCTGCTCGGGAGCTTGTTGCAAAAGCAACCTGCCTCATAAGGTAGCTTTTGAAGCAAGCCGACTGCTAAGGAAGTAGTCCGGGTCCCAAAAATCGAACCTCAACAGAACTTAGTGCTCCAGAGCTCAAGAATAGCCAAAAGATCACGTAGAGATCAACCAACATCCTGGAGAGATGTGTGTTCTAGGCCCCAGTTGTCCCATCTCGCGGCACTCGATGTCCAAAAGCGATATCTGTTCCTCTAACAAAGTGCTGACAGGTCCACATTCACGTGACGACTGTTCCTTCACTGCAGTAGAGTTGTAGCTCTGACACGATTTGTGGCAGTTGCCGACGTCGAACGCATGTATGACATAGTCAAAGTGTAGCTCAACGCATCTACCATACCGAATATACCCAGAATCTAATATTCAGCTTAAGGCTTAGATACTAGCAGGTGGGTTAGTACACATAATCAAAAAGGCCATCTAGGAGTGTCAAGGTAAAGGTGTCGGCGTTGATCAGTCCGCTAAGAGTGCACCGCTGCATTTGTGTTTCATTCAAAATCGTAGATTTTGTTTGTTTGGTCATTACACAGATTTCAAACCACCTTAAAGAAGAATAAAATAAAATAAAATGCCAAATACATGGCATCAAGTCTCAGATTCAATCAACACGTTGACGACAGTGTGGCATGATGCCATGCCAAGCTCAAGCGGCCGCGTGGGACTGTGTGGCATTCTGCCACGCCACAAACTTGTATTGTACTTTTCTCGATACATTTCAGAGTTTCGGAGCATGTTTTTGTGCCACTTTTTAGCGGACCTCTGCATATTGTTATAGGAAGCGTGGTCCATGAAAATGATTCTTAGCTTCTGATTTAGTGGAATTTTTGATTGTGTGTACTTCTTTACCAGTGAAAACAAATATTGGTTATTGCAATAAACAAATAAATGCAAACAAATATTGGTGATTAGAATTAACAAATAATAGACAGTGAACAAGAAACATTTTTCTTTTAACCTCGATAGGGAAAAAGGAAATTCTAAAAGCTTCCAGCTGTTATTTCTATATTTTCATGGCAAAAAAAAGGATTAGTCACAATCCCCGATATTACAGGACTATATATGTAGTCTTCGAGATTTACTATTCACTTCAATTCTCGTCACAATCCCCGATATTACAGGACTATATATGTAGTCTTCGAGATTTACTATTCACTTCAATTCTCAAAAAATTCGCCGTATGCCGGCATCATGCCACAGCCTCAGCGCCGTAGAAAATCGTTTGGTCCGACGCACCAGACACACGAAACAGGCGTTATCGTAAACGTGTTGAAGAAACAATTCAACTAACAGAGAAAAACATAAAATCAAAAATTAAAATGCATCTGAAACAAAGACATCAACAGTAGTAAGGAACGGCGAATGGGGGTATTCCAGCTATACAATGATTTGCCGGGCCAGCCGCTCTATCAATGCATGTCTTTGCCTTCCAGGCAAGTTTGGTACAAGCCCGTAGTAATGGAAGGCTTGGATAACCCCGAGGTAGGTTCGATCGTTCAACCTTGCGGGTCTCAGTAGCGCCTCATACCACTGTACCACCATCTATAATGGAAATGTAGTAATAGTAATGTAAAACACTTTATTCATGATAGACGAGATGCACCGGTGTCCAGATCCCAAGTATTGCGCTGCTCAACAAGCAGTTCTTTGACGTCATCGTCCAGAGAAGAATTGCGCTCACTTTTCCCGGAATCTCTTGAAGAGTGGATGTCTGTCAGCCAGCGATTGCTGAAAATAAACCAGGTCTGTGGTAGCCGCTCTTCTCTAAATAGGCATCAAAATCAATAAAAATCCCAAGTATTGCGCTGCTCAACAAGCAGTTCTTTGACGTCATCGTCCAGAGTGCATTTCCAGTTCTGAAAATAAACCAGGTCTGTGGTAGCCGCTCTTCTCTAAATAGGCATCAAAATCAATAAAAAATTGCTTTGCGGTGCATTTCCAGTTCTGCTTTTGAATGACCATGACACGTGTACAGTACAAGGCCCTAGGGATTACTGCCCGAGGCATTGAACAGTGACCTTCGAGATCATGAACCTGAGCTACCCTTCGTCATTCCCAAACAAGAAAGAAGAAAATAGAGAATTAAAGGAAAGAAGAGGAAGAAGAAAAGCTTTTTGAGAAGCGCTTCGAACGAATTTTGAGAAACAAATACAGAGACATTTCTGAGACACAATAAATAAATAAATAAATAACAAGTGCCCGTTTTCAATCTCACATCCCACATTTTACTGAATATCCCCACATGATAACTTTGATGTAAATCAAAAAAGGTCATTTCATGAACCTTTCAACCAAAAACAGATTACTAAAAAGACTATTTTAGCAATTAGAAACCGGATTTTTGTTAAATCGATTTTTCTCAGTCTCACATCCTGCGTTGAACCTTCACATCCGTTACTTTGAGAAGAAACATATTATTATATTTCAGGCAGAAAAGATTATCGATTAAAAACGATACAGGCCGGAGACCGAGTCATCGTAGCGAAGGGATGTCATAAAAATGTAGAAGCAAATTCCAGAAAACCACAAATCTAAGGGAGAACTCACCTTCGATCGGTTAGCGCTGCCCACACTCGATCCGCCGGAAACGGATGCCATCGTTACTTCTCTTCGACTAACCTGCAAAATAATGCACCGTTATAAACGATAAATATTACACAGTATATTATACAAAGCTTATGGTTGACGAGTCTCTTAGAGGACGCGCGTGCTACAGTGGTAAGAGGCGCTACTGACACCACGGCACGGTCGAGGGATCGATCCCGGCCCGGGGTTACCAAGCTTTCCATCTCTTCGGGGTCGGGTAAATTGGTTCCAGACTTGTCTGGGAAGGTGAAGACGCTGACAGGAGCAGCTGGCCTCCGCAAGTCATTGTATAAGCCAAATACGTATTCACCATCGCTATATCGATTTTTATGGAACACCAATGTGACAGCGCGTCCTTAAGGGTATGATTAACTCTGACACCTTTACCTTTACCTTTTTACCTTAACAGCAAAATCAACTACAAACTCACTTTCTTGCCTATAAAACGCTAGATTTTCAACAATAACTGAATCCGAAACGTACCCTGATGGTGCCATCGGCCAGCTCTTCTTTCACGTCCTCTTCCTCAGCATCCGCATCGGAAGCAGCCAATACTTGTTGCAGTAGTTGAAGCTGCGACTCCTACAGATGATTCGACTCTTTTTCACAAAAAAATAAGAAGCGAATAAGCCTATCCATGACATTGAACAGGATCTCTCATGAGATGAAATATGTACAAAACAAACCTTTGTGCCCAGCTTGAGATCTTCTTTTTCCATACCCGGCAATCGGTTCACAACCTTGTATGCGTACCCTTGATTCACCAAGAATCTGAACTCAGCAATGATTCTCTTCATAGTGGACAAAAACAGACACAAAATGAAGTGTTTTTTTACCTCTGTCGCTTTCTCGAATAACCCATTTCCACCGTATCCTGCGAAACCAATGAATAGAAGAACGCGTTGAACTGATCCGTTGAGTGCTTTTTTGCTCGGAGAATTCTACCCAGACGTTGCGCTTCCTGGAACAAATGCTCCTCTCTCAAACCGATAATGAATCAGCCCTGAGCCAACAGGTGCGTCCACTGACTTGTCGTCTAGAACCGCCGTGTGCCGAGACCTGGATAAGAACGTTCGCCTCGGGCAAGTCGAATGACGTGTCGGCCACCTGAATTCGGCAAGATGGGTTCAGCAGAAGAGTATACCAAACAACTGGGTATAAATACTCATAGGATAGGCCTGAGGCACGTGTTAGAATTCCGCCGGAGCCGCGGTTTTTGCTTAGCCTTCTAGCACGTCCATTACAACAGCTACTTCTAGTGGACGCGAGTGGTAAGAGGAGTGGTAAGAGGCGCCACTGATACCCGCACGGTCGATCGATCCTCGCCCGGGCCAACCAAGCCTTCCATCCCTCCGGGGTCGGTGAATTGGTACCAGACATTTCTGGGAAGGTAAAAATGCTGACTTGGTATAGCCCCGCAAGTCAATGTGTAGGCCAAATACGCATTCACCAAGCATCTACGATTCTGAACACGAATGCGGCGGCGCGTCCTTAGAGGACTGATCAACGCCGATACCTTTACCTTTTACCTTTACTTTTAGTGTACCTAACAGTAGTCCGTGGAAACGCGATAATAAAACTAACACTTCACTTGTAACGGTCTTCAAAAACGGGCTATCAAGACGCAGTCAGACCAGTTTTTATACGTCGCCGCAGAATTACCAGTTTTACTTCGTTAAACATTTGACTTTTTCTCGAAAACAAAGGTCTCCAATACTACAGAACTACTAGTTTGTTATTCGAACAACCCCAATGGTTGAAAAAAATAGCTCTGGGTAGCCATCGCTGTTTTTACAAGGCACCGGGTTGCACCTGTGTGGTACACAACGTGCTGGGACTTACCATGGATTCAGTAGGGATTTACTCTAATGGGTGGTGGTAGCAAAGTAGCTGTTATGTAGTCGCCACGTTCGACTCTCCATAAACCTCGGCATTGTGATATTGAGCTTCTTCTTTCTAGAACTCGCACGAGGTTGGTACAGAAGTTTATTAGGCTTACGTACGTTACGGCGGTATCGCCTTCTTCAGAGCCTGAAAGGAAATAAATCTAACCATGACTCTTCGATCCAAGATCTCCGCAATCCTACCGGAGTTTGTGAACAAGCCAACACCCACAGAGGAAGAAGGGAAACAGCAATGACCTCACCTTACCGTGGACCGCCAGGCGATCAGGACAGTAGAAGAACAGGGGGTACCAGACGAAATCGTACCCTGACTAGAACGCTAGTCGAAGGTATGGCCTGAGTTCCCGGGTTATATATAGGCACTCCCCCTTGCGGTTGATCTGTGGGTCAATTGCCCCTATCCAGAATGCCTCCAACGCTTTGCGCGCCGATGTTTGGGGCTCCCGCGCCAATATTTTGAATTTGACCTCGTAGTCGTCTCCGTGGTGGGCGTTGACCCTGTGGCTCCCCAACGCCGTAGAAACCCGCGCTTTTTGCTTACCATCCAAATGCTCCTTGACCCGAACGTGCAGAGGGCGCGAAGTCTCCCCGATGTAGTTATCGCCACAGGCAAGACAAGAGATCATGTAGACTGTACCCGAAACAGCACAATCTCCTTCCTTGCCACTAGGGCAGACGATACAATTTGGGGTTGCGCATATGCGGTCGTAAACCCGATTCCTTACCAACCTGCGTTTAAGGCTATCAGGAGGTAATTCAGTGAGAATTACTGAATCATCTAATCCCGTCCTCCTCAGGCACCTCCTAATGGAAGTACTGACCTCATCAGAGATAAACGGCATTAGAAAAGGAATCTTGTCAGCTAGGGACTCCCGAGTACCTTGCTTATTTTTGGGGCTGCTTTTACTTGTTTGCGAACGCCTTAAGTTCCCGTAACCATTTTGTGAAGCGATTTCCCGTGCCAGCGTTGTAGATTCCCTGCGCTCTTGCTCCCCACTGCAGACCTCCGCAGCTGTGCGGAACATGTTCCTTACCACAGCTCTCTTAGTCTGAGCAGGGTGGGCAGAATGGGCGTGCACAATGATGTTTTTATTGCTGGGTTTGCGGTACCACTTAGTGCTAAGTCTACCACCTTGCACCTGTACTTGAACGTTAAGGAATGGCAACCAACGCCCAGTGGGTTTCTCCCTGGTAAATTTTATGCGGTCAGATTGGGTATTAATTAAACCCTGAATGACCTCCAAGATCGTCTCCGTCACCGGGCAAAGGCTGTCTGCGGCAATGTAGGTCGTACTAACAGCAGGCTCGTGCCATGTATTCCTTTCCCCTCAACGCATTTCAAGCAACAGGAACCCAACACCAGCGCTGACACAAAATTTCGTCTGTTCGCTGACGAGGTTTTCAGAATATTAGATCGCTGCCGCGTACGTACTATACCATCCAACCTATCGCGCACACAAAAACATGGGCTAAGGGAAATTCTCGACTTGGTTGCCTCCAAAACTATCAGGCTCTCGGTCAGTGATAAAGGGGGAGAGTTCGTCGTTGTTCCACGGGAGTTAGACGTTGCTATAACTGAAAACCACCTAAATGATCAGTCGCTATACCAGAGTTCCTCGTCGAAGGAATTCGCTGCGCAACATCGAAGGCTCAATAAGGTGTGGTTGGAAGTTGGCAACGCTGCTGGGTTGGACCCCTCAACAATTTCCCGGCTTAGGCTTATATTCCCCAACTGCCCGGTCCTATACCTACTCATAAAAACTCACAAATTCTCTAGTTTGGACGACCTCTCCGCAATCACACCCGAAGCCATCAAGGTCAGACCAATAATAAGCTGCGTCGGTGGTCCCACGGACAGAATCGCTTGGCTTCTTAATAAGGTTTTGGCTCAATTGTTGCAATACATCCCGGCGCATCTCACAAACACGCGCATGTTTCTGGAAAACCTTCGCTCCGTTCAACTCAACAACACCTGCGTCATAGAGTCCTTCGACGTCACCGCCCTATACACTAATGTTAGCAATGATTCCGCATTGCAAGCAGTCCTGGAGCTATTGAACGCGCACCATTCCGAAATTAACACTTACAATCTCAACGTGCGTCAAATAATGGTACTCCTAAAAGCATGCCTAAACTGCAATATCTTCCGCTGGTCGGGTAGATACTATTCACAAATCAGGGGACTAGCCATGGGCCAGCGCCTTGCGCCAACCTTAGCCATCGCGTTTATGTCCAAAATTGAAGCGCCAGTTCTAAACCGACTGCCCAAGCTCTACTGTAGGTACATTGACGATTGTTTCGTCATGTGTTCCAATCAGGAAGAGATGGATGAGTGCTTTCATTTAATTAATACCCAATCTGACCGCATAAAATTTACCAGGGAGAAACCCACTGGGCGTTGGTTGCCATTCCTTAACGTTCAAGTACAGGTGCAAGGTGGTAGACTTAGCACTAAGTGGTACCGCAAACCCAGCAATAAAAACATCATTGTGCACGCCCATTCTGCCCACCCTGCTCAGACTAAGAGAGCTGTGGTAAGGAACATGTTCCGCACAGCTGCGGAGGTCTGCAGTGGGGAGCAAGAGCGCAGGGAATCTACAACGCTGGCACGGGAAATCGCTTCACAAAATGGTTACGGGAACTTAAGGCGTTCGCAAACAAGTAAAAGCAGCCCCAAAAATAAGCAAGGTACTCGGGAGTCCCTAGCTGACAAGATTCCTTTTCTAATGCCGTTTATCTCTGATGAGGTCAGTACTTCCATTAGGAGGTGCCTGAGGAGGACGGGATTAGATGATTCAGTAATTCTCACTGAATTACCTCCTGATAGCCTTAAACGCAGGTTGGTAAGGAATCGGGTTTACGACCGCATATGCGCAACCCCAAATTGTATCGTCTGCCCTAGTGGCAAGGAAGGAGATTGTGCTGTTTCGGGTACAGTCTACATGATCTCTTGTCTTGCCTGTGGCGATAACTACATCGGGGAGACTTCGCGCCCTCTGCACGTTCGGGTCAAGGAGCATTTGGATGGTAAGCAAAAAGCGCGGGTTTCTACGGCGTTGGGGAGCCACAGGGTCAACGCCCACCACGGAGACGACTACGAGGTCAAATTCAAAATATTGGCGCGGGAGCCCCAAACATCGGCGCGCAAAGCGTTGGAGGCATTCTGGATAGGGGCAATTGACCCACAGATCAACCGCAAGGGGGAGTGCCTATATATAACCCGGGAACTCAGGCCATACCTTCGACTAGCGTTCTAGTCAGGGTACGATTTCGTCTGGTACCCCCTGTTCTTCTACTGTCCTGATCGCCTGGCGGTCCACGGTAAGGTGAGGTCATTGCTGTTTCCCTTCTTCCTCTGTGGGTGTTGGCTTGTTCACAAACTCCGGTAGGATTGCGGAGATCTTGGATCGAAGAGTCATGGTTAGATTTATTTCCTTTCAGGCTCTGAAGAAGGCGATACCGCCGTAACGTACGTAAGCCTAATAAACTTCTGTACCAACCTCGTGCGAGTTCTAGAAAGAAGTAGCTGTTATGGTTACAATATTGAAATTGAGCTCAGGGTTTAACCCATAGCCCTAAAAAGGTCAAAAAAGTCAAAGTATGGTATATCTGTCATAGTAGTAGTTTTTTCCGCCTCGCTATCCAAGACGACTTACTCGGAGCTTAATTTCGCCTGCACGATCAAAAAAAAGCAGAAGTTATTTCCAGAATTTATTGTTAATCAGTTAATAAGTTAGAAGTTAGGTTGTGAGCTTAACACCGTAACTATATTGCCAAAAAACAGATACTCGAGTAAGTTTTACCAGAAATAGACAAACCAAAAAACTCGAGTGCCATAAAGGTAAAACATAAGGGTTGCGGTGTCGGAGTTGATCAGTCCCCTAAGAACGCGCCACGCATTCGTGTTACATTCAGAATCGTAAAGGCATGGTGAGTGCGTATTTGGCCTATACAATGACTCGCTAGCCTAGCCAGCCGCTATACCAAGTCAGGGTCTTTACCTTCCCACAAGTCTGGCACCAATTTACCCGACCCCGAAGGAATGGAAGGCTTGGTTAGTCCGGGCCGGGATCGATCTCTCGACCGTGCCGAGGTGTCAGTAGCGCCTCTTACCACTGTAGCACGCGCGCCCTCTTAGTGTCATGAGCCGGTAAATTTCAAGCAAAATTTTTCCGATTCAAGAACTCACTTTCGACACGAAAATCGTGTTCACACGAGGATTGTACTGGAAGTTCTGCAGGATCTTCATTCGTTCGTTCTGACTCGTTTCTCCGTACAAGAACGGCTTGTTCATCTCAATTGCGTATTTCTTCAACGCGAACACATTGTCCGAGAAGACTATGATCTGAATAGAGGACAAATAATCACAATGTCGCAAGAACTTCAAGAACAGATAGAACTTAGCGGGTATCAACGAAAGTCGTTCCATTCTTTATCAAAAATCTAATTGTTTGAAAGAGTATCGAAGCAGTAGCCGTATAACGATTCGAACTCACATTTTAGCTACCTAATAATTAAACATTGAGTGAGAAAATTTACCTTTTCGCAAAAAAAAACACCGGATGTCAATTTGTCACTTACCTCACCGACGTCCAACAGATGGATTCGGCTTTTTCGACGTTAGCCCAAGGCCATCCGAATTTCCTATCTCTTCGGGGTCAGATAAATTGGTATCAAAATTTTTGTGAAAATTGGTGAAACTGCTCACAAGAGCTCGCCGATGTACAAGCCAGGGCATACGAAAGAATTTGGTCCAGGCCCCTCCAATCCGAACTAAATATGGTTTTACGACTCCAGCTGTAAAAGGAATCGATCAGATCAGACGCCCTACTCATCGACGTCGACCACTTCACTTTTTTTTAGTTTAATTATCTAGCGAACACATACATGTGACTTTGAAAAACCATACCTTATCATTCCGCCTTTCGTGGAACTTGATAAGGAACTGGCAAATTCTGAACTTGTTCGGATTCATCACAGCCAGTAGCAGGCGTCGGGCGATTTGAGCTCTAAAATTACCGTGCTTTCCGTAGTTTGATGCGGCACTCTAACAGGAAAAAGCCAATAGAGGAATGATCTACATTACTTCACAGGCTCCTATACTGTATACAAAAGAAAGCGGCTGGACGGTCCCTGTAGACGCGGGAGAAGTTTCGAAAGCGACACATTCTAAGTAAATTTGGCCACTTTCTTCTGTCATGCAGCACAGCTTTCATGACTCTACCTTGTTTTTTACTTTATTTTTTCAGACTGGGGAAGATGATACACTGATAAAAGGCAGTACAGGTACCTGGGCTGTGCGGAAATTTTCCTTCGAAAAGGTGAACACGAAAACGGGACGGAAGGGCAAAAAACGACCGGAAAGCGGAATACGGAACACGGAAACGGAAGTTTCGCAAACCCCTGACAGGCACCCACACAGTCGAGCCATCGACTCCGCCCCTTCCCCGGGTAACCAAGCTTTTCCTCCCCCATGGGTACGGTAAGTCGGTACCAGGTCAGTGTCTTTACCTCCCCAGACAAGTCTGGTACCAATTTACCCGACCCCGGAGGGATGGAAGGCTTGGTTAGCTCGGGCCGGGATCGATCGCTCGACCGTGCGGGTGTCAGCAGCGCCTCTTGGCTGTGTATCACGCGGGCCCCATAAAGATAAATAAGTGATAGCAAGCTCAAACCTGAGGTAGTAAGCGTAGAATTCTGACGTCATCGGACACCACACCTCGGCGCACTGAACTTTTGCGATGTGACCGGCTTTTTGCAGTTCCATCCAGTTTGCTTCGTAAATCTTTGGACCTGAAAAAGGAGCTCGGTATATTGGGCGCACTGATCGCAGAGTCAGTTCTTCATCCTCAGTCTAATGCATTTACAAAAAAAAGGAAAGGTGAAATGACCGGCGTTGATCAGGCCCCCTGAGGACGTGCCATTCTCTCGTTTTCCATTTAGAATCGTGGAACCATGGTGAATGGGTGTTTGGCCCACACAATGACTTGGGGCCACCCGTTGGCCAGGTCTTCACCTTCCAAGACAATTCTGGTACCAATTCACCCGATCTCTCAGGCGAAAGTAGCCTCCTACCACTGCACCAAACGCGCCCAGCAGCATAGTTGCAGCTATTGAATAATGCTTCTGACGATGGAACTCGAACCCACATTATAATTCATACCTAGCAATCACAATCAAGCAGATATCGGGTAACCGAAGGAAAGGAAATGATGAACCGAATAAAACGAGAGGTAAAATGGACTTGGGTAACCGCAACCCTCGGGTTCATAAACCAGCAAAAGCGATGACTTTGTATACAAATTGACATTCTTGAACGTGGCTCTGAACTCATCAATTCGTTTTACAGTTAGATAAATGACTTGAAAGAAAAGTGAAAAAGAGAAAAATCGAAAGAAAAAATGAATGAGACAGATTTGAACGTAAAAACGAAAACATTGGCAAAGATAAGCTAAACAAACCAATAAGAAAGTTGAGATCGGTGATCTTGTCGTCTTCTCTGACCAAAGTGGCGGTGAGGCCGAGTTTGCAGTGCGCTTGAACGATGGTCAGCACTCGCCGGAACATTTTCGCAGGAATTGTGTGCACCTCTGAAGAATAATTTTAGCTTTTTTCATCCAAATCAATATCAAGCATTTTGATCTTCCATGATACAGATCAGCCACAGATAAGATCAGATATATGCTTATTTAGGTCCAAACATAAGAGGATCAAGCAGAGCGCAAAGATGCCCACGATTAGAAAAAGTTTTAGAGGTCAAATTTGGAAATTAAGGAACACCCCGCTTTTTTAAATTTTCTGTTTCGCGTTACTTTTTGTTTCGATGTTCTACGGTATCACTAATCGTCATCTATCATATCATCATCACGCCTATGAACGGGATAAAATAAATGAATAAAATAAATATATTAGGTTGGTGCAAAAGTTCTCGGACATTTGCGAATTCTTGAATTTGAAAATGGTTGCCCCGGTATTTTCGGATCCAGTCGAAAAATATTATAGAGAAGAGAAGACCATTGATATTAACGGTGCCTACTTCAAATGACTACTTGCTATTCTTTATATATTATAAAATAAACTGTTTTGTCCGACAACTTTTGCACCAACCTAATTGCTGTGGCATAACAAGACCAGGGCCCTTTACAAACTGCACGTGGAATTATCAATGGCTATAACCTTCCCCTAGCTGTCCAATTCTTCCCGTGGGCGTTTCGTGGCTTTGCGCCTTGTGACAGTGTTGGAAAAAAGTAGTTAGAAAGATAAAAGGTAATGGTAGAGATGACGGTGTCCCCTAAGGACGCACCGAATTCCTGTTCAAGTAAGAATCAAAGAGGCATGACAAATGCGCATTTGGCCTTTACAATGACTTTCCGGGGCCAGCCGCTATACCAAGCCAGTGCCTTTACCTTCCCTGACAAGTCTAGTTTTATAGTAGCAATTTACCCAACCGCGTAGGGATGGAAAACTTGGCTAGCCAGGCTGAGGAATTTCATATATACCCACGGAATTTTATGCTTAATACAATCACACAGTAAAACCGATATTGAAAAGAAAGCTATCTGTCCCTCCGGGCGCAGCTGTAGGTAGGAAATTGTCTCACCGTCCAGCAGCAATAGCCCCCACTCCTGGCTTTCAATGAACTTCATCGCTTCTTCAGCGGCGAACGTCCTTTTTCCAGCATAGGCAACCATAGAGTACGTGCTTATGCAGACAACTGGCTGAAAACACGATGAAAGGGCATCGGAAGGTTTCTTTTTTCGCAAAATCAAAATGCTAGCGTACCTTGCTCGCATCGGCACCATGCGGAACACTATCCTTCGCTTCCCGAGTGAATCGTACTATTTGTCTGTCACTTATTGTCGACCAGAGCTGCAACAGAAATCGCAGATGCATGCAACAATAGACTAGATGTGAATATAAAACTAAATGTAAAGGTGTCGGCGTTGTTCAGTCCCTTAAGGGCTCGTTTGGACGCGGCGCGGCGAAAATGCAAAATTGAAGCGCAATCAATGATTAACGTCATTGATCAAATTTGCTACTTTGCATTAGTGGCGCAGTCCGGTGGCGCCCCATATAGGCAAACTTACTGGTCATTCGCGTTTTTTGGGAAGGCTTCTATTCCTTTTTGAAGGACGTTTCGACTGAATTCACTTTTTTGTTTAATGTTTTCTCTATGTGATTGTCTGTCTAATTTTTTTGCTTAGACGCGGCGCCACCGGACCGCGCTACTAACGCAAAGGAGCAAATTCGATCAATGACTTAATTATTGACTGCGCTTCAATTTTGCATTTTCGCCGCGCGGCGTCTAAACGAGTCCTAAGAACACACGCACTCGCGTTCCTTCCAGAATCGAAGAGGCATAGTGAATGCGTACCTGACTTATGTAATAACTTACAGGGGCTAGCCACTATACCGAGTCACTGTCTCTACCTTCAAAAAGAACGGTAACAATTTACCTAACCCCTGAGGGATGGAGGGCATGGTTAGCCCGGGAAGGGATCGATCGCGCGACCGTGCGAGTGTCAGCAGCGCCTTTTACCACTGCGATTCGCACACCCGAAGATGCGTACGTATACGATGTTTGAAACAGTTCACAACCTTCGCTCCGCTAAATCCAGGTAATTAGTGGATCATGAAAAAGATGTGACTCAAAATTAACCTTTCGAGTTTTCTAAGAAAGAGCCTCAATTTTCGTTCAATCACTTTTCTTATGGATATTGCTATTGCCACATAATCATGGAGCAGCTCTTTCACGTCAGGTTTGCTACTCATCTTTGCTGTAATGCACGAACATGTGAATTTAACAAATAAATAAAATATTAGGTTGTCCAATAAGTTCTTGCGATTTCCATAACAATTTTCAAAGTTTCACAAATTTTGACTGAATCAACCTTACCCATCGAAGTACCGCCCATCTTTGTCAATGACTGTCCTCCATCGATTCGGTAGGGAATGGATACCGTTGCGGTAGAACTCCGGAGGTTTTGATTCGAAGAAGTGGCGAAGGTCGATTTCGAGTGCAGCTCGATCATCGTATCGTTTTCCTTCCAGAAAGTGAGCTAGCGAGCGAAACAGATGGTAGTCAGTAGGGGCAAGGTCTGGTGAGTAGGGTGGGTGGGGAATCACTTCCCACCCCAGCATCTGCAGCTTTTGGCGGGTCAACGTGGAAGTGTGCGGTCTAGCATTATCATGGAGAAAATATATTTTGTCGATTTCTGGACGAGTAACACGGACAGCGTCGCTGAGTTTTTGCAGTTGGTTGCAATACACTTCGCTGTTGACGGTACTACCAGAAGGACAGAGCTCCCAGTACACAATCCCGCGAACGTCCCAGAAAACGCTCAGCATCTTCTTCCTCGGTTTCGGCCCACCTTTGGGAATTGCTGGTGGCTTCTCCTCTGCTTGAACCCATGCATGTCTGGTTGTATGTGACATACAACACCCACTTTTCCTCTCCTGTAGTGAGTGAGTCCAACCAGTCAAAACGGCGAGAGCTATGAGAGTCAAAGCGACAAGCTTGGAATCCGTGAAGAAGGCGGTGACGAAGATAAATCTTTGATGACTCATATAGTTGTAAACAACCGGCTGATATAAAGCGAAAATGTTGTGTACGCATAAGCTAACCTTTGACCTTTTATATACCCTACTGCTAAACGATAATACGTCTCAACCAGGAACGCCAGGTCAAAACACAAAATCGCAAGAACTTATTGGACAACCTAATAATATGCTTCCCAATTCTACTACGACATTTTTAAATTTGTCGGTTACATGAGGAAAATGACTTGTTATTCTTTACAGTTATGTAGTCGATTGAACTTCACTCGAAGTTTGTTTTACTTACGATACTCCCTCCCGGCTCAACTAAAATAAATAAATAAATGAGATTTCAATCGAAAATCGATGCGACTCTTTTAAAAATCGAAGTAAGAGAGATCAAACAAAGGACCAGTTGGAAATTGGTGAGATATTCACAAAATCCCATTCTCTTTCGGGTTAGATAAAATGTGGTGGCACCTCTTCCTCGCGTATCATTGACTCAACATTCGACCACAAATGAAAAAATTGGTATGTGAACCCTTGAGGGCGGGCAGAATTCTCCAAAAAAACAAGGCTATGATCTTCAATCTAACCTTAAACTGAGCCCTCCATTGTTCCACAGACACGTTGGAGTTTGCCAAACAGAGACATCGCTTGTTAACGGTCGTCACAGCTGTTACACCGACAAGGGTTTTTCCGGCACCACAAGGAAGCACAATCACACCAGATCTGATGGAGGAATGATTTTATTTATTTATTCATTTATTTACTTACGCCAATCAAGGCGTGCTTGAAAAACGAATGCATTAGTTAAAAGAAACCGAGCGATCCTAGACAACAAACTAATAGTATAAAAATACTAACAACACAAGAAAAAAACATTTGCAAAAAACATTTTATCACCACAAGGACCAAGACCACTATACGCTTAGTAACTGATCATCAACAATTTATGACTATCAATAACACTTTCTGGATACTTCTAGATGTTTAGTTTTACAAGCCACATACGAAACCCGATCAAAAAAGCAAAAAAAAATTAACTAAACGAGACCTCACCAACTCTGAATAAAACTTTTAAGTGCCCAAAGCATCGAAATTCAGGACGGGTACCTTCTCACTTATAATGTGAAAGGCATACTCCTCAAAAGAAACCGAGAAATTTTCGACACACCCTCCGTAAATGAGCCTAATTCAAACCAAGAATCTCGCAGTCCACATCTACCAGGGAGAGAATATCGAACGAAATTGTAAAAAAATTGACCCTTATCTGACTAATAGAGAAACATGCCACAAACCTGGCTCGACTGTTTCCGAACATTTTCCTCAGACTTTTCTCTTGATATGGCCTCAGGGTAGTGGACGGCTTAAGGTCGATTCCAAGATTCGGGTTCATGGTGTCATTTCGGAAATCGTACTCAGCCAGTAGTGGGTACTCCAGTTCAATGCATCGCTTCTGCACCGTCTCGATGCTCTCCTGCAATTCCGTTGATCATACCCAAGTAAATAAAAACAAAAGGTAAGCTGGACAATTTTTAAAAGTAGTTCGTAAAACTGTAGGAGCTATTTCTGACATCCTAACCATTACAAGGTTAAGATGTCTTATCGGTCTCTGTATTTTATTCCTCATCAGCAACATAGATAGTTCGACACATTAGTCGAACTACACGTGCCCAGAGGGCTCAAAAGAATTTACTATAAGAAAAAAATGTAGCGATTTCCGAATATCAAGTAAAAAGTGAAAGCACATTATGTATAAACCTGTTTAATTTCAAACGTTAACAGCTGTAAGCTTCGAATTTCTGCGTCCTCTTCATCGTCACCGTCCATTTTTCCATATAATTCACCAATATCCTCCGGTACCTGGAGAAAAAGAATTTTGAAAACCCTCAGGAGTTGAAACTTAGAAAGCCCAAAAGTGTTCGAATAATATCGAACAAACAAATGTCATATTTGATTGACACACATAAGACATGAGAGAACAAATTCACTTTTTGCACCGGTGAAATTAAACCGTAGCCCATTCGGACACCAATAATTCTGGAGTACTAGGTATTATGTTGAACGGCTGTGGATGATACATCAGTAATGTCCCCATTGTTGAATATACTGCGCATTTTGGGGACAGGATTTTTCAACTAAATTTCCACTAATTTGATGGCTTTCGGTTTGTTTATTGAAAGAAGTAAACTGTAGGAGATATTTCTGACATCCCAACCACCGCGAGGTTACGATGTCTTATCGATCTCTTCCTTTTTTCCCTCTCTAGCAGCGTATGAGAATTAGATATATTGATCTAACTATCAGTGCTTAGAGGATTTAATCATATATAATAGAAGAATTCTCGACATCTTGCAATTCAAACCCATAGCAATTTTTAGTCATTATCGAGCTTTATCCTGTTCAAGTTTCAAAGACATTTCGAGATAGATTTGATTTCAGAAGTAGGTTCAAGATTCCCTTTCATAACGTTCCATTTCAGGGGGTGAGAAATAAGCTAACAACAAAGAACTAAACAATACAATAAAACTATAGTGCATTCGAAAAGTGGAACGAGTACTAGCAGAACGAATAAAAGGAAACTCTCACATCATCGCCACTCTCAGGCTTCTTCTCCTCCTCTTTTCTCTGCTCTTGAGGAAAATTGATCTTCTCTATCTGCGTCTGAAACTCTTCAATTCAAAATAATTTCTCGGAAAAGAAACATGCGAACGAGCCATACCTGGGTCTCCTCAACGGGTTTTTCCTCCAGTATACAGGATTGTATCACTTTATCTTTCAACAGCTTTTGGATAACATCAGAATGTCGCGACTCCACAAAATATCTGTTGTGTTTCAACACCAGCTTCACTTTTCCATAGCTTACGGTACACATCTGAAATGAAAACAGATGACTGAAGTCCAAATAGGAAATGGCAAAGCCGTACCTTGATAAACTCTACAATTCCTTTGGGTAAAGAACTTTTACTAAGCCGCTCCAAATACTCAATAATATCATTTGTCTGTAATCCGACAGAAACGGCTGCATATAAAGAGTAGGCAGTCAGTTGATATTCATGAATGTGTTCGGGACGACAAACCGGCTTAAATAGAATAAGAAGAATTGAAGCATCGAGGTGATAGTATTAATCACTCAAATAAAAGAACAAACTAACCTCAGAAATAGCTATTAAAAAGTCTCTTGCGTGCTTATATACAGGACTAAATGACTCGAGAAAAATGTGGCCGTCCGGTGCTACCCAGAGTGGTCGAGATGCATGATCCGCCTGAAGAAAGCTACTCAGATCACAGTAGAATAAAATTTTACACAAAACGAATCCTAGATTACAACTATGTTTCCCTATTTCTTTTTTGTAATACCTAATTACATAGCTGCAGTCATTTTCCATTTTACCCGTACAGTTTAGTGATAAAACTATAACAACTCATTATCATGATAACATGCGAGTATGTACACCTACTCGAGGTAAACAACGATGGGAAATCCCAATTTGAACAAGTTTTCAAACGATGGGATCGATTGAATACCTTCAGGGGCATCTCAGATCGATAATCCTTCCCGCCGAACTCATCTGTGATAACGGCGGCATTCTCTCCATTCAAATTTTGTGAAGCAGCCTTTGGAACTGCAAACGACCCATTCATTCGTTTAATTCAACCTTAGAACAGCAATGTACCAAGGAGTAGTTGGAAACTTTAAGAAACAGAATAAAATAGGAGAAGAAGAGTTCTGAGATAGAGTCTAGACAGCTTGAGTCGCTTACAATACGGTTGTACAAGGAAATTGGTGGTGGCTTATGCGGCAATCGTAACACTCCATCCATCTCTCAAGACGCCAGCGAGGTTACAATAAGCCGACCCCGCGAATGGGTTTCCCCAATGGATAATACCGGGAAGATGAGCAACTGATGTGACTGAGACCGTAATTGGCGGTCGTATACCCAGTGGATAAACCCATTCACAAGATCTCTTGATGAGGCTTGAAGGTCACGCAAGCCCCTCCACACATTCGAACCGATAACATGTACCATCACCTTCACCTTTGCAATTGCTAAATGCAACACAAAGTATAGAGAAATGGAGAGCGTAACAAGCAATGACTTTGGGGTAAGCTACAATTCATTCAATATTTGTTTATTTGCTTGTTAATTTAAGACGCGGTTATGGACGCCGTGGGAGTACATAAGAAAAACAACTCTAAATGTTATGTTGCGTGCTTGTTAGTGGTGCGTAAAATCCTCCTAGGCAAACTCAAACTAAAGGGTAATTTCTTCCAACTGTATCCTACCAGGACTAGGGGTGAAACTTATAAACTACTGCTTCCCCTGGTCCGGTCTTCAGCTAGAGCAACATTCTTTATAAATAGGGCTGGTAGGGAGTACCAGAAGCTGCTCAAGCGTTCGACTTCTTTCCGTATTTCAAGTCCTTCATAATACCATTCCATCTAGCCGATAATTCCGTCTTGCTAGGCGTATTGTCTACTTATTCGATTTTGTTTCTATTTCTCTTTTTTTTCTCTCTTGGTCATATGTTGTTATTTTTCTATTGTATGTTGTGTTTTGTGTTGAGTTTTATGTTATGGTTGCATGTACCTGACTACATGTAATAAACAATAACAATAACAATAACAAATCAATTTCAACCAAAAGATGTCATTGAAAAAAAAACAAGGCATTCAGTCGTGCAACCAGGGCCCAGATTCATTATTGTCAAACCCCCGATGAATTCCGAGATATACCGCTAACGGCGCGCAAACCGAGATTCGTGAACGCGCGTCGGGGTATAATAGGGGTCTATCGCGGGCCAATCACACCTCGCGATGAGGCAGGGTTTGAGAGACCTCGCGAAATCGAGCGGATTTGTCGTCGACGGGGTTTCGAAGATCGCACGTCCGTTCATGAATCTGGGCCCAGCGGGTATAAAAATTCCAAGCACAATTGAAAAGATACGAAATAGTAACTGAAAACTAGCAAGTTTTTCCGCATCAAGAAGATAAACAAACTCAAGATAACCAACCAGGGGCCGCGACTTCCTTCTCCACTTGTTTGTCGGAAGCGCTGTTCGAGAAACCTTCTTCTGAATTGAACTCCGAATTATACGTTTCCCATCGACCTCTGCGCTTGCGCTCCCTTCTGGACATCTCTGCAAGGTATCGACTGACGTACGATTTTCGAAAACAACCGCTACGCCATGGAAAACACCGCAGAACACGCTCCTCCTCCCTCCCTCCCCCCACCCACTTCCGTCCTTCACGCAACCGACACAAACAATCGCTGAGGACTGACCCAAATTTGACGATGATTGAGTTTATCGTAATGTATCTATAACGTAGGAAGATGAGACGACATAAGTCTTACTCCGACAGCACACACTAACCGAAGCAGTTGTTAAAAGTTCCAACTCTACCGACTGGACCTGGGTAAAAAAGTAATTTTCGCTGAAACTTCACCTATAGGGGTTATTTGAGACGCTAATCACGACTATGATGTCTCTTTTTCGTGATGAGCGACTCGAATAACCTCCATAGGCGATGTTTCGAGAAGAAATTTCTTGACCTAAACCCGGTTCGTGGAGTCCCAACTTTTAACAAGTGCACCACCTGATTCTTCAAATGAGGTTTCCAGTATTGGATACGTATTCGTCGTTTGTTCCCACTACTCCTTTTCACTTTAATAAACACGTAATCATAAACACCTCCCACACTACAACTAAATGACGTCATCTGAAAGTAGGATAGCACCAGCGATTCCCATATGAGCTTACAATCAGCTGCAAATTTTGCTCCTTCAAAAAATTGCCGAAAGCAAAGCAATTGAACTTTGATCCACCTTGACTTTGCAGAAGACAAATACAAAAACATGAGCGTATAAGAAAATAGGATCGGGGTTCCATCACCAAAATTTCAGTAGTAGTGAGTCACAAAACCTGAGTTGTCCCACTTCGAATATATCCATCGAATGGTCTTAAAGACGATCATTTTCCTAGATCTATCAAGTATTTTGGTTTGCGATGCATCCCAAACGATGATTCTTTCCTACTTTGATTAATTTCCCAGTAGGCGCTGCGACTGAATAACCAGGATGAACTACATATATAGTAAAGTAAAACAAAAAGCAAGGTATAAATCAATAAATAACCAGCACTCAAAGCTTTGTCAACACAAGGACGCCATTCTAGATTAAAACCTTTATTCACACACACACACATTCAAATAAACAAACAAAACCACATCACAGAGAGGTTTTCTTCGTGAGATTGCCGAGACCAGCTTGGTGTCGCTGATATTGTGCACCAGTATTCGAAAATGTTAATGATTGCTCCTATGTACAAAAAAGAAGAGAAAATGATTGCGCATGACGTCATTACACAGCCCCTTACCACCTATACAAAGCCTACTTACAAAAAAAACTTAGCGACAGTGTCCACAAAGTCTCAAAACGAGCCAAAAAATTCCGGACGCCACAACTAATGATTCTGGAATTTTGCAACCGAACAGTTCGATACAAACTAGTGCATGAATAAGCAGTTTTTAAGAACCGAGAAGGATAGTGGAAGTACTATTAATGGATTGTGAGCTCTTCAGTTATAAATTGAAGGCAGTTAAAACATCAAAAATGAAAGCAGTAGCTAAAAATCTTGCAAGGCATCTCACGAAACCAAAATAGAGCCAAAAGTTGTCTTATTTGGGCAACAACAGAATAGTTCAGCTACATTTGATTCTTGGCGTTGTGACCACATGAGGAAACAAGCAAACGTGGACGATTTCGGAGGATTTCATTCGAAAGTTGATCATGAATCGTCGGACTTATTGCAGAACTGGACTGTTTTCCCTGTGTCCTTATTTGAAACAATTACGTCAAGGACCGAGATGGAGCCTAGAATTGCAATAATTAGGTATTTTTTGAAAACGAAGAGAAAATCAAATACGGTCGTTCCCTAGTTGCGTTTATGTTCCTGCGGCAAAAACTCGCTCTGTGTTATATTGATGAAAGCTACTACTAGGAAAGCAATGCCCTTAAACTACCCGACTCAATGAACGGTGTGTCACTTATTGCGGCGTCCGAAATCAACTCAAAAGAGAACAGACTGGAAGTAATTTAATTGAAACCTGACACCTCAGAGCGAAGTCCAATTAATTTAGCGGTGGAGAGGCGCCGCTAGTTGGTGCCTCTGACAGAGGCGAGGTGCTCTTTGAAGGCGGAGCATGATCCACTCGCCATCCCATCTGCTTTCCCGTGGTGTAGAGCGAATTCAGCACGCTATCCAACGTACCTGAACGGGAAACTATTAAGAGCATTGTAATGAATGAATAAATAAATATTAACGCATACCCATCAATATGGTAAACGGTAAAGGTAAATGAATCGATCAGTGACTTGTGGGGAGGGGGGTCAACCACTATATCAAATCAATGTCTTGACCTCCCCAGGGGCCGTATGCTCGTCTCACCCGAGATTGCTGGGGGAAGGGGCAAAGGGGAGGAGCCAGCCAGTAAGAGCACATGAAACACGGGCCGACTCCAATCATACTAACTGGCTCCTCCCTTTGCCCCATCCCCCAGCAATCTCGGGTGAGACGAGCATACGGCCCCAGACAAGTCTGCTGACAATTTATCCGACCCCGGAGGGGTGGAAAGCCTGGGCCCACATTCATCATTGGTAAATCCTTGATGAATCCCGAGATATACCCCGAACGGCGTACAAACCGAGATTCGTGAACGCGCGCCGGGGTTTAATAGAGGTTTACCGCGGGTCTATCACACATCGCAATGAGGCAGGGTTTGGGAGACCTCGATGGTATCGAGTAAGTCTATCGCCGACGGGGTTTCGGAGCCGTTCGTCCGTTCCTGAATCTGAGCCCAGGGGCCGTATGCTCGTCTCACCCGAGATTGCTGGGGGATGGGGCAAGGGGTGGAGCCAGCTAGTATGATTGGAGCCGGCCCGTGTTTGATGTGCTCTTACTGGCTGGCTCCTCCCCTTCCCCCATCCCCCAGAAATCTCGGGTGAGACGAGCATACGGCCCCTGGTCTTCATTCCTTCGAATGCGGTCAGAGCCGCTTTCTGACGATTTTGACTCAGTGTGGACACTGGGCATACAGCGACGTTTGTGCATAGCGCGCGGACGCGTCGCGAATTTAACGGCAGTCGAAACAGAACCAATGCCTGTCCTGTACATTATTTGAAGCGATCATCCCCTTTGGAGCGTTTCACACGCTTTGAAGTTTCTGCGAGCTGGTTAGCCTGGGTGGCGATTAATCGCTCGACCGTGCGAGTGTCAGTACCGCCATTTCTACACGCACCTACGTACCAATTAATGCATTTAAATATTGATACAATTCGAGGACCTTGAAGTTTACCAAGCAAAACTTCTCATTCGAATCGCGCCTTGTCTCTTCGATAGTGGCATTCTTGGCGACAGAAACAATTTGCTACACTACATTAATACAGAAAGTTGAGCTTATCAATCCACAGCAACAAAAAACGACCAACCATCCTTGCTGAGCTCCTCCCACTTCCTGAACAGTTTCAGAGCAATCCGAGCATCCTCAACGGAATCATGGATCCCTACCTGGATCTTTTCAGCTGAAACAGAGTAGAATTACACACCTAACTCCTATGAAATTGCGATATACCAGAACAAACACCCACAAAGCAAGTGCCAAGCGAGAAACTGCAACGAGAAAAGGCGCTGCTGAGGAACTCGGAACAACTCGACGGTGTCAATCATTTGAACAGGTGGCACCTTCAATAACTCAGGTTGGTTAATACTTGACAGGAACGGAGACATACAAAAATATAGGGACACTTTGAATACCCACATGAATGTTCAACGCGGAGAAGTCATTGACCAAAGCGTGACCCACAAAAATACATCCTCGTTCGATTAGATGCAGCACCTTCATGTAAACACGTTTCAATGTAGTTAGGTGTTTAGTAGATTTGTTCGGATCGAGGTCATCTTCCATTATTCCACTAAAAAACGAGAAATATAGAAAGTGAAGAAAAGAACGGCATTGTTGGAGCTCAATACGCACCTGTACTGAGTCAAATAGTCATCGACTACGTCACCCTCACACGTTACCACATAGTCATCGATAAGAACTTGTTCACCAGTGGAATTAACACAGCTAACTCTGCCAACTGATTTTCTTCCGTGTTCCTGTAAAATATTCTTCAAACAATTGATTATTTGGAAATATAACAAAATATTGTGGGTAACGGTGCAAATTTCTCCTCACATTGCCTATGTTGATGAATTCGGCATCGATTCCTACACATTCACCCTCACCAGGAATTTCCAACATTCTTCGCTCGCGGGCTACTTCATCATTTCCGGTTAGACTGGAGTCCGTATGAAAGACAGAACACGGGATTGGCAGACGAGTTTCGGCAACTGAATAAAAATAGAACTAAATGGATAAATAACAAGAAGAGTCTATTCATCTTTCGAACTCAACTAAGCCGGATCACTACAACGACACCATGGGTGATTGGGGTAAGGCCCTGCGTGGTAGAGTACTATGCGTCGCTAATGACATCAACATGGTCTAGCAATCAATCCCTGCCTGGATAGCCAAGCCTGCCGCCATCTCCCAGAGTCAGGTAAATTGGTACCAGACTTGTCTGATAGGGTAAATACACTGGCTTGGTATACCGGCAGGCGTCCGCAAGGTATCGTATAGGTCAAATACGCATTCACCATGCTTCTAGGATTCAGAATGGAACACGTACGCTGTTTCGGTTCCCTAGGGGACTGGTCAGCACCGGCAGATTCACCTTTACCTTTTACCATGGGTGAAGGAAAGGGAGACGGCACAAAAAAATATGTGAATTATGTGCACACACTATTGTTATATTTTATGTGTTTCCTTTTTTTTTATCAAGATCATGTCATGTGAGAAAAGAAAAAGAAGTAATGCTCTCTCTGTCGAAACAGAAGCAACCCTTGCCTGGTTCTCTCACCGAAATTTCGCGATTCATTTGAAAAATTGCTTCAAAAACGGAAATCAATAACGATAAAAGTGATCTAGATATCAAACAACCAAACCTTTCATTAGCCCAGACTTCTCGTTCGCGTAGCAGAGGATGAGTGGCAACTTCCACCGCGAATCCATGTGCAGTGCTTCATCTTGGTGGATTCGCGTCACAAGTGTATCGTTGAATAAGCACCACGGCAATTTCCTCAAAAATGAGTGCGATTCAATTTTAGAGTTTGATCCCCTTCAATGTAGTGCTCACGTCTTCAGAAGCAAAAAACCTGCTAAGAGAGAAGATAAATAAAAAGAGATAATATAGCTGAGAGATATGTATAGAAATAAACAACATATGGGCCACAGATAAGAAGAACGAGTTCTGAGTCCGTGGAAATCGAAGACACTGGTCCAGATAAATTTGCTTGTGCACTTTTGAATAAAGAAGAGGAAATAGTCACAAAGCGACAAGCGGTTCTGTACCTCCAAAAAAGGATTTAATTTAATAATTTAGTGATTTAAGTTTCAATTTCTTCTGCCTCACAAAGTTTTAAGGTGGGAATCCATTATTCAACGGTCTAACGTTTCGGCACAAGAAAATGTTACCAGGTACCCTACGATCGAATTTTCATTTCCACTTCGAATCAAACCAGATAAACGAGTGAGAAGGAAAAATTAACGTTCATCGCTGCAAATTTTACATCAAATGAACTACACTAGTGATAATATGAAAAATCATGAAATAAAGGAAAACGAACGAATCAGAATCGTCCCTGATGAGCGTCACCGAATGAGTCCACTGCCCGTTGCCATTACCAATAGCGACCACCATACCAACCAAATCGTAGCGATCATGTTCACCTTCCATGGCATTTTCACTTAAAATGGCCAATCCATTGGCAACCTGAATGAAGGAATGGTTTCGAAACCACAAAAAAGACAAAATTTGTGCACGGATCTAAGTTGTGAAGAAATAAAAAATCATAGCGAATTGATCGGGCTAACCCGCGCAAAGAAGGTCTGAGCCACAAAATGTTTCCAGTCACCGCAGCCCGTGTCGTCCAGCCAAGCGGCACATTCTACGTCCCAGTCGTCAGTACCATGGGAGTATTTGCAGTATGTCCTGAAATGGAAACACTGAAACCGTGAAAGGTATCAAGATTAACCACCGACAAATAGTTACATAGCTATACAAACTTGAATAATATAAGGGTAAAAGGTAAAGGCAACGGTGCTCGGCATTGATCAGTCCCCTGTGGACGCGTCAGCTTCATCTTTCCAGACAAGTCTTATACCAATTTACCCGACCCCGGAGGAATGGAAGACTTGGTCGACAGTGCGGGTGTCAGTGGCGCCTCTAACCACCGCAACACGCGCACCCTTCAAACTCATGTAAGGAAAAGAAGCAAAAACTTCAAAAGAAGTGATTTTTAAGCTGAGAAAAGTAGCGAAGTTCAGTAGTAAGTGATGACTAGATGAAATGTTTTTCAACATTCGTATAATCATGACGCCAGCCCAACCTTTATCAATCGATGTTTCCCCATCGTAAAAAAGCAGGAGTAGTGGAAGCAAATTTAAACACAATGGAATAAAAATTACCGGTTTCTACATTCAACACCATACCGACAAGGCCTCTCAGCACGACCGCCACACTCTAAAGAACATTCTTTGTCTGGAAGGCGATATCTGGGTCGAGCCTCTGACATCTGAAAACCATGAAAAATAAGGAAATGAAAATTTCTTGTAGCAAAATAGAGAGGCTCCACTATTTGAAAACGGAACAACGACCTTCAGCTGCTTTTCCCAGAACTCGCTAAACTTCGGACTTGACGAATTTGTGTCTATCAGCAGTATTGGGGCTAGTTTTTGAACTCTTCTGGTGACATCCATTCGACTCTGGAATGAAAATTTCCGCAAGGAGAATCAAGAGCCACACGCAAGTGCGAGTGAAGACAAAGTTTTTTCAACAAAAAGGGATAGAAGTCAAGTGGCAGAAAATTAGGAGAGCGGAACAAATTTCAGGAGAATCATTAAACTAAAAAAATAACCATGATAAAATAACAAAAAAATACCGTCACTGAGCACGAAGCGCATGGTCCTTGATGTTGTCCTTTAGCATGCAGTGCCTTCTCCAGCAGATAACTCATACTGCGTTGCTCTGCCGCTTAAACTATACCCATCAATAACCTCGATAAAACAAAAATTTCAGATTTTCGAACCTTCAGGGTAGTTCAGACTGATGAAGGTCTTTCTTTCGTCTGAAGCATTCAGCTCACTACAACGGATACATCGCTTCAGTACAGTTAGTTCCGACTCCAGGATGCTAGCCAGTTTTTGACTTTCATCGCCCACAAATGACTAAAATGGATGTATAGCGAATGAAGTCCTGGGTTCTCGCACTAAAAAAGCTTCGACATGAGTGATAACGCTGTGGAATGATTTTCTCTCCATTTCGAGGTTGGCTCTTGGAAGGAATATTTGTATCAACGGCCTAAGTTTCGACATTACTCAGATGCCATAACATAACCCGAAGATTCATTAGGCTGACCAAAAGAAACCTGATCTGTCCTTTCATTCTCGATGAGATCCAAGCAACATCGGGGAATTTTCGCTCGAATAAAATGGTAGTATGAACAAGGTTCTTGGAAGACCCCAGTCTCGTTAACCTCGAATCATGACCACACTCCTGGGGCCGTATGCTCGTCTTCACCAAGTGAGAGGTGGATACAATCTCCCCGCACGAAAATGCGCGGGACTTGGGTGAGTACACAAGCGGGTAGAATCCATCCGCTCGGGAGAGACGAGCACACGGCCTTTGAAAGTGACGAGAAGATCGAAACAGTAAGTCATTGCACTGAACTTTCACATGGTAACCTCGAAGAAGAGATGAAAAATAATGAACAAATAATTCGAGTCATTACCCAAGAGGAGCAAAACACGAAAAACTGTCGACCTTACTTTGTTCACGGCATTCATGAGGTGAGTAAATAAGCTCTGTGTTGTGGTCATCACAGGACCCACGACTGGCGACCCTCCAGAAACAACAAGGGAACGAATCAAATTCGCACACTAAATGATTCGAAATAGAATGGAGATCGAAGCTTGTAAACATCAAGATGAAAATCGGCAAAAATCCTTGGTGGCTTACCGATGCAGCTTCCTTCAACTTCCTCTTATCGCTAATGATCCTAAAAACGAAGTCCAACTGACATGCCAGACAATGCTCATCTTCACAGATATGGGATAAAAACAAATTTCGGAGTGCGGGAATGTGAAAAAGCGTCTGAAACAAAGCGTTTGCTGAGAAGAAAAGCAAGGAAAGCGAACAATATCTGAAAATTTTATCTTAAGTCCTATCCTGAACTCGTACTACCCAATCTTATCCGTAATTTTTCTTTCTAGAGAAAACCTTACAATGATCGGGGGTAAATACGACTACATCGGATAAACATCAAGTTAAGAAACGATCCGAAACATTAAGAAATCCCAGTTGGTTATCTTAAAATACAGCTCCAGAAAAATTTTACCACTTTTAACCAACACTTCAAAGAACGGTTTATTAAACGAAAACGAAAAATAACCACGAGTTTTCAAGCCTCAGACGTTTCATCATCCGCAACTAAGGTTTGAATTAATGTTAAAAAGAGGGATGATGCATGAATATTTACAAGCTTGTCAGACTTCACTTGCTCTCCCATTTGGGCACACGACGACGCCTAGAGGACCACAAAATAAATTAAAACGGATAAGTAGGGTAGAAAAGGGTATGGCTTTGCACTGAAAATGCTACGAGGTCTTTCGAAAGTCAAACTATCTAGTCGCTTGTTATGCACAATTATTTACTTCTAGGTATCTGAAGGACATAAACTCCAAATAGATTGCCGGATAATAAACGACAACCTCGGAAAATTTAAGTGACTCACCAAAACTATAGGGTTGGTTATCATACTAGAAGTGCTAGTTTCCATAGGCACGTGATCTGTCTTGTTGTACTTCAGAATGGTAGCATCATCAAGTTTTCCATTGCGAGATCGTCGAAGCTCCAGTTTGCGATAAAACTGGGGGATTATAGCCGGTAATGGAGCTTCTTCCTCATCTAGAAATGGTACTACCAATTTGTAATAGTATAAATTCCAGAAAAACATACTCCTCCCTTACCACACGTCTCCTGCCCATCCAGATAGTAAGGTACAACGTTGAAGCATGCCAAAGGAGTATGAGCACGAGGATTTGGTGCATAGCCGACGAATTGGATGGTTGACATCGTTTGGTTTACCGGCAACGGTTTCGCTCTCCTGAACAGAGAACATTATTTATGCTCATAAAGGTAAAGTTTAGGGTAAAGGTGTTGGCGATGATCAGTCACCCATGAAGATGATTTCCTTACTTTAGCAGCAAGAAGAAGTCACCTGTACACATTCTGACACAGCTCTTCCGGCCAATCAGAAAAGTAGGTGTCGTCACATGAGAACGGCAGCGGAACCGAAGCGAGAGCTGTATGTGTATCGTCGATCAAAAAGGATTGAGGAGGCCCGAGCTAAAAATGATTTTGAGAAACAACAATAGTAGACATTCTGGTCTCTGCAACAAACCGATGGGTCGGCAAAATCTGTCTCGTACGACGATTCATTTATGGTTGGAGCAGGCCGATCAGCATAAACATGGATGTTCCCTGAAATTATACAGCTATTATAGTAGCCGCGCTAGTTTTCAATTGGCTAAAAATATGTAAATTTCTAGCTAAACCTTGTCTTATATAGTTCTTTGGAGCGCCGGTTACGAATATGACACCCATTTCCGAAATTCATGCTGCGGACCTCCCATACCGTCTACTAGGGTCATTTAGGCAACCTATTTGGCTGAACCTTTCTGAATGGAGGTTGCTTATTTGAAGCGCTGATCACGAGCATGTGACATGCGTTCCAAATTGTGACCATGAACTCCCACCTCATTAACTGAGCTGGTCAGACCAAAACCAGTAACAGCCTCAAATGTCGAAAACTGGTGTCAGCTTCGTGATCAACGCTCCAAATAACACTCAGGCAAGGTTGCCCAATTTTTTTTTTCAAAAAAGGAGCATCTTAGGCTGGGAGTAGTGCCAAAGAATACATAGAAACAGTCTTTTCTCGGTGACTGCATATATTTTCTCTTTAGACTTTTAATACATGAAAATCGAGATCTATTAGCTCTCAGCATGGCTGAACTTTTAATTGAACTTTTTCCTTTTGTGGTTATCGAGGTGTAAGACAGACTGGGAATTGCTTAGCAAGGACCGCGGTAGTTCATTGGACAACTTATTCTTTGCTTTGCACCACTTTTATTGCTGTATTTGTATCCCAACAGTATTCTTTTCTCTTAAACTTTCTTTCTCTTAATGAAATTCGAACCCAACGACACAGCTACTATTTTTTTAAAGGCTCGGAAAATAAACTGAAAAAAACGCACCAATCTCGTCTCCAAACGCGAGGTACTGTTTCGTAGACGAAAAGTCAAACGCGGAAATATGGTAACCACCAGAGTCGATGATCACAGGAATACCGGCGTTTCCCTCGCTCAAGAACATCATTTGAGCCTGGCCATTCTAAAAAAACACAATCTTGAAAATTTCAAACCGCCTGCACCGTAGTGAGAATATCACCTGTCCTACGCAAAATAACCGAGCATCGCAAAACGTTGGCAGGGTGAGGAACCTTGAGAAAGAAGGCGCAAAGGAGAGCGGGATAGGTCGTTGAGCATGAAACGTCCGAATATCGTACACCTTCACGTAAGGATCACCATGAAGCACTCCACTCCTACTATTAGGGTAGTAATGGTTAAAGAGCAGGAAAAAAGCAAAATCTGAGTGCCTATCACCTCAGCGACGATCCGGCAGTAATTAATTTATTGCCATTGATGTCAAAATCAGTTATCGATCCACCATGAGCCGGTATCACTCGAATGGCGTCTAACGTTCCCGGAGCGCGAAGTGTAATCTGATCGGAGACATATTAGGGTAAAACTAGCGCTTTTGTACCTGGACATACCTTCCCTTCGGTATCAGCCGTGAATATTTGATTTCCATGAACACGAATGAGACTTGCGCTCTTCTCTTTGATGGTTGCCTTGAAAACTATTCATCAATGTGAGTTACACGAACAGAACGCTGCCTTAACAAAGAGGCTTCCTGAACATGCCGCAAAAACGGAACTGATATGACCATGAAGATCATAGAGCGTTGTTAACAGCAATATAGCTTGGTTTGGCAAAAGGTAAACAGCTGGTCGTCATTTTGTTGAGAATCTTCCTCCTAAAAAGATGAGTACACTCACAACTCTGATTTCCTTCTGCTTCTCTAGATCGAACTCAATCATTTTTTGCTGATCTCCTCCCATGAGCAATGACGATGTCCCTGGTATAACGTGCATCGTGTTCAGGTTCTGCATTGACGAAGAACTAAAGAAGGCACTCGAGCAACAAAGACAAGATGGAAATCAAATGCTTCAGACCTGAACGAGAAAGCCACGAGGCCATGACGAGTGTTGGCCTTGAGTTCACTTCCAGATAGTGACAGAATCGCCATTTCAGTAGCACACATATCCCGAATGTCGCCTCTTGTAGCACAAACAGCGGTGTATCTTTCGAAAGCAGATGCATAATAAGAGGCGATTCGTCCCTAAAAACCAAACCCATTCCCTTCTGTTAACTGTGGACTGAACGGAGGCACTCTAGTGAGCAATGGATCTCCTAGCCTTCCTCTAAGGAAGTTCGACAACGACAACAAAGTTTTCTTATATGTCCATTGTCTCATTTCATGAACCTCTGCTGTCTCCCCATCATATTACGTTACCCTTTTGGCCGCCACGCCACCGCAAGCGCAAGTACCGGACCATTGAGGTGTAAATAGTTTAGAACAACCCCAGAATGTGCCGAACTTTGCCTTATTCCGCAATCCCAAGTTTCTCTCGTCGGAATAAACTCCTCGGTTTGCATACTCTTGAATGGAGGAGAAAAAGATTTGACTTATAACTCGCTTTCAAAATGTTTAAGGCTATATCTAAGCTCAGACTCTCTGACTTTTTCACTCTCATTAGCTCGCGCACTAGAGGAGCCAATTTTAAACTCTCCACGTCTTCAGCAAAAACTTTAGTCAGGTCCAAGTTTTTCAGTCTTAGAGCTTGCACAAATTTCAATAGTGTTTTACGCTCCTCTTGTTGGTTGTTGAATTATGACTCTTTTAAAAGACATGTTAACAACTTTGTGGATTAGTTATATTTTTGTGGTTGTATTGCTATTCTACATTCTTGTGTTTCATTAACTTACATGACCTGGTGTTTTAGCGCTGATTTGTCGTTGTTTTACAGTGTTTTGTTCATGTTCTTTCTTTGTGCCGTGAGGCACTTACAATAAATAAATAAACTCCACAATGAGAGGTTGAATCGCGCGTTCAAAAAAAAAAAATTCGCGGACACTGCAGTAGAAGGGATCTATGAAGAAGAGAAGAGCACGTATTTCCAGCCATGACCGTGCGATGAGGGTGGTTTTCAACTGAGAGAAAAAAATCATTATACCAGTTACTGCAAAACTACAAGAATGTTAGAGTGTATCGCTAACATCCGAATGGAACAAAAATGAAGAGCGAAAGAATGGAACTGAAGAAAAATGAAGAAGGAAAGCTCTAAAGAAAAGGACAATTGCCCTTTCCTCTAGACGTTTCAGTTGCACTTCTTTGAAGGTCCAATATCCTTGCACTTGTAAATGTCACATTCTAATCGACGACTTCGTCACACCAACGTTTAGCACATTTGCTCTGGACATTTACTACTTTAGTCATATTTTTTCTTTTGCTGTTTCTCGCACTATGGTCAGCTACGGTTCTCCTAATCGCTTTAGTAATTTAAGAAAATGTGTTGTTCACATTTTCGCTCAAACTTCCGCCTCGGGGGTTTTCTGGGGTGCTGATCACGAATCTCGCAACCGAATTTCCACGAAAGGTCATCCTTGCTGCAGGGGCTAGCTGGGTGGTCCATCTAGGATCAAGCGTTTGGTCAAAACCTTGCCTAGCGTGGTTATGCTGCATGCTGATTACGATTCTGCCGTTTGTTTTCGAAATTTCTGCCGAGGACCACCCATATCGTTAAAATAGGTGGTCGTGTCAGAATCGCCGATTTTTTTTTTCGGAATGTGTGCAGCGGTACGCAGCCAGCAGCCTGGGCGGACTTATAAATGGCATCCATTATTACCCACTTGAATTTATTAGTGACGTCCACAATTGGGTGAAGAAACCAACATCGTAGCTTGCAAAATAACCCCTCAAGACGACATTTGAACCAAATATGAAGTTTTGACCAAACCCCGGTCGTCGATATGGGTCATCTTTAGCCGAAATTCGAAAAATAGACGACAGATTGATGATCAGCACCACAAATTTCCCCTTATAAAATTGTAGTTCGTGTATAATTGGCTGACAAACTTTTCTCTCACTATTGGAGTGCCGTAAGTTGAATAGTGTCCAATTCATTGATCGCTCTCACAGCATTAAAATTAGGCTTACAAGTGCTAAACGGCAGGACAAGTAGCCTTTGCTCCTTACAAATCCACTCTTTGAAAAAGTGCAATCATGTCAGAAAACGACAAGACGACGGGCAAAGCCGAAGCGTTAGGCGTCAAGAACCTCACCTGATACCCTCGAGAAGCACAACCGATAAAAAAATCATCCTCACAGCAAACAATCAAGGGTAGAGAACTAGGAGGTTAAGTGGAGAGAAAGACTCACATGGCAGTTTCCACACCACAATAGTTCTTCGTACGGATCAAAGCAAAGAGCAGTCACTGGAGACGGGTTCAAGGCGTTTGTTTCTATAGTTGAATGGTAGACGAACGAACCGTTGCCCTGCGGCCACTGAACAGAGCAGACCTTTAGATTTCCAATTACTGAAAGGATAAATCACCGCAACCAGCATACCTCGTCGGTCGACCCGGCACCAACGAGGCCAGAATCTTCCATGCCGAGTCGGTGTGTTTTTCGTTTTCTCGATCCGTCAACTAATCATCCGAGGTCTGTAATAGATTGATCAGTGGACATGTGATCATCACAAAATAGATACGGTAACGTAAACGACAGCTGGCAACCATACGAGATGTGTGTGCAGAACCCACTTCACACAAGCCTTCCTATATTCTGTCGAAAAAACATTCCAACACATACTTTTAAAAAGGTGCTGCTCATACTTATAGTGTTTTCAACTGTTCATAGCTTTCTGATGCACAAAATGAGTTCAAGATACCGGACCCGGTAAAGCAAGATACCACTCAATCGTAGAAGATTGCGGAAGATTGAAAAACAGAAAGCTTCCAATGACAGAGTTTTAATAGCCCAATTATTTAAAAAAATGCATCAAGGCATATAATAAAGTTCCAAGTCTGAACTGAAATTCAAAATACTCAGAAAAAACGCGACTGTCAAGCATAAAGCATAAACGAAGCGGACAAGTTTCTACTATTTGGTGAGGCCCGAATGAGCCTAGCAGACTTCACTATTTTCTCCTCCAAGCCCTAAAATCTAACTAATTACTTGAATATAATGATGAGGTGCTTTTGAGCTGTGATAACACCCTTCTTCCTCTGATTTTTAGCATTTGTTTGCTTCTCTAGGAAAAAACCTAGATATCTATAATGAAGAGAGCAGGGGACAAAATATGGATTTACCGTTCTGTGCGAGAAAATCACGCAAAAAAGCTTACAGATCTCACACAAAACAACAAGAGAAGACAATAAAGTCATTACCACATCAAAAAGCAACTGATCAAACGGAGAAAAACATCAGTAACAAAATTATGTCAAGACAAAAATGGTCGGCGATTAGGAAATATTTCGAAAGATCTGAAGTACACAAGAAGAACCCTCCTTTTCGCTAAACATCGAGAAACTGAATTGTTCAAAGATATTTAATCTGATTTTTAGAAATAGTATCTGCAGGTCTTAACCCACCTTAACATATCACGAGAGCAGAAACAACAAAAAACTAAAGAGGAAATCACCCATTCCTTCCAGAAACTTGATCATCATCATCATCTTTGCAAGGAATCAGGACGCTTCCCGACGTCAAATACTTGGACTAATGTGGGTTTCTTGGACTTCGATGAATGTTGCGCCTTTTTTCTGCTTTGTTTTTATCTTTTCAGAACAAACATCCACAGTAATCAACGAGTCAATAGATCAGTAGACACTTGTAGAGCCTAACAACCAAACTAGTCACATCCTTGACGAATCTTGAGCTTTGAAAAATCCCAATCGGATGGGTAGGATCCAGAGAATAGCGGTCCAAAGGGCGGGGTGCCGACCGGGGGCCGTTTCCCGCAATTTTTGTTTGAAAATCAGGGAACGGGATACGGTAGTGAAGGTCTTCGCGGCGACGACGACGGCCAACTCTCGCATTTTAGGCCATTTCGCATCGTGAGGTGGCGGTGCTTCTCCTGTCTCGTATTTTCTGTTCTAACTCTGTGTCTCCTCTGCTTCTTGTGTTAGCTCTGTCTAAATTCTTCCATCTAGATCCAGCTCGGCTCATTCTGCGTGAAAGTGACCATACATTTCCTATATTTCCTCGTTTTTCCACCTCAAATTCGACATTTTTAGGTTGCTCAATTTTAGGTAACCTGGGACTGGTTTAAACATTTTTATTCCTCCTGTCTCTTCTTGTCGTTCGTTTTTCGTCATTTCGCCCAACGACGTCCAAGTATAATTCGTTCCAGTTGGGATCCAGTACCGCTCTGCAGCTATGGGCAAAGAAAAGATTCATATCAACATCGTCGTCATCGGACACGTCGACTCCGGAAAGTCTACCACTACTGGACATTTGATCTACAAATGCGGTGGTATCGACAAGCGTACGATCGAGAAATTCGAGAAGGAAGCCCAAGAAATGGGCAAGGGATCCTTCAAGTACGCCTGGGTACTCGACAAACTGAAGGCCGAGCGTGAACGTGGTATCACGATCGATATTGCCTTGTGGAAGTTCGAGACGGCCAAGTACTACATCACCATCATTGATGCCCCAGGACATCGTGATTTCATCAAGAACATGATCACTGGTGAGTTTTATAGCGAAATAGCTTTTTGGTGGCTTCTCTGGCTCTGCTGACCAAACGGTCAAGACAATGGGGGTGAAGATTCTTTGCCCGCTGACGTGACATAGGGCAAATAGCGGTGATGCGGGGTCAGGTCATTTTTCGATTCGGAGGGGATGTAGAGTGTTGGATACCTCGGTATTTTACGTCTCAAAATAGCTATACGTAGCGATGGCCGTAGATGAAAGAATAGTCTAGTGGGGCTTATCCACCATTGGGGGATTTTATAGGGCTCAACTAGTACTAGTTAGGAGATTGGTAGGGTGGCTTACCACCTATTAGGTAGCTAATTAGGAGGCTTTAGTATTTCTCGGTATTTGCTCCCTGTTGGATGTGCCCGGGTAGGAGGAAATTGTTCCTCGGAATTTGTTCCAGTAAGAAAAGGGAGATTTTCAGAATTGATGGTTTCGCAAGATTACGTTAACCTGGTTAAGGTCTAGTTATAGCATCGCGTTTCAGGAACATCGCAGGCCGATTGTGCTGTACTCGTGGTGGCGTGCGGTACTGGAGAGTTCGAGGCCGGTATCTCGAAGAACGGACAGACTCGTGAGCACGCTCTGCTCGCCCAGACTCTTGGTGTGAAGCAACTCATTGTTGCTTGCAACAAGATGGACTCCACCGAGCCACCGTTCTCTGAGGCTCGTTTCACCGAGATCACCACCGAGGTCTCGAACTTCATCAAGAAGATCGGATACAACCCTAAGGCGGTCGCTTTCGTGCCAATCTCCGGCTTCAACGGTGACAATATGCTCGAGCCCTCACCAAACATGCCATGGTTCAAGGGATGGGCTGTTGAGCGCAAGGAGGGTAACGCCTCTGGAAAGACCCTTCTTGAGGCCCTCGACTCGATCGTGCCTCCCCAGCGTCCCACCGACAGACCACTCCGTCTGCCCCTCCAGGATGTGTACAAGATCGGAGGTAAATATCTCAGCTTGGCTTTTTCCAACTATGGAACCCTATTTGTCTTTGTTCAGGTATCGGAACCGTCCCAGTCGGTCGTGTTGAGACCGGTATCCTGAAGCCAGGTATGGTCGTGACCTTCGCTCCCCAGAATGTTACCACTGAGGTGAAGTCCGTCGAAATGCACCACGAGTCGCTGCCAGAGGCCGTGCCCGGAGACAACGTCGGATTCAACGTGAAGAACGTGTCCGTCAAGGACATCCGTCGTGGATCCGTGTGCTCCGACTCCAAGAACGACCCCGCCAAGGAGGCCAGAACCTTCAACGCTCAGGTTGGTTTAGGAATTAAGTCTCCACATATGTTGAGTAAATGTCATGCCAATAAGCATCAATATCATTACACCGCATTGATTTTAGGTCATCATCATGAACCACCCTGGACAGATCGCCGCTGGATACACCCCGGTGCTCGATTGCCACACCGCTCACATCGCCTGCAAGTTCAACGAGCTCAAGGAGAAGGTAAAGCTTCATCTTACGAAGAGGACCTAGTTTAAGTGGGGTATTTGTAACTTTATAGCAGCGTAGACTTCCCAAACGCCTATTCACTAGTTCGTCTCGTGATGCAAGTCTAGCTTTGTTGTTGTAGGTCGATCGCCGTACCGGTAAGAAGGTTGAGGACAACCCGAAATTCCTGAAGTCTGGAGACGCCGGAATCGTCGAGCTGATCCCCACCAAGCCATTGTGTGTCGAATCGTTCACCGATTACGCTCCCCTTGGTCGATTCGCCGTCCGTGACATGAGACAAACGGTCGCCGTCGGTGTCATCAAGTCCGTCGACAAGTCCGAGGGAGCTGGTGGCAAGGTCACCAAGGCTGCGCAGAAGGCTGGAGTTGCCGCCAAGAAGAAATAACCATCATTATTTCTTTTGTTGATTTATAAATTATGTATATTGTTCTTCTGCTTAAAAAACATGGTTCAAATATCAGTTTTTGCATACCACACAGAAGTATAGGATTCTACCTTCAGGGTTCTGGCCAGACAGCTTCGAATATTTTTATCAACTTCTCAATGTACAAAGTTTCAACATGTAATGGCAAGGCACCATAGATCAATAATAAGTGGAAATTACCGGTATTAGACAAGATCAGTTGAGAGTTGGAAAAAAGTTCAAATAAAAGGTCCCCAGCCAATGTACATCTGGGCGAGGTTTTTCTCATCGGTCGAGATGTCGATCAGCTTTGCCACCTGCCCTTCGAGACTCATTGGAGCGCAGGAGAACTTGTGTTTGTACACCTGAAGCAGATCCACAGGTAACGCGTATGATAACAGAGCGCTTGATGAGCTGTATTGGAGACGGCAGAGGTAGGTATCCATGACACTGATTGATTGATTAATCAATAGGACTCCGCACACAAGGGCCGCGGTCTTTTGTCTGTTCTGCTAATTAGCATTGGAAATGAAAACGTTCAGGGAACAACACCAATGACCTCTGACATCGGTGAAGGGTTTATTTTACCTAGACCTATCTAGCTACCTATGACCTGTCATTTGTTGTATCACGTGCTTGGAAGGCTCTTGGTTAAGGTTAAAATATCGTAGAAATAATATCTTGAGCGCCTGCTTCTTACTAACCGGATGGTTAACACTTATTTCTGGTGGGGTGCACCAGTCAGGATCACTAGTTTCGCTGAGCTTTGGTCTGAGGAGGTTGTTTGCGGTGATGCTCACCTGTGCAGCGTTTATTTCTACGGATCGATCGATTAAGGAGTATACCATATTTCTAGTTCTGTCATTGACCGAAATTGCCAAAACGGGTGATGATCAACGCCTCAAACACTCTCTAAGACTTGATGGAATTGGTTGTACTCACCCAAGACCTTGGTTTAAGATCATGGGTACGTTTTCGCTGAATACACAGCAAAATCGAGGGCATCACACTGCAGGTAACTCATTCGATAAATTTCGAGGAAATCTGGAATCCAAAATTTCTCAACATTTTCTGGTCATTTTTTAATAACGAAATTTAATTTCTTAACAAAAGATACATTTCACTTTTTTCAATGAAAATTTCAAAATTCCGGTGAGCAATGAGCGGAGCAGTTTATTCGGTTGCGTAAATTTCAAATTCTTATGCAATGTTGCGTCACCATGATGTTGATTTCGACATTACAGACGGTCGAACATTCTAGATTCACGTCTCTCTTGCAGCGATTAAATGGAAGTATCGTCAAGAAAATTTGGAGGGAAGAGGAAGTCGACCAATAGGTGTTCCAATACACCCGAGACATCCATTATTTGGGTGTAGGGATCAAAGTTTACCGAAACAAAATGATCCAGAACCTTACTGACCGACTCTGTGGGTAACGTAGCAGCATAGTACACCCGACGCACCCAACAGTTATCGGTTTCCATTGTTCAAGCTAATGAGAACTCTTCTCCATGAAAATTTTCTACACGACATCGCCACCAAAAGCGAAAAAGTCGAAAAGGAGCGGGAGAATCGTCTGTTCTTGCCGATATTCGTCGAGTCCCAGATATCTGTCTTTGATTGTTCTTCAGTTCTCAATTTGGGCTATTTCGAAAGGTGAGAATAGAACACATCTGCCTACAGTAGCAGGAATGCTACCTTATGCCCCCAATTTAAGCATGGAAATATCTTTTGGATAGAATGTTTATTGTGATGAGATTTCCGTCAGGCAATTTTATGTGATCTGCCACCGGTGTTCAAAAAGTGACCCAAATGGGGATCTGAGAGGCACTGATACATACATTAGAGGCTGAAATTTCGTCAAAACTCATAACTCTCCTGTACCGCTTGCAAAATTTTTGTGCGAGAGGAGGTTTCGAACATGTATTATCTCAGTTTATATGGAAATGATTGTTAAACGAAGTATCATTAAATTTTCAATCATCTACCAAATCCATGCAAGAAAAAATGGAAAAATTAATGATGGATTAGGTTAGCTAAAATTTCACTCTTTGGGCTCTCTCTTTTCGAGACTTCAGAATATTCCCATACGCTTGTTATTTTGATTCCCCTCAGTTGGAATATGGTAGGCGGATGTGTTCTATACTCACCTTACGAAACAGCCCAAACTGGGAACTGAAAAAACAACCAAAGACAGATATATGGAACTTAACGAATATCGGCACGAAACAGATGATTTCCTCGTTCCTTTTTGACTTTTTCGTTTTGTGTGGCAATTCTTTGTACAAAATTGTCATGGAGAAAAGTTCTCATTAGCTTAGACAATTGAAACCGATAACTTCCGGGTGCGGCGAGTGTTTTACACGAGGTGATATGCGGTGAGCAGGGTTCTCTTATCGATAACAAAGTGATAAAATCAGACGCCTGCCATTCTACCATGCCATTTCTATTCATCAGAATACGCTGAAAACACCCACCTCTGGTGAGACGATGTGACCTTCCAGTCGCTTCAAAATCAGCTGCACACTTTCCGTAGATGGCGCGTGAAGTTTCACCTGGCCACGCTGGAAAATTTCCCATTAACTTATCTCGAAATAACTCCACAATCTGATAAAATGATCAGTCACTAACCCCTTTGTTTTGCTGCGCTCTTGCCTCCGTGTTAATCCACTCCAACAAAGGGTCGTGAACAAACGTTTGAATCACCTGCAACAAAAATCACCTCTCCAGGAACGATTTTCGGTAAATTTCGACATATCAGTATCTTCTGAGTTTCGTTTTTTTAGAACCACACCCGAGTTTGACATGAACCTTTTACTCGCGGAGGGCAACAACACCGAGACTTTAACTGGAGGTTCATATCAATCCTGGATGTTGCTCAAAATTCCAAATTCTGAAAAGAAAAACATCTTTTTTAAGCGAATAAAGAAAGCAAGAAGATAAAGGCGAACGGTGAGCAGGGTGTCCTTATTGTCCCTCATCACCCTTAACGTCGACTCGCACGACCTCCGAAATGAACCTTCAACTCCAGTCGGCCCAAATCCGTTGACCATGTTGCGAGTAAGTCGGAACGGGACCACCTGAAAGGTGAATGGATGGAATAAATTGAAAATTAGAAGAGCACAATAAATCAAAATTAGCACATTAGTTAAGTTCTTACAATGAATATCTTTGATAAAACAGCAGTTAGAGTGATAAATAACGCTCTCGTCATAGAAAGGTAAAGGTGATGGGTGGAGGCGTCGTTGTTCAGTCCCAAGACTGGAACCAATTTATCCGACTTCGGAGGGATGAAACGCTTAATTGGCTCGACAGGGGCTCGATCTCTTGACCGTGCGGGTGTCAGTAGCGTGGCCTACCGCTGCACCACGCTGGCTCGAGAAAAATAAAACTATTTTTTCATGAATCATCAATGGTAACAGAGCAACATTGCACTCAACTACGCATTTCAAACAACTGCTTAGTACCCTCTGAACGATCACCAAAAACTTTGCAAGACCTGAAATATCACCTAATTCGACGGAGTTTCTGATTCGAACCAGGAAGGCAACATTGAAATTCTGATCGGAATCATAATGTCGATCAGCAGCAGCTGATCTGCTTGACTTTCCTCTTAAACGCTTCCTTAAACTAATAGCCAGATGAGCGAACTAAAGAACTGTAGCTCGAGTTTGAACCGACGCCCTATCAAGACAGGCTACGGTCTTCGAACCGATCAGCACTATAGCAGACAACTGATTCCGTACTCGCAATCAAACACGACACGGAGGAATGGTCTGCACAACGGCGGATTCGATCCGCAGTACTCATGTGCGATACTGGCGGCCGCTGCCACTGCGCCAACGCGACACGATGGGACTCTCGCGGCGCTGGCATGCATCCTCACGGCGCTTTGCTATTCAATTATCGTAAAATCTTAGTTTTCCTTACACCTAATATTTACTTATTTAGTTATTTACTATGTCTCATAAACGAGCGTCAACTACAAAAACAGAGATTAAGACAAAACAGACCATATATCGATAGTTACTGATATAATCTAACGAATGAAATACCTTGTGATTTTTCAAGTATTTTATTGCTAGATTCATCCTGAGCGTTATGAAGACACCGATTAATAAACGCAAAAATGGAAATACAACCAGACAACGTGTCGCTACTCTTGATTGTTCATGTATTTCATTGCTTGATTTTCCTCTGAGCATTCGCCAAAAACATCCCCCTCCAAACAAAATTATTTTTAGAGGTTCAACTTTGTTTGTTTTAGTAACAATTTTAAATCAACATTATTATTTGCTTTTGAAGTGTGGTTTGGCTGTCTACTAACCACTGTTTGACTGCATGCACGCCAATATTTTGCGAAGAAGGGAAATAAAAAAAATAACCACATCGTCGTCTATTACACTAGTGAATTTGAAATCGAATTTAAGCCATACCGCTGAGGTCACCGGATGTTAAAGTTAAAGGTTATAAGAGCGGCGCCTTAAATGATAAGGTTGAGGTTGTGGTCGAATATGTAAGAGGCCCCAGGGCCACAGACGTTGAATTCGTGTTTGGTGCTGTTGTCGTGTAGCAAACGTAGAAAACAAGGTCGGCCTCGCCTTTGGGAATCGAGATTTGAGCTTTGGGATGCCGTGAAGCGAAGGTAGAGAATGATTGCGGTGATGCTAAACCGGAACAGTGTCATTACCTTTCCAGGTAAGGCTGGTACCAATTTACCCTATCTCTGAGAGAGGAAGGCTTAGTTAGCATGGACAAGGATCGGTCGCTTGACCGTATAGGTGAAAGTAGCGCTTCTTACCACCGCAGTGAGGGCGCCCTCCGAGGCAAATTAAATATTACAGAATTCCATTTCAGCTGAACTGATAGCTGATTCAAAAGCTGCTCACCTCACGTACAGGCAGATACTCTCCTTTATGGAATATCAAATTGAAATCGACATGAACCACACCGCCTTCTTTGACGTCGATCAGGATGTTCTCTCCGTGCCGATCGCCTGAAATTGCAGCTTTTACTACGGGCTGAGGCTACGGTTTCACCATCTTACTCATGAATGGCTTTGACTTATGCCAAAATAGAAAAGATCATATCAATTATCATCTATATCTTCATCAATTTCTCTACAACCTCTCGTTTTTTGTCTACCCACAATATTCCCTTCTCGATACTGTGAACCATTACGGTATTCTTTCCACATAATTTTCATATACCCTCCGGGGTAATCAGCACAAGAGTAGCGATCTTCCCCAGTTCTGACCTGGTCATTCACCTGACATTTTTTTGAAAGCTCGACATCGTATTCTGGTGGATCTTGAACTTCTAACAATAAAACTCTTAGAACCTGGCGTTCAGAAACGATCGTGGAAACGGGTTCAATCAATAGTTGAAATATATCTATATATGATGAGATCGGGAAAAGAAAATAGCGAAACTTCCGGTAAATGTAAAAGGTAAAGGTAAAGGAGTCGGTGTTGATCAGTCTCTCAAGAACGCGCCCCACATCCTTTTTTTCACATAACCGATTTTTACCATTTCTAATGTAATGGATGAATCATCCATATCGGTGGAATATCATACCAAAAGCGTGGTCCCCATTCGCAGTACATGATAACTGTTTTAGAAATGCGAAAAAAAGCAGAAACGGAAAGCGTACACTATTCAATGAAAATAGCAAGTTGATAGCAAAAGTAATGAGAAATAGGGTAGACGGAAACTCTTACCCAGTCCAAGCACAAAACCGATCATAGACATCACAGCGCACGAACGAGCAAATCCTAGACGAGCAGCGTACCACACTGACGGATCGGGGAATTGCCGTCTGGAAAATTTCATGTAAAGAAAGGTGTCTTCCACACAAGTGTTGGTTTTCACTAGCTTTTGTCCTTTCAGGGCGCACGTGGTACAGTGCTAAGAGGCGCTTCTAACACCCGCATGCCCAAGCGATCGATTCTCACGTGCGCTAACCAAATCATCCATCCCTCAGGGTTTGGGTAAGTTGGTACCAGAAAGGTGCCTTTCACACAAGTGTTGGTTTTTACTAGCTCTTCCAATAATAGATTATCACAAATGTTTCAACGAGAGTGACAGATTTATAATTATTCATTAAGAAACGTCTAGCACACAAGTATGGACGACCGCCATCTACGAGCACATTGAGAGAGATTACGATTCTCAGAAGTCGGGGAGGGGCAAATCCTCATGGGCCCATTTCATGAATGGTTTACCCGCCACAAGCCACGAAATGAACAAAAGGGATTCATCAACGCGCAGTGGATAGGTACACATTTGGGGCATATAAGGGCTTATCTAAGTTCACTGGGGCGGCAACTGTTCGCAGACTTCGCATTGTGCGTAAACCGCGACTCATAAACACTCGGCGGCGTTTATTCGCGGTTTATTTAGGGTTTAGTCGTAGTTTTCCTGCGATCTGATGGGCAACACTACTCCAAGGTCTCCGAATCATCACCGTACCAGTGCGACGTGTGTAAACCTTAAATAAAGTTTGCTGCGTACGTTGCTGAATCATGTTTTGAGTAGCGTAATAGGGACCCATGGACACTCTTTTACCGCTGGTGAGCCTAACCAGCCAACCTCGGGGTGACTGGTGAACTAACTAGGTAGCAAAGAAGAGTTATAAAGCAACCCAGTGTGCTGGCAAGAGCCGCGACCTACACGCGCACGGTGAAGATCTCAATCTTGCCTAAGGCTAATCGAACCATTTATTCACACGAAGTTGAGTAAACTACCGTAGTTGACTGGGAAAGTGAAGACATCGGCTTGGGCAGCGGGTGGTCCCCGAAAGTCATGACGTAAGCCAAACACGCATTCACCATGTCTCTATGATGCAGAAGTTCGGACATCAAAGAACTTAATGACTTCTCGAAGATTCTGCTACTTCCACGAGTCCAGCAAGTACCTACTGCACCAAATCGGCTACAGGACGGCATAGAACGGCAAGAACACCCCGTGTGGAAACATTGATGTAGATCCCCCCATAGCTGTGGAGTTCCAGTGCGGAACTGCTCCTGAGCGGCAGAGTGGAGCTCATCTCGGGGCCCCCTGCCGGTGCCATCGATATCACGGGGGTCGTCGCCCCGTCCAAACGGCTAAACCCCGTGGTTCCCCCGCTCGCTCTCACGGCGGTCTCTCATTCGCACACACGCACAGACGGCCGGCCATCAGCCAGACCTTCCCCCCGTTGCACACCCCTCCGCCACCCCCACTCACCCCTCGCCCAATCGATGCCGAACCCCATTCCGCTAGCCGGCGCCACGTAACCCAAGACATTATTTGAGGCCAGCATCCACGCACCCGTATCCAAGCCATCACTCTTCAAATCCTCTCAGCTCTCTGACTCTTCAGAATTTCCCCTAAGGCAATTTGAAACCATGAAAAGGCGGTGGGTGGACCTGTTACTCATTATGAACATTTTCGCTTGAAAACGGTTTTCACAGTTGAATCAACATCGTATAGCCACAATAGGAGATGAGTCCACTAAATCAAAGTCCTATAACAATTCTTGATGAATTTCATCGGATTCCATACGAAAGAGGGCTAAGAAAATAAAAGCCCTATTTAGAGCCAAGAGAGCTCAGAAGTAATGAGCAAACACTAACGTCCAATCAGTTTAACGGTTTTTTGATTTCATTTTCATAAACATCTTCATCTCCCGGATATCTACGTAATGCAGTGACAAGAGGCGCTACTTCCACCCGCACGGTCGAGCGCTCGATCCTCCCCGGGCCAAACAAGCCTTCCATCCTTTCCTGTCGGGTAAGTTGATAACAGACCTATCTGGGAAGGGTAAGCTGTCTCGGTATAGTGGCTGGCCCCGTAAGTCACTTTGTAGGCCAAAAAGTCCTTCACTTGGTTCCATGATTCTAAAAGAGAGATGAAAGCGTGGCGCGTCCTCAAAGAATTGATCAACGCCGGTCTTTCTAGCTTTTTACCTCTCACCTCATTCTTCTAATAGTATCTGATCCTGGGTAGTTAGCCACAGGTCCCTTTATTCTCGTCGAAGATCAAAATTCTTTTATTACTAAGATCACCATGAGGTGTTGCTACAACCACGTCGTTCCTCAATTCCCTTCTTCTTCCTTCTTGATCACTTCTCATCATTTCTTGAGCTTCTCAGATCATCTATCTGTCACCTAGGTATGCTCTTATGACCGATTCCTCGCCTCTGTCTCACTCCATCCAGTCGTGTCCGTCAGAAATTCCTCGTAGCATCCTTATTTCGGTTGAGCGCACCTGCCTCCTATGAGCGACCCACGATCATGGCAACGCCAGGTTCATCAGACCGAGTGAACCGGTCTCACTGTCATCTGGGATAACCATCATGAATAGAGAAAAAATAGCCCCACGAGAGAAAAAATTCCCTAACATTGATGAGAATCTCACCCTAGCTGTCGTGTACGTCTTGCCAACATTCTATCTCCAGTGCCTCAGGGCAGGTAGGAGAAACCAATTAGAAGGGACCAGCAATGGGCTGGCGCTCGTCCTTTTCACCGTGGGAGAGGTGGAGGTGGCGAGCGCGCGGAAATTGAGTGCCGTAAGCGGGATCGATCGCGAGGACACTCGACCGGTCCGGTTACCCCCGGTGACCCCGTGGGTTTCGCAACGGCCCAATGGGTTTCCAGTGGCCTTTCGTTTCACTCCGTCGCGCACACGTGGTCACCTGCGCTCACCTCACCCATCCCCGCCGCCTACCCCGATCAACCACCCGACCACCAAGCCAGCCCCATCGATTTGATTTGAGATTATCTGCTCATGAATTCCTCCAAATCCTTTTGTTCACATGAACTAACTATTCAGAAGATAGGAGCATGAATAATGAATTTCATCATTGTTTCATTATTTCAAAAACGGCAATAAAGGGGAGGTAGAGCTCTACAAGTGCATCTACGCTCACATTCATTTCGATTTTCGTCCTGAGGGCACTGATGGATATATTCCATATAATTTATGTATAGTAAAAATTTTAGCGAAATATTGGCTGTCCCGCAGGAAAACCGAGAGAAATTATTTGTGTTCATGCCTAAAGTGCGCGGGTAAAAATGGTCCCTAGGGACACGCCATGCATCCGATCTTCGTTAAGAATAGTAAAGGTAGGGTAAATGCGTATTCCTTATACAGCAACTTGCTGAGGCCAACCACTGCACCAAGTCAGTGTCTTCATCTTCCCGGACAAGTCTGGTATCAATTTATCAGACCCAGCGAGGATCAATCGCTCGACCGTGCGGGTGTCAGCAGCGTAGCTTACCACTGCCCCACACGCGCCCATGTGTGTGTGGGTCGAATAAACTGTGAATGGTCTAGAGGTCCCCTGAGGTCAGCCGAATTTCGGTGGGTTTAACGACGTGGTCGCGGGGTTTTCTTTACCCCACCAGTCACACCCCTACGACAACCACACACAGACACAAACACCACGCTTGCCCACTCTCTGCCCACACCCAGCCGGCCAACCAGCCAGCCAGCCACAGCCTCACGGCCAGCCCCATCGATCGGGCTGGCTGGGTGGTTTTCTCCAGCACCGCGGTTTGCTGACCATCGGGCTCCTATGATTCGATTTCAGCGTGATATCTGCGGTATACCGTTTACCTCTTACCCAGTCATTTCCATCGAGTCGCTCAGCATATCCCGTGAAGTTCTCGCCAACCGTTCGGGTGAACACGTCTCGTACGGGTTCTACAAGTGCAAATTTTCAAGGCCCATTGCAGAATGAAGGACCGCAAGAAAGCGCCACCGTTTCACGAATGTGAACTGAAGTTGCTAATGCGGCTCTACTGCGAGTCCTATGAGGAGTATCACGGTCGAGGCAAAGACAGTGAGTTCTAGGGGCAATACCTTGGAATTTTCTAGTGTTCGTGGTGAAAAAACCCCGATTTCCAGCAGGAAAATACGGCGCACATCCGTGCGATAAGAAGAGTCTGCTACGTCACTTCGCCCAGGAGGTGTCCAACCTCGGTTTCTACCAACGTACCGAGAAGCAAATAGAGGAGCGACTGCGAGCTGACAGCAAACGTGTTCGCAAACATGAGGTCAGCTCTGGAATCATGCCCTAGGGCCATTTTTCATTTTTAACATATTTCAGCGAGCTCGAAGTCACCAAGGCGCAGAAGCCGTGCTGAACGGGTTACCGCCATACCTGCATCAGTTGTACGAATGTCGCCGGAACCGCACCAACGGCTCGTTTTTCAATAGCAAATGTGAGTTTGTAGGCACTTTTCTTCACGATTTTCCCGATTTGTATGCTTTTCTGCATGGCGTGGCCACAGTGTAGCACAGTCCCCGCTACATGGGTCCGTTGAGAGCCTTTTAGTGCACGTTTCCCTAAAATATGTAGAACACACTCACGCCAACCTGAAGCAGATTAGCGCGCTATGCCATAAAGCGTATTGCAACTCCCGGTGCTGTCACTTCCGCGGCGAATTAAGTACGAGTGCTATAGTTATTATTGGAAATTACTCAGGCCCTGCTATCATTAACTCTTGGTTGTTAACCTTTGGTTACTCGGTCTACCATTGACACGTTTTCTTTTTTCTTTTATTTAGGTAAATATGTAGCGGAGTATTTAGTTAGTAGTTACTGATTCTTTTCCTTTACACGGTTCTCCTCGCACGGCCCTCGATCTCCGCCTGGGTTAACCAAATCTTCAATTTCTACGGGACAAGTAGATTGGTACCAGACTCATCTGAGTAGCTGGGAACACAGAGCTCTAATTACACAGGCCACGCAAGTTATTGTATATGCCAAATACTCGTTCAATGTATGTAATTCCGAGCGGAAGCCAGATGCATGGCGCACCGTGAAAGGATTTAAACCTTCTACCTTTGCACCATCCTCCAAGGAGGTGAGGGGGGGGGTGTTATCAAGACAGTTTTCCACATAATGGGTGTCCCTTATAAACAATTCACTTTATAACCCTGCTCTATTGCTCGTTCCATATCTTCACTTTAATTTCCGTTTTTGACTCTTTGACGTTATTTTTCATGTCTTTCGTTGCCAAGCTAACTCATAACAACGTTCACCCCGTTGTTTATCTATATGTACGCCAGTTTCGCGCGCATATCACATATTCCCTCGATATCAATTCAAAGGGGCACAAAGACCTCCTCATACTGTGCGGTTAGAAAGTTACAAGGCCCGGAGGACTCTGGCGATAAGTACTCATCGCTTGTTAATACTTCGCATCAAGAATTTGTGTTGAAAAATCTGTTTCAACCTTGTTTTAAACACGTGATTCCTATGAACAATTGGTTCTTTTTGGAGCTGGCTTAATAATTTCTCAAAAATTTCTATAATATCCTAATAACTCATAACGCGCGGGGTGATGTGCTAATAGATGCTATTAGGCTGTCGCAAAATTAATTTCGGAAATGGACCGCTCAGTTCAAACCGCAATAACTCAGCTCAAACGCAACTTTATAAATCGCAGTAAAAACTATCAGCATCTACACACCTCTGCCAGCGAAGCGGTAATAAAACCAGAACTTTAGAGAAGAAACTAGGATCACGGGAATTAACAAAAGCAAGAAAGGTATTTTCAACATCGGTCGAATCAGCGAATTTTTTCTGACGCAAATAAGAATCAGACGCTTGAAAAAAGTGATAGTCTGTTGGCGAGAGGTCAGGAGAATAATAAGGATGAGTCAGAACTTCAATGCCTAACTGGGTCAATTTTTGCCGGGTGATCTTCGCGGTGGGTGCACTAGCGTTGTCCTGCAATAGGATCGCACCGCTTTTGTTCGCTAGTGTCGGCCACAATTTTTGCAATTTCTGATGCATTTCGTCTAAATCACAACAGTATAATTTTGCTGTAACTGAACCACCAGGTGGTATGAAGCTATGATGGATAATTCCTTTACTACACCACCACAAAGTAATCATAACCTTTTTAGGATGAAGTTTCGGTTTAAGAAAAGGTTTTGGTGGAGCACCCTTATCAACCCAAGCAAATCCCCGCTTACTAGTACTATAAGAAACCCACTTTTCATCTACAGCTATAAGAGGTTGACAAACGTTTCATTTTTATAACGAATTAGGGGATTCAAACAGATGTCCAAACGCGTGAGATGCTGCTCGTAGGCCAATTCATAAGGAATCCATTTTGACATCATCTTCACCCTGCCGATTTGTTCCAAATGTCTTGCAATTGTAGAGTGATGTACACCCAGGCCTACTGCTAGCTAACGAGTATTGGTCTCTGGATTTGCTTGAACGGCTGTCCACAAATGCACTTCATCAAGGGACCACTTGCGACCACTACCAGCGTTTTCTTCGAGATCAAAATCGCCAGAAACAAATTTTTTAAACCAGAGTTGCACTGTCCGTTCGCAAGAATAATCCGTCCCAAAAGCTCTGCTAAAGTTACGTGCCGCGTCTGCCGCTGGATGTCCCAATGTATATTCATAAAGCATGAGAACTCGAAACTCGCGTCGGTTCATGTTCGAATGAAGCCCTGGAAAAAGTCGGCTGCACAAATTAGAGCGATAGTAATATGTGTTTTTGATAGAGCTGATAATCTCCTACCTGACAGTATGCTTGGCTGTCGTTGAGATCAGATGATACGGCGTAAAAATGTTTTCTTCCGAAGACACTCAGAAAACGAAATTAATTTTGCGACAGCCTAATATTTCCACATACACAGACGAGCGATCGGTCCTCGCCCAGGGTTAATCAATTCTTTATCCCGCTTGGGTTGTGTAAATTGAAAGCCGACCTGATTGGCAATTCGAATTCACTGAGAAAGCGGCTGGTCTCTGCAAGTACGCATTCACAGTGCCTCTGCGACTTTGAATAGAAGACGAATGCGTGGTGTATCCTTAGAGGATAGTTCAACGCCGACCACTTTACTCTATTTTACCCTATGTACCAGCTCTCCCAGTCATTGGCAGCCTTTTTTGTGGGTTAAGGATAAAGTCTCCGGGAAGGCTAAGTTTCGGTTCTTTTCCTACGGTTTTTCTATCATCTTCACACGAAGCCTTACTAAAATGCTACAAAATCATCAAATTATGCGGTATCCGTTTACCCAACGGATTCAGAGCAAACCACGAGGGAGAAGATGATTCCTCAGTTCATTTCTTTCCATTATCATCATTTGGAAAGCTAACTGGCTTGTATGTTGTTGTTGTAAAAATGTTTTACACGTTGTTTTGGCGGTCGTAAGTAGTAATTGAGCCGTTGAGGTCAAGATTTACCAAGGGAAATCAAACTCGTTCCAAACAGGAAGGATATGCAAAAGAATGCTTGAAACGAGTGAAATAAAAATTCAAAAAAAAAATTCAGACGACGATGACTACGACCATGAGATGAACGACGAAGAATCACCTTCCAATCGAAACAAGGTAATGCAATACCGTAACACTCAAATTCTCGAGATGACTGTTCAGATTCGCAATTTTCGCTATTCAGAACGAAGTTCCTTCTCGAGACAGAACGCCGGCCTACGAGGAACAGACAACCAGCGATCTGTTCTTAGACATTGAGGATGATGCTCAGGATCAACCTGGGCCCACCACCTCACCGCCACCGAAGAAGATTCCTCGAAAATACACGAAGTGCGTTCATAACACAACGTTGGAACCTCACTTTCCGAGTAACATCGACAAATTTTCAGGAGGGCAAGGGTTTCGGAGAGTCCAGATCGACGGACGTTGCTGTACGAGGAGGAGATCAAGCTATCGATGCTGCGGCAACAGTTGACATTAGAGGAGCTGAAACTGATTGTGATCAAGAACGATCTAGCTCGAGCTCAACTGGAACGCGAGACGATAGCCACCGAACGGGAACGATTCGAGTTGGAGCGAAACAGACAGGTGAGTCGTTCCCATCGGTAAAATCCGTAGGGCTCGTTTAGACGCCGCGCGGCGAAAATACAAAATCGAAGCGCAATCAATAATTAACGTCACTGATCGGATTTGCTCCTTTACTTTAGTGGCGCAGTCCGGTGGCGCCGCGTCTAAACAAAAAATTAGGCACATAATCACATAGGGAAGAAATTAAACGAAAAAAGTGAATTTTATCAAAATGTCCTTTAACAAGGAAAAGCAGCCTTCTGAAAAACCCGAACGACCAGTAAGTTTGCCTATATGAGGCGCCACCGGACTGCGCCGCTAATGCAAAGGAGCAAAATCGATCAAGGATGTTAACTATTGATTGCGCTTCAATTTTGCATTTTCGCCGCGCGGCGTCTAGACGAGCCCGTACACCTATGAACGCACATGGTTTAGTGGTAAGAGGGGGCTACTGACGCCCGCACGGTTGAACGATCGATTCTCACGAGGGTAAAGCAAGCCTTTACCCCTCGGGTTTGGGTGAATTTGTAAGTACATTAAGTAGGGAACTACACTATTTTGAATGTTAAACCAGTGGGAACAGGACAAATTCTCTTCTCCTTCAAGGGTTGCTGACGACAGCAATATCCGGGGAACGGTCACTTCGAACTGCTCAGAAAAAGGACTAACCGGAAATTGATTAGATTGAAAATAAAGAAAAAAGGAAGAATCAACGTCGAGAAAAATCATCATCACTAAAAATATTTTGGAAAAGCACTCTCACAGAAACTGGATATTGAATGCTGATAGATAGTTTGTTTGTCAAAGTAGTTTCAAGGCTAATCGCTTTCACTGAAGATCGATACCCAAACGTAGAACGGATAAAAAGCTATGACTCTCTGAAAAGAATAATAATTCATCAAAATTAGCATTTAAGTATGATAGTTAAAGAGTACATAGCTTCATTTGTATACTAACCACGGCTTCAGCCGATACGCCCTAGCACAGTGTGGGCCAAAACCGCTCTTTCATATTCCATCATCTCATTTTTTCAAGTTGAACCCTTGAGCTGCTAAAAAATTAAGAAAATTTGCCGTGTGGTAACTAACCTGAACCACTCCGCCATAACCAGCGGGTAGCGTCGGTAGAAGATCGTCTTCATTTTCTCCATACGATCTTCTATGGGTAAACCGACGTTCCAGTTCGTGAACCTGGAGTTGTTTAGGTCTAGTCAGAATTGAAAAAAAAACAGGTGATTCGAAGAGCGGAAAGACTTGAAATTGGCTGGAATAACAGTTGGACTAAGGGCTCGTTCCCACGTCACGCGGCGAAAATGCAAAATCGAAGCGCAGTCAATAATTAACGTCATTGATCGAATTTGCTCCTTTGCGTTAGTGGTGCAGTCCGGTGGCGCCGCGTCTAAGCAAAAAAAATAGGCATATAATCACATGGGGAAGAAATTAAACGAAAAAAGTGAATTTCGTCAAAATGTCTTTTGATAAGGAATAGCAGCCTTCTAAAAAAACCCGAACGACCAGTAAGTTTACCTATATGGGGCGCCACCGGACTGCGCCACTGATGCAAAGGAGCAAATTCCATCAAGGGCGTTATTTACTGATTGCGCTTCAATTTTGCATTTTCGCCGCGGGGCGTCTTAACAAGCCCTAAGGGGAGGACAGCTTAAGCCGTAGGCCGATAATTGTACTTTCACTGGTGGACGAGACAAAAAAGTCTTACAGAAAGTTCATCAGTAGTATAAATAAAAAGATGAATGTATGAAAGTAAAGAAGTTAGTAATATGTAGGTAGGGATAAGTGAATTATTTTTCTGTTCGACCTTTTTAACAGCCTACACAACAAAATCATAAATAAGTCATAAACCTGAATATGGGAACAATTGCTCCTGTAAGAGTCTAACTGTGGTCGGCTGCACCAAATAAGACAAGATATTTGACGATCTTTAACTTGCCGCAATTTTTTCTGGGTTGAAGCAGAGGGACGCGTCGTACAGCGGCAAGAGGTGCATCTAACGCCCGCACGGTCGAGCGGTCGATCTCCACCCGGACTAAGTAAGCCTACCATTCCTCCAGAGTCGAGTAAATTGGTACCAGGCTTGTCTGGGAAGGTGAAGACACTGACTTGGGATAGCGGTTAGCCCCCTTAAGTATAACAATTTAGCCGAAACTCGTATTCAGCATGGCTTTACGATTCTGGTTGGATGAAGAGTGCATGGCGCGTTCCTGGGGACTTAGTTAACTGAGACAAATTCACATTAACTTTTCAATAGCAGAGAATAAGACGTGTTAGAATAGTGTAACTCTCACCACTGGGCGTCCGGCAGCGGATCGCCTTTCTCCTCGAAAAGCGGTTGTAGAACACCACGATACGGTAGCAGATTGGGCACCCATTCAACAATTCCTCCAGCTTCCTACAATTAGCAGTCAATTTTGGGTAGGAAAATTAATATTTGTATAACAAGACATTCTACAGGAACAGTACGCTGAGGAGCTCAAACTGTACTCCATCAAACAAGAGCTGGTTCGGGCTCAATTGGAAAAGGAGATCGTGGCATTGGAACGCGAACGATTAAAGCTCGAACGGGAGAAGAAGGTGAGAGATGCAACATACCAGATTTTGATGTGCCGATTCTTGTCTGTGTTCGCCTCGGTAAAAGTCAACAGCGTGTTTGCCAAGAAATGTTTAGATTTCTTTTTTTCCAGTAATAGTTAAGTGGTTCAGTGGTAAGAGGCGCTATTGACACCCGAACGGCTGAGCGATGGATCCTCGCGCGGACTGTGCAAGCTTTCTATCCCTCTGGGTTGGGTAAATTGGTACCAGACTTGTCTGGGAAGGCAAAGACACTAACATGGTATAACGGCTGCTCAAGCAGGTCATTGTATAGGCATTCATCATGCCTCTACGATTTGAATTGAAGACGAATGCGCGGCGCGTACTTGGAGGACTGATCAGTGCCGATCACTTCACCCTTACCTTTTACCTTGTAGTCAATTGCGGTTAACGACGTTGACCTAATTCCGTGCTTTCCTCAGCAGTCTAATTTTTCGTTGCATGCTGAGACACGCTATTATCACCTTTATAGTCAGGTGATCGATTCCCATTTGAGCAAACCAAGTTTTTATCTTTCTGATGTAAATTGGTAGGACTTGTATGGGGATCTGGAGACACTGTATTTCACAGTGGCTTGCCTCCTCAAGCTATTGCCAATGCATGCCCACTCATCTTGCCTCTACCATTCTGAATGGAAGACGAGTGCCTGGCGCATACTCATATGACGTGCGTCGACCGCTTAACCTTTACCTTTACTACCATACCTTTTACTCTGTAGGAGATTTCTTTAAGACTACCCTTGAGTATTTCAGGGAGAAATAAACCCTAAACAACTACCAGGCAAATAACTGCAATAAAGTGAAGAATGAGACGGTCTATTCAATTTACTATTGAAAAATGACCACAAAGTGCTTATGAGAGCTTGCATTCACCGCTGATCGGTGTCTATGTAGAAAAATGGATCACACACGAATAGTTTTCCTTATTTTTTCAGCAATCCACTACTAAAGACAATAAGGTCTCGTCATAATGCCGCTGATTGATGCCGGAACTCAAAGGTCTTTCGGAAGTCACCCCAAGGGCTGTCCCTACGTGTATCACGAATATTCGCCACTACAAATGGTTGTTGTTTTCCTATTTTAAATGTTTAATTTCCTGTGAACGACTGGTATCTTCCTTTCTTTTTGGTTGCCAGGTGGAAATGCTGCTTTTCGTTAAGTGAGAATTCGATTTAATACTCGTATTTCTGAAACAAATCGTGAAAATGAAAATCAAAAAGGATATCACCTAAATAGTTATGACGAGTTCGGTACACACCACATTTCTAACTGGCAAATCTAATATCAGCATCTATCCAATGAAATAATGTTATTGATTCCTATTATATTATCACGAATGTCATGTATGTACCACTATTGTCCATGCGATGAAGATTTTTTAATTGCATATGAGTGTGGACAGAAGAGCTTTAGCCAATTGTGGAAAAGTGAGTTGCTTGGAATTTATAAGAGCACTTCTGTAGAACGATCAATCACCATGAACCATCTACAGCTTGAAATTAACCCATTGACGACCGCGTGTCCCGCCGGCGGGACACACCTTGTGGTCCGCGGTGGACCGTGTGTCCCGCCGGTGGGACACACCTTTTGGGTTACGCTTCCTCCCTATTGGGAGACACTGTGGATAATAGTGTCCATTTAGGCAAAGTTACTACCAATTCTATAGTTTCCGTTTTATCAATGCTTCAAGATATTTATCAAGGGAAAGGCACTTCAACAAGCTCAAAAAAGGGTCCTAAATTCGTCTACTTTTAATGCTTACTTGAGGAAGTTTCAAAATCAACAATATACACAGAAAAATTATACTTATGATAATTTTGAAAACAATTAATGCCGCTGAGGCACTTTCATCACTGCACGTGCCCGGTCCCCCGCGCCAGACACGCAGAGAGCGCGCGGTCGTCAATGGGTTAAGGAAGTTGGTTTATTTTTCAGCACGCGAAATAATAGATGGTCTACACACCAAAAATTCCAAGGTATTAGGTTGAGTCATAAGTAATCGGACATTTGCGCGCGTTCGGATTCAAGATAAAATATCTAGTCAATGAGGACGCCTATCGAAACGAGTAAGGTATCGCTCGATAGAGGGAAAAAAGCACTACAAAATAGTAGGTCACATTCGCTTTAGTAAAGTTGAGCGTTGTTACAATGGCTCCGGAATTCATTCCATTCAAATCGCGTATTTGCATCGTCATGCTTTTTCTGTCTCTATCTGGCCAGTATTTGAACCAATCTTTTGAACATTTTAACCAGATCTATAAAAAAGTGTTCCTGTTCGAAACACCGTCTACTCTTTGTTCTCAAACATCTCTATTGGCTACTACGCCATCGAGAACAAGGACAAGTCAGGACGCCCGACGGAGCTGGATCTGGACCTATTGAGGAACGAGGTGTGGGCTGATCCATGCCAAACCACCTGTGAATTATCAGACGTCTTTAGTGTTCTTCACTCAACTGATGATCAAGGACTGAAGTCGATCGGTAAGGTTAGAAAGCTTGGTCGACGGATGCCTCAAGCCTTGACCCAGTGCGCACAGGTCGCAGAGTAGACGCGGCAGTTTCTCGTCTCATTGTCAAGTACAGAAGGTACTGACTGAAGAATCTAATCATTGGTGGTGAGAAACGAGGGTTCTACACTAACCATTCCAGCCGTGTCCAGTTGATCGACAAAGGTAGAAAGGCAGAAGACGTTCTAAACCTGACAGGCACCCAATTTGGTAGTAATGTGCAATTCCAGAGCCTTTGTAACAAAGAGCAACATCGTCAAAGGGAATATGTTGGATCGTTGTATAGCACGTTTTTCCCTCTATCGAATGGTTCCTCACTCATTTTGAGAGGTGCATTCATTGTCGGAAAATTCGATCTTGAATTCGGGCACATGCGGAAATGTCCGATTACTTATGACTCAACCTAATATATCCCGTATGCGGTCAAACCATGATTCAACAGTGGCAAGACTTGTTCAGGGTTTATTTAGGGTTTGATCAGGGTATCTACGAGTCTAGCACAATCCAAAGTGCCTGGGTAATTCAGAGACACCAAAAGGAGCGTAAACCATGATTCACCAACGATTCGTCAATGCGCGGTGGGATGTGTCGAATATTTATTCGGGATTTACGCAGGGACTAACACAATTGACCGAGTACAAAGATTTCGGACACATCGAAATAGTAACAGTGTAGGTTCGAATAATACCTGATCAAACCCTAGCTAAGCCCCGCGGTGAATCGATGAATCGCGGTTTGCGCGCCATTATATTTCGAGGTTTATTTCAGATATATCTTTCATGAACTCTGGAATACAAATACATGGATTAAGTACGAGTTGTAATCGCGAAATATACCTCTAATGACGCGCGGACAGTAGCGTCAATGCGCCCTGGGCCCACATTCATCATTGGCAAACCCCGATAAACCCCGAGATACAGCCAATGAACGGCGCGCACCTTTCTCTACTTTTCCTAAACTTCCTATGTTAAACGCAATCTGTCATCGACTCTGCCGTCTGACTCTGGCTGCGCCGCGGTTTCGGAGACCGCTGGTTCGTTCATGAATGTGGGCCCTGGAGTTTATTCAGGGTTTAGTCGGGGTTTATGCGGGAGAGTAGGTTTTCCCACAAAAAAGTTTGGACCGCATCGTCATCTAACCCTTAATTGTTACTAAATTTAAATACTGGAAAAGGGTCGAACCTGAAGCGGGATGACGCTGAATGTTCGAACGGTGAGTTGTCGTCGCCGAGCGTCTGCGTTCTGCCGCATCAAGCTGTTCATCATCTGAATTGTAATTATGTGTTTGCATAGTTTGCTGTTTCTTCTATTCGTTCCAACTACCAAAATTTCTATCGTCCGTGGACTATCAAGACGATATTTAATTAGCTAAGAGAGATGTGTCGCTGTTACATCTAAAAGTAAACCGATGTTATTCTATCTTCTACAGCGACGAAACAGAACATTGCGACATTGGAATTAATTCTACATTAACTAATTATTTATTGTACGTGTACGCTGTTTAAGACACGTAGAAAAGTGTAAAACAACAACATCAACACACAAAATATAAAATGTGCCTGGGAATGATTAAGTAGTGAGAATTAAGTTTGCTGTAAGGCGTCTGAAAGAGGCCTGAATGCGGGATGGGAGCAGTTTTTTTTGTAGGACAGCCATTATTCACAGCTGAGTTGTGTGAAAATGAAACATGTACAGCATCCGCAAAATAGGCCAAGACTCGGCATGGGAATAATGTTCAACAAATTATGCTTCAGCAGCTTCCTGCTCTATCTCACGAGGCTCTTTCGTCTCCCTGGGGTCGGTCAACCGGGTACCTAACTACCGCGTTTTTCAGTAACTATTCAATTACTACGACGCATTGTAGAAATAGATGTTGCTCTGACGACGCTAAATTCATAGCAAAAGCCGAGGCTCAGGCGGTACTTGAGCCCGGAATGTCCGTACACCACCCAGCTGCACGGTTTCTGCTCGCGACATCGGGTAAACTGGTAAGTCGATTTCGGGATTGGGATTAGCCGTAATGAAGTCACCGTTCACTCCAACTATATATAGCGAAAATCCACGAAAATGCGATAAAAGTAGGGAACCACATAGGAACTAAGGTGCCCCGGCTTAACTGGTACAAGGCCTATTCTGGATTATTGCCTCATGTCGCGAATGCGGATGAATGATGCAAGCAGAAGCTGCATAATCTGAGTAGGTTCTGAGGGATCGAGGATGACCGTCAGTTGAGATGTCAAAGTGGCATCAAAGTGTCCCGAATGGGTCTGAGACTCGAGTTCGAATCTTGCTCAAGTTGCGGGTTTTGCGAGGAAGTGGTATTATTGAAATATCATGGACTAGACCATCGAGGTACTCGTCCTTATTAGGGCCCTTACAGACCCGACGACGTGCAATTTGAGCGACGAATTAGCCGTTATAAATGAAATTGAGCGAAACACACGACGACGAGCATTCTCGTCCAACGCGACGTTTTCGGCGGCCGCATTGCTCTAATCGATCACCGCGGTCACCGCCGCGGTGAGAACTGCGAATTCGTCGCTCAATTTTTTGTCGTCTGGTCTGTAGGGGTCCTTAGGCTACAACAATCTCAAACCCTGTAAAACTGCGAAGGAGGGAGAAATAATTGAAAGTATTGATAAATCTCAAGGCGCGCGTGCTGCAGTGGTAAGAGGCGCTACTGACACACGCACGGTCGATCGATCCTCGTCTGGGCCAATTAAGCTTTTCATCTCTCCGCGGTCGGGTAAATTGGTACCAGACTTTTCTGGGAAGGCAGAAACACTGACTTGTTAATAGCGGCTGGTCCCCGCAAGTCACTGATTAGGCCAAATACTCATTCACCATGTCTTTACGATTTTGAATGGAACACAATGCGTGGCGCGTCCTTAGTGGGAGTGATCATCCCCGACCCTTTACCATTTTTAGCTTGTATTTAACTTTTTGACTTTTTTTTAACTTTCTAACCATATACCTCACCCTATTCACGTCCATAAAACGAGCGTCTTTCCGTAGCTCGTCGTTTGGCTTGCACATAATGAGGTATCTCCGACCATCACCACCTCGTAACGCGATACGCTTCGGCCTTAAGAGAGATTTGAGCACCTGAAATTCATCATTTTCATTGATGGAAGAGGATAAACATTAAGATCGTGAACTCACACCACTTGGCGAAGGAGCGCCAAACGATGTGGTAAAAGTTTAATGAACATTGAATTTCATAACTAGAATTTGAGCGAGACGATCACAAAGGACTTTGATACCTGTATGGGCGAAGAATAGGATATTGATGATTTTGACGTCAAAAAAATGACATCTTTTCGGTAAGAAAATGGAATGCTCAGTTGCTCCGGATAGGTTAGAGCGACACAGACCATGCGTACATATTTGGGTTGGTTTGGTCTTGGCCGGAATTACGGTCCGCAAAGAGGTTAACAAGAGGGATAAGGGAAGGGTAGCTTTTCAAAACAAGTCCTTATTGTGAAGTATTGAATGTAACACTACTGTAAAGTACTGTTCTAAAGCAACTGCACCAATTCAACTCACCAGATAATCTGAATCCACACTAGATATGAAGACTTCGGGGAGTTCATTGAGCGACTCGGTCGGAGTGGAAACGTCCATGACAAACTGCGAAAATTGGCAGACCTGAAGAACGTCGATCTGTGATCGAATTGATTTGAATAATCAGAAAAAAAGTCGTAGCAAATGTTTGATGTAACGCTAAGTAGCTGGTAGTTTAGGTCTGAAACGAGATTACTAATGTAGGACTACAAGCCGCTTAAGTTCCTGCGACAATGTGACCTCAGTTCCGGCACTTTCGGGGGGGGGGGGGGGGGTTACGTTTCCAGAATCACTGTCTGTAGCCATAAACGTTCAGCCGTGGCGGGTAAAAGGAAAACAGGTCTTTTTAAACTTCGTTAAAATTTTTTACTCCGATGCGTAGGTCCCAAACACTATTTAGAGTCTGCTCTTATGTTTCACCTCACAACCACCACCCCATGCTGTGATTCTCTTACAAAAAAGTGCAATTTGCCCCATTATAGCTTTGTAGGTCAGCGAGTCACAGGAGCATTTCCATGGAGAAGAAAACCTCTTCACAGTACTTGATCGCTGTGTTCCTTCGGCAAAGCATGCTCCATCATATCGGTGAGTGGAATCATAATTGATGGTGACACAGTACGGATGCCGACCAGACCACGATCTCTTGCTCCCACTGCAACAGCACTGTTAAAAACCGATAAAACTGATCACAGCCGCTGCTGGGTATTTTTTTGTAACCGATAAATAAATAAATAAATAAATAATAGTGAAACCACAAGGCTTTCCTTACTTAGCATGCTGCAATGCAATTCGCCCTTAGTGAAGAAATTGTGAAGACGTGGTGACACTGATGGCAGATCGGTGAACGACCCGCAACTTTTCACTTTCTTCTCAGCCAACCTGTAATTTTAAATAATCACCGAAAATCACTATTCTTTGTATAGCTGCAAAAAACTAACTCAACCAGAACAGCTGCAATGTAGTCGTACTGGTCAATGATCTCATCCATATTATGACGTTTGTTCCTCACAACTGTGAACACCTGCGAGCATCTGAAATTCGGAAATGGATACTATCAACTATTTGTTGTTGAATAGGTTCTGCCCCCAAACCACACATTTTCTGATGGCATGTCGTCTAAGAGGAACGCACAAAAGAGGAGAAAAGATTATACAGTACCGGACGTATCTTTTGATCGGCAAAAACCGCTCCAAAGCGGCTTTTTCGAATAACTTTCTTATAATTCAACTATTTATGAAATTAGGCCCAGATTTGAGCTCAGAAGTTCGAGCCCTATTGTTTGGTGTATAAATTACCCCCACCTGAGAATTTTTACAAAATATCGAATTTTTGCGTGTCCCTCGTATCCATCGATTGCCTTGCCGTTGAAGGGGGCTCCAACAGGACACCCCGTCACAACGAGGCCAACGGGAGGCCCCGCGTGGTAGCTTCTTCGAGCCACCCCGTGGGGCCTCCCACTCCTGGCTCAGTGCAATGAGCGCCGCATATTTATATGCGGCGAGGAGAGGGCGGAGTTTAGTCGGTGGTGAGTCACCAAGCGAGGGAGCGAAGCGGCAACGGGATCCGAAAATCGAGTGATCAAAAAAAAATCGACTGAAAGCAAGTTTCAAGAATTTGGAAAAAGTGTATATTGATGGATAGAACACGAGTTGCTGACCTCAAATCTAGGCCTAATTTCACAAGTGGTTGAATCATAAGAAAGTTATTCGAAAAAGCCGCTTTCGAGCGGTTTTTTCCGGCTTTTTCGGCTTTTGATCAAAAGACACGTCCGGTACTGTAGATCCTCAACGGAAGGTGGGATTTTGGTGTAGCGCTGTGTCTCTATTTCGTCAGAATGAGCTAACGAATCAGCGTCGGATATACTTATGTATTTATTCAATACCACGCACAGAGGCGCGCCATCATGGAAGCGTATATAACTACACAAACGGAACACCATATGTAATTCGAAAGGAGTGAATTCAAACGAGTGAACAGCTAGAACAATCAAAAAGTTAGAAAGCCAAGACCGCGGATTAGAAGCCGATCAATTTCAGGTTTAAACTTCATTTTTAGTTACTGATACGTGATCCAGAAACGTATTACATCGAAAGATAGGTGGTGGTCGGTAAAATGATTAAATAATCTTTCAATGGCCCTAGATCATCAGGCTGCAGCAATATATGTAGGAAAAACACACCTCTCTTGACGAATACTCTTCTGCCACGGACCGGTCCTATAGACAGCAATCGCCTGCCAGATACACTGGTGTGGATATTTGCAAATAAGATCAGCCAAAATAGCCTGCAAAAATACTTCACTTAATATTCTGTTCAGGTAACGTCGTTGAAGTCAAAATAAACAGAACGTTCACAAATATATGTCATCTGCTTGCAAACTTTGGATTTTTAACAACTTTTACAATCGTTTTTATATGCAACTACACACAGAAATATATCAATAACAGCTGAGTTTCCCTCCGATCTAAAGTTGTATTCTGATACGGAATAATTTTGCGATCTCATTATATCAAGCCACAAAATTAACGACTCAACCTGTCACTTAATTATAATTTTTTAAAACGGTGGTTTTGATGACTAAAGATGGCCGAAATTTTGGGACCATGTTTTAAACAAAATATTCTATTTTTCTTCACTTGCGAGCAAAAATGCACCGTGTTCAGTTATCTTATTGAGAAAGGTTTTCACTTTGTAGTGATCATATTTAAATATTTGTCAATTCTGTCCTGCATGCTACTCTTCTGTACGCCGTCGATGTTCGTGAGAAAATTGAAGATTAAGTTGATTAAATTAGAAACCAGACGCTCCCACCAACCGTTTCTCCACCTTTGGCAACTAATTTGTTTATGAACCTCAAATCTCTAATCTATAGTATAATCAATGCAAAAATGAAAAAAAACTGGGAAGCGGAGACAATCCCACCTTGAGTGTGGAGAACACCGAAGCGTTCGGATGCACTATTCGAGAGATCAACTGCGGGAAAGCAGTGTAGAATGCGTACGAGTCAAGTTGACGGAATGCTCTGGAGATCTCGGTGTTCATCTGGAATCTGGCTGATAAGAATAGTGAATTTCCCTAACGCTGATCGAGCATATATTTATTTATTCGAAATGTAAAGGAACAAAGAGGTTACCTGAGTGATGTCACTATTGTCTCGATTGTTCATTTCAGCTGATCTTGCATCCGACCCTCTGTTTTGAATTGCTTCTGTCTGAAACCTATTTTATTAGTTCATTTGCAATGCATTGTTAACTACAGAAAGTAAAACAGACGTGACCAATACCAAATAATCGTGATGCGATGAAATACAATCTAAAAGAGACTACTGCTAAAAACTAAAATAAATTAAAACGGTAGGAACTTGTGCTGCCTCTCTACGTCTGTTTTACTTTTCATAGATAACAATGCATTAGAAATAAATGAATAAAAAAAACAATGAGCTATCCTCTTCAATTTTATTGATTTTGAGAGGTTTATTTCTCAAAATATTATTGTATTTATTTACTTTTCAACTGAACAATCTTTATTACTGATACGTTTCTTTCAAACAGTGGTTTTGCTGAATCTAAAGAAATATAAGAGGTTTTTTACCTTCTCATTGAGAAAAAACTAAATAAACTTTAAGGCAGTGCAAACAATTTTCTTTCAAACAGTGTATTTTGTTTTCTACGTTTCCTTACAAATCTAGAATTACAGTCTTTTTAGTGAATAAATAGTGAGCATTGTGTTTTCCATGTGGATAAATAATCGTAAATTGAGCGAATGGAATTCAATAATGAAAATACAATCATGTATTCCACATAATTTGCTACCATCATGAAAAAATTTGAACAAGATATCTCGTCTCGTCGCAAGCCATGAACATGGTCCTAAAATTCGGTTGATATTACACCAAAAGCGCGATCTCGAGGGTGGATAAGGACACCATAGCATTCTGTATGTCAGATTACCTTCACGTAAAAATCTTGAGCAGGATATCTTGTTGTCTCGAGGATGAAAAATGCGGTCCACTGTTTTGCACATCGATGTCTTCGAACATCTTCTACAACTATTAAATACACTATTGTTGAATTTGATGATCTTGAACTGTCAATCTAGCCATATGGTCAGCATTCGTGGCATAGATCTCTACTATCAGTGGAACAAATGAGCTGTAGTGTTGTTCGTCCTTTGAAATTGTCTGTAATTCTAGATTTGTAAAGAGAAGAAAACAAAATACACCGCGTTTGTGTACGATTTCAATATGTATGTCTCAAAAAACCTTTTTTCGAATTCCACCTAGAAATATTTTGTACACGTTTCACTTTCTATAAGAACCTTAGCAAGATTACTTATATTGTACGTGTTAAAATTGTAACGACAAAAACAGGTTAACAGAAAGGCTCACGATTGAACGGAAGGGCAATTTTTGCAAGCAACATTTTCAAAAAAAAACAGATGAAGTTTTTAGCGAGAAGAGTGGTCACTATCGCAATTATAAAAAGTAGTGAGAACTGCAAAAAAAAACTGTCACAGCACGTATAGAGAAAAAATCATGCAACCCTTATGAGACGAACCGCTTTATTCCCAATCGTCATCAAACACTAGCTATTTTCTACCAATGGCGCAGTGGTAAGAGGCGCTACTGACATCCGCGCGGTCCAGCGATCGATGCTGGTTTAGGTTAACCAAGTCTTCCACCCTTTCGGGATCAGGTAAACTGGTATCAGAGTAGTCTGGGAGGGTAAAGACATTGACTCGGATTTGACCTATACGATGACTAGTCACCGGAAGTCCTTGTATAAACCAAAGACGAGTTCCCCATGCCCCTACGATTTCTGATGGAAACCGAATGCAGTGGCGCGTCCATAAGGGATCTACCATTTTTAATCTTATTCGCCTATTATTTATGAAAAGTAGCCAAACTACCTTTTCCGTGTCGATGCTGTACATTCCATCACAAAACACTGCCACACGATAATGGAGATCCTCCGAAGGAACGTCAAATCGCTGCAGTGAGAGGTAGATCTGGTACAAATCCGTAGCGGCGACTGCTCCCGATCTCAGCATGTACTCTGCTCGTAAGAGTTGCACCTATGAATTTAAAAAAATCAGGCATTTCATATATCAAGAAACAAGGAAAAAACGGACACAGAAAGGTGATCATAAAAGTTAGATATCGAATGAGAAAGAAAAATGCTCCTAACATGACTGGTATATGCAGTGCGGAATCGCGCTTACGGGCTTATTCAATTGTTTTGGAGGTGTGCTGAAAGCCGAAGTAGGCTGGCTTGAGAAAGGTGCTAAAGGTCCTAAGACGTCGGTCAAAATCCCGCGTATATCGGATTAATGCGTCGGACATGAAATCCTCCGAGGAACCAACACTTCTATTGAGTTCGGAACCAACGCACACCTCCAAAACAATGGAATGAGCCCGTAAGCGCGACTCCGCACTACATATACAAGTCATGTTAGGAGCATTTTTCTTTCTCATTCGATATCTAATTTTTATTATCACTACAAAATAGGAATTTTACTACAAAAACTTCATTTGGAATTCAAAAAAAAATAAATTTCAAGTATTATTTAACGAAGAATCACGAAAAACAGATCAAAAAAGAATAAGAACCGCAGAAATTACAGACACCTAAATTTCTCTGCGTCCGTTTTTTCTTTCTTGATTCATTCGCAATCATTCCATCAAGCAAATAAGAGATTGAATAAGAGAATTGATCATCATTTGTCTTGCTTTTTTCGCTGTCCAAAGACGTGCGTTTTTAAAACTGTTCTGAGCACAGCTGGTACAGAAAATGCCATTGTTCCGAAAGGCAAACACAGAAATACCTTCGCGGTCGAAGCCGGTCTATGTGCCTCACATCAAAAGACTTAAAATTAAAAGAATCAAAAGAAAAAGAAATAAAAGAAAGAAAAAAGTTCGAACTGCCCCAGACAAGTCACCTCAGCAAAGGCTGCTCTCGACTCCCTGGTTGTTCGTTTGACCTGGATGTCTGGTGAGTCAACGCTGCTCTTCGCACCGCATTCGTGCCAGTGCACGAAATCCGTAAACAGCTTGTTCATCTCCGCAAATTTAGTGTTTAGAAGCTTGGTGAGAAGTCCGATCGCTTGCGATTGATTACCCTGCAAGAAAGTCCGATCGATGGTGTACTCAAATGCTATGCAAATAAGAAAGAAAAACTACTACTTTCTGGAATTCAAATCGTGCTTCTTCCATCCCGACATCTTTCAGGTTCACTCCCAGCGCCTTTGCCTCCACTAAGAACGTCCACGCAATTTGCACGTGTCCCGATTGGCGGGCTAAGCGACAGCTCTGAACGAATTTTACTACAAAAACTTTACTTAAAATTCAAAAAAGAGAATAAATTTCAATGTTTTATTTAAAAAGAATTACGAAAAACAGACCAGAAAAGAATTTGAGAACCGCAGAAATTACAACCACCCAAGTTTCATCTTCTTGTTTACGAACTTGGGTGAAAATAATAAGTCGATCTTGATTGAGAACTATAACAACAAGTCGTTTAGAGTGCATCGACGTTTCTTTGTAGGAAAAATTAACAATAAACGTTTACACTTAAATTTCTCTGGACTATCCAGTACAGAAAAATCAACGATTTAATTCATTAGTTGACGACAGCGCCTTTTTCGCGTGTCCGAATAAACACGGCAATTATACGCAATGAACCTGAAGACTACATCTACATCTGTAATATCTGAACGAATAAGTGAGCAACAATTTAGATTCATTAATAATCAATATTTGTTTGTATTTATGTGTTTGATTAATAAACAGTAATTTATTTGTTTCTTGCAATAATCATTAGTTGAACTAGAAGTGCTGTAAATGTGAGTGCAGGTTTTGTCGACATGAGGTATATAATGGCCAGACCGGGATAGGTCTGAAAAGTAAATTTCAAAACTGTGACGCAGCAATGCGTCACGCGGTCCCACGCGGCCTAACACATGTGACGCATCACACGGTCGTCAACGTGTTAAAAAAGTAAAATAAAAGCCTCACCTGAACTAGAAGCTGTGTGAGTGCGTTATCGACATCGGTACGATTCACAGAGCCGGTGTCCGCAGCCGCTCGTAACAATTCTCGGCGCACAAGAAGTATTGGCTCCAGGACGGTACAGCACTGCATAACACAATCCGAACGAGCCTATAATTGAAGATAAAGGTGTCGGCTTTGATGAGCTTGCGACGTCAGAACAACAGCGTCTTCTACGTTTGATAGTGCGTATTTCCACTGAGTTTAGGTTGGTTCAGACGGAACAATGTCCCATTTCCTCGGAAAGGTCGAATATCGACTAAATTGCATCCATTTTCCACATCGCCTTTCCTTTGAAACGAAAGAACTCGCAGCTGAGGAAGCTGAAAGTGGAAGGGGAATTCCGCAACACCCTTTTCGAAAACAAGGCCGCTGATGACAAAAATCCGCTTCTTCTTTTTTTCCAACTTTCTTACCATTCTATTGCAGTTCCATTCATCTAGTGAATACTAGCTTTGTACATTGCCTCTTTTGTGCAACATACGAGGCTAATAATAAATAGAGGAATGGAATAAAAAAGTACTGCACCTAGTTCCCAAGATAAATTCTTCGTTTTCGAGTTTCATTTTCAACTACCATTCGATTTAATGTCAGCGCAGTCTTTAATGTTGCATATGATGCGGTAAGGCGCGCTACTTTCACACTTACGGTCGAGCGATCGATACTCTCCCTGACCAACCAATGGCTTCCATCCCACCAGTCAGATGAATTGATACCAACGTGTTTGGAAAAGTGAAGGCAGTGACTTGTACAAAAAAGAAAAATGTGTAAAAAAAGCTTCTACAGGTCATTGTATGGGCTAAATACCCATCCTTCAACCCTACGAGATTCTTAATGGAGGAAAAATGCATGGCGCGTTTATTGAGGACTGACCGAGTAGCCGAAAAGTTCATTTTTAACAACTGCCGTTTCTGACCAAAAAGTAGACCTTGAAACACCATCTTACCTGCCACTTATCGAGTACGGTTCTGAGATCCACTGAGTCATCGGAAGACATTAGTGATAGCGACTTTGTACACTCTTCAATTTCTTCGAGCACATGTAAACTAAAAGCACTTGACGACTTCTCCTACTAGAAAGCTTGTCGATACAACCTACTTGGCAATGTATTTGTAGGCTTGCGTGTAGGTGTTCGAATCCTCGATGGTTTTCGCTGTGATCCTTTCGACGAGCCGTTGACGAGCCGCGAGAAGACGATCGGTCAGCTTGTGCGACTCGCGACGTTTCACAGCGCACAGAATCGAGGCGCAAGCCGCTCCCCATGAAGAATCGTTCCGATCCAACAGTGGATCTTTCTTCTGAAATAAAGAGATGAAAATGCATAGAAATAACTAGCTCTCGTAGTGCAGTGGCAAGAGTCGCCGCTGACACCCGCACGGTCGAGCGATCGATCCGCGCCCGAGCTACCGACGCCTTCCGTCCCTCCTGGATCGGGTAAATTGGTACCAGACTTGTTTGTGAAGGTAAAGACACTGACGTGGTGTAGCGGCTGATCCCCGAAAGTCACTATATAGGTCAAATACGCATTTACCATGCCTCTACGATACAGAATTGAAAACGAATGCGGCGACGCGTCCTTGGGGGGAGGGGGTTGATCAAAACCGAGCGCTTTACCTTTTCATTGCTTGCTGACAAGATTTGAGCAACAGCGTTATAGCACTCTTGAGTGGCAGAAGCACAAGAAAGGTTAATTTTGTACAAGTGAAGTTTTTGAGAAAAGGTAAAAGGTAAAGATAAAGGTGACTGCGATAATCATCCCTGAAGGACGCGCCGCCGCATTCGTGTTCAATTCAGAATCGTAGAGGCTTGATGAAGGCGTGTCTGGCCTATACAATGGAGCCATCCGCTATACCAGGTCAGTGTCTTTACCTTCCTAGAAAAGTCTAGTACCAATTCACCGACCCCGGAAGGATGGAAGGCTTGGTTGGCTCGGGTGAGGATCGATCGACCGTGCTGGTGTCAGTAACGTCTCTTACCACCACGCGCGCCTATAAGTTTTTTGAGTGCTCCTTGTATTCCTCAAAATTTCTAACGTTGTTGGCGGTAAGGTAGCTTTAACGGTCGTTTCGTCTTCACGTGTAATTAGGTCCCTAAAGATGACGTTCAGAAAATTCATTTTCGAGAGTTCTCTTTTCTAACCATGTTTCCCACTGATTAAGGATGACTTTACTCTTTATATAACCTAATGAAAGTGTGTACATTTAGCAGCCAGAAGAAGCTGCTGCAGTAAAATGGTTATCTGGAGATCTCATTATTATGATCAACTAATTTCTTTCCATGAAAAATCAAAAAAAGTTCTCAATAGATCAAAAGCATTCACCTGCACCATTTTCTCCAGTCGACCCCAATCTCTCAAGTGCCATGTCGCCTCTAATTGGCTGGAAATCAAGGCGCTTTCCAGCTGTTCAGACTTGCTGTCGTTCTCATGAAACGATATTGCAGTGTTCAACGCCAACTGAGGCTGATTCAGACGAAGAAGACACTTGATAAGTTGAAGCTGAAAAGGGGGGTATACGGAGTATAATATGAATCCACAGGCGAAGTAAGAATAAACAGAGGGTAGAAACTTGGAGAGGGACTTAAGAGAACGACAGATTGGAACACAGTTTGGCAGCGGTATCATCCTCTTCTCTAACGTTTTTCAATTCTTCCAGAAAAAGAGCTTTTGTTATTTTCCAGCGCTACGTAGAAAGACCTGACCCTACTGTGAATGATTAATAATTAGGCCTGGATACCACGATTTCTGATTTTTCCTCAAAATCAAAAAAATTTCCTCAAAAATTCCTTTTCCTCACACTTGCTCAGTTGTCGTATAGAATTGGTTACATTTCGCTGGTTGAATTGTTGTTTTTGTTGTTCCGTCCGTGAAGTATTATTCACGTTGAATAAAGTAAAGTAAAGTAAAGTAAAATTTCCCTCGGTTTTTAGGTAATCAACTTATAAAGTCAAAATTACAAAAAAGAAAAATATTAAGCCTCACAAACCTCTTTGTTGTTAACAGATTGCGCATAAAGGGGTAGCGCTTCGTTGTAGTCGCCGTTGGCCTCCAACGCCAGAATTCTCTCGTCGGCTGTCGGAGAAGTGCACGCCGAAATACACTCGAACGAGCCGAGAACGCCGTCCACATTCTGCAGCTGAGTGTAGATGCGCTGCAATCGACCTACATAGTAAGTAGTATGAAATTACAAGTGATATGACCAGCGAGTGTACCATTCCTGGATGCGTACGATTAAAGGGGCACATGAAAGACGGAGCCCACCTTCCGGTGCGCGTCTGGGGAGAACAGAGGTGATTCATTATAACATGATATCTTAGGCTCCCTGTGGTAACTATGTCGACTAAATCTTCCACATAATTTCGCTTTGCTTTGACTGACAGAAAGAATTCCCATTCGTTGATGATTTGAAGACCAGTACACCTCGGTCATCTCTGGCTGTTTTTTTTTCGTTTAACTGTGAATCCTCCCTAACTTGGACAATCCGTTACAGTGTCGCGTATGGCAATCGAGTGCCAAAACTACGAGTTCTTTATTCCGCTAAAATCAATTCCAGTTCTCTAACTAACGATCTGTCCCATTTCTTCAAATCCATATCATGTTTTTTTTGTTTTGTTTCTCTTCAGTTTTCCTACGAACTATGTAAATCAGCACGCCCATACATGTAAAAGTAAAATGAAGTATGGGCCACTGAAGACGCAACAAACTCGATATCTGAAAGCAAAATCAGACGAAAAGCACACCTCCAGCGTATAGAAGTGATTTCTATCAAATATATTACGGCTGAAGCTGTCCTGCTTGAATTCATGTTGTTCGCACCTGAAACATTCCATGTGTAAAAAAGAGTGCGCGATTATCACGATTAACTTGAGTAACGCCAGAAATTCCCAGTCAAACACCCCAACATTATTTTTGTTGATAAAGGTAAGGGGAAAGATAATCGTTTTGGCGTTGATCAGTCCACAAAGGACGCGCAACGCATTCATCTATCATTCAGAATCACAGAAGCATGGTGAATGCGTTTTTGGACTATACAATGACCTGCGGGGGCCAGCCGCTATATCGAGTCAGTGTCTTTACCTTCCCAGACCAGTCTGATACCAATTTACGCGACCGCGGAGGGATAGAATGCTTGTTTAGCCCGGGCCGGGATCGATCGCTCGACCGAGCGTGTGTCAGTAGCGCCTCTTACCACTGCACCACGTGGGCCCTTTACCTTCATTTTTCGTTGATGGTCACAGAAAATACAGACAAACGTACCATCTCAGAGCTCTATGCAGACACTGACATCTCTCGGCAGCTACCACAACCAACAGTGAACCATCATCGGTCTTCTCTGAGAAAACACGAGACAGAAACGCTTGCGTCCTCTCCAATTCCTTCAAAAAATTGCGGTTAGTTTTGCGGGCCCATTCAAAAGCTTGCAAATAGAAAACTAATAAAGAGGCGGCGAACAATTTGAAGTATTCAGCTATTCATACCTTATCGTTGGGCCTTTTCTTGCCCAACCTTTGAATGGCGTACTGCTCCAAAGTATCCAGCACCGAAAATACGACGTGAGCAGCTAGTCGCATCCAACCGGCGGCATTCGTCACCACCCTTCTCAGCACAGCTGTCATCTCATCACAATACTGAATTTATTTATTTATTTATTTATTTATTTACTGATTATTTTATCCACATTAACGTGCCCAAATAAAATACAAGGTTCGAAATATGTAGCGATTTGAACTGAAATGAATAGTGGAAATGAAGTGAAAAAACACGAGGCAGAGCCAAGAAAGCTCTGCTGCATCATTGAAGAAATTTTCTTCAAATTTTTAGCTGTTCACTACTCAAATTGCCCTAGGTATTTTCAAATTCCCTCATTCAATCTATTAAAAAATATTGGACATCCTCGAATCTGAAGAGCGAATTCAGAGCGTCAACATAGACAATGAAATGACGATTTTAATAATATAATATGAGGTTTGTCGAAGGTACAGAAACACCAAAATTTTATGAGGACAGCGAGATTTGAACGTTTTTTTGATAACAAATCACTCTCTATCAGTTGTTCGACAAGTAGGGCGCTACTTTGTTGACGGACAATCAACTCCCATCGTCTGATACCGCAAAATAGATTAAACTACCCAAGCACTGAAAATCGAAACTATTTCTGCATAAATTTGTTATATTTTCATTCCTATTCACTCAGAAAAAGGTAATAGTTCCCCACCTACCCCCCCCCGCGAGGACCCAGACGATCGAAACAAAGGGTTTTGGGACACTTTGGGATCACCGAATCCCTTTTTATACGCTGAACTGAATTATTAATTAACGAAGTTTGAACTATCTGACACCTCGCTGCACCAGTAGACCCGGAATAAACCACGGGGAGCTGATCAATCACGGTCTGCGCGTTAATCGGGTATATTTTTCTCCCAATTTGTATAAAAAAGGTGTTGTTTTTGAAGTTGCGGACTGGGTGGTCGTAGGTGGATCTCGGCAGCGATCATTTTTGCTACCAAGGTGAGGGATCAGACAATATACGAGAAAGTCTGTAGATGATCTTCATGGGTCTGCCCATGGAGAAGAAGGATTACATATTTAAACGTGTTAAACGATTTTGTTTACATTTTACCAGTATCTTTTTGTAAAATCTGTAGATGAGTCTGAACGTTGCAATCATCAGCGTAGATAACAATTTACTACAAAGAGAAAGCGAGTTGCCCATGGAGAAGACCTCATTGATCATATCCTCATTCATTCTGCCCATGGAGATGTTCTGTAGGAGACTGTCCACGAAGGTCAGCTCGTTGAGCACATCACTTTGGCACTGCTCGCTAAGAAACAAAAATTTTCACTTGAACCGGTGTGTCTGTAGATGATCTTCATGGGTCTGCCCATGGAGAAGATGTTCTGTAGGAGACTGTCCACGAAGGTCAGCTCGTTGAGCACATCACTTTGGCACTGCTCGCTAAGAAACAAAAATTTTCACTTGAACCGGTGAGTCTGTAGATGATCTTCATGGGTCTGCCCATGGAGAAGATGTTCTGTAGGAGACTGTCCACGAAGGTCAGCTCGTTGAGCACATCACTTTGGCACTGCTCGCTAAGAAACAAAAATTTTCACTTGAACCGGTGTGTCTGTAGATGATCTTCATGGGTCTGCCCATGGAGGAGATGTTCTGTGGACTGTCCACGAAGTTCAGCTCGTTGAGCACATCACTTTCTCGTAGGATTTTCACTTGAACCGGTGTGTCTGTAGATGATCTTCATGGGTCTGCCCATGGAGAATGTTCTGTAGGAGACTGTCCACGAAGGTCAGCTCGTTGAGCACATCACTTTGGCACTGTTCGCTGAGAAACAAAAATTTTCACTTGAACCGGTGTGTCTGTAGATGATCTTCAAGGGTCTGCCCATGGAGAAGATGTTCTGTAGGAGATTGTCCACGAAGGTCAGCTCGTTGAGCACATCACTTTGGCACTGCTCGCTAAGAAACAAAAATTTTCACTTGAACCGGTGAGTCTGTAGATGATCTTCATGTTCATGGGTCTGCCCATGGAGGAGATGTTCTGTAGGAGACTGTCCACGAAGTTCAGCTCGTTGAGCACATCACTTTGGCACTGTTCGCTGAGAAACAAAAATTTTCACTTGAACCGGTGTGTGGGTCTGTAGATGATCTTCATGGGTCTGCCCATGAAGAGATGATGTTCATGTCTGCCCATGAAGAAGATGTTCTGTAGGAGACCACTAAAGAAGCTCAAGGAGTTCACCTATGCTAGTAGCACATCACCTTGGTATGGGTCCCAGGTGCTCGCTAAGAAACAAAAATTTTCACTTGAACCGGTGTGTCCGTAGATGATCTTCATGGGTCTGCCCATGAAGAGGATGTTCTGTAGGAGACCACTAAAGAAGCTCAAGGAGTTCACCTATGCTAGTAGCACATCACCTTGGTATGGGTCCCAGGTGCTCGCTAAGAAACAAAAATTTTCACTTGAACCGGTGTGTCCGTAGATGATCTTCATGGGTCTGCCCATGAAGAGGATGTTCTGTAGGAGACCACTAAAGAAGCTCAAGGAGTTCACCTATGCTAGTAGCACATCACCTTGGTATGGGTCCCAGGGAAAGCGTCCTTTGCGGAGTGCGTCCTATCATTGAGCGTGGGCCGTGGACCGCACACCGGGAGGACGGACGGACAGACAAACAAACATCTCTTGGTTTCGCTTATATATAGTAAGGATAAGGATATTTGGTGTAAATAGCGGGTATGTCAGTCACGGATCTCGGCAGCGATCATTTTTGCTACCGAGGGATCAGACAATATACGAGAAAGAAAGGATTACATATTTAAACGTGTTAAACGATTTTGTTTAAATTTTACCAGTATCTTTGTAAAATCGAGTGAACTACAATCATCACCGTATAATAATTTACTACAAAGAGAAAGCGAGTTACCTCATTGATCATATCCTCATTATTCTCCAAAATAAGTCGAATGATGAGCTGAGGAAGAACATAGCGCGTGAAAACTGTATCCTTGACGAACACGATCCACTTCAGAGCTTTGAATATCTCTTTGGCCGGATGTTGGCGTACCTAAGGGAATGACAGGGTATAATCTTTAGACGGTAGGGGAAATCTGAGTATATTACCACGAATAAGTACCCTTACCTTGGGTACGCCAATTATGAAACACTGCAAGAGCCAGTCCTCGTATCCTTGCACATGATCCACAATAGGTCTGCAACCACTCTCATCAGATATCTCACGTAACAAACATTTAGGACATCTTCCTGACTTCTGACGATAATAGAAGACGAGAAACCGCAAGAGTGCAGAAAAAAACCTGATTCTATATGGTAGGAGGTAAAGGTAAAAGGATGGCCAGGTGCTCCGTCACATTCGTGTTCCATTCAGAATCCTATAGGCGTGATGAATGCGTATTTGACGACTTTTGGAGGCGAGCCGTTATACCAAGTCAGCGTCCTCGCCTTCCCGAACAAGTCTGGTAGCAAATTATACGAACTCAGAGGGATGAAACCCTGGGTAGCCTGGGCAAGGATCGACCGCTGGAACGTCGAATGTCAGTAGCGCCTCTTGCCACTGCACCACACGGTCTCTAGAGGTCTACAAGATTATGATCCGTCATCGTAAAAAACAGTCGTGCAAAAGAAGAAATATACCAGATGTACCAACATCACAAAATCATTACAGAAAAGATTCAACGCTCACCTCTCACGAATGGGTCCCCTCCGATCGTTACTCTGGACAAGGCTGCTGCTTCGAAACGGCTCGATATCTCTCCGACATTCTCCGCTCAACCTATAATAACCTCAGTGTCTATAACCGTTCACCTTGGATTAGTAGTAGAAGGGGGCTTCGCCCCCCCCCCTCTTCACTCTCGAAATTTTTAAATGTGAACATAGGAAAAATATGGTTGAAAGTACTCCATCTATGGCGTTCCATGATGCCAAACTCGTCCGATTTGCCGACCAGTTCCGAGAGCAACGACTGCAAAGCGTATTCCACTTGGTCAAGAACATCAGCGTCGAGTAGATCACCGATTCGAATCCTAAACACGATGGTGAAGTCCATTTTTGAAATGGCGCCGAATACGGTAGCTCTTTCCAGTATCTCCACGTAGAACTGGAAGTATGCACTGGTTACACCGATATTTTTCGACTTATTACTCAATAAATGCTTCTAGCATCGTTATACTGATTCACTATCAAGATCGTGTTATTTATGTTTACACCCGATCGAAAGACTGAACGCTCTGGAATGGCAAGAGCGAGGTGCATCTTAACCGAAAGTCGAATGTGAAGATTTCCATACTTTTTTCCACATTTGGTAAATCTGGGGGCGCACATGGTCGAGCGATCGATCTTCGCCTGAGCTAACCAAGTCTTCTGTCCCTTCGTGGTCGTGTAAATTGGCACCAGACTTGCCTGGGGAAGTAAAGACTCTGACTTGGTAAAGCGGATGGCCCTTCTAAGCCATTGTATAGGCCAAATACGCATTCACCATGCCTCTACAATTCTGAATGGAACACGAATGTGGCGGCGCGTACTTTGGCGGCTGATCAACGCCGGCACCATTACCTTTACCTATCATGACACTCATAGCAGGTCATGTAGCCCAGGAACTCAATGAGTGCCAACGCAGCCTATATGACCAATACACTGCGCAAAGTGATCGATGAGATTATCTCCGCCGACATGGGAGGTGATCACTGAGCTTGTCTCCGCATCTGATTGAGAAGCTTCCATGAGCCCGACGATTCTGAGATGTGGATCTCCTCCCCCGAATGAGGTGGAAAACAATCGCTCACAGTCTGTACCACGAAATTCGATTATTGATTGTAGTTGTACATAAATTAAACCTTCAAAGTTTGCAACAAAAAGAGTTCAAGTGCAACTTCACGAGAAGTACCAGTTCGTATGCTAGCAGTTGTTCCCGTTGCATATTGTAATATCGGATGGTTTTTTCAATGTTTTTGTCATTTATTGTGTTGTATTGTGCTCCTCCGAGATAAATCATAATCATAATCATAATCACAATACGCATCTGGACCAAAGAAGTCTCCAGCAAAAATTGTAGCGCTTTTTTTGCAAGGAAAAAGTAGAACTGGAATAGAATTCTTCCCAGTGGTTCAGTCACGAAATAAATCTGATGACTTATGGACATGAGACATCAAACAACTCAACCTGGGCACTATTTTAGAATGACGGGGTTATCGGAGAGCAGTGACTAATATTGAATATCCTTGAAAAGGCTTTGGGATAGCGCAAGAGCCGTAGACAGTTGTAGCAACAGCTGAATATTCAAATGCTTTGCTTCCGGAAGGACCTTCAGAGCAGAAAGCGCGGACAAAGGAAACAAATTGCCATGGGCACTAAATCGAAAGAACAAAGCATTAATGGCAGTTCTCCCCGGTTATGCTTGTCGAACAACGAGCGTGACTTGCTCACCTTGGACATTTTTTAAAGGTTATTGTGTTTTTTTGTTTCTGGTGCGCGTCTCGCGACGTATTGGAATAAATAAATAATAAGCATGAATAGCCTATTTAAAGTCTTTGCTTTCACCTCCTTCGTATCGTCAATGAAAACCAATTTTCTCTCCTCTGATGGCGAAGTTTCACTCGACGAACCAATCCGTCCTGGATCCACCGCACCCAATCGACCGAGACATTTGGCCGAGAGCACTCGAAGACCGCTATCGCCACAGTTACGCATACTGTGGAGTAGCGCTGGAATCTGAAGCGAAATTCTTGTTTTGTTGGAGAAAATAAGAATACAAAATTATGTGAACAAACCGTACAAGCTTAGCAGTAAGTGTGTCACTTAGAGGATTACCGTCAAGCACCGACAAGAGCTTCTGCAACACCACGCGTCCTACAGTATCGCATTCTTCGAGCAGCATGCGAACACAGCCTAAATATGGACCGTAAGAGAGGAGATAGAAGAGCATGTGCATTTGGTCGACCTGTATGAATTGCAAATTCATCGGGAAATTACCTGATGGGCGCCGTGGTGCAGTGGTAAGAGGCGCTGCTGACACCCGCACGGTCGATCGATCCTCGCCTGGGTCAACCAAGCCTTCCATTGCTCCGGGGTCGGTAAATTGGCACCAGACTTTTCTGGGAAGGTGAAAACACTGACTTGGTATAGCAACTGACACCTGATTATCGCCGACACCTTTACCTTTACCTTTAATTACCTTAAAGGTAAAGGTTAAAGAGGTCGGCGTTGTACAGTCCCTTAAGGATGTGCCGCCGCATTTCTATTCCACTAAGAACCATAGGAAACTGCGCAATTGACCTATTTAATGACCTGCGGGACCAACCTCTGTAACAAGTCAATGTCTTCACCTTCCCGGAAAAGTCTGGTACTAAATCATCGACTCCGGAGGGATGGAACTCTTGCTTAGCCGGGGTGGGGATCGATGGCTCTACTGGGCGAGTGTCAGCAGCGCTTTTTACCACGCGCGCTCTTGGACCAACGTAGTTGTAAGAATGAAGGTGGTCCAAAAGGCGATCAACCAATGAGCTTCCAATTCAGGCGACCAAATGAGAAACAAATAGAGAATCGTCGCAGAGAAGGATGTCAATAGGAAAATGCGAAATGAAACAAGAGACAAGAAGAGATGAAAATGATTCCTCCAAGAATGGTCCGAATAGCATTTTCGATAAGGGGAAAACAAACACTGACACAGTCATAGAAAATCAAAAAATCGATAATCTGTATGAAAAAGAACAATACCCGGGATTATACGTTCCAGTGAATCGTCGGTGCATGTGCGACGAAGATGAAAATTGATTCTCGACGAATCCCCAACCTCACTGTTCACCAACACCATGGCCGTTCGCTCGAAGGCCTCGCTGAAATCACCAACGGAAATAAAGGCACAGTACCACTGTTTCCGTCGTCCACCTATCTGAAAACCAAGTAGAACAAGAACGTAGCTTTTGGTGCTCAGTCCACCCGAGCTAAGAACCATCAGCATGCAGAGTAGCAGGGCCAGTTTGCAGTTCAAGAAGTTTGCGATTGCAGCAGCTCTTCACCCATCGAATAAGTCCTCAAATCCTTAAACCTCACCTCTGCTCTATTTCGAGCGGTTTCCTCCGATCGAAAATATTATCTAGCAGATCGTTGGTGGCGGCGAATTTTAGCAGAGGCTGGATGGCTATTAGAATCTTCGGCAGAAGGTTTGCCAGCGTCCTAGTACAGAGTGAAAATGTAAACAGAAAAAAAAACTGAAAACGGTGACGATTCAAGCAGAACAAGAACGTGTTCACCAGTTGCCGTCGCTGGTTGATCTGAAAATGGTGCGCACAGTATTTTGCACTGCTGCTCCCCGCCAGCTAAGAGTCCACTGCCAGCGCGACATCAGCTGTGGACTTAAAATCTGATGGGCGTGGATCGGTCCCTCCGGATGCGTTTTGTTTTGCCTTCATGCGCTGGATTCCAAATTACGCTCCTTCTGCAATTTTGTCGCAATTTCGAGATATAATCGCGTTTGGGACGAGTACGCACGGAGGACCAAATCTACTATGTTCGTGGCCCATACTTACCGAAATAAACCCAAATCCATCCCAAATTCAGAAACTATTGTCAGATTCGAGATCAGCGCCCCGAATAACCCCCGTAGACAAAGTTTGGGCTAAGTCGGTGATTCTGACCTAACCAGCCTTACTAGTGTCAAGTGAGTACATAGTTGTATGAAGAACAACTTGCCGAGAATATTCTTTGTTCTATTGTTCCACTTTTTCGACTCTAAAGAACAGAGACTCTATTTTGGATGAGTTCCTTTTCATATTCATCATAGAAGATTACCTGGGCAGCTGACAAATCCACAATTCACTAATCTAACATCTGCTTTTCCTGTTATGTCTGACGTGCGTTTGCTAAGGTTCGTAGTCAAAGTAGAGTGATTGGGTCGGAATCACCGATTTAGCCCGAACTTTGTCTACAAGGGTTATTCGGGGCGCTGATCACGAATCTAACAATAGTTTCTGAATTTGGGATGGATTTGGGGTTATTTCGGTAAGTATGGGCCACGAACATAGTAGATTTGGTCCTCCGTGCGTACTCTGTTGGTCATACTCGTCCCAAACGCGACTATATCTCGAAATTGCGACAAAATTGCAGAAGGAGCGTAATTTGGAATCCAGCGCATGAAGGCAAAACAAAACGCGTCTAGAGGTACCGATCCACGCCCATCAGGTTCGGCCACCCCACCGCGCTGCCACTCCCGCGTCAAAACTTCGCCGGTAAACGGGTGAACACGTCGTTGCATTCCTCGTGCAAAGCCCTACGCGCTCAAAAAACCGATCGCTCACAACCTTCCCTTGTAAGGCAAAAAAGAAAAAAACAACGAAGAGAGTTATTCAAACGAAGGTTTGACACGAATACTCCTGTTTTTTCAAATTGGAATCATTTCTTGAATATCAAAACTTACCAATAATTTTGGAATACTGTACAACAGGGAATATGTATACTTACCCATCGCTCAGTCGCCGAACAAACTCGTTCCACACGGGGATAGCGCCTTCTCCAATTGCTGTCGCAGCACGAAGCACGACCATTACTTTGTTGCAGGTCTTCAACACGGAACGAATTGAAACGTCACAGTTCGAGCAAAATTTTATTTAATTCAAAATTCCGTATATTCTTTCATCTTCGAGCTGGAAGGTACAAAGAGCAAGAGCAAACTGATACAAGTCACGAGTAAAAATCAAGTGAAAAGGGAGACGTGTAACCCATTTTTGATTATTGCTCTTGTACTAAGAAGGGTGTTTATTTTATAGCTCAACTCCAAAACATTAGGTTGGTGCAAAAGTTCTCGGACATTTGCGACTTTTTGAATTTGAAAATGATTTCCCCGCCATTTTCGACTCCAGTCAAAACATGTTATAGAGAAGAGAAGACCTTTGATATTAACGGTGCCTACTTCAAATGACTCCTTGCTGTTGTTCAGATATTATAAAATAAACTGTTTTGTATCCGAAATGTCCGAGAACTTTTGCACCAACCTAATAGAAGCAATCGCTCCTCATCCCAGACATGAAGACGTGTTGGATTGGAGTAGTAATTCACTTCTGGCAATGTGGCTGATGCTTACGATTCCCATCAGTTTACTTCATTATTCCCATTCCAGCTTGAAAATGGAGCTCTTTTTCCAATTTTCGTTATCAAAGTTCAAATGGTAGTGATGAGTACCCACGTCTTCTAAGAACTTCTCATCGATCAGGCGAATGATCGTAACGAGACTTGACAACAGTACTGATCGCTGTTCGTAGTGATCATCGTCGAGAAGGCTGCGACGAAACGACAGGAGGAAGCCGAGGTACTCACAACTGAATTCCGACAATTCCAAGCTTCGGAACTATTTTAAGCAGTTTCAAGCACAACTAGCAGACTAAAGGCCTAATCACACTCGGCAGCAAAGCGACATCGTAATGATGAATGATAGGGCGGGGAAGTAAGGCGAGTGGCAAATCAGCGAGGGCAATGGAGGTACTCATAGTTTTCGCTGCGCCTGCAAATCATAGTGCCGCAGCAGCAATCGTGGTAGGGAATAAAAGGTAAGGGTAAAGGCAAAGGTGTCGGCGTCGAACAGTCCTCTGAAGCATTCGTGTTCCATTCAGAGTCGCATGGTGAATGCGTATTTGACCCATACAATGACCAGCCGCTGTACAAAGCCAGTGGGTTCGATCGCTCGATCCTTCGAGTGTAAGTAGCGCCTCTTACCGTTTTTTGACACGCGCCCGTAACAGGAAGACTGCGGCCCTCACTTGCTGCGCTTCTCTGCCGCTGTCGAGTATGAATGGGCGGTGAAGATACAAAACGCAGCTGCAAAATCTCCGCTGCTTAAAGTGGATTCATCGAAGTTCGTTCGCTAATCGAAGCCATCTACGCAAAAAGAGAAGGGACGAATATTTCGATTTTTGATGCTTACTTGAATTTCATGACAGCCGTCAGTGAAAACGGCTCCTGCGATCCCTGAGTACTGTACATACTTTGCAGTATCTCCAGGTAGCCATACTCATCCAGTGCGAAACTCCTCAGTATGTACACAATGCACAAAAAGCGTTTCGTGTGGAACAGATATCTCTGAAAACAATAAATAAATAAATAAATAAATAAATAAATAAATAAATAAATAAATAAATAAATAAAATACAAAGTGAAGAAGTGAATAGTGATAATATTTCTACCAAATCAAGCCCGCAGTAGTCGTTGATGAACGTTTTCAGTGATTTCTTAGCATTCGTGTCCAACGGTTTTTCGAGCAGCGACGGAAAGTACTGAAATGCCGTTATAAATTGACTTTCCACAAACGGCAAAATATTTTTGCAAAAAAAAAGAATTGTTCAACGATGATCAGCACCCTAAGGGCGCGCTGTGCATTCATCTTCCATTCAGAATCGAAGAGGATGATGAATATTGATGCGTATTTGGTCTATACAATGACTTACGGTGGTCAGCCGCTATAAAAAAAGTCAGCGTCGTTACCTTCCCACTGTCTGGTACCAATTCACCTCAGAGGGATGGAAGGCTTGGGTTGCCCGAGCGAAGATCGATCGCTGGCCCGTCCGGGTGTCAGTAGCGCCTCTTACCACTGTACCACGCACGCTTTTGACAAACAAAAGGTAGCAACAAGTAATCAAATGGTAGTATTTTGAGAGCGTTAAGTAAGGGGAGAAGGAAGCCGGCTAAGACAGTGGTCCCTTTTTTAACCATCGTTCAAGAGTGTGGGATTATGGTTTTTTGCTGGCAGAATCCTAGTTCAAGAAGATATGGAACTAAAAGGTACAACGTCCTTGTTGTTGAAGCAGGTGATAAGAGCTGATAATCAATTTCGCTTAATGTCTACAACAGAAAGGAAATGAGCAAACGAGCCCTACGAGCAATGATATCCAACAAACTCCGGAAGAAAATGAGTAGGAAACACATCTGAACTGGTTGGAAAAGCAAAATACCTCCAAAAATCAGCTCACCTCCGAAATCAGATCTTGCTTGTGCTTAGATAGGTGAAAGCAAATTCTGTCCAGAGCTTTTACGGCAATTGATCTTTGCTTGATGTCCGACAGAAGAATCAGCGGAACAATGTACACCGAAGAGCGAATGAAACTGAAAGAAAGATCGTCTTAGATAGAATAGTTGGCATATTTGAATATCCTCGGAATCCTACACCAAACCTTGATACGGTATCGAAGCCAAAGACCTCTTGAGACACCTGCAGCAGATCATCAATACCTTCATTTATCACTTCATCACCATCCTCTTCGCGCCATGAATACAAGATTTCATTGACCAAATCTATACAAAACGCCTAAACAGTTTTTTTTTCTGGACAATCACAGATATTTTTAATATACAAGCGAGGATCGAAATTCCAAACCCTTTTTCTTCTCGCGAAAAAACGCCGAGTGTCTCGAGGATCAGAAAACTCTTCGACGGTCAAATCCTGTATCGTTCGTCTGCAGTCATTGAACAGAGACTGAAAGAGAACTGACAAGATTAGTTTAAATGCTTTCTGATCGGTTGCTGAGTAATCGATTATCGACAGTCCTATCACCAGGTAATCGGTGGAACCGCTACCTCACAAGAGAACGATGTATGTGGGCCTATACCACTGAGATAACTCCGATCAGATATGGTGCAGTATCATCGATACTTTACCAAAAGTATCCGGAAACGATGTGGATGCGCCTTTCGAGAAGGAGGTGGGTACGGTTTGTCAAAAAGCTAACGCTTCGCTTTTTTCTTTTTTTTTCGCTATTAATTTTATAATCATGACTTCGTTTTTTACACTTTTAGTATTTTGATGAATTTTCCAAACAAATGGTCAATCACGATTCGGATCTAAAGTCTTTTGTAGAAATTTATTTAAAAAGCGATTTCAAATCGCCAGTTTTTAGACACACCGTACCCCCAACTATTTTATAAAGTCTCCTCCACACAATTTCCGAATTCTTTCAGTAAAGTATAAAAAATTACTTCCTTCTCACTCACAGTAGAACTCAGAAAACGCAGCGCTCGTATGAACAACTGATGCAGGCATCTGTCGGAGAGTAATTTCTATCCAAGTTTATGGAATCCATCACATTTTCGCTCCACTTTCCAATGGCGGCTAATCTATTCTTCTTGAAGTCGAGTTTTTTTTTTGGATAAAAATTGTTCTTACCAAGAATGGATGAGTATATGGCTCAGGCGACGAATACCAGGTGTTTAACATCGCAGCTAGAAGACTGATCAAACTGGACAGACGGAATTTTTTTTCTGTTTTTTTTCGTCGAGATTTTTACCAAGGACAGAGTTTCTGGGGGAATTTCTCTCGGTTTTCGAAGATATTTTTTGCTTTCCGCCTCTAACTCTGATTTACAGAAAGAAATGTTAAAGTCTTGTTGAATATCTTTTGTCTGACTTTTTATTTTGTATTAGTCGAGAAAAATTTTTCTTTCTAATAGCGGTAGTGCTATCGATTGACTTTTAGTGAGTCCTGCTTTATTCCAGTTACAAGCAGGCTAAGTACAACCTGCTGCGGGAAGAGAGTGAAGGTTATGCAAAGCTTATCGCCGAACTAACTCTGATTTACAGAAAGAAATGTTAAAGTCATACTCAGGTTGTAGAAGCATTTGTATGAAATAAAAGGAGGCGAACCTAGCTGCTATAACCAAGAAAGGATTCGAAGCTTCGGACATCGTCTGTTCACATTCCGACGGATACTCTGCACAAAACTGCTCGATAAAGATCGTCTCAGCCACCTCGATTGGAAGCGGGCCAGAAACGATCACTTTGAAAGCTGATCTAAAAAAAATTGCGCTTTTCTACCACTTTTTGTGACTAGATCGGGTGCACAATGACCGATAAATATTTGCACTTACAAATCACCTTATAACTATTCTCTTCTTTGATATCTGTGAGTGCAAATATCTTAGCGCTTTATTCACACAGACTACCACAAATACGTCGCTATGATTAAGTGAGGATTGGGGAACGGGTAGAACCCAAAGTGTCAAACCATGGCCGGGTGGAAATCTAGCCTAGGACAATAACAGACCGCTCCACCGTACAGTTTGACCTGATCACCCGAATCGACAATATGGGTAGCCCTCGGCCGAAGTTTTAAAAACGGACATCAGATTTGTAATCAGCCCAAGTAATCCCATATGCGAAGTTTCATCAAAATTTTCATCTAAGGCCGGTCGAAGAAGTCGGAACTTTTACCAAGTGACAGAATTTCTACCTAACGATCTGAGGCAGAAAAAGTTATTACTATAAATTAATTGCATAGGGTATAAAGAGGCTCAAACAAGAGAGAACTTAAAGATTGATAAACGGAACTGCACTTACTGGAACACATTCCTAACATCCTCATCCTCGTCGTTGACAAACTTCAAACTGGCCTTAACCAGCATGAGATAAGTATCCGCAGGACACTGCATGTGACATATGGCGGTAAGAACCAAAGCTGCGGCATCTGAACGAAAAGCTGTTATAATGTAACCTACGGGGTAAAATTCGATAAGAATGAAAATTGGTAAAAGCGATTCAGAGCGTTTGGGTAGCTCGTCTCGTAAGATCATGGAGGCGAAGACGATGTAGGAGAAAATTCGTGAGGAGGAAAAGAAGTAAAAACTGTAAAACCGTGCAGTGACAGAAGAGAGAAACGGTAGAATATTCACAAAAAATCAAGTAGATAAAAGCCACATCGCTATTTTGAACCAAATAACTCGTGAGCAAGATGAGAGAAACTGAACCTAATCGTATATGCTTCTCCTTCTGGTATCTGCTGTCTGTGAGCACCTTGATGAGCAGTTCGAAGAGCCCCGGCAGCTGTTGAACTTTGTTCTCCTCGGGGTTCGGTGTCCCAGCAATAAGCTTCTGGCAAGCCGGACAATTCACCCCGTTTGATCCGTCGACTTTACTCGACGGATGGCTTGCGCACAGCGAATGAGACAGAGCGTTGAGCACGCACGCTATGTCTACGTTTGAATGCTGAAATACAAATGTTGCAAACAACAAAACTATAGAATATTGATATGAAATAAGCAAATACGGTAAACATGAGCATGAAACAAAACGAAAGATAAACAAATACAGAGAATCCTGGTTGGGAAGCCAGCTCAATGGCCGGAGTAAGCAAGCGATGCAAACAGGCAGCATCTAAGGACGAGACAAACATCGCCAAGTGGGAAAGCGCAGCCTGAAATCTTTGTGTCTTTTCAAGGTTTTCAAAGCCTCTTGTATGTAAAAAACTTTGAGTTTCCATTTTTCTCCGAGAAAACTCCAAATGTTATCAATTACAGATGTTTTTTACTACAGAATAAATACATATCCAGGATGAGACTCGAAGAATTTCTATCGTCCTTACAAACAATTTCATAGTTTTGAGGCAAAAAAATCGGCGCGTGAAAAGAGAATCTTGCACTGCTTTTTTAATCGATTCGATGAATGTTCTCTAAGGCTGGGTTGGATAAGGAGGTGAAGATGAACAAGCCAAAGTCACTGATTCCGCCCAACCTCCGTCTGAGACGTTGTTTGGTTCGTCGATCAAAAATCACAAATCATACTTGTTTCTGGATTGGGATCGATTTGGATAAATTACGGCGGGTATGGATCATGCATACGAGAGCTGGTAGCTTGTTGCCCTGTGTGCCTTTTCTGTTGGTCACACTCGTTCCGAGCCAGCAACTGCGATACAATTGCAAAGGAGCATGATCTCGTACCAGGGTTGTCGGTTTGGAGCTCTACAAAATCGTACAAGCCTCGTTGAGGATCTTTCGGGAAAGCTCATTGACCTCCCTTGTTACTTTAAGTCAGCAATAAATCTATTCTGTCGCGGATTTTGTGCGCTTGCTGTGGTAAGAGGCGCTACTGACACACGCACGGTCCAGTAATCGACCCTCCACAGGCTAATCAAGCCTTGTATCACTCTTAAGGACAGATTTTTTACTGCTTCAAGTGGATCGGTGAAAAATTGGGTTGTCTGTCCACCTACCTGTACTAGAGCCGAACGATGAGACGCCATCGCGGACAACAATAGCGAACGACGCCAATCACAGAATCCTTTCACCAATGACAGGGCTGACAGTGTGTATTCGAGAACTTCATCGTCTGTAAGAAGAATGTCCAGCTGTTGACCACACTTCAGCTGTCTTTTGCTGTATAAAGACTGTCACTGTTGTTGCTACCTAGTTCTTGTTTTCGATTGTTCACTTAATTCACTAGCTACGGGTAAACTTTCCCGACTGCTCACTTGTACTTCACATTCATCTCCAAGGGCGCGCTTCGTGTAGTGGTAAGAGGCTCTAGCGACGCACACACGGTCCAGTGATCGACCCCCGCCCGGGTTAACCAAGCCTTACATCCCTTCGGGGTCGGATGAATTGGTAACAGACTTGTTTGAGAACTTAAGTGCAAGTCATTGTATAGGCCAAGTGCGCATTCATCAAGCCTCTACGATTCCCTTCGAATGCGGTGGGGGGTCGGATGAATTGGTAACAGATTTGTACCACACACCGTGGTAGCACCTGCCGACGGCTGGCGGGGCAACGAGTTGCGCTGCAAGTCATTGTATAGGTCAAGTACGTACTCTTCCATTCAGTATCAGACACCGTGGGGCCAGACACGATTTCGAATTGAACACGAATGCGGTAAACGTCCTTCGTCGCTGCGCATTGACCAACGCCGGCACCTCGCGCACTCTGTATTTCGAGCGCGTGCGTGCGTGCGTCGCGTTATGTACGACGCTCACCACGAGCGACGATTTAACGCTGGCACGATTTAACGCTGGCTTGTCTACTTTTCGTAATATTCGTCAAATGCATGAAAGTTTCATTTTCGTAGTTTGAGACTCAATTTGAGTTTGACACTGAATCACCCCTCGCATACGGTGTCCGAAAGACAGTAAACTTTACGTTCTTCTTAAGATAACAAAATTTACCCGGACTGATACCGCTGCATCTCGCCAGACGGTTCATTTCCTTCAAAAGCGGCAGCGAGGTCAAGTGTCGCTTCGACTGCATTTGGAGTTCCGCGTCCTAAATGAGCTGCTCTGATCTTCTTGTCTGGGAGAAGACATTCGTCAACGTTTACCTTGAGCCAAGGAAGTGACAAAAACGCAACCGAAGCGCTCGTCGGAAATTTCGTTTGATGGGGGACCAAGTCGCCGACAAGCTCAAGCACGGTTCGAAACACTCCAAAGCCGGCCGGCCCCAAGGATGGTGCTGCTTCAAGGACCTGGAAAATGAATCTGTCAAACTCAGCAATTAAAGGTGAAATGAAGGTAAAGGTGACGGCGCTGATCAGTCCCCTGGGAACGCGCCACGCACTGGATATCCATTCAGAATCGTAGAGGCATAATGGACTATATTATGACTTGCCGGGGCCAGCCGCAATATCAAATCAGTGTCTTTACCTTCTCAGACAAGTCTGTTACCAATTTACCCGATCCCGGAGGGATGGAAGGTTTGATTGGCACGGGCAGGAATCGATCGCTCAACCACGCGTATGTCAGTAGCGCCTCTCACCACTGCACCAAGCGCGCCCAATATATCAATCAAGACGATAAATTTCACTTTGTTTAACTGTCGCACACCTGAATGAGCTGCTGTTCCGTTGGCAAAACGTTCATGAACACCGACGATGCATTTCTGACGGTACACAGAGCAAGAGCCGCGGTGGTGATCCGCCTGATTTTCATCGCTTCGGCGTGTTTGGCCGATTGCAAGAGAGTCTGCCAACGAGTCTCACAGTACGATACTATCCAGTTTCCTCGCGTGCTGATAAATGAAATTTTATTGAATCAAAACTAAATAAGAGATAAACGAAAAAGAAAATTAAACAAGTGGAAAAATTGAGTGGGATCAACCTTTCCGACGACAATAGATCGACGTTGAGCAGATAGGAATAATAAGAGCGTAAATGCTCAACGATAGGACCATTACCAACGGGTTCTTCGGTGAGCAGTCGCTCAACGAGTTTCTGAACAAAACATATTCGAAAGAGAATAACCCACAATCATTCGAAGGCAGTTTTGCCACTGAACAAGATGTTGATGAGCAAATGTTAATCTGTCCAAGACTTCAAATTTTCTCTTTCCCTTGTTTTTGACGTTTTCCACCGAGCCATTATCTGTCCTGACAACTCTTGTCTATCACCGTCTATGGAGTTATATGACGGTATAGATCAATGAACACATAAATAGTGAAAAAGTAGACCATTAGAGCTCCTCTGAAGTCTTTGTTTCAACTCCAGCATTTTTGGGTCATCATCCCCTACTTTCTCATTCACTAAAATACATCTCTAGTTTCTACAACTAGCATATATAAGATCAAAAGTAATCGATCAGAGTTTTATTGATCCTCTCACAAATTTTGGACTGGCTAATAATCTTAGCACGTGTGGAACTTCTGTCGAATAACAACTATTCCAATACCTGAGTAAGGTCGGCCAACTTATTCAGCGATTCCAGAAAATCCTCAAGGTGGTTTCCTTCGATCCGGCTCAAAAGTCGAGTGATCGTGGATGTTACCATTTCGAATCGTACTGCTGAAAGCGATACCTCGTCAATGAAACAGGAGATTGCCTTGTCGTTGCAGCTGCCCTTCACTTACGCATAGAAGGAAGAAGAAATCCTAATTCTGCAGCTCTAATAGCCCACGAAACCACCACGGAAATGGCAATGCCGTCGAACGATTTCCTGTGCTCCATATCCTTCAACAATTCCATTAGCACCTAAAGATCAAGGTTTTATCAGCACAAACTACTGAAAATGAAGTTGATATTCTGAGCGAGTAAAATCACCCAATATATAGGATAACTCAGCTTCCTAATGTAACTTGCGCTCACTTTAAGACAGCTTTCGTGAGCTTGAAACAGCGTTTCCAAGCCGTTGGCCGATTTTTTCTCCTCATATATAAATTCTTCGGTAGCCATGATAACATCGAACACGAGCTGACAAACGAGTCTGTTTCCCAGGTCCAACGAAAGCAGGCGTTGGAAAAGAAGTACACTGGTCTGAATGAAGGAAATCCATGAGCGCTCTGACTGTTCTACGCCGTCCTCTGATTCAACAGTTTCTATTTAGTAAATGAAAAATAAAAAATAAAAGTGAAAAGCTAATGAAAAACAACGACAGCAACCTGAAAGGATTAGTTGGAGGTTATGAGCCACCGATGGCTCATTTTATGGTCAACGTGTTCAGGGCGACACAGAAGCGACAGAAATAAACAGCTTTCCTGATAGTGCTTGAAATTTTCTTCACAATGCGTCCCGTACTCACCGACTTCAACCGAGGTGGTCCAGTTGAGCAAATCTTTATGAGAGAAACCCACAACACTTGCAGAGACTGACAGGGTAAGTTCTCGAAGCTGAACTTCACGTGGCTAATTATATCCCTGAAATACGATTACAGAAAGCACTTCTACAAAGATAGTGCTGGTCGAGAATAAAGACAAAACCAACAGAAGAGACAGGAACACTGTATTGCAGCAGTCATTGACATCATTCAGTGTCACCTCTGAATTGTACTTTCCACTAGTTGCGCCCAAATAGAAGGAATTCGCTCCGGTTACCAAACCTGCAAAGTTGGGACAAACCAGAACATGAGTATAACGCGAAAAGACAAAATTGAAAGAATAAAGGTACAACAAACGTCACAAATTTCTAAATTAAACATAAACATGAGTTGCATTTTCTGACCGTTCAAACATCCAGCTCTTCCTCTGGTGCCATATGCACGTGTCTTCCGAACTGGACAGATATCCCCAGCCCGGGAGATACGAGCATACTGCCCCTGCTCACGGATTGTGGTTCGCTCTGTCTAGCAAAAAATCAGGAGCTTCATTTTCTTGGACGCATGTACCCCATACCATTTTTTACGCCATTTGGCATTTGTCAATGTGTATAGTTCTTCTGGGATCCACACTTCAGTAATTCGATGATGAACACGTTCGGCGATATGGCGCTCGACTACAAGCATCGGTGGTTCAGTGGTAGAATGCTCGCCTGCCACGCGGGCGGCCCGGGTTCGATTCCCGGCCGATGCAACGTTTTGCGATTTTCAGGTTACACTTGAAGTTATTTGGGACACATCATTTCCGCGTTAAAGTCCACTAGAACCTAATGCAACATACAATTGAAAAATTAACATGAAAGGTTACCCTTTAGGTTTAGGTTACCTTAATGAACGGGGACAAGTATTGGGTGCCTGAAGTTTCCCGCAACTGCGCTTGGAAATTAATCATATTTGAATGAAAAATGTTCTGAATCCATTGATAACTCGTAATATGTGGTTCACATATACCACTTTAGTCGTAGTGCTTCGTATAGGTAAGGGGAAAATTAATCACGACAGCAAAAAAGTTCGACTGCTTCTGTTTTACAGACTAGAGAAGCAAAACAACAGCCACGAGTTAGCTTTCAATCTCGCCCACCTAGCATGCACTAGCATTGGCCATACCCACCAATAAATTTCAATAAATTTCATTATTAGTTCTCCGCATAGTCGGTTCAACATTTGGTCCAGTCCTTCTATTACACTTGTACCATAACAAATATTACATTACAAGGGTGGAACAGTCGCCTACTGGCGCATACCACGGTTTTTCCTATCTTTTCGTTTTTTGTTTTTCTTCGGAAGTTCGGTTATCCAAGGTACAAAGACGTGGACACGTGAAGGAAAAGGGGCACTTGAGCTGAGTCCTCTAACGGTCTCTACCCTCTCGGACGAGAGAGTGCGCCGCGTCTGTGGCCGCGATTAATACGGTTCAGCGGGAAAGGTGGTGTCCGCGAAGGTGTTGAAATTATCTCTGGCTCCTCTGCATTTAACCGAGAAAATCTTTCGCCTTTTACTAAAGATTTCCGTGCAGAGGAGCAATTATGAGTATTTAATAATTTTTGCAATCCCCTCGAAAGAGCGGGATATAAGAGGTGAAATTGAGTAAGGACTAAGGTAACATGCACATAACGCAAGAAAAAAAGCAATCTTCTTGAAAGAGCGGGGTACACGATGTTATGAACAAATATGGATGGAAATAATATGCACACAACGAAAAACAAGTTATACAGACAATATAATGCAATCCCCTCGAAAGAGCGGGATATAAGAGGTGAAATTGAGTAAGGACTAAGGTAACATGCACATAACGCAAGAAAAAAATTGTTCTGTGGTTGCACACAACGAAAAACAAGTTATACAGACAATAATGGTTGTAATGTTGTGGGAATTCCTCCAAAACTTGACTGAGGTAACAAGTTATGAATTGCAATATGAATAGAACTATACAACTATACAGCTACAGAGGTTTCTTAACGAAGGTAGGGTTGCCAAGGAGCTCTTACCGTATCATTCGGACCATCCAGTTGGCTCAAATATTAAGGGGGAGGCAAAAGTAGTAACTATTTCCACATCTTTCCCATAAAACTCCCGACTGAGTTCTCACAGTAAGCTCGTCGTATTTATGTGTCTGTATGCTACTTACTTAAAACCACTTGAAAATTCATCGCTTCCGCGCTATTCAGAAACAATTGAGGTTATTGAGAAATAAAGAAGTTTGTTGCATTTTCCTTTCTACTTTTACCCTCCACCCTAATAATAGTAAACGTCTCATGACTAGAGTTCAATTGACCTTCATTGGTTAAAGCAGCGAATACTTCCAAAAGTGTGCAGAGATGAGAAAACGGCGCTATGAGGGATGTGGTGCAGCTAGTGGATGTGCTGTACTGACTATACTTAGAGGCATCTTCAAGCAGGTCCAGTTGTTCTCAAATAAGTTCTCAAATGTGTATTTTCATACTCTCCTGACTTTGACACCAGTCTCAACAGGTTTCTTTGGAAAAATGGAGCGTCGAGAATTTTTTCTTCGTCTGACCCTTCAAACCCACATCATTAACATGGATCCCTAATCGCTCAATCCACCGCAATCAATGGAAACAATGTTCTGAACTAAGAAAAGTCATAGGAGAAACACGCGTACGCTTCGAGCGACAGTTTGGACCTGCGGCGCTTGTAACCGCCCAAGATTGTGACATGACGTATAGGCCGTTTTCATAGAGGTATGTAAAGAAATACCATAAAGCAAGTGAAAAGAATGAACATGATAAAAAGTGAAAAGTCTCGGTTTAACTGTGAGATTCAAACTGATATCTACCGCAAATGACGAAGCGTTAGTTAAATACTTACCACCGAGCTGACCGGTCAAATGCTGCAAGAATGCGTCCTTATCTGCTATGAAGCCAGCGAGGTGGAGAATTTTCTCTTGAAGGAATCCACCAATTCTAGCGTTCACAACGATACTCAGTCTTGAGCGGATAAAACGAGACATGATCCATTTGATGAAGTCTGAAGTGCGACGTTGGAAATTTAGAAAATACATGAAAATGCTTACTGAATGGGAGGATTGCACCCATCAAAGGTATGCTCCATCATTTTACATTTATTCGATGTAATTGAATTAGTTGGCTATCAATCAAAATATGCGGAAAAATATTATCGTATTATCTGCCTCACTACATTCATCCGCGCGGGCAAGCAAGCAATCTTCGCCCACTCTAACCTGGTCATCCATCTCACCTGGGTGGGGTAAATTGTAGCCAGACTTGTCTGAGAAGGTAAAGACATTGACTTGAACAGCAGCTGGATTCATCAAGTCATTTTTTAGGCCAAATGCGCTGTCACAAAGTCTCTACTGATGCGGGTAAACGCCTTTATGTTATCCTGAACTCGCCTCGAACTGCTGCTTCTTCCGATCAAAAAGGTCGGATCGGCTCAAAAAGTTATTTTCTCTAATCTATAATAACAATAGTTAGAAGAACGAAAAGTAAGTAAGTTTGATGAACACCTAAAATGGTGATCAAGCGATTTATATCCCCAACCGCAACAGAGATAATTTACGCAATTACCTACAATACGACTTCTCAAGCACTGAAGATGTAAGATCGGCGATGATTAGTCTCCTAAAGCATCCACAGAACCTTCTAAACCACAGATCGATCTTCTACTCAGAATGGTGGAGGCACGTAGTGTGTCAAACATTTTCAAACTAACAATAACTTGCCGAGGGCAGTCTATGCTTGAGCTAGTGTCTTTTCCTTAAACGTATCAGGTAATAGTTCATCTTTTTTCAGCAGGGACTTGATGATAACGTACGAAGCCTTTACGAGCATTGATCACTCGACCGTTAGTGTGGAAATAGTGCCCCTCACTCTTGCACCATGCGTGTACCTTACAGCATTACCTGTTTAATTTTCCGATACCTGCTACGACAATGACCAAAATATTGCACGAGGACGAAACTAACCATCGGACAGCTCCTCCAGATGTCTGCAATGCTCGAGGCAGGTAAAAATGAACGTCAGCTGTTGTCGGTGGTCATCGAAGGTCGACGAGATTAGCAGTGCATCAGCTCGTATGATTCTATCGTATTTAAGGTCGATCACCTCGTAAACGGTATCCAAGATATCGCGAGCCAGCCTATAACATGATCTTTCAAAGTGAGGAACAACACACCTTTCAATGAAAACTGAAAACATCTTCACACAACAGCAAGTAAGTACTGCTAATAAAATTGTAGGTGGTTTTGCGTAATTTGGGTGCCGCTGTCTTTACCTGCCATACTTCGTCTTCATGATTTCGTGCAAGTTCAGTTGCCTTGGAGAAAAGTAAAACCGCAGAAAAATAAAAAATGGGGCTATTCCACTTATTTTTAGCGGTGGAAGTGAAAAAGGAGGCGAATAACACTACACTGCGCTTCTGAGTCCATTTATACTTGGCAGGAAAAAGCAGTGCAGTAAGAGCTAATTATGGGGCAGAGATGTTGGGGTCATCACCGTCTACAAACTCCTGGTTTTACCGTGTTCAAGCAGTCCATTTTTCTCTGTTTACACATTCTTCTTTTCCTGTGTTACCTCCGTCACCCATAGATAAACTTATCACCTTCGCCGTAATTCGTTGTCGGTTGTGTGATAGAAGCGCTCGCCAAACTTGAGTAGTCTCTCGGTGCACTGAATATCGCGATGCATCTCCACATCGAGCGACGTCGACGCCGAGTTGGATTGGTCGAGCGAATCCAACATCTGAATATAACATTTCAGCTTAGTCTCAGAATGGCAAGAAAAGTAAGAAAAATTGTTTCGGACGGTACAAAATTCGGAAAAGAATACTTTGAAATAGAAGTGCGTTAAGAACGTCTTGATGCAATATCCAATGTTTGTTTTTTTCTCACTTAACACGTTGACGATAGCGCCTTTTCCGCGTGTCTGGCGCGTGGGACCAACCGATTTTCTAGCGCGCCGAGGCTGTGGCATGATGCCAGTATACGGCGATTTTTTTTCAAAATGGAAGTGAATGGTAAATTCTGAAGACTACATACACAGTCCTGTAATATCGGGGATTGTGACTATTACTTTTTTTGCAACAAAAATAGAAAAATGATAGCTGGAAACTTTTAGAATTTCCGTTTTCCCTATCCAGGTGAAAAGGAAATTGTTATTAGTTTATTGTTCATTATTTATTTATTCTAATAATCAATATTTGTTTGCATTTATGTGTTTGTTTCAGTAAACAGTATTTGTTTGCATTTATTTGTTTCTTGCAATGACCATTATTTGTTTTTGCTTGTAAAGAAAACTAGTGCACAATCAAAAATTCCAGTAAATCAGAAGCTAAGAATTGTTTTTACGGACCACGAGGTTTAGAATGATTTCTAATCATGAGGTATTTGGTGGCCAGACAAATATTTCCCAAAAAATCGGGATAAGTCAGAAAAATAAATTTTAAAACTGCGACGCAGCATTGCGTCACACGGTCCCACGAGGCCTAATACGTGTGACGCAGCATATGTGTCACACGGTCGTCAATGTGTTAAGGGCCAAATCGAACACCTAAGGCTCATATATCATTCCCAGCAAGGTAGGATGAAGACTGTACCGGGTAAAAGGTAAATAAAGGAGCTTCAGTGGTGAAAGAAAAATAATGCTACGGTGAACTGTAAGTCCTGCCTTCCTGAAACTTCAACACAGTATCATAATTGATTGCATTATAAGTTAGGAGGATGGGTGATTCATTGGCCAACGTTTCAATTTATACATCATCAGATGATTCGAGATGAGAGATTTTACCATCTGATGTTAGTTATAAGACTTAGCTCGGTTACTGAATGGAATCGCATCCTATAACTACTCACAGCTAGTAGCGACGTGAGACCTATGCGACGGTGGGTGCTGAGGCTTCATGATGGATTATTATTTAGTCCAAAGCCTTAACCAGACGAACAAACAGATTTTGATGTCTCGACTGGAGGAACGGTAGCCTAGCTAATGGAAACCACACGTTTCCACTGTGCCCTCAGCTGAAGTCAAAATTCTATTATGAGAGAACACCATGAACTCTCCTAGGTCTTCGGCGTGAGGGTGAAGATGTTACTAGGAGAAATGATGCAAGTGGTGGGATGAGAAGAGAGAATTTTTTCGAGCCACATTTTCCACCGGAACCTGCTCTAATTGGTTACCGAGCAAGAGGATTCTAAAGCACATATTTTCCAACAATTTCTAGAACACAAAGTCCAAAAGCTCTCTCCTATGCCCGTTCTTGGGTTCATGCTTCTGCTGGCTAAACGCCATCACCTCATAGTCCCACATTTTCATCGCACCCTATTTAGAGGTCAGGTACCTACAATCAGTATCATGTGATAAGTCGACCGCCGAAGGTGTTGTCACTAGTTCCTCTATTACAGGAACAGTCCTTAGGTAATATTCTCACCAGCTAGTGCAGTGCTAACAGTGAGGGGGATACATTATATTGTTTAGGTCATTGGCAATGAGGTAGAATACAGTCCCCTGTGTTACCGCAGGGCAGTCACCTGGCCACCGCCACTTGGTACCGTCGCGTGCGGTACTTCAGGTATTGGTCTCAGCCGTGATTACCTTGTGGTACAATGATACCAAGCCACACCCCTGCTAGAACGAATAAATACTAGGCATGGATATGAATTACAATTGCGCTGTATATTCAACGACATTTGCTTCTTTTATTTGCTAATAAATCTCATTGTCTCCTACCCGTTATAATTCTGCTCTTCCTTACTGACTACTGATCTGGAACTATTTAAGATCTCGTTCAGCTTCGGGAAAGAAGCCAAGTCTACTATGTAGATATTAGTACAACTCATTACGATATTAGTACAGCATACCAGTACATTTGGTGCATCGACCGGAAAAGAAACGCGCTTGTTAGGGTTGTAGGGGAAAGACGTAAGATTTGTAAAGGGATTAGAATAGGGTTCTCAGACACATTAGTGGCCCCATTAGACAACCCGTAGCTCGGTTTATCCAGTGGGTACTGGACCGTCAATTACGGTCTCAGTGAGAACACCCCGTCAATCAGTTTAGGTGCCCTGTAGGACCCCCCGCCATGGATTTACCCAGTGGCTATCGGACCAACAGTTATGGTGGTCCGTAAACCAGTGAGTGGGATCTGACGCCCACTTTTTTGTGCAGTTGGACAGAGGACCCCGCCATCTAAGGGTGATCCCTCCTTGTCCCCTGTGAGTCTACTATGTAGATATTAGTACAACTCATTACGATATTAGTACAGCATACCAGTACATTTGGTGCATCGACCGGAAAAGAAACGCGCTTGTTAGGGTTGTAGGGGAAAGACGTAAGATTTGTAAAGGGATTAGAATAGGGTTCTCAGACACATTAGTGGCCCCATTGGACAACCCGTAGCTCGGTTTATCCAGTGGGTACTGGACCGTCAATTACGGTCTCAGTGAGAACACCCCGTCAATCAGTTTAGGTGCCCTGTAGGACCCCCCGCCATGGATTTACCCACTGGCTATCGGACCAACAGTTATGGTGGTCCGTAAACCAGTGAGTGGGATCTGACGCCCACTTTTTTGTGCAGTTGGACAGAGGACCCCGCCATCTAAGGGTGATCCCTCCTTGTCCCCTTGCTTCCTTTTTTTCCATTGTCTGTACATAGTCCAATCGCGCGTTAAAAATAAACAATGTGCGAACCTCGTGTTTTCTTTTACTATAATTTACATAAAACTTGTATATTAATCAAATTAGTAATAACCGCCTGCGCCTGGGCACCGCTACACATACTATGTAAGCCCCAGGCGAAGGGGCATATTATACGCCTACGACAAGCTGAAATCGATGTACAACGTCACGACGACGCTCGTAGGACGAATGGACCGAAGGGAGCCGGCGCTCACGGTACTCCTAAAGCGTTCAGCTCCAAGAAGCATCCGCGTGTTCTGCACGCCTGATGCCCAGGCTGATGGGCGCGGCCCTTTACAGTGTCCCCAGTGCAGGGACGCCATCTCCAGAGCCATCCAGGCGTCAACAGGCTTTCGCCGCCGATGTTTGAAAACAAAGCACCAGAGCGACTGTGGGGTAACTTGCCAGAACTGTAGGTTGCCGCATGACCTCGTCCTGTGCCCAGGCGGGGCATCGGCGGTTAGGAACCAGGTGAAATATTGGTTGGTTTACTGTTTCTAAAATTTTCGCCGAGTATCTAATATATTTTTTAGATTATCATTGGCGACGATGATCTCACTCTCTTCGAAACATCAACTGAACCATCCGCACACAGTTATAGTCTCCGACCACAACTTCTTGCTTTGCGCTCACAGAAAGCCGTTCCCACCCGGGAAGCGGCCCTGCCACTGGTGCCGCCACCACCACCGCCGCTGCAACGAGCCGCCACCGCAAGCTGTCTAAAGAAGTCAACGTGCAGCTTACCATGCAAACGACTACCGTCAACCTTTGTCGTGCTCAACAAGTAACGATCAACGTTATGATAATTTGTAAATAATGTAATGTTTTGCTGTCAAATTCGTTGTCTCAGGACCGCCGGGAGTATCATGGGCGATGATGATCCCCACCATGGGTGTGCGGATAAAAAATTTTTCGCGACCCGGATAACGGTGCGGATAACGGAATAGCTAAAATCGACAGGATAACGGATAACGGATTTCGGATAAAAATTTCGAGGTTAAACCTCCTACCAAACTCGACTATCACTTTGTATAACTTTTTAAATGTTTATTTCACCCACAAAATTCACGCATTGAAATCCAAATTCATAATATACAGAGTTGACGACTCCTCTGACGAGCCGTGGAGACCATCACGCCAAAAAATTTCATGAACACTGTCTCTGAAATACATCTTTCAGGTATGTGATATTATGAAGGAACAGCAGCAAATTATTTGGCTGATTTTTTTTTGAAAAGATCCAAGAACGACTGCAAATTCATTGCAAAATACTTTGCTATTGTTTCTTCATAATATCAGATACTTGAAAGAAGTATTCCGGAGACAGTGTTCATGGAATTTTTGGCGTGATAGTCTCCACGGCTCGTCAGAGGAGTCGTCAACTCTGCATATTATGAATTTAGATTTCAATGCGTGATTTTTGTGGGTCAAATAAAGATTTATCGAGTTATACAAAGTGATAGTCGAGTTTGATAAGGGGGTTAGCCTCGAAATTTTTTCATTAGCCTCGAAATTCTATAGAGCGCGAAATTGCATTGAGTGAGAGGCCTTGATCGATTTTTATCCGTTATTCGGCCGAAAAAAAAACCGGATAACGGTGCGGATAACGGATAAGCCAAAAAAAAAAACCGGATAACGGATAACGGATAATCCGCACACCCCTGATCCCCACCTAGTTGTAAATGGGCGTGCGGTCAACCCGGCCTGCTTATGGGAGGCGACACCACTTAGCTCTTTACCGGTATAGCTTGTGGTAAATAAAGCGCTCTCTTTCTCTCTCTCATCAAATATCCGCTGAACCATTCGCACACACAGGTTTTTTACTGATCCACCGCTCCACCGCTCCACGCCAAAATTCGTCACCGGTCGCAGTGTATTATCAGTCTCTTTTGAGGACTCATCAGCGCCGATCACTCTTTGAGTTACCTTTTATCCTCGCCCATGTGGTACTCCATGGAGCAATTAAACCAGATTTTGGAATACAATGAAGAGGTCTTTGGCCTTTCCCGGCGAGGTTTTCGAAATCTCGTTCACTACAAACATTATAGTACTTAGATGATGTATCTAACGTATTTTTTTTTACTTTCAGTGCCTACTTGTAGTCATTGTATGTTCTATCTCACGTGTGACCTCCGGTGACGACTTTAAGAAATAAAATAAATTGAATGAACGACAACGAAAGCTGTCACCACTATTGATGGTCAAATTTTACCCATTAATCTTCATTTCGAAATTCCCAGCACATCTTCACGGATGAAACGAGCTATCATGCATCCACAACAATGAAATCGATTGAAAACGAATTCCGAAAAGAGATCAGAAGGATGATGACAGGAATAAAATCCGAAAAGCTGGTACGTTGTTGGATTCGCGCCATGGAAATTCTTTCTAGGTCAGCGATATTCGATTGGAGCACGAAAACTTCGACTATTTCGTATGTTAAAAAAAACTTCCTCAGGGGCTGCTTTCTCCAATTCCTTTATATTCCTGAGGCCTTCCTCCGACGAGCGCAGTACTCCTTGACCTGTTGAGAACTGTGTACGGTTGAAAATCGATCTAATTCAAGCCATAGTTTCAAATAGAATCAAATGGTTTTTCGGTGGTGGGGTAGGTGACGCCAAAGAAAAATTACCCTGGGGCTGTATTTTTCCACTGGAATTCAAAATTAGGGACCGAGAGATTATAGTTCGAAAATAGAGATCTGAAAGCAGCTTGATGGCAATTTGCGCCTCATTACTTGAAATTTGTGGATCGTTTTTTTTCGGAATTTTTTTAATTTTAGAGATTTTTGAAGAAGATTTTCTAAAGATTTGTAAATATGAATTCGCGCGATCACCCTTCTTTATGTTGTACTCGGTGAACGTTCAAATGTTCAGATTCGTCGTTTCCAAGTCGAATTATCTTATCCTGCCGACCGTGTTCCCCTAAAGCTGGACTGGAATGGGAGACGACGAAGACGTAATTGTTCTCGATTCGGACGAAGAGTCAACCAAAGAATATCGTAAGGAGCAATGCTCTCAACAAGATTTGAAAAATCGCAAGACGACTACTCAGTCTGGTGGAGAGGAGAAGAAGAAGCCGACAAAGGGCAACTGGGATTTTCTGATGGTAAGTGAAGAGTTAATTTGAATATGAAAGGAGTGGAAGAAATGGGACACGGACAGCTCACCACTAGAACTCTTAAAAGAAGTCATGTTATTTCAAAATATGTGTTCTCAAGTTCCCATTCTTGAATATCAACTTGAACAGGTTTCTATGAAAAAAAAGTGCACTCTCAGAATATGCTTTCCTCGGCTGCATCCCCCAACCCACTTTTCTCCAGATTTCCTATTTTAGCGTTTCCCTTAATAGAAAGCATTTCAGAAACCATGCACTTCTGCGACAACGACGGTGAGAAAGTCGAACGACGAACCAGAACCCGGCAGCTCTTCGAGATATGCTGATTTCGGGAGCAAATCTGAGGCATCGTCGTCAGGGAAGGCTTGCAAAGGTTACTTTCAAATTCGACTTTTACCCGATGTTGCAATCGGTCACCTTGGCATTTCCATTGACATGCAAACTACTTGAAGTGAGGGTAAAGAAGATTTCTCTCCTGAACTTCCTCCTCCTGAAGCCTCTCAAAGATTTAAGTCTATTTTCGCTATCCTTTTTCGTAGAGTCTGATCCGACGTCCTCTAATGCAACTACGTTTCTTCTTACCCGTCTAGAATAGACCAACAAGAGGTTTTTGTCACCTTTCTATATTCAGTTTTCGACCTATAAACGAATCCCACGGAGTGTTACTTGTTCGTAAGTATAATTCCTGCTAATTCTTCTATCTTGTATAGGACAAAGGTGAAGCAACAAAGGTGAAGCAGGGTAATATCCCCTCCTCTAATTTTCTTTTCTTGGACAAAATTTGAAAGTTGAAAAATTTGAAAGTTGCAACTCAATTGATCCATTCTTTGTCAAGAAATCATCTTCGCTGAAACTCGTGGAAAAAAATTTAAGGCGCTCATCACAAATTTGACATCAATATCCAAAAGCACTCTAATTTTGTTCAAAGGACAGATGTCAGATTCGTTGTCAGCATTTCAAAAGTTCTTCATGGTCGAAGCTTTGATGTATAACTTTCGGAGAGAACCCATGAAGTCACATTTTCGGGTCCTTGGTATGGCAATGTTGTATGGGTTAGAGTTTTCCGCTCTGCTCGTTTAGTTGCTCCAAACGATGGTGTGAAGTACATGAAGATATCCGAACTGGAGCAGGAACGTGATCGAGCGTTGAAAGAAGTTTTCGGGCATAAGAAGTTCAAGAGCTCATTGCAGAAGAAGGCCATAAACTGCATTCTATTCAGTAAGTGATAAATTTGAAAATTTTTTCGAGCTTCTAATAATTCGCTCTGCAGGAAAGTCGGACGTCTATGTCTCTTTTCCCACAGGTGCAGGAAAATCATTGTGTTACCAGGTACTTTGTAAAAGAAATTCCGCCTATAGAGTGCTCTGCTTGGAATCTTTACTTATTCAATTATTTCAGCTCCCTGCTGTAATCCATCGCGGTGTTACCGTGGTCGTTTCACCCTTGATAGCTTTGATTTCTGATCAGATAGCTGCATTGCGGGTAAGTCATTTCGAATATAATATTTATTGAAGTGGACGGTTAAGATTAAGAGGACCACTTCTCATCACCTGAACATCTGATAAGTTTGTTCTGACTATCCTATTTCAAGGATAGCCATGTTTTCATGAAGTTTTGTAGCGCTCTCCCTCGGGTAGCTTTCCAGATTTTGGAGCTGTAGAGAATTTATTTATCATAAACAGAATTCAGGCCAAAGGAATTCCCAGCGAGTCACTCAATTCGAAGCTCACTACTGCCGAAAGAAGTCGTATTATAGAGGTTTTGTTTTCTTTTCGTCTTCCTTAGTCTTCTTTTCGTTTTAGTTTACCTATTTCCTTTCTTGTATTGTTTTCTTCTAGGATATACGTAGCCACGTTCCGACTGTAAAATTGCTCTACATCACACCAGAAGCAGCTGCAACAGATAACATGAGACGGTGCGCGGCTTTCCTTTTCGTCCCTGTTGCATCTTGTTCGAGTTCATATCTACCTCTTAACGCTAAGCGGCTAGAATATCCTTCTTGTTCCAGAATGTTGGCTTCGCTACACAAGCGAAATCTGTTAAGTTATTTTGTTGTCGATGAAGCTCACTGTGTCACCCACTGGGGTCACGATTTTCGTCCGGACTATTTGAAACTGAGCGCTTTGAGAGATGTCTGTCCTGATGTGAGTTCATCGCTGATTCGCCTTGGGATATGTTTCGTATATTGTTCTTGCAAAATTCTGTAAATATCTGCCTTTCTTGTGTTTATTTTAATGTATTATTTTCTGAACTTCAGGTGCCTTGGATAGCACTTACGGCTACAGCTAATGCAAAGGCTCAAGAGGATATCGTGTCTCAGCTGCAGCTAAAACACGTCGGTTTAAGCTTTTATTTCTACTATCTATTCATTTGAGGTCATCTTTCACAGCCATCAAAATATTGTGAGTGTTACAGGTGCAAACATTCAAAGCTTCGACGTTTCGAGGTAATCTCTACTATGATGTTTTCATGAAGGATCACCTTAATGCCGCACCAGAGGTATGTGTGTTTCCCTAAGTCGTTTTCCTTCGTTTCTTTTGTTGCATTTGCTTCCTTTCTCCGCTACTCTCCTCCAGTACTAAGGTATTTTTTAAACTTTGTATTTTACCATCTTTCTTTTTGTGAAGAAGCTGCATTGAACATTCGCCTTTTTTAACAGCCGAATTGCAAACATTGCTGAGGTTTATCATTATGTGTAGGAGATCCCATTTGCTTTATAATAAAGATAATGTAAACACTCACACAGGCGACACCCATCAAAAATTTACTTGGTTATTGAGTGCACTTTTCTATTTAGCGGCATCTCGCTGATTTCATTTTACGCTGTCTGAAGGTTCCGACGGACAAATCAACCGATAAGCTGAAGAATGAGAAAGGTCCCCGCAAACCAGTAGAGAGAGTGAGTTTCTGTATCCACTTGGGTTTCACCTTTTACCTGTCTTACTGTGTGTTTAGGTTTATGAAGGAAGTGGCATAATCTATTGCCGAACCCGCGACGAATGTGACCAAGTGGCAATGATGTTAAGTTTCGCGAAAATTCGTTGTCTTTCTTACCATGCTGGATTATCGAACAAAGTGAGCATTTTTATTAAGTGTATTGTCCGACTATGAGGATTTGATCCAACCCAACTGTATATGGCCAGGTGAGAGACGACGTGCAAAATCAATGGATGAAGAACGAAGTCCCTGTAATATCGGCTACAATAGCGTTCGGAATGGGTATCGACAAACCGGATGTGAGGTACGGTATTTTTAGTGGAAGTGCTGCAGAGTATTAATTCGTCTCATTTTGTTTCACGAATTTTAGTGTTAAGTCAGTGATTTCGTCATCCGAATGTTTTATACCCATCGCGATTGCCAATCTATTTGAGTGGTTTACTGGAATTTGTAATGCCATGGGCTGTTTTTCGCTTACAATTGAACTCTACTTAGTGAACATCGGAAGCGCAACAGAACCTCTGCTAGGGAACTGATAAACCTTGGCCTTGATTCTTGAATGACATAGCCGCCATAAACCCAGAAATAATCAGGAATGGCTGTGATAGCGGCGATGCTATCGTGCTTAGTTGCGTACTCTATCCCAAAGTGTTTTTTTAGATTAATGATGGATACAATTCATTTCAAAATCCGAGAACCTACCTTATTTGTTCTTCCTAGTCTATTTGAATATGTCGCTTCTTTATAGGTTTGTTGTTCACTGGACATGCCCTCAGAATCTGGCAGCTTACTATCAAGAGTCGGGACGCGCAGGTCGAGACGGACAGAGAAGTTATTGTCGGATTTATTACAGTCAGCCGGACAAAGATTTCCTTCACTTCCTGGTTAGGAGAGATCTGGCTCTACTGAAGGTTAGTCTTCTTGAATTCGAACATCGTTGCTATATGTTGTTTTGTTCTATAACTTATCAGTTTGTAGGGAAAGAAGATTTCGGAAGAATCTAAGAAACAGCAAGCGACAGCAATGCAACACGGCTTGGAGAAAATGGTTGAATATGCTGAAATGGCTCAGTGAGTGCAGCTCTCTTGATGAGAGAGACTTTCGATAATTCGCTTCGATTTAAATCGGTGTTCTCTTTGTTCAGATGTCGTCATGTGGCGTTCGCTAAATACTTTGGAGAAACAGACCTTCCTCCATGTCGAATGCACTGTGATTTCTGCAAAGATCAGAAGGGTACCATTGCGCGAGCCTCACAGTTCCAGGTGCGGTATTATTCGTTGAAAAGGATTTCGGTTTTTTTAGAAGTGGAAAAAGGCAAAGGTAAAGATTCCAGCGTTGATCAGTCTTCTTAGGACGCACAAATGCATTAGTTTTCCATTCAGAACCGTTGATTCGTGGTGTTTAGCTATACAGTGGCTGACGGAAGCCATCTGCTACACCAAGTCATTGCTTTTTCCTTCCCAGACAAGACTGGTACCAATTTACCACATACCGGACTAATATAAGGCTTGGTTAGCCTGAGCCGGGACCGGTCGATCGACCGTGCGCGTGTCAGTAGCGCCTCTTACCGCTGCTCTACGCGGACCCTCATGTCTTGTAGAAGTAGATGTCGGTCTGGTGATGTTAGATTCATAGCAGAAAAGGTGACTCAGGCGGGATTCGAACCCTGTCTCAGCCCATTTGGGACACCGTGGTGCTAGGCTGTTATACCATGTGGCTTTTTCTCCCTCTTTTTCTTTCATATGCAAAGCTTGGGGATTTCCCGACGGAGAAACTTGATACAGTGGTTGCCAGAAGTAGAAGAACGATTCCATTGTACTGTTTTCTCTTATGGTCCTGCTTATAGGCCGCAGCATCCTCCACAAAAATGATGAAAGCGTCGAGAGGAAGCTCAGAAAACGGTGAGCTTTACGGAGGAGGAAAGAGGTACGACTATTGCCTTTCTCTGTCTACTGTCCTTCTTTCCCAACTTCTGATAACGGTCTGCTGGTGAATTTGTAGTTATAAAAATTCCACTATTATGTACAAAATGAATTTTAAGATTCCGCGAGGAAGAAGAGCGTGAGTGCAGCAGTTCAGACGCCTTGCAGAGGCTGGAGAGAGAGGAAGCAGCGAGGGTGCGCGATGTGGTGCAGAGCGAATTTGCCAAAAGAAGGAAGGTTGGTTTCCTGCGAATTTTGTCAATTCGTTTTTTAAATCTCTCCAAAATGACTTTCTAAATGTTGTTTTGTTTCTTTAAGGTGGAGCAAAGGCAGCCGGAGCTTCGAGAAGTGTACATTCCCAGCTCGGAGTACCCGATCAAGCAGCCGAATGCCAAGTTGATAGCGAAACTCGCACCGCAGGTAATAGCTAGAAATTCTTCAGAAGTTGAAAGAGGGAACACATTTGTTCAGATTTTTTATTTTTATTAACTTGCGATGATTTCCATTGTGTCCAGTTCGGTTCCTTTTTTAATCATGTTTTTTTTCTTTTTTCAGCGCAGGGAGGATATGGTTCGTCTCATTAGTCTAGCTCTCGATGCCAATTGGCTGCTATTCGAGCGGCCATGCGAAAGCGTTGAAGCGGCTTCATCGTTGGAATGGTCCATATATAGAAATGCAAAGTCACTGACAGTATACCAGCATAAAGCTGTGGCAAAGGTTAGCTAGAAGTTCCGATTCGTTTCACCATTTGCTTAAAAGTCGTCTTACAGGTCACCGAGATCAAGAAGCTGACGAAAGCATGTGAGCAGTATGTGTTCAACAAAGAATCAGAAAATGATTCGCTCAGCTTTATATCCGCCGACACGATGATAAAATCGTAAATGCTTCAATGTTGTATCAGTCCACTAGATATTCTATCCGGTGCTTGGTATGAACATCCGGGCAGCGGCGCAGATTTATGATCGACAAACCGGCAATTAACTCTCAAATATGCCAGAATCTGTCTGCTAACATTTGTCAAGCAGCTATAATCATCGAGCTAATGTGCCTGGGCACGCAACATCTTACTGGGGTATATTTGTGACGTATAACACACCCTGCTGCTGCTGGGGCAGGTATCGGATACTTCTCAGTAGCGACGGTACACCATGACTAATTTTAACTCGTTCATTGCACCACAATTCGAACATCCTTGAATCTGGGCACTGCAGTCACATCAGCAATTTATGACTCACGAGGTATCCGATACCCCGTTCGTCATAAATCAAGAAAGTTTGTCGTAGGAAGTTAACTAAGGTTCGGATATCCGGAACACTCCCCAGTCGGAGCACAAGAATCGTATCAGCAGATTGTGGCTATCAAGGTCTATATCAGGTTTAACTCACCCTCATTAATTCCCGCTACGTACGATCTCTAGGTGACGCGTTTGAATTGGAATTCGTTCATATTATCGTTGCGTGATATACGGCAGTGTCATTTATCATTTTCATTCGTAATTTTTGAACGTATCATTTTTCATTTTTGTCATTCTCGAATGTAGTAATCGGTGTCACAAGTTTTAATTTCTACCAGTCTTCACTGTTCCTCACTGAATGGCCTTCACATGTGGATTGGCGAATACGAGTTGTACTTTTGATATAATTTTTAAGATTTAATTTCTCGCTCCTTATCTGAAGACTGTCTTTCATAGTCGTTATAAACTGATTGATTGATAATAAGAAACAGTTAATCAGTAAAAGTGCTTCACATTTTCTCGTATATCTTGAACAGTTGGTCAGGGTAGACATTTTATTTTGCAATTATGTGTAAGTACAGTAATCGAGAAGCATGTGCTTCTATGGTGCCTCCGAACCATAGCATAAACAGCTTATCACTTTGAAATCTTCATTCTAATTGCGGAGCTACTTAAGTGAATGTAGGGTAAAGAGCAACGAGCGAGATAGGGCCACATCTGTTTGAACTGAAAAGTGAATCCCGGGACTACACATTTGAGTAATATGAGGGCCAGTACAGGTGTAAAGGTAAAGGTAAGGGGTTGATGTGGATCAGTCCTCTAAAGGTCGTCACAATATTCGTGTTTCATTCAAATCGTAGAGGCAGGGGCTATGCAAAGCCAGCATCTTTACCTTCTCAGTCAGGTCCGATAGCAATTTACGCGACCCCTAAGGGAAGGAAGGCCTAGTAAGCCCCGGCGAGGATCGATCGATCGACCGTGCGGTGTCAGTAGCGCCTCCTATACCACTGCAGAACGCGCGCTCAATTAGTAGGTGTGTGGTTAAGAAAATCTGATTTCTTACTGAAAGAAGAGATCTGGCATAGAAGCGGAGTGGTTCCAACTGCTCGCCGCATGCTTTGGTTGCGATGAATTACTCTTCCACCGATTCGTGAACAAATTTAAATTAGCCGGAACAAAGGAAACCATACCTTAGAGGTATTAGACCACTACGAACACTAGTTGGTATATCGAACCCGTTATCATATTAGTAAATATACAAGGACGGTGCACAATGCTATTGCATTCCACACGGAACTCAGAAGAGTTGTGCCAGTGAGCGGTGGAGGTGTGGTGTCGGGTAGAGGATTACAAACACGCTCGACAGCAGCACTCTCGTTCCACATGCGGTTGTAGTCTCGTCCGATGGTATCTCTACATGATCGTGGCGGCTGAAATAAATCTCGGTAAGTTCTGGAAGGCGATTAGGGTTGTGCGGTACAGTACTGGACGCGCCGCGACGATAAAACGGCGGTAGCGGCGTTCCGGAGCGCCGAAATGCGCGTTTTGGTGTCCACGCGTGGCGACCCGGGCGGAGTCAACCGCAGTTTATTTGCGCACCATGCCCAACGGGGGTCCACGCGTGGTAGCTCCCTCGAGCCACCCCCCGTGGGGCCCCCTGTTCCTAGCTTGAGACGATACGAAAGGACGCGCCGCGTATTTATAGGCGGCGAGGAGGAGGCGGAGCCTAGTCGGAGGTGAGTCACCAAGTGAAGGACCAAAGCGGCAACGGGGTCCGAAAATCGAAGGGTCAAAAAAATCGACTGAAAACAAGTTCCACGAATTTGGGAAAAGTGTATATGGAGGGATAGAGCTCAAGCTGCCAAGCTCGAATATATGTTTACTTTTGCAAATAAACCAATTTCAAAGAAATTATTTAAAAACGGCGGGTTTCGGCGCTCCGAGGCGCCGCTACCGCCGTTTTATCGTTGCGGCGCGTCCGGTATTGTAGATTCACTTACCGTGTATGCCCGACAGGAGTCGTCGCAAAAGTGACACAAAGTGATGTCACACGAGATGAGCAACTCTTTCACACCAGCTTGTCGGATGGACAGCCAACCGACGGAGACCGCTCTCGAAAACGAGGCGTACGTTGGTGAATGGAGAAGTGCCGACTCCGCTGTGCAGCTGAAAGTCGGAAAAACGTAAGGGGAAAATTATAGTGATCAGTCCTTCAACGAAGCGTCGTGCACTCGTCTTCCATTCAGAGTCGTAGTGGCATAGTGAATGCGAATTTGGCCTATACAATGATTTGTGTGAGCCAGCTTAACACGTTGACGACAGCGCCTTTTCCGCGTGTCTGGCGCGTGGGACCAACCGATTTTCTAGCGCGCCGAGGCTGTGGCATGATGCCGGCATACAGTGAATTTTTTTCAATATGGAAGTGAATGGTAAATTCTGAAGACTACATATACAGTCCTGTAATATCGGGGATTGTGACTATTACTTTTTTTGCAACGAAAATAGAAAAATGATAGCTGGAAGCTTTTAGAATTTCCGTTTTCCCTATCCAGGTGAAAGGGAAATTATTATTAGTTTATTGTTCATTATTTGTTTATTCTAATAATCAATATTTGTTTGTATTTATGTGTTTGTTTCAGTGAACAGTATTTGTTTGCATTTATTTGTTTCTTGCAATGACCATTAATTGTTTTTGCTAGTAAAGAAAACTAGTGCATAATCAAAAATTCCAGTGAATCAGAAGCTAAGAATTGTTTTTACGGACCGCGAGGTTTAGAATGATTTCTAATCATGAGGTATTTGGTGGCCAGACAAATATTTCCCAAAAAATCGGGATAAGTCAGAAAAATAAATTTCAAAACTGTGACGCAGCATTGCGTCACACGGTCCCACGCGGCCTAATACGTGTGACGCAGCATATGTGTCACACGGTCGTCAATGTGTTAATGTCTTCAGCTTACCAGACAACAATTTTGCTGAGAGTGATGGAAGGCTTAGATAACCGTGGCGATCGACCGAGTATGTGCTGGTAGAATCTTTTACTACTACACTACGAGCAACATCAGGAACTACGCACTCTGATCACTTTCAATTACGTAGAGCTACTGAAGTAGTAAACGAATTTTTGCTGCTTGCTCTGTTGTTTCCACATACCAATTTTATTTATAATAATTGTATAATTTACCCTACTTTGCTGTTGGCGCGTGGTCCAGTGGTAAGAAGCGCTGCGGACACCCTCTTCGGCTAACCAAGCCTTCTATCCCTCCGGGTTGGATAAACTGGTACCGGGATGATCTGCGAAGGCAAAGACACTGACTTGTTATAGCGGCTTTCCCAGGCAAGTCATTGCGTAGACCAAATACGCATTCACCATGTCGAATGACACTTAAGCGCAAGAATATAGCTACTGAGTTATTGAATCACTTACCCGTTCGACTTCACCAGATATACCGGACTCTTCCTCGTGCCCACCCAGCAATTTTCCACTCGCATGGCGTGAAATGCTGAAAATTTTGAAAGGAACAATAGTTCTTCCTGTCCTCAGCTTCTACATGTAGGCATTCATCATCGTACTGTACACATTTGTTGTTGACGTTTGAGTGCTTTCGTTGCTTGAGGTAACCCCACGTCATTTATCAAGGAGAGAGCAAGGCCTTAAGGAAATAAATGGGACCTTTCGGCTGATGGATGACGGACCGTGAGATTCTCGATTATGGAATACGGGTGTCGACGTACTTCGTAACCATTATGGACAGTTGGGCCACAATACTGTGGAATTTATACTTTTCAATTTGAACAAAACTTGGCGCCCACTCAGCGGCTACATGACAATTTTTAATAATACTTCAACAATGACCAAGGAATGTGGGGAAGAACGACTCTATGTAGACGAAATAGTTCCGCTTGGTGCTTCTTGGATATTTTCCTATCTTCCACGAAAATGAAAAGTTTAATGACATTTCTAATGGTAGTAAATTGAGACAACCAACCTGCGTTGCACCTCCATTCGAAACAAATCCTGGTGTCCCATGAGATGTTGTCCCTCACACCGATCGTTGGATTTTTACACGAGGTTCTGAAACAGCTTCTATGAACTCATCACATCTGTAGCCCACCCACCTTCATACCCACGAAAGGGTAGAGTTACCCAGGTGTGTTTCTACGGCTTGAAAATTAATACTATCGCAACAATTGTTTTTGGGGTAGTAGTGGCAGATCACCTGCTCATTTGACAGCATCTAGCCTTCGAACCGCCCTAGGTAGTTGATCTAGGCTTTTGTCAATTGAAGGCGATAAAGACCACAAAGTGCTCGTATAGATTTTGTTGAAGAGAACAAGCTTTCCCCCAGAAGCTCTGCCCCATGTTGCACTTTTCTGCCATGACGAGTGAGAAGGGCGAAATACATAACGGCTGCAAAACAACATGAGGCCGCCCACATGTCAATAAAGAATCATGTTTGGAGGAAAAAACAACAACGTAATGTATCCCGAGGGAGTATAAGCGTCAACGAAACTCTAAACGACAACGCGAGGTTATTTACAGCAGGGCATCCGTCAGCCGCGATGGAAGCATGGCTCTAGCGCTTGTGGAATACACCTCCATATGGTGACATTTGACATGAATCTAGCTGGCAAAGTGTCACGACGAAATGGAGAGAGAATTCGCTGGAATGCTCTACCTGAAGATGTCTTCTGGAGCTCAATGGACCATCCTAAGACTAATGTGGTTGTATGGCACTGATAGTGAGTGATAGTGAGAGTCCAGAACGGTTTCACCAGAAAACTTCTGGTCAGGTCAATGGGATTTCTCTATGAGTGCATTCCATCAGCAAGGGAAAGAAACCTTAATCTCGGACTTCGCTCACTCGCTTGGAGGAGGAAGAAGTTTGATCTCCTTTTCTTACATAATATTGTCCACAGTCGGTCTGGTGTTGGCATAAGCCATTTTTGGAACATGCTGGAAGGACATCTGTCATGAGAGGAGGATCGTCTAATTTAATAGTGGCTAGGGATAAAAAAATTTTAGACTGCCGTAGAATTTCCCAAGTTCTCTCTCCTTAGAACCTCGGACGATGGTAAACTTTTCGAATGCTTCTGTGCCAGACGAGGTTAGTAAAGTGGATCAGAATTCATTATGGCCATAATAAATTCTGATCCACCTTACTAACCTCGTCTGGCACAGAAGCATTCGAAAAAATTTTAGACTGCATTTCTTTACCAACAGAGTGGTACCAGCCTATCTTAATTTCAGCAGAAAACAGTCTATTCCTGTGAGTTTTAAAGCATTCAAGAGATTATTAGACAAATCACTTTAGCCACGACGGTGTCCGGTTTTCTTTTCTTTTCTTTTTTATCTATGCATTAGCCTGCAGTTCTGTCTTGTTCATTTTCCCCTACATTTCCTCATTTCACTTCCTTCCCTTCAGTTGATTGTTTTTATGAATATCTTTGAAGGTACTTAGAAGATTTCGTTACAGTTCGTTGTTTGCTGTTGACGATTCTTCTCCTGTTTGTGTTTTGTCAATTTCACATGGCATGCCCATGTAATAAACAGTGAGTGCAGTCTGATAGATAAACGACCATAGGAGACAATTAACTGAGGCGAAATCAAGGTGCTATTGTGCGTATGCGGATCGAGAGTAGATAGGAAATGGAATGGAGATTTTCTAGTGGTCGTAGGGACAGCTGCAGTCCATCCATAGAGGCTCAAATAATGTGAAGATGCAGAGTGGAGGTTTGGGATGGACGAGGCTATCTTGTGGAAATTTTTCAATCCACAACGTTTTTATCCCGATCAGTTACGGGGTACATCTTTTTTGATAGTCGCTCTGTCTTCTTCCTCCTTGGTGCTGCTCCCGCTTTTGTTGAGGTTTCACACTGCCATTTTGTCTCGGTCCAGAGCTCCATGTGGGGTGGTCATATCGTCCTCGATTGCTGGTTCTTGAGCGCCACTTCCTTGCATTCGACCATCGATCGGTCTTGTGATTGTGACAGTTTTCTCCATCAGCCGACCTGCCACTCGGGCCTGACGGTGGTACCGACACCCTTTTCAGCAATTTCTCAGCTAGGCAAAGGTTTCTGCCTGGGACGGGAATGAACCCTGATCATCGAGATCATGAGCCTAGGCTCTTAAACTCTTAAACTCTTAAAACCATCCGCGCCACCTTTTGGGAATCACCGAAAGAAATCACCATTTTCACGGTCTCCCAGAAGAGATGTGAGCAACATAGGTACGCACCAGTCTAACGGGATCTTACTACGGACGGTGCCCTTGTTCCCGTCTGGTAGCAGTACCCTAAGCATGCTCGTTGCTGTAGACGTTCGTATCATTCGAACCATCTCTTGCTTAACATCTGGCGTCAAACCTTGTGGGACTCAGCTCAATCCTTATTTTGTAATATCATTTGTTGCCTGCTCAAGGGCCCACTTAACTGAGTTGATACTAACCCACCTTTCTGTGCTTTTGTGCCTGTTATAGTGTAAATGTTTTTAAATGTCACTAACAACAGTATTCCAGTCAGCAGTAGGTCTGTGGAGTTCAATGTTTGCCTCACTAGATACTGGAGAAAATGAACAAACAAATTACAAATGAACTGCGAAATGATTACTTACTTATGGAGCGTGAGAGAGCAAGTGGCATTCACTGGCTCGGACGAATTGATGGAGATGTTGAGCGGAAGAACTCGAGCGGTGACATCGCTACGCATCAGATCAGCGTATTCGTCTGCTCGAACCGTCGCCAACATCTGAGAACAACAATAGTTTTTCACTTCAAAAAATGCCGAAACGAAAATAAACTTGTATCATCTGTAGAATCACGTCCTATATTAAAAAGAATCAACGACAATCGATCATGAAATAAGTTGATTGACTTAGAAATTAGTCTCTGAAGATCCTACTAATAAAAAACCACGATGTCTGTTTGTCAACTCTAGGGTCCAGCCACGATTGTCCGTTACCGAACTCCGACTTACGTATTTCATCAGTTCCTCGCCGCCTTTTGCAGCATGCTTTTTACCGTTCTTCGTTTTATTTTTATTCAGTTCCTCGCCGTCTTACTATTCATGCTTTTTGTTCTTCGTTTTATTTGATATTATTGGTATTTCAAGATGTCGATATTCAATCCTACTGATCATTAGCTTCATTTGGTACCAGTCCGTGTGCAGGTCGGCTGATGGAGGAAAACTGTCACGATCACAAGACGGATCGATGGTGACTGATACTGGCGCTCAAGAACCTGCGATAGGACGATATGGTCACCCCCTGAGAGTGTGGCACCTCAACAAAATGCGGAATAGAGACGGAGCGCCAGTCCACGGGATAAAAACGTTGTGGAATAAAAAAATTCATTAGTTTATTTGGGGGCCTGCAGGCCTCTGAATGGCTGGTACTTTTATAGCCGGGAGCCTGAGATTCGGAATAGACCGTAGTGCCAGTCCACATGTGGGAGGGTCAGGTTTTAATTATCAAAAGTTCTTCACGAGGACGATGTTTACTAATCGCTTTTCCTTCCACTCCCCTGAAAGTCAATACTCCCCTATGTTGAACTAACCATGGCTCGTCGTTATATGTCGTTGAACTCGCCTCGAAGGCTACTTCGAGCTCATTGATTTAGTTCTTAATGGCGTTCTTCCGTTCCTTTTCGGCTCCCTCTGGGCGCTCTAATGATGTGATGAACGTTTCAAATAGGATGAAGGTCTGTTGTTCCTTCTCCTGAGTCACGATTGTCACGTTAGGATGTATTTTACGTGCTCAAATCTCCCTCTAGCGAATGCATTTGATGTCACTTATGGGTGATCCAAAACTGTGATCGTGATCTCTTCTACACTCAGCGTCTTTTTCAGTGGAAACAGAGGAGGGGAGTGGATTGCCTCGAGGCAGAAAGGATCTGAACATCAACGATGTTGAGTTTCTCTGCCCTTCTACGGAGAGTGCCCTATTTTCGTTTGGATTTGAGGTAGAAATTAAGACCCATTGTTTTCCCCACCGTATGGTTTAACTAGAGTAGCGTTGTCCTTCCCCAAGATGAAGTAGCTTTAGCTAACCTTTGCTGTGACCATTATGCTCAAGGGGTCTCAACATGGTCTGTTGGCTGCAGACAAATCCTTTATGGGCATCTCCGAAACTCGAAACTCCTTTATAATACAACTGCTCCAGAACATCGATAAAGTTACCATATACAACTGTAACTAAATGTAATCTTGAATATTATTCAAGATCATTATTTTATTAATCTTGAGTATTATATTACCTTTCGTTTGCTCGTCCAAGGTATGGGTCAACACGAGCTTACGTACTTGTTTCTTTTGATTTGCTTCTTTATCGATAAAGCTACCATATACCACTGTAACTCAATGTAATCTTGAATGAGACCTAAACAGACGGAGATGACAATTTAGTGCCATATCAATTTTAAGAGGGGCTCTTCGCTGAAGCCTTTTACTTCTGCAGGCTTACTATTTTTACTAATTTTTGGAATTGTTTATATGAAGAAGTGAAACTGCCCTGCCATTTTTGCAGGTGTAATCCAGTTTTGCCCTCGTTCCCCTTCTTCCCTTTTATTTCTTGCAGTTGTTAGCATCAACAGTCCGATGAAGCATTTGCCGACTTCTCGCCTCTTGGGGATACCCCACTTGGAACTCTCTATTTTTATGGGTGCTACGCACTGCGTTTGAAAGTAGACACTTATTTTCCTCTCTAATCTTTCCTTTAGAAGGCGGTTCCATAGTCACATCGTTTTTCGACCATATAATTTTAGTTTTTTTTCAATTAGCTTTTCTTTTCGAAATGGGTGACAATCAAATTTGATACACATGTGTCTAGAGAGGAGCAGTGAGAAAAGAGGAACAGCAAGAAAGGTAGTGAGAAAAAACGAACTAGAAATACTTCCTCACTGATATAACTATAACATGTATATTAGGCTGTCGCAAAATTAATTTCGCTTTCTGAGTGTGTTCAGAGGAAAACATTTTTACGCCGTATTATCTCGCTTCAAGGACAGCCAAGCATACTGTCAGGTAGGAGATTATCCGCTCTATCAAAAGCGCATATTATTGTTTCTCTAGTTTGTGCAGTCGATTTTTTCCAGGGCTTCATTCGAACACGACGCGACTTTCGAGTACTCATGATTTATGAATATAAATTGGGACATTCCGCAGCAGACGTAGCACGTTACCTTGGCAGAGCTTTTGGGATGGATTGTCTTTGCGAACGGACAGTGCAGCTCTGGTTTAGAAAATCTGCTTGTTGCGATTTTGATCTCGAAGGAAAAGCTAGTCGTGGTCGCAAGTGGTTCCTTGATAAAGAGGTTTTAGGACAGCCGTTGAAGCAAATCCAGAGATCAATACTCGTAAGCTAGCAGAAGACCTGGATGAACATTACTGTATAGCCGCAAGACATTCAGAACAAATCGGCGAGGTGAAGAAGATGTCAAAATGGATTCCTTATAAATTAACCGATGAGCAGCGTCTTACGCGTTTGTCATCTGTTTGGATCCCCTAATTCGTTATAAAAATGAACCGTTGGTCAGCCGAATTATAGCTGTAGATGAAGAATGGGTTCCTTATAATAATAGTAAGCGGGGATTTGCTTGGGTTGTTAAGGGTGCTCCACCAAAACTTTCCTAAACCGAAACTTCATCCTAAAAGGTTATGATTACTTTGTAGTGGTGTAGTAAAGGAGTTATCCATCATAGCTCCATACCACCTAGTTGTTCAGTTACAGTAGAGTCATAGTGTTGTGATTTAGACGGAAAGTACCCGAAATTGCAAAAATTGTGTCCGGCACTAGCGAACAGAAGCGTTGCGATCTTATTGCAGGACAACGCAAGTGCACACACCGCGAAGATCACCCGTCAAAAACTGACCCAGTTAGGCATTGAAGTTGTGTCTCATCCTTCTCATTCTCTTGACCTTTCGCCAACAGACTATCTTTCTTTTTAAGCATTTGATTCTTATTTGCGTCAGAAAAAATTCGCTGATTTGACCTATGTTGAAAATGCCTTTCTTGATTTCGTTAATTCCCATGATGCTAGTTTCTTCTATAAAGGTTTGGATTTATTACCGCTTCGCTGTCAGAGGTGTGTAGATGCTGACACTTTTTACCTTGATTCATAAAGTTGCGTTTGAGCTGAGTTATTGCAGTTTGAACTGAGCGGTCCATTTCCGAAATTAATTTTGCGACAGCCTAATATATGTACATTTATGTAGCTATAACAACTATAGATATTTTCATGCAGAGACGAGCAAATGTGCCCTCAGGGCGCAGTCACTCCTGTCGCGGAAAATTCTTTCATTCATGTGGCAGTCACAGAATATGAGGCAATTCAGCACCACAGCAAGACAAAACCTTACCGGTCAGGTCACTTTTGGAAACATGTACTACTGTTTGTTTTGCCTTGGAAACCGAATAACATAGATTTACTCGCAAAGGTGCAAAACCACTTTACCAGAGAGGTTATCGCTCGGTGTAAGGGAATGCTTACCAGGGTGAAGAACACGATCGACATTGCAGTCTCAGGACATCAGCCCAGCGCCGAGCCTAAAAGACAGCGTTTTCATTTGAAAACAATTGCAGATATATAGCAATCACATCGTGGAGAGGAAAATCCAGCGAAAGAAAGAAAAGCTGGAAGATTTTTAATGAACATCACCACTTTTAAAGAAATGCATGAACTAATCAAGTGCAATAAAGTAATGGAGAACGGAATAGTCAAAGTATTCCATATAGTCAAGAGACGTCATCTTTTGAGAAGCTTACTCCTGTTGATAAAAGCATGATAAAAGCAACAAGATAATCGATTAGGGAATTGGATTCAATTTTTATTTATTTTCATTCCTTTATTCAAGACGCGGACCTGGACTCACGTGCAAATGCATAAGAACAACAAATTTCAAGTCAAGCTCATGACGGCTATATGTATAGTGCAGAAAACCACTTTGACAAGAACCAGCAGCTGAAAGAACTTTTAAAAAATGACCTAGAATAATTAAAAAACAAAACAAAATCCAGAGTATCGAATTTGACTCGGTGAAAATTGGAACAACGACTTTGGACTAATACTTAAGGAAGGCGCTAGTCGACAGCTTAACTTGGGAATGCGGCGTGTGGTGTAGTGGTCTAACATCCCGACGCCCCACACGTGCGACACGCGGGTTCGAATCTTTCCTGAGCCGCGATCCTGACACAATCATCTTCTACAAAAAATTACATCTTCTACAGAAAAATCGATATTTTGAAAAAAAAATCAGGTGCGGATAATTTACACACCAAACGATAGAGCTCGAGCTGCTGAGCTCAAATATATTTTTACAAATAATTGAGTTTAAAAAATTTATTCAGAAAAGCCGCTTTGGAACGACTATGGTCCTCCATGACGCTTTGATTGAACTCGTCATTTCTCATTTCAAATGTTTCTTGGCTATTTCGTGTGTGATTACTAACTTGGTTTTGTTGCCTTTCTTTTTGTTTCAATACTGATCAAAAGACATGTCCGGTACTGTACTATACATAACAGTATCGAAAAAAACGCAGTAATCATAGAAGAATTCCAAGGACTTGTAGTATTCGAAGGCTGCTTCGTAATGAGAAATCCCAGAAATCAGATGCATTGAAGCGTACGAATTGCAAAGTCCAGAGGGCATTTCAACTTGACCAGTTCATTTCTTTCTTTGATGACCCTGGATCAACGATGCCGAACTCATGAACGACTGAAACGGAAGAAGCACTCTCATACCACTCCTTTGTTCATAAACTTGTAAACTGGTGAATTTATGGCCATTTCTTGTTACATAATCGGCTAAACCTTAAGTAGGACCTTTAGGACCTTTATTTCCCTCAAAAAGTTCCGACTTGCCCTCCTTCTCATATACCCATGTTTTATTGAATACTCATTTATTTGGTTCTTTTTTTGATTTTAATACGATCCTCTTGAATCAAAAAAAATCATTAATTACTTATTTATTTGGTTCTTTTTTTCTTACTTTCCATACGATGCCATTTATCATGTCCAATAGTCGCATGTTGTATAAGTGATCTTTTATATTCTACCAAGTTCTGTTTATTGGATAATCGTGAATAAAGATGAAGAAAAATTGGAACACATCCGAACTCAAGCAAAATTTTAGAGGGCTCTCGCTGAAAGCTTTTTTATGGATTGATGTCTCTATGCATTCTGTGAGGATGAGTGGAACAATGAGTAAGAGAAGCGGAGAGCGCATAAATCGACGCTTTAAGTGGACGATCTTTCTCAGTGGGGACGCATTAATCCCAAAACTGCAAATGCAATGTGTTCTTCCGGCATAAGTACACTATTCTGAATTCACCACCACTCAGAAAAATCCCCTTTTTCGTGTACTTCGTCGAGATGAACTGCAGTCGGTTCAGCGACATCTGACATAGGCAATGGACAGCTGAACTTGTTGCTGCTGTTTAACAGAATAATATAAAGGCATAATCACCTATACGTTGAAGCACTGTTTCCACAATTGATGTAAAACGACATAAATCGCAGAAATTTTCGGGGTTTGTCAAGCGTTCAAAAAAAGTTCAAGGAAAAACTCGGTCAATCACTCAATTTTGTGGCGTTTCTGATAGAGAAATTCAGGAGCTTCGAAAAATTCAATGATAGAGAAATAATAACACATCATCACAAGAGAGTTTCTATTCAGTAGAAATAAATCCGGACAAAATGGTATTGAAAATGACTGCTTTTAGGTCCACCCTAATATGTAACTATACCACGTGCGCCCAGGTGTTAGTAGCAGAGGAAAACTGAACGTGGTGCTGTTCTCTATTTTTTTACGCCAGAAATGATTAGAGGGGTGACGGAAGGGTGGAAAATAGGGAAAACGAAATTGACCGTGTAGCTGGTGAACAGGAAGTTCATAGAGGCGAACAAGAGCTGGTTCGAAATTCCATTTGGCACCAACTCTATATTTTCTGCCAACATCACACAATCATTGCCAACAAATACGAGTACCCAACGAACTTAGGCTTGGCACAGTTGAAATAACCGTTGATAAGCGGTTGAGAGCTCGACAACGTGATATGGGCACAATTTGTAGACCAAAAAGGAAGAAATTCTGGTAAGGTCGTTAAGAAACTTGCTTTGCCTTGCTTTCTCAGAATTAAAAAGAAATTAAGCTCAGCATTATGACGAAGGTTGGGCGCGCTTGGTACAGTTGTAAGAGGCGCTACTGAAACTCGTACCGTCGACCGAATTTAAATTTAAATTTAAATTTTTGGTTAACCCAGACCTGTGATCTCTCCGGGTTCGGGTAAATTGGAGCCAAGTACTTGTCTGGCAAGGTGAAGACATTCACTTGGTATATCGGCATTGTATACACATTCATCATGCTTCTATGGTTCTGTATGGAAGATGAATGCTTGGTACATATTTAGTGAACTGGTCAACGGCACCTTTACCTTTACCTTACTACAAGCGAGGAAAATGATCATAAACTGATGCCGGTTGATCTTAGGAGAAGTGGATCAATTGGGCATTCTGCTTGTCGCGATGCTGTACAATCAAAAAATGTCCATTCCAGGAGAGTTGGAGATGAGGTTGTTTTTTCAAGCACTCATCAACGATCAACCGTCACGCACGACTGCTAATTCGCTCAAGTCCAAGTTACTGGTGCACTACAAAGGAAAATTACTAGGGCCAAAGAGCTGCTAGCATTAATAAATTCGACAGAGCTGGGGATAACGTGTTTATCACGATGAAAAGGCGAGAAAAAAGTTGGGACGAGGAGAGAAATGGGTCATTTAACGAAACTATAGATGGAAGCGGCACTGAATCTTCAGAAAAATTGAGGCTTAAAAAAGAACGCGTCAAAAATCATCATTCTCCTCTCATTTCAGCATACTGAATTTAGCGCTATGGTTTTGTTACCCGTATTCACTTTTCCGAAAAGCTGCTGCCACCACGGACGGCAGTTTCTACAGAGCAATATCTTTGAAACGAGTGTGAGCTAATAGAGGATCACATAATAAACTGGTCTCTCATATCGCTTCTAGAAAAACCAATTCAAGCACAAAAACGGACCAGCGTCTTCAACTGATATTCTCACCACATGTCGCCAATTTCTGCTCCAGTTTCAAGAAATTGCCAAAGTGCGGATAGGGGAGCAAAGGCGTGATCCAATATGGTAATGGGAAATTGTATCTTCGAAGTACATCGGTCTGACATCAGAATATCTCGTTCAGATCTTCTGTTAGCGATTCATAGGACGCGCAACATTGATGCTAAAAAAAGATCAGATTATTATGGGAAATCCTGAAAAATGGTGTCTATAGTAGTATCGCCGTCAGTTGACGAGCTATCAGCTGGAGGAAAGCGGAGATTGTTTTCAGGCTGTTCTCCAGTGCAGCTCTGCCCTCCTTTCAACCCACGGTGATTAACGACGAAGGATTACCTGCGCTTAAAACCTTAATTTCTTGTTTTCCTCAACTCGCCTGCCATGCTTGGGACTCTATATTCTTAACCGGAACAACTGGGATTCCAACAGAAGTAAACAGTTAAATATACTAAAAAACAACGGTGTTCAAATTACTTAAAGTTGTTTTCACGTTTGCGGTGTTAACGAGGTTTGGGAAAGCTTCATTCGCTGATGAAACTGATAAATTACATTCTACGATACCTAAGGATAGTATCTTGTACAACGGGACGATGTTAGAGAGCAGATTTTATCTATTCACAAAAGTTTAAAAGTCTAGTTTAAGTTATTAGAGAGTTTTTCAAATATATGTTTAATCTTCCAGGTTCCGACAAAGGCGACAGCGCGACACGAAATGAAAATGAGACGACTATACTAATTTTGGTCTATCACTAAACACTGCTAAACAGATTCCGTACCGAGATTCATCAGACGTGGAATGTGAATCAGGAAAACATACCGCGAATGGGGAAGTTACCCCGAGAAACATTGTTCGTGTTTTATGTTGGAAGCCTTACATGCTAATATTGTATAATTTTTCTCCACCCCAGATGATGACCGTTCAACTTCTAATCCGAGTCGTTGAGACTTCGATGCGCAATTGATACCTATGGCTTATCGTGATGGCAGTTCGGCGAGTCCATACCCAGTAGTAAAAGCCGAACTGCCAAATTACTTGAAGAAGGTGAACAGAGCTAAGTGCTGTATAATTTACTTATTTTATTTTATTTGTTATAATATATTTATCATTTGCTATAATTATCTATATAATAAGGATGTTGGCTTCACAATTAGTGATGCCGTAGTAACAGCAGACACTTCTACCCCTCGATCTCACCCGGGTACCTTTACCATTACCTTTATCGTATTGCGTTGTTATATAAATGTGAGTCAGATATACCCTATATAAAGCATTGTAAGATCAATTAGAGAGAGTGCCTTAAGATGGTACCCAAGAAAGCAACAAGAGCAAATGTTCACTAGCATCCATCCACTTCTCTAGAGTGCGACCACTTGAAGTCGAAGAAATGCAATTTGGCGATTTTCGTCTTTAAGAAGTTGAACAAAATAACACAACAACAACTTAACAAAATCAGTGGTAGAGTTAAGCTCTAGCATAAGCACGCTACGGTAGAATTTATGAAAATTGAATTTTTGAAATTTTTATTTTATTTTCTCAGACCGTAGTGACTACATTTCAGTTAAATTTGTGGAAGCTGAAGATACCTATCTTACCAATAGCTCCTTATTCATCTGGGTCGCTGAGGTGAGAGGAGAATATATGAGAAGAAGAAAAAGGAGGAAAGAAAGAGCGGAAATAAAGGAGAAGACGTTTATGTGACAGAAAAAATGGTACGCTTAGAATAAGAGACAGTTTTAATAGAATGGAGTACGCCTGATCGTTCAGATTGAATTATTAACCCGATACCGATAGGGAAATAACTACATTTATGGTGCATAGGTGACAAGCGACATCTCATTTTCCAATTTTTTTACTTTCCTATCGCTCTTCCAACATTATAAAGAACAGACCAAGTATCTACCATTCACCTGAGACGAAATCGATTACAATTACAGCTACCTTCAATGAAGATTGTTTTTTCTAGAATGCTACTGTAAACCATTAGAACAATGCAAAAACAAACTAAAAAGTTATAGACTATCATTGAACCTTAGCATGACGTTGAATACAGTACAATAGTGATGAGTTCTAAGTCTCTAAGAACGCGTCATAGCAACCGGAGGAGTGCAAATCGGAGGGGTGTTCGAAAACCAAATGATTGGATTCAGTGGATCAATGAGCAAAAAGTGGGCGATGTTGCGAGCATAGGTAATAGAGAGGAGGTTTTGGCGACTTCCGACATCTAAATACTTCATTGTAGTGCCCTTAGAGAGTCGAGCTAATCTTCCGATGAGTTTCCGGCCAATTGGTTAACTGAAGAGCAAAGGGTTATGGACGAGGAGCAGCTGAACGACCTCGAGAGAGAGATGACTCGTCAGCGGTTATTACTGGCCATTCCGACTATGTGATGTTGTTTTTGACGGAAGGGCGTGGTGTGGACCAACGAGTTGTTGTGTGGTTGGTGGAATCGATGTCGAGCCGCGCACACGTCCCGGATCGTTCCATCGCCATATATCACACGGACAGCTACGAACTCTCCAGAGGCCTGAGAAGGGCCAGCCCGTCACCCGCTTTGTGTTGAAACGCGAGAAATCGCCGTCGACAAGGTGAACAGCTTCCAGAGGCGGCCGAACCGGCGACTACGCTTGGGTCCTGTTCAAAGCTGATTTGGTGATTGACCAGTGTAGATTTCACAACACGTTGTATAACAGTAACCAGGGAATCACACACAGAAGCGGAAGCGTGACTAAATAGCGGAATTTTATTAACACGTTGGCGCCGGTGGCACACAATGCTGTGTGCCAGGCATTTCTCAGACACCTTTTGGCCAAAATTCTCCAAATTTTGTACAGATATGTAGTTGGGGGCGCTGAATACGAATCTGCAGTCTGTTTTTCACGGGGTGGTCTCCAACCACCCATTTTGCTACTTGGGTGGTCCAGTGAGGGCCATCGATTTCGCCCAAACTTTGTCTGGGGGTCATTGGGGACTCCGAACATGGTGGTGGTATCTGTATTTCATTTTCTGGTGCCGGTGACACTCAGTGATAGGTGCCAACCAGCCTGTCTGGGGTGGTGTTGGCAGACAACGGTGTGCTCCGGTATATGGTTTTGATTACAATGATAGGAATTGTATCTTCCATTCTGGGACTGAGAACACTCTTATATCATTATGTCAAACTATCTACTGAAATTCCAAACATATAGGTATTGTTTATTTTACTTTTACAAGTAGCAGTTGAGAAGGATTGTTTGAAAACAAGCTAATCAAGGAAATTCATATGAATGTCAAGCTTATCGTCACAAACCAATCTATTTTGACCTTCGAAAGAAAGTGTCGCTGGTACAACTATGTTTTCGTGTTTTCCGAAACCTTTTTCACTCAGATTTTTACAGTGGGATGTGGTAAAAATAGGCAAGCCTCACTAAATCTAGCTGACCCCTGCACCCTTGGTGAGAACTTTCTTTACACATGTAGTGTTTCATAAACCCAAGCCAGCACTCCATTTCCCTCACACTTGCATTATTGAGGTACTACACTCCATGATTTCAACGGGTTTGCAACCTATTTCTCTTATGTTATTATTTTTCTTTCGTTTTATTCAGCTTACTCCACGTGTGGTGGCAGCGCGCGTAATCTCCAGGGAATCTAAAGATCTAATGAATAGTAGGAAACATCCTAGCCTACTATATAATAGGCGAAACCGCGATCTTACTATATAATAAGCGAAACCGCGATGTTTCTAATGGGTGGCTCATATGGGTCCCGCCGCGATTGCCCGTTACCGTACACCAAGAGCACTCACAGTGACAGGGGAGCTGATGAAACTACTTCAATTGCTTTCTTTCTACTTTTCAGAATGTTTTTTCGTTTTTCGTTGTTTTCCTTCTACTTTTCAGAGTGTCTGTTTTCATTTTCCTCTGTTTATTTATGTTCTTCCGTTTTCTTCTGTTTAATTTCATCTTTTCTGTAATTTTGAGCCTTCGCTAAGGCCAAATTTTCTGTCGCCATTTGCGCTTTTTGGCTGCCCCAACTTCCGCCAGATGTTAGTACAGTTGTTTTCCTAACGAAGTTGGCGAAGAGACGTTTGGCGGCCGATACGCCGATGGAAAGCTGGTACATATATACATGAAACATGCAGCAAAATAAACCAAAACATTTATAAAACATTTAAATAGAAGGAAGCATATATAAAACATTTAGCGAATAAAATCAAGAACAAAAAGATTATGCATTGAAATCGGACGTCAATGCAGACGGCAGGGACGGTAAGGGTTCACTGGGAGTACGGTATCAGGCAATCGCGGCGTGAACCGAACGTTGACAAACAGACATGGAAGTTTTGCTTATTTATTAGTAGGACGTTTATTTATTAGTAGGATAGAGTCTCAATTCTGCATCGCGACCACGATTGATATGACTGACTATGACTTTATTCAGGCCCACGTTTCGGCGTCCTCGCCTTCCTCAGAGCCTGGAACAAGTCAAGTTCAACCTGAGAACTATCCACCTAACACCGCATCGAACTATTCGTACAAGTAAGAGGCAATTGATTGACCATCAAACAAGTGAAGATGGTCAAAATAAACTAACCTTTATGGAGTGGACTAGTGAGGTCCGATAAACACTCGTAACTGGTAGGATAGGCGAGTGACTGAGGTTTCACGCCTAGGGGCCACTCCGCCTGTAGGACTTCTGGGCATGGCCTGGTAGGTCAAAACCACACATGTCAACAAACGGTGCCAGCCCTTGGGTCACTGCTACGCATTCGTCCTTCCTATTGATTCTGGGAGACCTAGCCGCAGTCCATAGCAGTTTGTATTTTTCTTAAATAAGAATAAAATAAAATAAAATGCTCACCTGCCGGATCAAGCCTATGGAACCGTGCCAGAAGACTTTTATATTATACTCTCTCTACTGTGGGCTCTCTCTGGTTAACGAATGAATGGATTGATCAACAAGTGGTTGTGCATCTACAACAGATGCCACAATTGAAAAGGCTTCTACCCAGTAAGAAATAGGCCTGCATGTAATCCGAGATGTTGAGGCTATCTGTGACCTAAGTTTGTGTTTAGTTGGACTCTCACTGACTTTATTGTTGTTTTCTATATTGTAGTGAATAGTACTCTGAGAAAGTATTTGTGCTTCTATATTTGGAGATGCTAGGTTATTCGCAAAACACTGACATCGGACGGGAATTGTGCTTCGCTGTGAGCGACATGGTTCCTCCACTGAGTGAAAATGACGAGTTATTCATAGCATCAGGGCTGCACTTTTTTGTGGTTAAATTGAAACTTTATCGGCAATTAGGATGTGGTAACGAAACTAAATGATTTGCAAAATAAACTTTTCTCTTTCTCTACCTTTTGAACGCGTCCTTGAACCTTACGGTGGCTGATGAGAATAACCGAGGCGAATCACGGTATCGGCGATCAGTGAGAAAGCCGTTAAACCTTTTCGTGCATAATTTTCGCCACTCGTTCGTCGAATCCACTAATCTCGTCAATTAGGTGGTTCTTTTGTTGCCATTCAATGAGGCTCTTGAAGGGTTGCCGGGTTGCGGTCTTTCAGGGAAATCTGCGCCACCTTGGTCTACCGGAGGAGACCGTCATGATGGTGGAGTAATTTTTCCAGAATTTTGATAATATTGTCTTCGTTGAAAAGGTGTTGGAAGGGCACATAAACGTCGAGTGTCTGAAGGAAATTTGAAAAGATGAACGTTGTGAATAAGAGGAGGAAAGAATTCTTTCTATTGAATGAGTTGTGGCCCTCTGACCAGAGAAGACGTCCCTCAAAAGGGTCGTGCACAGTCGACGACCAATGCGACACGACAAATCGCCGCACTGTTCGCCGCGCGCGAATGAGCACACATCCCTGTACGAGACGACGCCGCACACGCGGTGTCCTACTCGCCGCATGCGGCAACTTCGGCAACGCAAATGCCGAAGTCGGACGCGACCAATACGACACCGGCCGCTATCTCTTATCATTGCCGTGTCGTATTGGTCGTCGACTGTGCACGACCCTAAAGAAGCGCATTATCAGGGATTTATCATTACGTATGATAGGGCGCGCATGGTGCAGAGGTAAGACTGACTTCGACACTAACACCCGCACCATCGATCGATTCTCGCCTGGGCCAACCAAGCCTCTTATCCCTCCGGGGTCGGTAAATCGGTACCAGACTTTTCTTGGAAGATCAAAAGCCTGGCTTGGCATAGCGGCTGACCCCCGCAGGTCATTGTATTGGCCAAACACGCCTCCACAGAGCCTCTACGATTCTGAATTGGACACGAATGCAGCGGCGCGTCCTTCGGGGACTGATCAACGCCGATACCTTTACCCTTACCGTTGCGTAACCTAAGTCGGTGTTATATTTTGACTCGACCCTTGCTATTGTGCACAGGAGTCTGTTGAGGGCAATAATTTGCCAATATGAGAAGTGTATCTACTGATCGAATAATACACCATACGACGTCTGCCACCCACCCTTTCACGGCAAGAGTATCCATAGGAAAAAGCTCATGCTGGTCTGACTATCACGCTCTTCTCTTCTTCGCACGAACCCTCTTCTTCAATTTGCTAGCTTATTATACTACGGCAACCGCCGACAGAATACGCGAGGAACTGGAGGAGATGGAATACAGAGTTGACCTCTTGTTTCCAAAACTGACAAAAATTTTTCTGTCGAAAGACAACGCCAGACCCCAGTCCCGGATTGAGTCAGGTACATAGCTTGGCTTTCAAACAATCGCGGATAATACTTAGGTGCCGTCTTTGCACGTTTTGTCAAATTCGTCTTCACACATCTTCAAATCGTGTTTGGTGTTAAAATGGCCGTCTTCAGCTCCACTCTCCAAATATGCTGTTCGAATTTGATTTGATAAAAAACATTTTGTTGCGATTCAGTTCAGGGTACACGTATCCGGTGTAATTAACTAGGGCGTGATAATGAGGTCGACCTCGTTAAATCGTCGTTGAAGAGAGGTCAAAGAACGCTCAACTCGGTTTCAAAATTCTCAAAATTTCCAAGTGGCTTGTGAACCATTGCTAATCTGATTCTAACCATATATTTCATATCTGAAATGGTTAGGTTTGAAAGGAGTTCTGGCGAAGCGACACTTAGACGATTTCATTTCATTTTGGCGGAGAATTAGCGACGGTACTGTAGAGCTGCATTTTCAGAAAATCGCGGATAATACCTCGGTGCCGTTTTCCTCTTTCAGGGCAATAACGGAATGCTAAACACTGGCTGAAAACCAGACGCAAAAAAAGATTTCGATCGCTCAAGTTTTCAAGTGTGTAGTCTCATGTTATTTTACTTGAACATGATTCAAAACAGGCCATGATGCTACTCAGGTTATGTGTATTAGTAACCTCTCTTGTTTTTTAACGTCTCTGCGTTACTTTACTTTTTCTAACCTCACAATCAGTATTTCTTCAACTGTCTTCCACACTCTTTCCTGTGAAGCACCCGTCCTCGGCCGGTTTGTGGGACCTGATAAAGTTTACGTACCTACTAAGCTGGTTTCCGAAATGGCCGGTTTACTCGGCTTGCAGTGCTGGCACAAAGTGCCAGAAGGATTTGTAGTTGAGATGGTCTTGTTCATTCCTAATTAATTAGTTTTTATCGTTGTTGTTGTATGATCACTGCACCTAATGTCACTATTTCTACCAGTGTTTCATTTTCGTTGCCAGGATTGTACGCCCTTTGCGCATTCTCTGAAAAGGAGAGAGTGGAAGTCGAAGTAATACGATGATCTTTTCTCTCGCTACTAGCAAGTGTCTCTTTCGTATCCTCGGGTGATTTGAGTGGTGGGTCATTAGAAAGTCTCATTCGTCTCACTACTGGGACTTCGTCGCTCCCGGCACATAAAGTGCACCATTATCAATGCCGAGTACTCAGAAGATGAATTGATGCGGTACTCAGTTGGAACTTTTCTCGCTTAGCAGCGGCACCACAAAAATGGCGTTGAAGGCGATCATCTAGAATTGTGAGCATCCGAACAAAATTCAGCACTTTGCTAGGACTTGATCCGTTCCTCTCATACATCATACCAGCCAATCAGTGGTCTGCTGGCCGCCAAACGGCTCTAAAAACGGCGAGGGACTGATAAAATACGTCCTGGGAGTACAGTAACGGACAATCGCGGCGGGGCCCTAAAGTTGACAAACAGACTTCGTTGTTTCGCTTCAAATATAGTAGGATCATCTATACGTAGGCATATCTTATCTGCAGTCGACATTCGTTTCCTCGTTTTGTTGCGATCCGGTCGTATATGGATATGTTCAATCTGGACAGCCACACAGCCCGTCTCAGCAGCCGATCAATCCGAATGTTAACAGCAGGTAGAATGTTAACGATATGATGGTGTATGATCTGATGATATGAAAGGAACGGATCTGAAGCTCTAGGAAAGGACCGGAAATTCTTTTCATTGAACTCACCCACTGCTTGATGAATCATCCAACAACTTTTTTCGCGTACAAATACCTTCTGAGACCTACTGTTTCACAGTTCATTGCAGGGGCCCAGATTCATGAACTGAAGAAATAATGAATTATTCTTTTCACGTTGAGGTGGAGTTCGGGCAGGTAGGTTTCGAATGTCTTCGAGTTTCCAGGCTTTTACGAAGGCGAGAACGCTGAAATGTCAGCCTTATAAAGAAGTACATCAGGTGTCAAAATTTGAATACTGAAAATAAAGAAATGCCCAGGTTCATAGAAAGCCGACCCTGGAATAGGTGATTGTATAGGGTGGTAAGAAAGTCTTGAGCCACTTTGCTTGAAAGATTCAGAACTTCCGACTTCTGAATTGTTTCCATAACCTAGCATGTGGTAGTTGTTAGTCATTCACGCAGCACCGTTACCATGGATGTAAATAACCAAACCATCTTCTTTAACTTCAGATACGATGTCATTTCCACAAGAGCATATTTGAGCACTCATCTTTAACGGACAGTGGCACAGCACTGGAACGAAGAAAACCATTCGCAACATCAGCGTTGTATTCGCAGAAGACACCCCAACCTTCAGCATCGCGGAGCTTTGGTTATCTCGCTTTATAGCTTGAGGCTTTTCCTTCGAAGACAAGCCTTGGTTGGGACAGGCTCCTGCGGTAGAAAATTCTGCCTTTCTCGGAGATGTCGCAGCGGATCTGGAAGAGAACCCTCGCACTCTTGCAAGGGGACTTTGACACAGTCATACTACAGTTACCAGTTGACTCCATTCCTTCGTTACAGAGAAACGCTGAGTGGACTGAACTCTAACGTCCCAACCGACAGCACGTGGTTTACCCGGGCATTCACTGGTCAGTCACCCCTTCTCCGCTCCCTTGAAAACAACTTTGAAAACGCATAGGTAGGTAATATGAGAGGCGGGAAACCTTGTTCCTTCAAATCATGCAGTGTTGTCCTGCTGCCCTTAGCAGAAGCGCTTTTACGGAGGCAAAACCGGAAGTACATGTTAGGAAGGTTCTCCAATGGTGCTTCTGGCAGAGGGCAGGAATGGTGTACAAGAAGAAGGTAACGGAAGAGGAAATGGTCTCTACTGTCGTTATAGCAATTTCCCTTTGGAAACCCGCGGAAGCAGTTCGAGAAAAACGGTCAAGAGAGCATTCGGTGCACACTCGCAATGATGCAGTAGGACCCTATGTCGATAAAGAGACCAATAAAAATTTAAAGAAATGAGGTTGGCACCCGATTTTGCAATCATCGTATTACACTTATATTGTCCCCTATAGCTACCAATTATCATCCTTCCACGTTGCTTTTAGCTGAGAAAAGAAGCACTAAAATCGATGATGTCATACGGGCAGTCAGCGAATTCTTTGGCTTCCAGCCTGCTCAGTTCTGCATGTAGAAGATGGCTGGCCTGCCTATCAGGGACATCATGGTTCTGACTAACAATGGTGATAAAACCGTATAGCAAAATGCACTGTGCACTGAACAAGAGAACCAAGAAAAAGTAGGCGTCAAACGGCTCAAGACTTTCTTACCACCCTATATGTGCGGGCAAATTTACTGACCAATCGAGCGCTTCTGCTCTTAGCTTTGAGAGTAATTCAGAGTTGGATTAAAGAATGTCTCTACTCTGTCACGGTACGATACCACCTACCCAAATTGGCCACTGTCAAAAGGATAACGTTGGACGGAAACGTTCTCTCGAACATTCGTTTTACGGTCGGCAACGTTATGTTCGCAAGCAACATGGAAGGTGCTCTGAGAGCCAGACAAAGCTGGAGGGAAAATTGGACTCCCTATTAATCGGAGGAACACAGTGTTCATGAAGAACCCCTGATGCGTTAGGGAACACATCGAACTCGGAACTCCCCATTGTCGAAACAAAGTCACACGCTTGCCTTTAACATTCGATAGACATGGAACGCGACGTGAAGAAAGCACTCACCAAAGGAAGGAGGGCAGCATCGGTCAGTGGATCTTGCCCGTAGTCTACGGCTAACTCTTGGATACTGACTTTAGCGATTGATTTGTGCGACTCTACGGTTTTACGTTAGCATCCTTCAGACTTGACTGCGTTGCTGCCGCAGTAATGGTGAAGCATAGATAACGGCGGCGCGCGCGGCAGCTGCCAGTGGCGCAGTATCCGGTTTCTAATTTCTTTGCGAAAATCACCCATTTCGGCAACTATGCACTAAATAGTTTTTTTGACCAACGACAGTCTAGTGAACGGCCGCAAAAACGCGCAGCCGTTGCGGAAGTACCATTTCTCTCCTTTTAAATGCTCTACATTGGTTTACTGTCGCAGTAGAGTATGAAGGTGCCGTTACGCCTAGGAAGGACCTGATCCGTCAGCCGCTCTCCTTGCAACTCATTGTCGAATCGAGTGTGATGGCTCTCACAAACTGATCCCGCCCCCGGAACGTTTACCTGTCAAAGGGTTTCAGAATTTCGTCCAGTGTATCAAGAAAATGAATATTTCTTAAAGAACTGGTTCTTACCTTCGTCAGACACAAGTCGCACGACTTTCGCGAATTGAAGTCATGGTAGAAAGTGGAGCTAATTTTAAGAGATATGAGTAGGAACGTACAGAAGCGATATCCTCAAATCTTCGAAAAATCTGTACTCAAGGAGAAAATCAGAGATGCGGTGTTTTTGACTAATCATTTGAAAGTGCAATTTTATTTCAGCCGGAATACACTTTATTCCACAGCTTTCAACCTTATGCACAATTCTGTTGCGAGGGCAACATAATAGAATAGTGTTATTTACTTTCACTGGTAACATAGTTACTAACGTAGAGATTACTCTCGTTGTCGTTGTAGTTGTTGTTGTCGTCGTCGTCGTTGTAGTTGTTGTAGTTGTTGTCGTCATCGTTGTAGTTGTTGTAGTTGTTATCGTCGTTGTCGTCATTGTAATTGTAGTTTTTGTTGTAGTAGTCGTCATCGTCGTAGTCGTTGTAGTAGTAGTCATTGTCGTCGTCGTTGTTGTAGTAGTCATCTTTGTTGTCGTCTCTGTTGTAGTAGTCGTCATTGTTGTCGTCTTTGTTGTAGTAATCGTCATCGTCGAAGTCGTTGTAGTAGTAGTCGTCATCGTCGTAGTCGTTGTTGTAGTAGTCGTCCTTGTTGTCGTCTTTGTTGTAGTAGTCGTCATTGTTGTCGTCGTTGTTGTAGTAGTCGTCATTGTTGTCGTAGTCATTGTAGTAGTAGTCGTCATCGTCGTAGTCGTTGTTGTAGTTGTTATCGTCGTCATCGTTCTTGTTGTAGTAATTGTTGAAGTAGCCCTTATCGTGGACGATAATATCGTTGTCGCCATCGTTGTTGTTGTTGTAGTCGTTGTCGTTGTAATCCAAGCTATTGTACAAATCATTGTTGTTGTCGTTATAGTCATTGTTGTAGGAGTATCCATAGTAGGACAGATATCTTTGATAGTATCTGATGACGTAATTTCGAACGTAATTAGTTACTCGTCTTACATAATTGATTAATTGACGCTGATAGCTATTCCTACTTACACCGTTTCGGGTATATCCGTACGGGGGTGCAAACCTCTGGTAATAGTGCCAAATGTACCTTCCAAGTTTGCGGGTAACATGAGTTGCATACTGGTATAGCCTCCTTTGAATGTTGTCCATACGGAAACCCAGCCCTCCGCTGTTGTAGTTGTTATAGCTATTGTAATTGTTGAGGTCGTTGTAGTTGAGGTCAATGTCGTTGTTGTTGTTGTCGTTGTAATTGTCGTAGTTGTTGCTCAAGTCGTTGTTGTTGTTGTTGTAGTAGTCGTTGTAGTCGTCGTAGTTGTTGCTCAAGTCATTGTTGTTGTTGTTGTAGTAGTCGTTGTAGTTGTCGTAGTTGTTGTTCAAGTCGTTGTTATTGTTGTAGAAGTCGTTGTAATTGTCGTAGTTGTTGTTCAAGTCGTAGTTATTGTTGTAGTTGTAGTTGTTGTAGTCGTCGTAGTTGTCGTTCAAGTCGTTGTTATTGTTGTAGTTGTCATTAAAGTTCTGGTCACTGTAGAAGTCGTCATAGTTATTGTAGTTCTTCTTCTTTGGCTTTTCTACGGGATCGATAAGATATGCTTGAGCGGCGAAAACTGAGATGCTAACGAGCAAGAAGACGGTGCGCATCTGAATTGTACCACAATAAAAAAATTTTCTACGATCGCAAAGAAAACGAAAGCAATGTTATGTGAATAAAAGAGGTAGCACAAGAACGCCATTTCACTGTCCGTTCGCTTTATATTAGCATCAGCCTTGGTAATGAAATCGAAATTGATATTCATAGCTGCCTCACCGTAATTTATGCTTACGCTCATGCTCACCATGTATCGTGGAAATGATGTGCTTCTAGCAGGCCACATATTAAGTCCTTTTAATAGAGCACTCTGTTGGTGTGGAGATGGTCTAACTTTTACCTAAATGGAAATCAAACCATTGCCACGACTGACGACACAATATGGGTTTGAGTCAGAACATAAGGTAACAATATGAACTTCTTCTTTTCCATACCTTATTCACACGCCACGAAACAACAAGAGGAACAAGAGCACTCATGGTGTAATGGGAATCTTCACCATTCCTCCTTTACCTCATACTTATCGTCTCTTTTGCCGGCCTAATCTTAACCCTCGTGGCCTTTCGAAATGTGATTTCTATTATATTAGAACTGTTAAACAGGGACACGAAGGACCATGTCCAAGAAGAGAGGAGGGCGCTCTAGGGCAGTATGTAGAAGATTAGTGTAGGATTCAAAATGCCGATGAGTCGTTAGTCTACCTCTGGTGGGAAAGTTGTTGCGAAAGTATGGGAAGGAGGCGGGTTACCCGCCGTAGGCAAAGTAGTCCTGGTGGAAAACTGACCTTTGAACGAGGGAATGCCCCTATAGAAGGGCGGTTTGACTATTTTTTTAGATCAGTGTTGAGTTTCGATTCCTCCGTGAACCCGTGTTCCCAGCGATTGGACTCCTCTCCCTACTCCTTCTTCTTTTCCGCAGGCCCTTCGTGAACCCGATCATTCTATTTCATACTTGATATTCGGCTCTTCATTGTCATACCCGCATTTATTTGGCTTCACTTATTTTGTATAGTTGATTTCAGTAGTAAACTTATTTTTCGACCACTGTCTCTTCGTGTCCGGAAAGCGACACCAAGGAGTGACCGTACAGAACACGCCGGGTACGTGAAATAGCTGCGGAAACAAATTAGGCTGTTCTCGACGCTTGACGGAGCTGCAGTCTGTTTTAATATTGAGTTGGCCATGTTCTATTTGTTCATGCTGAAACGTAGCAATATTTTTCACTTTATTCAGCTTTTGCTCTCTCCTTTCCAAGTGATTGCGTAAACGCGAACATTATTACAGCCGTCATCACACAGGTTACGAATGAATGAAGAAGATTCATCACGATCACTAGTATGTGCATTTCGGCAAGGCGCTGCATCGGCAGCAGCAGCAGAAACATCGCAAAGGCTGTCAGTATGGCTGCCAGAAGTCGATCAGAGAGTTGTGGACTATGACGCCTGTTCAAACTGGACTTTGTACGGTAGCAAACCGTCTGCAGCAATGCACACACGTTCTCCGCATTCAAAAAGTGCCTGAAATGACTCTTTTGTTCTACAGCTGTGCCAACGAAAAGCACTAAGAGCCCCTTCACACTCTACCGCGGCACTAAACCAATGTAGAGCAGTAAAAAAGAGAGTGCGCGTATCTCCGCAGTAGCTGCGCGCTTTTGCGGCCGTCCACTGGATTGTCGTTGGTCAAAAAAACTATTTAATGCATAGTTGGCGATATGGGTGGTTTTCGCAAAGAAATTAGAAACCGGACACTACGCTACTGCGCAGCTGCCGCGCTCGCCGCCGGTCCCTATGTTTCATAATTACTGCGGCAGCAACGCAGTAAAGTCTGAAGGGGCTTTAACCCATTGACGACCGTGTGTTCCGCCGGTGGGACACACTTTTTGCCCCGCGTGGACCTGTATAATCCGGGCAATGTGGGCAATGTTACTACCCATGTAGTCCTTCGGCGGGCCACACTTTTGGGTCGCGTGGGACATGTAGCCCAGCGAGGGGCTACGCCTTCTCCCTCTTGGGAGACACTGTGGATGGGAGTGTCCATTTAGGCAAAGTTACTACCCATTCTATATTTTCCGTTTCATCAAAGCTTCAAGATATTCATCAAGTGAACGACCCTTCAACAGCCTCAAAAAGGGTTTGAAAATTCTCTACTTCTGATGATTACATGAGGAAGTTTCAAAGTCAACAATATACACATGATCATTTTGAAAACAATTAATGCCGCTGGAGCACTCTCATCACTGCACATGCGCGCGGTCCCCCGCGCCAGACACGCAGGAATCGCGCGGTCGTCAATGGGTTAATTGCCAATAATTCCTTTGATGGATTCCATTTATTGCTTTAATTTCTTCAATTAGCAATATTTCCTTCTACGAAACTTGAAGATGAAGGTTTTAGGTTTACTGTAGATCGCCGCTTCGGCTGCACGCAACGAAATAAACTATGCGAATGCGTATCCCACGCCTCAGTGGCTTGCCGCCGTTGCCGCAGCCTGTTAAGGTCCCTTCAGACTTTACTGCGTTGCTGCCGCAGAAATGATGAAACATAAGGGCCGGCGTCGTTCTTTGCTGCGGCAGCACGTTGGATCTGACCTCGCTCAAAGTATTTTTCGCTGAAATTTTGCTTACTTAGATCATTAGGGGCGCTGATAACAAATCTCACATCCGTGAATTTCTCTGCGAAAACCACCCATATCGTCAGCAATGCGCTAAATAGTTTTTTAACCAACGACAGTCCAGTAGACGGCCGCAAAAGCGCGCAGCTATTGCGCAAATACGCGCACCCCCTTTTTCTGCTCTATGTTGGCGTACTGCCGCAGTAAAGTCTGAAGGGCCCTTATGGAATGGTCGAGACCTGAGGACCCAGTCAGACCCGCATGGGAGTAAACCAAAGAAGGAGAATAAAAAGTGGATGGGTGTACTTCCGTAACAGCTGAGTCCTTTGCAGCAATGCGGCTGGGGAACGGTAATTTTCGTTTGGGGACCAACAACGGCGCATGGACGGCTGTCACGGATACCGATACCACTCGCGTAGCCGAATTCTCGTACACTTTTTCTTCTTTTCCTCGGAAATTTTTCGATTTGAATACTTTTGTTTTTTTCAACTTCGTAATTTTTGTGTCCACGTTGTACTCATCATCAATTTATCCACGCTGTACCTACTCAATTTCTCAAAAATTGAATATCTTTCTAAATATCCACATACACAAAAAACCAGTTAGACTTATGAGTTTAGCCTGTTAAGCAATCTGGGTTCGAAATTTGTTTTCTCACTCACGAGCCTCCAACCCACGTTTTTCTTTGGCAATGCGTAGATGTTCCGACTCCACGGATCTAACTCTGACCAGAAATTTTTTCGCTGAAATTTCGCTTATGGAGGAATCAGGACCTCTCACCGCCTTCATGGTTTCACTATGGCAGCGCTACCACTACTGCGTTGCTGCCGCTGTAAAGTATGGAAGGGCCCTACGCCTCTTGCACACCAATGCTGCAATAGGGCAGTAAAGATCGAAACGGATGCCTCATTTCAACTAGTGTGCTTCGTGGAAGCGAGCGTCTGAAGACAATGGTAGTACAGCCTACTTTAGGCCACCCAATTGCCTCTCAACAGAAATGCACGCTTGGATATCGATTCCACTGGTTGGGCATTTGCAAGTTGTTGTAAGCACAGAAGAATACTAAGTTTGTCCGCAATGTATTAGCATTTTATCACAGAGAATACGCATGCCTCATTCAATAGAATTTGCTTCGATCACCAGTTTATTCATCGAATCTATGTCCCGTTCAAGGAGTGTTAATGATCAGAGCGAAAATTCTCGGCACCAATTGCAAAACTCTCGGAAGCTGGTCTCATTCACCCAGTGATAAAATGATCAGCAGAGGTGAGAGTAGGATGAAAACATGATTACGGAGTAGGACATCATTTTCTTGTCCTTCCTTCACCGCAGACAGCAAACTCTAATGTAGTGGTTCAATGAGACCACGAGCACAAAGTGCACTGCTTTTGCTGATTAGTGCAAAGTTTTGTACGGATGCTATCTTAGCAGGCCTCAGCCTTTGGGCAAAATGAACGATTTCCCTCGATGGCGATGATGCCATTGAGCATAGACATGCACCTGTTAGTCTTTCGTATTCGACGTTCGACTCTCGATGAATCTTGGCAGTGTTGTCAGTGAAGAAAGCCTTTTCTGACCTTCGATGGTCATTCAGTTTTCTTTTTTTTTTCAAGAAATTCGATGCGGTGCTGAGTGGGTAGTTTCTCAGGTTGAACTCGACTTGTTCCGAGCTCAGAAGAAGCCGAGGACGCCGAAACGTTAGCCCGAATAATCTGTTTTGGTTATATCAATTTTGGTTTTTGCTTCAAGCACCGGACTTTCTAATTCTATTCGATTTTCATTCAGCACATAACGGAATTTAACAGTCTTAGCAGTTCGTAGGTATCACATTATGGACAGCTCAGGTGATACGAGACTAGGTCGAGGTCTCCGAAACCGCTCATCATCGCGAGGTTTCGGAGACCCAAGATGAACCCCGACTAAACCGCGGCGCGCGTTCACAAATACCGGTTTGCGCTCCGTTCAGGGTATATTTCGGGGTTTATGGCGCCGATATCCGTCATGAATCTGGGCCCTGATTTGTCCATGTTACCGGTGGTGCAGTCGCCAATATCGAATTTCGAGAGCCGAAACTTCTTCAAACTCGAACAGGCATGACAGCGGGAATATGTAATTCAGACGTAATGAATCCCGGAGCCATTGTGAACAGTTAGCAATTTTACCAAAGTGAAAACGGTGAACCGTCCGTAGAGCTATTCTGCCTCGATCAAACGGTATTCTAAAATACGTTTTCACCGGTGCCATCATTGGCGAGAAATTTGTTCTTGAATGCGATGACTTGCAAACATCCGATTACTTATGACTGAACCTAATATTATATAAGAAGATAAGAGCGATCAAATTTCGTTTGATTCCACCTCCAACCTGTACGTGTTTCAAGATCAAAATTAGAAAAGTTGTTGTGACTTAGTGACTGTGGTGACTTACTCGAGAAGCAGGTACAGAGTTGTAGTGAAGATCGCGGTAAGTTCTATTTGAGAATGAGGTGGCCAGAGCCTTTGCATTTTCGGCAATCTCTCGGACTCCGCTCGAAAAGCTCGCCACTTAATCATAGGTGACGCACTGAACACCTGAAAGGAGCCGTTTTTCAAAACATTGACAAGGGTTTGATGAGTAACCACAGGAATTACATCTATTTCACTTTAACTTTTTGGTAATTTTTCGGCACAATGTAGACCAGCCGCAGAATGTCGACATTATTGAATTGTCATACGTCGTCAAATATTCTATGTACAATAAGACCAGATTTTCAAGATCATTTCAGGTCTACTGAACAAGCTGACCGCGAACGTTCTTGTAGTCAGCTGTAGGATGGTTGAACTAGTGGCGTGCCCCGAAGCGCTATTCGTTGCGTTAAGATGTCAACTTTACATTCATCGCTATCAAAATTAATTATGCTCGGTCCTAGGACAATCGCCGCGCTCAGCGGCCAAATGTTCTCTGTAGTGGGCAATTCACAGCAAACATAGACATTTAGAGAATTCAATTAACGTACAGGCCTCGTGACGTGATATAGAGCCCCCACATGTCGATGAAATTTCTATAGAGGGGTTCTTAAGTCAGAAAATAAGGGCGCGGTATAGACGACAGTGTCAGTAAAGGTCCATTCAGTGCCGTCGAGAGCGGCTACGGGGCAAGTGATAGGCCTTTGTTATACGTTCGCTCGCCCCCAGCGTAACTCGTCCATTCAGCATCAGACACAGTGGGGCCAGACACGTTTGTACGAGTTCTCCACGCCCGTCGACGCATAACTCGTACAAACGTGTCTGGCCCCACGCTGTCTGATGCTGAATGGACGAGTTTCGCAGGGTGCGAGCGAACCTATAACGATGGCCATAGGCCTGCCCCTGCCCCCTCCCGCCCATTCAACGACAGTCGGTCATGTAACACATAATATTAGGTTGTCAAGAAATAAATTGCGTCAAATTGCTACCTGCGATGCGAAACGGAACCTGTTTAATAATTTCCCATGTAGAGCACAGTGATTGAGCAAAGATGAGCCCTCAAAAAATATTCCGAAGCCGACATTGCATGAAAAGATGGCTATAGTCGCCGTCCAATGGAATTCTGCACGAGTTTTACATCGCGACTTCATGAAACCGGGTGAATCGAGCAACGCAGATTCCCTCTGTTACCAAATCGGTAAAATCTGTGTGAAGCTGGCGCGTGCAAATCCAGGAGTGGTCGAAAGAAATGGCCCAGTCGGTTTTCACGGACCTTTCGTCAAAGGATGGCCATCTTTTCTACCGCTTCAACAACTTCGCCACGGACAGAGTGCTCAGGAATCAGACAGGTTCCCAAACTGACTTCGACGGATTCGTAGATTCCAGAAATTCAGATTTTTATCGATAGTGTATTTAACATGTTACATATTGTTGTCGATTCTAACGTTATTTACTTTATTCAAAAATGTTTTGTACGAGTGGAGTTATGGACATTTGAAGTTGCGCGTCAAGAAATGCAATTTATTTCTTGACAACCTAATATTTCGAATGGAATTTTGCGCTCACCTTGTCTAGTGAAGCTAAGACACGGACATCGAAAAGGAGCTGAGAGAAGTAGAAGTTCACGACTGTGGCCAGCAGCAGTCGAACTGTTGTTGCCAAAAAGGCTCGAGGCGAAATCGCCACCACTGACGTCCGAATTCTTCGTAATAGCTGCATGGCAACGAATCGCCTTATAGATGCATGTTCCAAGCGTACAGGAATGTGGTGCTGAAGAGCAGTGAAAGTGAGAAAAGAAAAAGAAATTCGAAGCAGAGCAAAAGGTGGAATATCTACGACAGTACACACAAAGGTTTTAATAAATCGGAAACATTCATTGTAGATAGAAATTTGTCCGTGGACGATTCTCAACGTTCTCTCTTCTTGAAACCTCGGCATAATGTTATAATTTTCGTATGCAGCTGTGCCGAACGATGTTAGAAGGTGGACCAAAATTTATTGATGGCCTAACGTTTCGACCTGTTCGCCGTCTTCAGAGGCTTAAAAAGTGGTTCGAAACTATTTATCTGTGAGTCTGTCCGGCCAAGCGTCGAGCGTAAAACTTTTCTCTTTCCTTCAGATAGATTTTTTTAGGTACATTCTTCAAATTTGTCAAAAACGCTAGGGATGGTTCGGCGCTTGGCCGGACAGACCTAAGATAAGGAGTTTCGAACCACTTTTAAGCCTCTGACGACGACGAACAGGTCGAAACGTCAGTCCAAAATAAACCTGGTCCGCCTACTAACCTCGTTCGGCAGAGCAGCATACGAGAATTGGTACATGGATAGTTTTTTTTTTCAATACAACAAATATGAAGGCAGCGACCTCGAGAGATGCATGAGATGTCGGGGAAATTTGACGGAAGGAAAGGCATCGAATCTAATATATACAAGGAAAAAACGTTTCAAGGATAACCTCTCCTACAGAATACCTCTGGAAGCCAAATCACTAGTGTAGGATTTTTGCGCATTCGACGACGAGTCGTTCGCCAGTCGAGGCGATTGACACAATTTCCTGAGCGCTAGGATCGATGCCGCAGCCTTGACCTTGAAACTGCTGGTAAGAACACCGGCGTCCAATCAAACTTGAAAATGTATGATTACAAATAATTCTTCTATATTTTATTTTATTGATTTTGTTTATTATGTACACCACAAGGTGCGCCCAAACTGCAATTGAACACGCAATCAAATCAGCTCAATTGATAAATTGGTTAAAGTGGAGGAAAACACAAAATTGAACACTGTAAAACCTGAAATGATCAGAATCTGAGAGAAAGTTGAAAACAAAAAAGAAAAAGCCGACTCAATACGACGTAGTGCTACACGCAGAGCCGTCTTGAAAGCAAAGATAAACTTCAAAAGTTAACAACGGACGTTTCCGAGACTATTAAGACACAATTTCCAATTTAATTCGATTCGCTCGGGCTATGTAGCCAAATGTTAAAAGAAAAGTAAGCAGTATGTTAGAGAGTCTAAGGAAAACTAGACTCCCGTCAGGCCATGCGTGATAAGGCAAGAAGGAGTAAGGTTATTATGTCCTCCCACCTAGCCTTACGCCAGTAGGTTGTAGAAGTTGGAGCAACTAACTAGCATAATTCAGATTAGCAATGCCCAAAGTAGACCACAAGGCTTGAACAGTCCTTGTGTAACTCATTGTTTAGCAGTGATTCAACGATTCTAACGTGTCCTTACTTCAAGACAAGACGAGCTAGCTTCACCCTCATGGTTAAGCGACCAATCCTTGACTAGAAGACCAAACGCAAGAAGGACTATGTACAACATTGAGTCGTTAAGGCTGCGAAGGAAGAGGAGTGAAGATCTTTTGGTGCTGTGTAAGATCGTATGTACAGTACCGTCGATAATTTTCCGCCAAAACGCGATTTAAACGATGTAGATCGTTTTTACCGTTCACTCGCCATAAGTCTCTTCAGAGTTATTTGTATTGAATAAAAGCTCATGGACGTAATCAGAAGAGCGTGATCTACCCAATGGTGAAGATAGTGTAGTGAAATTCTGAAAATTTTGATTTCCATGTGGGTGTGATTGACCTCGCCAATGTGACGACCACGCGAGGTCAACCTCATTAGGCTATCCTCGTTAATTACACCCTGTGACTATACTTAACTGAATTAAAGGAATTATTTATTGTTTCTGCATTTAAATGAAATTGGTCTTCGTAATTGAAGAGAGGATGCGGAGACAAGCATTTCAGTACCAAACGTGCAGGAGAAACGTCTAATTCCAAAAATGACCGCGAGGCACTTTCGTCTCCGCATCCTTTCTTCGAATACGAAGTCCAATTTCATTTAAATGCAGAAACAATAAATAATTCCTTTAATTCAGTTAAGTATAGTCACAGGGTGTAATTAACGAGGATAGCCTAATGAGGTTGACCTCGCGTGGTCGTCACATTGGCGACGTCAATCACACCCACATGAAAATCAAAATTTTCGGAATTTCACCACACTTTCTACACCATTGGATAGATCACGCTCTTCTGATTGCGTCCATGAGGCTTTATTCAATTCAAATAACTTTGAAGTCATTTATGGCGAGTGAACGGAAAAAGCGATCTACATCGTTTAAATCGCGTTTTGGCGCGTAATTAATTCTTCTACATACACCGGCATGAGGACTTACAGCTAATCTACAGCGCCCAAAAGCCTAAATAGGTCGTGGCCGTTTTGCATATGAAGCAGTTATGGAGTTGATCGGAAGAAAAAAAATTAATGGAAATTCTTAGCAATCTCCACAAATTTAGCAGCCTTGCCAACAGACGACTGACTGGATAAATTAGCTCTTTGACGATACTGACCTGTTGTATGAAACTTCTGCTCCGCTCTCAATCGCTTTCTTTCCACCTCTAGTTTCTATTATAGTCGAATTGTTCTGTAGAATATAGTTAGATTGTAGTTTATCTAATTGTGATTAGTTGCCAGTCGCTATGATTGTTACTTTGGAGTGTTCTTTATTTTTTTTTTTGAGGTAATCATTGTATCTGCATGCTTGGTGCACGTAATAAATTGACCTTGAAATTGAAATGGAGGCCATCCTCCTATTTCTGGTTAGGTAAATTGGTACCAGACTTACCTGGGAAGGTGAAGACTGGTTAAAATCTACTGAATCTATTCTAAAGGCTAAATAGGCATTCACCGCATTCACTGTTTTGGATGGGAGACTAGTCTACTACTTTAGCTCGGTAATAGAGGAGGAAACCTTTTAGGCGTTCATAATCCGAGTATACGATGGAACAATTCCAATCCCTCATGAACCACCCAGACATTGTAGGGTAAAAACTTCAAGACCTTGGTTTGGTTGAAAGATGAATAAAACAAAAGATGGATGGATTTTTCAAGGTGATTGTAACGTACTATGAGACTTCCCAAAGACACACTATGGGGTGTCCTTAGCGATTTTTCGCTGATGGTCGTATGCACACCGCTTCCAAATCGTGTCATTTTTCCTTCTAACCTATACGAAATTAGGATTAGACCAGTTAACCTAAACCAACCACTCTCTTCCAACAAAAGCGAACAAATACTGCTTCGACTACTTCATTGGTTTAGCAGGTTAGTGGAGGTAATGTTACCCGCTGCCAGGTGTTACAACTGCCCGGCATACTTTTCCTTCAACACCCTTAGGCGCTTTCTGTCATAGAGAATACCAATGGTTTCTCTCCACTTTACCCAGGTTGCATTTATCGTTGCCTTCACTGCATAATCTAGGGCTCCATCCTTACACAAATTATTAATGGTAAGGTAAAGATAAAGCAATAGGTGTTGGTTAGAGCCCCAAGGACATGCCACTTACTAGTTTTCCATTCACAATCGTCGAGAAATGGTGGATGCGTGACTTTGCCAATACCGTGACTTGAGAGATCAACCACTATACCTGTCTATCTTTTTTGATAAGTTCACTGCCAATTTATCCGACCCCAGCCACATAATCAGTGCCATATAAGTGCAAGGGTAATCATCTGGGGTCCCATTCAGTATCAGACACGTCTCAGACACCAGGATAGCTGGGTGATGACGCTTACGGGCTGTTATGCAGACGCTCACGCGCGTCGCGCTAGTCGCTGTACTCCTCCTACGTTTGCGTACTATGTCGCGTGCTGAGCGGCTGGGCGCTCACCGCTCGCAAGTTGCTGACGCTCAACATGAGCGTCGATATAACAAAGGCCTTAGCGTTGCCTCTTGGCGCTGCACCAGTGTTGGCTGTGATCATGTTTTCATTCAAAGATTTTCAGTTGATAACTTCTCTCTCTCACCTGTGCGCAACATTCAGTGCATTATCAGTGCAAGGAAAATCACTCGTTGCCTGTCGTAGTGGCGCTTGCGCAGAAATTGGGAATGGAGCACGGTGTGCGGTGAGTGGGAACTTCGAGTGACCTCATGGCGCGAACTTCGAGTCACACCTGTGGTGGAGGACCGTGCCTTGAGGAACCTGCTCGGATGACTGTGTCGCAACAGGCTCAGGATTCTTTTGAGGACAGCCTCACACTGTGAGTTTTCGCTTTGGGCTTAGTGGCAGGTGGAAGTATTTCATTTCATTTCATTTATTGGCGCGAGCTTTTGCCGACGTAGTTTAAACACCATAAAGAATAAAAACAACAGCAACGTATTACAGACAACTTGATTTTATAACAACAAAATATAATTTAGACAAGTGAACAGTAAGAAACTGAGAACAGTAAACAAACAAAACATCGAGAGAAATTTAGAAAAGCCGCGTCTCCCAAACCTAAGAGAAAGACGAGGAATAGCTAGGAAACACTAATCATCCTCCGCGCAAGTGACCTTAGTGCACCAAGGCCATTCCCATCAAGTCCTCGCTCCAGGTCTTATTCAGAATAGGTGGAATTAGTGAGTATCCAGCTTTAAAATGTTTTTTTCGTTAAGAACTAAAGTACGATCCGATGTCAGTGTTTTGCGAACAACATAGCATCTCCAAATATATAAAGTACGATCGTTTTTCCTTTCAGAAACTCACCACCACGGCTGACTCCGTCGAAAAGGCAAGGCAGCTCGTCTCAGATCCCTTCTGCTTCGAAGAGGTATTTTATAAAACTTGTAATTTTATTCGTTCATTCGTGCTGCTCTTCTTTGCACTATTCCACTTATTTCGCTCCGGTGTTCGCACAGAATTCTTTCATCCAATTTTTCTCAAACGACGTCAAAGCGGTTTGCTTGCTAATTATGCACTTAGGGTGGGTTTCTCGAATTTTACGGGAGAACCTCCACATTGTGAAACAAGGTGACAGACCAATTTGGCTGAAGTCTCGACTATAATGCTTATTCTACAGGATGATAATTCTAATGTTGTTTTTTCGATTCTCGACCGAAGAAACAACAAGATGACCTATCCAAAATTGTCCATAGGGCTCAAACTTGAGCAGGGATAGAGGCGGGAGTATCTGAAATGTTAAGCACGAATCTGATATCCGATTCTCAGAAGTCACTCACTTTAGCAGTTATGGGTAGGTAGAGATGGCGAAGCGGTAAGTGATATTGAGGAGTACCATCTGTATCTGGCGAAATCGGCTGATGTCAGAGGAAAGAATATCAGAACCGGGATCAGCACCCCAAATAATCTACCTAGATGAAGTTTTGGCCAAATCGAATAGGTTCTGTAGTTAATTAATTTATTTCTACACCGTACAAGGAGTACTCACCATCAACAAAGTTACTGAACGAACAAATTAACGACATTGATGCAAATGAAGCACTGGTTAAGAACTTCCCAGGGAAGACATGGGTATGGTTGATATAGAATGCGTTGTGATAAGATGTGGGTGTTCTTCGGCCGAAATTCAAAAACCCGACAGAATTTTGATCAGCGCCTGAAAACTCACTGTGGAAGAGCTTTGGGCAAGACTAAGTGAAAAAAGAAATTATTACTGGAGTTATAAGTTACCGCACAACAGGTGCAGGAACGCCCTTGCATTTAGCGTGTCTTGTACGGGGCTATCTCATGGAGAACTGTCTTTCACGATCTGAAGCTTGCGCAATCTTCATTTTTCAGGACCTGCTCGGCGACGACCGCGCGTATTGAACCTATAGGTAGATTGACTCCATTTTACCCTTCCATTCACCTTTTTAACCCTTCGCTTTTAGATGAACCACCGAGATTTTGTTTTCGTACGGCAGGTACTAACAGAGAAATAACTGTGAGTGAGGCTGCTCTCTGCTCTGCTCGAGCGAGGTTAGCGGCTGCTTCTGAAGGCGGTGAACAGAATGAGAGCGATATTCCAAGGTCTGTCCTGAAATTCCTCATCCTTTCGCATTTTGTTGTCTAACAATTTCGAACTTGGCATCCCCGTTTCGGTTGATGTAATGAACAGTACACATCTTGCTGTGATTGTCACCGCATGTCCTAGTGCAGACCGAGTCCAATTCTTTCCTTTTAGAGAAGGTTGCTCACTTACTAAAGAACAGAGTTTCGTGAATTTGCTTCCCAAACTCTCTTCCTTTACCCTTCGTGCCGAACGCATTGCTGTCATCCTACTACATATTTCTCCAGCTGCCACTATAGTTGAGATTCACCTACAGTTGTCAACAGTGGTAGTCAAGAGATCCATGTGTATTTGCTGGAGCCTCTTAACCCGAGATGTGGTACAGTGGTGAGAGGCGCTACCTACCCTCGTTCGATCGAGTGATCGTTCCTCGACCGTGCCAACCAAGCCTTCTATCCCTCTAGGGTCGTGTACATTGGTATAATACTTGTCTGGGAAGGTAAAGACACTAAGTTGATATGGCGGCTGGCCCTCGCAATTCATTATGTAGGCCCAGTACACATTCACCATGCCTATACGATTCTACATAGAACGATTCTGAATTGAACACGAATGCGGCGGCGCGGCCTTTTAGGGACTGATAAACGCCAATCCTTTACCCTTTACCTTAACCAGAAACTAGGCCCTCCTTCGCTTTAGCGTTTTTACCTCTCGTGTTGCACATTACCGTTGGTGCATATTACAACATGTATCTGTTATCTATAAATACCTATAAATTACAGTTCCTCCAACGAAGATTCAAAGCCACCACCATTCGCTGGATTTGTGACTGCTGGCTCAAACACAGTAATCTCTGTGTCCAATGCCGCACTGGAAGCCGCCAGGCGAAGGTTGCAAGCTGAAACTGGCGGCGAAACATCCCCGTAAGCTGTCCATCTCGCGTTTTAAAATCAAGTTTGTATAGCTATATCCTGCCTTTCCATTTCCTTTTGGATGCTGTCCAGTCCAATATTGCACATATAGAGATTTCGCTAGAAATTGCGCTTTATATACCATTTTCACTTTGGATTGGGCACTTTTCAAATCACGTCGGACGTTTTTCAAACCAAATTGGACGTTTTTCAAACCACGTTGGACGTTTTAAACCAAATTGGACGCTTTTCAAGCCACGTTGGCTTGGAAAACGTCCGACGTGGTTTGAAAAACGTCCAAATCAAAGTGAAAATGGTATTTTAGTTACTGTGTAACAAGGCTTCATGCTTTGATGTCGAGGTAGATGTAGCGCTATAGTGATTGGAATTGTTTTGACTTTCTTGCGGTTTTTTGAGTGGTGTTAAGAATGCAACATTTTAGAACCCACTGAAGTTTTAAAATGTGAGTTCAAATTTAAAATAAGCGTAGAAGTTTAAAAAGTTCTAGAGGTCATGATAAAGGACGTCTGTAAGTAGTACACGACGCGGTAAAAGATTACCATGAATTCTTCTCATGAATCATACCAAAATACATATTTAAACTGCTTTTACGTTTTTCACTCGTTCCATATGTGAACTGGAATTTGAAATCCTAGCGGAGGCCTCAAAGCGGATGTTGAGAATCGAGATCCTTGTGGTCCTGTGACGCGGTCCCAGTCAAATTCTGAAAGGTACATCATGACCCCTTTGTTTTTTTTAGTTCTTTGTTTATCTAGCGTTTTTAGGGCGTCCAGTCTTGTTCGTAAACGTTCCACTGCGCAACAGAGCGGCTTCGTTCCACCTCTTCTGAAGCGAACATCAGGGTTAGTAGTTTCTGATTGCTGTGCACCGTAGAAATTCTTCAATATGCTTTTTGTCCATTTCAGTCTCATCAGTGTAAGGTAATCTCACTTCTAGCTAGCCATGTTACACTCTTATCTTAACTGAGTTTCAGCTTACCTCGGGTAACTGAGTTTCAGCTTACCTCGGGTGTATAAAGAAATATAATAAACAAATTCTCGACGTAATACTCATTTCTATGTTCTTCGGTACTTGTTGGTTCTGGGGCCAACACCTCTGCGCCGTGGCAAGTCAACGTGGCTTCAAGTTTTATTTCTGTCGATGTGGAACATTTGTTTGGTTTTTCTTTGTGGTTATTAATATTTTAACTTTTGTTTTTTTGAGAGTTCGTGTGGTCGGCATTGTCCATGCCTATCCCTGTACCTTTTGGTCAGATTATTTCCCGGCCGAATAAACGATTCATTTTTATTGAAAATGCTGGATTTCTGGTTTTTACTCCAGACATTCATCGTCCTTCGATATCTCTGAGGAAACAGTTACGACGCATTTCAGATCTACCCTTTCGACACCAGATCGTTCAACCAAGGGGCAGATAACAAGAACGTCTAGTAGGCGGTTCAATTCACCGTTATTGCATTCCCCAGCTGCCGCAGTGCCGACGGTTTCGAAGGGATCGGTTGAGTCTGTTTGTAAGTAAAGTCCTACTTATATTGTCGTGTTTTGCGGGTACCTGCAATGAATAGTAGAAGCAGACGTTGTAACGATGACGCTGTGATCATCGCAAAAGTCGTGGCTCGGCGGGATTCGAACCCACTTTTCGGGTCTATCCCGGACGGCGAGATGATAAACCGCTACACTACCTAGCCCACGGCTCTCATCCCCAACGGGTCTGATTTTTGCGATGTTTGTATTTTGTTCTACTCGACGGCATTGTTGACTCAGTGTGATCGGACCAAGCGGCCTCTATATTATACAATTGAGGAGATTTCATAATCAGCGGCAAAGTAACACAGCCAAGTATGAATAAACGTTAACCAACAACCATTAACAATTTCATTCTCGGTGCCTGTTGTATTTCTGCTTGTAGTTGATCATTACTGGGCTTTGCCGCCGACTATGAATGGGCTTTCAGATGGTAGCCGGACTAAACTCGACTCTCGTTTGCTCAATTGTCACTTTTTGAATGTCACTCCTAATGAGAACTTATAATGCCTGTTTGGATGATGAGCAGACGAAGACGGTTTTACGATTTCTAGGTAATGTAGCAATGCCTTCGAACGCACAAGCTTCGTTTTCTGGTCATGAGAGGGATGTTCTAACGAGAGGAACGGTACGTTTCATTCGATACAAGCGTTGTATAATACCACGCACCCATGACATTGGATTTTTCCTCACTTCAAATGTGCTCTCCTTATAGGTGCAAGCTCAAATTCCGAAGGTATGCACTCGCCTTACGTGTGTACGCGAATTGAAAACTTGTCCTGCTGGCGCTGTTGGTCAGTTTCTAGCCCTAGTGCTCGTTTAGACGCCGCACGGCGAAAATTCAAAATCGAAGTGCAATCAATAATTAACGTCATTGACCAAATTTGCTCCTTTGTGTTAGTGGCGCAGTCCGGTGGCGCCGCATCTAAGCAAAAAAATTAGCCGTAGAATCACATAGGGGAGAAATTAAACGAAAAAAGTGAATTTCATCAGTGTCCTTTAATAAGGAATAGCAGCCTACTAAAAAAAACCCAGTGAGCGTGCCTGTATGAGGCGCCACCAGACTGCGCCACTAATGCAGAGGAGCAAATAAGATCAAGGACGTTAGTTATTGATTGCGCTTCAATTTCGCATTTTCGCCGCACGGCGTCTGAACGAGCCCTAATGTGCCTTTAACACATTGATATTTTTACATTGTTTTCTTTTCTGTTCAGATTTTCTTGGAATTGTCGTCGAAAGTACAACGTTGAATCGGAATAATGTGCCAGTCATAAAGGTATTTCGACAAATTTCATGCCGAATGTTGAGAAAGACCATCGTCTCATTCGTGCAGGTGGCTGATCGCTACGGTGAACGCGTATTGGTGGAGGTTTTGACCGCCTCCATTCCTCAATCTATTTCAAGAGGATCTGTTATCTCTATCGAGGGAGCTACTTTACTGCGCAACCCTGGTGAATAACTCGTTTATTTTTGGTATATTTTTGCAGAAATTATTGTAATTTGTTGTTTACTTTCAGATTTAACTTTAATACTCAACGACTCAGCCTTCGTCGATATGGAACCAAATGACCCAGAGACTGGATGTCTTCATCGCCTTTTTGATACAGGATTGTTTGATTCGTCTCCTTCAGAGGACGATTTTACCTGTAAGCCTTTCTATGATTATGATATCCTTCAAGTAAATTTATTAAATTATAGTTTAAATTTATAGTCGACAGTACCGCGCTCCGACTCATTGGACGCCTTAATGAATTTCCTGACAATGCATCCACGGTTATGGCGAGGATTTGTAGCATTAATTATGATGCACTGGTATACCTGGGGTCAGTTTTAATCCTTTTTTACACAATTATTTTCTATTAAGTATTACCTTTTTAATTTTACTATCTTATTAACTATTTAGATGCTCCTCTTGTAAAAGGTATGCACGTCGAAGTGGCGATGGACTTGCACCGTGCCAGGAATGTGCGAATAGAAAAGCCAAATACTTTTATTCACTTCATGTGGGTGAAATAGTCTAGTATTGCCATTATTCATCCGTATTTTGTCATCTTTCAGGTTGAGATCTCGGATTTCAGCGGTATGGTAGCAGTTCATTTTTCCGATGAAGCTGCGGAAAGGCTTATTGGAAAACCTGCTGGCGCTATGGTGAAAGTGCCAAAAAGTGTGTTACAGTCGAGGTTAGTTCGGAAAAAATAAACGAACACAGTACTTCTTTGGATATACCTACGTAAGGGAATCTGACTCGAAAAGACAACCCCCTGTAGGATGGATTTATTGATGTTTATTGGGTAAAGGAGCCATTTGTGCGTGATCTGCACGAGATCCGACACTTTTTGATCACGTTCAAGTCGGTACATTTACTTTCTCAGCAAGGTCTAGTACCAATTTACCTCCTACCAATTCTTACATCTTTTTACCTTTAGGTAAGAATTGGTTAGAACAGACGAACACTGATCACTCGATCGTACGTGTGTCAGTACCATCTCTTACCACACGAGCCTCTCGCAATCCTTACTCTTAAAAACAACGATTACTTCTGAAAGATAAAGCTACACTGTGTGGTTTCAGGCTCTCATCGTTTTATTATCGTCCTATGCTGTTTCGCGTATCACTGCAAAGTTCGAGATGGTTCGTGGACGACTGGAAAGAGCTGGATATCCCGAGGTTCAAGCCTTTCCTAAAGGATATCGCGGCCCAGAAGGGATTCAAGTAGATTAATCTCAGTTGTGTTCAGCCACATAAATATCGGCTGTTACCATCATTGGTATCAGTCATTGGTAAGGGGTCGAAGCATATTTCGAATCGTTTAGGAACCAATTCTTTATGTTTGCAGTCTAGATGTGGACCTTATTGTTAGTGACGTCCACTCCGTACCTTCGCGACAGAAGGAAGGGTAGAAAACAGCGACTGTTTCTCATCACTTTTCTGAAGGGAATAGGGGAAATTAAGGAAGGGGATCTAGGGTATAATTAAACCTAGCAAATCGAACACAAGGCTCTTTAATCTTCTCCATGTGTAATGTGTGCAGAAAGCCGTGCCGTGCTCTTACACAGTACCTAGGCCGGCAAGCCTTTTTGCCTTCCTTATTTTTGAAGATTCTGCGAATTGTCATGTTTTCATTGATCTGTGAATTATGCATGTGTTCATATATTTTCAAATCGGTGATGAAAATACTGTAGAATTTTGTATGAATTTTAATTTTGCTCCATTTTTCCATTAGAAGCAGACGTGCCATCGTTCATCGATCCTAGGTATCTTTTCTGTTCACATAGTCTTGATACTATTGCAACTTGACCTTTGCGGTGCTGTACATGCTCCCCATCCAGTTTTGTCGAAATTCAATTTAAACGGATTTTTAGGTATACTAATAACAAAGTTTGAGTTCCGTTTTTGAAACTACGTCCGTTTTCGGCAGGTATAGGCAGGTGAACACTTGTTAATCATCGACATGGGTGTTTTGATAGAACTTTGATAAAGTGATTTTGGAATCGTGATCATCACCGCAATAAACCTCCCGATTTGGGTATGTCGGTGATCTCTACTACTCCCTTTCCCCCCTATTACCCACTCGTATCAGTCGAAATAGTGGAAAGTAAAGAGACGAATATTCAATTCGTGATCGGCATGGAAGATAGTCCCTTCGACAAAGCTTTAGACAAATTTCGATACTCGATTTCGCTGCATAAGCAGAAATATGGTCAAATTAAAGGAAAGGACGTCAGAATCGTGATCAGCTCCTCAATTATTGACGAGGTTTGAAGTGGCTCTAAGGATATTATTCTGAGTGGAGGAGTGCTAAAGAGGCAATAATGCCATCATTTCAAACAAACTACTAATTAACAAACTGCAATTTTCAACGATTGTCTGGATTTGTAAATCTTGACAATTATTTCTCATGTCGCGTGGTTGTTTCTCGAGTTTCTCTCGTTTCTGGTTGCTGAACAAGCCTAGAAGAAGCTGAACAAGCTTCATAACCCAATCGAGATAGAGTACTATTTTTTCGAATTGCCGTCAAATTCTATGTAATTTTCTGGAATTCTTGATATTTTTAGAACGTTTATTTGATAGAGTCATGTCCGGAAAGAAACACCATGGCGGGCATGGTCACGGTCATTCACACGGTGATGGTGGTTGCTGTAATCATGACCACGGTGAGCCGCAAGGTGAAGGATCATCAGTTCAGAACAGTTTTGGAACAAGTGCTGATATGCAACAGGTTCGAGTTTATAATACTTCCTCTTCTATTTATATATTTCTTGGACCCTTAAAGGTTGCACTCACGTTTGAATGTATGAGATAAAATCCTATTCTATGTCATTTTTAATCGTAAAAAGCAGAAATCGTCTGACTCGACTAATCTGGCTAATTTTGCAGAAATCTTTTGCATGCTGATCAAATAATATTTGTTGGTTAGTATTTGCCATACTGATGAATGGACTCTTTCATCATCTTGATCTTCCCGAGAATCGCCATGATATTCGTGTTTTGTTAAGCTTCCCTTTTTACTTTCGTAACCAGATTTTAAATCAATCAAAGATAAATGGAAACGGAAAAATACAAGCCTAACGTAATTATTTGAAATGGGTAGCCAATAGTAGCATATGTAGCGGGTGGTATCTCAAATTCACTTGCATTCTTCAATACCTAACCTATCCAGAAAATTTTACTTGATCTACCAGTAGTAATCTCTGGTGTTCGATTGTGCTTGTAGTTCTAGTAATAAAATCTTATGGAAAATAGCGCCTAAAATAAGACGTTTTTGAGTGTCCAGCGTGGCGACGTGCATTATTCATTCATATTTGACAGTGATTTTGACTTTTGAACTTGTACTGTGCTGGATTTCCTAGAAAGAGGCCGCCTTGGACGTCTTTTTTGTCGAAAGCTCCCACGTAATCAAGCAAAGCCTGGGAATCAATACGCAACAATGAGATAATTGCAATAGGAGTCGAAAGCAAATGCTCAAGATGTTCACAACACTCAAAATTTAGCTTAAAATGCTTAAAATGTTCATCCCAAAAATTTTGCAATTTCTGCGTAGTTTCCAAATTCGAAATAGCTTCCTCATGAAGTTGAAGTCAGAAAATGCTAGGTACTGCCAAATTTTTATTCGTTGCAGGTGCGACAGCGCACATAAAAGAAAATAAAACATCAATAGGTTATTACAGTCATCGAAGAAGTATGAATGACAGTATAACAGTCAGTAAAATACTACAATATTGAGAATAAATTTCATTTTTTCAGATGGTGAAACTTGCTGAGCAACTTCAACGTGTCGGATTCGACATGTCGCAACTCGAGGGCGGTGTGCCGAAGTTGCAGGAAGCGAAGGTAAGGATGGTTTCCGTTCCTTAGATTTTTGAAATGTACGAAATTTAATACTTAATGAAAGATCTGTCCTATTGCAGACTAAAAATTTCGCCTTTTGGAGAACTCAACCTGTCCCACAGTTTGGTGAGTCACCCCTGAGCTAAGGTTATTATTGTGATCAAATATATTTTTCTCCATTTTTCAGACGAGGACAAACCAACAACGGAGAACAGCTTTATAGAGCCTGATCTTCCTCCAGAAAAGGCAAGCGGGTTTCTTTGTTGGTTACTATGTCCCATTCTTCGTTTTGAGTTACCTACTATGTGATTTATCCATTTCAGATTAGACACGAACCTTATTCTCTGCCCGAATCATTCGTTTGGAGTGACGTTGATCTAAATGATGAACATCAGCTACAGGTAGGGGATGCGTTTCCGATTGGTGATAATGGGCCCCTATGCTTCCATGCGGTTTTTCAGGAATTGTACACCCTCTTAACTGAAAATTATGTGGAGGACGATGACAACATGTTCCGATTCGACTACTCAGCTGCATTTTTGAAGTGGTGTGTTTCAGAATCAATTTTTTGTTCATAGTAGTTGTACGGCTGTCTTATTGAAGGTCGTTGGTCTATTTACGTCAGGAGGACATGCTATTATTGTGAAGCATGACCGTGCAATAACTTGAAAACCGACGAATGACAAAAAAAAACTAAGCAAACTAACGAAGTAACTAACAGAAACATAAAGGGTGGCACAAATATAAATTTGGTGTAATATACCGATGGATTCATGATTTTGATGGTAAATATTACAATTGTCCCAGATTATTTCGGTATTGTGGAGTTAGTGAAATTTAGGTATTCTTTTCGCGAGCGTCGTAACTACCACATTGTAAATTTTCTTTCTACTTCTATTCTTCATTGTTTTACCATTTATCGTTTTTTAAATATTTTTTTCATTCGTAAATACCAATGTAAGCCTGAACCGTGTTAATTTAAGGCAACAAATAGGATGGTAGGTCATGAGACGGTCTTTGACTCGTTGGGTGCTAGTTACCGAAGGTTAGCGATTAGAAGTCACAGCTTATTATTATGGATTAATTTGGACTCGAGGTGCTCGAATTTCGATCATATCAAAATCCCCTTCACAGATCAAGGAAGTATTCACCTCATGATCTTTATAGTTTTAAAAGAGCGCTCCTTATTTCTATGATAGTTTTTCAACCATTCTTGGTGAATTTTTCGTTCATTCGGGAATATAAGGTTAGTATTACGTTGCGGCGCGAAGGAAGAACTCTTTTTGGCTTTTTCTTTTTCCTAATTACGTCAACTCTAATATATTCTTGCCTTCGAAAGAGGTGGTAGGTTAGGTTTATTGTCGCAATCATTTTCACCGCTTCTACCTGAATGAAATAGATTAATAGGTTAGAATCTTCCCTTACCTTTATCAGGGCAAGTCCTTGTTTACAGCTGAAGAACTATGACGTAGCTTCCACGTGAGTGGGTTAACACAGGGCTAAGGTTGTTTTCAAAACTTTTAGTTGCGCCAGTAGTTTGGTTGTGCCTTTGTGTTTTATTATTCGCTCATTTCAGGGCTGTGCAGATGCCCGGTTGGCTGCCACAGTGGCATTGTGGAGTCAGAGCCAAACAAAGTGGTCGTCTGTTGGCATTCATAGCCGCCGTCCCGCAGACTATACGTGTTTACGATAAGGAACGACCAATGGTGGAAATTAACTTCCTATGTGTGCACAAGAAACTGAGGTGGAACCTTTTATCTTGTCTTTGGTCAACGTCTCTATGGTCGTTTAACTTCAAGGTCCAAGCGAGTTGCACCAGTCCTCATACGTGAGATTACTAGGCGAGTTAATCAACAGAAAATATTTCAAGCAGTCTACACGGCTGGTGTTGTTCTACCAAAACCCGTGGGAGTGTGCAGGTTCGTATTACTTCTTTAGATTCATTGTCGCTTTCATTGTGGTTCCATTGGAGGATCAGATAACAAAGTCCTTCCTTTTTTGGTCAACTAATAGTTCATCTATTGCGCAGGTATTGGCATCGTTCGTTGAATCCCAAGAAACTGATCGATGTGAAGTTTTCTCATCTTTCGGCAAAAATGACGATGGCTCGAACGATAAAGCTGTACAAGCTTCCTGATGTAAGGGTTTTCCTGCATTTCTTGTCATCTTATTAGGTAGAATTTCACGTCAAGGTCGCGGTGTCGTAGAAGTGAAAGTGTTTTCAAAAGTAAGTGTTGGTGAGCTAGATCTCATGGGCGAGGACAGATAGTTTTTGCTAATCGGTATAAACGGGAGATAGTAGGCATCCACAGGTATATTTTCGTGGATCAGAATTTGGGCACTCGCGTGTGAAGAGGCAAATACTCTTCAAAAAGTACTACGTAGTACTAAGTAGGAGCTACGAGAAGACCGTGATAAACATTGTAGAAGCTTTGCATATAAAATAGTGCGTGGTGCAGTGTAGAGAGGCGCTATGGCTGCTCGCGCGGTCGAGTGATCGATCTTTTCCTGGTTAACCAATTCTATCACCCTTGGGGCCGGGTGAATTTGTACCAAACTTTTCTGGGAAGGTGAAGACACTGACTTGAAATCTTCTTCTTGGCCAAATACGCACTCATCACTTGCCTCTGCGATTCTGAATGGACGAAGATTGCGTGGCGTGTTTTAGGAGACTGATCAACGTTTACCTTTCTAACTTGCCTTTTTTGTATATGATAAATGTTGGTCACCAAGAGATAATGCTGTTGTATATCACACCCTTCATCCCTAGACTCTATTCAGCATCCCGCTACTGTTGGCCTCCGACCACTGGAGAAGAAAGACATCTCGTCCGCTTGGAAATTACTAAGCGAGTATTTGAAGCGATTCTCACTCGCTCCTGTGTTCACGAAGAAGGAGTTCGAACATGTTTTCATGCCCATTGACGATGTGGTTTACACGTATGTGCTAGAGGTGAGTTTTTTGCTCCTTTTGTTGGTGAAAATTTTATATTTGAAAAATTTATATTAGCTCCATCCACCTTTTCACGCTTTACTCATTTCCTCCGGGCTCTTCACAACAAAAGGACGCGCATGGCGCGCTGCATTCCTACCCTACAGGGTCGGGTAAATTGGTACCATGTTTGTCTGGGATGGTAGAGAGATTGCCTTGGTGTAACGGCTAACCCCCACAAGTCATTACCCAGGAGAAAAACGCACTCAGCATCCCAAGCATACAGCCTCTACGATTCTGTATGGAATACGAATGCGTGGCGCGTCCCTAGAGGACTGATCAACGCCAACAACTTTGCAACACCTACGCAGAAATCTTAACAACTCCTGCAGCATTTGTATCATATATGCAAACTGCGGAGAGTTACGATAGGTGACAGACATTCTTGAGAGATCGTCTGGGTTTATTTCAAGTAGTAAATATGTTAGAGGCGCATTTTTGTCTTGCTCACTCCCTTATTGGTGCGGGTAACCGCATGAATCATGAAATCATTACCGACATTTTCTGTTCTTCCAAATGACTGTAACTGACTTCAGAATGAAGGGAAAGTGACCGACATGCTTTCCTTCTATTCTCTTCCGTCGTCAGTCATGCAGCATCCGGTTCATAAGAGCATTCGTGCTGTGTACTCGTTCTACAACGTCGCCAATACGGTTCCGTTCAAACAGCTGATGAACGATGCGCTCATCTTCGCTCACAAAGTGAGTTTCATCCGTTCCTTTTCTAATTTTTTGAAGCTTTTTTTCAGTAGCCCTATACTAGGCGATCATCCAATTTTCTAGCGTCGTTTTTCTTTTTTTGTTGAGTTTCTTTTTTTCAGATTTCGTTAATAAGAAAATAACGAATCTTTCGTTTTCCCTCTCTCAAGCACCTCTACTCAAAAGCTTCCTTACGTCTGGACTGTGTAGTTCTTGTTATTCTTTCCCGCAGCCGAATAGCCCTAAGTGGATCTCTATCCGCTTACCTTTGGTCAATTTAAATTCAACAGGCCTTTGTATCTCACTAGTTACAATGAACATCGAGAACTGCCGTTTTTGTTTTGAGAAATATCCCTTCAGAGCTGCGCTCTATTCGTCTATCTATACCTACGATAAGGGTTCACTCTAAATGGTTTCAAATCCTTGCAGCCTTTCCATGAATTTTCGGCAAAGACCTGCTATGCTGGCAATGGGGTTTCTTTTCCATCCTGTTCTGAACCGTACAAATTTATCTCACCTAGTTTTTCTGTTCTTCCTATCCATCGTTAAGTTGTTATCATCATGGTTAGAACATATCTGTTCTCATGCAAGTCAAAGTTATAGCCAATATAGTTAGAAAAAGTGAAAAAAGTACATGACAACAATGTGCGCTTTCTTCGGAAATGAAAAAGGAAACTAAACTGCAATAAACTATCTAGTCATTTTCTTCGAATAAGATGGGATCTCACTTGATACAAGGAAAAACGAACATTTTATTTGGCTTTTATTTACTTAACTCGCCTGAAGTAACTGTAGCTACTGATTTAGAAGTCAGCTGGTATTTGTTTTTTTTTGTGATGTATTAGGTTGAGTCATAAGTAATCGGACATTTGCAAGCGTCCGAATTCAAGACCGAATTTCTCGCCAACGAGAGCACTTATCAAGACGGGTAAGGTATCAATCGATAGAGGGAGAATAACCCTACAAATTGGTTTACCGCATTTCCTTTGCTAAAATCGCTAACTGCTACAATGGCTTCGGAATTCATCCTGCCCGAATCGCTTATTCGGAACGTCATTCTTTTCCTCTTCCTATCTGGCCAAAATGCTAGCCAATCCTTCGAGCGCTCGAAGGACGTTTACAAGGGAGAAGCTCCTGTTCGAATCACCGCCTACTCTTGGTTCTCGAAATTCAGTAGCGGCGACTACAACATCGAGAACAAGGACAAGTCAGGGCGCCCGATGGAGTTGGATCTGGACGTACTGAGGGACGATATGGAGGCAGATCCACACCGAACCACACGTGAATAATCAGCCACTCTTGGAGCTCCTCAACATCTGTGGTTTGAGGATTGAAGTCGATCGGCAAGGTCAGAAAACTCGGTCGATGGATACCTCATGCACTGACCCAGCGTGACATGGATCGCAGGGTAGACGCGGCAATGTCTCTTCTCACTCTCAAGCGCACAAATGAGTGGCTGAACAATCTAGTCTATGGCGATGAAAAGTGGGTACTCTACTATAACCACAGCCGCCGTGGCCAGTGGGTCGACGAAGATGCAAAAGCAGGAGACGTTCCAACACCTGACAAACACGGCAAAATGGTGGTGCTGTGCGTTTGGTGGAGCGTACGTGACGTAGAGTATTGGGAACTGCTGGATAAGAAGACGATGGTGACGATAGAGGTCTATACTCAACAACTGAGAAAATTGGAATCACATGTAGATCTCATAAGGGGAGAGGGGTCCAATATTTATTTTCAGCACGACAACGCTAGACCACACACCGCAAGAATGACGTAGGCTGAGTTTGCGACGTATGGCTGGACCATACTTCCTCATAATCCGTATTCCTCAGACCTCGCTCCCTCCGACTATCACCTTTTCTCCCTTCTCCAACGATATTTGGACGGTCAGAATCTCAGCGAATTCGAAGACGTCAAAAATGCACTCGAGATGTTCTTCAGCAGCCAGCCCGCCACGTTCTGGAGCAAAGGCATATATGATCTACCGTCTCGTTGGCGAAGGACCATTGATGCTAATGGCACTTATTTCGTTTGATTCCATTTTGTTGTTTAGGAGTTGTGGACTTAACTATTTTGTGCTCCAAATGTCCGATTACTTATGACTCAACCTAATATTTCATGCGTTTGTGTTTCAGCTAGGGTTCGATGTGTTCAACGCGTTGGATCTCATGGAGAACGCGTCAGTGCTGGAAGAACTGAAATTCGGCATCGGTGACGGCAACCTGCAGTATTACCTGTACAACTGGAGATGCCCAGAAATGAAGCCGGAGAACATTGGCTTAGTGCTCCAGTAGCCATATGCAAGGTAAGCTTGAAGTTCTAGAGTCACATATTCTTCTTATTCTTCGATTCTTTTAAAATTGATCTTATTTCAAAATATAATTCATTCTTCGCTTTTGCGAGCGCCTTTTTTGTTGAAATGTTTACTCTAACTTCCTTTTGGTGTTGCGAATGGATGGGTCACATCCCGGTCATTTGGAATGTAAATTTCCAAGAGTCCTGCAAAATTTCGAGTTGATATCGTGTGACAGTTTTTCAACGAAACATCCAGCTACATTTCCAGTGCGCATGTTTTACGTGCTTGAGTCCATTTATTTTTTTCAAATCCATTTATTGATTCTAGAATTTGCTTCGCTTATGTAGCATTTATCAAATACAGATGAAGTCGCTATTATGTTTACGTCGGTTGTCACCACTAGTTCCCGGCCTGAAGTTCCTTGTCTCGGTCGTGTGTGGGTTGGAGGTTTAGCTGGAGGAGAAATTTCTGGAAGGTGTATTTTTTCAAGAGAATTTGTTTTCGAATTATCCCTAGTCGAACACAATTTATTTAGGTATCAACCTATTTAGGTTGATGTTGACTACGGATAATTTGAAAATATACATTTGAAAACAAGTTGACTCCGTTTACGAGAAAATCTGGTAGGTATATCAAGTAGAATACTTCTACCGGCTGAACGCTCACCTCATAATTCCCTTTTCTCACCTGTAAGATCGTTTCACGAAAAATTCGCGTGTATTGTAGCAACTGCGTTCAGATTTGGGACCAATACCTCTCTGCTGGACGATGGCGGCATCCCAGGTCATACGTCATGCGCTTGCTCACGTTGGTTCTATTCCGATGTCGTGTTGCTGTGTTTCCCGTGCCGTAAGTTTGGTGTTCTGTTGTCTTGTCGTTGTTGGCATATCTTGTCGTGACATGAAGTCGTTGTTGTTGTAGTAGGCATTTTTTACGAATATTAATTGATAATTTAGTCTGCATCGATAGCTTTCCGTTTGTTGTGGACCGTTTGAAGCGCAACTCGGCCCTGTTTGACTGTTTTTCGTTTGTAATGTGATTTTTTTATCGTATAATCAGAGATAAACGTTCTTGAAATTGGCTTCGGTTCACATAAATTTGTGTGGTAGATTCCATACAATTCGAAACGCTTCCTACAGCTGTAATTTCACCCGTACCCATTCTGAATTTGCAAAATTTTAGGTGCAAACTGATTTTACCCTCTAGGGTTTCCTAGAGGTCGATGGGAATGCTGTTCGCGCCAAGCCAAATAGAAAACACCTAGTTTAGGAGCACATTAACAGAGGTAGACACCCCGATATGACACAGTACTTCGTTTATAATTCTTTTCTAATTTTTCTTCTTTTTAGTTCTTGCCTTCTCTTCTCTAAAAAAAGCTCTACGTTTTCCGCATCAGTTCATCCAATTGCAAGTTTAATGGAAGGAGAAGCTGAAGAGTAAAGGTAAAACAGGAACAAGCGATCAAGATGGAAATGGATTTTGAAGAAAAACTTTAAGACATATGATAAGATTTCAGTAATGTCGTTTTGAAGTTTTCCAGTTTTCAAACGGGTTTCGAGATTTTTTTGTTTATGATCACTCATATTTTTTTGCGGTCGCCTTCGAATTCGTGTTATAGCCTCTTATAGTTGCTGAGATTTTTTTCAAAAATTTGTGGGGAGAATTTCTCTGTCTGCTACGATGGTTTCCAGCATATTGGATTTTGGCGCACAGCTGCCAGATTTATTCGGATCTTTTTTGTGCCAATTTTTTTTTCCTAGTTTTTGTTTCTTTTGATCGCCGGGCTCGTTACTGCGTCCGTCCGTTCCGCAGTGATTTTTCCGCCGCATTTTTTCTGGGCCCCTGCGGGCTGGCTACTGGCAGGCGCTGTGACGGCCAGACGACGACGGCGACCGACCGCCGGCTGCGTCAGGCGCTGAATCGATGCGAACATTGTTTTTCGGCTGTGTTGTTGCATTTTTTTCGCTCGCCTTCAGCGCTGCTCTATCTCTGGGGCACTCCTTTTCTGGACGTTTGGCCGGTTTTCTCTGACGCTTCGCTGTCCGCCTGGAGTGCTATGTAATTAGTAGTTGAGTAAAAAGCGAACAGCGCCTCGGTTTTCTTTGGTTTCCTTCTTGATGAGAAAAACGACTCCTCTTCGTGACACTCTTAATTTCCAGTCGGACTTTTAGACTAAGTAGAAGATTCGTGGTCTTTTACCTTTTTTTCCGCGTTTTGTATGGAATAGTGCTATGCATAGTAGAAGCGTAAGATATGCCGATGGTGCTGGGTGCATCGAAAAAATCGCGACCCATGTGGGATTCGAACCCCCACCCCGCGGGCGCTCTGATGCTAGCGCTGTAATTGCCCGCTCACGTTCCCAACTAAGCTGGTCTTCCGTGCTCTCCAGGCACCTTTCTGAAGCCATATTGGTTTTGCTCCCAGTTGTCATTCGTAAGAACAGCATGAAGGAAAAATAGAAAAGTTGGGTAAAAATAGTACTTAATGGGTAAAAATCACCCTGCTAGAGGCCCGCTACATGTGACACCTGCTAGGGATCGGACCTACTTCATTTCGTGAACCTGATCCTCCTTTCTCATAGCTACAGCAGTAGAGATTTTCTGCAATATAGAGGTAAAGGACTATAGTTCGGACCGAATCGTATAATTTCGAACGAATGTTCGAATGAAATTCGAAAATTCGAATATTCGTTATTCGAATATTCGGAATTTTGGAAAATCGAATTTATTCGTTCATTCGTTCATTCGAAATTTTAGAAATCGAATTTATTCGTTCATTCGTTCATTCGAAATTTTAGAAATCGAATTTATTCGTTCATTCGTTCATTCGAAATTTTAGAAATCGAATTTATTCGTTCATTCGTTCATTCGAAATTTTAGAAATCGAATTTATTCGTTCATTCGTTCATTCGAAATTTTAGAAATCGAATATATTCGTTCATTCGTTCATTCGAAATTTGAAAAATCGAATATATTCGTTTATTCGTTCATTCGAAAAAATTTCCCAAGGACAAGACTATATAAAGGACGCGCGTGGTGCACCGGAGGGCGCGCGTGGCACAGTGGTAAGAGGCGCTACTGACACCTGCACGGTCGATCAATCCTCGCCCGGCCTACCAAGCCTTCCATCTCCTTCAGGGTCGGGTAAATTGATATCAGTATCGTCGGGTAAGGTATAAAATACTGACTTGGTATAGCGGCTGACCCCGAAAGTAATTGAATAGGCCATATACGCATTCACCAAGCCTCTACGATTCTGAATGGGATACGAATGCGTGGCGCGTCTTTCGGGGACTGATCAACAACGACACCATTACCTTTCACTTATAGAGGAAAAGATAACGTGGGTACGGCTTATCAGCATACCAAGGACGCGCCACGCGTTCGTTTTCCGTAAGGAGTCGCACAGGCACGGTCAGCGCGCCTTTTTCCTATACGTTTTGCTGGGGCCAGCCATAGTACAAGTTAGTGTCTTCCTCTTCCCTCACTAGTGTGTTACCAATTTACTTCACCGTGGAGAGATGGAAGATACGTCTGGCGTGAGCGGAGGTTGATCGCTTGGAGTTGCGGTTGGAAGCAGCGCCTCTTACCACTGCATCAAGCACGGACGCTTATTTCTTCCGTGATGCTTATTCGTTTTGCAGCTCTCGTCGTTCGATAAAGTTGTCTAGACATGGTGGATTAAAGAGTGACTCTATTTCAGCTTATCTTAGGTTGTACTGGTTGAATCGGGATTTAAGGATGGGCTATTGCTCGATTGCCTGCAGATGTCGTTTTCGTAAGTAAATTGTTGTAGGTTTTTGCACTGATTAAATCGCGCTTTTCTCTGCTGAACGGGTTTCTTCAGGACCGAATTCAATTCCGTTGCTTTCGTTCTTTGTAGTCATTCTGAATGCGACAAGAGCTCTCAATCGTAGCTAATTCCTTAATAAACTTCTAGCCTTTATATTTTCACTCTTATTGAAAGTTTCTTGTGGTGGTGATTTGTGATGTTATCTACAGCGAATTCACCACTCAGTCTTTTTGCGAAAACATGGATGGAAGAAGCGTAGATTGAGCCCCTGAATAGGAACAGATTGAGGTATCCGATACCACAAAATACTAATGACACACCACCATTAGTTTCCTGTGTGACCGTGATTTCTGCTTGACGATAAGGCAGATTCTTGCGGTTTCGATCATGAATCTGGGCTCTGGTGAGGAACATATTGCCCGACAGCACCTATATTCCAGTTGTTTGGGCGATAATCGATAACGAAATGAAAGGTTACGAACTTTTACATAGGAAGAATGCGGCAGATGTCGCTGTTTTCGTTTTTGATTTGTTCAAGCTTTGCTCAATATCCAGTTGTAACCCACCGACGACTAGGGGTCGCTGGAAAACGCAATGAGTTGATTCCACTCTGGCAAATGGTTTTTATAAATTCCACTCAATTATGTGTTTGTTTTTGTAACGTCTGCCGAGCCTTGCATTCCATTAATTTTTCTGGATAATCTATTGAAATCAAGCGTTTTTATCTGAATCCATTGTTGTGCTTCAGCTTTGAGGAAGGATTCAAATGTTCGGTGGGCATATATGATCCTCTCTCGGGTTATTAGGAAAAATCGCAACACAGGCAGGGATCGAACTCGCGTTACCCTGTCTTCTAATTTTAGGTTTCAGTTTGAAGCTCAAGACCGAGATTGACACAAATATCATTAAGTGGACTGACGTTTCGGCGTGCATCGCCTTCTTCGGAGTCTGAAAAAGTCCAACTAAACATCAAGATCACTAGATCAAACATCGAAACCAACTTTGCGAAGGCTTGAAGACCCCATAAGCCGCAACCCTTCCAACACAGAGAAACTAGAACAAATCCACGTTAGGAGACGAAGAGACCAAGAGAATTAGAATGCAAGACTTATGTATGGAGTGAGCTCTCGGGTTATATAGACGCATTCGCCCCTACGGTTCCGTCAATCTCGGTCCTGAGCTTCAAACTGAAACCTACAATTGCTCTCTATCATGCCGAGGTTCACAGAGAGTCGACAGTGTGGCGCAACGCTGCGCCACGCTCAAGCGGCCGCGTGGGACCGTGTGGCGCAATGCTGCACCGCAGTCTTGTATCGTATTTTATCGATACATTTCAGGATTTCGAAGGATGTTTTTGTACCACTTGTTAGCAGACCTTTGCACATTGTTATAGGAAGCGTGGTCCATGAAAATGGTTCTTAGCTTCTGATTTACTGGAATTTTTGATTGTGCACTAGTTTTCTTTACAAATAAAAACAAATAATGGTTACTGCAAGAAACAAATAAATGCAAACAAATACTGGTTACTGAAACAAACATATAAATACAAACAAATATTGATTATTAGTATAAACAAATAATGAACAATAAACAAATAACAATTTCCTTTCAACCTGGATAGGGAAAAAGGACATTCTAAAAGCTTCCAGCTGTTATTTTTCTATTTTCATAGCAAAAAAGGAATAGTCACAATCCACGATATTACAAGACTGTATATGTAGTCTTCGATATTTACTATTCACTTCCATTTTGAAAAAAATTGGCCGTATGCCGGCATCATGCCACAGCCGCGGCGCCGTAGAAAATCGGTTGGTCCCACGCGCCAGACACGCGAAAAAGGCGCTGTCGTCAATGTGTTAATGTTCTTTGGTGGTGGGTTCCAGCTCCACTGATAGATCCGCGGGTTCTGCGATCACACCGATCCGTTTATTAACTTTATCATTATTGACAGGTCGACGCAATCTGTGAATGTCGGACTGAAGCAGCTTAATTCGTTTGATCAAAGCGACCGTTCCTCGCCTGAGTTAACAGCGTCCTACATCCCTCACGGATAGGGCGATATCGGTGCCAAACGTGCCCGAGAAGCTTGAACAGCAATTGCCCTTCGCAAATGATTCTATTGGCCGAATTAGCAGTCACAGTGCCTCTAGGAGTCTCAATGCAAGACGAGTGCGTGGCCCATCCTCAAAGGGATGATCTGCTGCGTTATCGTTTTTATCACAAGTGCCCGGCTTTTTTCTATGGGTCCTACTAGGGTCCATGTTTTCGAATAGTGGTTTAACGCTTTCCAACAATTGCTATTCTGTTTTTTTTTCAACCAGGCATCCCCCACAACGTCGGTGTATCGATTCGAATTGCACTGTTGTTGTTCGGCTCGCGATTACTTCACTGAAGTGTTGCAGTCGTCGAATGGTAGGCTTGTTTTTTTCCGACCGCCCTGACGACGAGGTTCCTCATTCCGTCGCTGACCCTGAGCAGCTACGCCACGTCTTTTTCATTTTGAAAATATCTCTTGACTTAGGAAGTGCTTTTTTTCCACATGGATCACCGATCCTCTTTTTTCTTTGGAATTTCCTTATAAACGGTTTATTCACTAGTTCACAACAGAATACGCATATTTTCTTACCTTGCTCTGAAGAAGAAGAGGGGTACAGTACCGGACGCGCCGCAACGATAAAACGGCGGTAGCGGCGCTCCGGAGCGCCGAAATGCGCCGTTCCGGTGTCCTCGCGTGGTGACTTGGTCAGAGCCAACCGCAGCTCTTTTGCGCCCCATGCAACGGGGGCCACACGTGGTAGCTCCTCCAAGCCACCCCGTGGGGCCGACCACTCCCAGCTTGGGACGCTAGCAAAGGACGCGCCGCATATTTATAGGAGGCGAGGAGGGGGCGGAGCCTAGTTGGTGGTGAGCCACCGAGCGAGGGACCGAAGCGGCAACGGGATCCGAAGACCGAGGTGTCAAAAAAAAAATCGACTGAAAACAAGTTTCATGAATTTGGGAAAATTGTATATGGAGGGATAGAGCTCGAGCTGCTAAGCTCGAATATATACTTAATTTTGCAAATAACCCAATTTTAAAGAAGTTATTCAAAAACGGCGGGTTTCGGCGCTCCGAGGCGCCGCTGCCGCCGTTTTATCGTTGCGGCGCGTCCGGTACTGTAGTTGTCTCTACTGCTATACAGGATTAGTCCACTTTCTTTCTACAAAAATTCGTGTAATTGTCTTTTTTCTCCATATTTTTTCTTTTCTTCAACAGCGTCATTTGTCACTCAAATACTTTGCACCCCTCACAACTCACATCTTCCGGAGCTTGGAAAAATTATGAAGCTATTTGGCGGTCAGGCGTTTTTTCTTCCTAGAATAGTAGAGTACCCATTTTAAAAGGAACCGCTTTTTTGAAGAATTCAGTTCTAATATAAATTAATATTTGGGTCCATATAATAAATGTTTGGCTATCATATCATATATCATAGAAATTCTGAACAGGTGGTCAAGAACTCATCTTGAAGCGGATTACAATCATATCTTTTCTAATTTCTTCATTTGTATCTCTTTTGATGCGTGAATGATCTACCTACCAAATCTCACAGATTTCCTCTTAATAAGCGGCGCGTCCCTAGGAGACTGATCGACGCTACGAATACTTTACGTCTACCTTTACTATGGTAGTGTTCGGGGCCCAGATTCATGAATGGACAAGTGGTCTCCGAAACCGCGACGCAGCCAGAACCAGACGGCAGAGTTGATGAGAGATTGTATTTAACACAGGCAGTTTAGGATAAGCAGACAAAGGTGAGCGCCGTTCGAGATATGTCACTGGGTTTGTCGGGGGTTTACCAATGATGAATCTGGGCCCTGGTCGTGGTATAAGGTTTGCCTCCGGTGCTACAATAAAACTCCATGGAAATTGGACTTAATTGGATGTACCTCTACCTTTTACCTCGATGTAAGGATAACAGAAATTTAGCGGAGCATATTCAAGCGCGTATTTAATCTACACAATGACGTCTTGAGATCAATCGTTGCTCAAGTCAGTGTCATCACAATTCTGTTACCAATTTGCCGAACCTCTTGGTATGGAAGACATGGATATGCCGGAGAGGAGCTATCACTCGTGATCGTGCTGGTGTCAATGGCGCCTCTCATTGTTAGGGCTCGTTTAGACGCCGCGCAGCGAAAATGCAAAATTGAAGCGAAATCAATATTTAACGTCCTTGATCGAATTTGCTTCTTTGCATAAGTGGCGCAGTCCGGTGGCGCCTCATATAGGCAAACTTACTGGTCGTTCGGGTTTTTAGAAGGCTGCTATTCCTTATTAAAGGACATTTTGACGAAATTCACTTTTTTCGTTCAATTTCTTCCCTATGTGATTATATGCCTAATTTTTTGCTTAGACGCGGCGCCACCGGTCTGCGCCACTAACGAAAAGGAGCGAATTCGATCAATGACGTTAATTATTGCGCTTCGATTTTACATTTTCGCCGCGCGGCGTCTAAATGAGCCCTTACTACTACACCACGAGCGCACACCATAATGCCTGTGGCGAATGTTTTCAGTTTCTGCATGATGTTATGCATGCTGAGAATCGCGAATGGAGAAGTGAAAGTTTGTAAGTGAATCAGTTATGTATCACAAAAAACAAAGTGATGGAACTGTACGGTATGAGACGGGTGATGCGCGCCGGAAATGTAGTTGGACGAGAGCCAGTTGCTTATCGCTTTCTTGCAGGCAGTGCACTTCGCACTTCTTCGCCGTTTGTTTTAAGAAGGCGTTCTGAGGGCGTTTCGATTGTCATTCACATTGGATTTCACAGCACCTGCACGTTGCACCATTCCATTGGCTATCGCTACATCATCCAATTCGAGATCAAACTCTAATCTCTATCACTTCCCTTCTCGCACTCTTGATTTCCTGTTCCAAATTCAGTACAAAAAGGTAAAGGTAAAGGTAAAGGTGTCGGCGTTGATCAATCCCCGAAGGACGCGCCGCCGCATTCGTGTCCAATTCAGAATCGTAGAGGCTTGGTGAATGCGTATTTGGCCTATACAATGACCTGCGGGGGCCAGCCGCTATACCACGTCAGTGTCTTTACCTTCCCAGACAAGTCTGGTACCAATTTACCCAACCCCGGGGGATGGAAGGCTTGGTTAGCCCGGGCCTGGATCGATCGCTCGACCGTGCGGGTGACAACGGCGCCTCTTACCACTGTACCACGCATCCACAAATTCAGTATATGTTCAGAAATTCCTGCAAGCGCGCGTGTGGTACAGTACTATGAAGCGCTAATCACAGCAGCATAGTCGACTGATCGATCCCTTTCCGGTCTAGCAAAGGCTTCCATCCCTTTGAGATCGGGTTAGTTGGTATCAAGCCTGTCTGGGAAGGTAAAAACACTTACTTGGTATGGTACCCGCAAGTCATTGTATAGACCAAATCTCTCTTCTCAATGGGGTCCGTTTGATATCACTATAGGGCCTTGGCTATGTGATGCTCATCGCGCTGGAATATTTATTCCTAAATGATCAGCAATGTCATGCCCAGACTTCATTATTTTAATGCTAAATTTGTAATTTATCTTTATTATATTCTGTGATTTTATAAACTCTTAACTCTTTTGCTGGAGATCCCATCTGTGGTACTGCATACTTGATGTATTGTCAATGGATTTCGATTCATTCTATATTTATTAAACCATTATTTTTCATCTGCGATGGGCTGGGCAATAATCGTAATTGATTTATAGGCTTTATCAAAAAAAAAATTTAACAGTGATGACGTCCTAGCCATTGGCCAAATAGTGATATCATAAGTAGTGTGTTTTTTGTATTGTATTGTTTGTTCGCGTTTTCGTATTGTACGGCGCACGTTAAGTGTATAGTAAATAAATAAATAATCGTGGTGTTAAAAATAGGCATTCACCAAGCCTCTACGGTTTTGATTTGAACACGAATGAGGCGGCGCGTCCTTCGTAGACTGATCAACGCCGACACCTTTACCTTTTACCTTTATATGTTTGGCAGGAATCATTCAGGTCCCTTCCGATTCGAGCCGCATCTCTGCCAGTGTTACGAGCGCGGCGACTATTCGGCATTGTTGTGTGCATTTTCTCTCTGTTGCTGCCCGTCAACAGCTGACTTTGTTGACAGGGTGGTCGACCCGAGCACGTGAGAGCCCTCGGAGCCGCTGAACTCGCCGATCAAAGACCGCCGTCGGTGGTCCTCCGTCGCAAGAGGGCAACAAACGCACGCAAACACACACACCCACATACTAGCATCGGGCACTCCTAAATGGGCACGTGATGGACGAGCAGCCGCGCTCGCCCTCCAAATTCACTTCGATCCGTCGCAGCTTGAAACAATGGGTGATAGGGGCAATGGAAAAGACAATTAGTAGCCATTGGGGTAGTTTATGTTAAGGATAGATGTTGACTGAGCTGTATCCCTGGGATTGATAAAAGGTAAAAGTAAAGGTCTCGGCGTTGATTAGTCCTCTGGGGTCGCGCCGTCCAATTCGTGTTCCATTCAAGTCGTAGAGGCATGGGAATGTTTGTTTGGTCTGTACAATGACTTGCAGGAATCAGCCGCTCTACCAAGACAGTGTCCTTACCTTCGCAGATAAGCCTGGCACGAATTTATCCGACCTGGAGGGAGTGATGGCTTGGTTTGCCTTACCGGTGATCGTTCGCTCGACTATGAGGGTGTCAATAGCGCCTCTCTCCACTGTACCACGCGCACCTTCAAGATTGATATACTGTCTTATTAGACTCAGTGCTTTTCATCTTATTCATGGGCAGGAAGTCGAAAAACATTTAGGCGACCACTGATCCGAACCTGATTTCATCTCACCGAAGTGATTTCTGGGCCCAGATTCATCATGGTGAACCCCCGACAAACCCAGTGACTTAGCCCGAACGGCGCTCACCTTTGTCTGCTTATCCTAAACTGCCTATGTTAAATGCAATCTCTCATCGACTCTGCCGTCCGGTTCTGGCTGCGTCGCGGTTTCGGAGACCACTTGTCCGTTCATGAATCTGGGCCCTGGAGGAGAAAGGAGTCAGCAGCAGGTTACGCTGGCCACAGGGTACGGTAACCTTTTTGGTGGAGTGGGTAACCGAGCAGTGAAGTCGTAAGTACCCTAAGGATGCGCTACGCACTCGCCTTCTATTCAAAATTGTAGATTCGTGAAGAATGTGAATTCGGCCTATACAGCGACTTTCGTGGGCTATACCAAGTCAGTTCTTTCACCTTCTCAGATAATTCTGGTACCAATTTATCCGACCTCGGAGGGATGGAAGGTCTGGTTAGTCTCGTGCGGGGATCGATCTCTCGACCGTACCGGAGGCAGAAGCACCCTTTACCACTGTAGCACGCCGTAAAGGCTGACTAGCTGCAAAAATTGTTGGGAATTGCTTCACTAGTTGATTGTGTCTGCGAACGCTTGGTCACCGAGGGCGAGGCGGAATGTTTAAAGCAGAGATCGTGGACGAGGGCAGAGGAGTGGCCGAGGATTATTCCAGTTGGCCTGGCGTTACTGATTTCTGACCACCGAAGGGGCTCCGCTCGGTGGAGCGGCTTTCAGAGCTTAGCCTGCGCTGCATCACTTTAGTGATGTTTGCTCCTAAATACATAAACAACTACACTTAACCAAGGTGACTTTTGATCAGCATGAGCAGAACTAATGTTCTGGGCCCGTATAGGTACATCACTCTTTCGCTCATCACAACATCAGCTGGATCAGAGGTTGATGAAGTATTTCTTTACTATAAGCTAGTCTAAGGATTACGATGAAACGAGCATTTCGTTCTACTTCTTGTCTTGTCTGGTATTATTTAATTTGATTGCTGTGCTCACTTTTACGTATTAATGACTGCTTTTTTGCTTTTTACGTATCTGAACGATGAATTTTAGCGTGTTTCTCTTTCAACAAGATTGTACACATGTGAAGAGGTAAAGGTAAAAAGGCCGCCGTCGATGAGTCCCCTAAGGAGGTGATATTTCATTCGTGTTCCAATCCGAATCGTATAGGCACAGTGAATGCGGTTAAGGCTTATTCAATCACTTTTGGGGCTGGCCGCTATACCAAGTCAGCATTTTTTACCTTACCCGACGATTTTGATATCAATTTACCCGACCCCGGAGGAGATGGGAGGCTTGGTTAACCCTGGCGGGATCGATCGCTCGACCGTGCGGGTGTCAGAAGTGGCTCTTACCACTGCACCATGCGCGCCCACAGGATTTACGTCGATGAGGTATTCCCTGAAATCTCAGCTGAGATCTGCGCCATTCGAACTTTTCTGAGAGGCGGTTTTGCTACGGAAGTAACAGCATTAGAATCCTCACACATAACCATTCCATCTACGCGCCCTATTTCGTCCCTACTGGCCTAAATCTTTAAACTACCTCGACGGTTAAGATGTGGTTCAACTTATACTTGAAACCCCAGTCATCGGGTATATCTTCCAGCGTTTTCTACCCTTTCGGAAAATTGGATAAATCAATCTGTTGAGTGCCCATTACTTCGTTCCACCTCTTCGGCATTCGGTCATTCTCTACACACTCATCTCTAGTCTCATTTTCTATCTAGCATTGAGCCTTGATTTCATGACACTCTCGCTGCGATTTCAGTTCACTTTATCCTCTATGAGATTTTCGACCTGTTTTTTAGCTTCTATTCGCTCCCAGCAGTGATAAACAACCACGGTACTTTTTTATTCATCAAAAAATATGTTTACGGTCCAATAAGCTGTCAGAAGTGAAAAAAAAACATAACAAGCGAGGAATAGTAAAAACCGAACCAACAGCAGAGGAGCAGAGGTGATTATTTTCTATACTACCGAGCGTATTGGAGGCGCGCGGTGCAGTTGTAAGAAGCGCCGTTGCCACCCGCGCCGTCGAGCGCTCCATTTCCACCCGGGCTAACCAATCCTTCCGTACCTTCGTACTCGGGTAAGTAGGTACCAGACTTGTCTGGCAAGGTAAAGACAATGACTTGGTATAGCGGCTGGCCCCACAACTCATTGTATAGGCCAAGTAGGCCTTGTAGGAATCTGAATGGAACACGAATGCGTGACTTGTCTTCGACGGACTCCGCTACCTCTTTTTTACCTTAAGCTTTACTTTGAGATTTCTTTTTCTGACGATAACTAGTGGTAAATAAATAATAAATAAATAATACTGATCAACGCGTGCACCTTTTGCATTTTTGTGATTTGAAACCCGTGAGGTTGAGGATCATACCCCTCGACACTACCCTTCAATCTATAACGTTTTTGTGCGCGGGTGAATTTATTCGTCGTCTATACGAATTATTCCGCTATGTAGGTTGATGATGACACTTGCTTCATTATGTGCAACAATATTAGCGATAGCAATTGATGTTTGGTCATTTGTGGGGTGTCCGGATACACATTAGGTTCTTTCTCGGCAGGACGATCTGGTTTCGGGAATAAAAGGTAAAGGTAAAGGTGTTGGCGCTGATCAGCCCTCCAGGGCCCAGAAGCTGCATTCGTGTTCCATTCGGAATCGTAGAGGCTTGGAGAACGCATGTTTGGCCTATACAATGCCTTGCAGGGGCCAGCCGCTATACCAAGTCAGTGTCTATAACTTCACAGAAAAGTCTGCTACCAATTTATCCGACCCCGGAGGGATGGAAGGCTTGGTTGGCCTGGGCCGGGATCGATCGACCGTGTGGGTGTCAGCAGCGCCTCTCACCACTGCACCACGCGCGCTCACCGGTTTCAGGAATACTAAGAGCACGTGAAATCCTCTTAATTTAATTGAAAAGGTTAGGTGTCACCTTAATATTTAAAAGGCCTGCATAGTCTTTCTGGATCGTTTCTCGTGTTTAGAGTTCAGGTTTTTCATTTGTTGTCTTTCTTTTTACCCTCAGCTATTGTTGTTTTAGGAGCGTCGTTGAACGCATTAAATAAATAAAATAAACAAGTAAATACTTGTCTAAAACCATCAGTCGTGGTGGTTTAAGTTCGTTGACAAGCGACGCTCCGAACTTGCTTATGATTATTACGGAACTTATTTCGAGTTTGCGCTCGCGTCCTACAGCGGTAAGAGTCACTAATGACATCTGTACGGTTGAGCGATCGATCTCGGCTCAGGCTAACCAAGCCTTCCATCCATCTTGGGTCTGGTAAACTGGCACCTTTGTCTGGGAAGAACACTGACCCGGCACAGGGACTGGAATCAACGCCGACACCTTTACCGTTTACCCTTTAACACGAGTTTCCTGAAAACGATTGCAAGTTTCTGAAGGTTCTTCATTGAGGCATGGTGAATGTGTATTCAGCCTGTACAGAGACTTGCGCGCCAGTGTCTTGACCTTCCCAGACAAGTCTGGCACCTATTCACCTTACCCGAGAGGGATGGAAGGCTCAGTTAGGCCGGCGGGAATCGATCGCTCGATCGTGGTGGTGTTAGTAGCGCTTCTTGCTGTTGCACCACCCTATTCTATTTAGTATGACTCCATTTTCACATCTTGAATTCTTCTGAAACACCGCAATGCTCAACCTCGTGCTCTTACAAAGTCGCATTCGCCGATTTTTTCCCTCAGACTATTCGTCCTTGTCTTTCCTCGTCCCCTCTCGCCCTTTTTGGGATACACAACTACTCAAGCACCCTATGAATATGTACATGCTTTGAGTGTCATCTTAGTTCTGCAAACAGCTGAGAGGTTTGTCCCTGGAGGAGGAACTTCGAGTTGACCGAAGATGTAGGCATGACTTTGCACGTGTTTTTCTTTTTCTTCAGATTAACGTATCATGTTTTTGAGAGGCAGCCACGGAGATATGAAACAAAAGAGGAGCAGAGAGTGCTTCCCCTGTTGATTTTTCAATTTCGAAAAACGCCCATCTTTGGAGTCATTGTAAGGGTTAAATACGCATTTATCATGCCTCTACGATTCTGAATGGAACACAAGTGCAATGCGCATCCTCATCAAAGCCGACCCCTTCACCTTTACCTTTACCTTTAATTAAGCTGTGTGATTGTAATTGTTCTAAACGCTCCTTCACCTGGTATCCCGTTTTAAGTTGTCATCCTCAAATGTTCTATGCTTGCGCTCATATTTGTCGAATCCCATCCGCATGTTTGCTCTTTTAGACGTGCAAATATTGACAAAAGAAAAAAGTGAAACTCAATATAGTCTTGGCGATATTAGCTGTTTGTTTTTGTTTTCGAGTTCAATAAAGCTGCCGTGTTGTTCGAAATACCCTTTCTTCAGCGCTAACATGGGTTATGGTAGCTTATTTAACAAGATAACGGGTTGCACACTACTGGTATTCTCGAAAATTGTAAACAAAAAACCTGTTGAAACAGATATTTTGTTCGTTTTCTTCTTGCCCTTTGGCTCTTTCGGTCATTCGCTTTGTACAAGAATACGATTTGTTATTCTATCACTAGCAAGAAAGAGGATGTTTGCAGAGAATTTGCAGAGAACTGAATTTTCACTAAAATTTCGTCTGCGAGGCAAATTATTTGGTGTGATGATTACGAATCTAATGACGTTTTTCACTATGTCCTCACTAAGGGTTACAGTTTACATGCGGTTCCCGTGGCACCGGAGTGATTTTCTTCTTACTTACCATAAAGGGTAAAGGTAAAGGTGTCGGCGTTGATGAGTCCCGGAAGGACGCGCCGCCGCATTCGTGTTCCATTCAGAATCATAGAGGCTTGGTGAATGCGTATTTGGCCTATACAATGGCCTGCGGGGGCCAGCCGCTATACCAGGTCAGTGTCTTTACCTTCCCAGACAAGTCTGGTACCAATTTACCCGACCCCGGAGGGATGGAAGGCTTGGTTAGCTCGGGCCGGGATCGATCGCTCGACAGTGCGGGTGACAGCAGCGCCTCTTACCACTGTACCACGCGGGCCCTTACTTACCATACATTCGAGAGAAGGGTGTATACCTTTTATTTATTTATTTATTTATTCATTTGTTTATTTATTCAAATACGGTGCATAAGGCACACGTGAAAGACATCGAGACGGCAACGCACAAACAACGGATATTCATAGTATTAACGAAAGTACCACGGATCTACACCACGTTCAGCAGAGCAGCCTAAGGTCTTAAAAGCTTAGCAGCCGCTGCATTGCTGTTCTTTTGAACCTATGGACCTCTGATGGCGAGAATGGCAAGTCATTTCCAAGAGACAGGAAGGTCGAGCCAACTGTACATATGAACGAATGCAACCTGACTCCATTCCTGGGGACCGGGAACTCAAAGTTTTTCCATGCTCACTCCACATGTTCTTTAGAGTGTCGCCGATTACTGTAGAAAGCATGGGTGGTGATCAATGCCGCTACATCACCGGGCAAGACGGAGCGTATTCATTAATGCCGCTTTTATATGGATGTAGGTGGCCGATGCATTGTCAGAGATGAATGGCTCTTCCTGACGTTCTGCAACGCCGAGACAGAAATGAAGTGCAATATATCTGAGCAGCTCCCACGCGTTCTAGTTTCTTCATAACTCCAGGGCCGTAATTCATGAACGAGACCGCCGGTGAATTTCACCGGCGATTAGATTTTACCAGCCTCGCTCGGTAACCGGCCGGTGAACCGTTCATGAATCCCGGCCCAGAACTGTACTAATCTGGTACCCCTGTCTGTCGTTTCCCGGTTTTTCTCTGCTGATCTGTGGATCAGGCTGAGTTAGGGAATACCGCTTCTTTAGACTTAGCAGCTCGGAGAATAGATCACGGATTTCGCTCAGAATCAGTGGAGAATCAGTTAGGTGGAATAGTTCTCAATAATTCTGACTCTTTCAAGGAAACTTCACACGGTAAAATCGTTTGTCAACCTTCGTCGAGCCGTAGTAAAGAAGAAAACGTGAGAGGTAATGGTAAAGCTAAATGTGTTAGCGCTGATCAGCTCACTAAGGACGAGCTACCGCATTCATGTTCAAATCAGAATCGTTAGTGCGTATTTGGCCTATATAACAACGTGCGGGGCCAGCCGCTATACCAAATCAGTGTCTTTACCTTTCCAGACAAGTCTGGGCCCAGATTCACCATTGGTAAACCCCCGATAAACCCCGAGATATAGCCCGAACGGCGCCCACCTTTGTCCACTTATCCTAAACTTCCTATGTTAAACGCAACTTCTCATCGACTCTGCCGCCTGGTTCTGGCTGCACCGCGGTTTCGGAGACCGCTCGTCCGTTCGTGAATCTGGGCCCTGGTACAAATTTACCCGACCCCGGAGGGAAGTAAGGCTTGGTTAGCCCGGGCCTTGATCGATCGCTCGACCATGCGGATGTCAGTAGCGCCTCTTATCACCAACCGTTGTGCTTCTCGTAATTTGCTGTTTGGCTAGAAAAACCATGTCGGTGAGACTCTCCCGGCAGCAATTGTCCGGAAAGTGAAATTGCTCATTGGGAACTTCCTCTAGAAATTTTGGGCCAAAAAGTGCGAAGTGATAAGAATCGTAAGCTTCAATTTATCGGCTGTGGAACAGTCGCCATGGTCCCGAGCTCTATGTTCATCTCCGCTGCCACCAATGTCAAGGCGTCATTGAGATGCCTGCATTTTAGTGGCGAGCAGCGAATAGGAAATGAAATGCAAATTAAGTCAATTTTCCAGGAGCAGTGACAGGCTTCTGCAACCAACCATTCCCTCGTCTTCCAGTCACCTTGCAGCCTTTAGCTGATGCGCTGGCGAGTCAGAAATCTGTCACGCGGAGCGTATTGCGTTGCGATTGGTGGTGCGACCACTCGAAGAGTGTGCCCATCAGCTGCTCCTAGTGAGCCTCATGAAAAATCTCCCTCAGGCGCTATTTGGGTAACAGGCTAACGACAACGACTTGTTTTGCTTCGCGCTTTTCTCGGTACTTCGTTGTTGTTGCCGCTTAACAGGCATTGTCATTCACAAGCAATCAGAGCGTCACTGCTGCACAGTTATTGTCCTACAAAATAGTAATTAGAGCTCTTAGCCTGAAAATCCGTCGTTTTTTCGACTAAATGTTATTCATTTGCAGCAATATGTATGTAGCAGCGTGAAACACCTTTCAGCAGAGAGCTAAACTAAAAATCTATAAGAATGGATAATCAAAAAGGGAAAAAGGCACTTATTATTACCATTCATGAGGGTGCGCGTTTGCATTTGTAATAGTCACTACTGACGTCTGTACGGTCGAGCGATCGATCCTCGCTCGGATCAACCAAGCTTTCTATCACTTCGGGTTCCGGTAAAGGGGTACCAGACGTGCCTGGGAAGGTAAAGGCACTGACTTGGTATAGCGGCTGGCTCCGGCAAGTCACTGTATAGGCCAATTGAATAAATAAATAAATACGCATTTATCAAGCGTCTGCGATTCTAAATTGAACACGAATGCAGCGGGGACCGATCAACGCCGAAACCTTCGTCAATAGGGGACAGTTACTCTCCTGAAAATAGAAACGAGAACTTCTAGTTTTCATTTTGTAAGAAAGTTTTCTGCTCGAGATAAGAAGGACTATTCTCAAAGGCGTTCAATTCAGAATAGATCAATCAATCAATTCTTTACGGGTATGAAAAACAGTCGTTAGACAAGATGGAACGGGAAATTAAATATTCAGAACACTGATACAAAGATTACATCGTAATTCGATACTGGAGGAGAGCATCCTTTACAAGGCATAGGAAGGATCCAAGAGTCTCAAGAGAAGGGACAATGTTGCTTTTCAGTGCCAGCTACAATGAGCAGGTCCTTACTGTAAAAGAATGGGCCCTGACTCCTGTTCTCAGTTTTGGATACCATATCTTGATGGGCATTCCTCTGGAGGAAAACTTCACCCACTAGGCGTTCCGATTCCTGTGGATCTGTATCATGATCCGTTCACTAGCGTCTCTTCTCTTCCGTTCTAGTTATTGACCGATGATATATCGATACATTCCCGGTCTAACATGGAAATCACTGTAACAAATAATCGAAAATTTACAATAAAACCATTTTTGAGTGAAAATCTCTAAATTATCGAAGGGACCGGATTCCGTTTCGGTGTGAGCTATTTAACCTCAAAAATAGTGACGTATCTTTTCGACTATCTCGGAAATCTCATCCAAAACGCATAGCAGAGTTCACCTTCCATTGAAGACTTCTACCAGTTTACCCAGACCTTGAGGGTTAGAATGTTGGTTTGCCCGGGCGAGGATTGATCGCTCGACCTTACGTGTGAAAGAAGCGTGTTTACCAGTGTACCAAACTAATCGCACTATATCCAAAATATTGAAATGTAGCAGATACCTAATACCATCTCTGACCCACAGCCAACTATTCGAGCCTATTCAATTTTTTACGCATGTATTTATGCTTGGATTCTTGTCTTATGGTTAACCATCAATTCATATATTTGCATTTGTATGTTATATTTTCAACAATTCACAATTTTTTACTGTAGTGTAACACTTATTTTATTTTCTGAAGTAACGCGAAGCATTGATATAATTTAAGGAAGAGGAAAAAGAGAGAGATGGAGAGAAATCAAGCCAAACCGCTTGTTCATTGATTTTTCGCGAGGGTTTCCCTTGGCCCTTTCGTGTCTGGAGTGCCGTGACGTCAGAATGTGAATTTATCTCGTTTGTTCTATTGTTGTTCGTAGAATAGCTTCGTTTCGTGGTCCGTGTCCCAACATGGGTCAAAGTTAACCCATTCATAGGCCGCAGCCCGAGTCGATGCTGCCCGGGCAGAGACCACCACCGTCGATCGTGATCTCGTCGTGCCATTCGCATTCGCAGTTCCATGACGAACTCGGTCCGTTGAAGGATTCGTTCCACACCAGATTGTGAGTTTTTCGAATTGAAATTCCGTTCCAGCCAGCAATCAGAACTTCTGTCGTTCCTCATCAACCATTTCAATATATTTATTCATTCGTGTATTTATTCGTTCACCTTTACATGCTGTTGATTCATCTTTCACCTTTTCCTCCTGCCAACTCTTTTCACCCTTGTGATTAATTAATTGAATACCCACTGTGAGGTTGATCATAATCATTTTCCTTTTCTTCACTTTTCTTCCGCTTATGGTAATCATTCACGTTTCTGACTTTCGTCTTGGTTGGTACGCGTCGTATGATGCAATTAAATAAATAAATAAATAAATAAATAAATAAATAAATAAATAAATAAATAAATAAATAAATAATTGGCTTATCCTTGTCTAACATCTTTGACTAACCCGCTTCTCCATCACTTTTCTTTTTCCTTTTTGTCTGTCTAACTACACGACTAGAAATTTCACCCGTGCTATTCCTTTCCCTTTGTTCTATTTGGTTATTACAGAATTAAACCCTTCAAGCGATTCGAGCATACTATTCCACATTTGCTGCTCCATATGGTGCAGTGGCAAGAGGCGCTGCTGACACCCGCTCGGTCGATCGATCCTCGCCCGGGCCACTCAAGCCTTCCATCCCACCGGGGTTCGGTAAATTGGTACCAGGGTTTTCTGGGAGGGTAAAACACTGATTTGGTATAGCGGCTGGCCCCGGCAGGTCATTGTATAGGCCAAATTCGCATTCACCAAGCCTCTACGATTTTGAATTTGCGGCGGCGTGTCCTTCGGGCGCTGATCAACACCGGCGCCTTTACCTTTACCGTTACCTTTACTATATCTTCCTTACTATCCTTTTATCCTTTTATAGAACATACAAACGGTCTTAGTTATTTTTATCCTGTATAGGGCTGAAAGGTGAAGCACGATAAAAAGTACTAAGAATTTGTCATACATTAATATTAATTTACATTCTGTATTATTTTTTTATTTCCTTATAAAATTTTTTCTCAGTTTGTGTTATAGTGTTTCTTCTATAGAGAATACTTGGAGGGACAGTCAGGAATTCATATATAGCTAACCACAAGTAAATGATAGTATTAAAATCGATGCCACCGATTGATCCGAAACTGCATCTGTGGGTTTCATTTCAGGTGCTGAGCACAAATTTCATATCTGTTGTTGGATTTTTTTAGATTTTGACGATTTAGACAGTTTTACTCTCCTGAACGATTTTTGGTACTTTTCCTCTTAATGCCCAATTATTATCTCACACCCAACCGTATCATATGCTCATAGCTTAATGCACATCCTTGATGCGGTCTTATCATATCATGCTCGAGCCATAATCAATTTATTATCAAGCTATAAACAAAATCCGACTTATCTAAGCTAGAAAACAGCTTCATACGATAGCCTCTGAAACATCTCTCTTTTGGAAAAACTCATTCTTGCGAGAAAAGAACGGCATTTTCTTCCTTATCAGGCAGATCAAACAGGCTGCACACGACCATAGGTGGATGCGAAATGGTATGATATCGAATAGCACGATATGATAAGACCGCTTCAAGGGTATACATTAAGATACGAGTATGATATGATACGGTTGGGCATGATATGATAATTGGGCATTAAGAGGAAAAGTACCCAATTTTTTTTTTACAGAAACCTGTTCAGATTGCTGTTAGAATATGAAGAATTTGGAGATACACATTTGAGAACAATTCGACATTTTCGGACTCTACTAAGTAGGGTAAGTGCAGCGCTTCTACTGGCTGCACCACCAAGGCGAGATAGCACCTGAACTTTTTGGGAGGAACCCGCCGCATAGAAGGCCGTGATGTCTCAGATTGCTTTTCCGTTTTTTGGCACGTCCCCAGACGTGTTCCCCTGTTCAATGCTCGTCTGTTGCTATTGTTGTCCTTGATGGCGGCTCGGAGTTTTTTCGCCGCCACCGCCTACTTCAATGATCGTTGTGTCATCGGGTATGTGTGTGTGTGGATGGGCGGAGTCGTCCTCGTTTTTCTCGTCCTCACCAATCACATTTCTCACCTCGACCTTCAGAGTTTTCCCGTCGAAGCAGCGGGGGAAAGTTTGCCGGGGTTTTTGAGTTTCATATTTCATTTCCTCTCTCTTCCGCACGCTGTTTGACGCTTTGCTCCTTTGCCTAGGGCGTTCCTGGCAGTCGTTCATGATTTATTTATTTATTTATTTATTTATTTATTTATTTTGAACCGCGAATCCTCGCGCATAGCACATATCACTAAACGAAAACGCCAGAGAAAAGAGAAATGGGATAAAATCAAGATACAACAGATATCATAGAAAATAGTGCACTAAATTGAGCTACTATAGCGCAGTGAAAAACGGATATATTATATCATAGGCACTAATAACCAATGAAAAAAGACAGTATTCCTTGATTTGCTGGTCGACAAATGATCGTTATTAGAGGAGCACAGTTACAAAAAATCTGAAGAAAGGAATTGATCAGAAAGTCCTTAGACACTATTTACATATATCTGTCCGAGGTCAAGAAAGGACGGGCCAGAAGGTAGGAGTCATCTAATGGTACAAGTAATCATTAGTATTTCATAAATTGATTTTCAAGGGCAAATCTAAGCCTGATCCTGTCAATCTAATCTATTCCCCTTCCAACCACTTTATCCCCTATCCTCGACTAATTCGGTTATTTTTAAGTTTTTCCCAAGTCTTGCCTTCTTCTTTTTGTTTAACGAAGCCGATTTTTCCACGGAGAAACATCACTAGGAATTCGTCACACGGTGCAGTAAGAAAACGCTGAACAATGGATTAAGTTTCTATCACTATGGTTATTTTTCCAATTATTTACTTGTTAAGGTTTGAGATCAATGTTACTACATTCTTCCGTGGTTTGACTTTTACATCCTTATTTCTGTTCGGTTTAAGATGGCACATTTCTGTCTTCTAAAAAATACATAAAAAACAAATGAATAATTATTAATGGGAGCAAAAAAGTGCAGGGTTGAAACCCTGGAATTACCTTTGTCAGAGCTCTTGAGTTGCTGAAAAATTCGGCAGTTTTCATCCAATTCTGTCCATTGGAAAGCATGGACTTTTACGTGGTTTTTCGTAGTTTTTATTTTTTAATTCCACAACGCTTTCATCCCGATCAGTTCCGGGGTACGTCCTCCTTGATAATATCCTCGTCTTCTTTTCCTCTGGTGCTGCTCTCGCTCTGTTGGTGTGACATACGGTCATTTTTCTTAATCTTGAGCTTTTTTGGTCCTTTTTACTCTGCGGTTTTTATTTGGAATTCTATGAAGAAAATCGATTCCTCTGGAATAGGCTCTAGGTCGCCAGCATTAGGCGCGGTCGTTAGCATTCATACAATTCATGTGCCGAATAGCAATTGGGTGGTCTTTGCCGTGGGACCAGCCGCTGCTGAAACTTTCTAGAATACCAGTAACATGGCATCTGATTTATGATAATGGCCTTTGAAAAAGCTTTTCAAAGATTTATTGATTTTTTTGGAATTTTTTTCTCTCCCCACGCGCGCACCTTAAATTCAGAATCGTAGAGACATAGTGCATATTTGACATATACAATAACTTGCCGGAGCCAGCCGCTGTACCAAGTCAGTGTTTTTATCTTTCCAAATAAGTGTTACTTTTCTTCTTAATGCCCAATTATCATATCATGCCCAACCGTATTCGATATCATACCATTTCGCATCCACCTATGGTCGTGCAGCCTGTTTAATCTGCCTGATGTGAAGAAAAAGCCGCTCTTTTCTCGCAACATGACATGAACCGCTTCAAGGATGTGTATTGATATGTGATATGAATGATCATTGGGCATTAGCGCCTCTTACCACTGCACCACGACCGGACCTCAAATATCATCGCCAAATGCGCCGCTCATCGCTTTGAATAGATCACAGGTGATCAAATGATCGATTTATTGATATTCTGAGTGACTGTCATTGCATGATCTGAGGAACGAAAATACGCAATATCTGTAAAATTCGGAAATCAAAACAATAACATCAACTACAGTACTGGACATGTATGTTGATCACTTCCCGGAAAAGCCGCTCAGAAGCGTTCCGAAGCGGCCTTTTTGAATAGCTCCCTCGAATGTCAACTGTTCGTGAAAGTGGACACATTGTGAAGTGCAGCTGCCCGAGCTCTATCGTTTGGTATATAAATTGTCCAACTATAATATAAATTATTTTTTTGCCGACCCCTAAAATCTCGCCTGGAAGGTCCCTCGTATCCATCGATTGCCTCGTCGTTGACGGGTCAGCCAGAGGGTACGCGCTCCACATTATTGCATTTGTACCGATCTTTGAATACCAGTCGATAGAGCTCGAGCTGCTGAGCTCAAATATATGTATATATTTACGAATAATTGAGTTTATACAAAGTTATTGAAAAAAGCTGCTTTGGAACGCTCCTAAACGGCTTTTCCGGGAAGTGATCAAAAGACATGTCCGGTACTGTAGTGTTCGAGAATAGCGATTTTTGCAAACTGTTTGACGGTCTATAGGATCTTTAAAAGGTACTCTGACCAAATAGGCTTACTTGTTATCGTTTGGGCCCGTGGGGGGTGGGCAGTGGTGCGAGGCGCTACTGACACCGTTAGTTCGATCCCGGCCCGGGCCAACCAAGCCTTCCGTCCTAATTGTAAGATTTTCAATGGGACACGAATGCAGCAACGACTTCCTGGGGGACTGATCAGTGCCGAAACGTACACGTCTACCTTTACCTTTACTTAGTCCCGCTACTCGCCTAAAAACGCCCCGCAACAATTCGCGTGACAGAAGAGCTGCCAATGCCCACGTTCCAGACCGCTTTTCCTCCTTATCATTGCTTCCAGACGCTGAAAAACAATATGGTTTCGACGGTGACCTTTCCAGATGCTGGCACACTCAGTGATATTTCTTGCACGTAACGATGGTAGCGCTTATCAGAGAGCGCTCGCACTTTCATAAGTGATTTTTACTGGCAGTCATCTTTCTCCCGGCCATTCACTTGCGCCTCCTCGTCGCCAGAACCAAAGAACTTCCACGGACTTCCAGCGGGGTCGCCTGAGAACCTCGGTGTAAAGGCGTCTCTCCTCGACTGCACTTATCGCTCCCACCTACTCAAATTCACCTGTCGTCAGTTGATTTTCAGCTATTCTTCCATTTCTTTCGCTTTCATCGGAAATTTTTACAAGGCTGATTACCCTGTTTACTCTGCAACTAATTAGTTAGGAGGACGGAACTAAAACGTCGAAAAAATGCAAAATTGAAGAGCAATCAATAAATAACGTCTCTCTCTCGAATCGTTGCTCCTTTGCGTTACTGGCGCAGTCCGGTTGCGCCTCATATAGGCAAAAAAATTAGGCACATAATCACATAGGAAAGAAATTAAACGAAAAAAGTGAATTTTGTCAAAATCGATCCCTATTAATAAGGAATTCAGAGATCGATATAAATGCAAAAAACCCGAGCGACCAGTAGGTTTGCCTATTCGAGGCGCTACCAGACTGCGCCACCAATGCAAAGGAGCAAATTCGATCAAGTACGTTAATTATTGATTGCGCTTCGATTTTGCATTTTCGACGCGCGTCGTCTGAACAAGCCCTTACATTTTTAACTGACCTCCGCCCGGGCAAATCAAGCCATTCTGCAGTAGGGTAAATTGGTACCAGAGTTGTCTGGAAAGGTAAAGACCCAGACGTGGTATAGTAGCTGGCTCCTGCAAGTCATTGTGTAGGCCAAATAATTTGTGCTGTTGGCTGTTTGCATTCATCGTGTCTCTGCGGTTCTGATTAGCTGTTACGAACGCGTGGCTGTCCAACCTCTATGTGTTAGTAACATAATGACGTTTACGGTTTGATGTTCAGTTGAAGTTTATTTTTCCCACTCTCACCTACGTGAGCGTCTCATAATAAATAAATGAAGATAAATAAAAAAGATAATGCGTTGTATCAATGAGCTTATTATGTTTAGCTTAATTTCTCTTTTTGGAAACGTCTTTTTGAAGGATCATTCCTTGCTTTGTCTCTTCTTGCATTGTCTCTTGCATTTTTGCCTCGACACGACGACAGTCTTCTGCACCCTGCTGTCATTTTCAATTTTTCGCTTAGGTGACCAATGTTCACACAACTTGGCGGCCTATTCCTGTGATGCTAGTTTTTCAGTATTCTCCGCCGTCATCGGATTGGTCTATCGGTTTTGGCGGAGGGAAAAAATCGAAACTGAGCCTCTTGTTGGTTCCACAATGCCAGCGTTTAATAACAACAACTCACCCACCAGCAACAGCCCATTTGCATGTCCATGACTGAGCTGTCTGAATAACCGAGACCGAGCCGAGGAACGCCGCCATTTTTCTGTTGCCCTGATGCGTAATCACCTTCTAGTCAAGGAAGTCGGGTCAAGCCAGGCAACTAAAGCGTCAAATAGCTGCCCTGGTTGGGCTACGTCTCTAGATTTTCCCTCGAGAGCGCATTTTTCACTGAAAACTCGCCGTTTCAAATAGTTTCAAGGAACTTCTCAGGTTTGCAGACTGTTGCTCATGTTTTCTGTTCCTTTTGTTGCCGGCTTTTATGCGCTTCTTTATTCCTAACAGCATAGCAAACAAACAAATAAATCGATCCAAATCGATCTGATCGATTCTCTGAGAAAACCTGGTAGATCTGGACGCGTACACTCCACTATTCATTGAGGGTAGTGAATAACAAACATTTTTGTCTTGAAGGCGTTTTAGTTTTCGAACATGGACCTCTTTCACGCTACTGTATTGGCACATATGGATATGTATGTATATTTATTTATTTATTTATTTATTTATTTATTTATTTATTCATTTATTCAATATGTTCTAATGCGTATCACACCGAAGCGAAAAGGAAAAACAAAACTCAGCCCAAAGAAAAGGAAAAGAACCACGAAATTCAACAGTATGCCATAAAAGCATAATCTAACACTCAAACTAAAATTCTTGAGAATCGGAAAACACAAACAGAAAGGATTCAGCAAATTAGCCGATAGAGTTAGGGTAATGAAGCCTTACAAAGGAGCTGAACGGAGCGGAAATTAATTTATCTAAAAGTTTAATAAATTTCAATTTCATTCAACTACTTTTCTATTTTCATTTTATTATGTAGTACTATTCAAGTTCTGTTCTTATTTCCTTCGGGAGCACATTTGTTATCGAAAACTCGTCCAGCGTTTTGGCGCAGATAGTTTTCAAGAAACTTCTCAGGTTTCACAAGGATCTCACTAATTAGTGAATGGATTGAAATCAATTCCGTGAGAAAACGCTGGAGATCTGGACATAGAACACTAGAGAGTATGAAATAAAAACCCTCTTTTGCCTTGAAGGTGTTTTAGTTTACGAACGTGGATCACTTCAATTCTGCTGTTTCACCTTTCACTCAACTGCTTTACATTTCTCTTTTCATTTTGTAATGTGGTATTATTTTATTTCCTTGACTATTTTAGCGTATCATTTCAATTTCTGTTGATTATCAATTTTTGAAAACGGGACCCCTTTAATGGACAACTCAAGCGCAGCATTTAACAATATCTGTCCACCTCCTCGTAAATAGGTGATATTACCTCACAACTTATTTTTATACTTGATTTTAATTTTATTTTTACACTGTGTTTCATCCCTAATTCACTATTTACTATGCTTTCCATGCACCTTTCTCGCTGTGCGTTTTAATGAATAATAAATGAAATTGTGGAAATAGGGTGACGATTGGACGCTCGTGGTCTTTCCGGCGTACCAGAAGAAAAATCCAAAGTACTCTTTCGGAGCTGAACCCGCTTCAAAGCTCATATTGACAACCTAAAGTGCAAGTCATTCGTTAGTGCACACTGCTGTTTTTTGAATCAAGTTTCATTTTTCAATGGGGGTGGTAGTCCGGTCGCAAACCCTCGTGCTGTAAACTGCCTCGGGTTTGCCTCGTTTGCAGTTTTACCAGATACTCTCACCTCTTTTGCATTTATCTGACTATTATGCATTCCTAATCGTTCTGATTAGAATTTCTACTTTGGCTCTTTCAAAAATTATTTGGTCATACAAGGGCTAAAACAACCTCAGGTTTTCGCAGATTGAATCGTGCTACGCATTCCGCGGAAAAATGGAATCCTACGACGTGCGTACTCTGTGGGGTTCGTAGCTCAACGAACACAACGCCCACACCTGGGAAAAGCGGCGCGTCTGCGACGCGGCCGAAGTATAAACCGCGCTCAAGGGACCATAACTGTACGGAGTTGTCGCTGATAATTGACGGGTGCGGCGTTCACTGATAAGAGGCGCCGCTGACATCCACATAGTCGAGCGATCGATCCCGGCCTGTGCAAACCAAGCCTTCGATCCCTCCGGCGTCGGGTAAACTGATAGTGGACTTATCTAGGAAGGTAAAGACACTGATTCGGTGAAGCGACTGGCCCCTGCAGGTCATTGTATAGGCCAAATACGCATTAACTATGCCTCTATAATCCCTTTACCTTTACATTACCTTTAATTGTAGTTATGGACAATTTTTACCGTTCTCAAGGACAATTTTGAACACAAAAATAGGCGTGCCGGTTCATACCGATTCATTCGCGATTCCCCGACAGTTGCACTTATGGCAGATTGACGTTCGTTGTCACGCGCTTCTATTATTTGGTCGATTGGTGATGCTGACTTCATTAGAAAAGCACCGTATTAATTTTGATTAATTATTTTTTCGATTTTTTATAGTTCTATTTTGTATTTGTTCGGAAGTTTTCCCATATTCAACGTGTTCTATACCTAAACCGCTAGCTCCACGGAGCCCTAGGGATATAGCCAGAAATTGTTGTTGTTGAAGGAAATCAAATCATGGCCTTCTCTATTGTCTATCTCGTCCATCAGGTACGTCGTAAGATCTGCGTGCTATAGTAGTTTAGAGAGAATCAAGCGATGCCATTTATTTATTTATTTATTACGCCACACAATAGCGCGCCAATCACAAATGCAACATAAACAGAACAAAAGCACCATGCCATAACACAAAAAGCAATTAAATCAAATGAACAGTTGGAACGCGGTTAACAAATAATGTTCTACAATCCATTTTGCCCAAGCCTTATCCAAAGAAGTTATCTTTTGGAAGCAAATCACGATTGTAACATCCACTTTTTCGAATTAAAACTGAAGAATACCCACTTCGACAACTTCTTCGGTTAGCATTTTCTGTGGTCACCGTAGTCGATAGCAAGTTTGATAGCCAGAAATGGTCATAAGTGCTTCAAACAGCATTTGAAGACAAATTTGAGGTAATATTTCATGGAAAAGCTCACGAGCACTGAAGTGCAACAGATGGGTGAGCGCCACTTTACACTCTTATCGCGTCACATCCGCACTTTTACTGCCGCGGTTGTTCTGTGAACCGATAATGGCCAATCCTGAAATTAGTTAACCGCCGTTCACTACTTCACCGGCCCATCACCCTAGGGGCGGAACGGAGCTGGAGTTGAGATGTTTTTGTTAGTCGATTTTTTCTTACATTTCGTTGCTCTGGCCAATAACCGTTTACATCAGATTCTGTTATGTTTTCCTGATTCTTTAGTTGATATTGTTGTTGCTGTATAAGCACTAGTGGCAGTAATTCTATGTACATGTGTTTCCCATTTGTTTTTTGTGTTGTGCGCACTTTAGTGCATTTTAAATAAATAAAATAATAAAAGGATCACATTTTGCTCAATCTCTTTCAACGCGTTTCGCTTCTGCAAGTTCTGTTACACATAACTATATTATATTGTATTATATTTTTATTTGTTTTTCAAATTATTCATTTTTTATTCCATTGTTTCTGCATAGCGGAGATGTCGGGTTTGTCAGGTTCATCCAAAAATCTCAACTCAGTAGGAGTTCAAACGTGTTTCAGACCTTTCCTGGGCAATATCCTCCATCCGGAAGTTCTTATGTAAATTATTTTTACACGTATCCATATTTTTAGCTTATTTTTTCATTATTCATTCTGATGCTGCATTACTCAACGATTACAATTTCCACACTTCGCGCTCTACTGACTGTGTAGATAGTGACAGTGGTAGTAAACTGTGGGTGATTTAATCGAGCTCATTGTAATTTAATTTGAATATTGAGAGGATAGAAACCCTTCTTCGATGGAGAATGGGGGAAATGGGATAAATCAATAGTCGGTGGGTAAATTGAATTAAATCAAATTAATCTGATTCAATTTATGCGAGAGGAGGATTCTTCTAAGATGCGATCCTTTCCAAGTCCGAATGTCATTGAACCTCGGCGTAACCTGGGTGTGTAAATAATTTATTACTTATGCTTATTTGGATGTATAGACTTAGTGTTAGCTGTCATAACAGTTTTCTCAAAACTATACGGTTTGATATATAATAGAAATAAAGAAATTCGTCTCTAGTTAGACAACCATACTGTTGGACCGGGGTCATCTGGTCACCACTTTTCTTCCGTCACGGTTGTGGAAATGGCAATTTTTGTGCACCAAAATCGCAGGTCTGGATGGGAACGGATGGGCTAGGCTTGCTCCACTCGGTGTATTCATCCGTTTGGTTAGGAAGTTCCCTGGACGAAAATTGAATACGATTTCATGGGTTGATTGAATATCTGCAGGTCTGTAGTTCTCCGTTCACATTTGTCTATTAAGTTGATAGTTCGATAGAAGTTAATAATCACCTCAGCTGTCCTTTTCTTTAGTTATTTCTTGTGTGTTACTAATGTATCAGCGCGCCATAGTGTGTATAAATAAATAACGTTGAATATAGTGGAATAGCAATTCTTCAGCTGGACACCAAGGTTCATACACACAGTTTATGGCGGATTACGCGCGGCGCAGCCGCCTTTTTCAGAGCCTCGAAAAATCAAAGTGAATTTGAGAAATCACCCGTTCAAGGACCATTCCAAGGCACAACGGAGCTGGCACGCGAGTCGGAGATCAGCGCGGAAGGCTCTGACAGAAACCCGACGATCAATAGGAAGGAAGAATGTGGGGTGACCCAGGAGCTGGCCCCGTTCATCGACCTGTGCGGGCTTGTACCCGAAATCACTCGGCTAACGGCATTCCAGTGGGTGTTACCTGAAGGTGACCTCATCTCCTCACCTCCCTTGGCCTCTGTGGTTGGGTCGTGTTTTCTTTATTTTGCATTTTGTCTCCCCTCCCTACCTATCTTCTGAAGCTTCGTTGGGCCTTGAAATGGTCCTTGGACTGGTGATTTCTCAAATTCACTTTGATTATTTTTTCTCTGAAGAAGGCGCTTGCGCCGAAACGTAAGCCGTAATAAATGTATAAATGTGAATAATGTCAATAATAATGTAAGTAATAAATAATGATGATAAAAAATAATAAATAATAATAATAACGAAATAATAATGTAGAATATATAGTGGATATAATATAATGTAATAATGGTATAATAATGTAAATAAAAATGTATAAATGTGTATGTCAACTTTGGTCTCCAGCTGAAGTATCGCTGTCCCATTATATTCGTGCGATCCTTTCATTACCAAAGAGAGGATTTTTTTGGAAACTCGAATTTTCGAGCTCCCTTTGGTTTGTGCTGGTGATTTTTCATCGTAGTGGGTATCATCTCCGTCTCATTGCCGGTCGATCATCTCTTCCACTCCAATTTCTATCTCTTATCATTTGTATGCCTTCCTTTGCTGCCGACCGGGCAAAACTTCCGCATCAGACGGCCGACTGGGTGCATATTTTTCACATCTGACGCAGAGTGACCAAAATCCGACCAAAACAAGGACAAGTTTTCTTTCTAACGAGCGTGGCGAATAATAAGATAATAAAAATAAAAAAATTAATTAAATAATGGAATTACAAAATAAAAATGTATACCCGCCTGAGCCAGGATTTCTGTCATGAGACTAGCACCAGCATTACAACATTTTTTCCAGTATAAATGGAAACGTGCAAAAACGCGGTAAAAACTCTAGAATTTCACGTTATAAAACTTTTAGTAGCTTTGAAAATAGCGATTTCTAACGTTATGATGTCTTGCAGAGGTTTAGTAACGAACTATGTTACATGTACAAAAAATAAAGTCATCGACGTCTTCTACCATCTATAAGGAGGAGACGAAATGAGAGGGTGGTGAAATGCTAGGAGGCGCTACCTCGCCCGCACGGTCGATCGATCGATCCTCAACGGGACTTGCTTAGCCTCACATTCCTCCAGGGAAGACTAAATGAGTACCAGGCTTCTCTGGGAAGGTAAGTACACTGATAGGCGTCGTCCATCGTAAGCCAAACACGTGGTGGATGATTCTGAATTAAAAACGAGTGCGTGGCTCGTCCTCAATGACTGGTCAACGCCGAACCTTTTCCTTCACCTTATTTCTCTAAACCTGGCCAGAAAATCGTAGACCCGGTCTTTCCTACATAAGTTATGAAGATGTAGGAAAGACTGGCGGTTAGGAATTGCTCAACCCCAAAGTCGGAATCCTGTTGGGTTTAATGTTTGGGTAACGTTACCCTCGAATCGATGGCAGAAAATCGATTCAGATGGTGTGATGGCATTTCTACTCGTCGTACTTTTGTTTGTGTCTCGATGATTGAATTTTCGTAGCCGCTGCAAACGCCAGTGGCACCAGACATCGACACCGCATGATATCATTCTTCAAGCAAACAAATTAATTCGACATATTTCTATTTATATAAATTTATATTTGGATATTTATTCTCGTAAAAACGAATAAAATTTATGTCAACCTAATTTTATATTGTTGCATGAGTAAATTTAATTTTCAAAAAGCGTCTGTAGTTGAAAAGTTTGCAGAAGTGCAGCGCAGTTCCATTATGAAAGTCTTCATAAGAGATATTGATTGCGATTAAAATGTTATTCCTTGGAGGCTAATCAGAACAGTATATCAATTATCAAGAAAATCTAATTTTATCACCGCTTTACTATGAGTTACTGCTAAGAGTACGAGAACTCGATGTTGTATTGGTGGTGGTAAGATCGTCGCCAAAATCGCGGCTCAGGCGGGATTCGAACCCCTCCCTACAGCCTGTGTGGGGCACCCTGATGTTGGACCACTACACTACCTAGTAGTCCAATTATTGAGTCTTCACCTCAAGAGGAGAATGAAATTTACCTTGTTATGGGTTGTAATTTTTTATGTATCCACATTTTTATATCCTTTGGAGCTTATATTTCCTCTCGAATTCAAATTTCTATTCATTCTAGTTGTTTTTCTATTCCTGTCCGATCGTATCTACATATTCTGAGCCAATCGTGGCACAGATCCTCGAAAAAAAAAACATTTTCTTACTTTTTGCCCTTCTTCTGATCTATATTATTGTTCATTGCACGGCATCGATCTTATCTTATCTATATCTTTATCTTCATATCAGTATTGAACAAAAGAAGACACCAAAACCAAGTTAGTGATCTCAAACGAAACTGTTTCCAAATAAAAAATTAAAAAAAAATCGATCAACAGACATTTTCTATTGTCAGGGTTCATTTTTCGCTCTCGTTTTTCATACTCTAACATGGTGTTAATTCATTCTTTTTTTCTACTATACATTCTTTGGAGTCCATTTTACACTCGTCCAAGATACGTGCTACGTCGTAGAAGTGTGTGAAACATCTCTCATGCGATGAATGTGTTCGTTTACACTTCGGCTTTGTTTGCTTTACAGCTTTTCATACCTTCGCTGAACTTTTTCGTTGGTTTCCCAGTACATCACTGAGCCGTACGCTCTTCTCAACTGGGCAGATTACCATCCACAACCTCCTTGAAAGCCCGATTTTTGCGAAAGATAGATAACCTTTTCCATTTGCCAGTCATTTGACGCGGGTTCGAATCCCGCCTGAGATGCGATTCTCGCGATAAACCTAGCACCATTATTGCAACATCCTATTCCAGTATATATAATAGTAACCCGCAGAAAAGCGGTAATAAGACTGGAATTTTACGATAGCCTTTTGTTGTAATGATGGTGCCAGGATCATTACAAAAATCGCTGCCTTGGCAGGATTCGAACCCGCATCTCGCACCTATTCGGATCACTGTGTGTTAGACCAGTACACCCGAGAGCCCACAGCTCTACTCCTCAACTGCGCCAGTCAATTGCGCTTCCCCAAAACCTCCCTTGAGTCAGAAGGCTTTTTACTTCCAATACTCATCCAAAATAACCCATTGAGCCGGTAGGCCACATTCGGCATTGTTCCAGTTGAGCTGAAAGCATTTTTACTATTGTCGCGAAATTCTAGTTATATTACTGCATTTTGGCGTGTTACTACGATGTATACTGGAAGATTTTAAATCAATGGCCCGCGTTGCGCAGTGGTAAAAGGCGCTGCTGACACCTGCACGGTCGAGCGATCGATCCCGGCCCGGGCTAACCAAGCCTTCCATCGCTCCGGGGTCGGATAAATTGGTACTAGACTTGTCTGGGAAGGTAAAGACACTGACCTGGTATAGCGGCTGGCCCCCGCAGGTCAGCCGCTATACCAGGTCAGTGTCTTTACCTTCCCAGACAAGTCTGGTACCAATTTACCCGATCATATTGTATAGACCAAATACGCATTCACCAAGCCTCTACGATTCCGAATGGAACACGAATGCGGCGGCGCGTCCTCAGGAGACTGATCAACGCCGGCACCTTTACCTTTTACCTTTTTATTTATTTATTTATTTATTACGGCAGTCTGAGACATCCGTGAGAAAAAGAAAAAAATGCAACTGTCAGCTGCTCACAACCGAGGGTTAACAACAATATTGCAGATCAAAACTCGAACAAAGTTACACAATAGCAAGGATCCTATGTGGGTTAACAATACTAACTATAAGACGATGCGGCGATCAGGGACTTCCAAGGAGAGCTAACTGAAGGAGAGCTTTATTGGCGAATCGTTAAAGACTTCTAAACTTATAAGTGGCCTCTAAAGTGAACACTCTGAACTTACTAAAAATGAGCGGGTTCCAGACTACTTAGCTCAATTCAAAAAAACTTCTAGCTGGGTACCTGAAGCCGAAACATTAGGCTTTCTATCCTGCCCACTTTTTTCTGCTTTTCTGCTCTGCTTCTTCCATCTTATTCTATAATTTTATCAATATTCGATTTATTTGTCACCATCATTTGTTAAACTAGTAACTCTCACAGCTGTGCGAAGACGAACCGAGTAACTTCGATATGTTTGTTTTATTAGGTTGGTGCAAAATTAATGTCGGTTTTGGACTTTTGGACCGCAAACTTTAAAGCGCAATAACTCAGCTCAAACCCAACTTTATTAAACAAAGTAAGAACATTCAGAATCTGCACATTTTGCCAACGAACTGGTAACATTTCTAGGCCTCCAGAGTAAAAACTGGGATCACGAGAATCGACGAAATCAACGAAGGCAGATTCAACATCGATCAAATCAGCGAATTGTTTCTGACGTAGATAGGAGTCAAGAGATTGGAAATAGGAGTCAAGAGATTGGAAAAAGTGGTAATCTATTGGGGAGAGGTCAGGGAAATAGGGTGAGTGAGGGAGAACTTCTATACCTAATTGGGTCAATTTTATTTGAAGGTTCTCGGAAACCGAAATTAATTTTGCACCAACCTAATAGATCGATTCTCCACATGTGGTCTCCACATGTAATAATAAATAAAAGTGACCAACGCCGGCACCTCGACCTTTTACAGATAGCCTCATTGTTGAGAGATCATTTCCACGCCGACGAAAGCATCTGTGAAGGGTAATTTGGGCGGCGCTGGATGGGAATGGGCTCATAACTGTGCCGTCGTTGACGACGAAGAATAGCCGAGCGAACTCTGGCGGCGCTAGTTGACTATGCGAGCCGATGGCAAAGTGCAACGATATGATTCAGTATCGTATAGTGGCGGCAGGCATAGCGTAATGAACGGTATCCGATGCAGCTCATCGCTATTCGAACGGCCGCCGTCCGTCGACGGTGGCGGTAGCCGAGACGGTTTTTCTCACTCTACACATTACACAGCTGAGAACGACACACAAAGCGACGTATGTGAAGAAGAGCACGCGACCCAGTAATGCCCACACCCGTTCCTTTTCGCCCACGAACGATTCACCCCACGCACTCATTTACTCTCTTTTTCTCAGCTTCTCCGTGTCACATCTGGCCAGCAGAGCTCGTATCTATTGAAGACGACATTAGGTGTTTCAGCTAGGATTGTCCCGGTCTTAAGATTTTCCAAATCTCGGATTCTGTGCTCGGCACTATTCCACTTAGCGAACACCTCGATTTTTTTCAGTCGTCGAATTTCGCTGAAACTTTGCCTATGGGGATTAGGTACTTTCCCTCTTAATGCCCAATTATCATATCATGCTCAACCGTATTCGACATCATACCATTTCGCATCCACCTATGTCGTGTGCAGCCTGTTTAATCTGCCTGATGTGGAAGAAAAAGCCGTTCTTTTCTCGCGAGCATGACATGATAAGAGCGCTTCAAGGATGTGCATTAAGATATGAGCATGATATGATACGCTTGGGTGATAATTGGGCATTGAGAGGAAAAGTACCGAGGATTATTTGGGTCCAGAACACGAATCTGAGATCCGTTTTTCACCTGGTGGTCTCGGACCACCCGAATTAATACTTGGGTGGTCCAGTCAGGATCACCGATTTCGCTGAAACTTTATCTATGGGGGTTTCCTGGGCTCAGATTCATGAATGGATCAGCGGTCTCCATAACCGCGGCGTAGTCAGAACCAGACGGCAGAGTCGATGAGAGATTGCGTTTAACATAGGAAGTTTAGGATAAGTAGAGAAAGGTGCGCGCCGTTCACAGGCTATATCTCGGGGTTTATCGGGGTTTACCAATGATGAATGTGGGCCCTGGTGTCTTGAACGCAATTGTGAAGTGTGTGTTCCAAATGGCGGCCGAATACGGTAATTATAGGTGAGTCTCACCAGGTAAGGTCGGTAGGTCAAAATGGGTATGGGGTATTCAAGACCACCAGGTGAAAAACGGACCTCAGATTCGTGTTCAGGACTCCAGAGAACCCCCATAGACGAAGTTTCAGCGAAATCGGTGATCCAGACTGGACCACCCAGTCGATATGGGTCGTCCGAGACCACCAGCAAGACTCAGATTCGGACCCAAATAATCCCCATAGGCAAAGTTTCGGCGAATTTCGACGACTGAAATAAATAAGTAGTGGTGTCCGTTAAATTGAATAGCCCAGTGCTTCATGGACGGGGTCTGGTCTTTTTTTCTATATATGAACAATGCTGCCCAGATGGGTAGCCTAGGTGAGGTTAGACAGGTTTTCTTGACTAGATTATTTTTTTTGATTTTGCTTTTTGTCTCGTTGTATATCCACTCCTGAGGTCACTATTCCTATCAATATTTTTCTTTTATTTTCTAGGTTATGCTCACTTTGGTGCATTTTATATAAGAATAGAAAAAAATTCTATGTTTCTTGTTTCTCTATGCCTCCTCCATCCGCCCACTGATCGGTAGATTTTTTCCAACTCTTTGTTAATTGGTAATTTGTGGTGCACACCATTCCTACTCCTCCCTTCCCCTTCTTCGTCTTCTTTCCTCTGTGTCTCCTCCACCTTCTTCCTCCTTCTGACGTGGAAGTTTTGTAGAAAATCGTCGACCTTGTAACCTGAAGTGGGTTCTACACCTACCGTAATCGGGTGTAATTTCAAAAACTCATGATCTGGTTCCGAATAACTTTTTAAAAAGGTTTGAAAATAATCGGACGAAAACTATGATTGATAAACCAAATCACGAATGTGTCTGCTTCCATTTCTAGATGGCCAACTTAACATTTTTCCCCTTTTCTCACTTTACCGCTGGTTTTTTTTTCATATTTTAGTATTTGCTGCCCTATGCTCAGAAAATTGTTCACCATCTAGCCAGATCTTTGCCCTTTAATGCTTTCAGGAGCAGGCACTTGGGAGTTTTTTTTCATTTTATTTTACGTACTTTACGTAAGCTCTTTTATGTCATCCTAACTTAGAATTCTCATGTACTATGCAGTCCCCATCCCATCGATAGAGAAGGACGATAGATACTCTCACACATAGGACTGATGTCAATCGTTTACCGCTCAAGTTTTTCGAGGTTTATGGTGGAATTTCGAATCCCGTTCCATGTTTACTGCTTATTCGTCTGTTCTTTTCGCTACAGGAACTTTATCGGATGAGTTATGTTCACGTGGTGATTTTTATGCGAACCGTGACCGCACTATAAAATCGTCACAACCGGTTCTCGCGATCCTATATGGTTCAGTTTCGGAGTACGTAAACATACTAAGCGATGATTGTGAGAGCAGTAAAACTTTATAGTGAAACTCTGAAAACATCTCTGAAAACTTTGAAACAGTATTCTGTTGTGTCTGGCGCTCTTCGGAAACACGGGGATGCAGCTTGATTTCTCCTATTTTATTTTATTCATTATTTCTCATATATTATTATATTTTCTGGTATTATTTATTGAGCGCGCGTATAACTGCATCTTCCACATCTGCTGCACTCTTATGGAAATTCCTAATCCAACATTATCAGCAAGAAGGTGAAAACAGAAGAACAAATTTCTTCTTGAAAACTTTCTGCTAATTATCATAATTACACAAATTCTGGTTAACCAATATATGAAAGGAAAAACCAAAATTTTTCGAAGAACTTTCTCAAGTAATTATCATAAATGAGCGAATCCTAGTCAACTCAAAAAACAAGGCAAATATCAAATAGCATTTCTCTCTCGAATAGTGAGATTCAATCTAATCACAGAAGGTAGTAGTTGTCTGCGTATCTTTACGTGCTCCTCGATTACTTACTAGCCTACCTAGCGTTTGATTTGTTTTTCATTCATTTTCCTTCATGGACCAGCGTGGCGCAGTGGTGAGAGGCGCCACTGACATCCGCACGGTCGAGCGATCGATCGATCCCGGCCCGTGTTAACCAAGCCTTCGATCCTTTCGCGATTGGGTAAAATGGTACCAGACTTGTCTGGGAAGGTAAAGACATTGACAGGGTATGGTGGTTGGCCCCCGCAAGTTATTGTGTGGGCCAAATTCACCATGCCTCTACGATTCTGACTGGAATTCCAATCGGGCAGCGTGTCCATAAGGAACAGATCAGTACCGACACCTTTACCTTGTAACCTTTACCTTTTTCCTTCATGGCAGTGTCAAAACCTATATCGATTCTTCTCCGGTCGACTAAAAACTGCTCTTGCAGACTGAGTGCTCAATGAAATGAACTTTGAAACTTCTTTTTTGTCTACTTTTTGCCACGCCTCTGCAGACTATGAAAACCACTTTAAAAACTAATCTTCTGCAACAACCTGTTTGTGTGCCCTTTACACCGTCGAATAAAAGCATCGGTCACTTCTTTTCATCCAGAACCGCAATCACTGACAGCTTCGCTACAATACGGTAAAGCTGATTTGATAATTTCAATCGTGGATCGTGATCGACAACACATAAGAGCTTTTGCTGGTATTTTTGCACTTTGAACTGTTGAAGAATGACTTAGGAGAAGGATTGTCGTTCAAAACCGTCTAAACTTTGTGAAGAATCGATGCATTCACCTCATTTGTCGAATGGTCGATGCGTTTTTGAGTCACCATGATGTGGCATTTTATGCTCAATGGTCCGTAAGTTGCAGCTGCAGAAAAGGTCATAAACGTCCAAGCGAATAAGTCTGTATGTATGTGTACGATACTTAGCTAACAGTGAAAGATAAAGTAAATGTCTACAGCGCCACTTGAGTCCATAGTTCCCTATGCCTTAGTTACTTACGCCTTGGACCTGTACTTGTTCGTCTCTATGCACTTCTTTCCCGTACGTTTTATTTGTTCTAGTTCTCGTTCTGGTTGCTAGTACCTCCTATTGTGGTTTTATATTTCCTCGAAGTGTTGTTGTTTATACTTTTTTCTACGCACGACTGTGTTCGTGTAATAAATCAAATCAAATCAGATCAAAGGCAAAGGTATCGGCGTTGGTCAGTCCTTTAAGGAAGGGCCACGGTTTCGTGTTCAATTCAGAATCGCGGAGGCTTGATGAGTGCTTATTTGGTCTAAACAATGACTTGCGCGGGCAAGCTGCTACACCACGTCAGTGTTTTAACCTTCCCAGAGAAGTCTGTTACCAATTTACCTATCCTGGAGGGATGGTACGCTTGATTGACCCGGGCGAGGATCGATCTGAGTGTCAGGCAGAGGTGTCAGTAGCGCCTCTTTCCACTGCACCACGCGGACTGTATAGTATAATAAAGCGTAATGCAATCCTATTGAATAGTATGCGTACAACTCATGTAGTTTTGTAAACAGAAATCTCCATCACGAGAGCGACACTTAGCTAACAATAAGGCCCTTGTTATACGTTCGCTCACCCCCAGCGTAACTCGTTCATTCAGTATCAGACACCGTGGGGCCAGACACGTTTGTACGAGTTATCATGGTGACGACGGCGTGGTGAACTCGTACAAACTTGTCTGGCCCCACGGTGTCTGATACTGAATGGACGAGTTACGCTGGGGGTGAGCGAACGTATAACAAGGGCCTAAGGCTGACATTTTTTTTCTATCGAAGCTCCTTTTTTGGCAAATAAGCCGATCAATCAACCTGGATCAGCAGTCACATTTATTTGCTAGCTGAACTATCGAGCACATGATCCAGCTCAATGTCTACTATACCTGCGAGGCTCTTGTAGATGAAATGCGGTTCGAAAATCGAGCATTTAATTTGGTTTTTTTTTCTGGAAAAATGAAAGGAATTGTAAACTTCTTGGAAAACTTCGTTTATCAGGGTGCTTACGGTCGCTTTTCGCTACCGTTGTCTTAGTAGACCTCTACTATAGATCGGAACACCAAAGAGTCTGGGAAGGGTCATTTTGCTATATAGATGAATGCAAGGAAAAAAGTAAAGGTTAATCATCCCCAGGGCATCGGATATCCCTCTTTTCACGAACCAGAGTCCTAATTAAAGAAAGATGTAGGAGCATCCGAACACCTTGACGTTAATATGCATTTCTTAGGATGGGGTACCTGCAATTTCTGGTTCACGAAAATCACGGTATCCGTTGCACTGATAGGTACGTACGCTGACGGCTGTAGTGCAACCGATTGGCATGTCTACTTGGCTATCCTGCAGGTCCAGCGGGTATGTCATACCTCAAGATTAAACGCAAGCATACCCTGTTGGAACAGGCGTGCAATCGCGGTGTATTTGAGAGTTTATAGCGGGTTTGGCAATCATGAATCTGGCCGAAGAAGTCGCGGTAGGTCGGCGGTAAGCGACGGGATAATTAACCTCGGAACAACCTTAATCGGCTGTTTCGTTCGTGAATATGGACCCAGAAGGGGAGATTGCCTGTTGGTAATCCCTAACATCAATTTCTGGAGTTTTCCACCCAACCCAATCTTGGTCTAATGACCACCCATTCAGCCCCCGTAACTGCCTCACGTGGTCTTGGCGAAATCGATGGGGTGGCGCCGGCCTGGTGGTGTCTTCTGCACTCTCCTGCTGCTCGGTGGCTGTTTTTTCATGTTTTTCTTTCGATATGTTTTACACTGCTTGCCCTCCTCGCCTGCTCCGTTGCACTCCAGCCGCTGCTGCAAGTTACTTCCACATTTCTGTTATTTTAGCTCCAAATGCTGGCTACAAAGCATGAATTCATCAAAAATTGAGACCTCTCAGCTTAATCCATACTATTTATTATCATTGATTACCTTTTCAAGGACCTCCGGTGATGATTAGCTCAACGCGCCTACTTAACTGAGGTGTTATTAACCCGCCTTTTTTTACGTTGTTATCATTGTTATACTGTTAATGGTTTTAATGTTACTAAAGTTTGATGTTTAATGTTACTTTTAATGTTACTAGTTACCTTTATTTCAAAAGTTCATCGTGTAACAACGATATCCCAGTTAGCAGAACGTGCTGGATTTCAATTTCTGCCTCACTTGGAACTGGAGGAAAAGAGTATACAAATAACCTAGTCAGTTAAGCGTAAATTACCATTATTTCAAAAGTTCATCGAGTATATATCTGAAATTGAGTTATTCAACGCGAATGGACATGGAGAAAAGTGGAAATCCTGTCGTTCGGATTTTTCACTAATCAGCTAGAGCTGAATGAGGAGATGTGGAAATCGTCGTAGTTGGCCCTGTGACAAAGCGATTTAAAAAGGATTGCATAAATAAGCGTAATGTTTCAAAGGAAGCAGCGGAAAAAAAACCAAAAATTTTGAGCCGCCTTCAACCGCCATAGTTGGTAACTATTAATTCCTGAAGATTACCCTCATCATTCCATGACATACCCTGATTCGGTATTCATTCGCTTATCTGCTAAGGAGCCGTCACGAAAGATACTTATATTATATTGTAGCGACCCGCGTGGTACGGTGGTAGAGGCGCTGCTGACACCGGCACGGTCGAGCGATCGATCCCTGCTCGGAATAACCAAGCTTTCCATCCCTCCGGGGTCGGGTAAATTGTGATCAGACTTATCTGGGAAAGCGAAGGCAATGACCTGGTATAGTGGCCAAATACGTATTCACTATGCCTCTACAACTTGAATAGTACACGAATGTGGCGGCGCGTCCTCAGGGGGACTGATTTATTTATTTATTTATTCATTTATTTATTTATCTATTTATTTATTTGCTACGGCAGTATGAGACAGCCGTGAGAAAGCAGAAAAAATACAACTGTCAGCTGCTCACAACCGAGAGTTAACAACAATGTTGTAGAGCAAAACTCAAACAAAGTTACACAATAGTAAGGATCCTATGTAGGTTAACAATACTAACTGCAAGACGATGCGGCGACCAAGGACTTCTAATATTAAAGAAGAGCTTTTTTGGCGAATCGTTTGAAGCTTTTAAAATTCTAAATGACCAACGCCGACACCTTTACCTCCCTATGGCCCTTGTTATACATTCGCTCGCGGTGAGCGTCAGCGGCTTGCGAGCGGTGATCGCGTGCGCCGCTAACCTCAGACGCTGAGCACGCGACGCACGCACGCACGCGCCCAAAGCATACAGAGCAATGCGCGAGGTGATCGACCCACCCCCAGCAAAGGGTCAATCGCAGTGCAATGCGCAGCGACTAGAGCGTGGAAGGTACGCGAGCGTGTGCATAACAGCCCGTGAGCGTCACCACGCCAGCGTCACCGTGATATCTCGTACAAACGTGTCTGGCCCCACGGTGCCTGATACCGAATGGACAAGTTACGCTGGGGGTGAGCGAAGGTATAACAAGGGCCTATGGGTTGTGCATCCACAGCAGTGACCTTCCCTATTGGCTGTCCTTCCTCCAGCAGCGGCCACCTCCCCGCTGACCTTTCGACGAGCGCCGCAAACACGGCGGCCGGGCGGGCGGCCATGCTTCGTGCTGCTGCTCGTCGAATGTTTACTACGTCCACCAGAAGACCGTCGTTGCTAATTTTATCGATTTCGCTTTTTGTCGCTGATTTTTCGGATTTTTGATTTTTAGCCATCTCTTTGCCATGTTTCTTCGTACCGCATCCATAATCATTTGTCAAAAAATGCTAGAGTGGACGCCCTTTGGCGGGGTGATTCGTCGGGTCACTTAGTACTTATGCGAGTTATGTTCAGGCCTCTGAAGACGACGAACAAGTCGAAACGCTTGGTTAATAATAAAGTTTCCACTTATCAGAATCAAATCACAACAGACCATCCATAGACTATCCGCAAGGTTTGATTTAAAGGTAAAGGTTAAGGTAACTGCAAAAAGGTAGGCGTTGATCAGTCCCCTGAGGACGCACCACGCATTCGTGTTGCATTCAGAATCGTAGAGGCATGGTGAATGCGTGTTTGGGCTTTACAATGACCTGCAGGGGTTATCCGCCACACTAATTCAGTGTCTTTACCCTCCCAGACAAGTCTGGTGTCAATTTACCCGATCTCGGAGGGATGGAAGGCTTGGTCAGCCCGAGCGAGGATCGATCGCTCGACTTTGGAGGTGTCAGCAGTGCCTGTCGCGACTGCACCACGCTAGCCCATGGTTTCATGTAGTGTCAAAATACAATCACTGGTTCAGATCAGTAGGTATAAGTTCCAATAGCAGGAGTAGATCGTGGTACCTAATAGATTCTCCTTTGTCCTTGAATTACATTTTTTTTCAAAAAAAAAACTCATTCATCATCAGAAGGACATGTTAGATTTAAATGAAAAGTTGGCTCAACTGATTCCTCTCGGATTGTTGGTGGCTTTTTGAAACCTGTTCTTCGCTGATAACGTTTTCTATAGTCTCCATGTCCTCTCGTCTTTGAACCTCGGCATTGACGATAATTTCTCAATATTAGTTACTTCTGCCACACGAGGTTGTTAGGTGGACAAACTTTATCTAACGGTCTCAAAAACTTGACGACCTTGAAAGGTCGGTAAATAAAGTTTATGCACCTAACAACCTCGTACGGCAGAAGTAACTAATATTGAGTTTCCTGTAGTACTTTTGTTCTATCAATCCGTTGTTTACAAAAAGGACGAAAGCGTACTCATGTAGCAAATGTTTCGTCTGTCATCATCCAATCATGCTCTGCCAACTCCATTTATTCATTTCAACTCTATTGTCCAGCCCAACGTCTTTGAAAGCGATTTGATCTATGGCGTTCAAGGTATGTAATTCGTCTCGATGTTCTTCGTGAAAACGCGTTTATTTGGGTCGCCACGGCCTTTGAAGGCCACAGATCCGCTCATCCTTTAGCGCACCAGTGATCACATTCCTGATTAACGATCCACTAAAAAACTGTTTATGAACCTGTTTTGTGCAGCGACGAAACGACTGAAATCGAAAATTCCCCTCTCAGCTTGGTATTTACACAATTTCGAACCGTTGGTGGGCAGACCCAAGTGTTTCCGTATTTCCTCTTCAGTTGTTTTTATTTTGTCTCGGTCAGAGTGAAGTATTTGTTCTGTCTGTATACACCACCCCATTCTTCGTTTTCATCTTATTTTTATTACATATCTCTTTATTTTTCTGATATTCACATTTGCGCTCCAGTACCACGACATGTTGCTGCTTCCATCCTATCCACAAGTTTTCCACCGTCTATTTCCTCTGAATCCTTCAGTTTGGGACGAGTACGTGTTGCTGGACCATCTAGCATCACAACGCCTCGGAAGCAGTCAGAACCAGAGTTCGAATCACGATTGAGTCACACTCTTTGAGGTGATTTTAACACTTCATGAATATTAAGCAGATGTTCTCCCGTTTGTTTTGATCCACACGTCCGAACGGGATCCGAAAAACGAGGGGTCAAAAAAATCGACTGAAAACAAGTTTCACGAATTTGGGGAAAGTGTATATGGAGGGATAGAGCTCAAGTTGCTGAACTCGAATATATACTTGTTTTTGCAAATTAATCAATTTTAAAGAAGTTATCAAAAAACGGCGGATTACGGCGCTCCGAAACGCCGCTGTCGCCGTTCTATCGTTGTAGCGCGTCCGGTGCTGTACATAGCTCGTCCGACGAAGGGAAGCAGGGAAGGTGAATAGAGCTCCGCACAGATATTGAGAGCTTTTCAAGCACTTCTTAGAGCTTTTCGATGATTCGGTGGTGACGAATTTATTAAACATAAGCTCTCATTAGATCGCAGCACTTTCCTTCTTCCTAGTTTCGGTGTTGAGCGTCTGCCAAGCTTACGCACTCTCCATAATTTATTTATTTATAATGGACCGTTATGCTCTGAGGTGAGACAAGTAATACGATCTGAACAAGTATACTGTTGCCAATTTCACTACTAAAATAAAGGAAACCTATGCTGAATTGCAGTTTCCAAGAGGATAAAGGCCAGCATCGACGTAGTACTGATGTGGGCTTCGTAAAAGCTCTCTTAGTCCATTGAATGCTATCGGAATACAAAAAAAATATGACTAATTCCCCTAAAGTCATATAAAGTTCTGGAAATCGAAAGTCTTCTGGTTCCTCTAACATTCTAACGAGTACCGCGTGAGCGCGAAAGCGTCGCGTCGGTTTTTCGAAGAAAAAAACCCCGAACGCGTCTCGCTGTCAAGGATAATGTCTGTGTTTACGCGGTGGTTGTGAGAGCGAGCGGTACCCACAATGACCTTCACAATTCGAATTTTCTCCGCCGCCGCATTGCATAGGAAAGTGGGAGGTCGGGGAGGTTGGTGAGGCGCCTGTCATTCCGACTCATAGGGACTCCTCAGTGCACCCACCCAGCCTCCCTTTAGGATTCTCTCCTCTCGCTTTTTGCAGTCCCTTATTTAGCTGTTTGCTACTTTATTTATTCATTTATTTATGCAATTTTTCGATACGTCAGCCAAGGCTACACGGGAGATACAATATACAGTTTCTAGAAGTAGTTTCTAGAAGTAATCAGTAAGGTAAAAGGTAAAGGTAAAGGTGCCGGCGTTGATCAGTCCCCTGAGGACGCGCCGCTGCATTCGTGTTCCATTCAAGTCGTAGAGGCATAGTGAATGCGTATTTGGCCTATACAATGACCTGCGGGGGCCAGGCGCTATATCAAGTCATTGTCTTTACCTTCCCAGACAAGTCTGGTACCAATCAACCCGACCCCGGAGGGATGGAAGGCTTGGTTAGCCCGGGCCGGGATCGATCGCTCGACCGTGCGGGTGTCAGCAGCGCCTCCTACCACTGCACCACGCGGGCCCAGAAGTAATCAGTAGAATTGAAAAACACATTAAGTACATCAACTAAGGGCGCGTGTGGTGCAGCGTCAAGAGGCGCTGCTGACATCCGCCCGGCCGGTCCACTGATCGATCCTCGCACGGGCCAACCAAGCCTTCCGTCCCTCCGGGGTCAGGCAAGTTGGTACCAGACTTTTCTGGGAACGTAAAAACATTGACTCTGTATAGCGGGTGTACCCCCCCAGCAACTCATTGAATTAATATACAAAGCGACCATGCGACCATGGCTATTATTTAAAAAATCAATTCAAACAACTGAACAGCTGAAACAGACAAGAAACTAGTCAAAGTAACTATCGCCTCCTCACAATCATTAAATAAATCCCACTTTTCGTCTTCTATTCATCTTCCTAAGCGAAATTGAAACTATAAAAACGGGGATGAATAATGATGTAGTGGGTAGCCTTTCCATAATGGTCCCGTTGGGAGCCGTTTGACTCTGCTCATTTGCTATCCAAACAAACTACGGTTTGCCTAGTTGAGTTTTTCATGTCTACATGTCGTGAGCGAGACAGACGAACACTTAGTAGATTCTCCAGTTTTTCTCAAGTGACTATCAGCTCTTCACAACGTTCGTTTTCTCCTCAACGATCGACCCAACTATCGGCCTATAAAAGTGACTAGGAGTTTTTAACACTTTACTACCGATTGTACCTACTGTATTATGTTTTATTTGAAAATTTAGCGTATAACTATTTGCTATCTGTCTCGATTTTTGAAAATCAGCATAGCAAATAATTCGCGATTACTTCCATAAATATTGAAAAACCTTCCCGTCGTGCTTGTTCGGCCCGACGGAAGGGTTTTATCCGCAGAACTTTTTGTTTTTCCAGGTGAATTTCTCGCTGTTGATGTTGTTACTAGTTCTTTTGATACGTCGCTTATTAACGAAGTACATATAATAAAAAGCTGAAATACACGATAACTTCTTCAGTCTCGTCTTCATTTCTTGATCGAGTCCCCTCCTCAGCGTTTCTATTTCTGCTTGCCCTAAGGCCGCTTTGAACTTGTCCTTATGCTTCACATATATTCTTTCTTGCACGTTTCCCTCTGAGACCTAATAATTTTTATGTGAATCGTGGCAATTCAGTGTGGCGAAGTAAAAATAGATACGATAAATAGGATTTCCCTCGGGCGCTCGTGAAGGCTCAGAGGTGAAATGAGGAAATTAGTTTAATGATATTGTTTATAGTACAACGAAAAATTTAGATGAAAAGTTATCGTAATACATGAAAATCCTTTCCGAGTGTAGGTGACATTTAGCTATCATTTTGCTTCCTTAGTAACGGGAATTATGTCATTTACTTTAGCGTATAGCTCCTCGTATTATGATTATTGAAGGACCAAGTGGAAAGTAGGAGTAGTGGAAAGGGTAGTGGTAAAGAAGTGGTGGGGGTTGATCAGTTCCCTTAGGACGCGCCATGCATTCCTCTTCCATTTAGAACCATAGATGCATAATAACTTCGTACATATTTGGCCTATACAATGACTTGCGGGGGTCAGTTGCTATACCAAGCCAGTGTCTTCACCTTTCCAGACAAGTCTCATACCAAATTACACCCCTGAGGGGTATAGGAAGGCTTCGAAAACCCGTGCAAGGATCGATCGATCGCTCGACCGTGCGAGTGGAAAAAGCGCTCCTGACCACTGCACCACACAGCTGTTCATTGAAGGAGCGTAGAATGTTGGACATGAATATTAGCTGCTTTAAAGTCCATTTGCGCTTTTCACCAGATAATGGTCAGCTAGAGCAGAGACGCAGATAATGGTCAGCTAGAGCAGAGACGCAGAGGACGCAGCGTAGTAGTAGACATTTTGGGTGAGATTTTTCAACCATTCCAACGATTACGAGACGCTTATGGAGGGTTTTAAATATGAAATGGTCCCCCTCCAGATCGACAGATTTGCCACCAAGAAAACAAGAAGGGCGGGCCTTGAAAGCAGGTGTCTGAATCGGAAAGATGTAGAATAGGAGTGGACACTTGTGAATAAATTTGAAGACTCTCAGTGGAAGGCAACGAGGCGCAGGTAAGAAGTTTTAAAAATTGAAAAAAAAAATTAAAAAGTTAAAATTGCTCAGCGTGTAGCTTTTTTTTGTGTGTGTTAACATTTTTACTCTTTGTATTGACTCTATTTGCCTTACTGTTGACTCAACTTTTCGGCGTTCCACCTGATGCTCATTCTTCTATCTCACGATTGTCTTAAGCATCGTAACAAACAAATAAATAAAAAGATCATTCGCACTGCTATAAGCCGAGGTACTTACTTGCAGCGCGTCTCATAGGTAAATTTTACCCAGACGATTCTGCTTGCCCCTCGCTTCTGACAGGTGAGTCTCTCCACCTTCGATCCGTTCCCATTCAGATCGTCGTGCAATCGATGCCTATAGTTGTTTTTCGTTTCCTTCCACACCCTCGCTCACCTCGCCTTCCATGTCAGTCCGTCTGAATTTCGCCATACATACATTTAGTTTACGATATGGTGAAATTGATGTGTGTGTGGTGTGTGCCCTGTTATTATTCCGTACAGATGATTTCTTCGCACCTGCCGTCCATTTGTCTTGAGAATCGAACGAAATCGTTTTTATGTCGCTGTCGTGGTCGCGAACGATGCAAATGCCCTTTTCGGCTTTTTGTTCTCTTCTCATTCAACCTGATGCATTTCTTGTTCTCTTGGAAAATTTGATTTTCAAGTGCGGAGCCAAAATTGATGAATGTTTTTTTCGGGATGTTTACAAGCTTTTTTCTCAGTGTGAAGGTCTATTGGTCGGGTTTGGGAAATTTCGTGAAATATATCTCGCACAAAATCGATAATAATCGTTTCTTCGTTCATTTCTAATACATTGCTTTGTCCACCAAAATAGAACAGACGCAAGTAAAAGTAGAACATGAAAGACGAAGGGGTGGGTGTTGTTCACCCCCTGATGCGCCGTGCATTCGTGTCCAACTCAGAATTGTAGGGCATTGTGAATGCGTATCTGACCTGTACAATGACTAGTGGAAGCCAGCCTCTATATCAAGTCAATTAATTTGCGTTCCCAGACAAGTCTGGTACCAATTTACTCGACCCAAGTGGATGGAAGACCTCACTAGTCCGGGCTGGGATCGATCGCTCCACCATGCGGATGTCAGCAGCGGCTCTCACCACTGCACCACGCGTACAGTATACGCGAGTAATTCAATAAGTTATGCAGCGCTCAGCTATAAAAACTTAGTTTGTTTGTTAAAAACTTATTTTAAGAACTGGAGTAAAAAGCGACTGGAACTTTTGCAGTGTCCCAGTCTTCAAGAGGAAAGGAACGATCCGATAAATCATTCTTGAAATGTAGCGATAAAGGGGAAGACTATTTGTTTATTTATTTCACATGAACAAGCCATGTGCAACAGTGATATGTTAAAGAAAACGACAGGCAGTCAGCATCAACATTAATTCCATTTCCATAATTTGGAACACAAGTTTTCAGTGAACAATATTAGTGGACCAAACGCATACTGTCGTGAATGTTATAGTTGTTCAAACAAATTCAAATCAAACAAAACAAATCAATTTCTTATTACTTATTCAGTTATTGACTAGTGCTTTGTACAAAGCGAATATAATCCGTAGTAGTACTCTTATTTTTATCTACGCAGCTGAGGCAACACAGACGATGCCACTGCCGTCGGGGAATTAGATAGGCTCCGAAAAGAAAGCAAAAAGGCTCATTAGTCTGCGGGAGGAATGCCGACGAGAGGCACTCGTCATGTGCATTTCTTTAGCTGGCGTTCCTCGTTCTTCTTCCGAAACATTCAGTCCATCTGTTGACACAGCTTTACCACCCCATTTTCTTCCATTTCCCTTAGGGTAAAGGACACCCGTGGTCTTTCTCCCTAGACCACCTTTAGGTGGGTTTCAGTTCAAAGAGACTTCTGAAATTCGGACGTCTCTCTTGGTTGAGTGCTTAGGAAGTGTGGATAGTTCTAGATGGTTCTGATATTTCGAACTTATTTCTGCATTTTCTTAGACCTTCCTATCCTCAACTGTCTCCTTCTTCTCTGACGAAAAATAGCTGATTTCCTGGAATTCACTCCTCCAAACTTCATAGTAAGCATTTCTAGACTGGAATTTCAAGCTATTTTACAGTGTTGTAACGGCCCTTATTGTCATGTTTCCATTTTAATTCTCTAAGTAACCCCAAGGGCATAGGTAAGAGGCGCTACTGACACCCGCACCGTAGATCGATCCTCGTCCAGGCCAACCAAGCCTTCCATCCCTCCGAGGTCGGGTAAATTGGTACCAGACTTTGCTGAGAAGGTAAAAACACTGACTTGGTATAGCGGCTGGCCCCGCAAGTCGTTGTATAAGAAAGATACGTTTTTACTATGCCTCTACGATTCTGAATGGAAAGCGAATGCGTGGCGTGTCCTCAGTGGGACTGATCAACGCCGAGCACCTTTACCTTTACCTTCAAGCAACGCTCTCAGTTTTCTTCGTTTTAGTCCGTATTCTTTAGCGTTTTCAAGTTTATTTGCCTCATTAACCACTTTCACTTTCAAGTTTTGGTTACATTCTATTTCAAGTAACTTAATCATTACAATCTGCCATTCCTAGCTTCGTTGGACATTGATACACGGTTTTGTGGTTAGTGACTCTTTTTCTAAATAAACACTGAACTAAGCTAAAACCTTTGGAACCATTCGAATCGTGGTCTGTGGACTCTTTTCTGACCAGCACTGCCTTGAAGCGTCTTAACTTCAGCTGTTTCAGCTCTCCTTTCCTTGTTCCTTGAATTTTCGGTGAACTGCTTTCATCTCGCTTTAATTGAGTCACTATTTCGTCCCAGTCATCATTCAACAAGTGAAGAATGTTCCTTATGCTTTCACTGGCTGTTATCATTGATTTCGCATCCATTACTCATGCGTGTTTGGGCTTGTGTACATTCTTCTGTTGAACAAATAAAGTACTAAAAAAACGCAAAATTTGTCATTAGACCCGTAGTCGTCTTAGGAATATTGAAAAATTGCCGTTTCTAACCTATCTAGACTATTTCCCCATCTTCATTCGCGTTCTCTTTGAAATCTTACATCCGAAGTTTATTGGAAAACGTCTTCTACAGCCGATTCGGCAATCGATGGATACGAGGGACACGCAAAAAATCGGTATTTTATAAAAACTCACAGGTGTGGGTAATTTATACACTAAACGATGGGGCTCGAGCTGCTGAGCTCAAATCTAGGCTTAATTTCACAAATAAATGAATTATAAGAAAGTTATTCGAAAAAGCCGCTTTGGAGCGGTTTTTGCCGGCTTTTTCGGCTTTTGAACAGAAGACACGTCCGGTACTGTAAAAAACAGGATACGAAGCGGTCATCTCGATCCCGTTGGATGCTTTTAACATTCTCAAATCAGCGTTGCATTTGGTGGTATACGACTAATTCTCGTATCATTAAGCGGATATTTGAAAAAACAGGCAGCTGTCTGTCAGGAAAGAAACCATCGTGCTGTTTAATTCGATAGTGGAGAGTAGAATTCAGATTTCTGCTTATAGGCTCATACTTTTCGCGTTTCCTTTCGCAAGCCTTTCCATCACCTCGCCAAAACTTCACTATCATTAGATTATCATTAGATCCGATCAATCACATCAATAGCAGACCAGATGATCAATAGAGCTTGATGTTGAAAATTTCGTATCCAACGTTTTTAAGGCCCATTCACACTCTGCCTCGACAGGTGAACTGCGATAGTTGAGCATAACGCACGGACGCAGAGGAGGCAGCGCGGCAGTGGGCGCACGCTGAGGTCCCGTTCATGCTTTTGCTGCGGCTTCGCGATAGCTTCTTTTTCACGTTGGTGGAAAACCAAGGATTGCTAGGTCTAACGCGAAAGATTTTTCTTTTTTTTTATTTTTTCTTCCATTTTTTCGTTTTGAGCTATTGTATATGTATTAAATCTCCACTCTCATAATTTTATTTGTATTAAAAATTTCGAGGCAATTCTACTCCAAGACTTCTCATCCTTTTCTTCTATTTTTCCGTTTTTCTAGAGCGGATTCATACTGGAATGCGCCCTTCGTACCCCGCACTGCTCGTCTCTGCCTTTACGGCCACACCAGAGTATGAATGGTCCCTTCCAAAATTTCGGGTTGCGATATGAAAATCTAGGCAAAGAGAAAAAACTGGTTCTTTGTTCGTAAATAGATAGACATAAACATACAAATTCCTTGCTTAACTCCAGTAATTCTGCCTCAATTTTTTTTTCTTTCTTTTTATTTTTTCTCTTTGTCCAGTCAGTACGCATACATCATTTTCTCAATCATTATCAATGGGCGTCTGAAATATATAAATCAATCAATAAATCTGTGCTCTCGTGATGCCTGCGTCAGAGTCTACCACCTACATCCCTTATCTGACCTGACCTATTCATCTACCACATCTTTTTATGAGGTGCTAATTGAGTCTCGAAAGTTAATTGATATACTCCGCGAGCGGCTGCGCAGCGTGCGACCTCGATCTATCATGGAGGTATGTGATCAACAAACAACAGCGAAGTGCGGTGTTGTTTCTATTCGTCAGGTTCTCTGATTTTAAGGATGATCGAAAGATATCTCTGTCCTCTATCATTTCTTTTCAATTTCAAAACCATTCATTTAATTAATCATAAACTTGACCATTATTGGTATTTAAGACTCATTAATGGTCGGTAGCGAAGAAATGCCCAATATGGCTGTGGTTTGGCTTTTTTTCAAGCTCCTTTTTTGTCCAGTAGGTTTCTTTTACCTCTCCAGCAGTTCAATTCGTCGGGTAAATGCTCCCTCGCGATAGCTATCCTGGTTGGCTACCAATTCGGTATCCGTTTTGAACCATTTTTTATCTTGATCGATTCCTGATTCGGTTTAGGAAGCTACCCAAATGGGGTAACGTATAATGTAACACATACCATGAAGTTCGAGTTTTATTACTGCCTTTTTGCGAGTTACTCTTAGGTATGTTAGAAATAGACGTTTTATGTTCGAATATCGCCGGAGCCTCGATTTTTGCGTCGATCCTAGCACCATAACTGCAAAATAGTGAATACTGTCACTTATCGATAATCTAATTTGTCAAGTAATGATCATAATTATGACGTGAAATTCATGTGAGGCCCGTAGTTAGTGCTTTACCAGTCCCACAAATATTAGGCAAGATGAGTAATGTCAACCCCGTCCAAGCTTTTATGCCGAAATATAATTCAAGAGTTAGTCAAGCCAGTGGAACTAAACGCAGTTGGTATCAAATCTTTTTTATTTTCCGAAACCTTGGCCCAGATTCACAACCGACGAGAGGTCTCCGAAACCGCGGCGCAGCCACAACCAGGCGGCAGAGTCGATGAGGGATTGCGTTCAACATAGGAAGTTCAGGATAAGTGGACAAAGGTGGGCACCGTTCGGGCTATGTCTCAGGGTTTATCTGGGGTTTACCAATGATGAATCTGGGCCCTTGTCCACCATTCCAAACCCTCCGCCGCGGTTTTGCGGGCTACCGCTGCGCGTACGCTCGCATGGACAGACCACCTATTTGTGGATGGTCGAGCAGGTCTAGAGATGATCGGCATGGAATTAAATTCGCTCCTTAACTGATGCGTTAGGAGCGGTCGGCTCTGTTCCTTTTCAAGGAAAAAGCCATCGCACTAGGTCTATGGATATCCATCTAAGAAAAAGGGCGACGTTGCAGAACGTACGCAGTAGCGGGAACACTGCTTGGAATTTATTTTTTTCGCGTGATGGTAATCTAATCGTTCAGAGTTCACCGCGATGAGAATGCGTCCTTTTGCAGCGAGTAAGGTCATCTAAAGACAACATTCGATCCTATGATTCACTGCGCAGACGATCTGATTGAACTGGCTCCGTTCCTCCTTCGATTTATTATATTTTCGTTCTGAACTCCTCAACTCGGCTCGTTCAAGGGAAGCATCGAATCTGAGAGGTCAATTCACCGCCTCTCGAAATCGGTCCTATTGTTTTTCATGGCATTGGTGGAGATGTGCTGATACGCGCTTCTTATTTGCTTTGGTTCACCTAAACTATAAATAAACATGAACCAAAAATAGAACAGTAAATAATAACAGAATAATTGTGACTATTTATAACGAAATGCCTAGTTTCCTTTTCGTTCCTTAACACTATACGGAAACCAGAGAAGGAAATATGGTTTTCCCCGGAACTTATCAGTAGTGAGGGGAAAACCATGTAGAGAGAGTGAAAATTGAACAAAAAGGTTGTATGTTGTTGAATTAGTTCTAAATTATATTGTTGTATCTAAATAAATGAAATAAATGATACTGTAGAGCAGTCCTCAAATTGGAAGTCTAACTTGAATTTACTATGGGATAAGTCAAGAATACATCCAAGTCTTCGAATGTGTAGTCTTATAGGTCCGTGTGTTGGTATACTAGGTTGCTGTAAAGTTCTCGGACATTTGGGATACAAAACAGTTCATTTTATAACATCGGAACAATAGCAAGGAGTCATTTGAAGTAAGCACCGTTAACATCAATGGTCTTCTCTTCCCTATAACATTTTTTGACTGAAGCCAAAGTTACCGGAGGAATCCTTTTCAAATTCAAGAAGTCGCAAATGTCCGAGAACTTTTGCACCAGACTTATACCTATAAGACCTCGGCTAAAATGAATAGGATTTTGGCGTGGTTAGATGGAGGCTCACCTATTGTGGTCAGACTTACCGAATAGTCTCAACACATGATCAGCAGCTCAAGAAGTGGCTAACATCGTTGACACCTTTCAGGTTTTCGCAGATGTCTCGTCACCTTTCTTATCTGTAGTCACTTCACGTGCAGTAACTAGCCATCGTAAAAGGGTTGCATCAAGGCGAAAGCGTTCCGACCTCGTGATGTTATAGAACATCAGCTCAACTAAACACTTTCCTTCTGTCCGAATTCTCTTATACTTAAAGCCCAGCATTGCGTCACCCTTGTCTAGTATTTGCTCTGCTTTTCGAGCTTATTAGTTGGAAAAGTATACAGAAATCACTCATCCACGGAAAATTTCAAGTCGTGGCGCTGAACTAGGAGGTACTGCTGGTCGGTGCATTTCGTAGGGCTCGTTTAGACGCCGCGCGACGAAAATGCAAAATCGAAGCGCAATCAATAATTAACGTCACTGATCGGATTTGCTCCTTTACGTTAGTGGCGCAGTCCGGTGGCGCCGCGTCTAAGCAAAAAAAAATTAGGCGTATAATCACATAGGGAGGAAATTAAACGAAAAAAGTGAATTTCGTCAAAATGTCTCTCAATAAGGAATAGCAGCCTTCTAAAAAACCCGGACGACCAGTATGTTTGCCTATATGAGGCCCCACCGGACAGCGCCTCTAACGCAAAGGAGCAAATTCGATCAAGGTCGTTAATTATTGATTGCGCTTCAATTTTGTATTTTCCCCGCGAGGCGTCTAAACGAGCCCTTATAACACATTCCACGTCCGGCTCTCGATGAATCTTGGCATTGTGGTCAGTGTGGAAAGTCTGGTACTTGAAGCCGAAAAACCAAGACGATTCCACCTTCTCATCATCTGCTGTTATTGCGCATCGCAGTCACAACACTGATCGGTGGTAAATTCTAGTGGACAGAGGCTTTCTGCCTAGTAACCCCAAACAGTGGAATAAATTTTAAAGAACGTTACCAATCTGAGCTTCTTGTGTCCCGTAGCGCTGAGCGGCTTACGGAGAATGTACCATTCTAGTCCCCCACTCCGTAGATCTGTATAAATTTCCTATTTTCCTTTGTTCGCTCAGTGATTCATGTCCACCCAAAGGTTGGAGATTTGACATCAATTTGACCATTTAATAAATCAGTAGCTGCATTAGCTTTAAAGGCCGGGTCGGCGCGATTTTTCCCAAAGCTCTAGCTGTGAGCTATTCGCCGTACTTGTGGCGGAAGTTCTTCATTCGTCTCGGAAAATGTTTTGAATTTTCAACAGTTTATCGCTTATATCAATTTTGATCTTCGAATATTTATTAATTTGATTTTAATGATTTTGATTTCGAATATTTAACTATGATTTTTTCATTTTCTAAACTACACTTTTCGTTTTGGTGTAAGAGTTCCAAGCACATCCCACCTTTAAGCTGTGGGCGGTCCATTTGGCATATAGTGCAGAGAATCGGTAAATATTCATAGGGCTTCACTGAGGGTTTGCCCTCTGTGTTATGTTTTCTTTTCTGTCTGGGCGTCCAACCGCTCGGATCGATAAATCAATAATTGACTTCAATTGACTGCACACATCCTTTGACTCGACTGTGTCATGTTTTCATTTCGTTTCTCCATTCTTCTGACTCCGGCCTCCTCTTAAATAAGTAGCCAAAATAGTTGCTCGAGTCCAATTATACCTAAAGACTGCGCCATGTTTTTGTCACAAAGGATTCTTTTCGACTCCGTTCTCTGGCCGTCCCCACGATATGAATGATCTTCATTCTTAAGAAGCCATAGGGAGCCGTCGTCAGAGGGGAGGTGGGCGGATGCCTCTGAAAATTGCCGTAGGGCATGTCTGGTTTCGTGTCCGACAGCCACTGACACAACTTCTTGCCCTTTCTTTTGCTTCGTCAATGCACGACAAATGGAAAATCGTTGGAGCGTACCTTGTGGTTGTTCAGTTGTCGTTATACGTCTCATGTGACTTGACTACTTTCAATATGAAAAAGCCTCATGCTTGGTCATGCCGGTCGGTGATTCATATGCACGGCGTTATTGGCAAATTGCTGATGAAAAATGGGCAAATTTGCCCTTTCCTATACTAGACATTGTAAACAACGTAGAACATAGAACATCCTTTGTGTTTGTCTTTGCCGATTCTGAACAGTTTTAGTTTAAGTTTTAGTTTATGTTTTCATGACATGCTATTGAAATTTGTGGTTCTTTTCCATTTCTTGGGCTGAGTTTTGTTTGTTTTTTGCTTTTCGCTTCGGTGTGGTACTCTTTGGAGCGCGTATTAAATAAATAGTCGCATAATTATTACAAAGACTGACATACATGTGTAGGTGCAAAAATATAGCTCATCTCGCCTCCGTTCAGGATATCATTGGTACGGGAGACAAGTATTACCGTTCCTTTGGGAGGTTTCAATGAATTCCCCAAATTCTGTCCAAAGTGCTTCGGCCGAGAAGTAGTTTATTTTTATTCCTTTTTATAAATTAAGAGATAGCAGCAATATTCAAGCTTTTCGGCGAATAGTCTAGTTATGGTCAGAACCACCGCCTCTGCTCAAATTTCGTCTGAAGCCGCATGTATACTAGGCGCGCCGCCCGCCTCTACATCTGCTCGTTCATTACCGGGCTGTTTTGCAGCCGAGTATGTACGAGCTTTGAGACAAGGTGTAGATCACGATCTTGCCCTTTTTTATTGAAATTTCGAGAGTCTGACAAAACTGGGGGTAGTCCGTCGAATTGCCCAAATTCCAAAAACTATTATCAGATCCACGATGGTCGACTTAACTGTCTATATGCTGCTCGGGTGGATGTCACTTTTCGAGGCATATTAGGAAATCTTGACCTTCACAGCATCTCTAGGAAATTCGATTTGTATTCAAAATGCTTCTTGGTTCTTTTTTTGTAATTTCTAGCTGTTTGGAATGCAAAATCTTGATGATAATAAATGATAACGTGTTTGTGAGCCAATCATAGAATGAGAAACGAAAATCTTCTTTTCAATTTCGCTCAAATTTCGCCGAGGAGGATTTTCTGGGGTGCTTATCACGAACCTACAACAGTTTTTTGAATTTGATTCGGAGACCACCCATGCCGCTTGCTGGGCTAGCAGGATGGTCTAGCTAAGCTCGATTTGCTTGAAACTTCGTTCATGGTGGGTGGTTATTTGGGCTGCTGATTGCGAGTCTGATTTTTGTTTTTCACATTTCGATCGAGGACCATCCACAAAGTTAAATTTCATAGTCGGCTTAAAATCACCGATTTCAACAAAACTTCGTCTGCGTCGGTTATTTAGGGTTTTGATCACGAATCCGATGTCGTTTCCCCAGATTTCGATCGATTTCGGCAGATTCAAATGGATACTTCCCCGAGGGTTCACCCTTACCCCGCCCCACTTTGTCATTACTAAATCTATAGTAAACCTAAATCTATCCGTAACGGCCGAAATTGGACGCAATTTGAAAAACCAACACTGCGATTGTGATCAGCGTGTAAGGTAACCTACCTGGACAAGTTTTGGGCCAAATATGAAATTTTAACCTGATCACCTGAATCGACAATATGGGCGGTCCTCGTCCGAATTTCGAAAAACAGACATTAGATTCGTGATCAGCGTTCCAAATAGCGAATTCTACGGAAGGTTATTTGAAAAAAAAAATTACACCGACCACTGGAGGGTAATAAGTGGAATAGTGCCGAATAACCAGCCTGTGCCCTGATTCACGAACGGGCGAGCGGTCTCCGAAACCGCGACGCATCCAGAACCAGACGGCAGAGTCGATGAGAGATTGCGTTTAACATAGGGAGTTTGGGATAAGTAGACAAAGGTGGGCGCCGTTCGGGCTATATCTCGGGGTTTATCGGGGGTTTACCAATGATGAATCTGAAATTTTGACTTGACCACCCTGTGGACGATACGGGTTGTCTTCCATTGAAATGCGGGAAACGGATGACGGAATCGTGGTCAGCACCTCAAATAACCTCCAAATGCGAATTTTGAGAAAATTTTGTTGTAACAATTTTCTGCGACTACTGGAGTGCTATAAATGGAGCCGTTCTCGCTTTTTCGGCTTATTTGTGTTACAAAATATTATTTTTATTGAACCGGTGTTTCAACAACGTGTTATGAAATTCCATTTGTTGTAACTATTCTATGGAAACCGGAATCTATTAGGAAAGCACCGTATGTAATCGATATTGGCTGTAATTGAAAACGCTGGTGCTGCGGAATATTTGCTCTATTCCACGCTCACGGCATTTGACAGTCGCATTCTATGATTGTTATTCTTATCCCTTACGTTTTTTTCGCTAGAAAGTTTACGAAGCTTCTATTTTTTTTCGTGTTGAAGTATAAACTCTGTTGAGTTCTGCCCGCTGATTTTCTTAAAAACTCACCTTTTTATTAAGTTCTTGCTTAATTATTGGAGCTGTGTGGGTTAGGGGTGAACTTTGTGGAAGAGTTGTACTTGCAGAACTGCTAGGGTCCCCAGAAGACGTCAGATTGTTCTTAATATGTATTTTCAAATTTCCCGTACCTTTACACCAATTTGAACAAGTTTATGGTGAATAAATGTCTTTGCAAATTTTTTTTATCGTCGCCGAACCCCGCAACCCTATTTAATAATTTGTATCGAGTGATACGAAGTGCTTTCAAAGTTGTTAGACCGTCATCTGAAATCACATTGATTGGATAAATTGGGTTTTTTCGGTTCTTTCTTTTTTGACAGTGGAAGTTGAATCGATGTTATTGATTGTCTGATCGTCTTTTTATGTTAGCATAACCTAACGCAATATGATAAAGAGAACAAATTTGTTTTTTTTCGATCATATTGCGCATCACCTTTTCATTTAATAAGAAATAATCTGAATATTTTGACTAAAAAATTCGCCGATTTTTACCAGATTGCCTAAAAGTAACGGTGAAACACCAAACTATGCTACTGATCGTGTGCATTCGATACAACGGAATAAAATAGTCACTTAATTGATGAGAGTCAAGTTGTTTTTACAGGAAAATATCTCCTTTCTGGAGGGTTCATTTCCTCTTCACGCCCACCAACCTTGATTAAAATGGAAACCATCTGTCGATTGCCTCCGGCGTTTTTCACCTATCCCAAAATGGCACCGTCATTGACATGTACGTGGTGGAGAAGCTTTGATATAGCTCCACAAATACTGGAGGAGTTGCGATATTTGCTTATTTCTTGTCGGTACCGGGACGAGTTTCATATTTTTACAACCTGTTACGATTTGCTAATGTCTATCAATTATTGTTGTTATTATAAGATGTAATGTTTGTTCTCTTATTTGTCAATATTTAATAGCTTTAATCAAACCGTCACGTTCAGCGGATTCATGCCATCTAAGTAAGTATTCAATCAATTCGATTATACTCAGCGTATTCGAAACTATTTTTACGCGACACCTTTCGCTTGAATGTGACGATTTTTTCGATGTTTCTATTTGAATATTCAAATTTGATTGCACTCTTTTCTGTTTATTATTTTGCTCGTTTTCAATTTCAACAAATTAACTTATTGTTCGGTCATTGTTCGATACCAATTTGCATTTTTACATTTTACATTTTTACATGTTACATTTTACTGATTGTTGTGTACCAATTTACACATGATAATTAGTGTCATTTAATATATCGTCGTTGCCCATGTGATGTACCGTACGCTAAGCTTACATGAATTTAAATGCGTTTTTTGAGTGGGAAAGATGGTACGATCGCAGCAATACAGAAGTTTTCTCACTTGGTATATTGTTCCTTACCAGGCGCTGAAATCACATTTTATTTGTTTATTTACCTATTTATTTATTTATTTATTTGTTACACCACATAATGGCGCGCCAATCATAAATGGAAACCTTGATAAAACAAAAACACCATGCCATACCATGTTTTTGAAAATTGATGGGTGCTATGTGGTTTGGGGTGTAATCAATAATAAAATTTCTAAGGCTTGGTTTTTTCATTTTCATTCATTTTTCCATCTACTTCACTATTTTCATTCGTTCTTCATTTTTTCCAGTAAAAACATAGAGATCTTCTCATTTTTCTCCAGTTCAGAGATGGGTATTTTCCCATTTACCAGGTACAGCCTCTAATAGGTGTTCGAGTATGGAGAATCCAAAAAGACTCATTTTGATTCAATCTTTTCTTGAGAGACTTGTACATGCTAGATATGTAACCCTTCAACGATATCTTTAAATTTGAATCCATATCATATCGTCTCATTCCTCAAATCAGCATTTTCGTGCCTTTTTCTCTCGTGCATAATTTCGCCATTCTCATCTCCGACGATTTTCTTCCATCTTAAATTTCGCCACAGCAATTTCTCGCCGAAATGCAAATGTTGATGTTTTCAGTCGTCGCACTATGACATCACTGAGGCAAACGTCCGTGCCTCTACCAATCAACATCTACGAACGGGGTGATCTCGAATCAGGACGAGCAGCGCAATGTGGACACGGTTGGCTCTTTCCTAATGTTTCTGTTGTTTGTTTTATTGTTTGTTTGTTTTATTGTGTTGTTATCTTTTATTTATTTATTTATTTATTTATTTATTTATTTATCAAATACGATAAGTCGATTGACGCGCTAAAATGTAACAGCTTGTTGTTGAAAAAATGTTAACTGTGTTGACGGAAAATCACAAAACCAAAAACCAACGAAAACCAACGAACTCAAAGAACATCATGTAACGTTTGGCACTGGTAGAGCTTTTATAAGAATAAGAGGAGAAGAAAGCCTATAAATGTATATTACAGATAATTATCTAATATCTTTCATCTACTTATTCATCATTGTATAGTAATGGGCGATAGAGTATGAAAAGTATCATTGGAATCATAAGCTGTTCAGAAACAAAAAATTGCTTTTGAGGTCACCTTCATTATTTCATTTCCGATATTTTTGGCAAAACTTAGAAGAGCGTGCGATATACATGTAATAGATTCATATTCATATGGAAAAGCTGGAAATTTTTGGACACTGAATCTGATATCGAGCTGACATTGAGGGCAGCGACTTCATTGATTTGCATTATGAAATGTTAGCTTGCTTTTTTACTTTTTTTCTCAACCGTTTCCTGTAAATTTTTTCTAAATAATTACCACTTATCGTTTTGCTTATTTACACCCTTCTTGTTACCCAACAACTATATCCAACTCCTCAAATGTGGTATAATGATCATATTCTTTTTAATTATTTTCTTTGTGCAAGGACATCTTTAGTTCAAACTTTTTAATTCTGGATAATTGCCGGTGAGATAAGTCCCTCCTAACACACTTGCGAGGTTACCGATTACAAGGCTCTTACCGATTTCCATACCTTGGTGCTATGTTCACAGAGCATATTTATCCCGGCTAACTTTGATTCTGATTTTGCGTCATATCGACGTATGAATAAATAAATAAATAAATAAATAAATATTCAACTAGTGCTCTTTGTTTGTTTTCTGATTAGTGTGACTATTCCTTTTATATTGTTCCTCAGCCATTCATATGTTGCTAGATTCATTCCTTTTTTATTATGCGGTAAGTTGGCATTAGAGTTAGTCTTTTTATTGCGTTGATGTGTGTGGACATGTACTAAGGCATTCAAAGTTGAACGATTCATATATGTGATAAGTACCTTCTGAGCTAACTTTGTTTTGCCAAGGTTCAAAAGTTTCTATCAAATTTGTTCTATTTATTCACTTATTTATTTACGTCACGTCCAACAATACATGTGCAAAAAGTACCCGACATTACAACAAAAACAAAAGGGTCGGACTTACGGAAGCACGTTCAGGGAGAAAAAGAAAAACAAAAAGAACCTTCCCAGAGATAAAAGTCCATTTAATTTATTTATTACCGTGATTTGAAAATGTTCTCGTCCGCTTTAGGTATTGGGAATTCAGCCGCTTGCGAGCTGTCATCGGTACGAGTAACACCTCCATCATCCCAACCGGCGACAGCACCGTCATCCCAACCGGCGGCAGCTCCGTCTTCTCATTCGCGGTTCATCGACGGCTTTCGAAGGAGAACCAGGCTGCGTTCTTTGAATGTGCCTTCTCACGGACATGAAAGCCTTGACATGGGTGAGTATTTCGTTCATTTGTGTAAATCTCTTAGCAGCTCTCTCAGCTGATAAATCTCCTCAATTTATTTCACGTAACCGCTTTTAGCCGTTTGGAACGTAGAATAGTCTATGACTGACCGTCGTGAAATGTTGAATATTATAGTATTCTATCGATTGGAGACGATTAGCCAATATTGATGCAAGTTTAGTACGTCTAACTTTCGGCGGATCCGCCTTCGTCAAAGCTTCAAACTTGGGTTATTAAACCAGCTGTCATTAATTCAATTTTCTACGTTTTGTTTTTTTTACCCAAATTTGAGTTATCGACGGAGGCGGATTTGCCAGAGCATTATCCGTAGTAATCTTGTATCGATCTTGGCTAATCGGCTTCAGTCTACAGTCTACTAGAATATGTTTGAAAGGTCTTCTTCAATTGATTATTAGCCGGGTTGAAGCTGATGGTGGATCTCATTAACTATTATATGAAGTTGGGAGTGTGTAGTGCTGCTGTAGTAAGAGACTCTACTTCCGTCAGCGCTGTCAAGGGATCGTTCACTGTAAAGGCTAAGGAAGCCTTCCGATTATCTAGCCCTGGTAGATTGGTACCAGTTTTGTTATGGAGGATACCTACTACTACAGAGGCTGGCATCGAGTTATTGTTCCGTTACACCTTTTTGCAGATCGCTGGCCATGCGTTACAGTTCTAATTTTCATCGGCAACATTTAAAAAAAGTGCCGTTTTGTCCTCATGTTCGAAGTGAGCCCTGGGCCCAGATTCATGAACGGACGATCGGTTTCCGAAACCGCTGCGCATCCAGAACCAGGGCCCAGATTCATGAACGGACGAGCGGTCTCTTGAAACCGCGGCGCAGCCAGAACCAGATGGCAGAGTCGATGAGGGATTGCGTTTAACATAGGAAGGTTAGGATAAGTAGATAAAGGTGAGCGCCATTCGGGCTATATCTCGGGGTTTATCTGGGGTTTACCAATGATGAATCTGGGCCCAGACGGCAGAGTCGATGAGATATTGCGTTTAACATAGGGGGTTCAGAATAAGGATAGACAAAGGTGGACGCCATTCGGGCTGTATCTCGGGATTTATCGAGGGTTTACCAATGATGAATCTGGGCCTGGGTGAATGTGCAAAAAGCGCTAAGCTGTTCAAAACGTGCTAGATAGGCCGAGAGTAGAAAAAGTAGAAAATGAACCAGTTTGAGTTTGGAACTGAGTAACAGTGATCTACAAAGTCTCAAGTATCCTTATGTCTTTTGATAGGAGCAGTGTATTTTTGCGAAATTTTCTCAGTGCAGTCTGCCAGTTTCCGCCTAATTATTTGCTATCGTGTTTATTTTCACCTTTCTGTGCCATCTTTGTGACTATTGCTATCTTGCTTCAGTTAATAGCTCCCTTTTTTCGTTATCTTTTCTTTTAACCCATTGACGACCGCGCGCTCCCTGCATGTTTGTTATCGTTGCTAATTGCTTTCAAAATTGTTTTCAAAATTATCATAAAAAACGTGCGTGATCTCCCTGTGTATTTTCGTTATCTTTTCTTTTGAATTCTGAAGTGCAATCTATTTAGACCTCGGTTTCCCACCAGTATGCTCTCCACCACCGGATGAAGTGGCAGCGTCGGTTCCGACGGAGGCTTGCGGAGAGCGATTTCGAAGGAGGACGATGTCGGATGCGGCCCACAGCGGGTTTACACTTAACGGAGGAAATAAGTGAGTACCTTGAAAAGTTTCCTTTTAAAAGTATTTTGTCATATGATTTTTATACTTCATTTCATTAATCTTGCATGTGGCAGACTCCATTTTCGATAAACATCGTTCTAGTGTACCATCCTCTGTAGGTGGTAAAATCAATTTTTTTTGAAAATTTTACGTAAATGGTGGTCTTTTGGTACACTACCACTCAAATGTACTTTTCTGCAATATGCTCTTGTCCCGAAATGCGATTATCAAACTCACGGTTGCGTTGGAACCAGTCCATGACGTGATTTTGTGACTAATGCGGATTAGTTTGTTGGGATAATGTAAACTGAATGATTTCAAGTTAAACCTATTATTTATTTTGAACAGTTGTTTCGATGGATTAGCAAGATGTTTCTACTTGCGTTGTCTAGTTGACGTCTTATACACCAAATGGTACTCTTCCTCTTAATGCCCAATTATCACCCAAGCGTATTATATCTGCACTTTTCAATGTGTATTTTGTGTTTCGTGATATTTTGACGAGTCTGTGATCTCGTGTTGCCAATACGGTTATTCTAGATTTCTAATTTAATGTTGGAATTTTGGAGTTTCTATAGAAAAGAATAGTAGTAGCCCAATGAAGCCCTGAGTGGTCACTAACTTCTCCGTTAAACTTAATTCACTGAAGTGGTGTGGTTAGCTTCTGCTGTCATTTTTCGGTATGCTACTTTTCAATATGAGGTGATGGAAAATACTCAATGATTTCACTTCCATGTATAATCTTTACAGTTGAAACTAAGCAGTCATCGATGTTTCAGACGCCACTCGGGAGTGCTGGTGATTTTTCCTCATTCTCCATCTGCTCATGGTGAATACCTACACAGCACTCCGGCACCGGTCTCTAAAAGGCACTCGTCGTACTTCAGCGGAACTCCGGCGTCGAAAAGCTTTGAAGGTGCGTTGAACTTTTACTAATTACTGACTTTGGCGGTTGTTTAGACCACTGTATCTGTTTGATTTTTGGATTCGGTTTGTTGTTTTGTTGCAAACATTTATTGCTATCACTCGCTCGATCGTTTCTACGATAATATAACACCATTAAATAAGAATGGATTAACCTGACTGTTGGGCAGCTGTTGTCAGAGATAGTAGATTTACGCACCGCAGTCATGAATTGATAAGCATCTGCTTTGTTTATCACGGAAAATTCTATATTTTCTGGAAGAAACAACTTATCTCTTCTGATTAAAATCAGCGTTCAGGCTGCAATTTACGTTTTTCGATGTACTTTGACGTGGTGAAAGATGTCACGCGCCACTGAGCAAATTTGTTTATGTCAGTGGCTATTAGAAGTCGTGAACTCATAAATTTCCCTCAAGGTTGGTAAACGGTCGGAAAACTTCAAGCACGGAGAACGATAGCTTAGCCAACAGGTGCTAAAACAGGCATTTCAAAATTAGTGGTTGTAGGAAAATAATCGAAAGAAATCACGACTAACGCACAACTTTTTGTCTTGACCATTTTATGTTTGACGCAAATTCAACAAATCTGGAGTGTTAGCGTTCCACAGGAAAAGCTCAAAAACGTCGATGCCAAGCTTAAGTTAGATACAGTCGAACCGCTTCATATTTTGTTGTGTCTTCGTTAGTCTTAGTATAACTTCGCTTTCAGATTACGGCAAATTATTGTAGCTTTATGACTTTATTTTTAAGTCCCGATAGCGTTCATTTTCGCAGTTTGCTGCTTTTTTGTAACTTTTCTTTTCCCCGTGTTTAGTGCACCTGGTGTTTCTGGTTCGATACCCAGCGAGGTGGTTAACAGGTATTCCCTAGTGAGTAGGTTTCCTCTTGAGATTAGGCTCCTCTGTTCTTCAATTTTTAGATAGTACTTGCCTATGATCAATTGGTATTATCAACTGATACTTGTCTAATATCATGATGTTCAATTGGCTTTACAAATTGTGATTAAAACAGGTGTAACTTCGGTTTTATATGTTCATCTTGGTTTCTTATAGCGTGCACTGCCCTCCGACGAAAATCTATCGCTGCAATAAATGTGGTGATGCACCATTGCCTTCTCACCATTGGTTGTTCTCGGACGTTTCCCATACTTTATATTCGATTCTTATAGCCGTCTTCGAATCTTCGTGTCTGGTAAAGGACTTATAGTTGCTAATTTTAGCTGCAATCTTTCATATATTTCTATTTATGACCTAGAGATTGGCATAGTGTAGGTTTCAATAAATTCTTCTCTAGTTTTGACGGACATTTTGAGATACTCATCGATATTTTTTAGGAATTCGAGCGTTACCCTTTTTGAAACGACGTATGTTCTGGGTTTTCAAAGTTGGTTAACCGACTAGCTGGTTCCTCAGAATACGAGTTGTCAAGTGAACGCCCATATTGTTCGAAACCTCCCATTGGGTTTTTTTTCGGCGGAATTATCGTCTCCAAAGCTTGGAAAGTTGGAAAAATCATTTTAAAACTCACTTTACTTCGCTTACTTCCCTTAGCAAGTCGAAATTATGGGAAGTCTTAGTGGTATGGAAGCTTGGGAATCGAACAGAGAAGGTCAGTCGACTCTGGCTCACGGCTGGCTCATGGAAACGATTTTTTTTAGCTCGTTAGCAGTGGTGTTCAAAGCTCATTCAAAGCTCTGCAAATTTGTGCGTTGTCTTTCTCTTACCCTCCTTTTTGCAAATTAAATTTTCATACCAACTTGTCGGCGCTATTCCAAATTTTGGACTCCAGATGTCGAAACAATTTTTTCGCTAAAACTACGCATAGGGGGGATTTATAGTACTGAACACGATGGTGCAATCCATTTTTCGATTGGCCGCCGGATACTGTAGTTACAGGTAGGTCCTGACAGGTGAAGTGGGCGGAGTCAGGATCACCGATTTCGCTGAAACTTTGCGTAGGGGGGTTTTTTGGAGTCCTGAACACGATGGTGCAATCCGTCTTTCGATTGGCCACCGGATACTGTAGTTACAAGTTGGTCCTGACAGGTAAAGTGGGCGGAGCCAGGATCGCCGATTTCGCCACCGATCACATGTCAGGACTTACCTGTAACTACGGTATCCGGCGGCCAATCGAAAAATGGATTGCACCATCGTGTTCAGGACTCCAAAAACCCCCCTATGCAAAGTTTTAGCGAAAAAATTTTTTCGACCTCTGGAGTCCAAAATTTGGAATAGTGCCAAATTCTCTTGTCTTCTCAAATTCTACCTTCAACTCATTTGCCCTACACCGCGTCCCCCTCTTATCAGACCCATCTCACAAACGATCATCTATCTCTTAACGCCGACGAGATCAACGGTTGAGAAGTGCTGCATAAACGGGGAAATTGTGTTTTGGGAGAGTTGGCCGACTCTTCATCACGGGTTTGACTGATGTTTAGTGTAATAGTCAACGATTGGTTGTGTTTTTGAATTCGTTCCATACCGCACCTAGTTGTAATAGGAAACGTCAACGTTCACTTTTGTCGAACTGATGATTTTGCACATTAACACACATTTTGTCTTCTTCAACTTTGCCAGTTTATAAAGCGAAGAACTCTTTCCGTGTTAGTTCCGCTTTCTCGGTGTTATAAGAGCTCTAAAAATAACTGCTCAAGTACCCTCAAGCTGAAGTGCGTTATTAATGTTCAGCAACTCCACAGTTATTTGTCTTCATTTCTTTTTCTGGTTTTTCTATAGCTCTATTTGATTAGGATTTTGAGCGAATTCGGCACTGCCAGTTCCAGAATTCCAGAGCTCTTCTCACAGTTAGTAAGGATAACCAGGAACAGTATTCAACTTTTCGAAAAAAATATTGTGATCACATTAATCCGTTGAATATGCGGGCGGGTGACTTTTTTGTCGGGAATATTTGGAAATATTTCCAACTTATTCCTTGTGTTTTTCAAGTAAGAGTGAAGACTCAAGGTGATCGACGTTAATCGGTCTCCTGAGTGCATGCCATGCACTCATCTTCCATTCACTATTACAAAGGCGTGGGGAATGCGTATATGGACCATCTAGTGGCTAGCGGAGTCCAGACGTTATACCATGTCGGCGTCTTTACCTTCTCAGGCAAGTCTGATACTAATTCAACCAACCCCGGAGGGATTGCAGCTTTGGCTAATACTGACAAGAATTGATAACTCGCCCGTGGACGTGGAATAAAGGCGTTTTGACACAAATGACGTTGAATTGTCCATATTTATTGCATGAGCAAACAAAAATCTAGAAATGTGTCAGTTGCCCTACGTCACCCTCAGTACGTCAACTGTAGCGAGTAGGTAAGCAGGATCTGACTTTCTCTGCGTTCAGATTTTGTAAGTACAAACTTTAAAAGTTTCTATGTGCTTTTTGTGTAAGTGTACATATAAGTACAACTCTCGTTTTACCGATGTGGTATTTTGTGTCACCATATGGCAGCCGAAAAAGCCACTCAGCGGGCAATAGTTCAAATTATTCATGTCAATGGAGTAATTCCCGCGGGCAAAGAGTGATTCATCATTTCTCTTGCCATAAAGGCTCAGCTGGCTGTATTTTTGAGGTAAAGGTAAACTCGAGGTACAGTACGCGCCACGACTTGGTCTTCCATTCACAATCGTAGAGGAATATCAATATGTGTTTGTCCTTTTGCCCTTTATACCAAGTCAGTGTCTCTATCTCCCCAGGCAAGTCTGGTACCAATCTTCCAGGTTCCGAAGTAATGAAAGGCTCGCTTAGTCCGAGCGAGATTTGATCGCTCGAGCATGTTTGTGTCAGCAGCACCTCTCACCATTGCACCACACGCACTGTTGTGGGATGTGGTGCGGACACTAATTGCTGTTCTGCAGGACAGGGGTCATTTGGAAGTTTTTGCGTGATTTGTACGAATTTGATGAAACTCTTCTCTACCCTCGCTTTCGAACCCTGTGTCTGATGTTCTCACCCCTCCTCCAGGCCATTTTTCTGCCGGACTTGTCAAATTGAAGCTGCTTTCCACCTCGTTATCGCGTTCTATTATATACGTGAAATGGATTATGCTGCTGCTAGCTTCATCCAGCATTTTGCCGGTCGGGAAGGAACTCGCCGTCTGCCCTCGTTCGTCAAGGGAGTGTCTCGGAACAGAGCACTGGCACTGAACGTTCTTTGTGCGCCTTTGGGGGTGGCGCCCTTGCTGTCCTTTCTGCCCGTCATTTTTATGTTCAAATGTCGGACGAGTGGTAAGGCCGGCAGTTTTCAGCACGGGTTTCCAGTTTTTTTCGCGATTTCAGGCAGAAAGTCGTTTTTTACCATCGTTTTTCAAAAGTGCATATGTTGAGGTTCTTGATCAGGGCCCAGATTCATCATTGGTAAACCCCCGATAAACCCCGAGATATAGCCCGAGCGGCGCCCACCTTTGTCTACTTATCCTAAACTTCCTATGTTATACACAATCATCGACTCTGCCGTCTGGTTCTGGCTGCGCCGCGGTTTCGGAGACCGCTCGTCCGTTCATGAATCTGGGTCCAGATTTTTCTTCGAGTTGTTTAGTTGTGCGGTTGATGATTTCGTTTCTCATACTATCTAAGCAGTACTTCAGAGAAATATTTTTCCCATTAATGAAGGCATGCTATAGTCCTCGTAAAGTTCGTTTCTTGCACGATTATAATATGCTGCTCGCTCTCTTTGTTTGTCATATTTATCACGCTGGAGTGGTACGAGGGCTCGCGTTGTGCAGTGGTAAGAGGCGCTACTGACACCCACACGATCGAACGATCAGCCCGCGCCTGGGTTAATCAAGGCCTCCATCCCTTCGGGGTCGGATAAATTGGTATCAGACTATTCTGGAAAGGTGAATACACTTACCTGGGCCCAGTTTCATCATTGGTAAACCCCCGATAAACCCCGAGATATAACCCGAACGGCGCCCACCTTTGTCTGCTTATCCTAAACTTCCTATGTTAAACGCAATCTCTCATCGACTCTGCCGTCTAGTTTTGGCTGCGCCGCGGTTTCGGAGACCGCTCGTCCGTTCATGAATCTGGGCCTCGGTATAGCGGCTGGCCTCGGTGTGTCGTAGTATGGGTCAAATATGCATCCACTATGCCTCTATATTTCTGAATGAAACTCGAATGCGGCGGTTCATCTTCTAAGGGGAGATCAGCGCCGTCACCTTCACCTTAACATTTTACTTTAACCTACTGGTTGAAATTACTGATTTCGGTGAGTAGGGACAGCGTGCGAGAGAGCGTTTGCGGTTTGCCATGGCGCAGCGTGCTAAAAGAAAAAATAAACAGCGAACAGCTGCTTCATATATCTGCATCGATCGGTGAGCGTGCTCTTCGTGGTTTTGCCGTCGAGTTCGTTTGATTAGGTTCTACCACAGCTGATTGTTACCTAACAGCTACTGCAGCTGTTTCATGCAGATCTCCTCGACTGGCGGATGTCAGCTAGCGCAGCGGCTGCGCTTGTTGTCTTGCCGCTCACATTCTTTTTACTAACACCAAAAATGTCGATCTTATCAGTTCGTGTCCATTTCGCAAACCGCGAGCTCCCCCGTTTAGACTTCTTCTCCATTTTCTACTTTTGTTCCTTTCCCTGCAAGAATATTGATGACACCCCTGTCTTTTTTCCCAGGCGGCGTTATCGTGGTAGCTGTGCAGACTCATTTGTTGCTAATATTGCTGTATGATGCGCGTGGCGCAATGGTAAGAGGCGCTGCTGACACTCGCACAGAGAACGATCTTTCCTCTCCGGGGTCAACCAAGCAATTTTAGTAAGGGGCATAAATGTTGCAGCTTTTTCCATGGTATATTGAGATTTTAGTGCATCAGACAAATTGGCACGTGAACACCGTGACCGTCTTTCAGTGTCGTCGTGAATGTTGTTTTAACGCTGAATTTTCTTGAAATTCCAGTTTTATTAACGCTTTTCTGCGGGTTGCTGTTATATATACTAGGACAGGATGTTGATGGTGCTAGGTTTATTGCAAAAATCGCATCTCAGGCGGGATTCGAACCCGCGTCTCAACCCATCCGGGGCTTCAAGTTTCTGTTTGCTTTCGCTTTGCTAGGCATTACATACTTTACGAGAGATTTATTGAGTTACTCTTTTAAACGATGCTCTTGGTTGTAAGACTTCTCCGTAAGCATTGCGCTTGTGTAGAATTTTTAGTGTTTTCTATGCTGTGACCTTTTGAATAATTTAATTTTTGTTCTTATCTTACAAATGCTCTATTTGGCTCTCCAACTTTCCTTCACTGAAGATTGCTCTTCTCTCTGTTGGATAGGGGTAAATAAAGCGGCTCTGAGTTCTCAAACGGAGAGGTCTGATTATCAGCTGCATTTTTAATCCTAACATCACTTTAGTAATGCGAAATCAAAGTATATTAGTGCTCCTATCGTCTTTCAACTATCGTTGTCGTGCGTCTGCGGAAACTATTATAGTTAACTAGTCTGCAGTAGCTGCCATCTGCATTTGCATTTGAGTTGCATTACCGTACTTTAGTCAGGAATTCAGTTCCATTATATATTTATTCTTTAAATTGCGATAGCATTAAGTTTGCAGTAATATTTCTCGAAACGGTATTTGGTCGCGGCTGGCATACTGTTTGACGAGATGAACGTTGAACCAAGCAGCTGTCAATCTCGATATATGTGTTAGACAGCGTGATTTCAAACCATGAATGATTTGGCGTCGATTTATCATTTTAAGGATTGATTACTTCAATGATTTGTAGTCCTTTTTGAGTACTTGCTCTAGCATGCTGTTGATTAACCTTCGATCGGTGGGCAAACCTTTAGAGTTTGAAACTACACAATTCAAGACGTGATTCGAGACATTTGTAGTTTCTTAATTTCGTACCTTTAAACTGTTTAGACAAAGGTCACGCCATACATTCGTCTTTCAATTAGAATCGTATGAGCTGGTGAGTGCGTATTTGGCCCGTGTAATGAATTGCGAAGGCTAGCAACTAATCAAATTAGTGTCTTTATCTGTCCAGACAAGTCTGGTACCAATTCACTTGACCCTAGAGGGGTGGACCGCTTGGTTGCCCACGGGCGATGATTGATCGCTCGCTCGTTCGGGTGTCAGTAACCGCTCTTGCCGCTGCACCACGCGCGCCAATTGAGAGCTATATTTTCAAATTTGCCGTTCTAACATTTCATAAAATAAATATGATTAGATGTTTGGCTTGAGTACGGCTATCCTATGCGCTAAGTAAAGCTCTGGGATAGTTGTCGTGGAGCGGCGTTCGATATCACCGCAGGTAATTAGGTATCGTGTGCCAGGTGTCTTAAGTTTATTAACCCATTGACGACCGCGCCATTTTTGCGTGTCTGGCGCGTGTTACCAATCGATATATATCGCATAGGAAAGATTGCCCGAACCTTTCGACACCATCTAGAAAATAGAAATATTAAGCTGTGGCTTGACATCAAGCCACACGGTCCCACGCTGTCAACAGGGCGTGGCTTGCCATCAAGCCACGTGGTCGTCAATGGGTTAAACATTTATGATTAGTTGTGTGATCAATGTGCACCATTATCAGTACTCATTGGTGATACATTCCTCCCATTTTCTTAATACTATAATCTTTAAAAATGTTTTCTTTCCAAAATTTTTGGTTTTTACTCATTCAAAAGACTCCGGGCAATCGAAAACGGATTGAACTGTTCGGATCTCTATCAGTCTGGTGTTTGGGGGCGACGAAAATTGCACGCGTTGGTAGAAGTTTTAGCCGCAGCAGCAGCAGCAGAGTTTTTATGCGGCGTTTCAGATAGCGTTGCTAACGAGTCCTATTCACGCAGATGAACTTTCCGCATCGAATTTCAAATGAAGTTTTTCCTTAATTGAGTAATTTAACAGATACAGATTTACCGAGCCGCCTATATTTGCTTGCACTCGCTGTGTGATGGGCTACAGTTGAGATAACGATTTACTGTGCTTAATAGCCGCTGTTCACCGGGATCAAATCCTCGGGGGAGTTAGCCGCAAGCCATAGTGCACAGACACGAAGGGATTACTTTTTCTGTGGATAGCCAGGGAGATGGAATAAATAGCCGACTGCATAAAACAATGCGGCCTGTGGCATTTCTCTTAAGATCGAATGTCTTAAAGCGGCAAATGTTAATCCATTCCAGTCTCTCCAGTCACTCTAGATCCTCGTGCTCAAGCCTCCTGCCGCTTTTTTCCTTTCCTCTTGAGATTTTTGTCCACTCTTTCCTTCAGCGTTAAACTCGAGAAAGCGTGCCACCGATTCGATCGATATGTGGAGAATGCGCCACGCTCTGGTTTTTATTGTTGGGTGTGTCTCATTCTCAGCAGTTGGCCGATTTCAGGGCAGTTTTGAGGAACTTTTCAGATTTTTTTTATTTTTCGGGAATACTTTTCCGCGTTGAATCTTGGGAGCGTAGAGTTTCTTTCAGGCTGTATAGAGTTCTACAGTATCCTACTACAAAATGTATCACATTCATTAAAACATTAATCAAGTCACCACACCCTGCAATGTACGTTCTGCATGTTACGTTGTGGATTTTTTTGCAGAATGTTTCCTTGTTGAGGCTCTAGATATTGTCCAGTGAGAAGTTTTCAAAATTTAAACACTTGCTCATTCATATTTTTTATTTTCGTGAATTTTTGGCGCCTTGCCCGTATCATTAATTAATAATCTTCTCGATGGTCTTGCAGGATTTTCAGAAAATTATTCTTCATCTTTACTTTTGATTTTGTCTGAAGACGGGACTAATTTTTTGGTAGAACCTGCTGTTTTCTTTTTTTTTTAGGCGCCAATACTTTCACAATTTTGTATTTACGTAATACTTTGGCATTGTGCTCGACCTCCCGATTCTGTTGCTTTATTATCGGCATTGTCGTACGGTATTTTCTCAAAATTTCGTGTAATAGTCGGCTAACGGTCTAACCTGCTCTTAAAACAATTCAATCTGAGCAGTTCGAGGTAGATGGTTTCCCAGAAAACGCTAAAATAAGCAAAAGGCAGACCTCGGAGGCATAGCGGTTGTGGCATCACTATTCATTCATACGTTATAACTTTAACATTTTAACCATTTTTTGGTATTTCTTCACTTTTTCTGTTTTGAACACATGCTATCGCTCGCGAAATTTTGACGGATTTGTGATTTTTATCGAACAACTGTGGCCGCAGATTGGGAAAGGGTTTACACAATGGGGGATGGGGACTAAACATTATTGAATTCAGATCTGATCTATTTTGTAACAAAGGAAAACAAAAATGATGGAAATTCGGTCGATGGAATTATCCAGTAGAGACGACTTTTCTTAAACTGTACGTCTCAATTCGTGAAGCAGTTAGCCTCAGCGACTCCTCATAACTCTACCCTTCAGTGGGAAACCGACACAAAGAGGCATAGCTGTTCTAAAAGACCAACTCCAGCTGGCAAAATGTTCTATATGTACGTCTTCAAAGGTTGTCGGTGGAAAGGGCATCGCTTTTTACCTCAAGACAAGCCAGGGGACCGTGTCATAAATCACGAAGCTGAACGCACTTAACAGTTTACGAGCGCTGGCAACGAGAAAATCGAAAATTTCTCCATTTTCTTCTTCGCGGTTGACAATGGTTATTCTGCACTCAATTGAGGGAAGTTGGATAGATTACCATATGTCTCTAGCGAGTGGGCGATTGGAAATCGGTTCGTTAATATCGGGGTAACCTTTATCGATCAGTTTCTTATTAGCCTGATTGAGTGGTATAAAATGGTTTACAAACCTTCGTTCGAAAGGTGATTTTTCCGTTTAGTCCTCTAGAGGTAACCCGTTAGAATATTTATTTATTGTGCACCATTACGTGCGCCACGTGAAACAGATGCGGATAATCCTAAACAATAGTCAATAACAAATATCTGAGTAAAATAAAATAAAATAAGACAACTTATGCTGCATCCCAGTTTTCAAATGGAGAGACCATCGCCATAGTGTTCAGATGGATTCGGAGAAAACCTTCCTGGTCCTGCTAGAAGATAGTGGATAGTATCATTGTTGAATTCGGTACTGCTAGGAGCTACTAGGATAACTCCGGTCCGACAGGCGCTAAAGCCTAGCCAGCTTAGTGCAACCAAAAGGGGGTGGAAGACACCAAAACGTCCGGGCTACAATCGTGCATATTCAGGCGGACTGTATCCCTTTCAGCTTCCACTATAGTTGCAGCCCAAAGTACCCAGTAGCTAGTTAGCATAAGCAGATAACTACCAGCGAACAGGACCTCAAGAACGGAAGGTGGGAGACATCACTAGCAGGTGCTCAGGGTTAGGAGAGAATCATCAAAAGTGATTAGAAAGCTCTCCTCCAGATGAAAGCCAGGGATGCTGCAAAATTACTGACACCAATCCAGTCAACATACGAAGAAAGTTAGCCAAAAAAGATATACAATCATCCAAAGTATCAGTTGCGGCTTGAACCATCATGAGTAGCTTTTCGTCAGCTCCATATTGTTGCTATCAGCGAGATGAAGACAAATCAAATGAAACCTGACAGACGAAAAGGATTTAACTTAACAAGCCAGCTAAAAAAGAGCAAAACAGATTAGTGCAGTATCAGTAACAAGCTGGAATAACTGGAATATGCTACGGCAATGCTGCATCATGCGAGATACTCAAAAGCTGGATCAGGTCTAGCTTGGACAGCTCTTTTCTCAAATTGATATGGACATCAGTAGGAAACGATTCACTAGGAAGCAGTCGAACCCATCTAGCGGAACGACTAAACACATTATTGAACATAAGAGAATGGTTCTTCTTATTGATTGACCCGTTAGGATTTGCCCCGTTAGGATATGCGTATTTGAAGGGTGCACACCGTCAGTGGTAAGAGGCGCTATTGAGAACCGCACGTGGAGCGATCGGTCCCGGGTCGGGCTAACCAAGCCATTCCGGGCTCGGGTAAATTGGTACCAATTTGTCTGGGAAGGTTGAGACACTGACTCAGGTGGCTGGACCCCGCAAGTCATTGAATGGGCCGAATTCTCATTCACAAGCATGGAAATCACTGAAAAGTAATTTATTTCCTAGTTTATACCATGGATGATGGTAATTCACAAAGGTTGGTCACAGATCACTAATACCAGGAATATAGAGCCTGCTATATTTTAGTGGTAGAAATCTACACCTGTGCTCGGTGAATCATATAATGGGTGAAGGAATGTTGTGGTTCAAACATGCCTAGGTAATTGCTTCTCTTCATATTTGAACACCTTCAAATGAGACGGAGACCTTTCCGATTCGAGTTTTTGAGCAGGTTCCTCTTTGGCAGGGTTAGATAGACTTTGCGGCGTCAAAATGTGCCGTACAGCTGACATATTGCTGATCAATGGCGTTATCAGTGATTCGTGGTCAGTATTCTCAACGTCAATTTGATAAAGAGAGGAACCGGTGCAGTGTTAAGTGCTGGCTGTGAATACTAGGCTTGTCTTGACTCTGTAATAGTATTTTTGTACGCCTTGGGCTCCTTCAAGTCTCGCTGAATTCATCTGCTCACAGGAATCTATTCATTTCGAGGAAACAAGCCCCTCTTTTCAAGATTCAAATGAATTTTGAGCTCATCAGGCTGTTGAAACCTTTATATTGGAGCAATTCTGGAGAAGACCGCTCACCATAAATTCAAACTCAGTATAATTTGGGATCGCCTGCTACAGTGGTAAGAGGCGCTACTGACACACGTACTATCGAGAGATCGATCCCTGTCTGGGCTAAAAATGCTATCCATCTCTAAACCGCTGCACCGACTCGACGATGCGAATCGGTGAATCAAATAGTCTGAGCTCTTTTTTTGAATATGCTAAAGTAACAAACATATTCATCTTTTCAAAGCGTGTTTCGCAGTAAATTGTGAAAGAAAACGATGGATGGTCTTGGACCCTTCGCAGCAATTTGTGACCGTTCGTTCAGTGTTCTTTCATCGCTCGTTGCCTAGATCTATTTATTAACCGTTTCTGCAAATGCATTTATAATTGCACTGCGGCTGACTGGCGGAAGTGTCGTGCTTCCAGTTTCAATCCCAGCTATTTCCGATTGCGATGCCATTCTCCTACTAAATCACAGAAAAATATTCGACTGCTATCGGAATTTACTTGTTCCGCATTGCTAGTGTGAGTTGAGAATAACCTTTTTTTCAGAGGAAGAGTCGTCTTTTGAATAATTATTTCCAACTGTATCGCTTTCTGCTCATCTTTCCCTTCTGCGCTGCTTACGTTTTTTCACTTCGGCGCTTTTTATGCACCTTCATTTGCTATCGATTATTGGCAGCATAGCTCGTTCATTGGATTTTATTATTAAATACTGTAAGTGACTGACGATTTAGTCTCGTGACGACGTGTTTCAAACAGAATATGAAGGGGCTTCTTATTAACGCCTCTAGGCCTAATTGTACGCGGCACTACTTCTTCGGCAGAGTTATGCCTATTTTTGGAAAATTATGAAAAGGTGGTTCGTTCTGCTTGCGTTACCATACATTTAGAAAGCTTATCCACCACGACCAAAGCTTTTAATGCCTCTTACCGGTTTGTCTATTTGCTGTAGTATTGTGGACATACATTATACTCATTGCGTTCTCACTGTGTTTTTAACTCTTCGGATCGTTTTTGGAGAGTGTTATTTATTTCTTCTGTAATCAAGAGGGTGTGGTCTTCTGCCACCTCGATTTGTGTTTTCTTTGTTTCGGTGCTTATCCCACACGAGCGGGTGACTACATGTGTGATAAACATTACATTACGGCACCGCCATCTTCGTCGAAATTTCAAACGATTTTTGATAGATTTCGTATTTTATTTTGTGGCGTATTTTTGATAGCCTATCTAATTTTCCAAGCTCGACCCTTAACACATTGACGACAATACTACCCACGGGTGGGTCTTACGTTGTCTGCCGTTTGGGACAATGCGACCCACCGCTGGGTCGGACTATTTTGAAGTGTCGTTTTCTCGGACTTTTGACAAACTTCCAATTTTTTTGTAACGAACTTATTACAAATATCCCATAGGTGCTGCAGACATCGTGGTCCAGTAAAATATTTTTTCAAAGCACATTTATTTACATTGTAATCAAAACTACTTCGGCGCTATTCGAGGGACTCCGTCTTCCGGATTCCCTATAAGAAACGTTTTTACGGCCAATCGTTGTTAAACGTCATCTCTCGGGGTTGTCGAGGGCGCTGAGCACGCTGGTGATGACCGTTTTCCGAATTACGGTCGAAAACGAGTCACGTCGTAAACAAAGGTGGTCTAATCCAATCAATGCCACCGATTTGACCTAAGCTACGTTGAACTTCGACCATAAAGGTTATCGAGAGCTACTAGCTACACAATGGCGATGTCCATTTATATGGAACGGGAACGTATCACGTCGAAAAAACCGTTCTCTGAGACAATTTGACCTATCCGTGGGGCGTTTTTGCAGCGGGCAAAACGCGCGTTGGTTCCACGCACGCGAAAACGAAATACAAGCGCTGTCGTCAGTGTGTTAAATCTTGGCAATATGATTCAGCCAAGTTTTAAGAGTGGTCGAACTTGGAAAACTACATAGGTTATTAAAAATACGCCAATAGGTGTTGACTGTGTTGTTTTCCAATTTTTTTTGCGCGTTTAGGTTGGTAGGCTCATGGGAAAACTAAAGCTCTGCAGAAGGCGAAAAACGTTTACCGTGATAGAAGAGTGTGTCAATCATGGAGTACAGTTCAGCCAGTACTTTTCCAAGTGCAGTTTTTGTGGTAGCAAACAATCTTTTGTGATTCCACTTCATCGCTCTGCATATTTCTCTCGATTACAAATCCTAATTCGAATTTCAATTTCTTGTCGGTACTTACAGAGTATTGCTGTGATCAGCATAGACACAGCTGCACGGATCCCTACGCTTATGACCATGCTTGTGGACTCAGAGGGAAGCGACGCGCCGTCGCCGTTGCCAACGAAAAGCCTTTTGCAACGATTTCGCAAGCGATTGCTGAGTTTCGACGGAAAAATTAGTAAGCGGAGCGAACATTTCGCCGAGAACGCCATCTGGCGGAGTCGTCGCTTTAATATACTCGAAGGCACGTGAACGGCACCTAATGTGCCTTTTTACCATCGGGTTACTGCAGCCGGTGGAGAGTTCAATTCCTCACGGACAGCTGATTTTTCTAATTCATACGAAGGCGTCAATGCTGAAGGCCAAAAGCTAACTTACCGAGTTAAAATATCAATTATGTTGTTTTATCATCGATATCAGCCGGATTTCTTCTTTTCGTCTGCTCCTTTCATACTCCACAGCAAGCAACACTATGTATTGCTCAGCTTCCGGCCTATTTCTGCGCTGTTTTGCTGTCGAATATGAATGAGCCCTTATCATTTTCAGCGGATATTGATATTGTGTCCATCTTCACCAATTTCTGTGTAGAAATGTTGGTTAACTTTGATTTCTCAACTTTCTGTAAAAAGAGTAAACCCAACGGCAATAAACCCCCAAGTTTACTCATTAAATTATCCTCCTTCTTCGCAACCCTCAAGTATGATAAGAAGTTTTTCTTCAATTTCACCACTGTTTTCCCTTTCAAAAACCCTGTGGAGAGTTACGAGAGCAGCTGACAACATGAGCGCCTTTTTATTTGAAATGTGGATTCCAGTTCTTGAATCATTGCTCTCAGTACGTCTCAGTTGAATTGCGTCTATGGTGCCATGGAAAAGAGTAAAAAAAATAAGAAATAAATGAAAATACATCATAATGTACTCGCGTTTATCTGTGGCTGTTAGGGCTTACAAAAGCAGAAAACAAAAGGAGCCAACTATCAAGTTCATTGAGATAATCAAAATTCCGGAAGAGTGAATGAAGCAATGAATGTGGGAAGGTTTACCAATTTGTTGAAAACATATTTTGTTGTGTTCCTTAAGTGGCTGGTGCCAAAACAGTCCACTGGTAGCACATTGAAGTGTCCGTCGTATGTATAGCTGTTGGTGATCAGGAGCGCCACTTTTGAAGCCGGTCGAGGACTTGATCTCCAACTGCTACGATTTATTTATTTTATTTCGAAGCGCGAATCCTCGCGCATACAACGTCAACAAGTGAACCGTCATGGAAATGAAACAAAAGTACAACTGGCATCATCGAAAACAGCGCGTTAAAACGAAGTTATGGCTTTGGAAAACGAATAAGATTACATGATAAACACTAACGAAGACTGTAAAAACCAACTATAGTGAGCACTCCTAAATTCGGATTTGATCGACAAAATGTTTGAATTTGCCGAGATTGGTCTGAAATACGTTATCCCTTACGTGGAGGTGTACAGCGGACAGTTTCGGCACCCTCGTTCAGGAAACATAACAAGAAACGATTACAATTAGCTGATAAACCTGCCTGTGGTGAATGCCTGAAGGAAGGCTTCCCCGAGACATTCAGTAGTCAAGATTGTTATCCATTTTTTTCATTTTTTTCATTTTCTAGGCTCTCTACCAGCGACGTCACGAAGTGTGGACAGCGGAGGTAGTCAGTCGTCTCCACGTCGACCGCTTTACGTCGACGTACAGCTAGCCAACGGGTTGAATGACAAGCGAAGCCCCGTAACGAGCGTTGTCGACTTCGTACGAGGTCGCAATCGTGCCGCATCGGTTGGTTTTGTTCGTTTACTAGATTTGGTTTTTTTTAATATTTTAAATTTTTTCGTACTTTATTTATTAGTGACGCGGGCCGTAACCGCATGTAGGAATATACCGCCGTACAACGTAACTTTACACTGAAAATAGCCTCAAAACGGCGATTAACAGTCAAAAAATGTTGGGAGACACGTATTTAAAAAGGGTGGTAAATTTATAAGGGGAGGGAACGGCTCAGGATGTTTTGCTAGTTTTTCTTGGCTGTTTGCGTCTATATTCATTACGTGATGTAGACCTCAAGCAGCGATAACGGTACAACTACTCAGAACATAGCAAATATATCTACAGAACATAATTAGATGGTTAACAATCCTCCAAACGCGAATAAGGTAAAGGTGAATGCAAAGGCGTCGGCGGTGATCAGTCGTTCCACTCAGAATGTTCGCCGGGGCACACGCTATATCAAGTCAATGTTTTTACTTTCCCAGACACATCTGGCACCAATGGCACCAATACACCCGACCCCGGAAGATGGAAGGGTTAGCCCGGACGGGGAGGAATAGCTCGACCTTGTGGGTCCGTAGCGCCTCACACCATTGTACCAAGCGGGCCAAAAAAGCGATGAAAAAATTAAAAAGTAAAAACGAAAGGATAGCAGAATAGATTTTGAGGAAATGTGTAAAGCAGGTGTCAAAAGAATGGAAATGGGTTCTTCGGATTAGCATTCATTCCTCTAGGTAAGGCCGGAAATTGTTCTTCAAATGCAAGTACCCTCAATCTTTGCCTATTTTGAATCGCTTCATACCTCCTCTCGAAAAAAGTGAAAACGGCTGAGTTTCTCCCGATGTTGTACGACAATATTAGGGGCAGGGAGAATCTTTCGTGAAGCGTAGGAAAGCCCTCGTATTCGTTCATTGGTGCTATTGGTTCTTCCACGGTAACCCTTACGTTCGCTGTAGCGATAATAAGTCAACGAGTTTTTAAAATTTAAGAGAACATATCAGCAAATGAGAGCAAAAACATTGAAGAAAAGACGGAAATGTGGTGTCCTAGGAATGCTAATGAATATTGGGTTGGTAAGAAAAGTCTAGGTAAGACATTTGTGAGATATGCTTCAGATGTGTTCTCGATTTTTGTCTGATACTGTCGTAACTTTGAAAGTGCTCAAATATGCTTCGTAGAATATGGTTGTCCTTTTCCGGATTTTAGATTGATTTTAGCCATTAGGTTTCCGGGTGTTCATCTGCAAGACTTTTTTCTTCCCAACATTTTAAGCATGTTATGAATGAGTTACCCAATCAGCGGAGACAAGAGACGGCTCGTCTACGACTAGGACTTCATTTATGAAGAAAAAGTTAGACAAATAAAGGAAAATAAGAACATTCTAATGGTACAAGATCCATCTCTCATCCCCTGTCAGGTAGCAACCTCGTGCCCCAGGTCATTGTGGTTGTTAACTTTTTTCTTCTTCAGGTGAGCTTGTCCGGCTCAGCAACTCCTCCTTCGCCGCCGACGATTGCTTCTGTCTCAGCCAGAGCGTCTGCGTCAACTGATGGCGGAGTTCCAGCCTGTAAGTTTTATTTCTCCGCTGCACTAGAAGCAAAAATTGATGAATCTATGGATCTTTGGTGATCATTGTCTGGTAAGGTAAAGGCACTGACTAGATGCAGCGGCTGGGCGCGAAAGGGTAAGTACGCATTTTCCATGCCTCTACGATTCTAAGTACTACACGTATGCGTATCGCATTCTTAGAGGACTGACTGATTGACACCCACCACCATTTATTTTCCTTTTTAGCTGACGTGCGTGATTTTATGTCTCTCACGCTATAAAATGTACATGTTCATAACGCTTAGAAATGCATGAAAAACTATCTTTTTTTCAGAAAACAGCGATATTTTCCACTTCGTAGGCGTTATAAATAGATGATTTCATGGAATACTTTGGAGCTGCTGGCACTTAATGTGATTCAAGCAAAACGTTTCAATATTTTCTCTTCCATGCGTGGTTCATTTTGTACTTCCAACACATATGTGAGCACAGTTTGTGCAAAACTTTGAAAAATACATGAAAATGCTTTTTTATGTTGGAATTGAGTAAATCTGAGTAAAAGCACAACACAAACATTTCAGCGCCCCTCTTTTCTCCACAACGTACCTGTCGTGCACCTCTGTCTAGAATGCATCGTCCTGGAATGCGAAGTCTGGACTCCGGTCTAGATCTAAGCTCCCCAACAATAGGACATCATGCACTTTTCATCAAAGAGGTACGCCCCTTCAATCGGATATATTTTTCATTTTTCTTCCTTTATTTGCTACAGCATTTTAATCCTAACGCCGAAATGCCATTGCTTGGAAGTCGTCACTTCCACTGAAGGGATGGTTCTCGACACGCAACGGAGAGCACCGGGATCTTTATTTGCTGCGATCCCCTTCTCCATCATCGTCGGCTTGGCATTCAGGTTGGAGGCTGACCGAAGTGTTATTGCTCCAGACACATCTACCAGATTAGGCTCTTGAAATGCCAACCATCAAAGGTCTTCCTTTTTCGGATCCTCGTCGATGTTTCTCACTCTTTCCGCAGTTTATGACAAAAGAGGATTAGCGGCGACGGCGCGCATAGAAAGAAGCTCGTGACTGGTTCGCTGTACTCTTTTTAGGGGTCTCCTTTAGTAAATTAAAGGTATTATCACAATTTACTAGTTTTTGGGCGTTAGAAATTTCCGGAGCTTTAAGGCTCCTTGCCTTTTTCAGTCGTTGTGCAAGTGAAAGGTGCAGTCTGAACTTCTGTGATGATTTTTGTATGTTGCGCCAGAAAGGCAACTAGAGAGACTCTTTTTCACAACGAATGCGGAATGTTTTTGTTCCACATTTCTTCCGTCCTGTTGGTCGAATTTGCTGTCCATTACTCAACTTCTATTCATGGTTGCATCTCTTGTGTACCTCGCTCTGAAAATAAGATTTGTCAAATATATTAGTTGGATGGCGGGAACATTCTTCTATCAGCTGTACTCTCTCTTAGACTGTCATTTGAGCTTTTGAAAGGCTTTGGGCGGAATTCAGGGCTTTTAGAAAACTTGCCTTCTGTTTATCTAGCACAGAAAAAAGTAGAACAATTAGAGAAATTTTTCTTGGGGAAGAGAAAGTACGATTTTTTTTACAGAAAATTTGGGACTAAATGATGCTCGTTTTGATTCCTTCTGTTGCTGCTTCCTTTTTGTTTCGTGATTGGTACGGGGTCCAATATGCCTCACTGGACCAGCGAAGACCGGAACACCTCGATGTACTTACAGCATCTAAGCTCCGGATACCTTCCTCCACCAGAGCGTGTTGGTGAATCAGGATTTGTCCCGGTTCTGGGTGTCCGAACTCTCGCCACACTAATGAGCTGCTTTAAACCTCGTATGATCCCAAATGAATCTCGAACAAACAGCAGATCAGTTGATGAGTCAGGGTTTCAGTGCCATTCGAGGTATAAATCGGGGTTTATTTCGGGTTCGTTTCTGGAGCTTAAGTGAGCGCTTTGGTGGTTTTCGAACAGTCGGTATCTGTGATTGCAAACGATCGTTAAATCAGATCCTCAAATAGGAATTCAGTGGCGTTTTTATTATTTTTTATTTTTTTCCGCGGATTGCGAGCGTAAAGCGCTTGCCCAGCGAACGAGCATCATCATTTCGTGTTTTCCAATCGATTGTCGAGTGGTGCAAGGGTGGCGCTGGCGAACACTTTTGGCTACTCTTGGCCGGCAATGAACCCGGATTAATCCGCAGTACTCGCCCCTGCGTTGCCATTCTCTACAAAATGAGACGTTCTTTGCGCCTCATCGATGCTCTTTCCCTGCCTCGTTAGCATGATTGAGTGGGCCGCATCGTGCCTAATAGACTTAGTCTAGTGAAGCACCAGGTTGTCTGTGGTGAAGACGAGATTTGATCGACGGTCTTTAGTGTTTCCCGCTCTTTTCTCTATGGCAATGCAATTATTTCGGCCTGATTGTGGAGCTTCAGCGTTGTACATTCAACGATCGCTAATTACTCCCCTTCTTAATTTTTTAATTTTAATTTTTTGTGGGATTGGATTTTCAAGCGTAAGTAATTTACATGTTTTTTTGTGAAGCAGAAAATGCTGCTCTGGGATTAACTGGGGACGTCTGGTTTAAAGGAAAGGAATTTCACGGAACTGTTCTAAGTAATTTACTTCGGACTTGTTCGTATACCCCCTAATCAGAACCAGGACCGTCTGAGATTGGTTAAACTTGTCCACTACCTCGAACAAACAACAAATCACGTTGATGAGTCATGGTTTTAGTGCCATATGAGGTATGTATCGGGGTTTAAGTGCCATACGAGGTATATATCGGACTGCTTACCCACTGCGGTACTACAGCAGATGATCTGAAAAAGAACGTTAGCAGATCGCATACCTGAATCTTTTTTGTTAATTATTAATTGCGTTTCATCGCTGTTCGGCTGGTGCTGGACTCATCGCAAAATCGCGGCTCAGGCGAGATTCGAACTCGCTGCGCGGACCTACCTGAACTACTATGATGCTAGGCCTCTGCCACTAGGCATTAAGGCCCCTCCGTGACTCGGACTGCCAGCTACAGGTTTATTTCTTTTTCTATCGTGTACCTCAAGCATGTATAGCTTCAATTCACAAAGAAGCGGTAATAAAATTAGGAAATAAAATTTCACATCCATGTTTCATTCTATTAACAGAATGAGGTTTTATTTCGCCTGTTTGCTACATTTAGCTTAACTTATCTTTGTATTCTGTCTTTCTGCCTTTTTTTGAAAAGAGATGATATCCTTTCGTATCAAAAGCTTGGGTGAGGGTGGAGCTGAAAGTGGTTTTCACCTGAATAAATGCATTTTAGGGAGATTTCAACGCAAATGCTTGATTTATGTACCATAATTCTTGGGTTTGGATGTTGCTCAGTACAAATTTGGTCAAGTAGAGTGACCTGCAAGATTAGGCAGCATTTTGCAGAAACATAGGAAAATCAGGAAGTCTCGTTGATTTATCTTGATTTCTCAAGATTAGTAGCTTTATTCGTGCTCGATAACTCTTTCTTTCCTACTTTCTTGTACCCCTTTTCCTCTCTATTAAGCCGTGCTTTTTTGGAAACTTGTCTCTTTAGGTGAAGTTTTTCTTTAACAGAGTCCACAACTTCACGCAAAAGGGTAGGGTTTATAGTGATCTCATTCTGTGTGATCATTTTTTTCTAACTTCATCCATTAATCATCTTGAAAATTGACTCTCGTTGCAACCCTTCTAGCCTTCGTATGTAACGAGAGATGGGTCAGCTGAGTGTTTTCTCCGATTTTCTGCGGAATAATCATTGGCAATACAGATAAGGAGAGCGCAACGTGTCAAGTGGAGAATGCTGTGTTTTCTAATCGGATTTGATAAGAGCCGGCAGGGTGGTCGTATAACTTAATCTTCGTGTTCTCGAACTTATCTCTTGAATAGCAGCATTGCGTCTAGTAAACAAGGAAGCACATACACTAACGTCTGAATGCAAACGATCCTGAAGTAGTTTCAGGAGTACAGTTCTGGCTATAAAATTGCATCGAAATTGGTTTTACCAAGATTTAGATCCAAAGTACAAAAAAACGCGTCTGCTTATAGATCAGCTTTTCAATTTAACACATTCTTCAAAGCAAACCCAATTCCTACGAAATTATCCGCTTTCAAGAGGTTGGTTACAAAGCTCTTACTCGAGACGTCAGCTTAAACAGGCCATTGGAGAGCTATAGTTGTTGTATTTTATGATTTTTTTTACTGCGATGTTTTATGCTGTTTGGCAACTATACATGGCGTCGGTCCATGTCAAGTAAATAAATAAAATAAATAAATAAAATTGATACAGTTCGTTTCATAATGACACACCACCCCAACTTTGGTGCTTCATATTTTTCCGGAAGTGAAGATCCGATCAGCTAAAATGTTCAAGTTTTGTACTTCGGGCCTACGGAATTCAGCTGCATGTTTTGAGTGAATTTTTAAGATGAGCACAGGGCCAAAGAAGAAAATGTTTTTGAAAATATTCCGAGAATATAGCGTAGTAGATACCTCGGCTCACTAGTGTACGATTACTTGGGCTCGTTATCCCTCGGTAGTTGCATATGCTCCTTGTAGGTGTATGAATGATTTACCGTGACGACAATAACAACAAACGCCTGCTGTGCAAAATAGTATCCATAGTTGGAATGTAATACGCTGTCTGTTGAGCTCCATCTGGTAGGTATTGTGTCCTAGTGAATTAGTGACATTTGGTCCGCTGGGTTTTTAGCTGAATAGATTTGACATACGAAATGACATTTTCGAATTGGGAACAGTAGTTGCGTGACAAGATGACTGTCCTTTTATATTTCGAATAGAAACGAACTACCGTATCCATGCTGAATACGTCTTCAGGCCCCAGATTCATCATTGGTAACTCCCCGATAAACCCCGACATATAACCCGAACGGCGCGCACCTTTGTCTACTTATTCTAATCTTCCTATGTTAAACGCAATCTCTCATCGACTCTGCCGTCTGGTTCTGACTGCGCCGCGGTTTCGGAGACCGCTAGTCCGTTCATGAATCTGGGCCCAGGACGTTTCCAAGTGTTTGTGTAGAATTCAACGGCAGTAAATGATGTCAAATGGCTGAGCCTAATGGTATCTGTTACAGTAATCTGTTCTATGGAGCGCACGTGTTATACCCAATTGCTCCGGTACGGAGACCCTTGATTATATAACGATGAGTTATAAAAAGGAGATTTGGTTTGGAGGAAAGTTCGATTGATGACTGAAATTTTCCGGGACCATATTTTAGGGGAGTTTTACGCGGAGAATTAACAATGAAAGAGTATAGGTTCAGCGATGCCGAGACATTGGGGGCGCGCGTGATGTCGTGGTATGAGGCGCAACTGAAACTCATTCGGTTTCGCGCTCGATTCTCTCCATGGATAACCAAGCTATCCCTTGGCTGCAGGGTAAATTGGAAGCAGGCTTATATGGAAAGGCAGAGAGAGACATGAAGAGCGGGAAATCTCCGTATGTCATTGTGTAGACCAAATACACTTTGACCACGCTGACAGCTTTGCCTTTACCCTATTCATTTATTTTGCTCTGCAACGTGCGCCGAAGTGAAACATATTGATGCAAATTATTACGGTAAAGTGAGTGTAAAATAAACTGATGCGAAATCCTAGTATTCACGAGGATATAGTCCAGAGATCGAGATAGTAGTCGAGTGAGCTCAAGGAGAACATTTTTATCGAAATTTTGCACCAGCCATGACGTTAGTCTGTGACTGACGTGACGTCGCGGCCTTCAATGCAAATTCATGAATCCAAAATAACCTCCGATCAGTTTCCGTGGTTTTATTGCTGGTAAATGCTAGTTTTTCGATTTATTCTCACGCAAGCATGGCCGCAAGTAAATATCAATTATCTCGTCACTGCCGTCCGCAGAGGCACGGCAAGGTGATCTTTCTCCGTCGGGGGGTGGCGCAGAGGAAGGGGCGTTGTCTTGGTTTTTCCCGTTGCGCGATGTATCACGCGCCTCCGCTCTCGCCCTTTGGCCACAGTTCGCCCAGCCGGCCGCTCCCCAAGGGCCCGCCGGCGGCCGCTGTTCATTCTGTGTGCTCTGGCGGCGGCGGCGGCTGCTCGCCGTGTTCGCTGCTCTTCGCCCAACCATTTTCTGTGTATTTTTTCTAGTAATTTATTTATTATTATCATTTATCACGTGGGTTTAAGACACACGTTTATTCATTTATTTGTTTTATTTGTAGTCAGTAACCAAAATACAGTTAATAACAAAGAGAAAGCGAATGAGACAATGCGGAGGAGGATTAGTTCAGCCATGAAGTCACCTCTGTTGACCGTTATTTTGTCTATACAATTGATACAATCAAAATAGCAATTGAATAGTCAGAAATAGTGACACGAAAAGAACTCTAATGCGCAAATTGGAAGAATTTTGCTGTTATTTCTGCGTCTTCTACATTCTTCTCAGTCTAGACTATTCTTCTCAGTCTAGACTGTCGTCAAATCTTCTCGAATTATGTCCGCTTGTGGGCAGAAAATGCGATAGAAAGGTTTTTTCCGATGAACTTCGATTTTTTTCATCGGCAAACTCGACAAGCAGCGTCATCTGGGGGCGTATCAGTGATTCCTCGTTTAAATTATCCAATATCGCATCCCGGGAGCTTTTTCTCTGTTGCGGAGGTCGAGCTTTTCCTCGCTTGCTGCAGGATGGTAGGCTTTCGCAATCCTCTGGCAAAAGTCACATCAGCTGTAAGCTACTATGCATCGATCGGTTTTAATGTTGTCGTGTTACCATAGGCCTTATGTTTTCCTTGTTGTGGACACCTTTACGATTATAAAACGGTAAAGGTTATGTTTTTGCCGTTGACCAGTCCCTTAGGGGCGCGCCATGCATTCGTGTTTCGTTTAGAATCGTGGAGGCACGGCAATTACGTATTTGACATAGACAGTGACTTGTGGTGGGCAGCCGCTATCAAGTTCAAGACCAGTGTCTTCGCCTTAGCAAACTGGCCTGGTACCAAAATACCTGATCCTCGAGGTAGGTAAGCCTAAATGGAGAGCAGTCTGACTGGTCTAGAATTCGGAAAAAAAAACTACGGAAGTATGAAGTGCAGCGCACGGTTCTGTACGAGCGAATTATTGATTACGTTTTTGGGAACATCAGACTATTGTATAAAAGATGTATTTCTGTCGTGTTAAGCTATTCTTTTACTAGCTTCTAGGTGAAAGTTTCCGATGATTGGACCGGTTAACAGAAGTTTTGAATCTGTTTAACTTCACTCTCAATTCAGTTGTATAACTAGGGCCTAAATTCATTACGGGTATCAGCACAATATGCTTAAGAATAAACCCCGGTAGGCGCGATTATTCGTGTTCATGAACGCTCCGCGGAGTTTATTTAGGGGGTATCGCGGGTCTATTCCACTCCGTGGCGCGTTCATGAGTGCGAATAATCGCGCCGACCGGGGTTTATTCTCGGGTATATTGTACCGATACCAGTCATGAATTTGGGCCTAGATTTGTCAGTTAGAGAATATGGCGAAGTGCCGGCGTTTTGAAGCGGAGAACTCGGGATGCACCATCATTCTGAACCAGCGTGAAAAACCACGACAGAAACCAACACTTCCATCAGCACTCCACTGAGCTTCTATCTATAAGGCGATACTCCCTAGAGAAAACAACCGCAGAGCCATATTTCTCTTTGCGGTTCCCTTTTGTATTCGTGTTGAAAACTTGCTCTAAACACAGAATCTCTAACTCTTTGTTCAGTATCACAGTGAGCTTTGCAGAAATTCGTCCTCTGCTGACTTTCAACCGAGAAATCTGAAAGACACTTTTCATACTATTACAGCCACCATGAAAATAACCGGGAAGCTCCTTCAAGCTTTCAAAGTACCGACGCACGTCACCCTAAACCTGTGGCTTAGGCTTAGGCTTAATCCATCCAGAAGAAGTGACCTTCGCGTCACTTATTTCATAAATTACGTAATTTCTTCATTCCACTAATGTATGTTCATGAGGAGGAGATAAATTAGCCCGATTATAACTAGGACTCCGTATATTTCCGTTGCCGGCAGCTGGTACGGCCGTCTCGTACGTTTGCCGAGAACGAGGGAATGCCGTAATCCCAGCCAGTTAGTGAAATAGGCAATTGTGTCCTACCGTATGCCTCTTTTAAACAGCTTAATTGTATAGTTATATATTTCCACGGTCAAGGCGCGCGTGATACAGTGGTAAGAAGCGCTACTGACACCCACACGGTCTATCGATCGATCTCCGCCTGGGCTGCCTAAGCCTTCCATCCCTCCGGATTGGTTAAGTTGATACCAGACTTGTATTGGAAGGTAAAGGCTCTTACTTGATATAGCGACTGGCCCCCGCAAGTCATTGTATAGGCCAAATATGAATTTACAGCGCCTCTACGATTCTGAATGTAGCACGAATGCGTGGCGCGTCCTTGGGGAATGAACAACGCCGAAACCTTTATCTTTACCTCCATTTCCACGTCCTGGCTATATTACGTGAGATCAGAAGTTGTGAGCTAAATTTCAATACATCTGCGGTCGAAAAGGAAGTGAATTTCGTTGGTAATTATGAGAAAACCTACTAATCTGTATTGCAGGCTTCATGTTCGTGGAAATTTTAATGGAGGCAAAATTTGTTCCTTGTTAACGTTTTTCACGTAATTGGATACAGCTGCTAGGCTTCTCCATGGTTACGTGGAAACCAATTGTTCTTAGCACGCGGCCTCACTTCTTTCGAACGTTTGAGCGAAAGACATTGTCTGAAAATGTAGAATGGGAGCATTTTATCTATCACCACCCGACCGGATTTCGAAAGGAATGATGGGAATTTTTTCTTTTTTTGAATACCTAGCGCATGAGAGAGGTAATTGCATAGAAGCAGTTTATCGACCGAAAGCCATCAGAAGCCATTAGCTTTTCGCAACTGTTAATCTTCGTTATTTATTAGAGAATTTGATACGTTCGTGAGTAAGGATAACAAAATACACCAGATGATAATACTGTTTATTCACCAGTTTATGATTGAATGACACAATTTTATAGCCGCTAGTGATAAGCGACCTCGTAATAATGGCCCATTAGCTGTTACAAGATTTGATTTCAGTCACGTAACAATTTTTATTAGTTCGCAAGTGTTGGGGAATTTTGGTTTCGCTCCTTGTTTGGGTTATTATTTCGTCTTTCGTCTCGTTGAAAAATCTTTTGATTATTGTTCACGATGTGGTCATTGAACGGCGAAAAGGATAGGCAGTAATTCCGGTTGTGGTGTGTTCCAATTTTGTTTGGCTATTCAGTAGGGGTTTCTTGCTATCGCACGTCGAGCACTTCCGCGTTTTTTTAAATACTGAAAAAATTGATTACGATCTATTTTCTTGTAAAAATGAATGTAGCGATGGTATGTAATTTATCTGAGATAAAGTGCCTGTGTGATTTTATTCTTGTGACGATTTTTTTGCGAGCGTAATTTAGAAATAGAAAAAATGGACTTGGCAAAGAGAAATTGGGAGAAAGGACCTGGGCTATTTGATAGGCAGCTTTCGATTTGTCACGTTCAAATCCATAATTCGGAAGAGTAGGCCGTTGAATGCACTATGAACGAGACGCCAGAGAACAACCACCACTGCTGCGTGTCCTGCAGCACTGATATTATACCCAGGGAACAATTATTTCGCCATCGGCTTCCGTGTGAAAATCGTCGGCAGCTTCTTATCATGAACAACATTTTTGAAAATTTTCTCTTTTATCTGACCAAATAACTCGTATTTAGTGATAAGTATTGGAGAATGGTCAGATACAACTGGTGGCGAAGAGCTATACCCTTTGTTATTTTGCACGAAACTTCCTCGAACGCGTTAAAAATAGAATGTTTTGAACACAAGTTTATGGCACCGACGTGATCAATTGTGAAATCGGCTCACAGCAGCATTTCATGCAATTGTCGCCCTGCGATTGCTCTGTGGGTAAGGTTTATTTATGATGGCAGTTAACAAGTGCCTTAAATAGGTATACATTTTCCTGAGTTTCCAGTCCTTCCGTCAACTTGCTTGAGAAGGTGCAGCTCTCGACGATGAAGACTTCATAGGAAAACGGGGCATCGTTCAACAAAGCCACTCGCGGTTTCCATATATTTCTTGCTTTTTTACTTTTTCGCTTTTCATCATTATTCCAAATGTGGCAGACTGTGCAAGACTCCGTTTTTACTATGCACCACAATTCAATCAACAAACACTAAAAGTTATAATAACTAATGTTTAAAAAATTTGGAATGTGAGAGAAATAAGAAAATGAAGAATGAATGAAGAATGGTGTAAGAATGTCAATTAATGAAGAGAATAAAAGAAAATTATACTGAAAGGTTACTAGTAATACTATGAAGTAACTAGTGAGTAATTAAGTAAGTAAGTAAATGGTAAAGTTATAAGTAATGCAAGGTAGTAAGCGAACATATTGTAAGAAGGAATATTTCTTTGTCTTCATGTTTCGTAGTCTATATTTTGGTTGAAATAGAACCACTGTCACTTGTGGTATTACATTCCCTCGATTCTCCCTTTTTATGCCAGCTCACAATATGGATTTTTATGGCGTGTGCTGATATTCAAGGGCACCTGGCATCGGCAGGACATCTTCCAGTGTCGCATTGCTGCAGCTGAATGTGAGATTTGTAAAGGATGGCGGGATCTGTTCATGTTCTCTACCAGTATTTTTACATTTCTCGTAACAGCTGTCTTATATGGTTCAATATCCGCATGAAAGCTACGGGCAGTGGATGTTTTTCAGTGCCTATAGTAATGATTAGGATGAACCAGGGCAAGCTTTTTGCAAAGCATTGCGATCTGATTTCCACGTTAGTGACAGGCACGACGTCTGGTATGTAACTAATTTCCTTGAAATTCACGTTAATTGTAAATATCAATGCAAATGCTGCTATCACTTCCCTATTTCTCGGTTAATATGCTTAATTAAGCGTTAATTTTAATTTATTTTTTAATTCGTTTCTTTGTGCAAGGATATTAGGATATTGCAAGGATTTTGATCAAACTCTTCAATTCCGGATAATTACCGGTGAGAGAAGGTTGTCCCTCCTAACATACTTGCGAGGTTACCGACTACAAAGCTCGTACCAATTTCCATACCTTGATGCTATTTTCATAGTGCATATGAATTTATTCCGGTTAACTCTAGTCTCTGATTTTAATTTTGTTGTTGTTTCTTTTACTTTTATTACATGGTGCATTGACATTGGCATATGAATAAAAAATGCTTTCAGCTTAACTGGTGCAATGCCGAATCCGGCTCACCGGCTCAACCCGTTATTACGGACGAGTGCTGGACTTGAAAAGCCTTAGGGCCTAAAAAATGAGCTAGAGATCCGCAAATGGTCGTCTCAGTAGCATAGTGGTTAGTGCACAGCCCCGGATAGGTTAGACGCTGGTTCGTATCCCGCCTGAGATGCGATTTTTGCGACAAACCTAGCAACATCATTGCAACATCCTATTCTAATTTCATTGAAGTGCTCTCTCTGGATTGTTCTCGCCGCCTACGAGGCTGGTTTCGAATAATGAGTTTGGAGCGAGTCATCGTTTGCGGGTTCCCGTCGTTTCGACTATTTGGTCTTTGATTTTACCGGCTTTTGTCAGACTTCGACGCACGACGATTGCAGACGTGATGCGTGTGCTGGTCATGTTTGCGAATCGCCTTCGATTGTGTGCGCTATGATCGCTTGAAACCCCTGAGAGGCGGTGTCTCATTTGACGGCCCCTTAGCCACGATGACTGCGCAACATTCCCAAGAATGTGTAGGTGGAATAATGGAGTATTTGCGGCTGTTCTGGACACCGAACCTCATGACGATTACCCAGCGGACTAAAGCGAAATTGTTCCTATGTAAGAATTGAACGATTGAGTTTGAATCCCTTTCGTAATTTTTTACCTCACAATCAGACATTAATTGCATGATTCTTTTTAGTCTTCCGTATAGCTGCTCGTCACTTTAGGCTGGATACGTTGCGTCGTGCACACATTCAGCTCATTCTCGAATTCTTTGCGATTAATCGTATTCAGTGCCTCATTTCAATACGCAAAATTACTGGAAATTGCGTCAGACAATTCCTATCAGAGAACGAGTGCCTGTCGAAGCCATTATCTCCGTAGAAATGTTCGAGAAACAGCTGAGACTAGATTCATGACGGGTATCGGCGCTATAGGCCCACGAAGAAACCCCGTTCGGCGCTCATATTCTCTTTCATGAACGCACCGCGGAGTTTATTCTGGGGATATGACGGCTCTATTCACTCGACGTAACGAGCACCTGGCTGTAGTAAGAGCGCTCCAATGCTAATCCCCGCACATCAGCTGATGTGCCGCTCGATTTTCATTTTAAACTATCATTTTTCGAAGTTTAAAGGAAAAATAATGTTGCTAATTAGCAAACGGAGAACACAGTCAAAATTACAGCGCAAAAACTAAATCGAATAGCAACCGAATACATGCTAGAAGAAATTCCGATAAAAAATCAGACCTATCGATTTATGAACTGACGGCCGCTTACCCATAACACCTGTGATCACGGCAGTTGCATTGCTTCACGTCGGGTGTCGCAAACCCGACTGTTATGAATGCGAATTCTAGGGGATAGTCCGGGTTTATTTCGCCCAGAGTGTTATGTACCCCAAATTTCCGTTCGTGTATTTGGGCCCTGCTGTTGGGAACCTTGGAAATGAACGTCACCGCAGGAGCAGCATGTTTAAGGAGCTGGTCAAATTTAATAATTCATTTAGATAGATAAATATTGTTCTGACACAGTCATTTGAAATCGTAACGATAAAAAATAAGAATCCTTGTTGTCTCAATACTCAAGAACCTTTTGGGGAACTTCTCCCACCATTTCACCTTCTAATTCTGGTTTTAATAACTCCTCCTTCTCTGCTTCAGAGAAATTTCTTGTTCAAAGCAATGGCATACTCCTTGCGCTTATAATTTGGACGAGACCGAAACATAACTTGAGTTTCTTTCCTTGTTAGCTACTATAAGTGCTACATTAGGACGAGGTAGGAAAATAGATTTCACAGGAATTGGCGAAAAATAAGCAACCTATTACTTTTTATCACATATGCTATATAATTATAAGCCGTTTATAGGTAATTACATTGCATTTGCTTCCGTAATTTTCGGAGGCAAGACATCCCCCAAGAACCCCTTTTTTGTTCAGTCGAAAAGTAGAGGCAAATTTTTTTCAAGTTAAGGAGCTTATCAGGTGGGGGTCAGACACCAAGATTCATAAAAATCCTCAGCAGATTCGAACGAAAATAGCCTTCATGTAAGGTTTAAGACATTGAAGAGACCTTTTTAGAGGGAATTTTTTACTCAGGCATATTTGGATGGTGAAGCTTCGAGTCACTACCTAACCTAACTTTATCTACCGAAGTTTTGTTGAATTCGATTCAAGATACATTGGATCTTGGCTTGGCTGATTTCCGTAACCTATTATCAGGTTTATAACGAATTTGGCATGACGTGTTCGATTTCTCCGAATTAGAGAGCTTGGCTGGGTCATCTGAGGGTTTTGCGGAAGGATCACGAATGACGTTTCGAAGGAGTTCCACGGGGGAAATCCATCCGCTTGCCCTCCTCGGCCGTCCACAGTGTTGGTCGACGACGGGGCGCGAGGCCCGCAATTCGTTCGTATCGATCTAAACTGGCCGGGTACACCTTGCGCCGCCTTTTCGAGCAATGAGCGCACGTTTTCATTGTTCAAAAAGCCCCCATACATCCAGCCACTCCTCGGGTTTTACTCATTTGCAATCCCATTCCATTTTTCTCCCCCGCGCTCGCCATTTTGTCTTTTTTAAAATCTAGCCTTTGAGGACCATAGGGGTGTAATGTGGTAGTATTTCTTCTTTGAGATCCGGATAACCATTAAAGACTCAGTGGCTTTCTTCGAAAGAACAATCGTTGCTCAACGACAGATGAAAAACCGTTGGAAGGTTACACTTTATTCGATCAGTTCTGCTAAGCTCATTATCGCGGCAGGGTAATTTCGCTTTCCGATCGAGTAAGAACAAAGCTCACGAGGTATTCATTTGATCCAAAGCAGATAGCGATTCTGCAAAGCTGCTCGTTTCTTTCACATATGAAAAGCCATTCGTATGGTTTCATGTTCAATTTCTTTCCTGGAAGCTAGTAACGACAAAGAGGGAATGCTTTGCTCCTTGTATTTTTCCAAAATTGTCCGTTGAATGCCTTCTGCCGGGGCTTGACATTTGAGTCCGCTGCAAGTTGCCTATCAATTGGAATCCTAATTTTATTATCGTGTTTTGGCTTTTTGTATTATTTGAATTATCTCGAAGAAGAAAAAAACATTGTTCTTGCTATTGCTTGTTGAATATTGGTCAGGCTTAGATATTTATCGTGTGAAAAATAGCCAAAATAAAAAACAGTGGCAACGACCTAAAATGTGGAGTTGAAAGCTGTGGGCCACCGGTGGCTTACATTGTCGTCAATGTGTTAATGATAGGTATAGTATAACAAAATTTTAATGGAACTGCTAGATCTCCTAGGATGAAAGGTTACTATTTTCCAATGTTTTAGTGACGGGTATGATAGGCTTATTCCCCAGACCATAGTGATGCGAAACAGAAAAGACCTTATTTTATCGATTGTTATTTCTGTTCTCGTGATGTCATTCGAGGTTGTTACGTGAAGCTTTTATTCTATCGGCCCAACGTTTTGACGCGATGAAAGAAATGTTTCATATAAGTATGGGAATGCATAGCGGGAAGAAGTTATTTATTTATTTATTTATTTATTCCAGCCAATAATTGAGTTAGGCGTCAGAGGAAAGATCGGAAACAGTACAATCAATTGGCCTTTCCAGAAAAAAATGAGCTTAGAAAAAAATCAAAAGCGTAGGAGATAGTGACGGTACAAAAACTGTTGCGCCTTCTATGAGTGATTATCAACATCAGTGCCGAGGTCCGGAGGTGATAGTAATAGCGATGCTCTTTATATTACCTCCTGTGTGTTGCTTTGAACACCTTTACATGAAAAAAAAAATCAAGTTTTCCTCGTATGTGAGGCAATATCCGGGCTATTATTAGGGTGACCCAAAAATTCGTGTGCATTTCAGATTCTGTTTCCCTTTATTCATAACTCAAGAAAAACAAATAAATGACCATCAAGGTTTCTATGGTTGAGCATAACTCTTTACCGGATCGCTGGCAATGGTTTGTTTTTAACTGTGATAACCTTATTGGTCATTTATTTGCTGTTCTTGAGATTTGAATGAAGCAAGTCATAATCTGAAATGCACACGAACTTTTGAGTCACCCTATAGTTGCTGAATTCTTTTCCATCGTCTGTCTATTTTTTCTTGCGACATATGTTTGAAAAATGGAATATCAGATCCTGAGACTTCTGCCAGCTGCGGTTTCATTTGCACCTGTCTCCACATGTGGCTAGAGTGGCTACGGCTAGCATTTATTTTACCCTTGGCTAGCTAATCGAATGTTTTTTTTTTCGGTAGAATGTTGCAATCGGGGTTGCTGCAGTCAAAAACGCTCATTTTCGCTTCCTTTCAGCGAGGGCAGAGAGTAGACTTGAAGAGTCCAAGCGCGGATTTAGCTGAATGCAATCGCGTGTTCCTTATCTTGCCTTCGGCAGAATTGTTATGACGTTTAGTCGCTCGGCGGATTGTTTTCGCCGCTGCGGGACCGACAGAGCGTAACGGGAAGCGAATCATTCACGTATTTATTTCGCTTTTCTCGTTTTCGCCTCTGTCGGAAGCGGTCTGCAACACTTCCTTCTATGAAAACATTTCGTGTTCCCAGTCGAGAAAATTCACTCTAGGGGACCTTGCCACCTTTGTCAACTTTCGTGTTGATTTCTCGTTGAAGACTTTTCTCTGTTTTCAATTTTTAGTTCATTTTTGTTTTTGATTCTGGCGATAAGAGTCAATCACTTTTGAGCCTTCTAATTCTAGAATTCTATACATTTTCTGCATTCTGATTCCTACGGAACGACCAATAAGAATAGATTCTGAGAAAAAGAAGAACGGAATAAGCCATGTTTGAACACCTAGTTTCAAGCGATAAAGCTTTGAACATTGTTCAATTCACTGCATTTCTCCAGATTTAGAGATTTTTCACGCGTTTGGCAGCCTATATTTTTCTACAGCTGGCGAAGGTGGTTTAGATTTCCCTTGTGTCTGATAATAGTCTTTACCCTCTTGAAAATATTGAATCTGTAATCAGTTGGTATGAATAAGTCTATTTATTTTTTCATTGCCTATGCTTGTGACCGCTTTCAGTATTGGGTGGTTGCTCAGTTATATCTAATATTTTATATTTCGTTACTGAACTGTATTTGTGTAACGTTTCCGTGCCAGGCATAAGCTCCTTATTGCTTCGTATTTGTGGATTATTGATTCATGGTTTCAATCACCTTTAGTCTGTGAATCGGGAGCTTAAACCAGTTATTTTCTCAACTTTTTTTCTTGCGAAGCACCTTAATAAATTAAAAGTGCTCGTAGTATGTGCAGATTGGGGGTAGATCCAAATATCCGATTTGACCTTCTAAGTCTTTACATATTTTCGGAGTTCAAGCTAAGATAGAAAATTGCGGATTTATCGATAAGTGCTGTTCTACATGCTGTTATTCTTCTGCAGTTTTTGCGTCGAAATGTAAGCAATATTTGGGTTTACAAATTTCTACGGACGCTGATGGTGTAGTGGGAAGGGCAGTACTGACACCCTCATGGTCGAGCCATCGATCCCCGCCCGCGCTCATTTGGCTTTCCTACCCTCCAGAGTCGGGTAAATTGGTACCAGACTTGTCTGGGAAGATGAAGACACTGACTTAGTATAGCGGATGGCCCTCGCAAGTCATTGTATGGGCCAAATACGCATGAATTGAACACGAATGCGTGGGCGCGTCCTTCGAGGACTGATAAACGCCGACACTTTTACCCTTTTTTCTTCTCGCCGTACTCTAAGTGACGACATTGCTCAACATCCGAAGTCTTTTACGAGAATAGAATTGACGTCGTGAAATGTTTGATGGGGGCTGTATACGAGCGCGATTCCGTGCGGGGTGGCGGCGATGAAAAGGACAGGAACACTCGGCGAAACGACGATTTCCGATTCACCTGACCTAGTTGGACGAATTGAAGCGTACAGCTGTGTGGTGTGTTGTGTGCAAGAATGGTCGGTGCAAGATGTTCAGCCGTTCCTCCGCAAAACAAGTTTTTCACGCCACTATGGCAGACGATGAAAAATTGCCGCCCGGCTGCTAATCTACGTGTTTTGCATTCGGTTTTCGCGGCAGAATAGTCTAGAAATGGCTGTGTATCACTCCGCTTGAAGACCTCGATCTGTGGCCAAAGTGAGCATCCGAGACGTTGAATTTTCCTCTATCTGTGAACGCTATTTTTGTTATCTATATATTTATCTACCCAGACCGTCGGGTGCTCTGCAGTTTGGAGCGGGATGGGATGCAAGAAGAAAAATTTCCATGGGGCTCATTCCTTTTTTCTGAGAAATTGGCCTGAGGTGGTGTTAGAATACGGGAAATTCGAAAATACACATTTTACATCAGTCTTCAGAGATCAAATTCTCTGTGTGTTCCCTTCAGTCCGATTTGCCCTTAATTTTTTATTCCTTAGGCCACATAGTAATCATATTACTCAGTTTGCTTCCTAAGAGTCCGTGTTGAATGGGGTTTGGAGTTGCTGCGTACTCCGTATTCCATCGTGGGTTCAAGATGAAGTTTCCGAAGTATTGGAGAATACATCGCCCGGAGTTGCTCTTCTGAATCTCTCCCTTTTTGAGGAGCTCTAGGGTATAGCTAGAAAACTCGATAGTTGTTAGAAAATTGGAAACTAGAAGTAAATCCATCTTATCTCGTGAAAACCATGATTTCTTTTCTCTATAGTCCATAAATATTTCTATCTGGTTGTTTAAGATTCTTGATTACATACCGTAGTAGAGAGTTCTTAGTAGATTGTTCAGTGACCCGGCAGCGTTTCCTGTTAAAGCCGCTTCAAGCTGACGACTAATAATAGGTCAACTGCTTGCTTGAGGGGTTTCGATAACTACCAGGGCCTAAATTCATGACGGGTATCGGCACAATAAACCCGAGAATTAACCCCAGTGGGCGCGAGTATTCGCATTCATGAACGCGCCGCGGAGTTTATTTGGGGGATATCGCTGTTCTCTTGCACTCCGCGGCGCGTTCATGAATGCGAATAATCGCGCCGACCGGGGTGTATTCTCGGGTATATTGTGCCGATACCCGTCATGAATTTTGGCCCAGGAAAGCCGTTTAAGATGAATCGTCGGCTTCAACTGGCAGCTACCAGAAATGCTTCAATGTCACGGACGTTTGTTCGAAGAAGAGTCGACGTTTAATCAAGGACTAAACTTGCTGGCGTTTTCTTTGTGAACCGTATTTCGATAGAGTCAATGGCGATTCAATAGCGTGGCAATTTTCAGTGATAGCCAAATATAGACGATAGTTTTTCCAGATGAGGTAGATCATTTTTTCTCGTTTTCGTACTTTTGGTTGAATTACTATTATTTTTCCACTCACTTCTACTACTCTAGAGAGTGTTGCGCGAAATTTGCTGAGAGAATTGCAGAGAGCAGCACGCATGTTCACTCTCTTCAGTTTTCTGCAAACAGAAAGTCTGCCGACGATGACGAACGATGACATTATGAATAAGCTCAAAGACAAAGATGTTCGATTTTTATGGCAAAAGTATACGGTATTTGGACAGCATAACAGTGAGCAATTATTTGCTGGGACGTCTGAGATCAAATTGTACGCTAACTAGCTGTAGGATATGAATTCGCCGAGTGGCATGGATAACTGGAAAATTCGATTTCATCCAGTTGAAGGAGCACTAGCTCTTCATCAACTCTTCCTCAAATTCAAATTCTTCTTTCTAATTCATCATTGGAGCGTGAAGATTCGTTGATTTCTCCGAGTTTTCGCCTCTAGAAATCTCTAGGCATCTTCTATCTATATGTATTTTGTCTTCCCTTCTTGAATCATGGAGGCTAAATTAATCTTTGATAATACCTTCTGATCTCGCTCTTAAAACAACTCCTTCCCATTTTATTTTCGTAATTCTTGTAGGGATGTAATGTGAATCATATTGTGTACAGCAAGCTCACTATCTCGAATTATATAAATTTGATATTTTTGTCACTACTTTACAACTCAACAGCCCATTGAGTGTAGGAAATGAAAATGACTGAAGTGTTTTCATTTTACGAGATATGATATTGAAAGATGCAAGATTAGTGAAATGCTACAAGGCCTGAAGTAGTCGCCTCTTTCGAAAAAAAAGTTTCCGTTTTCATTTCTCGGCTCTCCTACGATGCCTGTCGCTGAGTGGCTGCGGGAATTTTTGAAGTTAAATGTCAGTTGAGAGGGAAAAGAGCTGTTTTTGAGGTTGTTTTTATGAGAGATTCTTTGAGTGGTTGTCCTTTTTTCCTTTCCAGTGCCAGTATTTGTCGCTATTTTAGTCTTTGTACGGCCACCCACCGAGGCAGTGCTTTTGGATAAGTGAACGAACGAGTTCCTCTCGTGAGAGTGTTTTTCTCATGGAAGTCGTCAATAGCAAGAACGTCGTGCTGCCCTGGGACCGCTGGCAAACAACCCGTGCTTTCTTCCCTCACCGTAGACCACGTTTGCCGCCAGGCCGATTCGCCTTCTTCGATGGGAGACTCTCAATTGTTTCATCCAGCGGCCTTCTGTGTGGGTGTCCGTGTTTGTTCGTTAAATAAATTAACGTGGTCGATAGCCCGCGTGCGTGAATGGAAAGGGATTTTGAGTGAGAAAAGTGACGAGGCCCATCCCTCGTCCGGCTTTCGACGAATCTTGGCATTGGTGTCGGTTCTAAGAGTCAGGTTCTTGAAGCAAAACCAAGATTGATATAACAATTTATTCGGGCTAACGTTTTGGCGTCCTCGTCTTCTTCAGAACCTGGAACAAGTCGAGTTGAACCTGAGAAACTACCCATCAAACAAGACAAAAGATCAAAATCGTCAAAACAAGTAGGCGCCGGAAGTCTGCGCCCAAAAATATCTTCGTGCACTACTCCTCTACCCACCCTGCGACATCGCTAAAAGTAACGGAATATGTATACTTTAACCAGCCATTCAACGGCCTGCCGGCCGACGAACGGCTGCTCAATACAGAACAGAAACAAAAATACATAAACTGAAATTAATATTTGAAATAGAGCAAAAAAGATTTGAAATAAAACGATGAGCAAGTAGCATGTACCAAAAGACGTTGAGCTGAACTGATGAAATGCGTCCCTGGGAGTACGGTAACGGGCGATCGCGGCGAGACCCATATGAGCCACCCATGACAAACATCGCTTGGGTTTCGCTCATTATATGGCAGGATATCCTTCTAAGAGTGGGAACGGAGCGGATATTATGTTTTCTGTTTTTTCGATTGCTTGTTTTGCTTCAGAGTATATTCCATAGTTTCTAGAAAGCGCGCCAAATGATGATCTTTTCAAAGTAAATTCGGAAAAGATGAATAACAAAAAGGATACTATATGTCCCCGGGATATAATTTGCATAGTTCTCCTTTCATTTTGGCACAGTTCAGCTTCTGTTTTTTTCTAGAATTTCATCTTTTCTAGCTGCCAAGTTGCTCGGCCAGTTGAACCGGTGCTGAAGGCGAATGCTCAAACCTTCAGGATGAGTGCCGACTGCTTTATCTTTACCATTAGCAAGAGACAACTTAATTTATGAAAAAAATGGAGATTTTCTCTTGCGACAGTGCGAGGAAAAGTGTTTGTTGTTGAAATCTCGACCTAATCTCATATTTGTACAATCTCCATAGATTCTCCATAAATTAAATCTCAATAAATTCTCCACAAAGAGATCACGAACGCGCAAAATCGTTCTGACACTGTTTTTCTATGTTTTCTTATAGTTGGCAAAGGTGTTTTATTCTCACTTATTCCCAAAATGCATTGATTAATCAACGATTTATCTTGCCTCTGTATTGCATTTATGTTGGTTCTTTTAATAATCTCTAGCAATAGCCGACGCTCTTTAAAGCTGCACGATAAGGGCAGCTGTGCAAATGGCGAGCTAGCAGAGCTATCCGGGTATTTGCCATCGCTCCTTCTCATTCTCCGTAGTCACGAATGAACCAGAATGAGTGCATGTCGACCACAATGCTGCAGAAGCAAATTCCAATGTAGGCTATATTCATAGGAAATTGAAAATTAAAAGAACCTTCGACAATTCAACATTCGTTTTTTTTTTGCTAAATGCTATGTTCTGCCTCTTTCCTATTTGAGGTTAATGTCTCTGTTTGCTCCTTACTCTGATCTGTTGAGATTTGGTCGGGTTCCTCTACTGTCTACTGTCAACGTTTCACCGAGTTATTTGTCAATGGAAAATTATGAAGATTTTCTCTTACGACAGTGCGAGAGAAAAACTGTTTGTTCTTGAAATCTTGAACTAATCTCAATCTCTTTGAGGGCTCTTACGTAAAACTGCTTGATACGTAACAATAAGTTGCGTTTGTATGGGCTTTTGCATTTCTTAAGTTGGAACATTTGGGGAGCGTGGGCATCGTCCTCGATCGCAAATGTTCCCGTCGCTCCGTTTGATTTTTTCACTTTAATGGCTTGCGCTGATGTTCTATTTTCTCTTTTCTCTTTTTATTCATCATATACCACTACGAAAGTAAGATTCTGTTGATTTCGACGGTTTTCTCCTGCTTTTTTGAACTTTTCCCCCAATCAATGCAATTTTATATCTCATTGATGAGAGATGCGGTCGGCATGCTGTTATTCTGGAAGGGTGACTATTTTCAATAGGTTAGGGTCTATTTCGAACTGAGCAATAAGAAGACGGATAATTAAATTGATCCATATTTCTGAGTAGAAATAAGGGGCGCGTGATGATGTGGTTAAGAAGTGCTGCTTCCATCCGCTGGGTCAGTCGATCAATCGTCGCCCATACTAGCCAAACCTTCGAAATTTCGGGGTCGGGAAAAATTGGTACCGAAATTGCCTGGAATGGTAAAGATGCTGACCTGGGCTCACATTCATCATTGGTAAACCCCGATAAACCCCGAGATATAGCCTGTCAACGGCGCGCACCTTTCTCTACGTATCCTAAACTTCCTATGTTACACGCAATCTCTCATCGACTCTGCCGTGTGGTTCTGGCTGCGCCGCGGTTTCGGAGACCGCTGGTCCGTTTCTGAATTTGGGCCCTGGTATAGCGGCTGGGTTCCGCAAGTCAGTCTAGAGATCAAATACACATTCACCATACCTCCACGATTCTGAATGGAACACGGATGCGCGGCGCTTCCGTAAGGGACGTATCAATGCCGACCACTTTACCTTCTACTTTTCTCATTTTCGACCGGAAACGGAAGAGATTGTTGCTATCGCATTCGCGGCGGTATTGCGTATTCACTATCGGTTTTCATGTGTTGTTTTGCGTGTTACGGGCGCACGAGGGTGCTGGTGGTTGGCCGTGATTTGCATAAGACTGGCAGAATGCCGCATTCGGGTGCGAGAAAAGCAGGATATTGTGGTCTGCTGGCGAGCTTTGTGCATCACGTGTGCCTGGGGCCTATTTACATCTCGTCTTTTCACCTCGCCTGTTCAGCCGTGACGGTGCTATTTGCATTTCTACTTGCCAAGATCCTGAGCTGCTACAAAAGAAACAAATTTGCAGCTGCTCACATGCACTGCGCAACTGCTCATTTATTACTTATTTGTTTATTTCGGCCATATAATACAACTGTGAGAGGATAAGTTCAAGGTAAAAGGTAAAGGTTTCGGTGTTGATCTGTCCGCTAAAGACGCGCTGCTGAATTTGTGTTCCATTCAGAGTCGTAGAGGCATAGTGAATACGGATTCGGTCTACACAGTGACTTGCGGGGGCCTGCCGCTCTTTTAAGTCTGTAGCTTCATCTTCACCGACAAGTCTGGTAACAATTTATCCGACCCCGGAGGGATGGAAGACTTGGTTAGCCCGTCGGTTCATCGGTCCAAGGAGGCTTTTGCACCTTCAAATTTGTTCATCATACGCTATTTTGAGGGTCCGCGTGGTGCAGTGGTTGAAGGCGCTACTGACACCCGCGCGGTCGAGCGATCGATCCCGGTCCGGGCGTGTAAATTGGTACCAGACTTGTCTTGGAAGGTAAAGACACTGACTTGGTATAGCGGCTGGCCCCCGCAAGTCATTGTATAGGCCAAATATGCATTCACAGCGCCTCTACGATTCTGAATGTAGCACGAATGCATGGCGCGTCCTTAGCGGTCTGAACAACGCCGACACCTTTACCTTTACCTTTACCTTACGCTATTTTGCAGCGATTTTTCATCATGGAGTCGTTTGGGCCTACAATAGTTATTTAATATCTTTATTTATTTACTTTAATTTTAATATTTAATATTTCATTTTATGGAGGAAGGAAACACTATCCGTATCGTATACAGGTGTCACAAAGCATTCTAGCTAGCGGCATCCATTCATCGAGACGTTCATTTGCATCAATTTGCGTTCGAGCTGCATCTCTACACCACAGAGAACGACGTCGTTTAGGCGATTCCGATTCTTGTGTCACGTGAATCGAACAACTGACGTTAGTGTCGTGTTCGTTATTTACTATTGTGACGATGGAGATAATTTCTGTTTTTCTCGAGAACTTGACAGCTGGCAGATGACGCGCCTGTTCTAGTTTGCTGTGCCAAAGAAGCCCACATGGTTTCTCTCCTCGTGTACAACCCACTCGTTGTCAGCTACTAATTATACCCTAGGGGTGTCAGTTCTCCCCTCAGCTTTGAATAGTGGTAAAATAGGTGACTGCTTCTTCCTATTTATGGTTGTGATTGACCGAAGACATTTTTGACAGTTGCGGGGCACACGTGGTTCAGTGGTGAGAGGCGCTGTTGGCATCAGCGCGGTTGAGTGATCGATCCTTCTCTGGGCTCACCATGCCTCCCATCGCTTCGGTGTCCGGCGATTTGGTAACAGACTCGTCTGGGGAGATAAAGACACTGACTTGGTACGGGATCTTGCCCAACAATTCATTGTTTAGGGATCGATCAACGCTGACACCTTCATCTTTACTTTACCCGTTAGAGTTGGTGAAGTCTGCTAGGGTTGCTTATCCATCCAGGATTTAGTAACGTTAGACTTTTGACGATCTCCGCATCATCGGCTTTTGCGCAAACAGAGACGCAGAGGACGCGGCACTGCGTCGCAGGGGCCAGAGGTCATGGGCAGTGTTTGAGCCTTGACTGAATTCCATTTAGTTTCCGGCCATTTTCTTTTAATTAATGCTCACCGCATAGCTTCTATTGTCGTTTCCCTGATTTTTATAGCGTTATTTATTCAGCAATATGTCCTCAACTGATTTCCTGATCGTCAGGATTGTTGCGTGGATTTCGAAAGTTCTGTTTTCTCGCCGATTTGCACGTGTCGACGTCGGCCTACGATCAATTTTTCAAAACACGACAGACGATCGGCGTTTTGGAATAACTGAACGAATATAGATCGATTCTAAATGGAATTTTTCTTTATCATCCTTCCTTTTCAAGCACTCCTGTTCCAATCCTTCTATAATATTAAACAATTGTGGCTGGTTCGTTTCACCTTTTCGCCAACTTTGTCAAACACATCCAGAACTAGAATTATATTCCTTCCTTTCTTTAACGCCTGGGATGCTGCATTTTCCTCAAAATAGATCTTTATTCATTTCTTGATCTCCAAATACTGCGTAGTACACCTTCTGCTGTGAATTTTGTGGAGCTCATTCATTTATTTTATTGTTTAAGGCAAAAGGCGAACATTGACAGGGATAGTGATATTATGCGTAGTGATAATGATTATACAAAGGGAGAAAAGAAGGCAACATGAACTACTAATCACTTAGGAAAGCGAAACTAAAGCTAGAGTAAAGGGTAAGTAGCAAAGGGGTCGGCGTTGATCAGTCTCCTAAGGACGCGCCATGCATTCGTCTCTTATTCAAATTGCACTCACATGGTGAATACGTATTTAACCTATGCAATTACTTCCGGGGGGACAGCCGCTTTACCAATCAGTCTCTCTAGCTTCCTAGACAAATCTGTTATCAATTTACTCGACGCCGGAGGGATGGAAGGCTTGGTTGGCCCGCACAGAGATCGATCGCTTGACCGTGCGGATGTCAGAAGCGCCTCTTACGGTTACACCAAGCGCTACCTCTCCAACTAAAGTTGAAAGATCTCCACTTAAGCAGTTTTATGTAACTGAATCGGAACTTGAGATGTTTGTGGGCGTCTGTATACACATCATTGATGCAGGCCTGAGACGAGGAGGGGGTCTCAGCGGGATTTTGTTGATCATATTTCATGCCCATAAATGGTCGAGCGACGGCGTTCTATGACGTGTGAATAAACACGGGGCGCGTAAGCAAATTTCGCACTACAATTCGGCAAAGGCATATTCGTCCCTCGTTCTTTGATCGCGAAATTGTAGTTCTGTTACTGCTTTTGCGGGTTCGAATCCCGCCTGTGCCACGATTTTTGCGATGATTCTAGTACCGTCATTTATTTATTTATTTATTTATTTAAATACGCACATTGGCGTGCTAAAAAAATACAAGTTAAAACGGTTAGTAAAACAGTCATTGATTTGCCAAGGAAGAAAATTAACCAAACAAAGAAAAAAAACTCAAATTGTTAGTAAATCATTCATAGTAATTCACAATAAAATTCTTGTTAGTAACATATTATATGAACCACACCAAGTTGGCTATATAGCAGACTGTTTGAAGATAACCAAAAATAGTTCTACTAGCAGAGGTGAATGATGTAACAAGTGCAGCTTTAGGAAGTGGAATGTATATATTATAAGGTCAGGGCTGGATAAGTTAGGGAAGGAAGTGCAGAAGTAAGCTATAGTTTCCAAGTATGGAACAATCTATACCTCCTAGGGCACGCACCCAAGGGCGGGCACCGTGTTTCAGACGCCCCTTTGAACTGGTACGTACCCAAGGGCGGCCTAAGGCGATTTCTTAGGATATATATACTAGGTTACTTCTGCTGATAGAGACTATTTAGAGGGAAATTTTGAAAGATAAATTAACTAAGATTAGCTGATCATCAACTATAGTGGGCTACACTATGTTCACACACTCACTCTGCCATTTTTTTATGCGTTGAGTGAAACTGTGTCTGCTACGCCTACATTTACAATTAGAACTATCCCATAAATCATTAAAAATACAATTCTGAACCTAGCAGGAGGTCTCTCTTTAGTAGTTACATTCGAAATGATGGAGAACATCTCGCAGACTAGCATTCCTGAGCACCAATGACAGTTGAAACGTGTTGCCAACTCTCTACCCTGTTGATTCTAGAGATCTGAAACACCAACCGCAGTCAGAATGTCAATGTTCTTTATCATTCTTCTGAAGACAGATGCGTTCCGAGCGAGCTGTGCCATTTGAAGCCACTTGGCTCCTCGAACAAATATGGAACTGAAGGCTCTGGTGTGGTTGTTTTCTTTTGTATAGGGCAAAAGAATGACCAGGTGGTTCGCCCTCTACAAGGACGGAACACCCAATACTTGCTCGGTTTGAGTTTCAGTTCACCTCTCATCAATTTGAAGCAGAAAACTAGATCATTGAAGGTACGACGATAAAAAAGGCTCTTTAATTTGAAATGCTCTAATCTTTTTGCGTAACTAGGAACTTTCTGTGAAAGATTGCTGTGTGTTACACATCTATAGACGCGTAGCACTTTTTCAATCTTAATCAGCCGTTTTTTGTGTGTTCCATATGTCTTGATTAATAGTTTCATGCGGCCCGTGATAGCGTGATAGTACAATGTCTTCGATGATTAATTTGATTTTTGAAGGTTTCTGTGTTTACACCATATTCACTACTGCGGATTATTTATTTATTTGTTTATTTATTTCATAATCCGTTACTCTCAGTCAAATGTGTAAGATAGAACACAGTTCGACATCAAATCCATTACTCAAAGCAAAAATTTTTGAAAATTGCCAAAAATAAAGTGAGGTAATTGGTTTAACAAATTATTTGCTCAAAAAGTCAAACACCGTGAGCCGCAAGGGAAGATCATATAGCAGAAATTGTTTTTGCAATCATTATGAGCGCGCGAAACATTTCGTCGAATGGATATGTAGTTTGGGGTTTTTTAATTGATTTTTTGGTTTTCGGAAGGGGAATGTGAGAGTTGTCGTATAATTCAATAATGATTATAATTTTGAAACGCGCTGCAGTTCTCGATGTCGAAAGAGCATGGTAAAACCTGACATTCCAATTTCCCGGTCAGAGGACTAAGGAAGCCTTTTAAGGTTGTATTCGATCATAGTATTTGATCAATTTTGCAATACTAAATCTATCTCATCGATGATTGCCACGGAAAATTCCATTGCAGCTGTGTATCCACAGCTGTTTGTACAGTTTCTTATCGTCTCACAGCATTTGATCTCTATTAATTCCCATAGGAACCTGAAGGTGTTGACAATTTCTCGTTGAATTCATGTTAATGCATAGCAGTTGAGCGTCAAGGTAGCTTATTGACTTATTCTTAGATGTAGAGCAGCATGGGAATATTTACATTTTGAATATATGCTTGTCACTGGTTTTCCACTGTTCAACTATTTTTCTGTCTGAAAATTCTCGTTTCGGAGGGTTTGCGCGATTTATCCTTAAATCTCTTGTTTTTCTTGTTGTACTGTCGTTGTAGAGCTCTTTTGCTTCGGAAAGTTGTGTTAGGTGTATAGGGTGGCAGTGAAGCACTTCAGCGACGAATTTTATTCGACATTGAAATCGAGTTTCCAAGGTGTTTCGCGAATAGCTTCTTTCTCTGAGAAAATGGCCGAAGTTCATAGCCTGAAGCGGATATTTGCAGCATCGGCGGCGGGACTTGTTTACCAGCTGAGTTTAGCTGTCCGAGAGCTCCTTTACAACGCTTGTTAATCTTTGATTATGCGTCGCTGGGCTCTATGACGCTTCTCATCTATCATTCGCTCTAATAATTCAGTGGTGAATTGTCGAACAAGTTGTTTTTACTATTTATTTGTTGCTATTTATAATATTTCAAAATGCGTCAATGCCGGGATATTATTTCTCGCAATGATGGATTAGATTTTTTTCGCATTGACGACAATATGAGCCACCGATGGCTCATTGGTGTCAGTCAGCGGCGGACAATATGAGGCACTGATGTTTTGTCACTTTGCACTCTACGTATTAGACTTTTTTAAAGATACTATTTTCATTTTCGAATTTTCCGTGTCATCGTAAACCATTTGTGAATTTTCTGTAATATGCGAGTTCAGCCGTTTAAGGCTCTTCCTTCTTTATCGTTTTGGGTCATTTTTTTGCTCTTTTGGCTCTATAATCGTGTTAGGTAGCCCAGTGTCCAGTATGGATAGGCAAAGGAGATGTTGTTCCTCATCTGAGACAAAGGTGAAGATAAAGGTAAAGGTGCCGGCGTTGATCAGTCCCGCTGCATTCGTGTTCAATTCATAATCGTAGAAGCTTGATGAATCCGGGTTTGGCCTATACAATGACTTACGGGGGCCAGCCGCTACAGTGTATTTACCTTCCTAGACAAGTCTGGTACCAATTTACCCAACCTCGGAGGTATGGAAGGCCTGGTTAGCCCGGGCCGGGATCGATCGCTCGACCGTGCGGGTGTCAACAGCGCCTCATACCACTGCACCCTCATCTGAGATATCTTGAATAACGTTAACGTTACCCATCCGTTGTGAGTACGGGATGTTATTTTCAGCATCATTAATTTAGAACCACTTTTGTGACGACACTGTGACGGGACGGCAGCTCAAAATTTTTCTGCTGTTTTTTGCATTTCCCATTGATTTTGTGGGTAGCTTCCGAAGAAGACCAGTTTTGTGGCATCTCTGAATGAATGAAGCGTAAAAGCGAAGGTGTCGGCGTTGGTCAGCCTCACGAGGACGCGCCATGCTTACGTCCTCCACTCAGAATCGTTGAGTGTCTTCATCTAACTGAACAAAATGTCTCGTGTTTTCGAAAATCGTCTAATTTCATCTTGTAATTCTGCACGTACGGATCGATATAGTGTATTTTTGATGCAGTGAGGTGAATTACGGCGGTTTGTGGTTGAGGGCTGGTTGGTTTAAGACTTTTTCCACCTGCACAGCCATGCATTTCGAACAAGCCACACGAATTTCTACGAAATTTGCTCGCACAGGCACTGCCGCTGAAGATTTGCATAGGAAAGCGATGATGGCATGGCATTCTATCGAACCATCTGTTCGACACATATACATACCCCCATGAAAGGGTTTTGTATTTCTGTTACGCGAGATTTCTCTGTGACACGAAAATGTCAAATCCAATTACAACACCTGGCACCTTCGCTGCGAGGTAGTAATGGACTCCCATTCCCGTATTGATGGGTGAAACATACATTTTCATCCAGATAATAGGTTTCTTTGTTCGGTATAAATGGTTTAAAATATCAACAAATCACAGTTTATCATTTTTTCAAACGTCGGCCTTAACGTTTCAATACTCTTTTGTCCCTAAGCCACACGAGGTTTTTAGTTGAAAAGTTCCTTTAATTTTAGTGTTTTGATAAGGCTTTCTGCCAAGAAACCTCGTAAAGCATGGTAACAAGCTAATATTCTAATATCTTACTAAAATTTTCATCCTCTTATCATCGAGACTGAGGGTTCATGTTGTTCTCTGATTTTGGTCCTTAGTTCTCTCTAACATTGAGGTGCTGTAAGTACCGTAAGCGGTATGTTCGTTTCTGCTTGTCTTTTTTCTTCTCTCGGGGTATTGTAGATATTTCACAGGATTTATAGTTTTATGGTACATATTTTGAAGTATTTTCAACTGTATCCAGTTAATTTCTGATTTTTTTCGGAGAATCTTCTTATTTCACAAATTTAGAATCGCATTTACGAGCCACGCGTATAGTGTCTGTTTCAACCAATTCAGTTCTGCTCTCACTTCTGCTCTGTTTTAGACGTTGAGGTCAAAGTCAATTTTGCTGTAGTATGTACTGTCAGGGCTATTCTGTTGAAAATGTTCTAAGAATCTTTGTTGGATACACTTCCGGCTTGCATTTTGCTAGTGCTGGTAGTGTCACGGTTTTATCTATTCAAGGTATTGTAAATTTTTCATAGATTAGAAGAAAATTTCAAATTCTTGGAGTCAGTTTTCTGACTGCAGAGTTCTAGTGGCTTTTATCTAAGATAAATTCGTCTAAGGTTCTTTCTCAGACATGAACTGGTGTTTGCAGTCGATCCTGGCTTATCTATTTTCACCCTTTAAGAAATGTAAGAATTATAAATTGAAGACGCCGTTTCGACTGATAAGAGCATTTGAAAACTGGAGCTTAAGTCGTCGCAGACTGGGTGGGTGCGGCTGGCACGAGATCTTCGTAGGAGGCGAAAGTGTTTGGTCAGGAATTACTGTGGTGTTTTCACCCCGTTGACTCAGTCGCACCCATTCTCTAGATGTTTATTCGTACTTGCTAGTATACCTGTTCTTCGTGTCCATTGTGAATTTTCGGAATTTTCCATCGTTGTAGAACGGCTATTCCTTTTCCTAGTTTTTTCAGTTTCCTAAAGTTCTTTGACCTTCTCTATGGCTTTTTGTTTTAGAGGAATTGTCAAAATATTCTCGAAGGAAGGGGCGACGGCACGTGGTTATCGTTAAGTTGAATTAATTGGATAAACATTCCTGCGCTGAAATAGGTGTTGCATGTTGGGTTTCGGGCATAAATATCTTAATAATTCAGTCATCGTAATGGTCTAGTCTTTTGCACTGGCCTGCGGCATCCTAAGCTTCTATATCGTGTTGTTCTCGTGAAATCGCTCCCTAGTTATATTTCTCTAATGGGCTTAGTGGGCCTAATACCCGGAATCGAAATCCTCCCTGGTTCTTCTCGATTTCTATTACAGTATTCCGTCCTCATCGAGTTTTATTGTCGTCGTTGTCAAGAATCGCTTTCTCGTCTTGCCGGCAGCCATCTTGTCTGATATGGGACCATTTCAGTTCTTCACATTTTCCGGATCGGTTTCGAAAATGAGAAGATGAGTCATATGTTCGTGTCTGCGTCTGCCACAACCTGATTCGGTCCATATTGGCTGCTTCCTGGCTCCCCCTTTACGCTACATTATCCACATTTTGGCAAATCAAACGCCGCTCCATCACCACAAGACTTCCGTTCCGTGGCTCTGCTCTCATCGATATTGTCTGAACAGTCGGCTGAGTGGCTATGGTATCGCAGTCGAGCCGAGCAACGCCAAACGAGCTGCTCGAACCGCAGCCATCGCAGCAACCGAGAAAAAAGTCAAAGAAGGCATCGAACTGGGTGGCACAGGCGCGCTCTCGAGCCACTGGCACTCTGCGACGCACGCTTTTTGGGCAGAAATCGAAGTCGGCTCGAGCCAGAGACGCCGAAAGCATCATCGCCGAGGAGGATGATGATTACACGCAGACCAACTACGACACAGTGAAGTCGCTGCCGGCTACGGGTCACTACGGCCGTAGCCGTGTCGGCCATCACCTGCACGTCGACGTCGATGGCCATCTGGGCCCATTGGTGGCTCCGGTGCCGCCGGTGATCATCCTAAAGTTGCCGAAACGTAAGCAGAGTGCTCAGCCGAATCGCATCTCGCCAATCGCCCGTCCACCGATCTACGACCCGGTGTTCGACTTCCAAGCATGGCATTCGGCACTTGGACAGAGTGAGTTTGACCGTCATTGTTGAGTGAAAATTACAGACTGCTATGTTCAACTCGTTCGATTCAATGACTATCGGCTCCGCATCCGCTGACATTAATGCCGTGTTCTTCGGTGGGGTTTGATAAAATGCTATCGTCGATTCAGCCTCTCCATATACCTTTTTTGTTGTTGTTTTTTCTTTAATTTTGCTAAATTTTCTTTTAGATTGTCAAGATGCGGTCTACTCGTTGTTCATGAAAGCGCACAAATGTTACGATTTGATTCCAACGTCGACGAAGTTGGTGGTGTTCGATACGCAGCTGCCGGTTAGTTTGTTCCCTGTTAGCGTGAACAGCTGTTTTTCTTTTCTTTTTTTGCATCCATGTCGGAACATTCAGAAATCTTCGAAAGAATTGCTCAAAAACAGTAGGAACAGTTGAGCGCCCGTGGTGCTGTGGTAAAAGAGGCTAGATACACCAGCACCATCAAGCGGTCGTTCCTTACCGAGTTAACCAAGCCTTCCATTCTTCCGGGGTATGGTAAATTGATACCAGCTTTTTTCTTACCCCTTTTTGCTCTTCATGAATAGCTGTTTTTTGATTTTGTCATCGATCCCTTGTATTTTGGTTTCTAGGGCATTTTAACCTGAATGGAACATATTTGATCGTTGAGTGTGACTGTACTTTTGTGGTTGGAAAAGGTGCGAAGGCGTGAAAGAAACCAGTTCTCCATTTGTTGTTTTGTTCTCAAGTGCATATTTCGTAGTACTCTTGTAAATTTGACGCTATTGACCACATTGTTTGGATTAAGGAAAGGTGGGCGGGGTGGGGGATTGAACAGGGTTCCGGAACATATCGTTATAAAATTTTCATTGGAATTTATTGCAAAGACATTTGGAACAGAATCTGGAGCTAAAATCTCTTGGATTAATTTAAATGGATGGATTTATTTCTTCACGTGGACCATCATATCGTACCATCGTGGATCATACCATCATGTCGCTAGATGAACCATATTTGAGTTCTTTTGATAGCAGTTGAATTGACTATTCTGCCTAGCTACTCCCAAAAAACTTTATTCATCAGATGTTTGCTGCATATTCTGAGAGACGCAGGAAATGGCTATATGCTCACGAATTCGATTGGAATATGCAATTTGGCTTTGCAGAGTCTGCATTCACGTTCATGGTTCGAAAATAAAGGGGTAGGAGGTAAATCTAATCGTAAGGTGATCGCCGTTGATAAGTCCCATTAGGAGTTGCCACCACGTCCGCGTTCCTTTCAGAATTGCGAGATATGGTGAATGTGTATTGGGCCTATACAATGACTTGCGAGGCCAGCCGCTATACCAAGTCACTGTCGTTACCTTCCCGGACAGTTCTGGTAAAAATTTTACCGACCCCGGAGGGATAGGAGGCTTAGTTACCTACATAGGTGTGGGTCGATCGCTCGACCGTGCGAGTGTCAGTACCGCCTCTTACCGCAGTACCACGTGCGTCCAGATCACACCGTGAGACAAAAAATCTTTGGTGACTTCCCCAGTAACATAAAAGCAACAGACGACTGATGGTCTCGGTAATGAATATTGTTGAAATTCGTTACATTTCAAAAAGAAAATCATGCGAAAGAAATAAGCCGTGCAGATTGGAAAGAAAAAAGTCGCGGGGAACAGAACGAAAGAGCTGTTATCATCCACTGAGGTGTAGCGACTAACCACAAGTATTGCTTTTCAAGTTTTTTGTTAGGAATTTATCGTCAATGTAAAGCTCCATTGTTGCACTATCATGAAAAATTTCGTCAAGGTGCCGTTTCCAATTCTAGTCAGAATCTGAATGTTCGGCTTTTTCAATTATTGGACTCTCAAGTCGCCGATATCGCATTAATCTTTGAAACGTTTCCAGGTGAGAAAAGCATTCTTCGCTCTTGTATATAATGGAGTACGTGCGGCGCCGTTATGGGACAGCGAAAAGCAGCGGTTCATTGGAATGCTCACCATCACTGATTTCATCAAGATCTTGATAAAGTAAGTCTTTGGCTTCGCCTTGTCTATGGGGCTCATTCGAACTAGAATGATTGTTCTCCGCCACTCGGAATGAATAATTAAACAACGCGGATTTGGTTGCAACGTTTTTCTACAGCTAAGAAAGGGCTGCAAAATAGAGTGGAAATGGATTAATTTTAATTATGATGCGATTACTGTAGGCATTATGAAGCCGGCGATAAGGAAGAAAAGATGCGTGCATTGGAAGAGGAGCAAATCAGTCACTGGAGGGAGCAGTTCGAGGCGGATGGAATTCAGCCGCTGGTCACGATCGATCCTAGTGAGAGGTGGGGATTACCTTTACTTCCTACTGCTTCTCTTTAGGGTTTTAGGAGAATCTTGAGCCGTTTGATGTTCCTTCATTTTTATTATGCACGCAAACATAACAAAAATAACTGGTTTAAGCCACGATTTCTATTCCTTGCCTGGTTTCCGCTGAAGTAAGCCTCAAAGGAAATTTCCAATTCAAATCTTCCTTCCCGTTTTTTTCTACTTGAAAATAGGCGGATCTGCATGTGTAGTGGTGAATGAAACATCTGTGTGTTCCCTTGTTTTGCTATTGCGCTGCTATTCATATCACACAAGCCGAGATCTAAAAATACGCCGTCTGATGCACGAAAACGTCTTCCGTTGATCAGATGCGCGACTTCTCGTTGAAAAGAGCCATTCTGCACAGAAATCTTTGCGGCTTAGCAACGGGAGAGCGCTCAGTATTCACTCGAAAGGTTCTCGAAGAGTAGAATTTTCAAAGTTTTTTTTCCAACGTTATCATTTACGGGGGACGCTACTGACACCCGCACGGTCGAGGGATCAATCCCCGCACGGGCTTACCATGTCTTATATAGCCCTGGGGTCGGGAAGATTTGTGCCAGACTTGTCTGGGAATTTAAAGAAGCAGACATTCAGGTTGCGGCCACAAGCATGTTAGAAGCCAAATACGCATTTACCATGCCTCCACGATCTTGAGTAGAACGCGAATGCGTGGCGCGTCCTTACAGGACTGATCTACGCCGACCCTTTTACCTTTATCTTTTACGTTAATCTACAACGTGCCAAAAACATATCACGTAATTAGTGCCACATAATATCGAGAGAAACGGAGAGCACCAGTATTCACTCGAAACGGCTACGAAGAGTATGATTTTTCCATCCGTAATTTAATTATTTGTTTATTTATTTACTAAACCAAATCTCAACAAGCCAGAGAGAATCTATAATACCCATAGCTTGCAAATCCAAAGAGTGTTCCGCTAGTAACAAACTGTTTGGGTAATCACGCCTTTCCTGTATGACATAAGAGAACAAAAGAAATCGGAAGAACAGAGGTATACTCTTATACCCTTGTTATATACGGATGCAATTTACAAAAGCTCAGGAGTTCTGATCATTCTTCCATTCCTTATGGGGTGGGGGGAAACCATGGAAGTAGCTTACAGATTCCTGCAATTCGAGTTTTCTTCAAAAATAAAGACAGTAAGGCTTCTCTACAGGTTCCCTCTTTGGTTACTGGATACAATGCACGAACGGTATGAAATATCTGCGAAGAGCAACTAAGAAAAATACAAGAAAAGGTAGAAGAAATAGAGGCAGAGGAGGGAAATAGAAGAAAAACGTTTTTTGTCGTTTTGAGATAGCTCCTTTCAAAGTACTTTTCATTAACTGAGAGTGTATTAGAATCAAAGCAGCTCCTGCTCTGTTCACTTTCCCGGTTTACCGGAAATAAACCTAGAAAAGTGCTACAAACGGCGCGCAAATTGTTTTGATGAATCGCGACTAGCTAGTTATTTAGTTATTTAATGTATATGTCGGGCATTATTTCTAGTGCATCAGTCATGATTCCCCAATTTTGGTTCATCCAATGGTGAAAAGAAGCATTGTGAAATGTGGGACTTTCAAGCTCGAAGTGTCCCAAAAGGGTAATAAAGGGCCTCAACAGCTGGAATTTCACGGACAATACCTCTAATCTTCGCCAGTTTCAGTCTTTACCGAGCTGTGCAAATTCTGTGCGAGTCGAAGGTGCATCGATTGCCGGTGATGGACAAAAATACCGGAAACATCAGTTATATTATCACACATAAACGGCTTATCAAGTTCCTCTCGTTATATGTGAGTTTTCTGGCATATCTCCTCATTTCTCTGTTTGTTTTACTTTCGGTTTCCTTTATGAGAAAGCGGAATTTTCACTAACCTGTTTTTATAAATGGTGTTGGTTTCAAGCTGCACGATCTGCCTCGACCGGCGTTCATGGACTGCACACCGAAAGAGCTGGGAATCGGCTCATGGGGCGATATAGTCACGATTCACGTCGACACTCCACTTCACGACGCTCTGGACATTTTCCTTCGTAATCGAGTTTCGGCTTTACCGTTGGTGGACGAGGAGGGAAGAGTGAGTGCAGTTTTTCCTTGTTCGATTTTTGTGATGGTAAAGAAGTAAAGGACAAGGTAAAGGGGTTGATCAGCTCCCGAAGTTACGCGACGCATTCGTGCTTCTTTCAGAATCGTAGAGGTGTGGTGAATGCGTATTTGACCTAGGCCAGGCGCCATACCAAGTCAGTGTCTTTACCTTCCCAGACAAGTCTGGTACCAGTTTACCCGACCTTCGGAGGGAGGTAAGGCCAGGCTAGCCTGGGCGGAGATTGATCGGCAGACTGTGCGGGTGTCAGTAGCGCCTCTTACCACTGTACTACGTAGTAGTAAAGAAGGACATATTTTTTCAAATTGTTTCTGTTTCCATGGCTGTAGCTTTTTTCTCCAATTTTTTTCTGAAAACGATGTGAGAGCATATTTCTTTCTGGCCTCAATGTCAAGAAGAACGTACGCGTTGTAAACGTCGAAATATACCTCGAATGGCGCACAAGCCACGATTCATCAACGTTTTTGGGGTTTATACAGAGTTTATGCTTACCACTCGAAGATTTTCGAACCCTGGCCGCTCCAGTGCAGTGTGAGACTCCATATAAACCCCGATTAAACTCTTAATTAACACGCCAAACGCGTTGAATCAGAGTTTACCCGCCAATTGCAATATACCTCTGGGTTTATGCCTGTATACCGTTCATGGATCTTATCCCTTGATTGTTTAGGTGGTTGACATCTATGCGAAATTCGATGTGATAAGTCTAGCAGCAGAAAAATCGTATAATCATCTGGACTGTACCGTCCAAGAGGCACTTAAACATCGCTCTGAGGTATGTTCAAAGATTATTTAGGATCTTTCTTTTCACAGTTATCGTCCAATTCGCCAGTTCATTGGCATAGGCGTCACTACCCATCTATATACCTATTTGAGAGCTTTTCAGTACTTCGAAGGTGGCATAGGCGTCACTACCCATCTATATACCTATTTGAGAGCTTTTCAGTACTTCGAAGGTGTACAATGCTGTCGTGAAACAGATTCACTGTTTGTTGTCGTGGAAGCCATTGTACGAGCGGAAGTCCACAGACTGATAGTGACTGACGCGAACAAGAAGGTCTGTTTTTCGACTAAAAAGATTTTTTGCTTTTTTTGCTTTATTTTTGCTTTAGAAGTTTTTTTTTGTTTTATTAGTTTTTTACTTTCTAAAATCCTTGTCTGCAATAGTTGGGTCTCTTCGAATATATTTATTTGCTTGCTATACATAGGTTTCGCTCGAGCGTTCTTCTTTCCATATCCTACAATTCCTTTTTTCAAAATTTTTGCGTGTTTCAGGTTGTTGGCATCATTTCACTGTCGGATATCCTGAAGTTCCTTGTCTTGGATGGTGCTGAGATGAGCGGTGGAATGTCAACGCAACAATCACCACATGTATCCATCGACGATAGCCCACCAATAGAAGGAATTCCTGAAGGAGTGGAAGACTAGCGTCAATTCCTCATTAATGATGACCTGGTAGTTATTAACGTAGTTTTTTCTTTGTTTTTCTGTCCATAAGTACTGTCTTCTATTCGAGTCCTTGTAACGGGTCAGCTTATACCCAACCATAAGCTACGCTATCGGTGCACAGAATTGCTGTATTCATGGGTGTGGTCAATGTTAGACCATACAATTTATGCAAAAGTAGAAGTCATGAAGTCTGGTGAAAAAAAAGGTTGGGTGGGTTAAAAGGATTAATAAATGTTACGCAAAGGGTATGGTTTGGGCTTAAGGGCTCGTTTAGACACCGCGCGGCGAAAATGGAATATCGAAGCGCAATCAATAATTATCGTCATTGATCGAATTTGCTCCTTTGCGTTAGTGGCGCAGTCCGGTGGCGCCGCGTCTAAGCAAGAAAATTTGGCATATAATCACATAGGGAAGAAATTAAACGAAAAAAGTGAATTTTGTCTAAATGTCCTTTAACAAGGAATAGCAGCTTTCTAGAAAACCCGAACGACCAGTAAGTTTGCCTATACGAGGCGCCACCGGACTGCGCCACTAGTGCAAAGGAGCAAATTCCATCAGGCGTTATTCATTGCGCTTCAGTTTTGCATTTTCGCCGCGCGACGTCTCAAACGAGCCCTAAGGGCGAACTCGGAAAGTTACCAGCGTCTGAGTTAATCTTTCTGATGTCTTTTATTAAATAGTCGACAACTCTTGTATTTTGATAATCCTTTCGTGAAGAAGTATTTAACAATAGAAGTTTACTTTTTTAATTTGTCCATAGCGTATAGTGTACTGTTTCAGCTAACGACTTCACGTTGTATCAGCGATCATCTGTACATACCTGATCTTCTCAGTGACGAATCTCAGGTTCCAGTTTCGTGTGTATGCGTAAGCTGCGCTCGTCACCAGCTGCTGCTACTGCAGCTACGGCGGCGTAAGCTCAGCTGAGTGTTGTGTTGCTCAGGGCAGCGAACGAAACGAGTTACAGTACGAACGTTCTCCATTAAGACGTCATCATTATGGTTATAAAGAATATATACATATGTACCGTACAGCTTCAATTGTACATGTATATTTATTGCTCCCCGAAATTTGATACGGTGCCGCTTACATGCCGAGTATTTCGTTGACTTCAAAGCGAGTATTGAGTGTGAGGAGTGCGTTGACACGAGGGTAGCTAATTCATGGGTTCTCGTTTTATTTCGCACTCGTATTTCTGTTTTCTGTTTCCTTTTCTCCTGCTCGTTTGCTCACTAGCAATTAGATGTACTAGCTACATTGCGCTGCACAGTCGTAGACCATGCGTTCACAGTTAGCAGACGTTGTTCCTTCATCGATTAAGTGTCCTGTCGCGTAGAGCGCGCATGGTCGCCCTCTACCAAACCTTCCAATCACGCACGCGCCCACCGGCATCGTTCGCCTTTTGCCTGGCGCACGCCGCATGTCCTCCTCTTCTCTCAACTGCCCTGCGTCCCGAAAACCTCAGTGTAGCGTTGTTTTTGATGAATGATTGTTCCTCTTCTACTTCTGCGCTTTGTATTGTGATATACAGTCTTCTTGTTGTTGTCTTCTGCTTTGTTCGACTTTTCTCTAATAATCACACCTGAAAGATGTTAGTGAGGCCTTCCGTGCGCCCCGTTCCTCTCGCCCTCCACTCACTCAGCGACCATGTAGATTCATTGTACATATATAGCAGTTAGAGATACGATTGTTGCTTGTTGAGATCGCTCATCACCACGCTTCGTGTGTCATCACGACCGAATTTCTCAGATTTTCATCCTTTTCCAATGTTTCTTACGATCGTCGCGTGTTTGTCAGCCTGCAGTGCACATTCCCATTCGAAAATTGTTCGATTGGAACTTTTTCATCCAGCTTATGATGGAGCTTACGATTGCACTGTGAGCTACAGCACGCCGAGGTCGGACATCTAGCAGCTGGGTTCAGGAAGTGGGCTCTTTTCGGTTTGTTCATTCGCTCTTTTGCGGTTCACATACACTATGTATTTTTCGACTGTTTCGACGTTGTCAGTGCTACATCTATAAGTGTTTTCAAATGTGTTTTCCATTTCTATTTTGTTCTTTACCGCTTCCCAAAGGCAACTCAACACGTTGTCATACGGATTTCGCTTGACGGGGCTATGTTAATTACGTGCAACACAGAGATACCCGTTTGTTTTGTCGTCAATACTGTTCGTTCAATTGTAGTGTATACGAACACATCAATATAATGTTCTTGACGGCTCGATAGATACTTCTTTCTTTTCCTTTCAATGTTCACATCATCAGAATTTCTTCGTTAGTTGTGAGATCTGTGTTCATTTTCTTCACGCTGTTTCTTCTTAATTCTAATAAATATCCGGCACCCTCATCTACTGTGCGAAAGCTAGCTACCCGACCTGCTCAGGGGCAGCATTGCTATTACCGTGAGATGGAGCACATCTATCAATTGAAAGGTATTCAAAACCAGACCGTGACGTCTCCTGTGGTCCTCGCATGTGTTTTCGTCGGAGCTGGACTTTTGACTTTCGGTCACAATATCCTATGCCGAGAGGGATATTTAAAGTGCTCGGAGCACGTAACTACTTTTTCGAATAACCGCAACTTGGTGTACGTAGATTCTGCACCTGAAGGCGAATTGCCACATAGTATTAGTATACCAGCCATTCAGCGGTCTACAGGCCGCCAAATGAACTAATGAATGATAGGAAACATATATAAAACATTTATAATAACAAATGAAACGAGGAACAAAAAGCATGCAGCAAAAGACGGCGAGGAACTGATGAAATACGTCACTAGGGGTACGGTAACGGACAATCGCGGCGAGACCCTAGAGTTGACAAACAGACATCATGGTTTCGCTTATTCATGAGTAGGATGATTACAGTTACCATATTATCCGATTTTTATAAATCAGCAACTGTACAAAAAATCAAGACAAACAAAGGAAGGGTGTCGTGTGGCTATGGAGCCAAAGCTCTTCTGCAGGCCGTTTGATAGGGTTTTTTGAACGTCGGTATCGATGGTAACCTTCTCCTACTTAGCGTTTAGTCCTGCCCTGCTTCGTCCTGGTGTCCGCTGCACTCGTCCACAGTCGCCTCATACATCTGTGCGTCATGCAGCTACATTCAGCCTCCTTGAGATGACGTCGTGGTCCCTTACCGGGGCCTGAAACTACAGTGCTTTTCGTATTGCATGCTCATCAGGTCTTCTCACAATATGTCCATACCACCCAAGCCTCTGCTGTGGCAGCTCTAGATGACTTACTCGACTCGTACTCGTCTCGTACGTCGTACTGGAGTTGTTCTCAATCGCTCTGACAAATCGCTAATCGCTCTAACATCCTCGTGTCGGACCCTATGGAGCTTCTTCCAATCGCATGCCCATTTGAGCATCCTCATTTTGGATGAATGCACCTGCCTTTCATGGGACCATCGCTCACTGCCGTAGAGCAGCGCTGCACTTACAACTCCCCGATAAACCTTACCCTTACTGATCCGTTGTTGCAAAACAAACAGCATCGGTCACCAGACTGAGGTCGGAAATTATTGCGCTTGTCTGCTGCGGACGCGACCTGATTGATAATATTGCCGAGTCTGTTTTTGACGAACAGATTGTCGGCGATTTCTTCTTTGAGTTGACTCATGAAATCCTCGACGGTTTGCTTGCGTTCTGCTTTACTTGATATGAGGACCGGTTTGATGACCCCGGAGGGAACTTTGATAAGATTGGTCTCGCACCACATGGGGTTGCAGGTTTATCTCACGTCCTAGCCTACTGAGATCATCTGGTTCACTAATGCAGTTGGTCGGAAACTGGAGAGCAATTATCGCCGGGTTCGTGGACTGGTTTTAGTTTAACCAATTTTTGAGCGACTTGCGACCGATTGATAGAGTCATCGGAGTAGATTTGTTTCAATAGTTCCGATAATCCACTCACAGTTTTCTTGAACTAGTCGCACCCTTCAATTGTATCTTGTGCTCCATCTTTCAGACTTTCCTTGAGCAGTAAGATCTTTTCCATCACGTCCAAATCTTTGCTTCTGTGGACTAAGGTTTCAAAGACCGCCCAATACTCAGGAAACTCTTCAGAGCTGCCAAAGAATTTTGGTAGTGATGGTTGAGGCGGTTTCAAAGATCGGCAATCGCTTCGGTATTCTGGCGAATGATCTGAGTCCTCCGCAGAATTTGACATTGTGAGAATATGGATGTTACCGCTGCTGCATTCTCTACTCTCGTCGTCTTGCTCGACGTCTTTTAGTTCGGGATGGTCGGAAGTGACTTAGCTGTGATTTTTGTGTAGCCTAGCTTTATGACCATTTTTGTTTGACACATTTTGACTCGTCCAGCATGAAAATGAGGTCAATATCTTGGACTATTACCTCCTGAAGTTTTGATACCTGCTCAATTTCTTCGATTTCGAGTATCATACCCTTTTTTTCAGACTTTGTCGTGCTAACTCCTTGGTGACTTGGGATATAGCCCAAGACTAGCTTGTTGTATGAGTGGTGGTTCAGTGGACACTGAGACCGGTAGAGAAGACGTAGGTGGATGCTGTAGTAGGTTTATTGAATGAGTGCGTATTCCAAGCAAGAAGAGCTTTTATCGGTGCTCCGTAAGGGGGCGGGGCGAGGGCGAGGAAGAGTCATCGCCTCAACGCTGACACTCCGGCCAGGCGCCAAACAACTCCAGGGGTTTTGCAAATATAATATTACATTACACAACAATATCATAAAATGAGTTGAGGGTGCCTTTGCGGATGACCCCTGCTGCATTGTCGAGGTGGGGGTGCCATGACGACTGACCCGTGGAGTTGTTGGTTGAAGCGGTGCCGTGGCGACTGACACATGAAGTTGACGTTGAGATGACGGCGGCCGGCGTGGCGGTGCCAACTGCGGCTGACCGAGTAGATGACGATTGAGGTGAGGACAGGTGAGGGGAATATGAAGAATGCGATAAAGTTGACTAGAAACAAGGCCTCCTCGATTTGCTCGATTCCAACCATCGAGTCCTTTTTTCCGATTTATTTTTACAATTTTTATACTCTTCCTGTATTTCATTGTACAACGTTTGTAAGTTCTCTCTACCCTCTCTTAGTTGTTTGATTGCGCTTGCTAAGAGCGCTATTGTAGACTCGCACTTCTCGAAATGCTCATCGTCTATTGTAGAGTAGTCCGCGATTACGGAATATTCCGTGTAACGTGTAACTAGCGTTTTGAGCGTGCTGGCGCATAAAACGATTGGAACTTTGTGGAAGTGAAGCGCCACTTTTTCTAGGCTACTTTTCCGTTCTGTCTCATTTTTTGCAGAGATGTACTCCAAGTACTATGTGCACTAGAAGTGTTAGTTTCTGCTGTGCACGTTGCTCTAAGTACTTACGTACGAAAGTCTTCCTTAACCGTGAAAGAAATGCCTCTGGATACTGAGAGGACTTTGAGTGGATCGAATCGATTATAGGTCTTTAGTAGTAAGAGTTCTTCTCCGAACAGGGAGTATAACGGCTGTTTAGGCCGATGCACCAAAACTGTCGTGCTAACTATTTGGTGACTTGGGATATAGTCCAAGAGTAGATTGTTGTATGAGGGGTGGTTCAATGGGTGCTGAGACCGGTAGAGAGAAGACGTAGGCGGTTGCTGTAGTAGGTTCATTAAGTGAGTGCATATTCCAAGCAAGAAGAGCTTTTATCAGTGCTCCATAAGGGGGCGGGGCAAAGGTGAGGAAGGGTCGTCGCCTCAACGACGAAAGATTTATTATTGCATTTTTTATTCTCATCTCTCACTTCGTTGTAAAGTTCCTTCAGGTTTTCCCTTTCCTCTCAAATTTGTTTTATACTGCTCTCAAGTAGTGCTATTGTAGAATTGCATTTTTCGTAACTATCTTCATCTACAGTTGGATACTCGGTTCTTACAGTATATTTTGTGTACCTGGATACCAGGGTTTTCAACGAGGTCGCGCTGAGGATAATAGGCGTTTTATGGAAGTGAAGCGCCATTTTCTGCGATACTTTAGCTCTAAACTCAGGGTTCAGGAACTGGTTTTCTACGAAGGCTTGTTTTTCCGTTACGAGAAAATGCTCCAGGTACTTTGGCGTACGGGGCGCTTATTGTCATACTGGATGCTCCAGGTACTGCGCGTACGGGAGTCTTATTATCTCTTGAAGAGATAGGCTGCTCCAGGTACTCTGCGTACGGAGGACTTACGGTTCTGACTGGCAGAAAGAGGTGCTCCAGGTACAGTGTAAATGCAGCTGAATGAAATTTCCACCTGATATTCTCATGAGGAAAAGAATACTGTAAATACAAATAAATAACTATTGTGGTTTTTACAAGCCCACTGGTTTGCTTGAGTTGTTTAGTGGCATGCCCCCTTCTGTGAAGACGGAGGCCAAACAGGCAGTAGTTTCGAGCAGTGTACACTACGTGAACACGAAACTACGAAAGTTTATTAGAACGGCGACAAAAACATTAGTAAGATCTAGAAGAATACTGAATCAAGCAGGAGTGTATGTGACTAATTAGAAGATAGAAAAAATGTCGTGTGTGTTGACCTATGGTCTTACTTATGCGGCCGAGAGATACCTCTGACCTGCGGTGACACCACGGGCCGTGGCGCAGCACAACCAACACGGGCTAGTTCAGGGGTTACAATCGTGAATAGTTAACACAGCAAATAAGATTATGTCGCATGGAATATATGATACAACACTAGAGAACTTTCTTCGGCCCGCTGCAGCGTAACATGTTACTTCTCTGCGCGTCCACTTCGGTGTGTGCTGTGTACCACATCCCTCACAATTTACTTGGCAGCATCCGTGGTCTCCTCGTTTGAAAGTTTGATGAGATTACTGCTGATCGACGTTCTATTCGTTATTTTCCCCACTTATTGAACTTCAATTACTCTTGGTATTATTTTCGATGCATGTATGAAAAGGACAATTTCTTTGACAACTATAATACATTTTCTAGGAGTATATATGTAGAAAGATTTTTGTGATCGACGAGCACTCCTTTTTGGGAGCTGTGCCATTTCCACGTTAAATATTCTGTTGATCTCTAAGTTCTAGAACATGGCTGATAGGTCAGCCGCTGATGATTTTTTTGGCATCGAGTATATGTCGTCACAAAGTCGAGCAGAGGAACCGAAAGATGTAAGGAAACTATTCGATCTACCGCATAGAGGCTACTAATCCAGCCGTTTAAAAATCTTATTCGTACCATTAGTGCTGCAGGAAAAAGTGAGGCCGTCGCCTGATTCTATCAGCGCTCGATCACCCCAGAGTGTTAACTTAGAGGACGTTCCCGAAAAGGACCTTGGTCAGCTATCCGGCACCGAATTCTTGGACCGGGCATTTTTTCCGCAACTGCAGCATGTAAGCTATTGGTGTCTTGAGCTTAGACGGTGTCGCTGTTATCTTCAGAAACGTTTTATAGGATCAAGTACCATCGGAAATCAGTCGGAGCGAACCGGAACCAGACTTCTTCGAGAAGGAGTTTTTCGGAAGAATTAGTACAGCTGAGTGAGCCAAGTTACTTTCTGTTTTATCATTCCACTTGACGGATCGAAATTTATCTTCAAAGCTAAGTAAACAGACCGTTAGACTGTTCACTTTTTTTCAGTAAAATAGAAGCGACATCTCCTCTAGTGGGGCCAGTTCCTCGTCGGAAGACCAACGAAGGGCGCAGGCCGTTGAGAGATGCTCTTGAAAAGGGAACGGAAGATGATCGTCGTCGAATGGATTCAAGAAGAATACCTTTCGAGGATAGTAACGAATTGGTAGGTTATGTTTGTTTTCAGTAGGCACCAGAAGACCTTATTTTTTATACAGGGCTTTACAAAAGTCTCGAGCCTAGTGCTCATGTTCTTTTGTTCTTTTGTTTTTTATTACACATACAGGGTAAACTGTTCAACAGTGTCCCAGCGGTGTTGCACTTATTGGGCAGATCAGCAATCCTTCTCTCTCAGCACTGAGAAGTTGTGCAGTGGTAAGAGGCGCAACCGACACTTGTACCGTAGAGCGATCGATCCCGGCCCTGGCTAGTCAAGCCTTCCATTCCTCCGGGGTCGGGTAAATTGGTACCAGGTTTTCTGTATAGGTAAAGGCACTGATTGAGTAAACGCGAATGCGGCGGTGCGTCCTTAGTGGACTGATCAACGCCGACATCTTTACCTTTATGTTTAACACATTACTGTACTTCTTAATCGTCCTTTGAATTTCAATACTTCATCTTGTCTCCTCTCGACTCTAAAGGGCTGCAGGTGTTCTGGAAGAAATATTGAAGATTATAAAAACTTAACTATTTCTACTCGTCACTTCAAGGGAGGCTCACAATTATCACTGTTCCACTCTTTATGTTCCACTCTTTGTTCCAATTATCACTCTTCAATCGGCGCCCCTTAATCAAATACTCTGAAACATTTTGGAAAAGCGACTGAAGGCTTTCTTTCCATCTCAATAGTTTCTCAGTTGCTGCTTAGCAGTTCTCCTCAGTTCACCTACACGAGTGCTGCAATGAATTTTGAGCCCGTTTTTGTTGCTTTTCCGAGGTTCTGGTTTAGTAACGTATTTCAGCATGAAGAATCAAAGTTGAACAATGCAGAACGGATTCCCCGGTGGAAGACCAGGGAAGATGGCAAGCCGTCCAGAAATTCAGAAGGTTCAAATCGCGATCGTCGTGTAGAGGCCTCAAGGAGGACGCAACCCGAGGATAACTATGAAATGGTAGGTTTTACTTGTTAACAAATACATAGAAGATTGTATTCGTTTGAATTTCTCATTTGCTTCTTTTTTTTGTTGGTCTCGCTTGATGTAGTGGCAAAAGACGGTACTAACACCCGTACCGTCGAGCGATCGATCGCCGGCCAAGTCTTTCATTCCTCTGGGGTCGAGTAAACTGGTACTGGACTTGTCTGGGGCGGTAAAAACACTGATTTGGTATGGCCCCCGGCCCCGCAGGTCATTGTATAGACCAACTGCGCATTCAAGATTCTGAATGGCGCGTCCTCAGCGGACTGATCAACAACGAGGCCTTTACCTTTATCTTTTTTATTATCCCCATTTCATCTCTATAGGTGTGACAAGCACTTATGAATTCCGATTTTGCTGATTTCTGCTGTCCTTTTCCATGAACTCGTTTCAGCACCAAGAGTCAGGTCTGAATAAGCTTCGTGCTGGAATTATACCAATATGGAGGATGAGTGAAGACGAACAAGTGAATCTGATGATCGATAGATTACTTTTCAAAAACGGTAATTCTGTTGAGGAAACATGAAGTGTAAATGTATATTGATTTGTGAATGTTTACAGACGATATTATTGCTTTCGACAAACCCTACGGTATGGCGTATTCTGGCGCATCCAAGACTGCTCCCCAATTGGACCGACTGTTACAGAAAATTAAGGTTGTTCAGTGTACCCGTTGTTCTAATGGCTGTACTTTTTTTTAACTCAATAAGTGCATTTTAGGCGCTAGTTGCTCCGAGATGTGAGCGATTACACCTAGTCAGGTCCCTCGACAAGTACGAGTCTGGCATTGTTTTGTTTGCAACGTGGGTTTTCTCGATCGTTTCCAACCTTGAAGTCTCCTTTACAGGGCGTTTACTCATTTGCAGGTTTTATGGTGAAATTTAGGAATGCTGGTGTTCAATCAGAGTTGAAAGAGTGTTTTGCGAGCGGAATGGTGGAGCAGATAAGAAGGTTTTGGTGCTGTTCTTGGGCCGTTTTTGTGGGTAGCAGTTCTTTTTTTTTTCATTACAGGTGTATCATTCGAGGGGAGCTGAACGATTCTCCGTTGCTGATTAATATTCCATTAATCAAAACTGTGAAGGATAGAGATATGAAGGTAATTGGCCTCTCTTCATCTAATGTTCATTTTGTTGTGTTCATATATTTATGTTTTTGCATGTTGTCTGTTCATATAAGCCTTTCTCTCAATCACTTCACCTTTTGTGTTGCGATCACAAGTGGGCTTTGGTGTGGGACATCAGTGGAGTATGTCAGGGTGGTAAACATAAGTTGGTATTAGGGTATGACCTGCGTAACCTGTCGTCTCGTTGGTCATCTTTTTTTTTCTCGAGCAGGCACCAGTAACGTCCCTATTCGTTCCTGGTAGGCCAAGGTAAAGCAGTGAATTCTGCTTATTCAAATGTCACGAAAAGCATGAAATCAGCTCTATGACAGAGGTTCGACACTGAATATGTAAAGATGTTGGTGAGAAACAGGTCATCAAATTTCTTCATTTGAAGTACAAGCAATGGAGGAGACATGATGAAGTATTGAAATTCCTAGGACGATTAAGAAGTACAGTAATGTGATAAACATAAAGATAGAAGTGTCGGCGTTGATCAGTCCACTAAGGACGCGCCACCGAATTCGATTCCGTTCGGAATCGTAGAGGCATGCTGAATGTTTATTTGGCTTTTGCAATGATTTGCGGGGGCCAGCGGCTATTCCGAAAGGGTGGAAGGCTTGATCAGCCCGGGCGGAGATCTATCGCTTTACCGTGCGGGTGTCAGTAGCGCCTCTTACCACTGCATCCCCCTTCACTACCTCCAAATTTCAGTGAAAATTTTATTTGCCTTTGAAATAGAAGGAACGAGGATGTCTAGAAAGTTACTAGTACTCACATGTTCTAGCTTATGCCACTGGTGTCAAACAAAGCAAAAGGAGAAATTTTCTACGTGGAGTCGAACTGTCGCACAATTCGAGGAAATCAGTATGTTTCTAGTGTGGAGGTTGTAACTCGCAAAGGTGAGTGCTTCATTGCTTTTTTACCATTGCCGACTTGCGCATGATATATTTTGGTTATTTTTATTAATAAATGCGGCCTTCGATTGAAGTATTTCAGAGGTCAGTCACCAGGTTCGCGCTCATCTTGCCCTTGCTGGTTGCCCCTTGATCGGAGACTCCAAGTACAGCAATTCTTCACCGGCGCCGCCTCGGTAAGAACTTCCTTTCATGCGGTTTCATCGAAAAAGTTTTCTAGATGTTCTGCTAGTTTTATATGTATACTGTCCAGATTGTCTGATCATGTGCTGAGGTCGTTGGAAGTAACAAATTCGCAGTCTCGGAAAATCCCAATGTATCTCCATCTTAAAGAGGTTCGAATCAGCTTTCTTCCAATCGATTTTTCTTTTTTCACAAGTTTTCGTGCCAGCTGTAGATTATTATTCTTCAGTGGGAAGTTAAGCATCATGTTGTGTTCAATACGCACTTTTTAATATTTTCTTTTCAGGTATGTCTGCCCGGCTTTGCTCGATCGAACGCACCGGTACGGATATCAGCACCTCTACCAGATTACTTCAAATGGATGTTAAAGAAACTTAGGTTGTTGAAACGATAGTAATTAGGCGACTGTGCAGGTATAGCATAGTCAGTCTTTGAAGTTATAGATCTAGGTTTAGGATTTAAACTTGTAAAGTTAGTTCATCACTCCTAGCTAATTGTGTTTGTTACGGAAACTGTACATACTTCCAATTTCCGCTGTTGCAGTCCCGGATTTTATCTTGTTTTCTGTTGGAGGTGTTTTATGCAATTATTGTACACTCTGGGTTCAACGCGTTGTTATTTATTCGTTATCAGATGAAGCATTATTCCAGTACCTGTCTTTGTTGCAGCGCGCGGAGGGTTCAAGTCCTGAAGATATTCTGAATAGCATTTTTTCCTCTGTGAGCCTTCTCAAAGATCGTTACCCTCTAATGCCCAGTTTTTTCTCATTGTCCTGATGGAGCGCTAATTTTTACAGAAAAGAATTGACTATCACATAAGTTATCTCAATGTTAATGTAGAGACGATGTACATCGACATCCCCACTTGTTCGTCACACTCAGACACGGAGAAACGTTCATTGGTGAAATGGAACTGTTCACCAAACACAGCTCGATCAATTTTTCATCTTGCTGAACACGATCGAAAGGATTTTGATGATCAAGTCAGAAGCCATTATGGATTTGGCGATAACGAGGTGAGTGTAAGGACTGTTATGTTTCTTTGAAAAACTTGATGACGTCATTGATATATAGATAACACAGATCAAAAAAGTTTTCCGATTGTTATTCACCAACCGTTTGCGGCTTTATTTACCTATGGACCTTCAGAGGATTCTTCCTCTCAGTCTCACTTGAACATTGTCTCTTGGGGTTGTTTGGGGATGTGGTTCATGACCGTGTTGAAAACAATACATTGTCAACAAGGTGGTCTGTACAAGATCAGACACAAGACTGGAGCTTCGTCTAGAGGTGTTGTTCGAAGTGCTGATAACGAATCTAATGTCTCTCACTTGAATTTCCACCGATTTCGGAAGCCACAGGTGGAATGCTGGTCAGTGAGGGTGGTAAATTGGTGGAGCACCCAATTGTGTCTTCGAAATCGGTCGGCATCTGAGAGGAATTCAGATTTGAAACCAGCACTCGAAAGTTCCTCTGCAGACGATTTTCAGCCGAATTGATTTTGACTTAATCTCCCTAATCATCGATATTTTTCTCGAGGAAAATCGAGAAGCGAACATCAAATTCGTGATCAACGTGTTTCAGCTAAAGTTATCTCAATTGGATTAGTCAGTTAACAACGTTGACAGCGTGAATGATTTTCAGTCGAAATTTGAATAACAAATGCGGGAATGGTGGTCAGCATCCTGAATACATGTCTAGGCGGCAGGTCTTCAGGATGCTGATCACAATTCTCGCATTTGACATTCAAATTTCGACTGAAGATCATCCGCACTGTCGACATTGTTAACAGGCTAGTGCAATCCAATTTTGGGCTTGATACATTAATCGAAAATTCACTTCAAAGAAGGACCTTGTTAGAGAACGAATTCTGACCACGAATTGTGCCCTGTTCACGTCTCTGCTTTCACTCAATGTTCCTCCAAAAAAGAGCAAACCATGTGTTTTGGCAAATTTTAATTTAAGTGGCCATTTTCTCACGTGCTGATCAGAAATTTAACGTATTTCTAGAGTGTGCTAAACCGCATATGTTAGCATGGGTATAGGTGATACGTGCACCCTATTATTATAAAACCAGTTGACATACCAAAACTTGATATCAAATTCACATTCTTCAAAGTATCCTCTTATAAGAGGGAATAGGAAATTGGCAGCTTATTGCTTTATTTGTTTGGAAGGATATCCAATTCGGATATATCACAGTGGCTACCCCGTCTCCTCATAGTTTGAAGCAATTGTAGTGTTTTTGACTCATGTTAATTACCACATTCGTTCAGGATCTCGTGATAAGAATATGTCTACCTCATGCTCCCGATGAGAATATTGATTACAAATGGTAGGCGTTTTTGTTACGGTTTTCAACACATCAATAACTAATTAGCGTTCTCTCATTCAAGGGAGACCCGCATGTTGGGATTACTGATGAAATATTTCGAACTTGAACGATTGATGTGGAATATGTCAACGCTGGGAGGCGCTTGTTCAGCTATGGCGGATTACGATCTTTCATTTGTACGTTCCTTTACAGAAAATTCAAACAATCATACTGATACACTTCAAAAGAAGACCATTTTGATTTTTTTGTTTCTGTTTTTGTCCAGTCCTTACCATGCATCGGTTTTCATAACATTGTGTGTTGGAGATTTGAATAAGTAATTAAATAAATATGTTATCAGAGGTATTGAGTGCGTTGTAGTCCCATTATGATATTTTTTGTCACAAAGCCCTTAGCGTCATTTCGAAGCCCTTTGCTCTCTAAATTTTCACAAAATTACAGTTGGTAGTAGTCACATTCGACAGCTGTGCCACCGTAATTTTTGAAGATTTTTTTGACTCGCCACTTGTTGTAACAATTTTATTCATCCCAAAGTTGATTTACTTCATGCGCAATCATTTTATCAAACTTCATTTATGTGAGTTGTGGTTATGAGTCACTGCAGGTTTGTAATCGTTCAATTACAATTAACGATACAATTAGTTCTTGCCTTCCCGTATTCATGTTGTTTATATTTTGTTATTGTGCTTTATTATTGTTGCTCTATGGAAGGACCACCGAGGTATATCGTAGCTGTTTCGCTGAAGTACAATGCTTTAAATGTTTCTACTTAAGGCAAAGCGAGCGGAGAGAATCTCCGAGAAGCAGCTCCGAATTGCTAGAGAACTGGACGATCAGACACTGTTGGCCAGATGTCACCTTTACATAGCTCTGAGTGAAGCCCAACAGGCTAGGTTCACTGACGCGAGGAGGATTGTCAGGTATTGCTCATTTTTTGTCGGTTTTGATAAGGTTGAAGACCAGCAGTTTTATCTCACGAGCTGAAACCAAGCTAAATTCAATTAGGTGTGTCTCACTTCCTAATGGCTGCTTCTGAAGTTCATATCGTCAATCCTGATGGTGTCCAGTGAACTGGGGGCCATTGATCTCTGCCGTCCCCTTTGAAGCTAGTGGTAATCTTGACGGCGTGATTAGCCAGGTGACTGGCTCGCAAGGATTTCATGGAGATATTGCCTTGCAGGATACCTCCATGACCATTCCTGTACTGAACCATTACCAGTTTTTTGAGCTGTCAGTAGTGCCTCTCGACACAGAACCGCGCGGTTCTCTGTCGAGAGGCACTACTGACACTCGCACGGTCGAGCGATCGATCCCGGCCCTGGTCAACCAAGCCTTCCATCCTTCCCGGGCTGCGTAAATTGGTACCAGACTTGTCTGGGTTGGTAAAGTCATTAACTTGGTATAGTCGATGCTCCCATCAAGTCATTAACTGGTCAACGGCGACACTCTACCTTTACCTTTCATCTTTTAGCAGCGTTTTCTTGTTCTATCCAAAATCTTAAAGAAACATTAAATGTCCATATTTGCGTCTACAGAGCGCTTTGTAGGGCCAGCTCACCAGTCTAGGACTGTATACTCGCCTCTCGCACGAAACGAAGGAGGTCCGCGGGCTGTCCACATCGGTACCGATTTACCAGACTCCGGACGGATTTGAGGCTTGGTTAGCTAGGGCGAGGATCGATTGCTCGACTCTGGAATTCGATATAGCACCTCTAACCGGTGCGCCACGGGTACCCTACAACTATAATAGAGAGCTGGGGAGAATTTCCTAAGAAAAATGCTCCCGAATGAAGTGGGGGAGGGTAGGTTACTTTTTTGGGTTCCTTTGGACGAGAATAATTCTAATACAACATGATCGTGCCTAAGAATCGGGTGACTATGGTATGGAAGTAGGAGTGGTTTAGGGTAGAATAGTTCAGGGTGCTCGTTTTCGGATCTCATCCTGTTTCATTTGAATTTGAAAAATATTTTCAGTCTTGTGCGTAAATGGGCGCAGCAAACCAAAAACGAATTCGTCCGACACTGCTGCGGTGGTGTCTTGGCGAAGATCAAAGCTATTGAGCGGTTCGGGACAAAAGCCCTCAGGAAAGACGTCCAGATGATCTGCTCATGATGTGAGCATCTATATTACGTGTAATTATGTAGTATTTGTATTAGCAGTGTCTACTTCAGTCTGAGCAGCTGCATTAGCTCGTTTTTGAAACACTAATGATCAACGTAAAGAACTGTGAATAGTGGAGTGAGCCGTGCGAATAAATGATCTACATAATGTCTGCCTATATCCTCTTTTGCACAGTAATATTTGGGCACTACAGTGCAACTTCAAACCGCTGTTCGAGTCAATCAAGTTGGAAGAGTACGGACCGCGGAACCTCTTCTACAAGAACGTCCGACGGAAAGAAGGTCCGACAGTGTTTTTGGATTTTCACATTTTAACGTATCACAAGATAAATTGGCATGTTTCTCTTCCTTCCATAATGGAGAAATAGTCCGCTGAGATCGCCCCAAAGATCGCAAAAAAGCCGAACTTGCCTGAGCTATGTATCTTACAATCGAAAACCCCGCAATCGGTCTAAAAACCTTTTAATGTGGGAGAGAACCGACAGAAATGACAGCTGACATCGCGCAAAAATTGGTCTTGCCTCGACATTGTATATAAAAATTCGCCATCCAGCGAGCGGTCTCTCGGGACCGTGTTGGCAAGGATGGTACCCTAGATCGGTACCAATAATTTGAATGTGCCGTTTAATAGCAATTTGACCGTTTTGATATTTAGTAATTCTAGGAAGTGTGATACTTATACATCACTGTTGGAAGAGTTTTAGCTTCTCAAACAGTGGTTACAATTATTGATCGATATTGATGTTGTTCCATGCTTGACTTCTTAGTAACTTCAAGATGCACTTGCACAATACGACAATGTTTTTGTATTCAAATCAAAATGAAGGACAACAATTTATACAAGAGAAGTGCATGTTAAACTTGTTACGTTTTGATGTTTTTATGTTTACTGCATGAAGAGAAAGTGTCTATCAGCGATATCACCTGTTTTCGACCAAAGTAGAACAAGCATGTTATCCATGAACTTTCAATCAGGTCTGGAATCCGACAATTCGGGCAGGTGCATGGCGCAACCTTCATGGTTCATACATTTTACAACCCTCTAAATTCTGTTCTTATGATTGAATCACGGTTGGAGGAGTTTTTGTTTCTCAAACATTGGTTACACTTATTGCTCTCTTCCCTTTCGAAGCATGGATCGATCGGTGAGTGAGTTAATCACCCACGATTTCAACTTCCGTAAAAGTAAGAGTAAGCTCAACGTAAAAGGTTGCGTGAAAACCGTCTGTCGTCTCAATGTTGTCTTTATACCATGTCAAATAATCGCAAGGGTTATCATTCGCGACATTCCTCTGATAGGTGACAGAGCTGACTTCGTTCTCAACAAAAACAAGAAGTGTCTTCCGAAGGTTGCGGTTGTACATCTCCAATCCATGGTAATGCAAAGATGTTAGGATCTCAGTTCAATATTCCATGCGCTCGGGGTTTTCTGACTTGGATGCATTAGCTGATGTCCATTTAATCCACTTCAGTCTCTCCACGGTAATGGTTTCCTCTTCTAACCGGACCGTATTTTCGATGTGCAGTACCTCAAAAGTTTTCTGCAACTGAATAGATAATTGAGGAATCTTCATAGTAGCTGTTCTCCATGTGGAACGTCGGCTATAGTTACGGTATCGCACAATCTTCCAGATTCCTGGGGCGGACGATGGAATTGTCTGGTACGATGACACCTGCGACGCTCGTCCAGATTTCGCAACTTGTCAGAGACCTCCAGGTTGATCACGGGATGCTCCAGTCCACCAATAAACGTTCTTATTGTCTTGGTTAAGGGTAATTGCGAATATTTGCGAAAGGTATGCTCTTGCTCTAGAATTTGCAGCAGAACATACAGCAGAGTCGTTCATTTTGGCCATCTGACGTGGCTTGGGATGTTGTGTTTGATGAAATACTCAATTCTGTTTGGTGTCACATCAACCAAAAGCAGGAATGGAGTAAAAAACGGCGCTGTCGAGATATCACAGTCTCGATGATTCGTCGCCCCAGCGCGTTGAATTAAGTGACAATGTGGTTTATGTCTAGGCAGTTATGTGCGGATACCCCGCAACGTACAACGCACAGGCCCAAAAAATCTTTCAATATGGGAGAAAATCGGCAGAAATGACACCTGAGATAACACAGGAACCACAACTGCCTGGACAGTTGTATAGTATAACAATTCGCCATGCAACCACGTACAATGCGCGGGTACAAAACTCCGTTCAACATGGACGAAATCGCAGGGGGCACCGAAATTCGCTGAGATTCCCAAAAAACGCGCTAGAGACCAAGTAGTGCCTCGACCGCAGTATCACTGGCAGTTGGGTATATTGGAGACCATGTTTGCCGACCAGAATTTACCCATGTTGGGTACGATGTACCACCTGTGAGGTGTACGTCGTATCTGTAGATGGCTACAATGCGAGAGTCGCATCTCGCCGAGCCTCCGAGCACCAGATAACAGATGCCCCAGGGCATCTGTTATCTGGTGCGCGGGGGCGAGGCGAGATCCGACTCTCGCATTCAGGAGCCTCACCTGGATGCCAGACCCCCCTCCTCTATGGGTTGTCGAGCGTGGACGACAGGAGCTGTGCTTACCGGATTTTTCTAGAGCAGCGGAGTGCGGGATATGAATCCTTCGAGCTCCATGAGGCTTGCATCTTTGAGTTCGGGACCTAGACTAACATGATCCACATGTTTCAAAAGCTATATTTTCTACTCAAATGTTAAATAAAGTAACACAATTTTTTCCCTTTTTTTCGTTTTCTCAATCATTCTTGCCCATCTCAATAACGCACAAGGGCAACACTGTTGTGCAAATACGCATCACATCACATTCCACACTTGATTGATTATCACACCACCGACCTTATATGATTTTTATTTTTTTATGTCCGTTCAAGGGTAGGGTCAAAACGGACTAATATCTTTTTCTAGTATATGTTTACTTTCACTGAGACTATTTATTTATTAGTAATACTATTTTAGATTTTTCATTTAGTATTGTTAATAATATTCCTTCTTACAATATGGTCGCTTACTACCTTGCATTACTTATAATCTTACTTCTTACTTACTTACTTGATTACTTACTGTTTACTTCATATATTACTTATTATTATATAGTATATTATATAGTATATTATATAGTTATACTTATTATTATATTATTACTTATTACTAGTAAACTTTTGATATAATTTTCTTTTATTCTCCTCATTAATTGACATTCCTACATCATTCGTCTTTCATTATTCATTATTTTTTTCACATTTCAATTTTTTCAAACATTAGTTATTATAACTTTTAATGTTTGTTGAATGTGGTGCAGTGGTAAGAGGCACTGCTGACACCCGCATGGTTGAGCGATCGATCCCGGCCCGGGCTAACCAAGCCTTCCATCCCTCTGGGATCGGGTAAATTGGAACCAGACTTATCTGGGAAGGTAAGACACTGACCTGGTATAGCGGCTACTGCCCCTGGAAGTCATTGGACAGGTCGAATACGCATTCACCATGCCTCTGCGATTCTGAATAGAAGATGAAAGCGTGGCGCGTCCTCAGGGCACTGATCAACGCTGGCTCGCTTACCCCTTTCAGCTTTATCTTTAGTCGGGATAAGCCCTTTATGGTATGTAGCGAGTAAATGTACATAGAATGTTTATTAAGAGCGTCGATAGAAATATATGTTAGTTATTTCGGAATACACCGTCCTCCGGAAAACACCAGTATTCAACTATTGATCAGTCATATAAAGAAAACATGTAGCGAGAATTATTCGGATTAGCTTAAATAGAGCGATATGGATGCAATCATTGGTCAAAAATAAACAACAAAAACTACACGACGAGGCATGTGTGGCTACATCCTAATCTCTAACAACACAGATAAACCACCACCGTTGCCGATGGATGTGATGATACGGTGAAAAAACCCGAAAAGTGAACATCATAAGGAATGTAATGTTCAGCAACGCGCAGTTCCAAACGAATCGATACCGACGAAGGGTACCGAGAGCGAATGAAACTGCTAGACATTTTTTTTACGTAGACAAGTCTATATGAGCGTGAGAACCGAACACAGTCTGGAGTAGCTGACCTCGTCTCTCAGCAAAAGTGGAGACGAGAAATGGAAGACTTTTCGAGTAGCACCAGCCGGCACGGCATCAGAGACAAACCACGCACACGACATTCATCAACCGTCCAATTCGAGCTGATGCCACGCTTCGAACGTTTGACCAGGATTCTCAATGCAGCTCGTCCACTGCTTGCCTCGCTCGTCTTTGGCAGCCGTCGACAAAACAAGCCCTCCTGAAAATGATTTTCGGAAAACATGACTCCTCCAATGTCAAGATAAAACAATCACTTTTCTTGCTTAGTTGTCTGTTCCTTTCTGAAAATTTCCCTTAGCTTTCAGATTTGATCCACTACTTGGTTTTCCTATTTTAACGTGACATACCAATTTTATTACCACGTTTTTGCGGGTTACTATCCTATCCTACTGATAAATAAGCGAAACCACGATTTCTGTTTGTCAACTCTAGGGTTCCGCTGCGATCCTACTGATAAATAAGCGAAACCACGATGTCTGTTTGTCAACTCTAGGGTCCCGCCGCGATTGTCCGTTACCGTACTCCCAGTGACGTATTTCATCAGTTCCTCGCGATCTTTCGCTGCATGCTTTTTGTTCTTCGTTTTATTTGTTATTATAAATGTTTTATATATGTTTCCTAGTATTCCCGCGGCGTAGGGCCCGCGTGGTACGGTGGTAAGAGGCGCTCCTGACACCCGCACGGTCGAGCGATCGATCCCGGCCCGGGCTAACCAAGCCTTCCATCCCTCCGGGGTCGGGTGAATTGGTGCCAGACTTGTCTGGGAAGGTAAAGACAGTGACCTGGTATAGCGGCTGGCCCCCGCAGGTCATTGTATAGGCCAAATACGCATTCACCAAGCCTCTACGATTCTGAATTGAACATGAATGCGGCGGCGCGTCCCAAGGGGACTGATCAACGCCGGCACCTTTACCTTTACCTTTTACCTACTATTCATTAGTTCATTTGACGGCCTCCAGGCCGCTGAATGGCTGGGTGAGTATACTAGAAGTACTATACTAGATGTTGTAACGATATTGCTCGCTTCATAGCGGAAACCGTGGCTCAGGCAGGATTCGAACCCACGTCGCCCGCCTATCGGGGGCTTGTGTGCTTGACCACTACACAACTGATGCAAGGGCTCTCTTTCCCAATTGTGCCGGTCATTTGCGCTCGCCTAGCACCCTCATCTGTTTTCCTACTTTCTTATGGTTCCCATGTTGTTCCTCACGCCTTTCCTTTTCAGGTTCCTTCTCAGATTCACTTCAGCTTTATTGTTCTGTTAGTTATAGGGAATGTGTAGGGTTCCAATGTTCAAGTCTGTTTTTTTGATTTTGTGATCTGAGAGCTTGCAGCTTACTCTTCTTGTATGATTGTCACAACAACATACCTATGTAGTCATCGTGCTTGCCAAGATCGTGATCGTAAACACCGATTTGTAGCGCTTTCTTTGGCAACTCTTTGAACGGTACAATGAACGTGAGAGTCTGAAAAGAGCCATAGTTCAGCCCTACACCCAATTTAAAATGCCACCAGTACAAGCAATTGGGCGCATTTCCGGCCTACCTCGTTGAACTCTGGATTCAACGTCCTCTTTTTGATTGATGTACGCTGCCGATGGGCCTTTGAAGTAACAGGTGTGAGCGACCTGCAAAATTTCGAATAATTACTGTTGTAGGAAATGATGACAACGGCTTCTGATTACTGCCGTTAGGGTATTTATCACTGCAGATCCAATGGTTGGTCTATTATCTTTTTATTAGGGTGACCGAAAAGTTCGTGTGCATTTGAGATTCTGAATTCTTTTACTGAAAACTCAAGAAAAACGAATAAATGACAAATAAGGCCTTTATAGTCAACCATAACTCATTGTCAGCGATCCGTTAAAGAATTGTGCTTACTCATGGAAATGTTATCAAGTCGCTTATTTGTTTTTCTTGGGTTATGAATAAAGATAGTCACTACATGAAATGCACACGAACTTTTGGGTCACCCTAATACCTGAATTTCCACTCCCTCAGAACACTATTGTTTTCTTTCATTATTTATTTATCATCACACCCACATGTATGTGCACAAATTAAGCAACGAAACCGACAAACAAGAACAAAAAGAATCAGGTATGATGTAGCAACAGAATCCTCGAAAACTGACCGAAGAAACTAAGGTTACCCATTGTAGCGATCACAGAACATCTTGTAAACCACAATATTACATTTCATGACATTATTCAATTGTTTTCCTTTGATGAACTTTATCCTGTTCTTTACCACCACATGACTACTCAGTCCTGAGATCAAACCCGGGACTTGCTCTCGTCACTTATTGAAAACTTATGTCAGGAAAATCGGTCAGTGAAGTTCGAAGAGCTCTTGCTGAGGTTCACGACTCTTTAAAGTATCAGTAATTCATAGCTCAAAGAACAAGCTGATCGTTCCTATCAGAATATCACCACTAGGCAAGCAGAAGCAAAATGATCATAAGAAGAATCTTTCTGTGTATATTGTTGATTTTTCTTATGTAATCATTGGAAGTGAAGATAATTTTGTTCAAAATTGCATATGATTGCCTAAATGGAAATGAGTTCTCCCAAGAGGGAAGAAAAAATTCAGACAAAAAAAATCTAAAATTGGCCCACCGAAGGGCCAGTAACATTTTCCACATGGGCGGATTATACATATCAGTGCATTCCACTGCGGACCATCAGTAAGAGTTATTTAATTATCAACAGGAATAATTTTTTTGTTTCAGCGATCTGCACCCAAAAATGCAAAGTGACATATCTTTTCGTGAACTACTGTATGTAGATGTTTCAACAAGAATTATCAATGACACATTCATTTGTTCATATTTGCTCATGCGAAAACAAGTAGCAGGATATTTCGAGAAGTTCATAGAATCCTAGATTGCTTCATTTCTGAAACACAAGACTGTTTTATACATAGGCAACTTACACTTTGCAGTACGGGTCGGAGAACCCAGTCGAATCCATTCCTATCAATTCGGCACAACGCTTCAGCGTCACGAACAACGAGCCTGGAATTCAATTTTGATCGGGCGACTTTTTCAGTAGGATGTGTTCTAGTGAGCTCTTCTGGAAACGGCCAACAAACCTTGTTGGATGTTGTACTGCAGGGACACTAGAATCTTTCCGCGAATCGCTTCTGTTTCTTGGCGATGCTGCTGAACCTAAACCAGGATCTCGGCAGTTTAAGTTGTCAGCAACAGGTAAAGTGCAACAATACGATAACAAACAATTTTGCCGGGAAAAACATGATTTTTTACTTCCTTGAAATTCTAGCTTTATTACCGCGTCTTTGCATGTTAATATTAAGCGTACTAGAAGATGTCATGGTGGTGCTAGGATCATCGCGGGAGTAGAGCCATTGGCTCATTAGTGTCTAACACGGTGCTCCGGAAGGAACCGCGATTTTTGTGGTGAACCGAGAACCACCATCACAGCATAAGCTTTATTTATTTATGTACGTGAATTTTAGACCCACGTTGGAGAAAAAAGACAAAGAAAAACGATGACAGTAAACAGCAGCAGAACAAACAAATTAATAAGTAAGCAATGCACGCTTGGCTAAACCCTTAAACTTTTGAATCGAAAATACTTCTACTGTTTGCATTTGATATGAAAACCATTCTAGGTTTATCTTTATCTTTATGTCAGTACTAAACAAAAACACAGCAGCACAGTCAGTAATACCTAACGAAACTGACCTCAGAAAGTAAAAAGCGGTGAATAAGGAAGGGTTGACTGCGAGTGGGCAAAAGTAATTTTAGTTGAAAGGAGTTCGCTATAGTGTTAGGTAACCAAACAGGTATTATCTCCTAGTAGCAGGACTTTGGGCCTACTAGCGTGCTACCTACGACCTTGAATTCCATTCCGGGGCGTGCCGTTTCAGACCTCATTAAATTGGTACGCCCCTCAGGCGATGGCTTAGAAGGGAGAAGCGGTGGAGGGCACATAGTCTGAATAGCAGGAGACTTGGAAAGAATATGATTGACTTTTTAGGTTGACTTTATATTCCATGAATATAGGCTCACCTAAGGAAATGGGCGAAACATGAGCTCATTTTGTCGATTTATTCGTCTTAATATTCATTTGTTTGAGTTCATTTATGACACCGACCTTACAAACACCTCTGAGGATTTTGTGTTTTTGTAATATATACATAAATACAAACCGGAATAGCGTGCTCAAGGTAGAGATTGAACTTCTTCGGTGCGTTCATTGGCAGTTTTTTCAAGGCAATCCGAGTCTCGCCGAGAAAATCAGAACCAATACGATCGCGATCCAAAACGGTGATTCTTCTGAAATCACTCATCAGCGAAGATAGGCGTTTGAAGTGAGCGGATACGAACGTACAGCGTTTTCTTCTGCTTGTCCTCCTCCGTGATACCGTAGTAATGAAGTTCTTCATTCCATTCAGGATTCAACGTTTTCTCGATTGTCTTTGATGTCAGCTTAGTAGCTTTTGCGTTACCCGGCAGCAAGTGCAGCTTTACATACGGATCCGAAAATCCATTGCTGTCCATCGCTTTCAAATTCTGCAACAGAACAGTGCTCTACATAAAGTACAAAAAATTTGATTTCTTTGAATCTTATCATGATTTCAACTGCTACCACCTTTGCTGCGCTTAATCAAATTAGTAGGCAAGCAGGCTTTATTACTCCTTAATCACCTCCACTACAGCTACACCTTCCCACCTGTGTATATATTAAATGTGCAGACCACATGTGGAAAATTGTTCTAGAACAAACATATCGAAATTACTCGTTTCGTGTTCATACAGCTGTGAGAGTTGCTAGTCCAACAAATGATGGTGACGTATAAAACGAATATTGACAAAACTATAGAATAAGGCGGAAGAAGCGGAGCAGGAAAGTCAGAAAAGTGGACAGAATAGAATGCCTAATGTTTCGGCCTCAGGTACCCAGCTAGAAGTTTTTTGAATTGAGCTAACTGATCAGGGGCCCGCATATTTTTGGTAAGTTCAGCGTATCCATTATCGGTCCTGAAGGAGAAAAAGTGCCTTCCGAGAGTTGTTCGTGGTTTTTTGAGGACCAACTTGTATTGTTGCCCCCGAGTACGTGAGGAATTAAACGTAAAGAATTTGTGAGAGCGAGAGACTAATAATATTTTGCATGCCATAAAAAGATCGTTTCTTTTCCTCCTTAAATAAGAAGACCTGTAATTTCATTTCTAATTTTCCAGCAAGGTTCGTCGAATGCACTCCTCTTTTTTGCAAACTTCATCTGTATAACCTTGGCTCTTTTCGCATTTTGGGCACTTTTCTCAAACCGAATCTGCTAAGACTTGAGCTTTAGAACGCCCGTTGTCCAGTGGTAGGAGTAGCCACTTACACCCTCACTGTCGAGGGATCGATACTCGGAAGTGACCTGTCCTTTCATCCCTCTGGGGTCGGGTATATGGATGTCAGACTTGTCTGGAAAGGCAAAGACTGACTGTGCAGCGGTTGCGCTCCATGAGACATTGCATAGGGTTATTTTATACCTCACTGGCGCCTTTGGGTATCGGAGACTTCGCCGTTGAAACAATAGGTCGGTGGCATTGTTAACTGCGAAGGCTTGATTAACCCGTCCCGGAATTGATCGCTCGACCGTGCGGGTGTCAGTGGCGCCGCTTAACACTTTATCACGCGCGCCCTCTCTCTGTCTCTCGTAATCCTACGGAAACTTTGAGCTTCTCTCAAAAATCTTGAAAAATTTCCGCAACAGTCACCTTTGCTCTGATAAGATGAACGGTCAGCTTCTTCTCGTCCGAATTGTAGAGCGTGGTGAACTGTATGGATCCCAATGTACCTAAAATCAAGTCCGGTCTAATAACAAGCCATCGAACAAGTGCGAAAGTGAAAACACTCGAAAAGGCAGTGAAAGTTAAAGAAGAACGGTCAAGAGTTACACGTACCAGAATAATAAGTGGTGAGTTCAAGCATAGGTGCATCAAGCAGCAAACCAATAAACCGATAGAAAAGCATGCACTTGCACAACATCGAGACATCATTCGTGAGCGGCTTTCTTTCGAACAACTTTACCGACGGCTTTCATGATTCTTTCGTGTTTTCAAGAAAATATAGAAAAAGCCTACGGTATCGAGTCGGAAGGAAGCAGGACAGCAAGGAACTATGCATGCGTCGTCGAAGGGGCGAACCGGGTCGCGTCGTGGGCGGCTCGGCCTCGGTGCTGCCGTCCAGCGAGTTGTGGGTGTTGGTCGTCGGCGGACTGCCGTCGTCGGCCGTCGTCGGTGATTCCTCGGCGGTGGTGGTGGTGATCGGCGCGGTCGCCAGCGACGACACCGATTTGGGACCCATCGCCGTGGACGAGTTGTAGCGAGTGATAATAGCGCGGCGACGCGTGCGTGACTCTGAACAGACCTGTTGGCGAGGCGTGTCCGGTACCCGCTACGGTACCGCTAACGCAGCTTAGCGTTCACTGTGTGATTTGCGAAAAAATGAAAATTTGAGTTGAAAAATCGATAAAACATTACAAAAGCAAGCGAAAACGACAACAAGCTGCCCGCGATTCTGCTGATCAAATGTGGAATGAAGGAGTTGAGTGATGATGCGTGATGAAGGCGTGTAAAGGAATTGGATGGAGTGCTTGTGCCGGGATCTTTCTCATGTTGGATGAACTGATTCTAGAAAGGGATGGGACTGAATATCCTAATCCTAATATATTATAAGCGAAACCGCGATGTTTGTAATGGGTGGCTCATATGGGTCCCGCCGCGATTGCCCGTTACCGTACACCAAGAGCACCCACAGCGACAGGGGAGCTGATGAAACCATTTCAATTGTTTTCCTTCTACTTTTCAGAATGTTTGTTTTTTTTCGTTTTTCGTTGTTTTCCTTCTACTTTTCAGAGTGTCTGTTTTCATTTTCCTCTGTTTACTGATGTTCTTCCGTTTTCTTCTGTTTAATTTCATTTTTTCTGTGGCTTTGAGCCTTCGCTAAGGCCAAATTTTCTGTCGGTATTCGCGCTACAGTTGTTTTCAAAACGAAGTTGGCGAACAGACGTTTGGCGGCCGATAGGCCGATGGAAAGCTGGTTATCTACATAGTCTCTAATAATAAGTTCTCTCGTCCTCAGCATCGACGATAATCTTCTTCATATTGATCTCTTCTGCCTTACTAGTATTAGGTGGAAAACTTTATTCAGCTGCCTAATATTTCGATCTTCACGTCGTTTTCGGAGCCTTGAATTCAGTAAAATTTGAATTTAGCTTGAATTCGAAAGATTTTCTCGGTTGAATAGTATCCAGAGCAGTTACGAAGAAGATTAAGGTCATGTATATGAATAATTTAGTGGACCAATTACCCTCGCGCAAAGTATCATTTGATGGGAGAGATATTAACTCCCCTTGAATAGGATCTTATTGTTAGAGAAGTGAAATCTCGACCGACCACTTTTTGGAGCGGCGGAAATAAACAAAGTCTTCCTTTTCACTCTTACTTTTCCTGCAATGCCGAACTTGAGGTGAGGACTAGGCTTCTCCAAGGTTTTGTGACTCCTTGATACAGCTAGGTAATGATTTTTTACTATCGGTCACACCCTTTTATGCCAATTTTTCAAAAATTTTGAGCCTCACGCTCATTATCGAAGGCTCTCAAGGATAAAAGTTATAAACCTAATTAGCACATCTGAGCAATATGATTCGGTGTAGAAGCGCTGGCGGTGCTTTTAAAAGTTTATCTGCGAAATAGTTAGAGAGAGTGAGTCGTACGGCAAGTTTCGCGGAGCTTTAGAAAATAGGGCTTCCAGCAGTGTTCTTGAGTTTCAGGGGATAGGGTCTCCAGAGGTGAATTTTCGAAATAAAAATGAGCTGCTTTATCAAACGGGACCTACAGTAGCGGTCAAAAAGACATGTCACTTTGCATTTTTATGCACAAATAGGTCAAACTGAACCAAATCTCGTACCAATCGATAGTTTTGACAACTCTATTCAAACACTTGTCGAAACATACCGTTGTTTTTAGAAATATTTTTTAGTGATTTTCATATTATACTTTAAACGAAAATATCTCAAAAATCGCTGAAAGACGATTCAATCTGAGATGATATTTTGATAGGGCATAGTTTAGTTGTTATTATGTGTTACAAACACTTCATTCAGATCGCCGCTTAATTATGAATTTTTCTGAGCAAACATTTTCACGATCGGGACCATGAGGGCAGTTTTGGGACCATGTTTCAAACAAAATTCTATATCTTTTTACCTCGCTAGACTGCGTCACACGCTCGACTTTCGATAAATCTTGGCTTGGATTCCTCTTAGTACAAAACAAATATTGAGCTATGCATATATTTATGCTGGTAACTATTTTATTCGGTCTACGTTTCGGCGCCATCGTCAGAGCATGTAATTTCGAATTTATACTATATGATAAAATAGTGCGTGATTGGAAAGTCTTTCAAGAGTAGATTCGACATTTCAGACTCCGACAAAGGCAACATTGTCGTAATGTAAACCGAATAAATACAGGGTGCGCAAAAATTACCCGGAATAAAATATCACATTGTAACTTCAACAAAAATGTAGATCTGACAATGAAACTTGACGTACAGTTTCCCTATTCCCTTACTGATAGAAAAGTATCAAGTTCGTTCAATGTGGCCCCCTATCTTACGGACACGTGTCCTCAGACGAGTAGCGAACCCATAACTCATGGCATGGAGGTAGTCTTCTACTATATCGTTATTTGCCTCAGCCAGGTGAACTTCCAGTGCAGCCAAATTTTTGGGTTGTGTAGAGGAATTCTTGCTCCCAGTAACTGACCAGGAAAGAAACTAAGGCGGTTCAAATCCCGTGAGTTCAGAGGTCAGCCATCTGGTGCTGTGCGGCGTGGGACAGCAAAATTATGAGTCGATGATTGCTGATCATTCTCGATTTGGCTTTGCCATTCGCACATTGTGAACTCAAATGAACTCAGGCTTGGAATACATTTGATTTTAGTGTATACGTACCCACTACTCCAATATTAGGTTGAAAGCTTAGTTCTAAAAGTTGTTATCAATTGCGCCAAACGAATAACTCGTGGCACGCAGGTAGTCCTCATCGAAATCATTCCATGTGTTTGTTATTGGTGCTATCAGAGGCAGCAAAGTTGCACATCAGATGGAGCACACTTTTTTCTCAAAAACCTACTAGACTAGAAAAGCAGTTTCTCAGAAACATTAATGAAAATTGAGGTAAAAATAGCAGTACGACCAGAGAGGTGTGGACTGATGATGGCCGATACTTTCAGATATCGTTTTGCTATTACCGCTGTGCAAGCATTCAAAAGCTCAAACTTGGACAGCGTTTGCATGTAGTATAGATGTATAACATATTCCAATATGAAACTCAGAATCCAGTTCTGCCAGTAGTTGTGGCCTGTGATGTATTATTCCAGGTAATTTTTGCGCACCCTGTAATACTAATCTTGGTCTATCGATCAACCACTACTTTATCGAATGATAAAGGTATGAAATCTCGTACTCGTCCTCGTACTTATCCGTTCCTTCAGATTAATCTGATGAGAACATACTGTGCTTCCATCATTCGCAGGATAATAAAATCAACCGTGCAGGCATAATTGAATGAAAAAAACCACAGAAATTCGCAGGCGTCGAGCGTTCCGCAAAACATTCGCACGTCTTTGATCTGACTGGGTTCGAACTGAGGTAAATTTGAGGGATTTCGAAGGGAAACGTGAGCCCGACAGAGTTAATTGAAGGGGAGTGATGATGGAGAGGCTGTGTGATTGGAGGAGAGTTGTAGGTGATGTGAGTAAGGGATAAATGATAAAGATATGAAATCTCGTACTTGAGTCGTCGTCCGGTGAGCTCATGAACGATGCCGTTGGAGATTCGGTACGTGAAGGCTGAAATGATCAGCTGTGCGTCTGCTGTTGCCCGCTTTTTCCTAATCCTACCAACCCCCGAAATTTGTTATTTTTTAATTTTTTTAAATCGATTTTTTTGAAAATCAGCCCACCTGCGATTTGCTCGGTTCAATGACGTTCACACTGTCGTTGGACGTTCCGGCTCGTTTAGTGCTCGCGGCAGAGCTGATGCTGATCTTCCTCGAAATCAGATCCACCGACGGAGCAGGACTCGATCTTCTGGTTTCTGTCGGTGGTATAGGACTCGTACGAGGAGGAATCGGTGGCGGTGTGATCAGAGAGCTTCCTAAAAGTGTAAAAGTTGAAGTTTCTCGTCAAATCCATACAATGTTCAATGCTTCAGCTTCTTCACGAAGGCCTTTTTAATCAGATAAACGCTCAGGCCTGACCTCGCAATTGAAACTTTGTTTCCATTAGTTTTCTCCACAAAGCACAAAAAATTCCTACCGTATCCATACTTAGAGGAATAGGAGAAACCTCTCCGTATTTTGTGAGAAATTGAAATTCTAACGTTCAGAATTATGATATCAGAGACCGGTACCGAAAATGGACTCAACCTCACGGCCTGTTCGTACTCGGCAGCGCAGCACCGCAAGAATGATGAAGCGCAGGGTAGTAATGCAGAGAAAGCGGCGTGGCAGGGTAAGGCAACTATTGGTCCCATCGAGATTATGGACCTCAAATTGAGAAGCAAGGCTTCGAAAAAGTAGTGTCATTGGCGGAAGCTGCATTGTTGCTTTGCTGCCGAGTATGGATGAACCTTTTGATGCATCGAACACTAGTATGCATATGCGTCAGTGGGTTAGTCTCAGGCAAATCTCGCAAGTAGTTTTAACCTCTACGAACTGTGACAGGTTAATATTCACTTATCCACCGATCAAAGCTACATCTTAGCTATACCGCACCTGAAAGGTAAGCGTAAAGGTAAAGGGGTTAACGCTGATCAGTCTCCTAAGAACGCGCCGCCGCATTCGTGTTCGATTCAGAATCATAGAAGCATGGTGAATGCGTATTTAGTCTGAGGGCTCGTTTCGACGCCGTGCGGCGAGAATGCAAAATTGAAGCGCAATCAATAATTAACGTCCTTGATCTTATTTGCTCCTTTGCATTAGTGGCGCTGTCCGGTGGCGCCTCATACAGGCACGCTCACTGGTCGTTTTTTTAGAAGGCTGCTATTCCTTATTAAAGGACATTTTGACAAAATTCTTTTTTTTTCGTTTCATTTCTTGCCTATATGATTATATGCCTATTTTTTTGCTTAGACGCGGCGCCACCGGACCGCGCAACTAACGCAAAGGATCAAATTCGATCAATGACGTTAATTGTTGATTGCGTTCGATTTTGCATTTTCGCCGCGCGGCGTCTAAACAAGCCCTAAGCAGTGACTTGCGGAGGCCAGCCGGTATAGCAAGTCAGTGTTTATTTGCCATGACTAGTCTGATACCAATTTACCCGATCCAGGAGGGATGGAATGCTTAGTTAGGCCGGGCAAGGATCGATCGTTCAACCGTGTGGGGGTCAGTGGCGCCTCTTACTAATGCACCACCTAAACCGGTTTTTCTGGAAAAGAAAAATGAACAAACTTGACGTGGACGACGTGACGACTTTGCCGACGACCTCAAGCGGCAGTTCGGTCTGACTGATTCGGCGCAACGGAGCGACATCGGTGACGGGTGGAGATGTGAACGGCGCTAAAGACGATACTGACAGCGTCATCGCTTGTTGTGGATTCGAATGGTCTGATTGAACCACTAAACACTGCAAATTTAGTCAAACACACCTGGCCAACCTATCGATCTGAATCTTCAACTCTACCGTACTGAACAAGCACATACGATCAATAAAAACATGGAAATGCTATCAAGAAATTGTGATGATGTGAAGTTGAATGGTGATTGTAAAAATGGTATAGAAGATCATGATAATGATAATAAACTGACTCCGATTACCTCCGCTGTCAATACTTCTCGCATCATCGTGATGAGTGAGCGGAACGGTCTGATTGTTGGTAGAGTCGTAGGAAGACGGTGTGGCTAATGATCGTCGTGGTGAGGTGGATCGGGTGGATGCTCGACTGTCGGGCGACGAGTCTTCTTCTGGAATATTCAAGATTCACAAGACAAGATACTTGAGTTTGATTAATTGTTTTTGGCCATAGGACCTCCTAACTGGACGGCCCTCATCAGCACTTTACTGCCGGTACGCTTGTGCTTAGTTCTTTTGCAGTAGTATCCTTGCCTGGGATATTCTTCCTCGTTTAAATACTTAGAATATGTTAGGGTATACTATAGCTGCCAGGCGGTGGTTGGGATTATTATCCTGACCTTCGTTGGCGTGTGGTCCATCGTTTGGCGTCATGCCCGCTCTTCCTGATTTTCTGCCTGCTCCTTCATTCTTCATGTTCTTACCTCTTTTTCCTCCAGACTTTTAATATCTCTGGAAAGGTTTCTTTTTTTGTTTTCTTCCTCCTTGAGCATGCTCCCATAAGTCCACCATTTTGTTTTTGCTGTTTTGTCGGTTATTTTCTACACATGTATTTCCATCGGACGTGTTGTAAATAAATAAACTAAACTAGATTCTGCCCATTATGTGAGACCGAAACAACACTGAGAACATCGTAAAAAACACCAAAAGCGAATCGTTTTTCTGTCGAAAACGCCAATCAATCAATTCATTGCGACTATGAAAGACAGTCGTTAGACAAGATGGAACGAGAAATTAAATCTTTTGAACATTGATATAAAGACTGTACATCGTACTGCTGGAGTAGAGCATTTTTAACACGTTGACGACAGTGTGGCGTTATGATGCGCCACGCCCAACGGCCGCGTGGGACCGTGTGGCACAATGCCGGTCTTGTATTGCATTTTTCTCGATACATTTCAGAATTTCGGAGGATATTTTGGTGCCACTTTTTAGCAGACCTTTACACATTGTTATATGAAGCGTGGTTCATGAAAATGATTCTTAGCTTCTGATTTACTGGAATTTTTGATTGTGCACTAGTTTTCTTTACAAGTAAAAACAATTAATGGTTATCACAAGAAGCAAATGAATGCAAACAAATACTGGTTACTGGAACAAACAAATAAATACAAACAAATATTGATTATTAGAGTAAAAAAAATGAACAATAAACAAATATTAATTTCCTTTTAATCTGAATAGGGAAAAAGGAAATTCTAAAAGCTTCCAGCTGTTATTTTTCTATTTTCATTGCAAAAAAGAGGAATAGTCACAATCCCCGATATTACAGGACTGTATATGTAGTCTTCGAGATTTACTATTCACTTCCATTTTGAAAAAAAAATTCACCGTATGCCGGCATCATGCCACAGCCTCGGCGCGCTAGAAAATCGGTTGGTCCCACGCGCCAGACACGCGAAAAAGGCGCTGTCGTCAACGTGTTAACAAGGTGTTGGAAGGGTCCAAGAGTCTGAGGACTATTGGATCCAAACTCTGATCGGTACACGGATCAAGTATCGTTTCTGTATGGGCTGTCACACATCTGATCTGCGAGATCGCTCTACCATCTCCGTTCAGCATTAGCATTTTTTTGAAAATCCCACCTTTCCTGAAGTTTTCACTTTCCAAGAGGCAATTACCTTGACTGCCGCCAAAGTCGACCAGAGAAGCCCCATTTATATCCATTTTTGAAGATTCTCCCGCTAAGCTTCAAATAGACACAGACGTACATTTTCACATTTTATTGTATTGTTTGTTATCATTTGTTCTAATTTTATTGCTAAAACGTTTTGTTGTCGGTTTCAGCTGGCCTCATTCGTGCCCACTAATTCAACTTGACACTACTTTGATTTTTGATGTTTATATTAATACTATCGTGCCCAATAGTCGCATGTTTCATTGGAACACTTATATATATCTCAATTTTCCAGGTATAAGTGTTCTTTTATATTCTGCCGAGTTCTGTTGATTGGAGTTGATTGGATAATTGTGAATAAAGAATAAATAATTCAATTCCGAGAAAAACAACAGCACTTTGCTCGGTGTCCGTATTCAAATTCTCATCAATTTTCGAAGAACAATTAGCCGTCTGAAATTTCAAAATTAGAGTACTTACCAATGTTCAAGCTAATGACACTTCCCATTCGTTGTTTCGAATAGTTTACTGAAGCTATACATTGACAAAATATCAAAATGCAGACCACTTGAACAGATTTAACCACCGCTTATTCTTCCTAAATTTCTCTTTCTTGATAGTTCTTTGCGTGTTGTTTGCGTTTAATGTTTGCTTTTCCTTTGTTTGATGTTGATTGGTTTTGTTGTACATCTGAAAAAGGAATGCTACTCTAGTTCCTGGCTCACGAACCGGACAAATTAAAGCGACTGTAAGCTAACACATATTTCACGTTTAAGACTTTGTGTTGTTTGCAAAAAAAATCAAGGAACTGATGACATCCTAGAGTCTCTTTAACACTGAAACGTGAAATTATAGTTTCATTACCGCGTTCTAAACGATTACTGCTAAGTGTACTAAAAGAAGATGTTGTCATGGTGGCACTAGGCGCATCGCGAAAATTGCAGCTCAGTCCGGATTCGAACCCGCGTCTCGGGGTCTATCCGGATTTTGGAGACGCTCTCATGCTGATCCAATTTTTCGTTTGAAAGGGACCTAGGAGAGGGCATCTTGAGGAGATCTCTCCGAAAATAAAGCTGACTGAAGCGGATCTGAGAATAGTACAGTATCGAACGTGTCTTTTGATCAAAATCCGAAAATGCCGGCAAAAACCGCTCCAAAGCGGCTTTTTCGAATACCTTTCTTCTAATTCAACTATTTGCGAAATTAGGCCTAGATTTGAGCTCAGCAGCTCGAGCTCTATCCATCCATATACACTTTTTCCAAATTCGTGAAACTTGCTTCCTTTCGATTTTTTTGACCCCTCGATTTTCGGATCCCATCGCCGCTTCGGACCCTCGCTTGGTGCCACCGACTAAGCTCCGCCCTCGGCGCTCATTGCACCGAGCCAGGAGTGGGAGTCCCCACGGGGTGGCTCAAAGAGGCTACCACGCGGGCCTACCGTTGGCCTCGTCGTGGGCTGGGTCCCCTGTTGGGGCCCCGTCAGCGACAAGGCAATCGATAGATACGAGGGACACGCAAAAAATCGATATTTTGTAAAATCTCTCAGGTGTGGGTAATTCATACACCAAACAATAGGGCTCGAGCTGCTGATGTCAAATCTAGGCCTAATTTCACAAACAGTTGAATTATAAGAAAGTTATTTGAAAAAGCCTACTTGGAGCGGTTTTTTCCGGCTTTTTCGGCTTTTGATCAAAAGACACGTCCGGTACTGTACGAGGTTTGTTGAAGAAAGAGAAAGAATGTTGAAAGCCAAACGTAAATGACAGTGAGAAAATGAATACTATGCATTGACTTTTCGTACACTTACGAAAACTATTATTCGAAAATGCAGAGAAAATCAGCGATCGGCGTAACTTCCCCTGAAGCCCGTTCAATTCTTTTTGGATTCAGAGCCGTTTGGAAAAGAAAAATTCAAACACTTACCGCTATCGCTGATTCGGGTGGCGTGAAGAGCGAATCGAGCGAGATTTTCTTCTCGTCGAGCGGCCATCGTCGCCTTGTGGTTGCGTCTGATCACTCCGGACTGGGCAAACTCGCCATCCGAAGAGCTCCTAAAAAGAGTCGGATAATAATCCTTCTCTTATTTTTTCATTCTGGAAGGAAAATTTTCGTCACATATCCAGCAGTTCGCGAACAGATATGTCACCTTGCATTTTTGGGTGCAGATCGCTTCAATATGAGTTAGAAAGAGAAAATCTTAGGCCTATGGTATACTCCGGCAACGGCCGCGTCGCAGCGGAGCTAAAAATGCATTGGCTTGCCTCTATTCAGCACTGCAGCTGGGTTTTTTGTATGCTGCTGTGTGCGGGGACTCGGATAGTTTACCGCAAGAGCAAAAAGAATGGTGTAGATCCTCTTAGGACAGTAACTGCGCTGCGATCAGCCGGCGCCAGCTGCGACAGGTCGGGCAGCACCGCTCCGAGCCCCCGCACACAGCAGCATACAAAAAACCCAGCTGCAGTGCTGAATAGAGGCGAGCCATGCATTTTTAGCTCCGCTGCGACGGTGCCGTTGCCGGAGTATACCATAGGCCTTATGCTACCACATGTTCAAATTTGATGCAATTTCATTTATTGGTCACTAATATATGGAATTTCATATGAAAGATTGTCCTAAGATTTCACTATTTTTTGACAATAAAAAAGTTCCCACAAAAAATCAATGGTTTCTTAGTGACTTGAAACTAAAATTCACAGCCTATAAAAACAAGCTTATAATGCCCTATCAGAATATCACCACTAAACAAGCAGAAGCTCAGTGGTTCCTAAGAGACATATGTTTAAAAATGAATACGAAAACAGGTTCGAAATTAAAAAAAAATCTAGAATTTCAAACAAGGGCACATATTAGTGTATTTTCAATAAGTGTTATTAAAACCGTCAATTGGAATGAAATTCCTTTTAGTTTCAGCGATCTGTACCTAAAAATGCAAGATGACATATCTTTCGGCGAACTACTGTATGTACTGTCGTAGTCATGGCTTGCAAGATGGACGCTTTTTCATAACTGTACACATAAACACTACAGTACCGTAGGTACATTTCGGTCAAAACGCGATATAAACGATATAAATAGTTTTTACCGATCATCCGGCATAAATCACTCAAAATCATTTGTATTGAATGAAAAACACACGACCGGAAACAGAAGAGCGTAATCTATGGTATTCATTGGTGAGCGACACGTAGTCAACATTTATTCTAGAGCGAATCAGAAGTAACCGATTCTAACCCATTTAGAGTGGGGGTGGTGAAGCTGTGAGAGCCGTTAAGATCCTAACCCAGACAAACCAAGATTTTCATCACTTCATGGCCCACATTCATCATCGGTTAAAAATCCCGACAAACCCCGAGATCTAGCTTGTGAACGGCGCGCACCTTTCTCTACTTATCCTAAACTTCCTATTTTAAACGCAATCTCTCAGCGACTCTGCCGTCTGATTCAGGCTAAGCCGCGGTTTCGGAGACCGCTCGTCCTTTCATGAATCTGGGCCCAGGGTCCGAAGATGTTCAACAAAGAACCGAACCATATTCAAAATCAGTCGTAACCCTTACCTGTCATCGTCATCGACCGACATTGAAGACATCACTTTCTCCTTTACCCAAGACGGTTGAATTCGTGGTCGCGGAGATTTTGTCCTGGAACATTTAGCGCTAGAATTTTCAAAGGCCTTTACGGTTACTGCGTATGTATGGACAACAAACACTTTCAAGCCACAAAAATCACAGTGAGGGTTATGGTGTACGAGTGATGTGCAGGGTAGTGAACTAATAGCTTTTTAACGATTTTTTAGAAAAAATCGTAAAAATCTCTGTGAGCAATTTCGATGGCCCAAGTAATCGAGGATACACAGAAAACCAAGGACTACAGTAAAGAATAGGTCGTCTCAGCAAGACAGTCATTGCGTTTTTTTTCTCGTCAAAAATTGCCATCTTCTCGTAACTTTTTAAAAGCGTGTCATTTGTAGAAAAAACAAACAGATCGAAATCGAAATTCAAACACACTAATGACTTTTCGTCGAATTTGTAAAACATCCTACTAATAAATAAGCGAAACCACGATTTCAGTTTGTCAACTCTAGGGTCCCGCCGCGATTGCCCGTTACCATACTCCCAGTGAGGTATTTCATGAGTTCCTCGCCGTGTTTTACTGCGTGCTTTTTGTTCTGCGTTTTATTTGTTATTATAAATGTTTTATATATGTTTCCTACTATTCATTAGTTCATTTGACGACCTACAGAGCGCTGAATGGTTGGTTTGTGTAAAACGACAGAGCTGCAGGTGTCGGGTCCGAAGATCGCTTTATTTGAAATTATCTTATTGTTTTCCTTTATTCTCCATTTTCACGAATTACACACCGCTCTATTTTTGGGATTATTTTATTATTCTCCTTTATTCCCCATTTTTACGAGACCCACACTTTCAAAAACGGCGGCTTTGGAGTGAAAATTCTAGATTCCCCGTTTTGTCAGAGGGGCGTGTTTCATACTATTCTTCCTTCAGCTTGACTGGTTTCCTTCATTAAATGGCATATGAAGGGAAGATGATTATGATTAAAATAGTAGAAATCAGTTTCTACTTTTAGAAAAAAAATTGTCCAAAACAATTTGAATAATTTGTATGAGTGCGAGGAGGCCGGATGGGATACTGCACAGTGGTCAAGTTCGGTTCAAGTGCAGTGTGAGTGAACAATCTCGAACCTTATCAAAATATCCGGCAACATAACAGGCGTTGGCGATCGGCTGAAGTTGTTCTATTTTTTATTTGAACGAGAAAAAACCCTGAGGCGTGATGTCTCACCTTTCGTTCGGCGTCGGTGGCAGGTGTCGTCGATTCTGTGGCTGAACAGACGTCGAGGGGCCGGCTGGAGATGTCCAGGATGGTTTGTGATGAGCCGGCGGGGAAATCACAGCGCCATTGGCTTCGGGTCGGACGAATTCCGGCACTTCTTTGTAGAACCAAGCGCCTGACTTCTTCCACAGCTGAACATATCGTTGATAAGGCAGATTACGCGTCGACGTCATGCAGCTAACAGAGGGCACATGGAACTCAGGGAAAGCGGCACTGAGAGAAAGATAAGAGCACGGCCAGCTGAGAAGAGAGCAGTCGTTGGGGTTGAAACTCAGCGGATGTTGAGTAAGCGGAAGCGGACCATCTATCTAAAGGGTCGCAGCTTTGGAAGAGATGAAGCCAAGCATTCTAGTAACCCAGTAACCATCAGCGGAACATGGCCGTGTTCACCGTGTAACGTAGAAGGACCAACATCATTCGTCATTATTCCTTTTCTAGAAAAATTTGACCCAATTTGCACGAAAAATTTGATGGCCCTCGTCTTTGAAGGAAGTCATCAATTGACATAGTTATTCCTAGTGTGAATATCTGTAACTCTAGCTGATCAGCACGCTTGAATTGTCATTCTACATCATTTTTTGTTATTTTATCAACTTTTTGTACTATTTTAATTTTCCAATTTTTTGTTTTATTTGTTATATTTTTTCATTTTGTTGTTTTTCTATTTGTTCCACAAGTTCACTATAGGAAAGACGTTCGATGGGAAACCAGCTGTACTTCTTGGCACTACGGTGAACCCCAAAGTACACTTTAGGTAAAAAGAACCAGCACTGGACGATACATACATACGAACTCTTCTATACTCGGCAGCAAAACAGGGCCACAACTGAACGCCTTAAACACTGTGACCTCGACTTTGACTTGTCTTACCTTAGAGCTTTGACTATATAAAATTAAAAAAAACATAAAAATACGATCGGACCATTTTTGACCTTAACATCTACAGGGACTGAAAAGCTCTACCACTACTACGTTATTCTTCCGCGTTTATGCTTGAGATAGGACAATTTGCTGTCGAGTATGGACGGGCTTCAATGCAGTGCTACAACTTTTCCGAGGGTCGGTCGACACAGGGTGTCCCAAAAAGATGTATACACTGTTTAGAAAGATGTCTAAACTGCTTAAAGAGACCAAAGCTAAATTCAAAAATGTACCAACATCTACCCAATGAATCAGGTCTAAAACGCCAAATCTCAAACAAGTGCGTGGCGCAATCGTCACGACCATTCTCGAGATTTTTACTCATCGATCATTCATACGGCCTTTGAATTTTTTCAATAACTGCATTGGCAACAACTCACTGTCCTATTAACAGTGCCCGCCTTTTTTGTGACATTCTTACCCTCGTCACAAGTTTTAATGATCCGCATTAAATCGAAACTTTAAAAAAAACCTGAAACAAGCATGAATGTCATTTTTTGATGAAATCATTACAGGAACATAGGGTGCACACAATCAATCGAGTGTAAGTTGTGGGATTTCAAACGAATTCATGGCACAATCTTCGCCAATCAAACGCTGTAGAATTTCTATTTTCCTTCGTTTTCAGAAAAAAAACTTGGCTTGTTTCTATGTCTTTATTTTCGGAGAAGTTATGGCTTTTCAAACGGTGTATAAATCTTTTGGGACACCTTGTAAAAATTGTCAATATCTATTTCCCGAACAGGGAGCAGATTATTCGGCGCAGGTGAGTATGGTAAACAAAACAGCAGATTTAATATGTGCAATACTAAATATGTCCAGGTTGAGGCGAGTTGTTCTATAATTCTGTGCCTGGCGAAGGATCGAAAGCGCTTTTCTGTCGATTTTAAGATTTTGTCGGTGTTGTCTCCACAACTCGACTCTCTCCAACTACAAAAAGAGTTTTCATGAATTTCGTAAGAAAACCTGACGGATCTCCTTCTCTCTTCTTTTTCTGTTTTTCCAGACTGAAAGTTTTCCGCCCTATCTCACAAGTACACTCAGGAAATTCGTAGACGGCACTTCTGTGGAATAGAAATCTCGTTCGTGATTGCTGGATTGGCTCCACTCGAATTGTGGAAACAAAAACGACTCTTCCCACGGCGGCTTTTCATCTTTTGGTGACTGGCCGACTTGAGAAGTAATTCTGTCTCCTGAAAGTCCTCCTGCGCAACAGACAGCTGAACAGAGGCCATATTCTTCTAAACAACGTATGAATAGATAATTTGGGTGGTCGTTTGTTAATATCAAAGCACCGGCTATAGCGGGTTGCCAGGAAAGAAGAAGCACACAGAGGTCAAAGGGGAAGCATTAACCAGACTGGTCTTGCCTGAGGGTTTCGCACTCACACGACCAAGTCGTCAAGTTTTCTATTAGATTCTCTACTTTCCTGATTCAGGGTGCTCGTGGTGCAATGGTAAAATGCGCTTCTAACATCCACATGGTCGAGCGATCGATCCCCGTCCCCGCATCCGTTGCCGAAGTTGCCGCATTAGGACACCGCATGTGCGGCGTCGTCTCGTACAGGGTGTGCGGTCAATCGCGCGCGGCGAACAGTGCGGCGAGACTTGTCTGGGAAGGTATCAGGGTGACCCAAAAATCGTGTACATTTCACATTTTTATTTCCTTTATTCACAACTCTAGAAAAACAAATAAGTGACCAATAAGGATAGCACGGTTAAGCACGATTCTTTAGCGGATCGCTGGCTATGAATTCTGCATGATCGTGATACCCTAACTGATTAATTAACGGTTTTTCTCGAGTATAAATTAAGGAAGTCAGAATCTGAAATGCACACGAACTTTGGGGTGACTCTAATACCTTCCCAGACAAGTCTGGTACCAATTTACCCAACCCCGGAGGGAAGGAAGGCTTGTCCAGGCTTGTCTGGAAAGGTAAAAACACTGACGTGGTATAGCGGCTGGCCCCGCAAGTCATTGTAAATGCCAAATACGCATTCACCATACCTCTACGATTCTGAATGGAAGACGGATGCGCGGCGCGTCGTTAGGGGACTGATCAACGCCGACACATTTACCTCTACCTTTCACATATCTTACCACCGATGGTGATGTTACCGTCGAGGTTCGCTCTCGAATTGCGAAGGCGACGGCGGCGTTTCAAAGACTAGGGCCACTGTGGACATCGTCTTCAATCTCAATCGACGTAAAACTGCGGTTATACTCATCAATAGTTGTCCCTACTGCGATATATGCTATCAGACGGCTGAACGCTTTTCACTGCAAGTGCCTGAGGCGAATAATGAAAATACGCTACGCTGATCGCATAACGAACGCGGAACTACTACGTCGCTGCCGTTCAAAAGACCTAGCCGAAATTGTCACTGAACGAAGACTACGATTCGCCGGCCACATCTTGCGCATGTCGCCTGCCAAGACTAGCCATGGAGTGGATCCCGCCGAATGGAAAGCGACCCAGAGGTCGCCCGAGAAACACATGGAGAAGAACATTTTTGAACGACTTGAAGATGATGAATATTCCCAGACAGGAATGCGAAGAAGTCGCCCAAGACAGACAGCGGTGGAGAGAGTTCGTCGCCCTATGTGCTCAACGGCACGGGAGGAACTAAGTCTAAGTCTAAGTTTCATATCTCTAGCTCCTGTGATGGTGTCTTGCAGCTCTTAATTTATATTTGTGGAATTGATATAGCCCTGTTCTTCAGTAGTGCGAACTGGTAGGGAGCCTTTACTACCCATTCTGGCGGTTCAGTTCGAGGATGTCTAATCGCTCAAGACATGAAGCTGGCCAGCGGAAAACAATACCAATGGAGCGAAAACAATGCCCGTATTGCGTCAAACAGTCAAAGAAAAATTGACGACTTGTTTTCGGTCTTCAACTCATTACCCACACAACGAAACAGCGTCGCTCGAGTTTGTTTGCTTTGTTTAAACATTGTTTTTCGAAATGCGAAACCCTCGTCTTCAATTTGCTCGGCTGGCGAAGCAGCGCACTGGCGAAAGCAACAGCAGCTGAAGCGCTCGCAGTAAGAACAACCAAACTAAAGAATGAAAGAGTAGAACGGAAGGAGGAGGAGGAGATGAACGAGGAAATAGGAAACGGAAGACGAAAAGGGAATGAAAGCGTCGGCGTAAAGCGGAAAATCGACCACCCGACAACTAACCACCTCTCGGGCTTCCGAGCAGATCTTGCACAAGAAGATCACTTCACCACGTTGCGCGTCCAACGTCTCCACACCACAGTTTCGTTGACAGACGTACTAAAATACGATGATGATTATGAATAAAGTGTAAAATGGGCGCGCATAGTGCAGTGGTAGGAGGCGCTGCTACCACTTGCACGGTAGAGCGATCGATCCTCGCCCGGGCTAAAAACCCTTCCATCCCTCCGGGGTTGGGTAGATTTCGACCAGGCTTGTCTGGGAAGGTAAAGACACTGACTTGGTATGGCGTCTGGCCCCACAAGTCATTGCATAGGCCAAATACGCATTCACCATACCTCTACGATTTGAATGGTAAGTGGATACCCAGCGCGTTTTTAGAGGACTTATCACCGCTGACATTTTCACCTTTACCTGTTCCTTTAATAAGCTCAATGCATCATCAAGAGGTGAGCTATTTTCATAATCGCATAAATTTCCTCACATCTGATGTTCATCGGTCATTCATTCCGTTTTTGATGGAGAAACCACGAATTTATACTATTTTCATTTTATAGTGGACACCCTTCAAACCAAAATGGACGTTTTCAAACCAAAATGGACGTTTTTCAAACCGGGGCCTGCAGGGCAACGTCCTTTTTGATTTGAAGAACGTTCATTTTGATTAGAAAAACTTCCATTTTGGTTTGAAAACGTCTATTTTGGTTTGAACAACGTCTATTTTGGTTCGAAAAAATGTCAATTTGAAAATGAAAATGGTTTATATTCACACGAAAGAGGTAACTTGGTGCCACAAATATCCATCCATCTACTGAGATTTTTTCTATTTTGCTTCTTTTCTTCTCTTTTCGTGAAAAGCCACCTGCAATCGCCTTGAACGATTTAAAGGTTCACTCTAATGTTGTCAAATTTTGTGTTTCCTCAGATGCTTGCAAGCGATTTCATTTTTGTTCTGACAAGAACAGCGTGAAAATGAGACGTTTCAGTCCAATTCATGGCAAGCACTTTTCCATCGCAGACCCTTTTTAGCAGAGAAAATACAAATTTATAAACGGTGCTGTAAAACGTCCACCTATGAGCTGATAGTTCGTTTCATCGGAAGCTTGACTAGAGAATAGGAATAAGAAAAAATAATATAGTTCTAAGAAAGAATATAATTTTATGATAATCTCCCAAAATGTAAAAACAACTCAAATCAATTTGAACACTCACACGCACGCAAGCCATTTCGTTTTTGCTCTACTAGAAAATCGCGCTGATAACCGGTTTATTGATTGATTCGTTAGAAGAAGCTTCTCAATAAGGAGAAGATGGATTGGGGTTGCAATATCGTTGAAAAATTTGATTCTCTGTCCCCATATTCCAAGTAGGCACGACACGACTCATTATACGACCAATATTTCAATCTGCAGCTGCACAGGCAAATGCATGGCATCAATAATATTGTTGTGGAATAATTTCAAACTGTTTACCCCGCTGGATTTTTCGAATATGGAACCCATTTTGTTTACCGCTTCGAGCTTGTGTCAACAGCTAATCGATCACAACCGCTCCGAACAGCCATTTGAAACGCCTGTAGCTTTCGAAGTGTACGGTATGGATAACTACCATCGTGAAAAAGGTGAAAGGCATACTTAATGCGCCACGCATTCGTCTTATGTTCAGAATCGTATAGACACGACGAATGCGTGTCCTATTGGCCTATAAGATGACCTGGTCAGATAAGTGTCTTCATCCTTCGGGACAGATCTGCTATCAATTTACCCGACAGGAATGGTAACCTTAGCTACCCTGGGTGAGGATCGAACGCTGGGTCGTGTGGGTAAAGGTAAAAGTAACGGAGTAGGCGTTGATCAGTCCTCTAAGTAGAGGCATGGTAAATGCGTATTTGGCCAATACAATCACTTTCGGAGGCCAGCAACTGACCCAAATCAGTGTCTTTTACCTATCGAGGCGAGTCTGGTACCAATTTACCCGGCCCCGACGGAATGGAAAGCTTGGTTTGCTCGGGCGGAGATCGATCGCTCGACCGTGCAGGTATAGGTAGCATCGCTTACCACTGCGCCACACGCCACCGCATGATGTGGAAAAGAAATCTAAGGAACAGCTGATTACCACCTTTCTGCAATCGACACACATCGCTGCATAGCTTTTCGACGCCAGAAGTCCGAACTCGGTATGACAGAGAAGGCAGTGCGTGACACCGTTTCCAGTGGCTCGTCGTCGCATCTTCTCCAGTCGGTCGACCATCTTCCTAGAAATTTCGAAATCGCGGTTAATACGTTGACCAGGTTCCGGATTCATCATCGGCAAACCACCGATAAACCCCGAGATATACCCCAAATGGCGCGCAAACCGAAATTCAAGAACGCGCGTCGGGGTTTAATCGGGGTTTGTCGCGGGTCTACCACACCTCGCGATGAGGCAGGGTTCGGCAGACCTCGACGGCTGATGGCGCAAGTACCGTAATCGCACTCGCTGCGGACGATCGGCCGTCGATACAAAATTCGCGTATCGATCATCGCGATTATGTGTCGACGACCGTTTGCCCGCAGTGAGTGCGATTGCGGCACTTGCGCAACAAGCCGTCGCCGTCTCCGAAACTCCGACTTTCACGAATCATAAATGGCCGCAAACTCGTGGTATCGAGTGGGTTTATCGCCGACGAGATTACGGAGACCGTTGGTCCGTTCATGAATTTGGCCTAGGGTCCGAGTTCATGAACGGTATACCCGAACCCTCAAATATACCCCAAATGGCGCTCAGAACGAGATTCATCAGGGCACAAGTTCAGAGTTTATTCTGAGTTTACGCGAGGCCTAGGACAACTAACTAGCGCGGCGAACGTTTGGATACTGCGAATGGCAGGACACTCTGATTCATCAACGAGCTCTGGGGACTTCCCGATTTTAATTAGGGTTCATACACCTTTACGATTGAAAATCGAGGTATTCGAAGCTTCACTGCCCTTGTGAAGTGTTTCAGAGCTCGTGTAAACCCCAAATGATCCTCGAATAAACCCGGGTCGCGATGACAAGTCAAGATTGCGCGCCTTTTGGGGAATATATCAGGGTTTATTTTGATGTGTACCGTTCAGGAACCCTGCACAAGAGTGAATTAAGGGCATTTGGTGATTTCTATCTTTGGATGCTGGCGAACACACAAATTTCTCTATCAAAAGAACGTGATATTGACGACTCCAGTTCGAGGAAACTAATTTTCCCCGTAGAGAAAATGGAAATAAAATAATGATTATAAAATAAAACTGCGTGTTCTATGAGAAAATATGCACTAGGACTACGTGCGAGAGAACACTAGCACATGGAGAGCTTACAAACGTGACACTTCAGAGAATGTCGGGCGACTGACGACCGACGTCAGGAGAATTTTACGCCCAGAGACCATTAACAATTAGACGGAAAAGGGCCGGCCTGTCACCGGAAATAACTAAAAGGCCGTCAGCGATAACATGCACGACGACGTCAACCTATTAGGACATAAACTAACGGCCCACCCATCCATTGCATACATTCGTAAAGGTAAAAACAATGCGCTTTCTTGGATTTCTGGGAATTTTTGGAATAGTTCAGCTCTCCACCAATTCACAGACAAAATGTGCAAAAATGCCTTGCAAACACCGCAGAGCTCGGGAAATCATTAAGTTGGATTGGGGAAGGAATCATTTTAGTGGTTCAAACGCATATTCCATCTTTTGTTACTATTCTTAAAATGGTGGTACAAATCCAATATAAATAAACCAGCCATTCAGCGGTCTGCAAGCCGCCAAAAGAACTAATGAATAGTAGAAAACATATATAATAACAAATAAAACGAAGAACAAAGAGCATGCATCAAAAGACGGCGAAAAACTGATAGAATACGTCACTGGGATTACGGTAAACGGGCAATCGCGGCGGGACCCCAGAGCTGACAAGCAGACATGGTGGCTTCGCTTATTTATTGGGATAGGGTAGGATGGGATAGAATGGAGACGTTACTGGCTCCAGCTCTAACAAATCAATGATCAAAGTGACGACAGATGATACAGGTGATACAAACCATCCAAAACTCCCGTAGGGCAACGTAAAACACTATTCAACAAAGCCTCTTTCTGGGTAAGATAAGCAAAGTTAACTGTCAGTAAAAGTTAACAAAATCGCTTACCCCAACCGCTGTTGCTCCTTCAAACGACTGGCCTCGGCTTTCGCAAGCACCTACAACAAGCAAACATTAAATGCAGTCAATGGGAGAAAAAGCAGTAGCTTAGAAATTTGAATTGGGACCGCCCGTGAATCGAACTGAGATTTAAATTCGCACTGCTCCTCGATAGTAGTGTTGAGTATCCAGTTCTTTCGCCGAGAATTTTGGCACTTGGTCAGAACTTGAACGTCGTCTTCAGAGGCCTAAAAAGTGGTCCGAAACTAAACTGACCCTTGATCTAAACGGCCAAGCGCCGCATCGCTCCTAGCATTTTTAAAGACACTCATTTCGGTTGTTCATGATTGGATTCCTTGCGGAAATCCAGAACGCCTCCAATGCCTTTCTGGACGATATCTCAGCTTCGTAAGAAAGAATTTTGCACACAATGTCAAAATCATTCCCGCCGTGCACTTCATGCTTGTGCCTTCCCAGCGGTGATGTTATGCTACCCCTTCTCTTGCTGGCCAGATGTTCATTTATTCGTGTCAACAAAACACGACCGGTCTCCCCAATGTACTTGCCGTTGCAAGTCCTGCATTCAATCTCATACACTACTCCCGACTTTTCACAATCTCCACTCTTTCCATAAGGACAGACAACACAATTCTCCGATACACATTCAGTGTCGTAGAGCCTATTTCGCACTAGCTGGCGTTTGATGTTGTCGTTCGGGATGTTAACAAGAACGACATCATTCTGAAGCTGAGCACGAGCAAGGCATCGCTGTACTGTAGAGGAGAATGCGTCAGAGATAAAAGGAAGACATAAAGGTACGCGGTCTCGGAAGGGTTGTACGCGCTGGACAGTAGTTGTTCTTCTGTGGTATGATGTTCTGCTAACATAACCATTGTGAGAGGCTATTTCGGAAGCTAATCTTACTGATTCTCGTCGTTCGTCGTCACCCGTGCACACTGCTGTAGCTGTCTTGAACATGTTCCGTACTACTGCTCGTTTAACAGCGGTGGGGTGAGCAGATTTCGCATTGATCAAGATATTTTTAGAGCTTCCTTTTCGGTACCACTTTACGCTTACTATGCCGTTAGATACCTTCACCTGCGTGTTAAGATACGGAAGCCAACCGTCCGAAGGTGTCTCTCGAGTAAGCTTGATGTGCTGTGATTGCTGGTTAAGAACGCGGAAGCATTCATCCATCTCGGACTGTGTAGATGTTATTATGAAACAGTCGTCGATGTATCTACAGTACATCAGAGGCAAACGAGCTAGCACCGGTTCTTCTATTCTGCTCATAAAGCAAATTGCAAGCACTGGCGCAAGCCGCTGACCCATTGCCAGACCCCTTAGTTGGGAATAATACTATCTACTGTCCAGCGCGTACAACCCTTCCGAGACCGCGTACCTTTATGTCTTCCTTTTATCTCTGACGCATTCTCCTCTACAGTACAGCGATGCCTTGCTCGTGCTCAGCTTCAGAATGATGTCGTTCTTGTTAACATCCCGAACGACAACATCAAACGCCAGCTAGTGCGAAATAGGCTCTACGACACTGAATGTGTATCGGAGAATTGTGTTGTCTGTCCTTACGGAAAGAGTGGAGATTGTGAAAAGTCGGGAGTAGTGTATGAGATTGAATGCAGGACTTGCAACGGCAAGTACATTGGGGAGACCGGTCGTGTTTTGTTGACACGAATAAATGAACATCTGGCCAGCAAGAGAAGGGGTAGCATAACATCACCGCTGGGAAGGCACAAGCATGAAGTGCACGGCGGGAATGATTTTGACATTGTGTGCAAAATTCTTTCTTACGAAGCTGAGATATCGTCCAGAAAGGCATTGGAGGCGTTCTGGATTTCCGCAAGGAATCCAATCATGAACAACCGAAATGAGTGTCTTTCAATAAGCAATGACTTCTTATCATTTACACCGTTCTGTGGGTTCCGGAATGACTGATGTGACTCAGTCGCATTCGTCAACTAACAGAGCTGGTTGCCACGTCGGCAACGCTCTCACGGTGGACCACGGGGTAAGTCATTGGATTTCTCTGGATTTCTCAATTTCGTGGGGATTGTATGGGTTTGTCAAAAATGCTAGGAGCGATGCGGCGCTTGGCCGTTTAGATCAAGGGTCAGTTTAGTTTCGGACCACTTTTTAGGCCTCTGAAGACGACGTTCAAGTCGAAACGTTAGGCCAATAAAGATCTGGTTCACCATACTAACCTCGTCCGGCACAGAAGCATAAAACAGTTATAACATCATGCCGAGGTTTCAAGAAGAGAGAACTTGGAGAATTCTACTGCTCCATTTATATTTTGCTGAAGTGGTTCAAGCGTCTAGTTCCCAAAACAGGTTTTTCTGATCTTCCCTGTCGTACTCAGGTCTATTCCTACTAAAAAACAAGTACCAGATAGGTGTTCGCCCCGATGCGACACGCTGTGCTCCATAGGCGGTTGGAATTCAGGTGAACAATCGCTCGCGAGCTTACCTGTCGGATATGCTCCTGCTCGGCCTCTGTGATGCCACCGCTTCCTTTGGAATTCGTCGGCGAACGAGCTGTCGCTGTTCGTACTGACCATCCTGATTTCAGTCTGAATCGTTCAATTTCAGTACCAATAGATTCGCACAAGGACGTGTCATACGGGTTCGACTTAATCGCGGAGATCATTCGAAGGTCATATTTCCTTGAATTCATTGAGGAACGATAAGTAGACGAAGTGCGTTTGTAGGTACTTTGTTTTCTGAGTTGATTTCAATCCAAGTGCTCAGCACAGTATGGAATGATAATAGCTTTGTACTACTTCCAATTTCCAAGAGCAAAATAGCGTGCTGTAGTTTATGTTGATCACTTCAGATCACCGTCCCCAAAGTGAAGTGACGGCTTCGATCAAATTCCAATTTTTTAAATTTGGATCTCACCTTATCCGAAGATGGATGGCTGAATAATATGTTGGAGTATTACTATTATTATGTTACTGTTACTGCAAAAGAGCTCATGGTTTGGGTAAATTGTTCATACGTGTTATTGTAAAAATTGATTTGTGCAATGATATTATTCGAAACTGATGAATAGAATAAAAAATGAGGAAGAAAAGGCGAAAAACAACTGCATAAAGGGAGCGATTTTCTGGAAGGACTCACTGAGCTCTGAGGTGCAGATGCCGATCGCTAGGGCAAACCCATTTGTTTTGTGTGCCACCGATTTCCCAGTCGTTCATAAGATCTAAAACAGAATCGATATAAGCTGACAATTGACAATTCTTAAGAAACTCGAGTTTTCAATGATACTTAATCGATTGATTGATTGAATGAATAATTTTCATCCATTTTCAGACTCAATCAGCCCAAAGGCGAAATGGCTTCGAAGGAGACTCAGCCATTTCGAGCCTATTTCCACATATAATTTTTTGTCAAAAATTATTTCGCGTATTTATTATAAATATGCAAGGAGCAGCTGCAGAATGTCTGAAATTCCTAATTAGAGAATTGTTCAAACTTTTCTTTTCTTTTTCTTTTCTTCAAACTTAACTGTTGTTAAGATGATACGGTGTGTTTAAACATCAACTGTCTGATATATTTTCTGAAGAGAAATAACATTAAACGCGCGAAATAAGCGTCAATAATTAGCTGACGACAAACTTAATAAGAAAAGTTCACGGAAAAAGCAATGCAGCACCTAAAAGTCCCCTATAGATAATTAGTAGTTGAAATGAGAATAGAGATCGTGGGCGGAGAAAATTCAATTCAAACTTTTGGAATCGTACTTTAAAAAATATTTTTTTTTGAAAATTAAAAAAGAAGATTGAAAGGCTTCTCATTCAAACGAAATCTTCCAGCATTGGCCTTGAAGAATAGACAGCTGAATACGGCGAATTTATCAACTGGTATCGAAAGAGAAAACTTCGTATTTCAAACATTTTATGTTGTTTATAGGAAATTATATTTCTGCAAATAATTATTGTTTCAGGACATAAGTATAATCTATATATTTAGGGATTTTTTTCGCTTTCAAACCTTCGTATAAAACGCGAGCAAACGACTGCCACTATATTTGTTTTGTGATTATTTTGAGAGTTTGGAAGCAAAACAAATGCTACCCAAAACGTATTATTGATCGAAAGCTGTTGATTGTAATCAATAGGGACAAATTAACGATTATACTTGGTATTATGTATATTATTTTTCATGAACGAGCAGTAATTATATCACTAAAGATTACAGTAAATGCATAGATTGAAACAAAGAAAAGAAAGGAGAAACGATAAAAGAGAAACTGTTAAAGCGAAGAGAAAGCACTACGGCATAACAAAGAAAAATTGAAGAGAAGGAAGTGATAATATCAATGTCGTCCCTACCTTTAATGTTCTTTTAAAATGCTCCTTTAAAAAAATCAATGTTTTTATAATCAGTTCCTAAGCCGTCATTTGTGATCTAATCCATTTAGTTTTCCTCTAGATACCAGCATTATTTTGTTCATGATCAAAGTGACTCAATTTTTATTTTTAACGCTTCAACTAGGCATTGGAAATGACATCAAGTATGAGTGTAGCAAAAAAAGACAAAAAAGAAGAAGAAAAAAGAGGTACGAAAACGTAGGCGAACAGAATGGCACCATTTCGAGATGGGCTCGGGATTGGAAAAAAGAAAAATTTGTGAAGTCAATAATGACGGCATGTATATAATTGAGGAGCCTTGAGGTTGATGTTTTTTCTTGAAGTTTTATTGAGGATATTGTATCATTTATCATTTATCAGTTATTTCTAGTCCACAGGGGACGAAACGTTGAAATCCAGTGGAGTACAGCCGACTGGGATATAATTTTAGTAACATAGAAAGAAAGAAAGAAACCCAAAAAAAACAAAAAAGATTGTAGTTGTTCCACTTTAATTTATTCATTTATCTTTCACTCGCATAGACCTCAACAAATTTCGTTGAAGGACAGAACGAAAACAAAAAAGAAACACATGGTGCAAAAAATGGTAAGTCCCAAAGTCAAAGTACCACACACCCAGAGGGAGCACAGAGCAAGGAAACATTGGCGAAAAGAGAGAACTTGGAGAGTCCTACGTAGGAATCCGATTTGGAACCGATGCTGTTTTTTGAATGAAACGGACCACTCAAAATAAATAAGTGACGAGGTGAGAAGGGAGAGGTGTCGACGGCGTGGACATTCAACCGAGCATGACCGCCCACGTTGAAAAGGATGCCATACTTCGGGAGCATCGCTGAATAGATGAATAGTGTCCCAATCCCTCCGGATGAAATTTTTATTTGTTTGCGATGGTGGTGGATCGCAAACATCCGCGTCCGTGGAAAGTACGACACAAGTTCGAGAGCTGACAGGATCAGCAGCCTTGAGATCTTTGCCCTTTTAGGAATCTGGCAATATTGTTAAACAAATGCCTCCCCAAAGGTGAAGCTCCGAAGCAGAGCGGAACAACGAATGTAATAAAAGGAGGATGAACTTCAAATCCTGTCTCTTATTCGGTGTCACAGCGGTTTTTGCCTTTTTCGGACCACACACAGCCATTCAGCAAAAATAAAATACTTTTCCGTGATCTACGCTCCAAACCCTTCATGATCACATTCACATGTGCTTCAGAAAAGCGTTACGGGAACTTCCCTGATATACCCTGTTAGTTACGTCCACCTAGAGTAGCGATCAAATAGATATGTCACCTTACATTTTTGAATATAAATAGTTGAAACGAAGAGGAATCTTGGGCCCAGATTCACGAACAGACGAGCGGCCTCTGAAACTGAGGCGCAGCTAGAACTAGACGGCAGAGTCGGTGAGAGATTGCGTTTAACATAGGCCGTTTAGAATAAGTAGACAAAGGTGCGCGCCGTTTGGGGTGTATATTGGGGTTTATCGGGGGGTTACCAATGATGAATCTGGATCCTGGTGCAATTGGTAGTACAAGAAATTTTATTCGAAAAATGCATGGTTCTATGGAGTTTCTGGAGAATCTGGAATTTTTTTTTCAAAAAATTTTTGAATGCGTTTTTATATGCTTTTTCAAAGAACTATATCTCTTGAACCGCTGGACATGAAATCAATTCAAGGAAATGTTTCGATAGAGCATACTTGATATGTCATCAGGTTACAAGTAAGTAGTCCAGATTGCCAATAAACTATAGATTTTTTGTGCGGAAATTGTTACGGCCAAAAATGGCAAAATTGAGACCTTACTTCAAATGGAAATCTCTATAACCGTAAAAGGTTGATGAAATAGCACCAATCTTCTTCACTGAAATACCTTGTTAGTTACACCCACCATTCCAGCAGATCTAATAGATCAATAAAAATTGAGCAAGTTGAAAAAGAGAGGGATGCCTCGGACGAGAAAAACCAAAAAGGAACAAAGAGGAAGATGATCGGACATCCTAGAACCACAGAATCTCTTGGAGTGGTTGCCTGCTGCTAAACCGTATATAGCTACGACGTTCCTCCAACAAGCTGGCAGATCAGCGATTCCATCGTTCCAGAACGACGAGGATCGTGATGAGATCCATTTCTCCACCAACAAAAGCGAGAAGAGCTACCAATACTATTCCACCTATTACACTTCAGTGGTCGAATAACATCTTTTCTCTTTAATTTCACTCAAACTTCGCCGATGAGAGTTTTGTGAGGTGTTGATCACGGATCTGACATCTGTTTCCCGAATTTCGACGGGGAGATCATCCCATATCGCTTACAGGAGCTAGAAGGATAGTCCGTGTAGGATCAACAATTTGGCTAAAACTTCGTCCTAGGATGGTTATTTGGGATGCTGGTTACGAATCTGATGCCTTTTTCGCGGAATTCGACCAATTCCAGTTCAGGTAGCCCCTACGGTGCGCCGTCATCGTGACCTCGCCCTCATGCCATCATCGCTAAAGCTGTCCGTAACAGCTGACATCGGGGGCGATTCGAAAAATCAACATTTTTATTTATTTTTTTATTCCACAACGTTTTTATCCCAATCATTTGGTGGTCAAGTCAAAATCACCGATTTGGCTAAAACTTCGGCTAGGTGGGCTATTTGGGATGCTGTTTACGAATCAAAGTCTCACAATCGATCGGAAATCGACCGATTCCTTGCATGCGACCATCGATCCGTATTGTGATCGTGACTGCGCGCCGTCATCAGCCGACCTGTCTCACGGGTCTGACATGCCAACATTTTCAGCTATTTTCAAGCTGTCCATAACTGCCTGGGAAATTGAACGCGATCATCGAGATCAAAATCAACATCATAATCGCCCCCTCGGAAAATCAACATTAGCATGTAAAATAACCTACCTAGGCGAATTTTGAGCCAATTTTGAAACTTTGTATCAGACCACCCTAGTGGATGATATGGGTGGCATTCGGCCGCATTTGGGAAAACGGACATCAGATTCGTGATCGGCGCCCTGAATAGCCCCGCCCGCCCCCTTATTGCGAAGTTTGGAAAAAATTTGTTGAGAAAAATGTTCTTCGACCACGGAAGTGTAATAAGTGGAATAGTGCTCCGAAAACTATTCAAAGCTGGACTTGCAGCTAAAGAGCTATTAGTTGCCCTTCACTTTCAGCGATTCCCTCGGGGTGGTGTCATTATTTTTCACTAGAACTCGGGGCGTATCCGGGTCTTCGTCGGGCTGTCATCGCCGGCCGGCCAGCTGATGAGGACGACGAAGGACACAGAGGCAGCCGCGATTAATTTGAGGCCGTCGAAGGCCGCCTCGGGCGCTCGTTTCTATGGCAAATCGAAGTCGTCGAGCCACAGCGACTCGTCGCCGTCGGCCTGATGATGCCGGCGGCGTTCCGCATCGTGCAACCGACGTTCACGTCACCGTCAGCATCGCTAATGCTTCTGCTTCAGCGGATAAACCCTAATGGGTTAGATATATGAGACTAAAGGTAATGGTAAGGCCACGGACTAGGGTGCGTATCAGTTCAACGGGGCTCCGACGACACGGAACCCGCCGTGGATGGTGAGTCGAGGTAGATGCAGTTCAGAGACATGGTAGCACGTTAAATATTAGGGTGACCCAAAAGTTCGTGTGCATTTCAGATTCTAACTTCCTTTATTCATACTCGAGAATAACAGTTAAATAATCGATCAGGGTATCAGGATTACGCAGAATTCATTGCCAGTAATCCTGTGAAGAATCGTGCATAATCATGCTGTCCTTATTGGTCATTTATTCTATTTTCTAGAGTTATGAATGAACGAAGTCAGAATCTGAAATGCACACGAACTTTTGCGTCACCCTAATAAAAACTCGCAAGGGTTGGTTCCAACGGAATAATAACTTATGGAAGCGTTATTTTGATGCAATTAAGTGAAGGAGATTCGACATGAGCTGGGAATTTTCCAAATTTCGTCTACTTATGAGAAAGTGTTATTGATAGTCATAAACTAATGATGATCAGTTAGTAAGCATATAGTGGTCCTCGCCTATGTGGTGGTAAACTATTTTTTTTTCAAATTTCTTGCGTTGTTGGTGTTTTTATACTATGAGTTTGTTGTCTAGGATCGTTCTGTTTCTTGTAGCTGATGCGTTGGTTTTTTTAAGCACGTCTATGATAGGCGTAAATAAATGAATAAATGAATAAATAAAGGCGCTATGTGGGTTGGGGGTGCAGTGTGGTGGTCCGCAACTTTACGTCGACTTTAACGTGTTATCACTGTTATATCTGCCATTGTTTACGATCAAGTCGGTCGATTTTGACATGTTTGACATGTAAACTCTTCAGAATTATTCATACATTAACATGTTAACCAGCATAGAGTCGACGCAATGTTACAGACCAGCATGCTGCACCCCCAACCCACATAGCACCTAAATAAATAAATAAATAAATAAAGGTGAAGGTGTCGGCGTTTTCAGACCTCCGTGGAATCGCCGCGCATTCGTGTCTCATTCAGAATAGTAGAAGCGTGGTGAATGCGTATTTGGCTATACCAAGTCACTGTCCCTACCTTCCCAGGCAAGCTTGGTGCCAATCTACTCAATCACGTAGGAAGGCTTGGTTAGCCCGGACGAGGATCGATCACAAGATCGTGCTAGTGTCAGAACAGGTTGGGTTAAAAGTTCCACTGGGATCCTCTTGAGGATATGTTTGGTGTCAAAGTGATGACAGTGACGTGCTGAAGTCGAATCTTATGAGAGAATTTAAAATTTCTACAATTTTCAATGTCCTGTAGGCAAGATGTCCCTAGGACGCTCCAGTGGCAACGTTCTGGTGGTCCCAAAGCAGTTGGCAGGGCTCCGAAGAAAACCGCCCACAACTATTAGGTTGTCAACAAATAAACTGCGTTTATTTTTGACGCTAAAATCTAAATGTCCATAACTCCCTCCAAACAATACATTTTTGGATGAAGTCACGAATCAGCTCCTTGGAAACCTTCTTGGAAAATCGTTTAGAAATTCCCGAAACATGAAATTCTTAGCAAATAAAAAATAAAAATCGAAAGTCCATAACATAAGCTTCAAAATGGTGTACTACATTATAGATGTTGAGTGAAAGTTATACAAAAAAATCGAGTTGAAATTTAATGTGCGAAAAATGCAATTTATTTGTTGACAACCTAATACGTCACTTACTACTGCTGGAGTAAATGTAAGGGAATATTTGAGCTCAGCATCAGTAGACGAATCGAATGGTGTTTTTTGGATTTGCCCAAAGTTCCTGAGAACGATTTGGACGCTTAAACCCGTCCAAGCTCGTGTTACACCCGTTTTGGGATAGAAGTCATAAGCGGTATTGTAGTTGCTCTTAGGACTCCACCTCATTACTCGAATGGGCAGTAGTTGCGACAGCACTGCTCTGTATTGAGGAAATATTTATTTGTGTTCATACAGTGGTTATTAATTCTTGCTAGAATGACAGGCTTCGCGACTACTATGAGAAGTTGCGGTTCGAAGAACGGCAACCCTTCAACGTTTCTGTTGCAAAGATGCGATTGGCTTGTAAGAAGCAGAAACCTACATATCTCCTTGGATAGTCATTATTCAGTCGAAGCATCTTATTAATCGTGTTCTTACAGGGGTAGTTTCGGTCGAACAGACATTCGAATGGTTATTCTGTTCGGATGGCTATGAATTATTTGTTTTAAATTCCGCGGTTCTCCGAATACGAATTGTTCCGCTGTGTTTTGTGGAGAAAATTCCCTAACAAAGGTCTCTTACAAAAAGTAAAAATAAAAAAATGAAAAAAATGAAATAATAAAATAAAAATAATAATAAAAATAATAATAAAACAAATGTAAAAAATGAAAAATTAGGACACTTTGCTCGGTTCCACTTATCGGGCAATGGTGATTTGCTAGGTATGGTAGGCATAATAATAAACCGAAAATATAAGCAGGACGATAATATCGAGAGTCAAGAAAGTGGTGTTTTCCTCGAGAAAGAAGGAGAGAAGGAAAAAGAAAAGGGGAAAATCACACGCTACACAGAGAAAGATTAGACGTTGGCCCATAACTAGTGATCTTCAAGAACACGTCTCTGAGAGGATAATTGAACAGAAGAAAAATAGGTATTTTCTCTATGAACCATGAAGACCATTGATCTAATTTTATTTATTACAGGAATGTAGTTCTGCGAACTTTCGAAACAACAATCGAAAGTTTTTCCAATAACCGGATTCTCACTCTCATGACAGGTATGCGCCGTTCTTGTGTCCACGCGTGGTGACCCGGGCAGAGCCAACCGCAGTTCATTTGCGCCCCATGCCCAACGAGGGGCCACACGTGGTAGCTCCCTCGAGCCACCCCGTGGGGCCCCCTACTGCTAGCAGGGACGCTAGGAAAGGACGCGCCGCATATTTATAGGTGGCGAGGAGAAGGCGGAGCCTAGTCGGTGGAACGGACGCCGCATATTTATATTCGGCGACGAGGGGGCGGGGCCTAGTCGGTGGTGAGTCACCAAGCGAGGGACCGAAGCGGCAACGGGATCCGAAAATCGAGGGGTCAGGGATTTGGGAAAATTGTATATGGAGAGATAGAGCTCAAGCTGCTAAGCTCGAATATGTACTTATTTCTGCAAATAAACCAATTTTAAAGAAGTTATTTTAAAACGGCGGGTTTCGGCGCTCCGAGGCGCCGCTGCCGCCGTTTTATCATTGCGGCGCGTCCGGTACTGTATATTTGTAGTTTTCAAACAACCAGTATTCACAAAAAAGATAAAAAAGCCAAGGAGTAAAAAGAATCAATAATAGGAAGAAACAACGAATGTTGTCTCCGCAACTGCGACTATTTGAGCAAACGCTGTGTATTATTACAGAATCGAACGGGTTTCCAGGAAGGAGAACCACTATTTACCATGATCAACACGATTTAATTTTCGAATTACGACTTTTGACAATGCTCTGGCGACAACTAAAATGTCCAACAAATGTTGTCGTACTGCAATACAGACAGGCAGTCAAAGAGAGCTAAAATAAGGTTTCTCAACAAAAATGAGGAGGACTATTCTAACGCTCAGCCAATAATGAATTTATTGTCTCAAAAAGTATGTAAGAGCAGTTATTCGAGAAGCAAACAAGTAGCTAACAGGGTTACCAAAGCTCTCGGAAAATGCAAAGGAGAAATTGTGGCAGTGAACTTGTTCAATAGCGTGAATCATCGGGCAGTAATTTCTGGGTGCTCTTCAGAACCGAATATTTGGAACGAATGTATGGGTTCTCGAGATAAGTTGCTGAAAAGCACAATTTTAAAGACACCGAATTATGGGGAGCAAAAACGGTAGCAATAGCTATAACAACATTTCAGTGACAGCTGACAGCGTTTTGACATGAAAATGTTTCACCTCACCTGCTACAGGGAAACAGTTCCAGAAACTATGAACGATATTTCCAAGCTAGGAAGACATGCACACATTTCTTTGTTTCTTCCCGGAATTCAATTTATTTTGGATTCGCTAGCACGGACACTATTTGAAAAGGAAATTGCCGGATAGTGAAAGATTTCCTCGATTCTTTGAAGAATTCTAAATTTTCCTGCATAGGTGTTATTTAAAAGTGGTTCTGTGACTTTATTTTTTGAAATGACTCTAGAATCTGCAGCACAAATATTTTTTGAAATGACTCTAGAATCTGCAGCACAAACGTTATTCAAAAAATTGTCAAACTCGGTGCAAGATCGAGAACTTTTCGAGATTCGTTCGAGAAATTGAATTTTCTTGCGTCCTTCGGGGACTGGTCAACGCCGACAACTTTACCTTTACCTTTAAGCTGACGCTGTGTAACATTACCTCCTTTTTCTCATGCTATATATTGAGTATACTTTACTATCTACTTTTTTGACTATTAGGAAGAAGCAGAAGCAAAAAACGACAGACACGTGGTTGAAGATAGAAGGCGAGTGGGAGCAGTCCGTTACAATCCGACGATGATGTTCATAAGCGTGGAAGTGGCGATTAAGCTAATGCATCACATCCGCGAAGTACCGGAAATTACATGAATGGCTTCATTATGACGACGAAAAAGATGGGATGTTCGCGTGCTCTTTTTGAAAAATGTAAAAAAGGAAAGAGAACCAAAAAGAAAGAAATGGCAAGTTTAACAAAAAGACCAATTCGTAGAGGATTAGCCAACGAGGCTTTCTTTTTGAGGCGAACGACTGGCGATCCCGTCTGAACTTTCTTGAACTATGAATTGTGGACCATTTAGCCCAATTTTGAATGTCTAGATTTGGTATAGTGATAGCCATTTTTTCAAAAAATAAACCTTCATAGCAGCGACTGTAGAGGTTCAGTTTAGTTCGATGTATTGATCTTATAAGAGAAATAAGTTCGAAGGAGAATCATCAATACAAAACTGCGAGATAAATGCAACAGAGCTTTAACGTGTTAGTCTCTGATAAGAAGGGAGTTGGGCAGTGGTACAGGGCGCTGTTGACACCCGCACGGTCAAGCGATCGATCCTTGTCGGACCAGCCGATCGGGGTCGGGTAAATTGATATCAGGATTGTCTGTTTAGGTGAAAAAGTTGACCTCGTGGAGTGGAATCCTCGGCAGTTAGCGTCGCTTAGAAACGTGGGAAAAAGAAGGGGGGAATAGAGAAAAGATAGAAGTTTCTGAAGTGAAATTGTGATTTGAAGGAGATCAAAAACCTGGATTTAACAGATTTTTACGAAATATGTTCAAGAAATCCAGTCGATTTGCAGAGAGAAGTGTCTTGTCTTTCTCCTATACTTTATGTCCAAAGTTTAGGGCTTACAGATGAATCTACGTTATAAGGAATAAAGTCTAATAATACCCCTATCCACACCAGAAAACTGATGCGCTGGAAGCACAAAACCTCCCTTTCTGATGTGATATTTCTAGGTGTTTGGATAGACGTCATGCAACCACGATGACGTCATATGGGCCCATTAAATCAAGAAATGCAAACTTTAATGAGAAATAAGCCTGAAAATAGAACCGGACACGTAGGGTCGTAAAATGGCGTAGCTGGATTAGAAAAGAGAAAACTGATAAACGAGGAATGCGCAGAGGATTCAACAAATGAAATGTTATTCCATTCAGGCAAAAACGCCGCATAATTGTATATTATATTTTTTTTCAAGAAATGTAATTTTTTTTGTAAAATCTGGTTGGCTAGCATTACTTTTCCAAAATTCTACCGTATTTTGAACATCATGCTTCGTTTTTAACTGGTTTTGTTTCTTTGCAGCTAAATGGATAGAGAATTTCAGATGAATTTTTGTTAGCCGTAGCCTATGAAATTCTTGTTTCCAATTCTGGAAATAAAATAGACCACACCAAATGAATAAAATAATGAAAAAAAAATAGACCATACTAGATAAAATAGAAAAAGAGCAAAAATACAAAAGTACGTTGTCTAGAGAATGAGGTGGGATTTAAGAAAAAATCCGTACATAACAGCAGATGTAAAGGTATAGACGGTAAGAAGATTTGTAGGAGAAATGGTTAGTTAGGCTAAGAATTGATGACGCGATGAAAGTGAGTCAAAATTTGAATCTGCTTGTTATTGACCTAATATTTAACTACATACCACTAGTACCAATAGTGCACTGCTTTTACCCTATATTTTAATATTTACTTTATCATTTTTATACTCACAGATGGATGTGTTACATAACAGGAAATTACGTTAGTAAAACAACTACTATGCTCATAACGACAAACTAACAGAACGAGAGAGATAGGAGGGAAGATTAACAAAGAATAAAAATGAATGAGGACAATCAAGCCGTAGGAAAATGAGGAGGCATATAAATGAGTTTCTTAGGAATCTGTCGCTTCGCGATTTGATTTGATTTGATTTATTTCAAAATCCAACACAGAACAAAAACCAGTAAAAGAACCAGTAGCGAACCACTGCTGGACATTATCTGGACATTTATTTTATTTTATTTTATTTTAAATACGTCCGAGGACGCGCCAAAATTACAACCAGAAAACATAACGAAAAAAAAAACCGAACTCCAACATAAAAATAACTCAGACACATAACGTAAAAGAACCAAGCGGTTTTCCAATAGCGAACCACTGCTGGACATTATAAACTAAAGATTATTAACTAAAAATTATTATAAACTATTTTTAACTATGAATACAACTAACTATTTTTAACTATGAATACAACTAGCAAAAATATACTTGCCGAGGAGCACATGTCCACCGCCGTCATACGTCACGAGATCTCGACGAGAAAAACATCATCCGACTCCCACACTAAACCTCCTTTTTCGTTGCCCTCGTTCATCCTCCTCTTGTTCCACTAAGCCCTTTGGGGACTGTTTGGGCCAGAGTTCGAGCCACAAAAACCGCGCCCTTCGACCGAAAGTACTTCCTATAGAGCGCTCCACGCAAAGCAATTAGTGGCCGAGAGGAAGAGATTCACCCTTCACTAGAGACATGCTAGCACTTCCTAGGAAACTACTAGAACACGCAAGAAGAAGCAGCTGATGTGGTTCAATGGTAAGAAACGCTACTGACACCCGCACGATCGAGCGATCGATCCCTGTCCGGGCTCACCAAGCTTCCCATCCCTCCGCAGTTGGGTAAATTTGTACCAGACTTGTGTGGGAAGGTAAAGGCACTGACTTGGTACAGCGGCTAGCCCTCGCAAGTTATTGTATAGGCTAGATACCCATTCAGCATTCATCTACGATTCCGAATGGAACACGAATGCTTGGCGCGTCCTTACGGGACTGACCAACGCCGTTCCCTTACCTATCCCTTTTATTTGCTCGCATTCACCTAAGATATGGCTCTTTTGGACAGCCCGTATTTCAAACACTCTTCTGCGACAGAAATCGCTCCGGGGTTCAGAATCGTGAATTCAGATAAATTCAGGCATATCCGTCATTAGTTCTGAATCGGCAAACTGTGATTCATCAACGTGGCCTAGCATAATGTGGAGCCTATTCAGCTTAAACTTACACACTTTCATCATGCCTCTACGATTCGGAATTAATCACGAATGCATGGCGCGTCCATAGGAAACTGAACAACGCCGAGCTTTCACCTTTACCTTTACCATACCAAAGGAGAGGATGGTAGGGTCTTTCTAAGCGAACTGAAGCATCATGTAAGATATCCGTTTGCCAAAATTGGTGAGAAAAAAATTACAAGGGCAGCACTCCAGCGAAAACCTGATCCCAATAATTTTCAGTATATGTATTATGGGAAAACCAGAAGTTCAGTCACTTTTCAATGGTACCTTGTCTGGATAATTTTCCACCGAATGGAGATGTACATTGATAGTACGTTTTGAATTATTTTGAAGCTATCCAATTGCTCTACCAGAACAATTACGAGAACTCCTGATGGAGCTTCTCCTTTGAAATTCTCTAAGAGCTGCGAAAACATCAGAAAATTCTTCGAAATGGCGTTCTGGATTGAGCACGGTGAGGATCTATCCGACCACCTTGTTAAAAAACTTCTGTGATCATAAAATGCCCATTTGCGATAGCTAAAACCAGGGATTCCACTGCTGCTTTACTTGATGGTTAAGGAAATACCTCCGATATTTCCCTACGAGAGCAATTTGTTATTCGTGAGACAAGAGAAAAGCGAATTTAAGAAACTAATTAAACGAATTAAAAAAAAACTATTACAACTAAGCCTATGTAGCAGATAGAAATTGTGGACGCGCTTGAAAATTTGTAATCATACACGACATCAAAAAAAGTGTAATGAAAAGGAAAATATAGAAAATGTACGTATGAAGATCAACCTCAAAATACATCCGACTCATTGAAATACATTTTTTACGGAGATTAGATGTGCAAATGGACTAAGCTGGATAAAAAACCTGAAAACGCTCTCGAAGCCATTCGCCCTTGAACCTCTCTTCGTTCTCAAAAAGGGAGAAACCTATTCTGCTTCTTAGAAAGGAGAGGGCCAGCGCTTCTAAGCTTACCTAGCGGACAGAGGAAAGTCTTACACCGCCGGCTAGGATCACGGACGGGACAGTAATGATTATGGGATTAGTGAAACTCAACAGTACCAGAGTGCATAGAAGTAGGGCATATGAGGAAACACTACAAGCAAGGAAAGTACATCATTGCAGACAGAAGGGCGGGATTCTGACCCACCATTCTTTCGATCAATGTATTGTCGATTACGAAATATGGGCAGTAGTTAAAGGGGTATAAGAATATGGCTACATGTCTGAGTATACATTTAAGATACATTCACTATTTACAGTGTTATATCGAACCTAGTGTGACTTTGAGAACAAAAAACCTCACGTAAAAGAAAGATGTAGCGGCACTGGCTACTATAGTATGGATACCTGAGTCGGTGTTCTCGTCAAATATTTCGCTGAATTGCCGTAAAAGCGACATGCTGAGGGCTGTTGAGCAGACTCGTAGGTGCTGTTGAGCCGAGCGACTGACCAGCTGGAGCTCACCGGAGGCCGAAGAGGGCGAGTGTGAGCAACAGGGTGGGCAGCGAGCTTCGATGGCTGCTGGTCTCCCCCTGTCGCCGTCGTCGGCGACGTCGCTTGCAAGCAGCTACGGGGCGAGCCGAGCGGCGCCGTCGCTCCACTGCCTCCTCCACTATCGATCTCGCTCCCCTCAGGCACATTATCACACGTGTTGCCACAAATAAAGGAGATTGATTCGCAGCAAAACAAGCTACAAATCCAACCACCCGAGTCACTCGCCGCCATCGCCTCTCAGGCGCGCCAGCCCCGGTGTTCGGTCCCGATACCCAACGAGCTTTGTTGCGGAACAGACGCTTCCGGCCACTTTTTACGCTGATGTAGCGTTCCCCACGAGGGAAGAGTTGATCAGAATGAAACAGGTGCAGAAGGCTACCTTATAACCTGGTAAAGGTAAGCGCAAAGTGTTCAGTGTTGATCAGGCTCCGTGGAACGCACCAGCACTATTGTTTAGCATACAGAATCATAGAAACACGGCGAATGCGGGGAAGTCTGGGACCGGAAAGATGGAGTGCGTGGTTAGAGTTGGGCCAGGATTGCTCACTTCATCCTGAGACTGAAGAGACACCTCTTACCATCGTATAGCTAAAGCCATAGATGAAAATCAGATAAAAGTAAAAGAGAAGAAAAGAAGAAAAGAGAACCATCCACCCAGAGGAAAGCTCGAGTTTGAGGCGTCTTGTAAGCAACCACCAAGAGCGTGCAAGAAGAGAAGGAGGTCTGCCATCAGGAACGACCTCAAGGAGGTCGGAGCAACAACTGAGGATCGTTTACATAGAATATATTCAAAGAAATGGCGATTGCTGATAAAAATAGCGGACCCATAGACGGTGTGGGACCAAACCTCAAGGAGGAGATGAAGAGACATGAGTTGCAGAAAAATTGAGTGGACTGAGGTCCTCCGTAGATATTTGAAGCAAGAAAAAAGAAAAACCAAAAATATTATATAGCCAAGCAATACGTCAGAATCGTCAACTGCTTATAATATTATTAGACTATACTACTTGTCAGGCTCTTGGGAATGTGATGGTTAGCAGAGATTTATGACATCGAGAATGTGCTGTATGAAATGTTTTGTGAGACGAAATTATAATATTATACGATTGCGGTACTGTTTTGCAAGAGCTCTGAAAATCGATGAAATGTTCCAGGAGGGGAAGGCAATTTGAAGCACTTAACATCTATCACACATAAAACATCAAGGGGAAGAAATAATAAAGCAAACATAACCAAAACAGATCAGATGTGAGGCCTGTGAGTTTGCTAGAAGAACTGGGAAAAAAAGAGAAATGAAAGTGTGAGAAAAATGAAAATTCTAACAGTTTCAAGAACATCGAACGACGCCGTAATGAAGAGGTTCTGAGGAGCCGTTGCTCCCCGCTAAGTTTAACAAGAAAGTTGTCTTTTGATAATGTCTTTTCTACTTTATGAAAGGCACAATTGTTTCGACCTCAGTGAACAAGACAACATTGAAGTAATAACAAACGTTGCCGTTGATTTGAAACTGGTTCCTACTTTAATAGTATAAAATTTGTAATACTAACTCATCTACTATTGTTCCTTTCGTTTACTAACAAAGTTTTTGTTTATTATTTATTTATTTATTCATTTATCGTGCACTTGACGTGCGCCTCAAATAACAAGAACGATGAGGAATGAACAAGCGAGAGAGCAAACCAAAACAAAAACTGAAACAAGAAATGAACCTAGTACACTGGTATCAGCAAGCATGATGTTATCAACACTATGCTCACTATCACTGATCAGGATCCAGCTAACTGATATTGCCCAATTGAACTAATTCGCTCAAAAGCTATAGGTAGAAGCTTTACTTTACTGCTTTACTTTAGTGTTTTACTGCTAGCCTGCCTTTATATGGCGTAGAAATGAATAAATAAATAAGTGACGGATAGAAGTGCCGGTTGGAGTGGTGAGTGAAATGGGCGTCGAAATAAGGGGGCTCGAGTGAGAGCGTGCTTGAAATCCGAAGCCAGCGCTCGGCTCGACCGATGGCGGCTCCACTTGTAGCCGAGGAAAACATCGCGACGCTTCTTGACTCGGCCCAGAGAGAGGGTTTACGTTGGTTTCACCCGACGAATACGGTAGGTAAGGCGTTCCAGTGGAGAGATATCGGAGAGCGTGGCAATAAATAAAAACAAACGAGAGCCCCGAAATGTCGGCGACTATGGAAAATTGCTCTCCATCATAGCATGAACGAGGGCTATCGAGGAAGTGGCGGGAAGTTTATGCCGCACCACAAATCATTTAGTCGTCAAGTCGCAGAGAATCAGGAAGTACCTGCACTTGAGTCGGGAGAAAGTCTGACAGTTGCGGAGCATTGATTGGCGGAGCTTATGACCACCTCACTTTCGAAACCAACGTCAATTATTAGCCCTACTCAAATATGACCGATACAGTTAAAGCTAAAGTGAAGTGTTCGGCATAGATCAGACCTCTAAAAATGCGCCCCGAACTCGTCCTACGTTCAGGATGTGGAGGCTTGGCGAACGCGTATTTGACTATACAGTGACTTTGGGGGGGGCAGCTTCTATACCAAGTCAGTGTCTTTACCTTCTCAGACAAGTCTGGTACCGATTTACCCGAATCCCGAGGGATGGAAGACTTGGTTAATCAGGGTGAGGAACGATCACGAGGCCATGCAGATGAAAGTAGACATCTCCTCTTATCGCTGCACCATCACCCATAACCCAGTTTTTAGTACAATCGGAAAGAAGTCGGAGTCGATGGGTCACAATCGACTTCTGTTCGTTATCGTGACCATTTTAAACGAACAATTATTTTTTTTATTCCACATCGTTTTTATCCCGATCAGTTACGGGGTACGTCTTTCATGATAGTCGCTCCGTCTTCTTTCTCCTTGGTGCTGCTCCCGCATTTTGTTGAGGTGCCACACTGCCATCTTGTCTCATTCTTGAGCTCCTTGCGGGGTGGTCATATCGTCCTCGATCGCAGGTTCTTGAGCGCCGCTTTCTTGCATGCGACCATCGATCCGTCTTGTGATCGTGACAGTTTTCCTCCATCAGCCGACCTGTCACACAGGCCTGACGCTGGTACCGATACCCTTTTCAGCTATTTCCAAGCCAGGCGAGGGTTTCTGCCTGGGACGGGATTGAACCCTGATCATTGAGATCATGAGCCTAGGCTCTTAACCCCTCGGCCATCCCGCCCATTTTGAATGAACAATTAACAAACAATTGTCACCCGGTCGAGATTTTCGCGTAATCTCACCTAGGTAGTTCATCACCTCAAAGCCAGGTGAACTGTGACCAGAGGTGAATGCTTACATAAAGTCCACGCCTTTGTTTCTACCTTTTTGAGAATAAGTAAATAAATAGAGCTCTGCGATCGAGTGCAAAAGATAAGAGATAAGAAAATAGGCAGGTAATTTCAGTTAAGGATGATTTACATTTCAGCATCATCTTCATCCTACTAATGCTAGAGAGGAATTGACAGTATTACTATGTAATGCGGTGGCGATACGTCTTCCTATTTTATCGCTTGGTAGACACGGTAAAAGTGAAAAAAAGCAAATTAGAAAACCACAAATGGAGAGATGGACAAATAAAGAAGAAACTAAGAAGACGAGCGACACAGTAATGACCGCAGTGGTCTCCAGACTTGACCAAAGTTTCTAAAAAATTTTAAGGCAAGAGGAGTAGTTTTGACTGAAGACCTTGAGGGAAGACACAAGTCGCTGGATAAATTTGGGTGAGCAGCCTGGGTGCGCAAGAAAATGGAAGATTTCGTGATTATTTAATAGACAGCTCGCCCAATGAGCTCAAAATGAATAGTGAATAAGAATAAAAGGCAGAGGTAAAGGTGACGGCGTTGATCAGTCCCCTACGGACGCGCCACGCATTCGTGTTCCATTCAGAACGTTAGAGACATGGTGAATGCGTACTTGACCTATACAGTGACTTTCGGGCCAACCTCTATACCAAGACAATGCCTTCCTTACCGTCCCAGACAAGTCGGGTACCAATTTCCTCGCCCCTGGAGGGATGGAAGGCTCGGTCAGCCTGGGCGGGGATCGATCGTTCGATCGTGCGGGTGTCGGTAGCACAACTTACCACTATGCCACGAGCGTCGCTCGAAATGAATAGAGAATAAGAATGTCGAAAAGTCGTAATTTCATTCTATTAGTCATCTACTCAGATTTTAGCAACCTTCTCAACCCAATCATGAGTTTTCCTGCTTGGGAGAAATGATTTTCGCGTAAGCAACACTGGCATTATCCAGCCGGAGTGTGGGAGATAAACAAGTGACAGAGAATTTCCTCCAGCGATTTGCATTGGTATGCAAGTGAAACAATTGGATTCGGATCCAAGAGTAGTATACCCAGCACAAACCCCGAAATTGACCCCAAATGGCGATAAAACCCTAATTCATCGAGCCTGATTCACCGGGTTTATTCACGACTCATTTGGTTTTTATACGCCTTTACTACTTCAAACTTTCCGAACTCTTGGCAGGTCAGCACGGCTGGTTAGGCTCCGTATAACCACGCCACGATGATGAATCACAGTTTGCCAATCCAGGACTCATGACGGATATACCTGAATTTTACCTGAATTCATGAATCCGGACCCCGAAGTGACATCCGTCGAAGAAGTGTGTTTAAAAGACAACCTGTCCAAAAGAGCCATAACCGAGGCCAATGAGAGCAGATAAAAGGGATAGATAAAGGGGACGGCGTTGGTCAGCCTACTGAGGATGCGCCAGGCACTCGTGTTCCGTTCGGAATCGTAGACGGATGTTGGAAGCGTATCTGGCCTATACAATGACTTGCAAGGACCAGCCGCTGTTCCAAGTCAGCGTGTTTGCCTTTCTAGACAAGTCTAATACCATTTTACCCTACTACGGAGGGATGAAGAGCTTGGTTAGCCTGGGCAGGGATCGATCGCACGATCGAGCAGGTGTAAATAGCGCCTTTTCTCAGTGCACCACGAGCGCCCATTGAGAGCAAAACCTCATAAAAAGAGGCTCATAGGCTATGGTAGTCGCCAGGCCAAATATAAACCGACGATAGCCCTCAATTAGCGATGAAATATCGCCCGCCGAAGCACATCCACCCAACAGCCAATAGCCACGAGGGCAGAGGAAGCCCATTACGTCGTCCCGTCGAGGTTGTTGACCAACAGTCGGCGGGGTTTGGCCCATCCGCTGAGCGCTAAAACAGCCAGACTCATCCAGAAGTTATGGCTGTCTGCCTGTGTGGGCGGATTCTATTGGTAACCAACGACGACGGAAATCTTCTGCTCGCGAAATCTTCATCAATCTTCGAAAAGCATTCATTCTTGAATGAAGACTGAATCAAATTGGAGCCATGAGATTCCCTCAAGCATCCTGTAGGCACGAGCCGTCGGCGACATAAAAAGTCACTCGAATTTCACCAATAAATTTCAGCATTCCTCGGGACTCGTTGGATTTTTTGGCCTTCGCCGCCGGCGGAGGAGATGAAGCCACAGCGACAGAAGGGCATTTAGGGATCTGAATCAGTTGGGGATTTATGAAAGTCTATCCGACAATGTGCTTTCTGCAACATAATCCAATACGTTGTGTACCTATTTTTTCGGATACTCGCTAATGATTTTCATTAAAAAACCCACCGATCGTCTGACAAAATCTCTAGGACATTTTTCAGCCATCATATGACAGCAAATTTAGCTGGAGACCTTCCCATGGATCTGAGTAAGGTAAAGGTAAAGTAACACTGATAGGTTCCGAAGGATGCGCCACACATTAGCCTTCCATTCGGAATCGTAGAGGCATGGTAGTGTGTCAGTCTCTGTACGTCTCAGAGTGGTCACCTTCACAAACAAGTCTGTTATCAATTTACCCGAATATGGATAGATGAAAGGCTTCTTTTTTGGAGACAACTTTCTTTAGAAACTTCGAAAAAGGGCAAATAAAGGGAAAGAAAACAAATAACCTTCTTGTGGACGTCGACTGTATTTGAAGTAATTTTGGTACCCATATTTTCGGCTTAAGAAACACCACCATGGAAGAGACAACAGGCAACCACGCTTTCGCGGAAAACTCGCAAACCATGATTCATCAACACCTGGTATGACTACTTCGACGCATATTCGGCGGTATAATTTAAGCGGGCTGGAATCGGCCACGGTGCACTACTAACAGAGCGCCCCTGATGTTCTGAAATTTAATGGCTTACCGCCACTTTCATTACCAAAAACCGTGGTCGTAAACCAACCTAGAAAACTGACGGTAACCGGATTCTGCCGGTTTCCTTCATGAATCCAGACTAATGTTCCTGGGTAAGGGGATAGCCTAAGGGCTCGTTAAGACGCCGCGCGACGAAAATGCAAAATTGAAGCGCAATAATGCCCTTGATCGAATTTGCTTCTTTGCACTAGTAGCGAAATCCGGTGGCGCCTCATATAGGCAAAATTACTGGTCGTTCTAGTTTTTTAGAAGGCTGCTATTCCTTGTTAAATGACATTTTGACGAAATTCACTTTTTTCGTTTAATTTCTTCCCCCATGTGATTATATGCCTAATTTTTTTTTGCTCAGACGCGGCGCCACCGGACTGCGCCACTATCACAAAGGAGCAAATTCGTTCAATGACGTTGATTATTGATTGCGCTTCGATTTTGCGTTTTTGCCGCGCGGTGTCTAAACGAGCCCTTATGCTGCTTAGAGCAGCAAGTTGGCGTAACGTTGCCTAGCACCGCGACGCTCCGACAGAAAGTCTAATGATGCCCATTTCATGCATCTGTTTCAAGCTTGGCATACATCAACGTCGCGCATCGTTGCCTCAGCAAAAAAGTGTTTCTGACGGAAAAACGAGAGCATGTGGTACAGTGGTAAGAGGCGCTGGTGACACCCGCGTGGTCGTGCGATCATTTCCGTCAGTGCTCGTCAGGCCTCCATCCCTACGGGTTAAGGGAGTGATCAACTATGATACCTTTACCCAACGAATATCCTGGACCCGGAGTCATCATTGGGAACCTCCGATAAACCCCGAGATATACCCAAAGGCGCGCAAACCGAGATTCGTGAACGCGCGCCGCGGTTTAGTCGAGGTATATCGCGGGTTTATCACACCTCGCGATGAGTCAGGGTTTGGAAGACCTCGACGGTATCGACCGGTTTTTTCACCGTCGTGGTTTCGGAAACCGCTTGTCCGTTAATGAATCTAGGCCCTGGTTAGATACCCATAAAAGGTAAGCAGGTAAGCGCGTTTTCCTCCATTGCATGAGCTAATCGAGCAGCTGAGCACGTCGTCGCCCGTAGGAATGGGACTGGAAAGGCGGAAAAAGGAGCGCCATAATAACAAAAACCACCGACCGATGTGGAGCGGAAACGTGCAGGCTTTACGACTTCCTTAGAGTGCTGGCTGAATTGGCTGAAGTGGCAAAAAAGTGCAGAATCGATGCGCGGCCAACTCGACAGAAAACCACCGCTACAATTTGTGGATTTGTGTTAAGCTGGATGGTGACAAGAAGAAATAAAAGATCAAAGTGAAATAATAGGTCCTTTAAGGGCTATAAGGCACATTCGTCTTTCATTCAGAATCGGAGAGGCATGTCGAATGCAAACACGAGAACAAATTGGATCAGAATTAAAAATAATAGGAAAAGAATATCGTTGACAGGGCGATGAACAGAAGGAAGAGGCGATGGTAAAGGTGTTGGGGTCAAATCTTGGTCTGGGTTTAAACGAAATGGTATATCCTATAGAATCAGAGAACACTTATATTTCTCGAGCAGGTGTGCCTACGGATAACTATGTAGGAAGGAAGAAAAGTGTCCACCATATGTATAAAACACAGATGAAAGCAAATATTTATTTATTTATTCGTTACGCCACATAATGGCGCGCTAGTCACAAATGCAAACATTATTGTATATGGATAACGAGGAGAAAAATAATAATGATAAATACAAAAATAAATAAAAAATAAGAATAAATAATTAAATAAAAATATAAAATAAATATACGAATATGAATTGTAGGTACAATGAATATTATGACCATAACAGAATAAATCTCTTTGTAATATAATAAACATTATAGAGTAAAGCTCTAGCAGTTCTAAATATTATAAATATGATAGTATAGACACATTTATTATGATTACAGGTTCCCGTAGTTTATGAATTAATGAGGCCACATAAAATTTTAAAGAAAAATTCCACAATCTTGTCGATGAAGGCAAGAAAGTGCATGAAATCATTCACTGAAAAACGAATTATTAAAGATGATTGCCCTTAAATTTCTCACAGAAAAAAGCAATAGCCACTCCTGAGAAAAGCGCACGTGAGCTTTTCCAGGTCTTTTACATTCCTCAGCGGAGGCAAGGGCATTGAACTTTTATATCGATGCAGTAGGCTTCTCAACGAACGGTAAAAATTACCCGTGTCGCATTCTTCAACAGGGTATACCTGATTTGGGAGCATATTACAAGGTGTGCTTTTAGAACTATTAATTAGTGTTCGATCTGCTTCTATGTCCTTGTTCTATCTGCTCAATAACTTTGATTGTGAGCACAACCTGTGTGGTGCAGAGTTAAATGTTAAATTATTTACCTTAACCCATATACTTATTGAATTATATCACGGTGAACATGGTAGAATCGCGTAACTTTTGCTTGAACGGCTGGAAAATCGAATTCGTCGTCAATGTTCCGCCCACGTGGGAGCTTCCCCTTCTTTCAAAGCGACAAGCATGGAATACGATGACATTTGCGAGCAGATGACATGACAAAAACTCTTTCGGACTCCCACGAAGCAGCAAACAAACGTCCGAGTAGCGATTCCCATCTGGCCCTGGGTGAATAAATACCCTCGAGAAGGAATCTGGCACAAGGCTTTTCCTGACTTCTAATCTCATAAGAGTTCTTAGCTACAAGAGTTGCTCAGCGCTCGAAAAGAAGTTGGAGAAGACTGACTTCTCGACTTGACTTGTTATCAGTGCTTGAAAATCGATAGTTTTTGCTAATTCTGCTTATACCACTGTGTTTCTTCTATCAAAAACCACAGTGGACCGTGGCAGATTATATCTGATATAAGTTAAGAGCATGAAGTAGCTTAACGCTTTGCTTATTTCTTGACCGTTCCGTAATAATTGCATTTTCTATTGGCGCGCCATTATGTGTCGTAACAAATCCTGTCAACTCTAGGGTCCCGCCGCGACTGCCCTCTACCGTACTCCCAGTGATGTATTTCATCAGTTCCTCGCCGTCTCTTGCTGCATGCTTTTTGTTCTTCGTTTTATTTGTTATTATGAATGTTTTATATATGTTTCCTACCATTGATTAGTTCATTTCGCGGTCTACAGGCCGCTGAATGGGCTGTAAATAAATAAAATGAATAAATAAGAGGAGAGCCTGAGCAAACCTGGCCTCTTCCATTATCACCTGGGTCCAGATTCATGAACGGAAATCGGAATATATTGCGCTCCGGTTAGTTTTTCTGAATATCCCCTGAATATTGCAATTCATCATAATCATACCTAATGATTCATGAACGGAAATAGGGATATATTGCGCTCACGTTAGTTTTTTCTGTATATCCCCTGAATATTGCAATTCATCATAATCATCTACGTACCCTGAAGAAGACGAAGACTAGGATATCCATAATTTGCGAGAACCTTTAATGTTTTATCAAAACGCTGAACATAAAGAAGGAAACAGCGATGCTTACCTACCCAGAAGAGGGAAATCCACAAGATAGACGCTTGGCTAACCCCTTACTCCTCACAAATTCTAGTTTTCGTCTGTTAATATTTCCCAGGTTTGATTCGGAACACTTCGAGTACTACGATACTTATGGTCATAATAAACTGATTGATGGTAAGTGTTGTAAACGAGGGAAGATGACTCAAAAACCAAGAAAAGTTGGGAAGGGTGGACCACATTTCTGACTTTTCTTTCCCTTTACTTCACAGACATTCCACATAACCGATTGTAGGATCAGCCAACAGTGTACTATAAAACCATACATTTTCAGCGATGTTCATACACGTCTACCTAAACATAAAAAATAAAGATAAAACATAGAAAACATGTGAGCCACCCCGTGCGCAGATAGATGAACCTAGCTAAGTTTTCGATAGGTAGCATACGGTCGGACTCTATTTGAAAGCATGACAACCTCAAAAACTAGCAGATGCATGACGTTCCAGCATCAATCACCTCGTTGCAGCACCTGGACGTTTTCGTGACCGAAATCTGCCGGTTAACGACAAAAATTTCCAACTGGCCCCGGCCCATAACTTACGGACTAATGCACCAGAGCACTAGTCTCGCACTTTCCGTGATGCATGAAGGGTGGCCCTTGCGGATAAAGAATTGCAAAGCCAGTTAGAGGTGCACAGGGCGACAGAGAGAGAAAACGGGGACTGCTTTCTCGAGCTGTTTTTGCTTCTGTGATAGAATTATTTGGAACTAAATAAATAAAGCAAATAAAACCAAAATAAATAAATACAAGGCGGTTGGAGGAGAGTGAACTACAACTTACGCAATCTGCCAGAAAAGTGTTCAATAATGAGTCAAACAGACGTAAAGAGGAAATCTCTGATAGTGGAAGAAGCTAGAAAAAGTTGCTAATAAAACGAGTAGGGAAAGTGGCCGACAGCGATAACCATTACAGACCCTGAAATAAAAACTGAAACACAGTACCGGACGTGTCGCAACGATAGAACGGCGGCAGCGGCGTTTTTTTGCGCCGAAAGGTGCCGTTTTGGGGGTCCACACGTAGTGTCCCGGACACCGCCTACCTCAATTCATTTACGCCGCGTGCCCAACAGGGGTCCCCACGTGGTAGCCCGGCCGAAGGCGGAGCCTTGTCGAGCGATGGAACACCAGACGATGAATCGAAGGGGCAAGGGACCGAAAATCGAGAGGTCAAAAATCGCTTTTTATTAAGTACCACGGGAATGGAAAATTGTATATGAAAATATAGACCTCCTAAATTCGAAAACATACTTATTTTCACGATTAAATCAAGGCACAGGGCACATAACACAAGGTGGTGACGGAAAATTTTTTGGAACATTTTCACTGGTAATGGAGTTGGTGGCAATGTTTTGAGGACAATATGGATCCCACCGTGATTGTAAACGTTACTAACGTAATTTTGGCGGGAAACCCGCTCACTCTAGACACTGCTCTGCTGCCGAGTATGAATGACACTTAAGACTAATTTCTGCTCTGATAGGCGATTCGTAGTAATGCCACCGGCAATGAAGTTGGTGGACAGGAAGAGAGGATGTCGAGCGCAGTTGTGCAGAAGCGATCATTCAGCCTCTGGGGAGCTGCTGAGAAGTCTGAGCAGTCTGAAGACAAACACGATGTCTGAACGGTGGCCGTTCGGTGATTCGAAGCCGAGCAACGGCAGCCGGCCGAGTCCTCCTCGTCGCCTTCCGTCCAACCTCGTCGAGTGCATGAGGTAATTGAGGGGCAAGTGCGGTGCTAGACACACTTCGCCGCACCGAAAAACCCTGTAGAACTCGGCCGCAACATCACTAAATGCCTTGGGAGAGGGTGATCTCGTGGGTGTAACAGGCCAAGAAATGGAAAGAAAAAGAAAAGAACGGTGGTATCTGGGTTTCGATTCAACATTGAACAAATTGCCCACAGTTAAGTGGATGGTCCGTGAACCGCTTTTTTTTCTTTCTTCATTACTTTATTCATTTGATTGATTTATCGTGCACTCGACGAATAATAGATCAAATAACAAGAACGATGACGAATGAACAAGCGAGAAAGCAACTAAAACAAAAACTGAAACAAGAAGTGAACCTGGTAATTGCAAGCGATCTTATTGATGCTCATTCTCTCGATCTTATTGATAATTATTGATTCCTTATCACTGATCAGGATCCAGCTAACTGATTACACGAATACATCATGACGTTACATAAAAATTACTGAACCAACAAAAGATAACATAGAAATACGAATATATGATTCAGTGACTAACCATAAGACGAAGATTTAACCGTGAATTTCAGCGCCATAGAATATAGAGGTATAAGAGTGCAACAGACTTAGAGAGCTTGTATTATTCTTCTATGCAAAGAGTGGCAAATTTGGGAAACCTTTGAGATGCCTCGCGGCCATTACTTTTACAGTGAGGAACAAGCCCTACTGATTGGTGGTAAAACTGGCGACCTCGATAAACCCACAAGAAACTCTGGTTAAGTCGAAACCACCTCGTGAAATAATCGGTAAACGACCGTGGTAATATTATACCCAGTTCTTCACGGATCATTTCGGATATTCTTCACGAAGGGCCGTTAGCTAGGCAAGTACAATCATCAGGGCAATTTGAGTATTTAATTTATTTATTTATTATTATTTATATATTTATTTATAATTATTTATATATAGCACCGGACGTGCCGCAATGATAAAACGGCGCCAGCTGCGCTTTCTTGAGCAGAAACCGCCGTTTTTCTATATTCTCTTGGAAATAATTACTTTATTCATAAAAATAATACGTATTTAAACTTAGCAGCTCGAGCTCTACCTTTCCCTATATACATTTATCATATTCGTGGAAGTTGTTTACAAGCGATTTTTTGACCACTCGATTTTCTGTCCCTTGTCCCTTTGATTCCTCGTCCGGTGAGCGTCACCGCTAGACGAGGCTCCGCCTCCGGCCAGGCTACCACGCGGAGACCCCCGCTGGGCATGCAGCGGAAATGAATTGAGATAGACTCTGACCGGGTCACCACGCGTGGACCCAAAAACTACACCTTTCGGCGCAAAATAGCGCCGCTGTGAAAAAGTTTAATGCTGCGGAAAAGAAAAAAATTATCATTTTATCGTTGTGGTACGAGTTTCCCGCTGGACAATATTCTCCATAATCTCCAGCAATGTTAGGTGATTTTCGACCAGCTATGAGCTGTTCTTCGAAAGGAGGGATAGGTAATTGGCTCACCACCTGAAATCATCTCCAGTGGTTGTTGAGTTGTAACTTTGTGGAAACTCAATACTTTGTAAAAATATACGTACATTTGAGCTCAGCAGCTCGAGATCTATCGTTTGGTATATAAATTATCTACATCTGAAAATTTTTTCAAAATATCGAATTTTTCTGTCACCATTTGTGAAATCGCATATATTGCTATGTTCAGGGCAGAATATCTGCCCAATTTTTCGTAGAAATACGCGGTTTTTGCTTTTATACTACGCAACTGCTGTTGAAAAATGCGAATTGATGAGAAAACCCTCTTCAAATGTTTCCGTTTTTCTGAAAATCGAAGCTAAAAAATGGAATTTTCAATTTTTACAATTTTTAAAAAGTGGTTAAAAAGCTTCAAATTCATCCTTGTATGGTGCGTTAGGTATCAAATTAATGGAAATGATGCGCTGAGTACGAATCTGTCAAAAATTTCCATCCATCGATTGCACCGTATACATCGATTTCCTCGTTGTTGACAGGTCAGCCAGAGAGTGCGTTCTCCGACGCCCCGCCCCTCGCCCCTCCTCCTCGTGACGTCATCCCTGAAAAACAGCCGCAAGACCTATGAATTCATGAAAACTAATCCGGTTGAAATCTACATCGTTCGATAGCACTAACTGAGTACATTAAAATGTAGAAATAGCAGTTCAAAAGAGCACCAACGAAAGGAGAAAATCGCTGTCAAACGTTTCGGCGAAAAATTTGGCTCGGGGCCAACAGCTTATAAAAGGTTACAGAAGCTCTTTGAGCCTGCCGTGTCGTATGCTCCTTAAAGTGGACTAGGTCTTCTATAGGTTACTCAAATGCGCTAGTATGACCTCGTTTATCCTTTGAGCTACAGCCCGCCAAAGTTGGAGGAAATTACGTGCGTTTTGTGAAACTGCATGGTGTGTTAGGTATCAAACGAACGGAAATGATGCAGAGTACTCAAATTTGACAAAAAACTCAACAAAAAGAGGTCAAATACATGTATATTTTTACAAATAATTGAGTTTCAACAAAGTAATTCAAAAAAGGCGCTTTTGAACCCTCCTAAGCACTGTGGGCAGTCCTTTGACAACATTTTAAAGTTTTTTGTCAAATTTGAGTACTCTGCATCATTTCCGTTCGTTTGATACCTAACACACCATTCTCGAGGAAATTTTGAAGCTTTTCGAATATTTTCACAAAATGAAAATTTTCATTTTTTAACTTCGCTTTTCAAGAAAATGCGATTAGTACAGAAGGATTTGTTTTATTTTCAACATTTTATGTCACTAACTACGTAGCACAATAGAAAAAGCAGCGTCTCAGTTTGAAAAATTTGGCAGATATTCTGGCCTGAACATGGTGATCCATGCAGTTTCACAAAACGCACGTAATTTCCTCCAACTTTGGCGGGCTGTAGCTCAAAGGATAAACGAGGTCATACTAGCGCATTTGAGTAACCTATAGAAGACCTAGTCCACTTTAAGGAGCATACGACACGGCAGGCTCAAAGAGCTTCTGTAACCTTTTATAAGCTGTTGGCCCCGAGCCAAATTTTTCGCCGAAACGTTTGACAGCGATTTTCTCCTTTCGTTGGTGCTCTTTTGAACTGCTATTTCTACATTTTAATGTACTCAGTTAGTGCTATCGAACGATGTAGATTTCAACCGGATTAGTTTTCATGAATTCATAGGTCTTGCGGCTGTTTTTCAGGGATGACGTCACGAGGAGGAGGGGCGAGGGGCGGGGCGTCGGAGAACGCACTCTCTGGCTGACCTGTCAACAACGAGGAAATCGATGTATACGGTGCAATCGATGGATGGAAATTTTTGACAGATTCGTACTCAGCGCATCATTTCCATTAATTTGATACCTAACGCACCATACAAGGATGAATTTGAAGCTTTTTAACCACTTTTTAAAAATTGTAAAAATTGAAAATTCCATTTTTTAGCTTCGATTTTCAGAAAAACGGAAACATTTGAAGAGGGTTTTCTCATCAATTCGCATTTTTCAACAGCAGTTGCGTAGTATAAAAGCAAAAACCGCGTATTTCTACGAAAAATTGGGCAGATATTCTGCCCTGAACATAGCAATATATGCGATTTCACAAATGGTGACAGAAAAATTCGATATTTTGAAAAAATTTTCAGATGTAGATAATTTATATACCAAACGATAGATCTCGAGCTGCTGAGCTCAAATGTACGTATATTTTTACAAAGTATTGAGTTTCCACAAAGTTACAACTCAACAAAGTAACCTCACGTGCCTACTTTGGCCGAGTTTTTGGAAGAAGAAGAGTTTTTGGAATAAATAAATAAATAAATAAATAAATAAATAAACCAATGAATGAATAAATAAATAAATAAATAAACCAATAAATGAATAAATAAATAAATAAGCAAATAGACAGCCGGAGTACAGCGGCGGTCAAAAAACCCTCAAATCCACCTAAATCCGCCCTAATCCCCGTTAATCCGCCAATTTCCGTTGCGACTTCTGTAGGTTCCAAGACAAGTCTAAGCGTCCGAGAGTCATTTTAGCCGAAACAGCACCTTGGTCTCGCAAAATAAACCTCAAATCCACCTAAATCCGCCCTAATCCCCGTTAATCCGCCTAATCCCCGTAAATCCGCCTAAATTCCTTGCGACCTCGATATCCACTGGAGATGATTTCAGGTGGTGAGCCAATTACCTATCCCTCCTTTCGAAGAACAGCTCATAGCTGGTCGAAAATCACCTAACATTGCTGGAGATTATGGAGAATATTGTCCAGCGGGAAACTCGTCCACCCCAGCAGACGTGCTCTGATGATAATTTTTTTCTTTTCCGATTTTCACGCTCTATTAAACTTTTTCACAGGACCTATGCATATCAATCGATAGAGCTTGACTCGCTGAACACGATGATGTATTCAACTCTCCAAATTAATGAGTTTTAAGGGAGTTATTTAGGAGCGGCGCTTTGCGGCGCTCTGAAGCGCCCCGGGCCGCCGCATGGGCGATCGGGCATGTCCAGTACTGTACGTTCTCTACTTATCAAAGTCAGTCACAGAGAAAATGCGTGAAAAAGAAGTGAATGGATCCGCTACGAAAGATGAGATCTACGCAGAAACAGCTCCTAGGTCAAGAAAAAGAAAAAGGGAAAAAGGAGAAAACAGCGATTGTCATATTCATGCGATGGTCTTCTCGTACAGAAACTATTTAGGCGATGAACCGAGACAATTTTTCTTCCTCCTTTGTATTTTCTGAGGCACAGGGCGGTACAGAGAAAATATAATTAGAAAATATAATGCGTGAAGGGGAATCGCTTTCAACGTTCTAAAAACCTTTGGTGCAAGTGGCAGTTACGCAGAGTTCACTGGTCCTCTAACATAAGCGTTGCATATGTACAGAAGTACACAGACACCCTTGGAGTTTGGTCGATTCGCTACAGTGGTTAAAAATAATGAAGAAATAGAGAAAAAATAGAAACAGCGTAGGGTAAAAACGGAGTGGAATCAATGACAAAAATATAATGCTCTCATTTTTTTGTTTTTCTCTAACGTGGGTCTTAAATTCATGTACATAAATAAAAATAAATAAACATGTATACTATATAAAGCAAAGAAACAGAAGCAGTGTCCGACTCTAAAGACAGTGAAGTGGCTGCACAACTGAACACGCTGCAAACAGCGAAGCGGAAGTGATACCATGGTGACGGACGAAGACAGACGGAGAGACGTTAGCAAGCACGGTTGCAGAATCTGGGGAAATTTTCACCCAACCCAATCGTCGACAATTTGACAGAGCACGGGTAATAGTCCATCCGTCGACTCGAAAAGTTACCCAACCGGTGTTTTCGTAGAAATCGTCGTTTGAAGCAGCCACAAGTCATAATGAGCGAATTCAAGCGGTTGAAAGACCGTCGGTGCCAGCTCGAAAACAACACCGAGGGGTTTTTCACCGCTTGAATGCAACTACGTCGTCTAGCTCCTAGTTAACTAACGTCACCTATGGCAACGTCCTTCTACTATTCACAGGTAAAAGGTAAAAGTAAAGGTGCCGGCGTTGATCGGTCCCCTCAGGCTGCGCCGTGTTTTTGTCTTCCATTCAGAATCGTAGAAGCTTGGTGAATGCATGTTTGGCCTATACAATGGCTTGTGGAGGCCAGTCGCTATACTAATTTGATGTTTTTACCTTCCCAGATAAGTCTGGTACCAATTTACCCGACCCCGGAGTGTTGGAAGGCTTGGGTGGCCCAGACGAGGATCGATCGACCGTGCAGCTGTCAGCAGCGCCTCCTACCACTACACCACGCGCGCCCCTTCTACTCTTAAGTTTAATTGATTGGATATTTCTAGAAGAAGCTGATTTTCCACTTCAGCTAGCTTATAAATGCAACGGAAGAAACTAATTACTGATATTTCACTCAGGCAATAGTGCAAAATCAAAGCTCTACAATAAGATAAGATAAGATAATAAGATGTACTATTTTAAAAATGTTCACTCTATACGACTTCTTGTGTTTTCAATCAAGATACGTTTGTACTACAAACATCTTTGGCTTTTAAAGAACGAAATTCAAGCTAACGATTCGGCGCATCAGCAACTGCTAGAAAAAATAACTGTTTTGAATGTGGTTTGTTTTGAACTCAATAGATTGTCAGTCTATTCCTGAATAGAGGGTAAAAATTCATGATGGGCTCAGCCACTAATAGCCCTCAAACATACCCGATTTGCTCCAGGTATCGGATACCTCAGAGTAGTAACAAGACACCTTGATAGCAGTTAACCAAGCCAATAACTCGGCCGTTGTCGTACAAGAGCCGACACACCATGGGTTAAAAGTCCTTCGAAGGTACTAGCGCGAGAATTTTTTTGCTTTGCTGTCATCGCGCGGTCCTTCTCAACATCACAGGTGATATAAGGGACTAGGAACTTTGTCTGATAGACCACGATCGGGTCGTTCAAAGACAGCAACCACTCTTAACGTTGTTAAGAAGGTGAGAGACAAGATGCGCCGAAATGCGGCGAAGTCAGTGAGAAAAACGGCTAAAGAACTCGGAGTCAGCGAAAGTTCGATTCGCCGCATATGTCACAATAAGCTCAAGGTTAAAAGCTACAAGAAGCAGAAGTGCCATGCCTTAACGCCATCAGTGCGAGCTGCAAGGCTTGAAAGATGCCGTCAGTTATTGAGGCGGTTCGACAAGGCGCGCTGTTTGGAGATCGTGTTTTCAGACGAGGATTTGTTCACAATCGGAGCTTCTCTGAACCATCAAAACGACAGAGTACTTGCAGGAAGTGTTGGGAAAGCTAACCAGATTGGGAGAATTGTGGAAAGGAAAAGACATCCCCGTCAGTTGATGGTGTGGGTCACTATCACACCCGACGGCAAGTCCGATCTTGTTTTTGTTGAAGAATTCAGAAGATTGGACTCTCTGCGCCGTTCGCCGGTAAAGGTATGGAAAAAAATCATCTGTTGTTGTCGTTCTACTTGTTTTGAAGATTAAACAGTTGCACTTAATTTCTTTTATAGTTAATCTGAGTCGTTTCTACGAATCTTTTTACCTGTGTCCGAACTTTTGCCGCATTGTAGTATATTCAGGGTTTATTGTGGGTTTCTCTGCCCTTGTTAATCCGAGGTATCCGACTCCTCGCCGTGCTATCGCCTTGTGTCAGGGCTTGTATAAACCCTTAGTAAACGTTTGAAAGAGAAGAGAAAAATAAAAAAAGAAACCTAAGGGTGCTCTGATGAGCCAAGGTTTAAGCGCCATCGAGGGTATATTTCGGGGCTTACTGTGGGTATATTATCCACGAACTCAAGCCCTGAACGGAATGCCTGAATGAGACGTTACTTGTTCGCGAATTTCAACTTTGAAATTTTTTCCAAAGTATACATAAGCTGTCTTCCTGAATAAAATTAATTTATTCCCTTAAATTTAATGTTCATCTCACCTAATCAAATAAAAATGAAATCAGTCGTTCAGAGCTTTCAAAATAATAAAAAAAATATAATACAAAACAAATTCAAAACTCTCGTGTATAGATGAAGAGCAGCGGAACGGCGAAAAATAGCAGCGTTCGGAATCTCTCATAGTTTCGAAATTTGTGTTAAAAAGGAAAGCACTGAAAGAAATTTCAGTGTGATTGTCACTGAAAAATAAACATTCCGACGTCAAAACCAGTGTCGCCTCGTCAGCAATTCCCTTTTGGTTTTATGCTGGATTTCATTCGAAATAACAGACCAAAAACCGACAGAGTAATGAAGGCAGTGAGCTTCAAAATTGAAAAACAAAGGAAATGGAACGAGGTGATGAATGACAGCCGATGAACCGGACCCTGTCTGCTTCTGACTGACACATGTCCAGAGGAAAAACGCCTTTTGAATATGAGTATCGTTGAGAAGCGGAAACGTCCGTGAACGGGGCTTCAAAGGCAATGAAATTTATCGGAAATGACTTCGGCCAGATGAGTTGTGGAGGGGGGCGGGTGTATTTTTCTTGAGACGTCGCTCGTCGGTCTGTTGCTGGGGAGCCCGGATTCAATAGTTGCCGACCGTTTTGAAATGAATGCCATGCATATGAGATGTGTCGTCGCGAAACCACCCCCATTCAGCGTAACAATCACGAAAATACATACTGCCTACGAAAAAAAAAACCTCTTTTCATCAAAACTTTTATCTTTTTCACCCACTGAAACCTTTTTCACCAACGTAGATTTTGATTTGGAGATTGATACTAGCTCGTCAATGTTGTAAGAATTGGTCGATCAGAAAACGGCAACACGAAACTTTCCATTTTTTTACATTTTCCAGCAGTTTTCGGGTGATTTTTGATATACATTATCAGGCATGAGCTCTTCATCTCGAATAAGATTGAAAATTGACGAAAACTTGTCAAACGAGCAAGAATCGGTAGATCACACGAGGACAAACGACCATTTTTCAATTTATTTTTCTTTATGTTAGTACTTAGCAAAAACACAGCAGCAGAGTTCGTAATACCTAACGAAACTGACCACGAAAATGAAAATAAAAATAAAAATGTAATGATCAAGGAAGGGATGACTGCGGGTGCTCACAGGTAGTTGTAGCTGAAAGTAGTTAGCTTGGCTATAGTACTGGTTAAAAAACAAGTATTGTTGTTTGCCCACGAATTGCCCAAGAATTTATTTTTCCAGCCATTTTTTAAGAGATACACTCTTAAGAGATATCCTATACTACTAATAAATAGACGAAATAAATAAGCGAAACCACGATGTCTGTTTGTCAACTCTAGGGTCCCGCCGCGATTGCCCGTCACCGTACTCCCAGTGATGGATTTCATCACGTCCTCGCCGTCTTTTGCTGCATGCTTTTTGTTCGTCGTTTTATTTGTTACAAGCGAAGCGCGGTTTTTTAAAGATACGCTTCTTGATATAAGAAAATGATGAACTTCATATCCTAAATGAATCTAGAACTTCGTGATGATTTGCAGCATTCGTTTCCCTTCTGAATCGAACGCCAGATGCTTTTGGTAGTTCATCGCGCGCCAAAAATTCGTTTTCTTGGAAATAGAATGTAGCATGGTTTTATTGGACTTGAGGGCACGGAAGGACTCTCTCAAGAACATTATTGTGTGTTATTAAATGGTTAAGTGCCAGATGAAAATAAAAAGACAAGAGGCATGCGAGGTGGCGAAGGAGGGACGCACGGATAGGCGCAAGAGTCTACTGAGAACTCCACAAGGAACGAACGAGTCGTTGAATAGAGGGGGATGTGAGGCAGGGGAGAAAGCGAGAAAATGTCGCACTGAAATGGCACTTTCCATTAGATGCTTGCACTATTGCTGTTAAAAAACCCTCCATTAGGCGATTCAACAGCTCATGAATTCGGCAGCAGCAGCTCCGCCTTCGATTAGCCTTAAAAGCGCTGAATAATAGATGGAAAGTTGGGCACAATTTACACTTCAAGCAGAGTGCTATACAGGGAGCAAGTATTCAAAATCGAAATCTGATTGTCATACTTGAAAAGCAGGGATTTCTTACACAATATTTCTTATATCCAACGTGAGCGCGCGTGGTACAGCGGTAGGAGGCGCTACTGACACCAGCACAGTCGAGCGATCGATCCCCGCCCGGGATAGCCAAGCCGTCCATCCCTCCTACATCGGGTAAATTGGTAACAGACTTGTTTGCGTGGGTAAAGACACTGACTTGGTATAGCGGCTAGCCCCCGCAAGTCAATGTATAAGCCAAATACGCATTCACCTTGCCTCTAGGATTATGAATGGAATACAAATGCGTGGCGCGACCTTAAAGGACTGACCGACGCCGTCGCCTTTCCTTTTTAAGCATCCTATCCTACTAAAAGATGAACGAAATAAATAAGCGAAACCACGATGTCTGTTTGTCAACTCTAGGGTCCCGTCGCGATTGCCCGTTACTGTACTCCCAGTGACGAATTTCATCGGTTCCTCGCCATCTTTTGCTGCGTGCTTTTTGTTCTTCGTTTTATTTGTTATTATAAATGTTTCATATATGTTCCCTACTATTCGTTAGTACAATTGGCGGCCTACAGGCTGCTGAATGGCTTGTGTAAGTAATCTGCAATCATTATGGGTAACATCAGTGTCGAACTTATGATGAACCTGGGTGAGCACCGAGATTCAGGGCCTAGAACTCGAAGAAATTGCTTGCCTTTCTGGAGTTTTTGACATGGGCACCAATTTACAAACTGCCAATTGAACGCCTCGAACAATCTAGAGTCAGAATTAATACCATACTGAGAGCTGCACAATGATAACACTCCCAAACCGTCAGCTTACAAGGTGCAATTTCGCTTGAGGCTTCTGTAAATAAGAAAACAAATAAAACTGCGACGTGAGCGAAACCTGGGGTTTTTCGTGACTTCCTTTCACATGTCATTCGAAACACCATTGCAGATTCTTAAGATTAATTTCTTCTGTCTCACGAGGCTGTTAGATGGAAATATTCTATTAAACGAGATACTTGACTGGGTCAGGGTTTCGGAAGAAGATAAAGCAAATTTCCTAGCCGATAAGTTCTATGAAGTGTTTACGAAAGATGATGGGTGTGCTCCTCAGTTTAGATGGCAGGTGGAGCCAATGAGAACTTTTCCTTCCTTTGATGGTCCTTTAGTATATGAGCTCATAAAAAATCTGCCTTCAGGGTACTCTTTAACCCCGGATTTCATCCCATCAGCGTTTATGAAAAATGTAGCTCATGTTATAGCGGAACCACTAGCGTATCTGTTTAATCAGATGCTTTTCTTTGGAGAAGTTCCAGAACGTTGGAAGCATTCGTTTGTTACTCCACTGCTTAAGAAAGAGCCTTCAAAGTGCGTAGACAACTACAGACCGGTGAGCATAACCTCTCATCTTAGCAGGATTTTTGAGAAAGTTTTGAAGACTCATATTTTGGACCACTTGGAGAAGAATTCGATTATACCGGAAGGTCAGCATGGCTTCGTGAAAGGAAAATCCACGGAGTCTAATTTACTCGAATGTTTAAATGATTGGACGGAGTATTTGGATGACAAAAAAACCTGTGATGTTGTGTACTGTGATTTCTCGAAGGCCTTCGATAGAGTTGAGCATGGAAAACTTTTGCTGAAGTTGTCACACTTTGGGTTTCATCCAGTTCTAGTGAAATGGCTTGGGGTCTTTCTCAAAGACAGAACATTTCAAGTTAAAGTAGGGTCTTCGTGTTCGACGGTGAGAAGTGCCTCTAGTGGAGTTCCACAGGGGGAGTGCTGTCTCCCATACTGTTTGCACTCTATACTGCTGACCTTCCAGCTATGCTGGAGGACTGCGGGGTGGTGTGCAAGCAATTTGCGGATGACTTGAAGTTCTATAGAAAGGTAGATAACGCTGAAGACCAGAGCAAAGTTCAGGCTGCCTTGGATAAGATATTTGAGTGGTCTACGGTTTGGAAATTGCCTCTTGCGCCAGAGAAAACCGTCGTCATGAGGCTTGGAGTTTCGGGTTTCCCGTGCAGCTATAGTCTAGGGGGTCATTCTGTTCAGAAGGTCACTTCTGTTAAGGACTTAGGTTTTCTTTATGACTGCAATCTAGATTTCTCGGATCATTACAGGGGGCTTTACAATAAAGCATCAACTCGCACGTATCAGATCTTTAAGGGTTTGGCTAGCTGTGATGAAAACGTTCTAGTTAGAGCGTACAAAACGTATATTCGTCCTATTATGGAATGCGGCTCGGCAGTGTTCTGTCCTTCCAAAAGGAAGGATGTTGAGCTGTTGGAGAAAGTACAAAATAATTTCACGAGGAAAGTCCTGATGAGAAAAAAGAAGCCGGGCTTCCATAGATTGCCCGGTTCGCAGGAAAGGAATTCACAGTTGCAACTTCACTCGCTGGAGTCGCGGCGAAAACGAAATGATGTGTGTATGGTTTTCAAAATACTCTCAGGATTAATAAAGATTGATAGAAAAAAATTTTATCGTCTCTTTATTTCAAAAACTCGGGGAAATTCAGAAAAAATTGCTTATAACGTCTAGAGCTGGCTCAGCTTATATTGCGCTCAAGAGCGACGTCCTCCCTGTACCGCCACTATTTTCGACCTTTAAGCGCATGGCAGGGAAACGATTGTTATCTTTTTAAGTTTTCATTTACAACCGTTCTTTGATGTTCGCTGTTTGTTGTTGTTCTGGTTCCCGCTTTGGGTTTGCATTTCCCACGACTGCCTTATGCAGCGTATTAAATAAATAAATAAATCAGTGTCGAACTTATGATGAACCTGGGTGAGCACCGAAATTTAGGGCCTAGAACGACTTCCCTCAAAGAAATCGCTTGCCTTTCCGGAGTTTTTGACATGGGCACCAATTTACAAACTGCCAATTGAACGCCTCGAACAATCTAGAGACAGAATTAATGCCACACTAAGAGCAGCACAATGATAACTCTCCCAAACCGTCAGGTTACAGGGTGCAATTTCGCTTGCATTCGGATCACCATTGCAGTTTCTCATGATTAATTTCTTCTGCCTCATGAGGTTGTTAGGTGGAAATATTTTTCTAAACAAAATACTTGACTAAGCCTCTAAAGAAAATATTTACCTGGTAACATCTCAAAATTGAAGAAATTAATATTGAAAAAATTACCATCTATGCCGGTGTTCAAAGACGAGAGAGCTTGGAGATTGTCGAACGATATACCTTCGAATTCATTTTTTGAACCTAAGATGCAGCACACTTAACTTGGAAAGTCTTGTACTTGAAGCCAAAAACCAAGACTGATATTACAGTTTATTCGGGCTGACGTTTCGGCGTCCTCGCCTTCTTCAGAGCCTGGAACAAGTCGAGTTGACCACAATGCCAAGATTCATCGAGAGCCGGACGTGGAATGTGCAGCACACTTATTTTGTTGACCTCAAGAACCCCTAGTGTTCGACTGGCCCTATTTCTCACATACCCATGTTTTATTAATTACTTATTTATCTGGTTCTTTTTTTCTTGATTTCAATACGATCTCATTAAGTCAAAAAATCATTACGCGCCATATTTTGACACTATTTTGATTTTTGATGTTTATGTTAAAATACTATCATGTCCAATAGTAGCATGTTGTATAAGTGTTCTTTTATATTCTGCTAGGTTCTGTTGATTGGATAATGGTGAATAAAGAATAAAAGGCGAATAAAGAATAAAGTGCAGCAGCAGCTGCTGCAAAGGTTGTCGTTGTTCGTAGAAAGGTGGAGCACGGGTCTGAAGTCGTGCGGACATTTCATGGCCGAATAGCTGCTGTCGCATTCTGCTACCAATTTTTGTGCTGTGTATGCGACGCGAATTCAACGATGTGGAAATGCCAAGCGCACGTTTTTTGGAGAATCTGTCGGTTGAAGTGCCAGACAGCTGACTGAGCACCGCGAACGGCTTCTGGTTGAGTAAAGTCTGCCAGAAAATGCGCGGAGAAGGGAAAGTGTCCTGAATAGACCCACTGGCTATGCGGTTGCCATAATCAACTGTTAGCAATCAGAATCGTACCCTTATCACCCGACAAAAGTAGTCCCGGATTTTTACCAGCTAACAAAATCTGAACTAAGAGAACAAGAAATGGAGCCGCACCAAAAATCGGTGAGGAGGAGGAGAAGGAGCCCCCTACCCTACCGGTCGCTATTAATAGCGAGGCTCCTGCCAGGAGATCATTCTTTACAGATTAAGGGCCCTTACAGACCCGACAACGCGACGACGAGCATTCTCGTCCAGCGCGGTATCGATTAGGGCAATGCGGCCGTCACAAACGTCGCATTGGACGAGAATCCTCGTCGTCGAGTGTTTCGCTCAATTTCATGCCCAGCGGCTAATTCGTCGCTCAAATTGCACGTCGTCGGGTCTGTAAGGGCACTATGTATGTGAATCTGAGGCCATGCAAGTGTCCTAGCGCGTAGTATTCAAAAAGGTAAAAAAACAACAATAGGCCAGGCGATTGCAAATTGGTGTCCTACACCAGTGCTATCAAGGGGGGTGGGTCTGCCGGAGGGTAAGAAAAATGAGCTTTTCAGACGAATTTCATAAGAAATTCGGACGATGAAGATACCGAGGGAGCACGATGGAAAAACGGTTCAGCTATAACTGAACCACACCACCACCTATCCTTCATTGCTATCTTCGAAAGGATTTGAGGAAATTTAGAGCGAAGCTGAGAAGCCGTCCAAAAAAGAAAGAAGATTCAAAAAAGCTATAGGACCGAGCGCAATCATGTCGTTCTCATTTCTGAAGCGGTACGTATGTACTTTGTCTAACCGAAACGATGAAAAACCAAGTCTTTTTTGAGCAGGCGGTACTTGGAGATCAAAAAATATAAAAGACTGGATGTGAATTTGGCTCAAAATCGAAGAAAAATAAAGTCGAATGACTGGCGGTGTGATACGACAAAAACACGAAGATCGATGGCTTTCACAACATTTCATAGTGTCGTAAGCCCCTGGGAGTAGAGAAAATTAGAATTCGTGGGGGTTGCTTCAGCTCGAAATCGAAGATCTTATGGAGACGAGAAACAAACGGCTCAAAATGAAGTCCACCGGGACGAAACTGATGGCTCAGCATCTCTCGACCTTAGAAATTGGATAAGGGTTAACTACTGAAGCTTCAAAGCCCAGAAATAGCGTAACCATTTTGATCGGCTTATCTCAAGATTTCAAGAAAGTTCCGGATAGGAATGTAAATTGGGGAAATTGTCTACCACTTTTGTGTGTTACGCTTGCATCTCCTGGGATAGTTCTGCTAAGGATTCCCGCCTAACTCCTGATTCATCAACGAAACAGGAGGTTTCACATACCCTGAGTTTAATAAACATATTTTTACCGTGCAGTTTTTGCGAGTTGTGCCACCCGTAGCATATTGGGGGACTTTACCTTGACACATACCGGTGAACAACAAGCCTACCACTTACCCTCAAGGATACATACCCAGATGGCCCCGCCTGAATTGTGGCATCGGGTACCTTAAAATAGTCAGGAAAAGTCAAAAAGAAACAGCGCTCGCAGCGAATACACGGTAAAACGTGATTATCAAACTTAAGGTATGTGAAACCTCCTGCTTCGTTGATGAATCGGGATTCAGCTCGAACGTCTCAGCAGAACAACTCCAGGTGGCCGAATCGTGACGCACATATCTATGGGGGAATTTCCTTAATTTGCAACCCTACGCGGAATCGTCGCTCTTCTCTCTTCGTGGAAAATCTCTCAGGGATCTGAACAGCCCCTAGTAAATAGTATTGGAGTCCTCGTCGTGTGGAAGTAAATAATTAAATATGTGCGCCGAAGGATATTCAGAACGGTTATTCCGCAGCGGTAGCCACTAATGCAAAGCAAGTTTTCAGCAAGATTGCCGGGATTCTCTAAGAATTACAAGTGATTTTCTTACACTTTATTAATCTTCACAGGAAAATAAGGCGCTTTTCCAGATTAATCCATAACTGAATGAATAAAGATGAACGTGAAGTGCATACCTGTCAAATTTAAATATAAATATGATATAATATGATACTAAATTTAGATAAAGAGTCTTCTGAGGATCAACTGTCCTGATTAGAACGGGATATTTTGTGCTTTTTCAGACGGCTTCGCAAGTGCCCTAATTTGAAGTTCTACAAGATTGTATTCAGCGATTCGGTTCACTCGAAACTCTGCGTTTCGTAAATCGAATGAATATTTAAAATAATTAAAACTAACTCAATCAATCTTTGTTGACTTAAGCGACTTCTAATGATTTATGATTTTCAGCAAAGTTATGGATATCTATCTGCGTTTATCCTTCACATATGAATATGAGCGCTCCCGCAAGGAACATTTAAAAAATAGTTTAACAAAATAAAATTTAGTGTGAATTGATAGTATTTACGAAAACAAGGTATGTTCGTGAATCGAGACCGCATTGTTCAATCCGAAATGCGGTTGAATTCTAGAAGGCTCCTGTCGCTGAAGAAACCATTGTTCTGACGAGCAATCCGCTGACCAAAAATTGGGTTAGAATCGTCCCTTTTTGGTTCTGGTCCGTAAAGATCCGAGAAAGCGGCGTGCGCTGACAGAGACCTTGCCGTAGGGCATTCTGAATACCATGAGGATGTGCGGTTTCCGTGACCTACTATCACGTTCTCCATGAACTTCGCAAATTTACTAAATGTACCCGGCGCATTTTTTGACTTTGGAGGATTAACGCGAATAGAATATTGAATGTTGGCCTCGGGCGATGTCTTGAAATATAACAAAATAAGAAAACAAGAACGTCATCAGTGTTTAGTGGGATAATCTCAAACGTTTTGGCTTCCAGACACCGGAAAAAGCGAGTAGACCGAGAAGTCAAACGAATAAAACTGCAATGTCTTGGTTAGCTAGAGCGATCCTAACTTTAATAGAGGGTTGGAAATGTCTATAAAGTCCTGCTACTGGAAGACAACACCTGTTGGAATAACCAGCATTATATATAACCAAGCGAACTCCTTTCAACTAAAATTACTTTTGACCACCCGCAGTCATCCCTTCCTTGTTCATTGCCTTTTATTTTCTGTGGTCAGTTTCGTTAGGTATTACCAACTCTGCTGGTGTGTTTTTCTTTGGTACCGACATAAAGATGAAGATAAAAATAAAGATGGAGGATACTACTAAATCATTTTATAAAGATAGATACCAAGCAGCAAGGATCCAAAATAAACACTAGACGCGTGAGGTCTATTTGACTGAGAGCTGTTGGAGAGCTGAAGAAACCTACGCCAGCAGCGCCAACACTCAGGCATATTACTGACTGCTGCCTGGGGCAGAAACACAACACCTTTAGAGAACAATGTCAGAATGCGAGATGAGACGACGGACGGACGAATGGATGGGAACAGCCTCAGGGCTAATCAAACGGCGTCTTCAGCTGGGGGAGGAGGAGAAACACGATCTGGCAGTCCCAAATCGGCAGATGAATGCGTAATTTCCGTGGCCGAGGAAATGAGACGAGGAGTAACATAGAAGGATGGAGAAGGAAAAACAACACACGACGTATCGCGGCGGCGTTCGCGCGCGGCGACTCGCGGCGCTCCTTCGTCGTCGTCTCTGCCGCCTGAGGGAACAGCCCAGCCGTTATCTCAAAAACAATACCTTCAAGGGGATCGTTAATATTTCATTTCATCATTCAAATTTTCTTCAGCATGGGCAGCAGAGCTACTTCCAGCGATTGGCCCGAAGTCTGTCCATTGCAGTCACGGTAATACGCCGATGAATGGAGGAGACCCTGGAAGGCTCGGATTTCAAGACGTCAACAACTCAAGAGCAGCTTGTTTTCCCGCTGGGTTCCAACCTTCCTGGTCCTGTGAAGGAGAGTTTTCCTCCTCCTCCGGAATCCATCGCCAGTTCTTCGGTGGGTTCGTATGCTGTTAGTGGGTCTGAACGGCTACACAGAACCTATTAGGAGCCAGATTCTTGATTGTCAGACCCACAGGTAGTCTTGAGGGCTTGACTTAGAATTACCCGAACTCTCTCTTCTTAAGACTGCGCCTTGATCTTATCCAAAGTTAAGGGTAAATTTGTCGGCGTTTATCAATCCTCTAAGAACGTGTCGCCGCATTCATGTTCCATTCAGAATCGTAGAGGCACTGTGAATGCTTATTTGGCCTGAACAATGACCTGCGGGGGCCGGCCGCTATTCCACCTCAATATCTTTACCTTCCTAGGCCCACATTCATCATTGGTATACCCGATAAAGCCCGAGGTATAGCCTGTGAACGGCGCGCACCTTTCTCTACTTATCCTAAACCTCCTGTGTTAAACCCAATCTCTCATCGACTTTGCCGTTTGGTTCTGGCTGCGCTGCGGTTTCGGAGACCGCTCGTCCTTTCATGAATTTGGGTCCTGGTTTTTCTCGATGACAATCCCTAGGTTTGTACTTGCTACCCGTTGATATGTTGTACGAGAGGGCGCGCGTGCTGCAGTGGTAAGAGGCGATCAAGCGATCTGCACCGTCAAGCGATCTAACCAAGTCTTAACCGTTCCTCCGTCGTCGGATAAATTGGTACCCGACTTGTCTAGGGCCCAAATTCATGAAAGGACGAGCGGTCTCCGAAACCGCGGCGCAGCCAGAACCAGACGGCAAAGTCGATGAGAGATTGGGTTTAACATAGGAGGTTTAGGATAAGTAGAGAAAGGTGCGCGCCGTTCGTAGGCTATACCTCGGGGTTTATCGGGTTTACCAATGATGAATGTGGGCCCAGTGGAAGAAAAGCGCAAGAATGACTGAGTACATGCAGGCCCCACTTTACGGATGCTAATTAGATGGAACCTTTTAGAACGTTGAAGTTCAACAGACTCGCCTCGACGTTCTCCCGAAGGACGTCATTAGAAACTCATCAGTTGCCGCCGGAAACAGCCAAAGTGCGATCTTTGCTCTGGGCACCATCTAGCCTCGAGGGCTTTTCGGTTATAAAGATTTGATTGGAAGGATGGGAAAACAGCAGTTCCAGTGCTGCCACTTTCGAGCTAGTCATTTAGTTTCGTGACCTCTGCAGACGTCAAATGAGAGCGTGTAGTGCACTGGCAAGAGGCGCTTGAGACACTCGCGTGGTCGAGCGATCGATCCTCAGCGGGGCCAATCAAACCTTCAATCCCGCGGGGTCGGGCATATAGGTACCAGACTTGTCTGGGATGGTAAAGACTGACATGGTATAGCGGCTGGTCCCGCAGATCATCTTATAGGCCTCAACAATTTAATTGGAACACGAATGTACGGCGCAATCTTAGAAGGTAGATCAACGACGACACCTTTGCCTTTACTTTTTCTCTACGTAGCACCATAATTTTTCCTACCACGAAGTACCGCCCGAAAGAAGGAAGTAGCAGTGTCAAATAGGTTGAGCAGAACTCAGAGAGACTACAAAGAGAAGGAAAGCCGTCGTCATGAGAAGCAGCCAGTGACGCCGGATGTTTCGGAACGGCAAATGGAAAGGACGAATTGACGAGCAAATTGAGTTGCACTCAGACCGATTCCAACACACACTGACGCCGAGTTGACGTCAGTGGCCGCTGGAGTGGACGTGAAAGCTTTTCCACCCTCTATTCAACTGCTTCATTCGTCTTTCTTTCCTGCCTGGTTAGGCTTTCCTTCATCGGCCAATATTCGTCAGTTGGTCACCCATACACCCGCATCGCCTCAAATTCCTGGCTTGGAAAGCGCACAGAATAACTGTGAAAAATTCTCCAAAAGTGGCGCGAAACTTTATAGGTGACCTAATGCCGTTGTTATTCAAATCCATCCTTAGCGGGAAGCTTCTTCCCTCGACCGTGTAGGTGGAGGCGTTCTCGTCGAACTCGCTCGTTCATATGAGGTGCAGAAGATACACAACTGGCGAGCTGAGAGTCTCAGTTGGGTGATTGGCGAGCGTAGAATGAGTGACAGCGCGAAGAATGCCAACGGACGTCTCGCATGCTGACGAACACCTACCCGACCGGTGAAGAACTCGTCCGATTACTTGTCGATGACGGGAAATATATCCAAACATGCTGAATCTGATTGATCTTATACACTTGTTTCTCTCATTTGAGCCTTTTTCTGTGTCGAGAATGCTGTTTTGCTTCATAAACGGAGCAATAGCTCGTTCACCTTGTTGCTAAAATGAAAAATGCACCAACCTCTACCCAATCAATCAGGTCTAAAACGCGAAGTCTAGAACAAGTGCATGGCGCAATCGTCACCAGTGACCATTCTCGAAAATTTTACACATCGATCATTCATACAGCCTTTGAATTTTTCGATAACTGCATTAGCAACAACGCCCTACCCTATTAGCAGTGCTCGCCTTTTCGTTAACATTCTCAACCTTGTCACGAATTTTAATGGTCCGTTTTGCGTCGAAACAAAAAAAATCTCCGAAACAAGCATAAATGTCATTTTTTGATATGGCTTTGGGTAGTAACCGTTTTACACCAGATTCTGTTTTGTTTTCCTAATTATCTAGCTGATGTTGTTATCGTTGTATAAGCACTACCGTCAGTAATTCTACATGTGTTTTCCAATTGTTTTCTGACTTGTGCGGTGGTTTTTGGTGCATTTTTAAATAAATAAATAAATAAATTTGAAAAATATCTGTTTCTTACAGTACCCGAACACCTAACAATCCAGTAAAAAAACCACTTCACAGCAAACACCGATTCTTCAAATAAACCGGAACAATAAAAAAGAGACAAACTTGCCATCGTATATGCACGTCCATCGAAACAAGTACGGTAAAAGGAAACGGTAGCATACGGTAATTGACTCACCGACTTGATCGCCATGTTGTGCATTGAAGAACGCCTGACTCAGCTTCCGCACTATAAAAAGTGACGAGGTGAGCATATCCTGAGCACCGTGCATATTGATTGATATTGATTGAGGGGGATTCATGTCACGTCATTTGTTGTCAGGTGGTCTGTCACCTCTGTGTCACTAGCACTGAAAGTAATTCGATCTCGATCGATTATCGATCGACGGCGACGGTAAGGTAGACAAGAGGCGGCACAGGTCGGTTTCGAAGCATAGAAGAGGAGTTGGAATGGTGTGGAGGAGCGAACAGTTTGTTGATTTCCAAGAGATTAGCTATGTCATACCGAGATAAAACAATATATTCCACGAGCTACTAAAAAATTGAGCAGTTAAGGATAGCCATCAACGGACCGAGATTTTTAAAAGGCAAGTTCAGCTCTACCCATGATCGGATTTCCGGAGGTTATTTATTTATTTATTTATCTATTATGTACACCACAAGGTGCGCCCAAACTACAATTAGTTGGCAGTCAAGTCAAATCAGTTGCTAAAATGGTTAAAGTGGAGGAAAACACAAAATAGAACAATGTGAAACCTAAAATTATCAGAACTTAAAAACAAGTTTGAAAAGAAAAAACACAACTCAATAAAACGATGTAGCTGTCTCTGCTCTTTGGTCAACTGCTATAATCAAGTAAATAAAGCGCCCTCTTGAAAACGGATGAAAAACGACTTCTCTTCCAGAAACGCAATAGCGGCTCTTTTTTCTTTTCTTGGGAGGCTCTCCAATAGCTAAATTGAATAATGAAATCATGGAAAAGGACAGACCGCCGAGCGCTTCACCTTCCAAAAGTCCCGGCGTGAGGACCATTTATTTAGAAAATTGAGATAGTTCTTGAAATCTCTTCGGGCACCCAATTCGTAGGATTTTATACCATCTCAATCGGCGATCCGCTCACCCACGGAAGAAATTGCGTACGAATAGTAAACGCGAATCTAGTCGAGTGAGTCTAGAGTCACATAAACTGAGAGATCAGTGCAAATTTAGCAAACCTCTGATTTAGTGAGAAGCGTTTTATTGTTTCACGCCTTTCCAAACAGAAAATAAACGAGGAAACGAATAGACGAACAAAATAAACAAATTACTACGTTAAAGAGTTTTGTTGAATATGCAAAGAAAAGCGAATTTCTTGGATTTCCACTTTAGCTCTTTGTACTAGCCCATAAAAACCCGTGGCAGAGAAGACCTCACGATGATGAGTTTTTGAAATGTTTTAGGGATTAATGAAACGGGAAAATCAAAATGCAAAATCAATATATACCATTTTCACTTTGGATTGGACACTTTTCAAATCATGTAGGACGTTTTTCAAACCAAGTTGGACACTTCTCAAGCCACTTTGGCTTGAAAAACGTCCGACGTGGTTTGAAAAACGTCCAAATCAAAAATAAAATGGTATAGAAGCTGGAAGTATGCTTGTTGGGTTTGCCACTATTGTTATGAAAATAGGTCGTATTCTAACGAAATGGTACGTTAATTAAAGTTCAGCGAATGTGAAAACTGGCTGCCGTTTCTTAATGTTCAGGTAAAACTAATCAGAGGATTCTACAGGACAAAATGGTACCGCAAGCCCTCGAATAAGAACATCTTGGTCCATTTTCGGTCGGCCCATCCCTTAAAAACTAAACAAGGGATAGCTAGAAACATGTATAGAGTGGCGGCGCAAGTCTCATCTGGGAGTGAGGAGAGGGTAGAATCACTTGAGCAAGCTGCTCGGATAGCGCATTCTAATGGCTACCCCGCAGCAAATCAGTCGAGGCGCAGACCCTCTGGTAGAAGCAGTGCAGTCTCCTGTGAGGACGGGGATAAGATTCCCTTCTGTTTCCCCTTCATAAACGATGCTCTGAGCACGCAGATCCGGTCATCACTGCGTAGGTACGATCTAGATGACGTGGTTAGGTTGGTAGAAATACCACCTAAAAATCTTCGACATTTTTTTTTAACTGAAGCCTACTTTGGCTACTTCGCAAATACCTTTCACCCGTACAGACCTTTCTCAGAAGTTTTAGAGCTTACTGAAACGGATAGGAGTGAAAAATTAACATAGAAGCTGGAAATATACTTTGTTGGGTTTGCCACTATTGGTATAAAAATAGGTCATGAGTTCGGCGACTTCGCGAATAATAGGTTGGCAGAAACATCATGAGACAAAAAAATTATTTTTCCTAAACTGATGCCAACTTAAACTACTAAACTCTTAAACTTCGCAAATACTTTCAGAGATCTTTCACGTTTCCCATGTTTTTTCAGTATTCACGTTATTTGGTCCGATTTCGGCAACGAGAAACAAATTAAAACTTCCACGCCCCGTGATAATCGACGGTCTTCATGTTTGCGAGTAGATGATTCCATGAGGAGAAGGATATAAACGGAAACCTAGCCACACCGACGATAATAAATAGCTATAAGAAACGTTTATCGGTTAGAAGGAGCTGATGAACAACTGCTTTTGAAAATTAGAGTTAGCAAGTGCTCAGAGGCAGCTAAAGTTAGGTGTGACCAAAAAATTGGAAAGACACCGTAGAAAAATAGACTACAACGTGACTAAAACTAATATGAGAGAAAAAAGATGGAATGAGTGGATGAATGAAGAGAAGATGAAGAGAAGCCAATGAATCTGGCATGGGGTTGTCGAGAATCGGCTTTAGGAATACGACCAGCATTGTGAATACAATAATTTTTCAACAAATTTCGATTTCCAACACTAATTAAAATAAAATAAAAATAAAAAGTAAAAACACAACCAAACTTGTGATTGCAGTGATTCTACGGCAACGGAACAACAATAGCAGAGGTCTTACTAGTTGATAGATGAAGGGCAACGAAGACAATGCTGATCTTGGAGCGACCCCCGTTCAGCTAGCGATCTGGGCCCATTCTCGGCTCAGCGTCACTCTTCAATCGAATTGGCAGCCAACAAATAGATCAAATCCAGCAAGAAAACAGCTCTACTCAGTTCAGGACCACAATCAGAATGTTTTCGTGCCAAAGTTGTGGTGCATAACAAATTTATATTCTATTTATACCCTACCCTAACGGGTCCTCCACTTGCATTTTTCACACTTTTTGAATTTTCGGACTTTTTCGTCATTTAAACAGAACCCGGACATTGTAGAAAATGGTTAGTCGGAACCTTGGGAAGAAGAATGCAATAAAAAGAAAAATGCGAGAGATGTTGGTTTGTGTGCGAACCAATGACTTCAGCGACGTCGGCAGAGCAAGTGGAAATTGCGCTTTTATCATTTTAATGGCCTGGCCGTATTTGGGACATCAAAATTCAAGAACGCACGTCATGCTTAGCATCACAGTCAGAATTACTATATAAATTAATGAATATTCTGCGTTTGAAAATTTCACTGTCCCAACAATAATCTGATTTTCATTTTATTTAATTGCTTATTTATTTACGACTTTTCACAGATGTGCTGAAGGAGGGTTGGTGGTACAAACAACAGGGAAAGTCGATCCAAAAAATGAAATGAAACTAAATTCAACAAGTTAGCAACTCAAACAGTGGCAAACAATCCTTATAAACAAAAAACAGAAGTCATCGTTTCTTTTTTTTCTCTGGGAAGAAGTAGCAGCTGAGCATCACTGATTTCCACCAAGGCAGGATGAAATGTTTTTGAGGAATTTTGTGGGTCATGAAAACAAGAAAGTACGTGAATGTGCTTTGGTTAAGGGTCAGAAGGTTACACCCTATATTTCTTTCAAGAAAGTAGTCGGAAGAAGACGATTATTTTATCGCTGTCTTTTCTTTTCGCTTTGCTTGTTTTCTACATGATTCGGTTATCATCTTTGCGTATTGTTCATTTTTTTTAAGTCCCTTTATATAGGCCGACAGGGACTGGCATCGTTTGTACACCCATTACCTAGCACAGAGGTAAAGAAAGATGAAGACAGAATGGAGGATACCCACGGATATCTAGACGAATTATGGTTAAAATTTCAAAGATCACGTGGTTTGCGGTCGTCATAGCCTCAATTCAAGAAAGTGTACACAGAGTGTTGAATTAAGACCATGTGGTCTTAATCCTGGCTTGGACATTCGCACGACACTCAAGCTCCGCTCCGGGGTGACTCCTCTTTTCACTCCACGAATGTTACCATAGATACGTGTTTATGCGACGGATAGACGGATTGAACTCGTATCGCAGTCAGGCCGAGCTATGTAAGACTGCGGCAAGAGCATCCGTTTGATCAGAAATCACTCGGTGCACTTCGTTCAATACCTCGTTATTAGGGAAGCCAACGATCTCCGATCGGTCGCGGTCCTGTGGTCAACAACTCTGTCATAAATATTCCATTCCACGGTCGTATCATGGCTGGGATTCATGAACGGTTCACCGCCCGATTACACTGATATTCACCTCGGTTACCCGCCAAAACGTGATTTATCAACGCGCAGTGAGTCACTTTGGTGGTGAATTTCACCGGCCGGACAAGGCGGTTACAGCCATTGCAACTAACCGACCCGCACACCTGTTACCGGTACGTTCATCAATCAGAAATCCCGGTGAACTCCAGTACCGCAGCCGGTGAAATTCACCGGCAGTTTCGTTTGTGAATTCCGGCCTTGGTCTTCATGAGAGAGCTTTGAAACCAGAGTACACGGATATCCGTCTATTATTTAGAACACCTCCGCTTGTAACTTCTCCAAAAAGGTCCACTTCAACCCAGCAAAGCTAGCTGGGATCTACAGCGATTCATTGGGATCAACCCTCCTGTTCTAGTGGACCCACGTTTTTGTGACAGCTTCCTCTTCACTGTTGTAGAGCAAGAAAATATTCGTTCTTTCAGAATAGTCTCCCAGAACGGCTACAACAAGACATCGTAGCTAACCTCCCAACTTCCTTCCTGCTGCGGAACACGCAGTTTCTGTGATATTTATGAGAGCACTTCTTTTCTCTCATTTGGTTAACTTTTCTTTTGTTTCTGGAATTACGGAAAAAATTATATTCGTTTTCAAAAATATCTTATTGAATAGGGGTTTCTTTTGAAGTTATTCTTCGAACTGGTGTGAAGAAGACGCAACAGTTTTTGTACCATCACTATCTCCTACGCTTTTGACTTTTTCCTATGCTCATTTTTCTGGAAAGGCCAATTGATTGTTCTGTTTCCGATCTCTCCTCTGATGCCTAATTCAATTATTGGCTGGAGTAAATAAGTAAATAAACAAATAAACAAATAAACAGACAAACAAATAAATAAATAAATAAACTTTGGAGCACATCACACCACAGAAGATCGAATGATGCACAGCGAGAACGACCTCTTCAAGGCCGTGCACTTTCATGTCTTCCACCTTTTATCTCAGATGTATTCTCCTCAGCAGTACAACGATACCTTGTTCGTGTACATCTTCAAAATGATGTAGTCCTTGCTAACATCCCAAATGACAACATCAAACATACATAGGTTAGTACATGACAGGCTCTACGACAATGCGAGTCATGGAACTGTGTTGCCTGTCCTTACGGAAAGGATGGAGATTGTGAGAAATCAGATGTGGTATACGAATGTAGGGCTTGCAACGGGAAGTACATTGGTGAGACCGGTCGTGTCTTGCTGACACGTATAAATGAACATCTGGCTAGTAAGAGAAGTGTTTCTGGGGGGGGGGGGGGAGAAACGGCATAAAATAACCTCATGCGCGGAGGTTTCGCATATAATAAGAGGAACCTTAACAGCCCCGTTGGGAAAGCACAGACATAAAGTGCCTGACGGGAATAATTTTGACATCAAGTGCAGAATTCTATCATATGAGACCGAGATATCGTCTAGGAAAGCATTGGGAGCGTTTTGGATTTGCGCGCTGAACACTTGTATGAACAATCGGAATGAGTGTCTTTCGATAAGCAATGACTTTTTATTATTTACAACGTTCTGCAGGCTTCGTAATGTGACTAGATCGCAACATATTATTAGCCAGATCTGGTAGCGACACATCGCACCGCTGCCGGTGGAATTTGAAGCCATGTTGCAACAGAGCGCAAATGTTGGTTACAAAACCGACAACACCAGACTCTACGCTACTATTGAGGGAATGTAGGTGAAATCTGAAAAAAGAAGTCCTCGAAACACAAAGATGACGGAGAAAGTGTGAGGAGCAGCGGCAATAGAAATAGCCAGACACCCAGAATTAGATTTTTGCGGATAAGGACGGGCGTCTGTGGGCGTCGACATGTTATCCGGGCAGCCGCTCCGTCATTTTGATATCTCAGCTTCCCAAGAGATCGTCTGCGCTGGTCCGAAACACTTACATGGACGGCTACAACTCACAGAGCGAGCACCACTACGGCAAAACCTTCCACGGATCTATTCGATTCAATTTCTCACGACCATGACAGACAGTCGTTAGACGACAGAAAAGGAGAAATGGAGTCTTTTGACCACAATTATTCAGACTACAAAGTACACTAATACTTGAGGAGAGCATTCGTTGCAACTTGTTCGAAGGATGCAATAGCTTCAGGAGGAAAGAAAAAGGTTTTCGTCTCTATTGGATAGGATGCACTAGTTTCGATACTCACTGATGGGATTTGATGTTGTCTGATGTGATGACATCGAGAATAAGGGCCTTTCAGACCCGACGACGTGCAATTTGAGCGACGAATTAGCCGTTATAAATGAAATTGAGCGAAACACACGACGGCGAGCATTCTCGTCCAACGCGACTTGCGGCGGCCGCATTGCGGCAGCGAGATCTACACTTCGCAACGCGCGGTCACCGCCGCGGTGAATACTGCGAATTCGTCGCTCAATTTTCTGTCGTCTGGTCTGTAAGGTCCCTAAGTAAAAAAAGATAAAACATTCTTACCCTGTCGGTGGATCATGGGGTAAGTCATTTGATATCTGCAGTTTTTCGCAGTTTCTTGGGGGTAGATTTTCGAACTTTGTCAGAAAATGCTAGGGACGGTTTGGCGCTCGGCCGGACAGACCGAGGATAAGTAGTTTCAAACCACTTTTTAGTCCTCTCACGACGACGAACAGGTCAAAATTTAAGTTAAATAAATCTAATTCACCATTAGAAAAGTTAACAAAATTCTGTCCTGTAAAGCTGTTAATTTATTTGTTATGTCCTTCAAGCTTGTTAACTTGATTCTTCCAGCGATTACTCTACCCCCCAGCTTCAGCCAGGTGATAGCTGAAGCATCGAAGACGGCGTCAGTGATGAAATGTCAGGCTGTTTCGTTAAAAATTCAACACAACAACCATGGATGAGATAATGAAAAGAAAAAAGAGAAGAGAACTTGGTACCTACTGCTATACTCTCTCTTAAACACATTGATTGTGCTGAAGAGAGCCAGGCATGCCATTTCGCAGCGAGAAAGCTCAGGAAAAATCTCAGTGGGCGCAATATTGCCTTGGGGCTCTATCCCAATTGTTTCTTCGAATTCTTTCTCTGCTGAGTGGTAGTGAGCTCTTCACTATTTGTATGAGGCAAAAACCAGGAGAGAGAGTTGCGAAGAATCAAAAGAGGAACACAGGAAGCTTCCTATTCTCTATTTAGCCGGAGGGTTTTTTATTCGAGTGAGAGCAGGAGTGGTCAAGAGTAAAAGGTAATGCGTATATGTAGGTGAAAGAAAGACACTGAACAATTGAAACTATTCAGTCACACTAGCACTAGCGACACGAAAACTTCTTGGCAACTGTTTACTTGGAAAGAATTTCAATTAACCAAGCTTGATCGAAATCCATTTTCCCCGAAGAGAACGGTTCCCGGGAACAATCTCAGCATTCGCATGAATTTAATAGAAAAGCATATAAATAATAATTTGCAGGGGACGATAATAAACCGATGGCTTACCCACCGTGTGTTCGTCTCTACCTGACGAAGCTGCGGATACCCGGCCCAGCTCTTCGTAACTCCTAACCAAAGGTAAGGAAAAACCAGGGGATCCCATTCTATTCGCTGGGAGAGAAGAGCATACCGTAGCAGAATGGTGAGGCTCTGTTCATAACACTTGCTAGTATTTCACCATTTTTACGTTATATTACTAATCGTTTGGGCGCGCATGGTGCAGTGGTAAGAGGCGCTATTGACACTCACAAGGTCAAGCGATCGATCATCGCTCAGGCAGATAAGGCTTTCGATCCCTCTGGGGTCGGGTAAATTGTATCTTAACCCTTACTCTTTACTACTAGTAGATTATGCTTGCCATTTTCTCCGGTCCAGAAGGAATTAAGCCAGAAAGAGAAACCGCAACACTGAAATACCTTGCCAATGGTCGAATACGTGAACCTATGGGAGAAAGTTGAGCGTAACTATGAAAATATGCAGGCTTTTAAGAGAAAAAAGGGAGTAGAAGAAAAAACGTTCAAAATTCGGTGGGCCCATTCCGTCCTCATCGTCCGGAAACAACGCGAAAAGGTACAGTCTATCTCGCCACGCTTCAGCGAAACGAGTAAGTTTTATCAGAGTAGTCGAGTCCAAACCAAATAATATATCTTTCCTAGAACACTAAGACGAAATTTTGCAGAAAAAGGCGAAAACGGGGCGACGAGAGCAAACGCGGCGGTGAATTCAATTATCATTCTTCCACAGTTGGGCGCGTTACAACTACAAATTTCTCGCTGCTAGGAGAATGGCAGCCGTCAGCATGGATTGCTACATTTGGAACATTTTCTCATCATTAGCATGATGAATTGCGGTCTTACTTTCCGCCTGGGAATCTCATGTAGAAAGCAAACACCGCAATGTGAGTATTGATATAGCAAACGCGCAGTGATTTTCCTACAGAAATCTGTTCCCCATCCTACTAATAATTAAGCGAAACCACGATCCTAGTAATAAATAAGCGATCCCACTAATAATTAAGCGAAACCACGATATACTAATAAATAAGCGATACCACTAATAATTAAGCGAAACCACGATGTCTGTCTGTCAACTCTGGGGTCCCGCCGCGATTGCCCGTTACTGTACTCCCAGTGACGTATTTAAACAGTTCCCGCCGTCTTTTGCTGCATGCTTTTTGTTCTTCGTTTTATTTGTTATTATAAATGTTTTATATATGTTTCCTACTATTCATTAGTCCATTTGGAGGCCTGTAGGTCGCTGAACGGCTGATTATCATGTAAAAGCGAAGAATAGCGGACTACCATTAGATACTTCATAAAATTCATCCCTCCTCATCCATTCGAAATACCGCGGAAAAAACATTTGATAATTTTTAATTTAGTTCTTAATTTTTAATTCATTTCTTAATCGTTTCTAGCTGTTCATTCGTTTAAATTACATTTTTTGAAGTCTAGCATTGTCAATTTGTTTTATAGTAAACAACAGTATAATATTAAACGTGTATGATAAAATAATATAAATATATAATATTTAATATGTAACTGTTTTTATTATTGGTACGTCACTAGCGGCGTTATGAAATAAATGAATGAAAGAATAAATAAAAAATTTAGACCGCCCTATAGGCGAAGAATCTCAAGCGATCGGGTTGAGAGTTGAAAATTTTTGGGAAAATTGATGTTTTTTCCTATTACATAAGTTTTGAGGGAATCATGTAAGAGTAAGCAATAATGTTTCAGATTACAAAACCACAAAACCAAAAAGAGACTTGACCGTAGGAACCCAACGCATTTCCTAATACAAATTGATCAAGAAAATGAAGTGACTGAGAATGAAGGACATCAGGAACATGAGAACTACGTACAAGAACAGAGAAAAACTAGGTGGTGGTGCACCTCTAAAAACTGTGGGTAAGTTTGTTATCCACTTACATATATTTTGAACGTAGCAAATTCACACTCTCCCGACCTTTCAATAAACAATAAAAATGAAGTTGTCTCTTGGTGTAAATGCGGTAAGGTCTACACTGAAGGGTAGTAACGAAATTCCAAAGAAGATTGGATAACGCAGATCCGACGAACCACCCAGGCGAAGGGCGGAAAATGGTCAGGTTCTGGGAGTAAAATGTCGAGAAAATCTACAGATTACTCAGAAAAAGGGGAAAATCGTAACGACCAGACTGAGCACAAACGAACGGGATGTGAGAACGCTTACAGATTTTTCAGAGAAGACAAGCCAAACGTGACTGACTGAGTAAGCCAGCTACCCAGACGGGTAGGCTGAACCCCGGCCGTCACCCTCAATCGGCGGCTCGTCTACTGGGCTCCTCTTATCGATGCGCTCGGCCGTCTTCTCTCAATCACGACTCAGCAAACGTTCCGCAAAAATCCATCACTCGCTCGCTCGCCCCAATTCCAGCAACTTCAGCTTTGACACACACCAAAACACACCCACACTTCAACAATCCATCGAGCACTGGCCCTTAAAAAAGCGGCTGAGATGAATGGATAACGCAGTTTTGAAGGAAAATTCAGACCACCCAGTGTTGCGAAGGAGCTCGAATGTTCGGATCCTGGAGGCAAAATGTCGAGAAAATCTACAGATTGTTCACAGAAGACAAGCCTAGCGACCTGACTGAGCAAAGAAAGCTTAGGCTTAGATCATCCGATTGCCCTTTTAGCAGGCGTCCGCCAATGAGTTTTTCCCACCTCATCAATCAAAAATAGTCCTCGAAGGCAACTGGCCCACTAAGTGTTGGGCAGTCGCCGGAGGGCGTGGCGGAAGCTTCTTACAAATTAAGTTCCATTATGATTTAGTTTGACAGATTTTATTTCTTTCAGAGGACGATTCTTGTGGAGTCGAAACTTTGGTTCTACGAACCACGAGGCATTCATTTCCAAGATGTGCTTGACTGTTCATTTCAATATGGCACGTTTCGAAAGCTTAAGACACCGGAAAAAAATAGACGAATATCGACTCCCAAATCTTCGGAAACTGTTGAACAGAGCCATCCCGATGTTGCTGGTGAGTCCGGGGTATGGCTCACCTTTCTTTTAGGAAATTGTCCGAATAAGGTTTTAGGAAGAAACGGACCGTTTCCGAATAATTGAGCTTTTAGGTTTAGTTTTTGTGTCATGGAGACGAACCCACTGAATTTGTGGAGGAAAAAGGAAAGCTGACTGATCGCTGAATTGAGAAAGTCTAGCTTTAGCAGCAACAAAATCAGAAGCCACAAACATGGCCACAGCTTCATCAGAAAACCTAAAACTAATAAAGAGGTTTAAAGACTACTTCAGAGTACTGTTTCATACGACCGTTTGCTATGATAATGAAAATATCATCCAACTCTAACCATTTATCACCATTCTTCCTTTTCTTCCTTCTGGTGTCATGCGTTTATGATTTGATTCTGGTCAATTTTTTTGCGAAACATGTTAAGTAGCATGCCTATGGACGTAAAAAATAAATAGATGAATAGGGAGAAATAAACGTAATAAATAAAACCTATGATTAATTAATTGGTAGGTTAACACGTTGACGACCGTGTGACACAATGCTGCGTCACACGTATTAGGCCGCGTGGGACCGTGTGACGCAATGCTGCGTCACAGTTTTGAAATTTACTTTCTGACTTATCCCGATTTTTTGGGAAATATTTGTCTGGCCACTATATACCTCATGATTAGAAATCATTGTAAACCTCGTGGTCCGCAAAAACAATTCTTAGCTTCTGATTTACTGGAATTTTTGATTGTGCACTAGTCTTCTTTACAAGAAGAACAAATAATGGTTATTGCAAGAAACAAATAAATGCAAACAAATACTGGTTACTGAAACAAACACATAAATACAAACAAATATTGTTTATTAGAATAAACAAATAATGAACAATAAACAAATAACAACTTCCTTTTAACCTGGATAGGGAAAAATGACATTCCAAAAGCTTTCAGCTGTTATTTTTCTTTTTTTGTTGCAAAAACAGGAATAGTCACAATCCCCGCTATTACAGGACTGTATATGTAGTCTTCGAGATTTACTATTCACTTCCATTTTGAAAAAAATTCGCCGTATGCCGGCATCATGCCACAGCCTCGGCGCGCTAGAAAATCGGTTGGGCCCACGCGCCAGACACGCGAAAAAGGCGCTGTCGTCAATGTGTTAATTAGTCTAATTACCCAAGTTTGAGATATAAAATGGATTATTTATATATTTATCTTCATTCCGAGAATATTTCCAACTGTTGGGGAAGATATTCGATTTTCCTGGTACGTTTCTATTTAAAACACGATGTTCTTAAATCATCCTTCCTTACTAAGGAGTTCCGGGGATGACCTTACTCTTTACTAAAATCCGTCTAAGGGTAGGAGCGGAACGGATATTAGCGTTTATGATTTGAGGTTTTCTGTTTGTTCGTTTATTTGTTTATTTAATAAATAAATAATAAAAAATGAATAAGGAGAGTGGTGCATAATTAGGAAAGGAACTGTGGAGCAATAAAATCCTTTAAATTGCGAAGAAAGGACGTAAATAGAGAGTTGGATTAATCCGTAAGCTGAAAACCCCATCTACACGTTAGAGCGCTATGCAGGCCCCGCGTAATAAAACAGAGCGATAAGTGAAACCCATTAAAGTGGCTATCAGCTTCAAAACGACGCAGAAAAATGCTCTCTCTTCCCTTTAGTTGATAATTTATCAACTCGACTCACAGCAGAACACATGACAGGCTATTTTGAAACCGTCTCCCTGAAGGAGAAAAAGCATGACAAGAGGAACGTCAAGAATAGTCTAGAGATGGCATCAGTTTGTAGCATTCCCTCATAAACAAGGAGAAGACATTATGAACGGAAAAAAAGGAAGAATACAAACTCCATAGGAAACTGTTGAATAAATGAATGGTGCTAAATGGAAGACGAAGACATGTAACGGCAAAGGCAGAAAAACGTTCGTTTTATAGATGATATTGAAAACTCGGAAACGTCGCTGACAGTTTAATGATAAGCAAATGCAGGGAATTGTTAAGGAAAAAATCGGGGAACGTTTTGGTCCACCTTTACTGCTAAATATTAGTATAGTATAATAGTAATAATAATGTAATAGTAACATAGTAATAATATATAGTATATAGTAATAACAATATAATAGCCAAATAATATTAATATAATACATTATTAATTATAATGATCGGATTCGCCTAACACATATCAGCCGCTAACCCTTGTTTTTGGAGTTGTTTTAATGGGAAGTGCTTTTGACCTTTTGTATTCCCACCTTGCGGTCCACGGCCGAAACAAGTAAATATTAGGTTGGTGCAAAAGTTCTCGAACATTTGCGACTTCTTGAATTTGAAAAGGATTTCCAGATTTTTTGGTATTTCTTGGAAGATCACTAAACTGAACTGTTAGTAGTTCGCCTCCATTTTCAGCTTCAGTCAAAAAATGTTATAGAGAAGAGAAGAACATTGACATTAACGGTTACAACTTCAAATGACCCCTTGCTATTGTTCAGATATTATAAAACTGTTTTGTTTAGATGCATTAGATGCTGATCAAGATGTTGATTAGCTATTGAACGTTGTTTGGAGAAGAAGGGCTTCATTTGGATTGCAAAAGGACTTGCAAAAGTTGTTTGAAACTCCTGCGGCAGGTACTCATTTCTGATGCAGAGGAAAAAACTCAGCAGCACGAAATAACTTTGTAGGTTAAATTGTCCGTGGAACAATATGCACAAATTCGAATTTGTTATCGAATAAGCCTTCTATAGACAAAAGAGAGATGAAATGCCGGAATACTGACATCAGACAACCTATTTTAGAGCCACAACCATTAATACAATTTTTAGAAACTTGGTGAAAACTTATACGATCTGACTTGGAACTGCGGTTCCTACAGGGGAACGCTAACCACATGAGAGGCCGATAACCGGAGTGGGTTTGAAAGACGCGGAAAAAAACTGACGATATTTTATTGGTAGCGAGAATAACGTGTTGAGATGCTTTGAAAAAAATGTTGAAAAATTTTGCCGAGCAGTAGGATGCTGCTCTAAAAATGAGCGGGTAATATTTTCAATCAGGACCACTGGAAAGGTCTCCTCAGCAATAAAATGGTCCCCATTTCGCAGAAAATGGAGCTTCAAAATGAGCAGGCATCGCCATGAATCTTAGCATATAAAAGCCTTTTGAAGTTTCCAGCAGCCCTATCGGATATTTCCTAGGATTAAATTTTTTGGGTTTGGATGGAATCGAAGGGATCAACATGATTATTTAGTCATTCATATTTTATGCTCAGATGAATACTACTTAACCAAGTACGTAAAAAACTGAACAATAACAGAACACCCATGGCATGAAAATTTAGAAAAGGAAGAAAAGGGACAGATGGTTAGTGGAAGAACTCAGACTGATTTTAACAGATTAGAGAGCTCATCATCCCGACACCCACTTCCCAAACGCAGGCCATATAGCAGATTTTACAAGTTGAGGAAGACTCAAAGAAAAAAAAAACTGCCAGTGACGACCAAGATGGGTATAATGATTAAAAAGGTTCTTCCGTCGGGTGAAGCTAAACGGCTTCTATTTATTTATTTGTTTATTTATTTATTTATTTATTTATTTACTTACTTACTTTTTCATTTATTTACTTATTGAATTGTTTATTCATTCGATACTCACTCGGGCGTGCTATTTATGAAGGATTAGTGGAACATACAAACAGAAAAACACTAAGTAATACAAACTGTAAATAACTTTGGTGGTTCGTTAGAAAACTAAAACGATTAACATAACAGAAATCTTGTTAATGACATCATCTGAAATAAGAACTGTCAAAGCAGGCTAAAGCAGATTTTCACGTGTGCTGGAATTCCAGACCAAAGATTATTAACTCGCGGTAATGCGGCTGGAAGTGTGTACCAGGAAATATGTTTATTTTACAAGATAAGAATTATTTTGCAATTTTTAGACACTTCAATTTACGTTTTTACATTTGCGTGTATTTTTTCATTACATTACATCGTTCATCTTACATTTTTATTATTTCACAAGAGAATAAGGCAAGAAGAGTTGAGGAAAATGCAGAGGTAAGCTTTTATTTGCAGGTTCAAGCTGGAAAGCAGTTGGAGACGGGTTGGCGATGGCGAAACGAGTAGTGAGGGCAAATTTTGGGCCAGAGAAAATCGGATTTCCCCGCGTCGGGCTCGTCTACGTCACGAGCTCCATCCCAGAGGTTCGACGACGCCCACCTTGGCGAGGACAACGTCTAGGGTTACTCTCAATTAGCTCCATGCGCTTACCTATCAATCAACATTTCATACCTAGAGGGATGAATAAACCCTCTACAACGTAGTGAATAATTCCTACTAATAAATAAGCGAAACCACGATGTCTGCATGTCAACTCTAGGGTCCCGCCGCGATTGCCAGTTACCGTACTCCCAGTGACGTATTTCAACAGTTCCCGCCGTCTTTTGCTGCATGCTTTTTGTTCTTCGTTTTATTTGTTATTATAAATGTTTTATATATGTTTCTTACTGTTCATTAGTTCATTTGGCGGCCTGCACGCCTCTGATTGGCTGGTAAGGTAAAAGGTAAAGGTGTGATCAGTCCTCTGAGGACTCGCCGCCGTATTCGTGTTCCATTCAAGACGTAGAGGCTTGGTGAATGCGTATTCGGCCTAAACAATAACCTGGGGGGGGGGGTGCAGCCGCTATACCAGGTTGTGTCTTTACCTTCCCAGACAAGTCTGTTACCAATTTACCCGACCCCGGAGGGATGGAGGGCTTGGTTAGCCCGGGCCGGGATCGATCGCTAGACCGTGGGGGTGTCAGCAGCGCCTCTTACCACTGTACCACGCGGGCCCGAATAGTTGGTAATCTTGTTATTCTCAATAATTCATGCATAGTAATTGATACCAAATCACCACAACAAATCACTTTCATCCCTCTTTTTTGGTGCAGTAGTAAGAAGCACTACTGTCACCCGCACGTTCGGGTGATCGATCCCGGCCCGGGTTACCCAAGCCTCCCATCCCTCCGTGGTTGGGTAGATTTATACAAGACTTGTCTGGGAAGGTAAGGACAGTGACTTGGTAATCATAGAGTAAAATCTTAAGTCACTGTATGGGGGGAACACGAATGCGTTCTCTGGAACATATCATCGCCGACTTTTACCTTTAGCCTCATTTTCAAACTATCGTCTTCCACTAAGCGGCTCAAAAACACTTTGATGCAATCGACTATTCGAAATCGTAATCTCTCCCCACCTCAACTGACGAGCGTTTGGAGATTTTTTGAGATTTTCAAAAGCTGTTATCATTCTCCATTCTGGTGACGGTCTCAAGGATATTGATATTCGAAATATGAAATCAAACGTTGTTCTGGTCAGTTTTTTTGGCGACATCACGTTCAGTTTTCGAGCAGAGTACATGTTTTCCAATTATTCTCCAGGAATGTGACAGCGCTTTTGAGTAAACTGAGAGGAGAAGAAATCACAAAGAAAATTAAGAAAATTTCAAAACTTTTCCGAGCCTTGTGCTTCAGCATTAATCGGAAAAGGATATCATGTAGAAGCGAGCATCATGCGAGGCAGACAGCGAACGATGACATCCGATGGCGCTCAGAGATTCAATTTTGTCTCGAATACACGTAGAAATTAAAGTCTGCGTTTGACGTGCAACCGAAAAATATCTATTCTTATGGGATTCGAAACGAGAAAACATCTGAGGGAAAGACGATCAGAAACGGCAATGTGAGATCTGCTTTTATAGTTCCCTTCATAAGGACATGGGTATGTCGATATTTCTCTTCCTTTTCACAGTTTCCTGGTCTCTCCTCTTTTCCCATTTTCCGTTTTGTCCTTGCAACCCCTCGTCCAAGTACATTCCGTGCGTTCCTTTATTATGCACATATCATGCCTGTTCACCAGATTGTAAAAGTGGATAAAGAAATTCAATTCAATTCAAATTCAATTCAACAAGCAGAACTGAGCACTGGGAACCAAGCGGCATCCGCACATTGTTTACCCTTCCCTATCCTTTGATGAACATAACCTGCAAGTTTTAGTAGAGTAAGAGTAAAGGGTAAAAGGCAAGGCTTCCGGCGTTGATCAGTCCCTTGAGGAAGCGCCATGCTTTCGTGTTCAATTCAGAATCGTAGAAGCTTGGTGAAGGCGTATTTGGTCAATGACTTGCGGAGATCAGTCAGTACACCGAGTCACTGTTTTTACCTTCCCAGGAAAGTCTGGCATCAATACCAACCCCGAAAGGATTGGAGGAGTGGTAGGCCAGGACGAGGATCGATCGACCGTGGGGTGTCAGTAGCGCCTCTTACCACTGCACCACTCGCACCCTAGTATAAGAGTACAGGATGAGAATTTCAGTTGTTCCCACTTCTCCCGTTTTTCGGTACGCAACTCAGCCTCCGGACACATCTGTGTAGGTAAGCTCTAGGTCGATTTGTTTTTGTTGTGCAAAGCTGGATTCTCTACTTTGTGGAGTTGATTAGCGAAGAACAGCGGCTGGACGCTGTACGAAGTTGTTGTGCAACTGCCGACAGCAATATTTTCTCTAGTCCAAGCATTTCTACTGCGCTACCACAACTACCTTCTGGAAGATTTGATATCTTGGATTACTTGCTCTGAACTTCGACTAGACCTCCTTGTCAGCAAAGGCTTTGTCCACAATTTTTTTGTTGTGGTTGCGCTGAGACAATCTCCATACTGCACCTGTAGGTATGAAAAAACGGCACTATTCCACTTGTTGGACACCAATCATAAAATTTTTTCCTTCGTCAGATTTCGCCCAAATTTGGTACCGTAGGGTAATCTGGGGCGCTGATCACTAATCTTCTGTCCATTTTTCACCATGGTGGTCGGGGAGCACCCATATCGAAAGCTTGGGTGGTCCAGTTAAAATCACCGATTTCGCTGAAACTTTGCAGAGGGGGTTATTTGGGGTCCTGAACACGATGGCAACGCCCGTTTTCCAATTCGCAGCCGAATACGGTAGTTTTAGGTGAGTACCTACCGAGCTTACCTGGTAAGACTCACCTTTAACCACCGTATTCGACCGCCAATTGGAAAACGGGCTTCACCATCGTGTTCAGGACCTCAAATAATCCTCTCTGCAAAGTTTCAGCGAAATCGGTGATCCTAACTGGACCACCCAAGCTTTCGATATGCGTGGTCCCCGACCACCATGGTGGAAATCGGACTGCACCATCGTGTTCAGGACCCCAAATAACCCCCTATGCAAAGTTTCAGCGGAATCGGTGATCCTAACTGGACCACCCAAGTAGCGTGGTGGGTGGTCCCCGACCACCATGGTGAAAAATGGACATCCGATTCGTGATCAGCGCCCCAGATTACCCTACGGTACCAAATGTGGGCGAAATCTGACGAAGGAAAAAATTTTATGACTGGTGTCCAACAAGTGGAATAGTGCCGAAAAAACTAACCACTAGGCTTCGTTTTGGACTTCTCGTATGACACCGAGCGTTCTGGATCAGGCAAAACATACCTCCCCAGAAGGTCTGTGAAGCAACTGACGTCACACGTCAGAATTCCTGCGAAGTCACTGGACGAACTTTTCCGCAGACGAACAACGAACGATGTCAGATTTCAAAGGAAGTTCGCAAAGTTGGAACTTCAATGTTGCCATCCGCCGCTCTTTAGAGAACCATTTCAAGAGCGCTCCCTCCGACGAAATTCAATTTTGGTTCAATGGAGAGTGCGAAAAGAACTGTGACAGAATAGGGCAATGAAGAGTGAGGAAAGATGGTAAAGGAGCAGAAAACGGAAAATTTCAGATGGTCCTTTTTCAGCAGATATGCTGTAGTCTCCTGGATTTATCTACAGCAGAGCTTCTATGTAATCGTTCGCATTTTGCTATCCATCCCAGTTCTTTTTTTGGCTTCCGTACAGCTACTGTTTTAGTGACACTCTTCTTATTTCATAGGGCGCCCGTGGTGCACTGGTAAGAGGCGCTACTGACACACGCACGGTCCAGTGATCGACCCCCACTCAGGCTGACTAAGCGCTCCATCCCTCCAGGGACGGGTAAACTGGTATCAAACTTGTTTGGGAACGTAAGGACACTGGACCGTGCGTGTGTCTGTAGCATAGTTTAAAGAGGAACCATAAATGCATTTATGGTTCCTCTTTAAACTATGTCTTACAGGAATCTTTTGCCACGATACTAGGAGTCCTACAACTTTCCACGTCGTATTTTACTTACAGGTTAGTCTCTTTCTCATGTTTATTTGTACTCTTACCTATACAGGTTATTGAGCCATTCCTTCATGCTGATGAGTTCCGGGAGTGGCTTTATAATTTGTACTAGCTCGTTCATGGTAGGGACGAAACGAGCTATACTTTTTATCTTCTTTGTTGGCTTCTGTTTTTGTTGCTTTGTTTATTGGTATAGCGGCTGGCCCCCACAAGTCATTATATAAGCCAAATACATATTCACCATGCCTCTACAATTCTGAGTGGAAGATGAATGCGCGGCGCGTCCTTAGAAGACTGATTAACGCCGAGCCCCTCATTTTCGTTTCATAGCACATTTTTGTGAGGAGCGCAATGACAAATAAAAAATGGATGAACAAATATAAACAGGCGTTTCAAAAAAGAATAAAACAGTGCAGTAAGTTCCGGATGACGCAATAGAACACATCTGAAATCGGATCTTGAGACAACAAAAGCTCCCAGGAGAGTGTGGACGGCGCGGCCGGCTCCACCCGTCTGGCTCCGCTTCGAGTGAAAAACGGCCTGCCCAATTACACCCCGTTCTTACGGAAGCTCTCCGCGAGTAAGAGCCGTGCTCAATCCTTCAAGACAGCAAGAAGGCCACTCGAATCGTATCATTATTCCTGCAGACCGCGCCATTTTTCACCGGATAAGCACTGGTCTTTCGAAAACAAAGACTAAGCAGCTCAAGTGCAGGCAAGTGGCTGCCGTGACGCGAAACACTACAGCAAGTGACAAAAACCCAGAGCGATGTGTGGGAACTGGGCAGTAGACGAAGCGTAAAGGACACAAAGAGCTGACGAACACTCTGCTGAACAGATAAACCCAACTTTAGTGCCCACGCCGGGACAAAAAGTTAGAGGCCGGACAGAAAAGGAACAGGAAAAATCGCCTAAAAAGAAACGACTTTGAGCTGAATTTATGTCCGCGCTTACTCTTTTCCTGTGTTCGTACAACACCAGCTTGTTTCCAGCTACAGTAGTCCCAACAGGTTAGATATGGGCCAGAGTTTGAATGAGAGGATGCGGCACACTAGGCAAACTAAACCAGTTGTAAACCTTCAGTAAAAGCCCTCTGCGCGTTGATGAATCACGGCATATCTCCAGTAGGGCTTACAGCGAAGCTGCCAAAGACCACGACAAATAAAAATACCCAACATTAGCAGAAAAAGAAAAAAGCTACTGTCCGACAATCCCTGATCGAAACGTCAGGCCATCATGAAATCTGATCCACCTAGGAACGTTGTTTTACAAACGTGCAACAAGCACACGAAAAAGTCAAAATTGCAAGGGTTTAACAATGAAAAAAGTTCAACTGAAAGAATCTTTTCCCATAGAAGTTGATAGAAGAGGTCGAGTGAACTGAATTTATTTATTTATTTATTTGTTACGCCACATAATTCAGTTACATAGTTCGTTACTAATCCAGTTTGACTCGAGCACGCCTTCAGATGGCGTGGAAATAAGGAAGTAAAAATAATGGTGCGCCAACTATAATTTTTTTTAGTAAAAATTATCATTAACAAAACAAAAACACCATGCCATAACACAAAAGTGATTCAATCGAATGGACAGCTGGAAAGCGGTTAACAAATAGCGAAAGGTTGGGGAACTTCATGCTCTAAACTGATAACCGATCTGATATCAATTTAAATGATGTAAAGTGTTTTTGCGTTTTCTTTGAAAATCGCGAAGGATTGGAGTAGCTTTTCACTTGGAAACTGCAATATAATATTGAGAAGCTGAGAAAAGTGTTCTTTCTTGAGGAAACCCGGAGAACTTCCACGAGCTTGATCCTGGAGAATTTCTAAAATGAGGATATTTTCTTCTCTGAGGTGCAAAGAAGAAAAGGAAAATGATGATTGAGAGCGCGGAGATGGCTGAGAGCGTCCGACGACTGGAATGTACAGGGTGCGGCATGAATATTGCAACAAAATTCCCGCGCAATTTTTGCACACAGTTATTGATATTTTTGAACACTAGGCATGTCATTATTCGGCACTATTCCACTTGTTGGACACCAGCACTCGATTTTTTTTCAGTCGTCGAAATTCGCTGAAACTTTGGACAGGGGGGTAACTGAGGGCGCTGATCACGAATCTGCTGTCCGTTTTCTATGCGGGTGGTCTCGGACCACCCAAATCGCTACTTGGGTGGTCCAGTCAGGATCACCAATTCCGCTGATCTTTGCCTATGGGCGTTATTTGGGGTCCAGAACACGAATCTGCTATCCTTTTTCACGTGGGTGGTCTCGGACCACCCAAATCGCTACTTGGGTGGTCCAGTCAGGACCACCGATTTTGCCGAAACTTTGTCTATGGGGGTTTTCTGGTGTCCTGTACACTATGGTGAAGTCCGTTCTTCAAATGTCGGCTGAATACGGCATCAATAGGTAAGTACCTACTGACCTTACCCGGTGAGACTCACCTATAAGTGCCGTATTCGGCCGCCATTTGAGAAACGGACTTCACCATCACGTCCAGGACACCAGAGAACCCCCATGGACGAAGTTTCAGCGAAATCGGTGATCCTGACTGGACCACCCAAGTAGCGATTTGGGTGGTCCGAGGCCACCCACGTGAATAACGGACAGCAGATTCGTGATCAGCGCCCCCAATTACCCCCATAGGCGAAGTTTCAGCGAATTTCTGGAGAAAAAATTTCTGGCTGAAAGAAATCGAGTGCTGGTGTCCAACAAGTGGAATAGTGCCCATTATTCTTTACATACCTTATTTGACAAACTAGCGGTTTTTGCAATTTCTAAGTTGGCTTTGCAGTTAATGGTAAGGCCAAACCCTCAAAGGGCCGCGATCCTCGAGCTAAGCAAGTCCGGACGTCAAGGTTAGAGATCACCCGTATCCTAAAGAGGGATCATGAAGGATCCTGTTCGCCCTGATCGTCCGGCAAGTGCGGCTACCCTACGTCTGATAAAAATTGTGACGAAACGGATTCAACACAATGCTGAGAGAAGTATGGGAGGAATGGCTCCAGATTTGAATGTGTCAGAGAGAACCATAATAAGAGTTGTCAATGAGAAACTGGGGATGTATCCCGGTACTTTTCCTTCTAATGCCCAATTATCATATCACACCCAAGCGTATCATATCATGCTCATAGCTTAATGCACATCCTTGAAGCGGTCTAATCATATCATGCTCGAGCCATAGTCAATTTACTATCAAGCTGTTAAATAAAATCAACGACTTATCTAAGCTAGAAAACAGCCATACGATAACCTCTGAAACATGTCTCTTTTGTGTGAAAAACCCATTCTTGCGAGAAAAGGACGGCCTTTTCTTCCTTATCAGGCAGATCAAACAGACTGCACACGACCATAGGTGGATGCGAAATGGTATGATATCGAATAGTACGATATGATAAGACCGCTCCAAGGGTGTACATTAAGATACGAGCATGGTATGATACGGTTGGGCATGATATGATACGGTTGGGCATTAAGAGGAAAAGTACCTGTATCCCTATAGGCTCCGTAAGAGGCACGGCACAGTAATGTAAAACAGATGAGAGCAATGAGCACGGCACAGGAACGACTTTCCACCAAACATTCCACTTTCCCGGAATGACGTTGGCACGTATGAACGAGCTTCCTCAGCGGGACCTATTCAGGCTAATTGCGTCTTTTCAATTTGGGGTCGGAGCAGAGAGCGCCGAGGTCTCGACCTTCGTGCTCCATCGCGGCACTCCGACCGCCCGAGGAGAGGTTTCGCCAGAAGAGCGGAAGCCGGCCGAATGCCTCATCTATGATGTTACGATGATGAGAAGGAATTGGTGATGAGATGTGCGGTCATCTCGTCGCCAAGGACTCCGACTTGCTGACTGACTTGCAGACTTGGGAGTGCGAAAATTACCAACTGTGAAGCCGCCTCCGAAATACGCTCGACCGAACAACATTGTTTGATTCGGGCCATGACATTTGCAAAGAATACAAGTGAAATAGCGGCGGGGCCATCGAAAAAATTCGTTTCCAGTTGAACGGTCCCAAGGCGAGAATAAATCTTGTTCGTCGCTGACAAGGCGAATTCACAGCCCCCTCAACAGCGCAGCTATTCATCCATGCATTCAATCGGACTTGTCATCGTGACTGCTCGCTCGGGTATAAAGTCGGCCTTGAAAGATACGGGGACATCTTTCAAATGTCTACAATTTGCTAAATAAATATTAGACAAAGAGAAGAGCGACAAAGCGCTCAGAGTTGATCAGTACCTCGAGGACGCGCCACGTATTAGTGTTCAATTCAGAATCGTTGAGGCAGAGTGAAAGTGTGTTTTTGGTCTTTCCATTTGAGTTGTTGAGCCACTTACTGTTCTGTTAAGTGCCTTCATCATACCAGGCGAGCGTGGTACCAATATAACCGACCCTGAAGGAGCGAAAGACTTGGTCATTCTGGAAGGAGATCGATCGCGTGACTGTGCGAGTGTGGGCAGCGCCTCTACCCACTGCATCACGCTCGTCCAGAACTTGAAGTATGGTAAAAGTAATGGTAAAGCCATGGGCGACCAGGAAAAAGGGAACAGAAGTATTTCTTGGAAAATTTAGTGAACTGATTCGGGAGAGCAGAAGATTTTTCAGCCCTCTGATGACAGACGACAGATATCTCTTCATTCTTCAGTTCAAATACAAAAAACGCTTGAAAAAGCGAAAGCTCGGAGAACAGAAGAGAGAACATGGAGATATCAGAGAACATCAACATTATTACACCAAACGAAATTCAGTGGAGGAATCAAAGACATGTAAAAAAGCAAAGAAAATCAGGAAATTATCAATTTTCCAAGCGATGCGCCGCACACGTAAGCCCTAAAGTTCTCGTAGTTTTCATTAGCGTTCGTGATTTGGCATACTTCGTAAAAAAAGCGAGCTCTGCGTCTAAAAACTAGTACTTTCGACATATTTCATGCGAACTGTGGACCTTATAATTTTATTAATTTGATTACCTACTCTTCATGCCACTGAAAAAGCGTATTTATTATATATTTAAGCGAAAAACTAAGGGGCAAATCAAGTCAAGTCATTCTCCAGTTTATAAAAAAAGCGCTTATCTTTGCTGTGTATATAACCATTTATAAACATTTTTAAACAGATTAACTAATTCGAACCCTCAATAACGGCGGAGAAATAAATGTACGAGTCGAATGATGTCACTGTGTTATTTCGAACAAATACCCCAAACACTCGTCTCGCGAATTTTCCAATGCTCCGCTACGGTATGCGATTTCTTGCTTCCAGAAAGCAGTGACATATGAGCCTGGAGGCATTGAAGTTGCAGTTTTTTACATAACGTGAAGATAAATAAAGTCGACAATATTAGCAGCAAAATGAGCAGCAGTCATCGCCGTCTCGATAATAGAAGTTTTTCTGAGGTGGATTTCTTGGCGTATTCAGAGAACTACAGTACGGACGAGATGAATGCTAGTTGAAAAGAAGAGGAATGTGGAAACAACGAGAGAGGGGTGGAGGAGAAGGAGAAACTCCACAAGTCTCAGTAGAGCTCGAGGCGGCCTTAAAGAAATTAGCGTTGTTGTGATGGAGCGGAAGTCGCAAGCCGGAAAACAGCACTTGCGAACTGCAGCCGCTCTGCTTGTGGCTCGTCGTAGCGGGCTTCTTGGGAACAGAAATGTACACATAATGTATACCATAGTATATTAGATAATACATAATATACAGACGATTACCGACATGCTTATCATTTGTGATAAAGGCGAATATCATGCACAGCAGACTTGACACAGTAGAAAAGGTGGTTGAAAACGCTGTTTTCGCATTTTTTCATGAAATTGCAAAATGGTCCAAAATTGCTGGGCTTTTGCACATTGGTCCGTACAGTATCAATAAGAATACGTGTACAGTCACGTATATCTTACAATACAAATATTAGATGTACCATAATTGTTAATATCCACAGGGTGTAATTAGCGAGGACGATCTAACGACGTTGACCTTGTGTGGTCGCCGCCTTCATGAGCTCAAGGAACACAAGCATTCAAATCAAAAATTTGAAAATTTGGCTACGATTCCTCTACCACTGGGTAGATCACGCTCTTCTGATTCCAGCCCTGTTGTTTTCATTCAAAACAAATGACTCTGAAGTGATTTATGGTGAGTGAACGGTAAAAACGATCTACATCGTTTAAATCGCGTTTTGGCGGAAAGATGCCAACGGTACTGTACATATAACACGATGTATTTAAAAATATAAATAAAAGTGCATATAATACGTATTTAGTTTAAAGATTTGCAACCACACACCGGCGTTGGAATGACTTTGTCAGTAGTGCTGGAGTTCCCTGCTGTGGGAGTGCATACTTGATGTTTGTTGGATGTTTCTTGATGTATACACACGACGTTGTCCCGTGTAACAAATAATAATTATGAATGAAAAACGAATGCGTGGCGCGCATTCAGAGGACTGATCACATCAGAAATTGTACAGTCAATGAGGAGTACTGAAAGGAAGTCTACCTTCCGCATAGGTATGAGCGGGAATTGACCTACAAAGGTGACCACGATACCATGAGAGTGCATCAAGTCCCCTCCAAGACACATAGGAATAGTCATTGTCCATAAGTAGAATATGTATTTGTACATGTTCCCGCGAGGGACCTCTAAATTTCAGTTTTTCTAAACTCTAGTTCATGCCAAAAAGTCACTCCAAATTCTGGTTCGCACTTATGGTGTTCTATTTCTGTGGCGGAGATTGTTGTGAATGACAGGAGGAAATCTAAGGACAAAGTGCTTTTTGAGGGTTTTTTGTTGTATCCTAAAGAGGGTTAAAAAGCTGCTAGCCTCGATACTACACACTGCAGAATGGATGTGCGGACAGTTTGCCAAAGCAATTTAAGAAACTCTTTCACGGAGTGAAGCAGTGGATATATCGCATACGGGGGTATGGAAGTCATATCAGATCATTTGCTATGACAATTAGGTGGAAAAGGCGTCATCGATCAATCGGCAGTCGTTCTCATTTCAGGCGGAATGAAAGCAGGGAGGGCTGGCTCATCTGATGCCAATCTCTACAGCTAGATGGACCGGAAGAGCTCTTTCTCCACCATCGTATCTCGGTGAAGTGAAGGCAGCTGAAAATGAAGTATGTATGGGAGGCACCAACCGGGGTTTGGCCAGTGCAGGAATGATCAGAAAATCGGAAAGAGAAAACCTTCCATCCAGTTAAAACGCAAAAGGTCAGGCTCGATCACAAATACCCTTGGCATTACAACACATATCATTTGACAGTGTTTGTAGCTCACAAACCCTCTCCAAACCATCTTTCATTCATGCCTCAGCTAGCTGAGCAACGACGAGATGTATTTGCAGATCAGAAACGAAAATCAGAAGACGTAGAACTCCATAGTTCTTTTTGCCTTCTTCAGAAGAGGAGGATTTGGTCTATAAGGAGATGCATCACAGTTTTCCAGTCGCATCAGGTTTTGTTAACTTATAGGTCGACAAAGTGGTCGACAAAGTCGCCTGTTAACCTCTGCTTCGACGACCTAAAAGGTAACAAAACATGATGCGATTGAAAAACTGTGATGCATCTCTTTATAGTTCAAATACTCCTCCTTCGAATGAGGCCTGAAATTCTGCAAAAGGTTTCCAACGAAAAGTATGACACGTCGAGGAATTTTGAAAACGCTTTCATGATGAAAGTTTTAAAACACGGCTAGCATGGAAAAATAAACGAAGTGCCTGATAGAGCAACAAATGCTCTATCGTGTCGTGATAAGAGCTCATCGAAAACGTTCGGCAGAAAGGCAGCACAAGCATCCAAAAATTATTGTTCCCTTTGAGATACCCCACTTTGACGCTCTGTAAGTAAAAAAACAAGGAAAACCAAGACAAATTGTGCACTGTTTTATAGAGAAATTCGTTTGGTTTCAGACGGTATATATGATTTTGCAAAAAGTCTCGAAACGAAGCAGGGAAAATTCACTGTCGGTGGGGTCAATTTTTTCTCATTTTTGATTTCAACTTCAATGATCAAAAAGTTATCAAAATTTCAGCGTTTCGTAAATAGCGGATACATGTCGTGAAAGAGCAAATAATTCTCTATCGAATGCTCAATAATTAGTTAACAACCTAATAGATACAGTAAGCCGAGCTAGCAAAGCCTCGACAAACCGTAGAAAAGATATCTGATAGAATAAACTGTAACTGAGCAAGATGGAGATGAATGCGGAGCTCTCCTAGAGCCACCCTGCACTAAACAGCGGGAAAACAGAGTTGCACAACATTTGCAGAAAATTGTTAGTCTTAATTACAGCAATTAGGTCAAGAGTAGCTCGAAAATAGCGGCAGCTAAGAACTACCCTGAGGAACATCCGAGAAACTTTCCCTAACAAGCTCTCTTAAAATAGATCAGCCTAATAAAGGAGCTATTAAATGTGGTGAAGCACAATTTGAAAAGCATAAATCTCGATATGATACTGTAGTGTAGATGTAGATTCACTTTGCTGGTTGTGGGATTTATGTTTAAGTGTGGCGAGGGAAGTTACAGCAGTGGTTCATTGTACAGCAGAATATGGAATATAGAGGTAAGGTAAGGTAAAGGTAAAGGTGTCGGCGTTGATCAGTCCCCGAAGGACGCGCCGCCGCATTCGTGTTCAATTTAGAATCGTAGAGGCTTGGTGAATGCGTATTTGGCTTATACAATGACCTGCGGGGGCCAGCCGCTATACCAGGTCAGTGTCTTTACCTTCCCAGACAAGTCTGGTACCAATTTACCCGACCCCGGAGGGATGGAAGGCTTGGTTAGCCCGGGCCGGGATCGATCGCTCGACCGTGCGGGTGACAGCAGAGCCTCTTACCACTGCACCACGCGGGCCCATGGAATATAGAGCAGGTGCATCTAATTATGCAAACTGCCTTGCACAGGCCACACAGGGTTTATATATGTGCCTTTTAATTTACCTAACCATTTTATTAAATACGCGCGCCCTTAAGGATTGTACTCGATCGGGAGGTTCTACCATCTCCTTGGAACCATTCTCGGCGGAATTTCTTAGCGGCTCCTTCGGGAGTGTTGCACCGTCGAATGAAGCAACACTCCCGACGGAGCCGCTAAGCAATTCCGCCGAAGAAGCTAAGCATTCGACCATTAATTTGGCAATGGCTGGATCAGATCAAGATTTGTGCCATGAACAGAATACCGCTTGACCTAGAAATCGTCTAGATTGTAATCGTGGCCCTACCATAAGCGACAAATATACCATTTTCCATGGAATGTCAGCCGAAATAAACTTGTATCATCTTGGCTATTTGGCTACACTGATCCTATCAGCTACTACTACTATACCATTTTCACTTTGATTCGGACGTCTCTCAAACCACGTCGGACGTTTTTCATACCAAATTGGACGGTTTTCAAACCACGTCGGACGTCTTCTGTTGTCCTGGCTGATTCGAAAAACGTCCGACGTGGTTTGAAAAATGTCTAAATCAAAGTGAAAATGGTACATTTTCAATAAGCTAACGTTTCGGCACGTTTCATTTCAGGCTCCGACATAGGCGAGACGGGTCGAATCGCTAACCTAATTGAAGAAATAGATTTCTCCATATTATCTCTTCCTGAAACCTCGGCGTGATGGTAAAATTGTCGTATGTTGCTGAGTCTGTAAAAAAATGCTAGGGATGGTTCGCCGCTTGTCCGGACAGACCAAGGATGAATAGTTTCGATACACTTGTTAGGCCTCTGACGACGACAAACAGGTCGAAAAGTTTGGCCAAATCAATCTGGTTCTCCAGAAGGAATAGAATTTTTGTAGAAGAAGAGCAAAGAAAACGAAAATAGCTATGCTGCTGGGAATAGAAGAACTCCAAGCCGATCTGTAATAGGGTGGGTGCGATAATGGGAACGTGCCGGCGGACGACAGCCGTCATTCCGACGCAATTGAATAATAACGAAGCCTTTCAAGCTTTCACCTTACCAATACGTTTCGAGGAACCCACTGGCGGTTTTTCAGCGGACACGCTATTAAGGAGCACCGCGTAGAACCTCGCTAAAACCAGCTGAGTGAAAAAGGTACGAATAGGCGTTCCGTAATTGCATTGAATATGCCGCACCGTCACAGTCCGACTTTTGGTCAAAATGTATAATAATATTGACTATGTATAAAGGTAAAAGTGTCGGCAATGATCGACCCCCTCAGGCTGCGCCGTGTTTTTGTCTTCCATTCAGAATCGTATAGGCTTGGTGAATGCGTGTTTGGCCTATACAATGACTTGCGGGCGCCAGCCGCTATACCAGGTAAGTGTTTTTACCTTCCCAGACGTCGTCTGGTACCAAAGTCTGGTACCAATTTACCGACCCCAGAATGGAAGGCTTGGTTGGCCCGGGCGAGGATCGATCGACTGTGCGGGTGTCAGTAGCGCCTCTTACCACTGCGCCTATCTAACATGTATGAATTATAATATTTAATATGTATAATATTTGTCGCTACTTTTCCCCAACTTCAAAGATCCAGTGGTAAGAAGCACTACTGACTCCAAAGCTCGATATGGGCTCGCTTGGTACAGTGGTAACATGTGCTACTGGGACTCACTCAGTTGAGCGGCTCGATCCTCGCCCGGTCAGCCCTTCCATCATTCCAAAGTAGGGTAAGTGGGTTTCATACTTGACTGAGAAGGTAAAGACACTGACTTGGTACAGCGGCAGGCCATTGTTTTGGTCAAATACCCATTCACCCTGTCTCCACGATCCTGAATTGACCATGAGTGCGGTGGAGTGTCCTTAAAAGACTGATCGAAGCCGGCACCTTTACCTTTGGCCTTTTTTTGTGACACTGCACATTAAAACAACCTCCCTAAACAAAGACTAAAAGCTGAAGGGAGTTGGGCAACACTTTTTCCAAAAGTTTCTGATTTCTTGCTTTTTAATTTTCTAGTAAATTTCTGAAACCACACAGTGAAAGATCCCGGACGTTCTGCCTCAACCTCAAAATACGAAGTTGTGAACTATGGAAATCCAACGTTCCAAGAGTTTATAACATTCTTGAGCTTGTACTTTTACCAGTTAATTCGTTGGAGAACTTCTGGATAGTTCTCGAGAGCGCCACTCGAAAGCTTTCGAATAGCTTGTCGAGTGAACGATTTTTTGCTCGCATTTTTATTTACTTCTACTTTATTTCTTCTACTTTTATCTCCATCAGAAGCCTAGTCGTTAATGCATAAACGTCGGCATCTCGAGCAGGCGGATGAAAAACACTTCTCGTCTTTTTTCGATGTCGAAGTGTACTAGCATCCGGACGTCATCGTATGTAGTCAAAAAACCTCAGAAGTTCTTCGAATGACCTTCGAAGGAACAATCAAGGCGATAATTCATACCAATGAAATCCATCGATAGAAGCGATGCTCGAGAAAGTACGAAAATGTTGGGAGAGTTATGTTAGCAAAGTTTTCGAAGCGTTGTCGGAAATTTTGCAACATTTACGACCAACGTCTCCTCGTAGATGTATTTGGGCTCGTTTAGACGCCGCGCGGCGAAAATTCAAAATCGACTTTAGTGGCGCGTTCCGGTGGCGCCACGTATAAGCAAAAAAATTAGCATATAATTACATAGGGAAGAAATAAAACGAAAAAAGTGAATTTCGTCAAAATGTCCTTTAATAAGGAATAGCAGCCTTCTAAAAAATCCGAACGACCAGTATGTTCGCCTATATGAGGCGCCACCGGACTGCGCCACTAATGCGAAGAAGCAAATTCGATCAAGGACGTTAATTATTGATTGCGCTTCAATTTTGCGTTTTCGCCGCGCGGCGTCTGAACGAGCCCTTTCCAAACTTTCACGTTTGATATTCTGCTAAAGGCTATCCCTTCAGAGATCTGAGATTTCGTCTTGTCTGCCGACGATTTGTTCTGGTAGAATCTATTCTTCTTTTTGTTCTTCTTTTTGTTCTTCTTCTTGTTCTTCTTCTCCTAAACGTTTAGTGCGTGCCTTCGTGGGGTCCGCTATTCTTGTTAATAGTCGCCAACTACTTCTATCCAGGGCGTCTTGGAACGTAGCTCCGACTTCCTTTAGGTCGTTCTTGATAACGTCGCTTCACCTTTTCTTGGGAGCGCAATTGATTAATCAATTAATTAGTTAATTAATTTATAAAATAATCAATCAGGAGATATAAAATACGTATCATCCTACATATAGTACACCGCAGTCATATCTGACTTTTAGACTTAATAGCTTCTTTCGGAAATCTTCTATACCAGCCAACAGTAGGTTACACAAATGAAAATTCGAAGTTGTTTAATTAACCGTTCAAATTATTTAATTTCATTTTTTTATCAGTTTGCGTAATGCGCTCTGTTGTTTTATTATACTAACCGTCCAAAGTAAGCAGGCATAAGAGTGTAAATAAATAAACAATAAATAAATGTTCGAACATGTCTACTATACATATGCGGAACCTGCAGAAAGATGGTAGTAAACAGCTCACCAAAGCCTGTGAAGTTTCTACTGGAACTTGCCCCTATATCACTTTCAAAAACGTACCTAACTTCTTACAAAAAAAACTGCATAGTTCTATAGGGAGGCATTTCACGTTCTTAAACGATGAGAGACTGGCACTGTTGAATGAAATAGAAAATTTGGATATGACGAAAAGTTAGCATTTTTCTCACTCAACAGATTAGATGGCGGCAACATAACCTTACTTTTCAATCTTGTCACGATTAGAAGCTAAATGGGGTGCAGTACCGTCGGTAAATTTCCGCCAAAACGCGATATAAACTATATAGATCGTTTTCACCGTTCAACCGCCATAAATCGCTTTAGAATTATTTGTATTTTTATTTTGTATTATAGTTATTTGTGCTACATTTTGTACTTTTGCACCTTGCACCTTTGTCTTTTTATCTATTCTCAACCGTTGTGCCCTATATGTCTAGTCGTTGGTATCATTTATACCTGAATGCTCACAATAATGAACCCACCTTTGGAGATTGAAGGTTTAATGAAATTAAATATTGAGGTTAACAAGTGCTTCTTCGATCGTTACAATGAGCAATCTTAGTTTTAAAGGTTTTGTTTCTACATCTTTTCTGAGCCTTGTAGCTTTCTTTTTTGCTACTAATTTTGGTTCTATTGCACATCGTGGATGTGAGGATGAATAAAATAAAACAAAAATAAATAAAAAATGAAATAAACACATAATTGTGGAGGTTTTGGGTTATACGAATACAGATTTCAAGAACGATAGCTGTGTCGAGTTCAGCTCAGGAAATCCATTAGCAGCGTAGAGATGGCACCTGAAGTAATGGAGCAAAGGAACAGGATGTTCATCATCGTCGGCACGAACAGATGCATTAGTCGTATTCATGCGGACTGATAAGATGATGCCTCAGTGATGTTGACAACTTGATAGGAGCGTGATGATGGCGTTTTTAGTAAACCCTGGATAGTAAACGTACCCACCATCCTCTGGGTACCTTACCGCAAATTTTAAGCTATTTTCACAGTGAGACGATTGACTATGTGGCCTACTGACAGAATCTCTAGATGATGTTGGTTACGACATACAGCTGTTCGTATTCGTTATTTATTCATTTGTTTGTTTATTTATTTATTTTCTATTTATTTATCTATTTATTACGTACCTACAGACGTGCGCAACAAAAGTGTAAGCTTTCAAATAACAAGATGACTTGATTCGAATCGGGATGAATAGTAAAAGCAACTACTAAACAGAATATGGGATCATCGACGCTGTGTCACCTTGCATTTTTCAGTGCAGATCGCTGAAACCCAAAGGAATTTTATTTGCTGACACTAATATGTGCCCTTGTTGGAAATTCTAGATTTTTTCAAATGTTGAACTCATTTTCTTATGCATTTTTGAACGAATGTATCTTAGGAACCACTGAGCTTCTGCTTGTCTATGTGGTGGGGACATTTTGTACTGCTACTGTATGTATGTGCTGCGTATCCGTTTTAGTTAACCAACCAATCATCTAAATTTTTGAACTTTTTAGTTCTTTAGTGTTTTCATGAATGTGCCAGCCACTTTCAGTGTTAGAACGCCTATGGGCAAATAAGTAAGTAAACTCCGGTCTTATCGCTTATATTGACCCTTAGTTGAGATCAAAAGGACTCGTGAAAACGTATAGGAAAGTAATTGTTATTATCAGTAGTAATACATCAAACGAAATGAAAGATTATTCGAAGATCGTGAGTTTAGAACGTTGAACTCTAGCTGGGCAGGCAAAATAGAAAGAACTGTTCCTTTCAGAGCTGCCAAGGCTTTTCAAGCTGGTTTGTGAAAGGATCAAGATGATTAAAAGATGGAGACGATTCGTGAAAGATCACTACTTGAACAAACCTCACCATCTCTCTTGGAGACATTTTTATTTCTATTAATTCTGTTTCTCAAAAATAACCATTCCTCTAAAGGTCATCCGAGCTCTTGAAATTAAGTAAGGTCGAGAAAAGTATCATCGAAAGTGAGTCAATAGGTCGACCTTTCCCAACTACCAAGCAATTTAACTGAAATCTTCCTCTTTTTTGAAAAAATAGTCTGAGGATGATAAAAACCTGCGGCTCTTTCGGTTACGTGTAAGGGTTGTGTAAGAATTAAAAGGGCAAAGTGTAAGGATTAGTAAAGAGATTAGAAAATGGTTTCCCAGACACATTAGTGACCCATTAGACAACCCGTAGCCCGGCTTACCCAGTGGGTACTGGACCGTGAATTACGGTCTCAGTGAGAACACCCCGTCAATCAGTTTAGGCGCCCTATGAGACCCCCCGCCATGGGTTTACCCACTGGCTATCGGACCAACAATTATGGTGGTCCGTAAACCAGTGAGTGGGATCCAACGCCCACTTTTTTGGGCAGTTGGACAGAGGACCCCGCCATCTAAGGGTGATACCTCCTTGTCCCCTTTTCTTTTCTTTTTCTCTTCCCATGTACATAGTTCCAATCGCGCATTAGAAATAAACAATGTGCGAACCTCGTGTTTTTTTTTTGTTTATCAAATTAGTAGTATCGCCTCCGCCTGGGCACCGCTACACAATCCATGTAAGCCCCAGGCGAAGGGAGATATGGAGGTCCCGACTCGCATTAGTATATTTTTAGCGCGTGATCTTACTGCCGTCTTCCTTGCTTTCCCTCCACTTCTCTTGCCTCGCTCCTTTTTTTTCTATTTCTTCTCCGTATAAAAAATCTTCTTCGTTTTTTTCTCATTTTTCTTCCTTTTTAGCGAAAATGCTTCTGATTTTTTTCACTTTCTCTGCTTCGTTTTCTTCAACTTTTCTTTCTTAGCGGAAATGCTTCTGAGTTTTCTTTAAACTTCCTATCGTGCCACTGCTTTTAAGTTAAGCCGGTACATAATTTCATTTTATTTCAAAAAGCCATGGAACAAATTTTTTCCATTATTTCATTCTTACTGTTAGCTAGTGAGCTAACAGTAAAAAGAAAGGGCTACGCTTTCATAAAATAGGAAGTTCACTTATCAGGTCGTTCACCAATTCTTTCTCGTCTTTCCTCATCTCAATAGTACTCTCTCTATATTCTACTGCTGCTCCTATTGCCTTAAGGTCCCTTAATATGCTTAATTCAGCAAGGGCTATCTATGATCCGTTTCGTTTGATGAAAACAAATGCCGCCACGCCTTTACATTTGCGTTTAATTTTCCTTTTCTCTTAAAGAAAAGTGAGCGCTTGAGTCACACCGCTGCTCCCCCTTTAGACCGCGAGATTTTTGAACATTGTTAATAAATATTATTATGTGTGACAGGGAGAAAAATCCCCATGCCCCTTAATTTGAGCAGTCGTCGTTGTTAAGTCCTGGCCAGGCTACACCACACTCGCGGTAAATAATTGTAATAAATTCTTACTGTGGTCGTATCATTATTTAGCGCACAAAAAAATTACTTTCAATTTAAGGCGATGAAAATGAACTTGACCCACCCTAAAATAATACGTGTTAAGAAGGAGTAAGCAGTACACTATAACGTCTAGTTTTTTAGTTCTCAAGAGCTTCATCTTCCTCTCACATTTTTTTTCGTGATTTGAACTCGAGATTACCACGGTTATGTAGAATCGTTTGCTGCTTTATGATATTTTAGAAGTACAATAGTACCTGCTTGAACAACAAACGATCGAACTTCCTATTCCGATCAACTCAGCTTAGCATCTTCTCTTCGAACAACAAAAGGACACGTGATTTTCTTCACTTGAACTTTTTTCCTCATTGTTTCATTTTTTTCTTTCTTTTTTTCTTCTACCCATTTTTTCTCTTTGTCATAAAAATAAACTAACTCACTCGTCTGAGTTAATTGAAAAAAAAACTCTTTTCAAAAAAAACAAGCTGCAAAAAGCTTGTCTCTCATCTTCGTACCATACTACTATTTCCAAAATTAGCGTTCAAAAAACTCCGACTCGCATCGGACTTCGGTCAAATCGTAGTAAAAATAATCAAGAACTCATAGTTAATACTCCTTTATCAATGCCTGCTACTGCACCCACTAACGTCATGGATCCCAGTCAGCTATATACATCGTGCAAACTCCTGGACGGTCGCGTTGAAAAATTCTCAGGGAACGATGATATAACTTTTGAGGAGTTTCTCGAGGATTACGTAGAACTTATTACCAGCTTTCACATACCTCGGGAACATGCAAAAGCTCTTCTCCCTCTCTACTTAACTAGCGGTGCAAAACTAAAATACCAAAGTCTTTCCGACGATCAGAAAAGCACTTGGGAAATTCTCACCACGGCTTTGGCGAAAAAATTCAAATCGCAAGCGGTTATGAGTAACATCCGGGACGAACTACACAGTATGCACCAAGGGAAGGACCCCGTTGCAGAATTTGCAAGGAAGGTCGTGGCTAAGACTAAAATGGCATTTCAAGGGGAAGATAAAAAGATCCCAGATAGACTTGCCATAGACTTCTTCATAAAGGGCCTACGACCGGAACTTCGCCGCGCGGTGAGGAGGCTTCCCGAGTCAGATAATTTCGACGTGATCCTCGCCTACGCCGAAAAGGAGGATAGACTTCAAAAACAAGAGCGCGCAGAGGATCATGACCTCCTCGAGAGTTTAAACTCCCTAGCGGTCAATACTAGAATGGAGCAACTAGAAGCTAAAATTAACCAGCTCAGCGCTCCACCGAACAATAAAAATCGCACTCACAAGCCCCAAAACAATAACCCCCAAAGGCAGCCTCAACGCAATTGGAGAAATCCACAAATGAATTTCTCAAACCCATTTCGCCGCAATGCACAGCAATACAACAACCCACCGTTTTTTTCTCGACCTATCAGGGAATATGTACCAAATTTCTGGTCTAGGAATAACCGCGGCCCTCGGCAAAACAATCAGTATGCACCCCCCGCTCAGAACTATAATAACCGTGGTCCTCAACAGCACAATCAGTACGATCCATCAAACCAACCAAACCAGGGATATAGGCCACCTTATAACCAGCCTCAAAACGCCGGCCAAGGTACATCAAATACTAGGTTCCCTTCTTTTGGAAGCAATCCAAACATATTTTGCTTATTCGCTTTATTATGCATTGGCATATGTCCCCTTGTAACAGCAGATTATCAAATCTGTGGGAGCAACCCATACGCAAACATTCTCACCCTTCCCCCAGCAATTCAATGTTCTGTTTCGTACAGTGAGTCCATAATTCGTACAAACGTGACTCTGTACGCTAATCGTAACAACCTTTTGGAAATCGAAGCATATAAATGCTACCGAGATTTGATAAAAATCGAGATTTCCAACTTCCTCTATATAAGGACTTCTCACAAAATTATTGGACGCCAGCGACTTAGCATTCCTTCTTCTGACTGCAATGATGCTTCAGTTCGAAACGTCATCTCAGGCCACTCCTTAGTGGAAACCGTGCCAGGTCTGCGAGAAACAAAAGGAATCGATGACGAAGACGTCCACTTGCCGATATTCGGAAAAACCGTTTATACTCGGAACGTCTACTCCATCGAAAAAGGCGTCATCGCCGTAGTCGATGAGAACACTATCATTAGTTCTCTTGGGAATCTGGACAACTGTACGTTGTCCACAGGAACGTGTCTTGCGCATGATGCAGTCGTGATATGGAGGCCTATCACCAATCTACCCTCCTGCCGAATGCAACAAATAGACACATTTGAAGCGTTAGTAACACTTCGTTACGTCCTGATCCCAGAACACGAACTAGCCTTCGAGTTCGACTCAGACCAGCTTAGGTCGTATAACGCGCTTAACTTTTGTAGCATAAAGCAAGGCTACCTTTCAACTTCTAATCATATCTTATCCTTTCCGGATATCCCTAGCTCGCTCATGATACAAGACTTCATAATCCAACATGAATCCCTTCGTCAACGAAGAGATTTGCATCGGATAACCCTCGCCGACAATCGAACGTCAACCTTCGATCTCATCGGAAAGGAACCTCATCTTGTCACTCAGGTATTTGGTAGCGAAACTATTCCAATGTTTGATACACATCCGATAACCGATGTTCGACTTCTTCATACGATACAACGATGGAATATTACTAATAATATTTTCAATCGTGGTCGTCGTTATGAAGAAGAAGATCAAAGGGTATCAACCCTTCGCAGTATCAGATATGCGGAATATCGCGCGCGACAAGTTGAAGCATTAGCATCAACTAAGAGAAAACGAACCCTTACCTACGCAGAAAACGCGATTTTAAGGGATCTTCGCTTGGGTTGGTCGGATATTTTCGACAGCTACCTCAATGAAGAATTCGGCATTCTTGCTGTGAGAGACCCTCTCAATTTAAACAATATTCCCGCTCCTCCTTTCTTTCTAGAAGCATCACTACCAATTACTACTACTACTACAACTCCAATCCTTTCGACTTCACAAAGCACATCTATTCCATCTACAAAAACAACTAATTCTTCTCCACAAGCACAAAATCTTCCTTCAGAAGATAATCTTTTGAGAACCACTTTTAATAGTGTATGCATGCGACAATATCTAGGTAACCAAAAATTGCACATCCTCAGCACAATTGACCCCACCTGGGCAGCAAGACTTTTTTTGAATAGGACCGACGTCACGGCAACAATTCGAAACAACACACTTCTTGTTACTAAGTGTCAAAAACCTGTTGTTTCAAAAACTTTTGATGACCATGAGGTTAACAAAACGTGCTACGAACTGACTCCTGTACTAATAGAAGACAAAATATGGTTCGCAGTGCCAGGATCAAACGACCTCATTGGATATTCTCCAGAAGTGATGTGCCCATACACTAAATTCCGCACATCACACTTTTCTCAAAGTCTCCTTCCACCATCCATGATAAGGAACGAGAATGCTAAACCATTCTTATTCGAAGCACCTTTCCTGTTTCACCAGGCTACTCAAAATTACGCACACTCCACACGTTTCCAACTACAAGCGATACAGCAACAAAACCTTCAGTTAGTAAATAAATTGTACAAAAGAGGTATACTAGAAAGTGCTTTGAATAACATCAAAGATGTCGGTACATCTTTGACTAATTCAGTGCAATCTATATCTCAAGCTACAACTGAAAAGCTAACTGAAGGAGTGGAACGTATTACTTGGTCATTCATTCATTTAGCACTATGGATCACATTACCCCCTATCATAATAGCTACCATAGTTTTAATCCTCTACTGCTATATTAAGTGGTGTTGTATAAGAAAAACTACCAATGTAGCCGCAAGCGCACTTTTTGACTTAGCAAACAACTTTGCTTCACACCCTTCTTCTCATTCTCACAACAAAATTAACGCTCTCATCTTTGATGAGGAAGCGAACACAGTAAGGGAAACTCTATTCATACCTAGGATTTATACGATTGCAAATTCTAGGCCTCAGTCTTTACCTTTTATTAAGATTTTAATAGATCAAACGCCTGTCACTGCTCTATTAGACAGCGGTGCATCCATTTCGTACATGAAAGCATCAGTTGCAAACAAATTTAGTCACCTTTCGCAAGCGCACAGCAAAATAAACACTCAAGCACATGCAGCTAATGGAACCGCAGTTAAAATGATTGGAACCATCACGCTACCCATGCAGCTTGGTAAATACCCACTTACTCATCATTTGCACGTATCAAACGACAATGACTGTCCTGCACCCATACTATTAGGTACAGATTTCATTAGAAGTCTTAACCAAAAAGGTTTAACTGTTTCACTTGACATGTACCGCAATACAGTCACAATAGGAGCGGACACTCATCCCATGATAAACATTAACCACGTATCGCAACCTTCGAACTTTCATAAAGTGCGAATTTCTCAGCACACTCAACTTGCAAGCCGGACTAAAAACTATGTAGAGGCCTACATAGAAAATTTTTTTCCCGCCGGCAATCTTTCTTTCCTAATAGAGGATAACCAGCGCCCATCAGAGCACATATATATAGTCCCACGCTCTCTTGTAACACCGCAAAGTAGCGGGCGCTGTTTTATCTTAATTAACAATACTTCGTACACTACTGTTCCTCTTTACAAAAACATGTATATTGCTGATGCTCACCCCATCTACGACGAAGTCGCGCAAATATCCACTGTACAACCCAGTCCAATTCCATATACTCCACCTGAGGTTAATTGGGAAAACGACCTGCCTCAATTTCGCTGTGCGCAACCAGTTCAATACGACGTAACCAGGGATATCAATTTCGCACAAACAAACCTTTTGCCGCATCAGCTAAATCAGTTAAAAACAATAATTAGCTCTCATCCTAATGCGTTTGTAGGACCTGATTCTCACCTAGGTCACTACAATGGTCATATACGACACCGCATTGACCTCATACCGAATCACACAATTCCTTCTCGTAAAGTATATCGCGTTCCTTTAGAAAAGCGGAACGAAATCGAAAGGCAAATAACGCAAATGCTTGAAGATGAAATCATTAGAGAATCCTCTTCACCATTCTGCGCGCCTATAGTTCTTGTGAAGAAAAAAGATGCCGGAAGCTGGCGATTCACAATTGATTTTCGTGGACTCAACAATATTACAAAACCCCAACAATCTATTCTACCTAACATTCAAGACATTTTGGATCTTTGCGCGAATAAATGCATCTACACTTCATTGGACTTTCAGCAGGGCTTTCACCAAATTCCCGTGGAGCCTACTCACTGCGAACGAACAGCGTTCGCTTGTTTCCTGGAGCATTTGAATACATTAGAATGCCCATGGGATTAAAAGGGGCTCCAGCCACGTTTCAACGCGTGATGGACGACTTTAAGAAACACATTCGCGCCCAAGTTTTCATATATATCGATGACCTAATTATCACTTCGGAAACGACTGAACAACATCTTGTCGACATCGACGAAGTGTTAGGTAAAATAGAAAACATCGGTATGAAACTTAAGGCGTCGAAATGTGAGTTCGCACGCGAAGAAATCAACTTTCTCGGATTTGTCCTCAACCGAGATGGAATCCGCCCCAACCCAGAAAAAACCAGAGCTATAGACAACTATCCGACTCCAACTAATGTTACCGAAGTAAAAGCTTTTATAGGAATGTGCTCATTCTTATTCGTCCATGGCTTTGCTCAAATAGCAGCCCCACTTTTCGCTTTAACAAAAAAGGACACACCTTTCTTATGGACACCTGAATGTGCGAAAGCAATGAGATCTCTCCAAGAAGCGCTGACTTCCGCACCTATTCTCGTGGCTCCTCAATTAGGAAAACCTTTCGCAATCGAAACCGACAGCTCTGCTTCAGGCATTGCCGGTGTCCTTAAACAGGAACAAAACGGGGATATGCATGTTATAGCTTACGCTAGTCGAGCTCTCAATATCCACGAAGCGAAATATCCAGCGATTGAATTAGAAGCGCTTGGACTTGTTTTCGTCCTGTATTCACAAGTTCCGCCCTTATATTGATGGTGCTAAAACAGTCGTGATTAAATCATGCCCCCTTAAAAGCTCTTCTTCACAGAAGAGATCTAATAAGACTCGCCAAATATCAAATAGCAATACAAGAATTTGATATCACAATAACATATCGCCCCGGGAAAAATAACTTAGTTTGCGAACAGTATCATCGAAAGTGAGTCAATAGATAAAGTGCGCGAAGAACGACCTCGTTCCATTATACAATTCTACCAAATAAGTTCTCAAACATTTCATCATTAACTGAAATCTTCCAATCTCAAGGCTATCTTAATGAAAAAATAGTCTGACCCTTTCTGCTGTCTCAAAAATTGCTGTCTGGAGTGAAATAAAAACCTGCGGTGAATACGTTCGTCAATCGTTTCGTGTCTCGTTTCGGTCCACCAGCACTCTTGGTAACCGACCTCTTTCCGTTACGCTATCCACGCTTACAATTGCGATATTATCAAATCAGCTTCTTGCAACTTACAGCCACTCTGCACAACCACAACTACCCGCTCGATACTCAACAAGAGCATCGAAAACTCAACTAACCTCTTCTCTTCTATCAACCACAACAAGGATAACCCGACAACAATCCACAACTACACTCCTACGACAGCAATTCATCTTCACCTGCAGTATATGTGACCCTGTTTTTCCCGACTCTTTCCGTGGATGTAAGGGTTGTGTAAGAATTAAAAGGGCGACACATTAGTGACCCATTAGACAACCCGTAGCCCGGCTTACCCAGTGGGTACTGGGAGGACCAACAATTATGGTGGTCCGTAAACCAGTGAGTGGGATCCAACGCCCACTTTTTGGGCATTCGACACTGTTCGAAATCATAGGTGTTCTGCAGGATTTACAACAAATTTACCTGTTGTAAAGGTGGTGTTAGGTTTCCGAGTGCACTGCCCTGGATAGGTTGAGACGCGGGTTCGATTCCCGCCTGAGATGCGATTTTTTGCGATGAACCTAGCACCACCATTACAACATCATATTCTAGTATACATAACAGGAACCCACAAAAAGCGGTAATAAAACTAGAGTTTCACAAATTTACCCATTCGTGCGTGAATAAATCGGAATTAGCGGACTAGTTGCGGCAACTTTCAAGGTAAACGAGGCTTCGGAAACAAAAAGTAGCCTAAATGTGGTAAATCGCATATTCCGAATAAACTTCGAAACACCATCCTTTGTTTTCTGGAACGTACAGCTTCCAAAAATCACTGCTGGAAATTTTGCCGGTCCCGACAATGACGGGAGCTTCCCGTCGTCGAAGTTGCTCTCAATTCCATGAAATCGTACAAGAAACGTGGTTGCCAGGAAACAGATGGAGGGCGCAGCGTAGTTTCGCTAATGAATCCGTTTCCGCGATTTTCGTTCGAAATTGATGGGAAAGCGGCACGAAAATGCGAAAGCGATTTCCATCCAGCCACATTTCTTACGACATCATGGAAATTGGTACCACGCTTAGGAAATTAACAGTCACGAAAGCGCTTGGGAAGCTCTCGATCTGGTTACTTATGAACTGCACGAGATTTGGCTATTTCTTCAGTGAGGGCCCCTTCACACTCTACTGCGGCAGTAAACCAATGTAAAGCAGTTAAAAGAGGAATATGTGTAGTTCCGCAATAGCTGCGCACTTTTGCGGCCGTCCACTGGACTGTCGTTGGTCAAAAACTATTTAGTGCATAATTGACGATATTGGTAGTTTTCGCATAGAAATTAGAAACCGTATACTGCGCTACTGCGTTTCGTCATTGCTGCGGCAGCAATGCAGTAAAGTCTGAAGGAGCCTTAATGCAGCATAGCGTCAATAATTCGATTTCCTATTTAGTACTTGCTTTTACTATTCACCGCGATTCGAATAAAGTCATTATGTTCTTATATGGAAGCCTACACTTTTGTTGCGCACATCTGTATGCAATAAATAAATAAATAAATAAATAAATAAATGAACATTTTCCACGTCCGACCCTTTATTAATCTTGGCATTGTGACGAAACTGTTTCACAACTCGAAATAAATAAAAAATAATTAAATAAATAAATAGGTAAATGAATGAATAAATAAGTAAGTAAGTCAGTAAGTGAATAAATAAATAAATAAATAAATATGTAAATAAATAAATAAATAGATAAATAAATAGAGCACAAGCGCACCGAAAACAAGGGGGTCAACATGCATTGGTCTTTTTCTCGGTTCTCGACGAACATTCTTCGAAGGGGTAAAAAATGTGAAACTGTACAGAGCTCTCTAGTCGCCTTATTATTTGGGAATAAAAGTGAGACCACTAGCTCTTAAGAATGGAGGATTGGCGTGTCGTTGGCAAACTAACTTACGCCGACCACTTTTGCTTTTCAAACTTAACGCTTCCCATACTATTGCCAAATACACAAACAAATATGCTAAATAGTTCTACTGTTAGTAGAAATTTCTCGATCGCCAAGACAATACAGCTTGAAACAACTGATTCAGGTTATTATTCCTTCCACCGCGTCGCATTTTGATTTTCACGTAACTGTATTACAATATCGCATAGGATGCATTTCGATAAAAAAAAAACGGACAAACCGCTTAGTTTCACTACTAACTTTCCACTTTCGGAAACAGAAGTCCGCCTGAACAGAAAAATCAAATGTTCACTGGAGAAGAAGCGTCAATCTTCAAACTAAGAGGGATTCAATTTTTTCGAATATCCCCGTTGAAGCCGTCACCACGTTGAAAATTAGAACGCTTTCAGTTCTTCCGTTGTTTCGAATTTCTACAACTCTTTTATCAGATCAGCCAAACCGGAGTTCTCTTCACAGCCTCTGCTGTTCAGAATGTTTACTGAGGCAGTCTTTTTTATTTTTAAATTAAAAAATAAAAAATAATAGTACATATTTAGACTGCTCACCGGTCCGTGTCAGCTCGTTGCTGTAAAACTGTCTCACTCAATACGGTACCGCTCAGAACTAACGTAAAGGTAAAGATGAAGGTAAAGGCAAAGGGGGCGCCGTTGATCAGTTCCCTAGGGACGCGCCACGCATTCGCGTTCCATTCAGAAACGAAAGGAGATGGTGAATACGTATTTGACCTATACAGTGAATTGCGGGAGGCAACGGCTACACACCAGCGATTTGCCCTTCCAGACAAGTCTGGACGCAATTTATCGAACCCGGGGTAATTGAAGCTTTTCTATTCCGGGTGAAGATCGATCGCTCGACCAAGTGGGCGACAGCAGCGACTCTTACCACTGCACCACACGCATCACGTAAACATCATCCAGCATCAAAAAAATACCGAATCAAGGTCGGACGTACACAAAAGGCTAGTAAAGTTACCGAAACCAACACAACCACGAGAGAATTGAAACTCAATTGAACTATAAAAACGTTGCTTTACAAAGTGAAGAAGCGATTTATATGAGGGAATTACATTATGCTGGTGCTCCAGAACGAGATTTTCCTTGCTTTGTAACGAGAAACCCATATCCTGCTTCGTGATTCAAATTTCTACCCAGACGATTCACACGACTCTCCAATTCCCCTTTCCATGTGAAAGAGAAAAAAAAGGGTTTACGTTTCAGTTTAGCTTCTATGTTAAAAGGCAAATCGTCCGAGACACTGCGATGGTGCACATCCCTCCGGGCTATTAAAAATATAAATAACTCAAATGGCTGCGGCCAAGTGGAACTGACCTAGACACAATATTTCCTCGGAATGGTCCCTAGGGTAGGAACAGCTGCAGCAAAGAAATTCTTTTCTCAAATCGATTCAATTTAAACAAGGTCGATCAGCTGATTTTCTAACCGCTGCTGCCAGAAAGTTACGTGAACAATATTCACACGTTTCCAATAAAAAATTCACAGAATTTCCTATCAAAATATATACATCTTGGTTTTAGCATGATGGAGAAAGCTGCTCAACAACTAGGCGAAATCAATTAAGCAGACGTGGAATAAGGTATGGCCTTTTAACCCATGGTAAATGTTAGCTGTTTTGGTTTAGCTCCGAATAAAGACGTTTCCGATGTCAAAAACAACGCTCCGACGTAACTGCAATAGACAAGTTTCACAATTACGTGCCTAAGAACATTCAAACTTCTTCTCAATTCAAACTTCTTCTCTTCTCAAGAACTTCTCAATTTTAAACTTATATAATCATTACCCAACCCCTCGGGAATTATCAAAAAGTTTTTCGTATTTATCTATTAATTCCAATCCTATTTGCACAGTCGAGCGATCGATCCCCGCCTAGTTTAATCAAGCCCTCCATCCCTTCGGAGTCGGGTAAGTTGGTACCAGGTTTGTGTGCGAAGGTAAAGACAGTGACCAGGTATAACAGGTGGCCTTCGCAAGTCATTGCATAAGTCGAATACGCATTCACCATTGACCGACGATCCTGGATAGGAGAAGAATGCGTGGCGCGTTCTCAGAGGGCACGCCGACGGCTTCAGCTTTACCTTTCCACACATACAGGTCAATCAATCGTCTCTATTCCGTGTTCTGTTCTTTCTCAACGTTCTTTCCAACAATCATTTTCCTTTGAATATTGCAAAAATAAGAAAAATAAATAAAGAAAAATAAATGAACATAACATACTGGTTTAATTACCCAAGTTTCGGGACTCTGTGTTGGATTGGACTGTTTCATTTTTTGATTTGGTTTCATACATGGTTTAATTATAGGGGAATTTATTCGATATCAGATGGATTTAGCCTTTTTATTGATTTCTGATTCATTTAGGACCCTCCCTATTGACGAGTCCTGAGAAGGCTCAACTGATTCTTTCATTTTGCCCGTATAAGAGTGTAAGAGTCTTAATTTAAAGAGCGATTTAAGAGCGATTTGAGAGCGTCTTTAGGGGATGCATGGAGATTGTACTGCCAGAAGGTTCAGAAAATCCCTTTCCTCCAATTCAAAGAAGAGTGGTCGAATGTTTGTTGGACGTTGACGGCGGAGGAGTACAAAAGATCCGTAAAAGCAGAGTCCTGGAGAAGATTAGTGCTGACTCAGGGAGAATCCAGAAAAATCGTTCAGGTTGCTATTAAGGATTGAGTAGTGGCTAAAGTAGAGATGCTACCAAAAGGAAAGTTAGGAAGGTTCATACGCGCTGCATCGGTTGTGAAAAATTTGTTTGTTTGGGGTGTTTCAATGACAGGAATTGTTCTTGCTGGATGTTTTTCCATGTATTCCGTAACCACTTCGAACTAGGCTGCATTAAAGAAGAAGTTTAATTCTATCGTTCTATTTTATTTTGGATTCTTGAAGGACGGTTGTTTTGTCTTATTGTTATGTTTTATTTTTGATTTGTTGAAGGGCGGTTTCATAATGGTGCTGTTCAGTGGGAAAAGTTCTTGTCATTTAAGTACCTGTAAACTCAGTAATTTTCTGCCCACGCAAATGTAGCATTGATTTGGAGGTATATTTTTCAAAATGACAAAAACACAAGTGGAAAAATGCCGTTAGAGAACGTTCTAGAAAAAGTTTTTCCGTCCACTCAAATGAGTGGACATTGTCGCGAATGTGTTAAAGGACGAGCCTTTGTCTACATTCCTTTTTTTAAAGGTATCTATTTCTCCCGCGTCCCTGATTCAGTATCATCAGCAAACGAAACGGCCGGAAATCCCCGGTTGACGTATAGCTGTGGATCAGCTTCATCGGAAGTATTCGTGTTAGGCAGCGATGGCAGATATGATAGCATGGCTTCAGGTGAAGCAGATTATCTCGGCGTTATCGGCCCGCTAATATCGCGTGTCATCTGCTTAAGTGAGAAGAATCTTTGGCCGGGTAGCCCTCCGTTAGTAGCCAGCTTGCAAGTGGAATCAATTATAAGCTGCTGCAACAAATACACCCCGCTGCAAAATTATAAATTCACCCTGCAGTTTGCCCAGAACTACCCAAATAGATTATTGCCGAAATACAGTATTGTTTCTGGGGCCCGCGTGGTACAGCGGTAAGAGGCACTGCTGTCACCCGCACGGTCAAGCGATCGATCTCGGCCCGGGCTAACCAAACCTTCCATCCCTTCGGGGTCGGGTAAATTGGTACCAGACTTGTCTGGGAAGGTAAAGACACTGACCTAGTATAGCGACTGGCCCCCGCAGGTCACTGTATAGGCCAAATACGCATTCACTATGCCTCTACGACTTCAATGGAACACGAATGCGGCGGCACGTCCTCAGGGGACTGATCAACGCCGGCCCCTTTACCTTTTACCTTTATTTTTTCTTTTCTAAATTGTCTGCCACTGCTTTTCCCGAGGTATGTCTGCTGAGTTTTTCAGAATGGCCCACTTCGCCTTTTCCCCTTCTTTTCATTTTTCGTTAAGGCATAGCTCCTGTTGTCTGACTGATAACATTTATCAAACGTCACTCATGTTTAATGTTGTGTTTGTTTCGAGCTCATGGTGCGTCCTTGTACGCATATAATAAACAAATGAATAAATAATAATAAATAAGTAGGTTGTCCATTTCCGCCATTTCCTGTCCTTGTCCTCCTTATTCGTTCGGTCACATATAATAAATAAATAAAATAAATAAGCTATCAATTTTCCTCCTTCCCTGCCCTTTTCCTTCTTATTCTTTCGGTCATGCAAATGTTCCTAGTCGATGAATAGTGAGCTTTCCGCTTCACATCAATAAGCTATTCAAGCGGAAAAATAACACCCCCGACTTCATCGTCCTCCCGTAGCCACTGCGCTATGATTCCATGAATAGGTAATGAGCTGAATCTATCACATCGTGGCCGGAAATTTCCGACAACCGAAAAACCATGGACACAAACGGATTGACGTCTGTCTACTGAGACGAATTAAGAGCCTCGGAATCGTTAATCTATGTCCCTCTGAAAAAAATTCACGCCAAATAGGAGGGAGTGGACTCTCACGGTTTTCTTATTGATTACGAGCTAATGAGGCAGCTAAGGCAAACATAAAGTGGTTGGCGTTGGGCAGTTCTCCGAGATCGCGCCATACTTTCGCTTTCCATTCAGATTTGTGCGGCATTGTGATTGACCTACACAGTGACTTGCGTGCCCACAGAACGTCCTCGTATTCATCTTCCCAAGCTAGAAACTGGTAACGATTTACCCGACGCCGGAAGTATGGAAGGCCTGGTCAGCTGAGGCGAGGTTTGATTGCTCGATTCTACTAATTCAAATGGCTCCTCTATTGTAAAGTAAGATAAGCCATCCTAGTTGCTAACCAGTATAATGAGGTTCTCGAAAATGAACCCGCTTAGCGTATGCGTGCTCAGGTAAAAGGTAAAGGTAAAGGTGCCGGCGTTGATCAGTCCCCTGAGGACGCGCCGCAGCATTCGTGTTCAATTCAGAATCGTAGAGGCTTGGTGAATGCGTGTTTGGCCTATACAATGACCTGCGGGGGCCAGCCGCTATGCCAGGTCAGTGTCTTTACCTTCCCAGACAAGTCTGGTACCAATTTACCCGACCCCGGAGGGATGGAAGGCTTGGTTAGCCCGGGCCGGGATCGATACCTCGCCCTTGCGGGTGTCAGCAGCGCCTCTTACCACTGTACCACGCGGGCCCCGTGCTCAGGTAGTAACGAAAAAAAAACCACATGTAGATATACGCTGTTAGACTGACAAATGTTTTGGTTGATTTTGGGCCTCTAAATAATTCCAACTCAGGGACAAAGTGTCATTATGACAACACATCATTTATTTATCGCTACTTATATATTTTTTTATTCATACTAAATATCTCTTTTACCCTGATTCTGATTGACAAAGTTAAATTGTCTTCCTCTAGGTTATTGATTACTAATTTGACCAGATGATGTCGAACCAATTGGAACTCACAACTGCACCGTAATATCGATAAAGTTAAAGTAGTTGGTCAAGTTTGTTGCTTCTGTGTTGTGCTGATCTCGTCGCATCGTTGTTTTGTGTCGTTTTTTCTTTCCTTATACTCTCATCACAATATGTACTACATTGGTCAGCACGCCTCTGCGCAGGCGTAGATATAAATAAATAAATAAATAAATAAATAAGGCACTCACAGAACTCAAGTCAAAACTAGAACTTTTCCAGTAGGCTGCTTAAAATAGCGATCCCAAAACCTTTACCCCATGATAAACAACTGATTTCTGATTCAAGAGTTAGTTCGATCTTCAGTCGCAGAAATCCCGTCTCGGCTTTTCCTCACTATGCGAGAAACCCTTTAATGAGATTTGTGCTTAGATTGAGAGAACATGTGAAGTAATAGACCTTCAGCAGAAATCGTACCGTAATCTGCCTCTTGATAGTTGTACCGTAGTCGTACCGTAACCTGGCTCTTCATAGTTAGCGCGCCGTACCCCATATGGTTCAAAGATTCACCAAGGGTATAAATGAAAAGGATCGCCCCTTAATGCAGCTCAGATAGCAGACCAGGAAGAGACCAACGAAAGTGTCTACACCTTGGTCTCGTCTCAACCCACTCGCTATGCATAATGCATGCTCAAATGAGCGGCTCTGATGGAATAATAAAGTAGCGAAGGCGATCGTCAAGTCACATCTTTGGTTTTAGAGAACTGGCGTTTTTCTTGAGATGTTGAAAAAATTAACTAATTGAGAGATTTTTGTTGCAAAGAGGGATAAATGAAAAGTGATAAACTATTAGGGTTACGCCAAAAAGTCGTGTGCATTTTAGATTTTGACTTCTCTTATCTACAATTCAAGAAAAACAAATAAATGACCAATATGTTTATCATGATTGAGCACAATTCTTTGCCATGGATCCAGTGAAGGATTGTGATTAACCATATTAACCTTATTGGTCTATTTTGGGTTTGTATTGAATTATTAATCAAGGAGGTCAAAATCTGAAATGCACACAAACTTTTGGGCCGCCCTAATAAATGTTCTGTTTTTTCACTCTGCCTTACAAGGTTTTTCAGGTGGAAAGTTTCCTTGACGGCGTAAAACAACCAATGTCGTCATTAATATTCGCCACCTAAAAACCTAAAAAAGCATAGGGGAAACGGCATATTTAAACGTCAATGCCAAGGAGAAAAAACCGAAAATTTGGGAAAGTGATAGTTACATAAAAAAGTTATGTGCCGAAAGGGAATGTATGGAACTATTATATTATACATATAATGTTCCACCTTCATATCATCCCAGGCAGCTTGTGGAGAAGATGGAGGTTATGGAGCGGCTATTATTAGCGGCCCCCTTATTAAATTTAAATTTGATCGAAAAAGCTGCCTAGGAATTTCAAATGAGAACTTCACACATGAATTTAGAGAGTGCTAAATTGAATTCACTCTGTGGAAAATTCGGCATGCTCTTCAAACAATTCCTCCTCAATCGACTTCATTTTTCATCAGGAATTAAATCGAGCGACCTGCTTGTGCCTTTATTGACATTCAGTCGTCATTCTCTAATTAACAAAGTGATTCTATTAAATATAGCGTTGTAATAATGGTGGCAGGTTCGTCACAAAAACCGCATCTCAGGCTGGATTCGAACCCGCGATCTCGCGTCTAACCAGGGCTCGTGCGCTAACCACTACACCACTGAGACGACGGCTCTCCTCCCCAATTGCTATTCATATTCTATTATGTTTAATAGTAACCCGCAAAAAGCGGTAGTGAGGTTGGAATTTCACGTTATTTTTTCAAATTTCAAAAAAGTATAAAAATATAAAAAAATAGTTAACAAAAAATATAAAATCCAATTCTAATTTTCTTGAAGAGGTCCTCAAGAAATTCTCGAACAAAAACCACCAGCGCGGAGAATACAGCATCTATTGTACATTTTTAAAACCTTAGTCCAGCAGTCCAATCCAGTCCAATTACAACGTTTTCATCAATTATCACATAACAGCGTCTAAAAATTTAAATAAATAAATACACACATAGGAGGTCCAAAAACACAAATCTCACTCGCAAACGAAAGACTCAAATTCGAAGTTGATCGAAGACAAGCCGTTCGGCTAGCGCTCATGGCTGCTATTTAAGAATCTTTTGATTGATATGGGAAAATTCCTGAAAATTTCTAGAAATTTCTGAAGTTTCTGAAAAAAAGACGAGTGTTCTAGCCAGCTTGTTTGTCAGTTCTTACCAAAGTTTGCTCCCTTGCAAGCAGTGGAAGGGTTATTCTCGACGTGGCTTTTCTACGGAACTCCCTGGAGATGGCTGAAAGCCGCCATGTTTAGTAATTGAAAACTATTTTCCGACTCCGGATGGGTTTGCAAAAAAACTGCTTTGCTGAAAACGAAGAGGAGAAGCCTTATTTGGGAGAGCTAGGCAGCCCCTGATTAGTAGTCGTTCAGTAAGAAAAGGAAAAACAAATGGAGTCAACAATATTCGTAATTCGTGTTACATAGTGGTTACCAAAATAACATAATTATCGTTCAATGTTTAACTTTATTACAGGGGTTCGCTACAGTTCGGTGAAGTCTATTAATTGACAGGTTCATCTGGGATTGATATTTCTCCTTTCGCTCCTCTTTTTTTACTCTCCATCTCCTTCAAAGTCAAAAATCCTCGCTATTTTACATGACTTGCACACAGCATTTTTTTGGCCACAAAGATCCTACTGCAGAGTAATTGCGATAACGCGAGGATCACTTGCTAAAAAAACATCGTAACTTTGTTTTTTTGGTTTAAATTAGCGAGCGGCCCCGAATTTCTCTGAAATTGCATTTTTAATTTTTTTTCATCCCGACAAAGATGTAGACCAAAATTGTAGTTCCAGTGGTGGATGTTCTCGGTCTTATATGCGCTTTAGTGCGGGTATTTTCACATTCTACATACGATGTGTTGAGTGAGCGTGGTACAGTGGTAAGAGGCGCTGCTAACCTCGCACGGTCGAGCGATCGATCCTCGTACGGGTTAACCACGCCTTCCTTCCCACGGGTCGGGTAAATTGATACCACACTTGCATATCTGGGAAGGTAAGGACTGTGGCTTGGTATAGCGGCTGACGCGAGCAGGTCGTTGGACTAAAAACACATACACTATGGCTCTACAATTTGGTTTACGATTTACGAATTCGATTTACGAATGTGGCGGCGCATCCTCGCATCGACGCATCAACGACAAACCCTTTACCCTTTCCTTTTACTTTCATACCCAGCATACATATATGTACGAGCGACCGCTACGTATTAGTACAGTAAGAAAAGAGTACTTTCAAAAATGATATCCAAGTTCAGAACAGCCCGCAGTCAGAAAAACGAGATATTCCCGAAAGTCACATCTTAATTAAGATTTTCTTACTTTGACGGCGACTCCTTTACTTATACCTTTACCTCATCCAAGTCCAGGTCCTGAGACTTATAGGCTCTTTCTAGGTTCATTCTACGGAGCTTACTGATGAGTTGCGCGGATGGTCTGTTTAGCTAAATAGTGTCGGTACAAGTGGGAACCTCCTTCACCTTTATTTATTTATTTATTTATTTTTATGTGTTACTAACTTATTTATTTGCTTATTTATTATCCACGATCTATAAGACAGGCGTGAAAAATAGAACAACAACAGTCCAGTCACGAATATAGTCTCCTCCTAAGACCCAGTTGTTTTGTTTCACTTTGTTTTGACCCACTTTCATTTGAGTAGTGGGGCACACTCTTTATGTATTCTTAAATAAATAAATAAATAAATAAATAAAGATAGAACAACATCACCGGTCCATATGAGCCTAAATACCCCAATGAACAGAAACAAAAAGCGCTGTACTTCCATCACTGAAACTCGAACTGCCTAACTCATTAAATTACGGAACCACATTCCATCTTCACTTGAGCTTCTACCTCCTTTTAGCGATTCGACTGTGTCCCCAAAGAGCCTCCGTAGGCAAAGCCATACAGCTACGATGGCTCGAAATGCCGGCGTCGTAGCCGGCAACGACCGCGGGGCCAACAAATGGACTAATGAACAGTGGCTGGCCAAATGCGCCCGCGCCAAATAAGACGACTCTGGAATTTGCTGTCTGTTTGCCACCCACATACAACTCTTTCAAAGTTTATATTTGAAAAAATTACAATTATTATTAAAAATTATAAAAAAATTAAAATTTCATTTCAGAACCAAGAGGTGAAACAGAACTCTTCACTATACGAGTTCAACTCTTCAAGAATGTCTGCAAGCTCAAAATAGATTATGTAACAATGTTGCCCCAAGACGTGGAGATCGCTGAAGTCAGAATAAAAAAACGACTCAGTAGATTCAAAAAGTTTATATTTTAGTTTATTCTTTAAAGTTTATATTTAAAAATATTAAAATTATCATTTAAACTTATAGAAAATAATTTAAATTTTATTTCAATATTTAGAGGTCAGACACAACTCTTCGCTAAACGAGTTGAACTCTTCGAGAATGTCTGCAAGCTCAAAATAGATTATGTAACAATGTTGCCCAAGAAGAAGACGTGGAGGTCGATGAAGTCAGAATAGGGAAAAAATGACTCAATAGATTCAAAGACGCATTGAAACTAATATTAATCGGAAAAAAAACTGCGGCAGTAATTCTCAAGTTCTTGCTTCTTTCCAGAATTCTACCTGGTAGACTCAAAACTTTAAGGAAGTCAGAGCTACGCTCCAAGACGGCCTGGATAGAAGTAGATGGCGACCCTTGACAAGAACAGCGGACCCAGACGGCGCGGAAATAACTAACTAACCTAAACAATGTGGTATATTTTGTGATCTCTATTTCGATCACCTCCATGCAACAGCCCGCATTCAAAATTGTGCTTTAGCCGCCCCGCTCATCTCACCGGCTTTTAGAGGATGGGTATTATCTTTGCCGGCAGTAAGTATAATGGAATTCTTCTCGGGTCGGTGCGATTGTTTTGGTCAAACTCATCTCAAAACAACAACTACCGCCGTAAACACCGACACTCATTTAGGAGATTGGGATTTCGAATTAGACGACATTGGCGGTCGATAAAACAATCGGAAAATAATTCGAAACGATTTACAGCTGCAGAGTTCTGAGCCACTTGCGAAAAGGGAAAGCGGGAACTTCCACCCGGAGAAGGCAATTTTCAAACGATCCTATTCGATAAGCAGTGCTGTGCTTGCTCCGGTTTAGCTCAACGTTCCTGCCAATTTTTCAAAAACTTCTAGTATGAATAGGTAAAGGTAAAGGTAAAGGTACCGGCGTTGATCAGCCCCCCGAGGACGCGCCGCCGCATTCGCTCCAGTTCATGGCTGGCTGATCATGGCTGAGATTCCAGTTCATGGTTATCGAAAGTTGGGTCACTTTTATTAAGTAATATTAACAACTAAACTAATATTAAACTAACTAACTAATATTATATTACTATTAACAACTAATATTAATCTAACTAGTATTTTAAATGAAGCATATCACTCAAAAATTACCTCGAAGAACAAAGAAATTTGAAGCACCAATTTGAAACAGTGACGATGCGTTCAAACTGATGTATTGCTCTCCGCACGTCAGTGAGCAAATTCGCATTGCCTCCACAATTCTTGATAGAAAACGAATGCACGGCGCGTCCTTAGGAGACTGATCAGTGCTGACCAACTCTCTTCTACCCTTCTATACTTTCACTCTATTCTGATAAAAGTACTGTTTGAATGGCTAAGGTGATGGGTAGAGCAAGGTGAAAAGCTGAATTGGTCGTTGATGATCAGTCAATAAGAGCGCGCCATGCACTCCTCTTCTAATGGGAATTGTAGAGGCATGGGTAATTGGCCTATACAGCGACATGCTGGGACGATCCGCCGTCTCACGTCAGTCTCCTTACCTTCCCAGAAGTCCGCTACCAATTAAAATTAACCTTCCCGAGGGGATAGAAGGTTTGGTTAGCACGGGTCGGGATCGATCGCTCGACAGTGCGGGTGTCAATAGCTCTTACCACTATACCACGTACGCTTCCACCCACGACGGGTAGAATGCGATAGAGAATAAATGCCCTTAGGTCTTTCTCAATATATTTTTCCTGTCCTTAAGTTGCAGCTGCCGCTGTCACGACAATTTCTTCCTACTGTACTTTTTCGGAACAGTGAGATATTCAGTGCTAGGAAGCCATCGAGGCTCTCCCTCTACCCAAACATTCTAATCGAATTATCACCACAGAAGGACATGTGGATGTGGCTAGGTGTACGAGGAGAGCTATACGGTAAGCCCCTGAGGAGCTGCACTAAGTGTCGATTAGTGCTGTCTAGTTCATTAGCCGTTGAGAGACTCCTTCAGCGGTTATTTTCTCAGAAAGGGCAGCCACAGAAGCGCTAATGCCTGTTCTTCTTCTTTTAGTTGACGATCAAAACGGCGCCGTTGCAGGGTCCTCGGAAATGACAGACATGACGAAATGAAAATGTCTCCCGTGACGTTTGACAAGAATTTTTGCTGATCAGAGGGCTGTCAGTCTCCTGAGTTTCGGTACCTTCCATAGGGAAAAATCGCTAAACATGTTTCAAAATTTTACAGGAATTGACCGACATTTTTTGCACTTTTATCGATCAGCGTGCTTTTTTTCAAACGCACGACCTTGCCCGACGACTTGAATAGATAGATGTATTGTCGTCCAGGTGTTTTTGTTTTTTTTTGCTTTTCATTAATCTTGGCATCGTGAGTAATATGTTGCAATTGTGGTGGCTTCAGCTACCCCGCCATACAAAGGAAACAATCGAATTGCGCCTTATGTCTACCCCATGGGTCCCGATTCATCATTGGTAAACCCGTGATAAACCCCGAGATATAGCCCGAACAGCGCCCTCCTTTGCCTAGTTATCCTAACTTCCTATGTTGAACGCAATCTCTCATCGACTCTGCCGTCTGGTACTGGCTACACCGCGGTTTCGGAAACCGCTCGTCCGTTCGTGAATCTGGGCCATGAAGCTTTGGGGAACCGATGCCTTGCGGGTTAGCTGACAGTTTATACCGCAATGGCTGATTCACGGTTTCTTTCAGAAACTAGCAGCTTCTAAACCATGCTAATGAGGTGTGTTGTAAATACGAACTAAAGGCAAAGTGGTCGGCCCTAAAGACGCGCCACGCATCGGCTCTCCATCCAGAAAAAAAAGCAGAGGCTGGGTAGTGCACCAAAGATGGATGGAGAGCAGATGTCGGTGTCTTTCTTCCTTGACAACTCTGGTACCAATTCAGTCGATCCCGTAGGGTTTATCCAGCGCGAGGATTGATCGCTCGACCGTATATGTGTCAGCAGCGGTTCTTAGCACTGCTCGACACGCATTCCGGATGTGACACCTCTCACAGTAGCGATATCACCTGTTTACAACCAAAGTAGAGCAAGCATATAACCCATGCACTATCAATCAGGTACAAAATCCGAGTCCACGGTCGAGTACATGGCGCAATCCTTACCAAACACATACTAGAAAATTTTCTTTTTCCTTAGCTTTCATCCAAGCTATGAATCGTTCCGATTGGTTCAAATTCGCCAAAGTTATGGCATTTCAAACAGTGTATACATCTTTTTGGGACACCCTGTGTAACCTTGCCGAGCAAATATGATAGTAAGGATGCAGGTCAGGGCAAATTAGAGGAAAAAATACGAGTTTCTAAACAAATATTTTCATTTTAATTATTACTACATATTTCTTTTTTTCTTTTTTTCAGTTTTGTTTTAGGCTCTGATAATTTCAGGTTTCATAGTGTTCAATTTTGTGTTTTCCTCCGCTTTAACCATTTCATCAATCGAGCTGATTTGATTGCCTAATCAATTGCAGTTTGGGTGCACCTTGTGGCGTACATAATAAATACATAATAAATGAATTTAGATTTTTGAATCTTATCCTAAAAAAATTTTATTCTTCCTTCTTTTCTTTTTTCTGAGACCCGGCCAGCAGCAGTAAAACTGACCTTGGAAGTCGGCCGGATCATAATTTATTAATGTCCGTTCATCAATAAGAAACCTGTTCAAGGACACCTACAGAAGGAAGGGAACGAACGGCTCCCCTGGAAATGATAATAGTAGCTCGCTATTGCCCTCAGGCCGTATCAATAAATAGCTGGCCTGGTGACTTTCATGGACAGTATCTAATGAGAAAATCGACAACCTTCCTGCACCTCTTCATAGTCCCCTGTGAAACCAAATATATTTAGATTAAGCCGTGCTAGACGGAACGTCTAATCTGCTGTTATGGATACTTGAGCGATTAGGAAGAAATCTCGAGCCGTTCTTCCGCTATTTCATGCTAATGGAACAGCCTGACTTCCGAATCGATTTGAAATGAAGTTTCAACGGAATTTTCATCGCCAGATCTCTTCCATGGGAGTTGCGCAGAATGGGGAACTATAGTTCATCAAAGCAAACTGGGAAACGTGGGATTCACAAGCGGTTAATGACTGACAGACGCCGAGTATTTTTAGAGAATTTTTGTCTGATTGTAAGTCTTTTCCGGGGGCACTTCTATTGGAGGTGAATTCAGCGGTCTGTTTCCCTCCAAACGACCTCTCCAATGGCAAAATGCGGTCACATAGGAGACGACGCCATCAAAGCATCGCGAGGAAAACCGCCTGAAGGGCTTATTTGCAAAATTTGTTCTTCCTAGACAATTTGAAAATTTTGGTGAATTTTGCGTGAGGAAGAGTACATAAAGCACTTTGTAATCCATCGGAATGGATGAAGACGAGTTAGGTAGCTAAAACAGCAGGGAAATTGCAAAGTCGATGGTAGGTAAGGTAAAGTAAAAAGGTAGGTGTGGATCAGCCCCAAAGAAGCCACGCATTCGTGTTCAATCTAGAATCGTAGAGGCATGATGGATGCGCAATTAGCTCATACCGCTATACCATCAGTGTTTTTCACGTTTCCAGACGAGTCTGGTATCAATCTACCCGGCCCGTTAGTGATGGAAGGCTTGGTTGACCCGAGCGGGATCGATCGCTGGATGGTGTTGGTGTCAGTAGCGCATCTTACCACTGTACCACGGAAAAGGCGAATGTAAGAGGGTGCCGAGAGGAAACGTCGGCTGTGGCTGATTAGTTCCGGTGCTGATTTGAGCATCTATTGCATGTCATGCATGGACTAGCGCCGGCCAAGGCTTAGGCTTGTCCAAGTGGCGTGAACGAATCCGCTTATGAGAGCGAAGAACCGAGATCAACAGAGCATTCTAGTGGGAAGTACGGTTTCATTACCCAACTCTGAGTTATTCAATGGATTTAATATTTGGTTTGGATTTATATTTCTGCTGGTGATATTTGGATTACCAGCCATTCAGTGGCCTGCAGGCCGAGGCCGCCAAATGAACTAATGAATAGTAGGAAACATATATAAAACATGTATAATAACAAATAAAACGAAGAACAAAAAGCATGCAGCAACATACGGCGAGGAACTGATGAATTACGTCACTGGGAGTACAGTAACGGGAATCGCGGCGGGACCCTACAGTTGCCAAACAGACACCGTGGTTTCGCTTGTTTATTAGTAGGATAATAGATTGTATACGAACGCCAGGTTAGTTTCAATTTATTTCCTATAAAGTCTTCCTTCTTGCTGATGAGACCCAGGGAAGACTTGAGATTCCCTTTCGTTTGCTCATCCAAGGCATGAGTCGAAACAAGCTCACGTATTTGTTTCTTTTGATTTGCTTCTTCGGGAAGGCCATTGGATAACTCCCAGCTTTTTTAGCCCAGATGACCACGGCTGGGTTAGAATCGTGGCAAATTTGGTGAGAATGAACCCGATCAAGTATCAGCCGCCAAAACTCAGCACCAAAGTGCTTACCGTAGGTACAACCAGAACACACACCTCTCTGTAGGAATAAGCAAAAGTTGATCAAAGACGAAAATTATCGATATCAAAAAATAGTAATAAGAGGATCTGAGATTAAGCATTCTTTTTTCTTCCTTCGTCTTTTCATTTAGTTTTTTACTTCCAACTTTATGAACAACATCGCTTAGTGACTCTCCAAGTCTAGTATTTCCCCCATGGGCTGGTTAGTTGTTTCAAGTGGTTTGTCTCTTTTTTAGCAGATAATATATCTTCATACATGTAGAAGAGGATAAATACAATGTAAACCCCTTCTAGTCCACGATTGCTTTACGATAGCGCCGTCAGTTATATCCAGAACTCCATCGATCCAGTACAGTAAAAAAAAATTCAAAATTTTGTACACATGACTGATCGGTAGATGTAGGAAAGTTTGATGTTCTGAGGATGTCAGACGACTCGCAAAAATTGGGACTCAGGTAAGATCCAGACCCTTTTCTTGCTCTTCTTCGGAGCACTACTGCACTACACACCTACACTCTTGCAAGCCTTGATCCAGATAAAATTTTTTATATTAGTTTTTATTGTTCCAGAGATATTCAGTTTTACAACCTGATTTAAAAATAAATTTTCCTCGTTTAGTTCAGGCTGAAAGCGAGTAAAATAATACACATAATTAGCAAAAAGAGAGCCCTCTATTGGAATGATTGTTTACTGGTGGGAGAAAAGTTACGTGGTTCAAAGTTAGTTAGTTGGTGTGGAACTAATTTTTCATCCTTTTTGACATAGCCCCGTTCCTCATTCGAAGCACTATCCCACTAATATTCTATCCTACTACTAAAGAAGTGAAACCACGATGTCTGTTCGTCAACTCTAGGGTCCCGCCGCGATTACTCGTTACCGTACTCCCAGTGACGTATTTCATCAGTTCCTTGCCGTCTTTCGCTGCCTGCTTTTCGTTCTTCGTTTTATTTGTTATTATAAATGTTTTTTTATGTTTCCTACCATTCATTAGTTCATTTGGCGGAATGCAGGCCGCTGAATGGCTCGTAGTCAATGGCTTACATCCCCCTCTCCCTCGAGTTCCCCTCAAGCATTGAAATGGTGCTCGCCGCCAAAAGGCAATAGGTTGTTTTTGAAGTGACGTGTTTTCCAATTAATTGGCTTACTGAAAGCACAAACACACGGACAGCACTATACGCTAGCACATAAATCTATTCTCAACGACAGTAGTGACATTTAGTAAACAAAAGTTTAAGGGTTTGACAAGCGTGCACTGCTTACTTGATGGTGTCGTTTGTTCTGCTGCTGTTTACCGTTCTCGTCTTTCCTCGTTTGCTTTTTTTTCTCTTACATGGGTCTTGAATTTACGTACGTAAATAGATAAATAAATAAATAAATAAATAAAAGCTGCTGCAAAAACCGTACAGATTCGGTTGTATAGTGTACCGAGAGAAAATATGTTTTCTTACGTACTGCAGCTTCGCGTAAGATTGATTAATGAATTCACTGGCTGACATTTCGGCGAATGTGCCTTCTTCGAAGCTTGAAAAGCTAAGAAAAATAAATAGCTGAGAAACTTTGCGAGAAAATTTGATACTCAAAGCGTCTCTAGAGAGGATGTGAGAAGTTAGCCATAATATCGCTGGTTTTTCATCTCAATTTTTATAGCCTTAATATTTCTGGAGATGGATAGATGGAGATAGAGCTCTAATAAAATGCTCAGGAAATATAGCTCCTAAAACTCGCAATATTGCGAAAATGAAATGATCAGCTTCGTTCCTCAGTCTACTAAGTGCTCTACATATCATTATTATTTAACTCTGCTATCGTGATAATTCCAGGTAAGTCATCCACTTTGAAATGATTTTTGCAGCTCCTTCAACGCTTTATGACAAGAGGTTTTCCAGTATTATTCGCCTACGCCCCAAATCTCGTATTTTTCAGAGAAGTTTGTTTGAAGCCAGGCTGGGCGGCCGTGTTACAGTGGGGAGAGGCGCTACTGACAGCTGCACGCTCAGGTGATCGATCCCCGCCCGGGCTAACAGACTTGTTTGAGAAGGTAAAGACCCTGACTTGGTACAGCGGCTGGCCCCCGCAAATCCTACTATAATAAGAAAAAAAAACCCAAGCGATGTTTGTCATGGGTGGCTCATATGGGTCCCGCCGCAATAGTCTGTTACCGTACACCAAATACACCTACACTTTTCAAAACGTTTCCTCCGTTTCCCTCTATTCAGTTTCCATTTTCAATGGTTTTGAGCCTTTTACCACTGTTTTACCATTGCTTATCATCTAGATCTATATTATATGACGAAGCTGGCGAACAGACGTTAGGCTGATGGAAAGCTAGTCATTGTATAGGTCAAATACGCATTCATCATGCCACTACGATTCTGAATTGAGTAGGAATGTCCTCAGGGGACTGATCAACACCGACACCTTTACCTTTACCACTGTACGTGATCGATGACACAGCCTACTTTCGGTCGCTAGACCTGTGACTCTGAACTGCACCACAACTCGGACGAGTAAGGTTTGCATAACGGCGAGGGTAACAAAAAAACCAAAATACTGCAGCACATCCCTCGAATAGGTGACAGGCGAAGACTAATTGTCGTCGCTTCATTCATCGTCCAAGCATTTCATTCCGAATGTCAGTCGCAGCTGCAGCCGCCTAGGACTCCAAAAAGGAACATGCCAGCATTCATCAGACTCGTTACCAAAATTTGGCGGTTGAACAAGGAACTCAGTAGCTCAAACCATTGGTCAAACTTCACAAAAGTGGTATCTTTCGAGCGACCCATCCGACCCTTACACTTGTTTACTGCCATTAATAATTCCCCTAGGGAATAATTAGGCTGCACCTGCGCCGAACGGCACGTTAACTCCAATCATAGCGGGAAGTTTGCTTCGAATACGGAAAGCTGAAATTTTCCGAACAGAACATTATCGGCGAACAAAAGCGACACTTTTCAACTGGGAAGCTTTGAAAAAAGTACATTTTCTAGGACGTAAACATTTCGAAATTGGCTCTTTTCAACTGAAAATGTGCGGCCATAAAACGCAGTCATCGGATGAGTTCCGAAAAGTGCTCGCCTCCCTGTGGAATAAGTTTGTTCGCTGAAAGCCCATCAACTTGGCGCTGACCACCGACATGTGTCTTTCAAGGGTTTCTGAGTTCTTGAAGTTTTCTCGTCGACTTACGTCATAATAGTGGACATTTTTCTTCTAAAAACCTCCTTTTCTCGTCAATATTTGCAACAGAAGAGAAAATAGCGGTCTTTTCGATCTTTCTTCCTGAACTGAAGTACCAAAATAGTGGCAGTCAGGTGTTTGAGCAGAATACAACGACGGAAAGTTGAAATTCCGAAATTTTTCCTTTCTAGATGACCAGATCTTCAAAGGAGACTTCGGCAAGAATTGGAAGGCAATAAACCAACGAGCACTACTCCAAAGAAGAATGTCCGTAACTGGGCCACTCCTCAAAGGGAAACGAGAAAATAGTGGCATTTTTCAATTTACTGCTGCAGAATGACGAATCGATTAATGTGTTCAAATTCTCAAGAAACCTGCTAAGAAAGGAAAACGCTAAAAAGCGTTCTGAAACGTTCTGGGCGTTTCTTTAGGATAGAAGTGAGCGGTAGTGTAATTCAAGAGCAACTACCAGGTGTAATAATTGCTATGATCGCTGATATGGGTAGGTTACCATAGTGTACAAATACAGTAACCGGTAATTTAAGCAGCAATTTTCTACATTTCAATAATCGATATGCACTATGAAAATGATAAGCACTTAGCAGACTTCTATTAACGATTCGAGAATTTTCACGACGCAGAATCTCGAAAACATGAAGCCTTGCAACCGTAAAATGCTATCGAACCCCTCATGTCATCAGAAACTTATTCGTTTTTGCCTCTAACCTAGAGTTTGTTGGAATAGATTAATATTTTTATTTTATTTCATTTATGTGCACCGTTACATGCGCAAAATAAAACAGACATGAATAATACTAAACAATAATACTGTGCTTAATTTCAACTAAAAACTAATATAAAGTAAAATTTTGGTAACTCATGCTGCATCCCAGTCCTCAACAAAAGAGAATAGGTAGTAATTGAATACCTTTCAAAATTAGCTTATCACTCTGGCCTTTCTTTGGGAAACCATTCCACTCATGATTAACTGAGAACCCAAATGAAGAGTGTTGAAGTGCTCAAGCATTGTAAAACATTGAAATATTTGAAACTCTCTGATTTTTTCATCTAAAAACGTGCAGTAACATTTTTTCTAATATTATTTTTTCTAGTAACGTGTAACAGAACACGAGGACTCCGAAGACGACTAAGGCATGGGTTCGAATCCTTGCTGAGCCCCAACTTTTGCGAGCAGTCTGACATCGTGAGAGCTTCGCACTTTTTTTATCATTTGGCTATCTTTTGAAAAAGCAATCAAATTCACTACAATACAGGAGAAAAAGTCTCTGTGTGGAAGGTTCGGGTAACGTGGTCGAAAACGATCCCTTGACTGTGCGGGTGTCAGGTGCCCCCTTTACCACTTCACCATGGGTGGCTTTATACTTAAAAACCGGTATAATATGTGCCCTGTCTCACATGGTAATCGGCTTTTTCAAAAAGGAGCGCACGCTAATTATAATTCATAATTCATCCTTGGAGCCCATTTTTCGAATCGCCGGCAGGGTGGCCGATAAATATTTGAGCCTACAAATCACCTTATAACATATTTCTCTTTCAATATTTTTGTGATTTTTGAACGTTATTGACAATAAAACAGCATTCACAATCAGTATACGTAGAATACTCTAAGTGTTTTCTGCACTTTTGATATCTTCTCGATCCCTTACTTCTCGGCGATAAAAGTGGTCTCAGTCTAGCATCAGGGGCGGTCCGTCTCTTTACAACAGCCGCCCTGCATTTCCGACTAATTAAATTCTGCCAATTAAGACAGTGGCCACAGAGACGAAGAAACAGCGGACTGATGTGGTTGCTCTTCGAGAAGTTCAGACGATCGTTTCTGAGAACGAGAGCCGTAATCAATGAGGCCGACGAAAACACTCTCATGAATGCTAATGAAGTTGAACGAGAGAAACTGGCTGCAGATAATTTTTTTCGAGAAAGTTCCGTGTTCTACTATGCTGTTGGGGGCCAACTTCTTCGCCTTTTGAATGAGAGCAAAACTTTCCTCAGAGTCAAACACCGTACAACAGCAATTGTCGTTTTGCAGCCGCTGATCGATCAATAGAAGTGTAAATATGTCTTTATACAGGAATTGTACACATGGACTCTTCTAGAGAAAGCCTCTTCTAGAGAACCCGACTCCCCAAGAAGTCGCGATTGTTTGCGATAAACCTATCAGCAAAACATCAAAAACAACTGCTATACATGAACATAGGCTGCAAAAAGTTGGTCATGATAGTAGAGTTTCAAATATGTAGGTTACAACAACTTAAAATGCTAAATCTGTACTAACCGTGGCTTTCGATCGCAGAGAGATGAAATGATGTCATCGATCGAAACTTCGGGAAATTGAGAATCTGTATATTTAGTTCATCTGTAGTTGCGTGTCACATAATTCCTTGTACAATGATCTCTCAAAACAGCTTATTCGCGTGTTGACGTCCCCAGGTTCATACGGATCATCAGGAATGAAAGGTATATAAATCTCTTTTCAACTTCCTTCATCACAGACACAAATAAACAAAAAGGGGTCGCTTCACTACACTGCCAGGATTGAACCTCAATTCTCAGCTTTATAGGGAGATAACCATTCTAACAATTACAAATAAGTAGGTCAAACTTACAGCTACTATGGTGGATTTCGTTTCATTTATTTCATTGAATTACTTACAAGTAATAATAGCAATAAAAAGGGTCTCTAATAGTAACCGCTGGTCAGCGTAGAAAAACGGAACTTCATGCGAATCATTTCTCAAAAGAATCGATTGACTTGTCATTTTTTTACGTCATTCGGTTCTCACACAATATTTCCCTTGCTGGTAATTTAATCATATCAGCTTCTGCAATGTCTCTGCATAAATTTACTTGGAGAAGCTTCATCATGGCTCATTTTTTGGGAATTGCTTACCACAGGAATGGCCACTAGTCGTCCAGCTTCAAGAGCTGTTCGAAAGGCGATGTCCACCTCATTCATCGGTACTCAGGTAATTCTAAGGATCTTCGCAGGTAGTTGCGTTTGACCTTACAGGAGTGAGGCAACCTTGACCCTTAGTTAGTCGGGAACCTTTACTTACTTTAACCTTGACCGAATGAATTCAAACTCCGGATCGTGGACGATCAAAATCGGCATTCAGTCGGTTAACACAGGACTCGAGATGGATGTGCATTTAGTTTTGAAAGTTGCGTTTTTGCCTAGCTGCATAATTCCACGGGACGTCACCATTTCTAACAATGTTTTCTTTTTGATCCCTGAGTTGTGTGCACTTCAATGGGTTTTAAATAAAATGTTATAAGATAAACAGTACCTAAAAGACTGTTTCCTGATTGATTAATGTCTACACTTTCATCTTTCATCCTTTAGTAACCCTTGTTTGTACTTTATTTTTTACCGTTCAACATACATATAGCGCTTAGCTATGCTCAAACGAAGCCGTAGCGAATGACTGAATAAAACATCCGTCAATCAATGTTTAAAAGCTGTTTCTATTTGTAGGCGCTGCTTGCGTCTGTTGTTGTCACTATAATCTGCGAAACCTGACTCGTAGCCGGCTTCTTATTCGGAGAAGCCAAAAAGAAAATCCGCAAGTCGCGTTAGTAATTCAGGACTCGAAGGTAACGACATACTTATTTTACGTCGGCCAATTTCATAGCAATTTCATTTCTGCCGCCCCCAACTACCAACTTACGCCGGACTTGTGGCGATATGGTAGAGCAGCAGCAGAATGGCGTGAACTGACGTCAATTTAAGGCACCGCCCTGCATCAAACACTGCTCCAGAGTCTCAACATCGATCATTCTCCAGCTGTGCACTAATTAGGTGGATATACAGGAGGGTGAGATTCTCAAAAGGGCACAGACCACTGAATAGCACATCCCTGACAACTGTCTCGTCTGCAAAATGGAGGAGCAAATCTGCATCAACAATCGCATACGGCTATTAGATTGTGGACCATTTTGATGCTTTGCTTCTATATGTTATCTTTGAGGGTACATTCCTAGGACACGATCCGTTCCTCTCATACCATCATACCAGCCATTCAGCGGCCTGCAGGCCGCCAAATGAATTAATGAGTAGTAGGAAACATATGTAAAACATTTATAATAACAAATAAAACGAAGAACAAAAAGCATGCTGCAAAAGACGGCGGTACAGTACCGGACGTGCCGCAACGATAAAACGGCGCCCGAGGCGCTTTTTTGCGCAGTAACCGCCGCTTTTCTATATCTTCTTTAAAAATAATCCACTAATCAATTCGTAAGCATAAGGATATATTTGAAGTCAGCAGCTTGAGCTCTATCTCTTCCTATACAAGTTTTCCGTATTCGTGGACCTAGCTAACAAGCGATTTTTTCGACCCCTCGCGTTCTGGTTCCCTCTCCCTTTAATTCCCGTCTGGTGACTCATCGCTCGACGAGGCTTTGGCCGGGCCTCAACGCGGGGACCCCCGTTGGAGATGCGGCGTAAATGATCTGATTGTGAGGTACGCTATGTCATCACGCGCGGATCTTAAAAACAGCACTATTCGGCACAAAAAAGCGCCGCTGCAGCCGTTTCATCGTTGCGGCACGTCCGGTACAGTTTATAAGGGGGCTCCAGTCGTAGTACTTGTACTCTCCGCCCACTGGCGATCCCCTGGGAGCACGATTCTTTTATTCGCTTTTTCATTTATATACGACATTGCTCATCATTTCTTCAACCTTCAACTCTGTGCATCCTGCATAGGGCTCAGAGGTGAAGCAGGACATTCACTTTAATTGTAACCATCGAGTTCGTAAAAACGAAGGCGAAGCGTGAAACTGCTGAACATAAGGTGATACATACTTTTGAAACACACTGTATAGTTCGGAGTGACACGCTTCATCCAGGCGAGAGATGGCATAAGGAGTTCCGAGCTACGTCGACAGTCGAAGATCAGAGACGCAGTCGCATGAGCGAAATTGTCGAAGATCAGATGGGGCGGACACATAATGCGATTTCGTGACGACCGTTGGACGAGAGCCGTTACTGACTGGATTCCAAGGGACGTCAGAAGAACACCAGGTCGCCCATCTTTGCGCTGGTCGGACTTCTTCGTCAAAACCCTGAACGATCGATTCGATGATCTTCGTGTCCTTCGAGCGAGCAGGACCCACTGGTCCTCCATGGCACGCGACAGGGACGAATGGAGACGTTACTGGCGCCCGCTCGAACAAATCGATGATCAACGGGACGACAGGTGATACAGGTGATCGACTATTCACGTTTTTCTATGCTATATTCTCTCTGAACCGATGGCACATCGCGGGTGAGCTCATAGGTATCTGTTTTGCAGCTCATCTCAAAAGCGGTGCTGTTTTTAGAGATTACTCAGTTGATGTCGAATGTAGCTCATTGAAATTGTTTGGCGAAAAAGTTGTGTACAAATGGCACGATAACACGACATCGTGACATTGTACTACATCCTGTCCTCTCTCCTCTTCCGTTTCCTTCCAAAACCCGACCTCTGCACCACGGTTGAACCATTTTAAAGTAGTGTCACCGATTTTTTCACCAGGTCTCACAGCTGCCGGCGGTAAGGTGGGCATTGCTATTCACCTGCAAAGGTGCCGCTGTACTTTAAGGAAAGATTGTCAAATTTTTCCTCCAGGTTTCACCTTATTCTCGCTCAACGGAAGCGGAAACTAGGTAAAAAAAAACGTTTGCAGAAGCTTCCTGTCAGCCAGCGAAGCAGAAGGGCGGCCTAATGTTGGGAAACCTCGGAAAAACTGCCGTTAAGGCTCGAACTAGGCGACGTCTCGAATTCGTTCGAAAACGAGCATTTTGGCGATGTATAGGCGTCAAGACGACAACTTAAATAGCCCAATAAGATGTCACATGAGGCGCACATCAAAAAACCCTCCGCGATACTGTAGGTGGCACTATGATCCAAAGGGAAGGGTTTAATAAATGCCTTATGTTAGCGTGTTAGGAAATTTTTGGCGGAAAACGTGTCGTTTAGGGCGGGAAAATGACGGCGTTGCGACGGACGTCGTAGGAATGCAGATGGGCATCGCAGAAGCTGCTCCGGAATGGTAAATTCTCTTGACACCGTCTGGCCCTGACCTCCAAAAAAAGGTGATAAGAGCGGTCGGTGAATCTGGTGGACATTCAGGAACTCCAAGCTCTACCACATCTTTCTTTTATCTCGTATTTCTTTCTTTTGTCAATTTTGTTACCACTTTTGACTGGATCACACATCCATGTGGGTGTATTGATAAATAAATAAATAAATATTAACATTTTGACACTGAACTTTGCAAAACTATACTTGTGAGAAATGGATCAATAAGAAAAAGCTTGCAAAACCCCGTTGAGGAATCTTCGCAGGAAACTGATGTTAGGTACCAAAAAATTTTAATTTGATTTTCTTTTCCTATTTCCTTTAAGAAAGCAAATTAGACGCCATCTTGATATTCCACCGTGATAAGCGAAACACTGTATCGACTTCAGCATTCACAAGTCATTAGAGTCAAGCCCTAGAAATACCCAAGGATTTCAGGCTTCCACTTTTCTATTTATTTATTCATTCATTCATTCATTCATTCATTCATTCATTCATTCATTCATTCATTCATTCATTTAATTTAGTTATTTATCTACATCTACTATCTACTACAGCCTAGTCAAGGAACACAAAAGAAAAAAAGATATGATGGCTACAGGATTCAAATTTATAATAAAATTGCACTATAATTATAATAAAAAGATTGAAGTCAAATTAAAACTAAACCGAAAGGCGGATGTATGAATTTACTATTATAGTTGTATCAAATTGTGTAAAACTACCTGAAAGCGAAAAAGCATGAACGTCGGAACCTTATCCACTCGGGATGTCAACAAATATGGAAGGTCTCAAAGACTAAAATCAAAGTTTGAGCGGGCTTAGCAGTTATGTATAAAATTCAAATATTTAGGACTCGGGCATGCACCAGGAACTACAAATTTCATGAAAAAAAAATAAAAAATAATGATACACATCCCACCGCGGCTCCATACCTTCAGAAAATTGCTGGATAGCTACCTGAAGCGCTAGGTTATCAATAAACGTTTCCAGTTGAATTAGCGCATTATAACTTTTAGCTCACCACCTAGTTCTCGGTTCATATCGCCTCTTATATTTTACTATTTTTACGTTTGATTGTTACTTCCAGTTCCCTACCACTTTAGGTGTTTGGTCCATTTTCAGGTTCCACTCTATTAATTGTTACTGTATTTACTACGATTTTCTTTTCAAAATTTTAGCATGTTATCGGCAAATTCGTTATTTGATGTTTATGGTTCTGTTGGTTATGTGTTGAGGTCTGTATACCCACATGGACATCCATGTAATAAACATACATACGTAATAATTTCCAAAAACTGCATTCTCACATTTCTGCAGAGTGGAAGGTTTTCACTAAAATATGTAGTATCTGGAGAAGATACTACCCTCTAATTGCTTACCCAGGCACATTCCTGCTAGCGCTCCCCGCACTTCCATATCTTCGGAGTGAGGCGAAGTCTGCGGCTATCTAGGAGGCAGTTATTCGCGGTCATATAAAACGACTAATGTGCCCTAATGAATCATTCCGCTGTCATTGCATCACCGCCGACAGACCTAATGGTCTCCCTCGTACGTCAGAGCCCCCAGGAAGCCGGATACCTGGTGGAGAAACCGCTGGTGGACGTCTTGCGCCATGAACAATTCATTGCTTTCAGAAAGCCCAGACTGGTGCAAAATGCATGGTGGGTGTTGCAGGCGGTTCGCGGCTTGTCAGACAACGAACAGCTGAGAGGAAGTGGAGTCGAACAGCGGAAACATCTCCGCATACAACATTGAATCCAGCCAACAAGCCAACAAAATAGCAGTGTATCTAACGGAAGATGAGGCAGATTTCGGCTATACAGCTTTCAGTTGAGCGCACTTTCACCAACTCTATATTTGATTAATCTATTAGGTTGTTGCAAAAGTCTTGCGACACTTTTGCAACATTCTTCAAATTGGCAGCAATTTATTCAAAAAAAAAACTCAGTCAACGATATAATAACTATTCAGATTTATGACTGTTCCCCATCTTTAGGGCAACTTCTCAATTCCTCTCCGCCAGAACTCTGTGAGCTGTGACGAAAAAAATTGGCCGACCTCTATTGTCAATTGGTCTCGCTTTTCGAATTCCATATCTCGAAGGTGTTGCTTTAAGAACCAGAATAAGTGATAATCTGAAAGAGCAAGGTCTGAAGAATAAGGCTGATGCGGTAGAACTTCCCAGCCTAAATCCTGAATTTTTTCACGAGTCGCTCTTGCGACATGAGGACGAGCGTTGTCATTCAAAAGGTAGACTTTTCCCTTTCAGGGCGTCTTTCTCGCATGACGGGAAGTTCTACCGCATCCACTTCATTCTTCAGACCTTGCTCTTTCAGATTATCACTTATTCTGAATCTTAATCAACACCTTCGAGATATGGAATTCGACAACCGAAACTAATTGGCTATAGAGGTGGCCAATTTTTTTCGTCACAGCTCCCAGAGTTCTATCGGGGAGGAATTGATAAGTTGCCCGAAAGTCGAGGAAGGGTCATAAATCTGAATAGTGATTATATCGTTGACTGAAATTTTGTCTGAATAAATTGCTGTCAATTTGAAAAAGTGTCGCAAGACTTTTGCAACAACCTATTATTAATCTCACATGTCACGAAAATCGTTGTCGCAATATTTGAAGTAAGGGAAAAGTGATTTTGCGGGAACGGAGCAATTCTTCCAAGAATGAGATCGCCGATTCCAAAAAACAATGGTGAAACGAATTAAACCAGCCAATAGTAAACAATAAACAAGATGTCGAAAACAACATTTTTAAATAGGAAAAAATGTTCGAAACAGTGTTATCAACATGGCATTAAACAAGCAAACAAAGAATAAATAAGCACATGAAATAAGTAACTAGGTCAGTTCGTTTTGTAGCAATAAAATAAGGACATTTTTGAACTCAGAACAAGCAGGCGATTCGAATGCTGTTTTCCATTTTTTCAACGGCCCACTGCGAAGAGCGGTCTTGTATAAAAACTATGCAGATGAACATATAGACAAACGAATGAGTGGATAATGAATATCGATTCAATTTGGTATTCGGGTAAAATATGGTGAAGAAATCATTTCCGGTGTTAACATAGGAGCGAGGAACCCGTGAAAGGGTCGCTCTAATATGTCTTTTTTCTTAATTTTTTATTTTATGTAGCTACTCAACCTTTCCATTCATTGTGAAGCCACGCATAGTTGTATTTTTAAGTTCTAGATATGATTCGACGTAGAGTTTGTTCGAACTATTATCGATATGGAATATTCGGCAGGGGTGGATAACGTCTTGTGGTTGACCCAGTGGATGGCTTCAAGTGAGCTCAATTTCAGGCAAAACTCGCGCGCATGGCGTATTCCTAAGCGATTGTGCCCCGCGAGCACACACCTCATCGTATGTAGACGTTGTGGATTCGTTTGGAGTTCATTTTTCTGTCATTGTGAGTCGGCAGGCGATCGAGTCACGAGAGCTTTCCAGTGGAAATGCCGTTGGATGCAAAAGAACACAAAGCGCCTCACTTAGTGAAAGCCTCCGAGAAAAGGGCAGCCGCTTCTGGAGAGTACGCCAATCCTATTCACGTAGGTAATATTAATTTGCTGAACTCGTCCTGACCTTGTCGCAGCTGACATTTTGCCTCAGGGGAACCCCATCTTATCTCATCTATTTACCCAAGGAAAAACAAGTGCAATTAATTAATTATTTTGTTTATTCATTGGGGACGCACATAGGCGTGCTAACCGTAAAATTGGTTAGTAGGACATATGTACGAACATGAAAGAAATAAAACAATACGAACTAAAAAAGAAAAACTCTGGTAGTGAATTAATCAGAAAATTAAAACGTACATATGTACATATAACAGAAATCTCGCTAGCAACACCTCCTGAGGAATCCAATCTGACTTAACTGATTCATGGATTTTAACAACAGAATGTTAACAGTGATTATGACGTCAGCAAAGGCCGTACGGTGATATCATGGTTAGTACTTTTGTATTAGTTTGCTTGTTCTACAAATTACTCATTTCAGCTGTCTCTTTATTTATTTCGATTTTCATAGATGCTGTACGACACACCTTGAGTGCACGGCAAATAAATAAATAAATAAAAAAGTAAATAAAAAGATGTTTCCATTACTAATAGCCAATCAAATGGAACACGCGAGGTGCAGTGGAAAAAGGGGCTACTGAAACCCGAACAGTCGAGATCGATCATCGACCAGATTAACCAAACTCTCCACACCTCCGGGGTCGGATAAATTGGCACCAAAATTATCTGGGAAGGTGAAGACACTAACCAGGCATAGGGCCCGCGCATTGTGTAGGCCAAATACAGTACCGGACGCGCCGCAACGATAAAAGGGCGGTAGCGGCGCTTTGGAGCGCCGAAATGCGCCGCTTCGGTGTCCACGCGTGGTGACCCGGGCAAAGCCAACCGCGGCTCATCTGCGCCCCTTGCCCAACGGGGGGCCACACGTGGTAGCTCCTTCGAGCCACCCCGTGGGGCCCCCACTCCTAGCTTGGGATGCTAGGAAAGAACGAGCCGCATATTTGTAGGCGGCGAGGAGAAGGCGGAGCCTGGTCGGTGGTGAGTCACAAAGCGAGGGACCGAAGCGGCAACGGGATCCGAAAATCGAGGGGTCAAAAAATCGACTGAAAACAAGTTTCGCGAATTTGGGAAAAGTGTATATGGAAGGATAGAGCTCAAGCTGCCAAGCTCGAATATATACTTATTTTTGCAAATAAACCAATTTTAAAGAATTTATTCAAAAACGGCGGGTTTCGGCGCTCCGAGGCGCCGCTGCCGCCGTTTTATCGTTGCGGCGCGTCCGGTACTGTGGAATTCAGTATACCTCTACGATTCTGAATTGAACACGAATGCGAGGCACATCCTCATGGGGTTGATCAACACCTTTACCTTTACCCTCACCTTTACCAAGAGAAATTCACTGCTCTCGTCTTCAGAGGCTTCAGCTGGTTTTCAGGCCGACAAAAAACGGATTACTGCACTTTTCACGAACTACTCTCACATTCCCGGCGAGGCTGCGAATAGCTAATTGGGTCTGATGCACTAGTACCCGTCAGATTGGGTTAGAACAACACCACCAATAACTCGGTACCGTATCGCCTCCGAATAGGATGGGATAGATGAAGCTCTCTCACAAACAGATCTGTGAAAAAGTTTGACAAAACTGAAAGCAATGAAAGGAAGAGTAATGAGAAGGATGAAAAACGCCGTTGGAAGATCGAAATCCTGATTAAACGGGTAGAAAGCATCTTTAGAATCCTGCGCGTTCCAGAGTTGAGTGAAAAACAAGATTATGAAAGTCATTCCTCACAGATGAAGCCTTCACACAAGAAATCGGTGAAAAAATGATCGATAAGGCCAAAAGCAATGAAAGGAAGAGTAATGAGAAGGAATAAAAACGCCTTTGGATGATCGAAATCCTGATAAGATGCGTCGGAAGCCTGAAGTGGAAGCGGCGCGCTGACATGTATTATTCTTAACTATAATTTTTTGGAATTCTTTAACGCGTTCCTTACGTGTTTTATTCTTTTAGTGATTAACGCGGGTTGTGAGTGGGTTCTATCACACCTGTGGTTTCGGCCGTCTTGATCAAATGAATAAAAAATAAATAATAAATGAACTCCTCCGCCGCACCCGAACAGAAAATATTGACTGATGAAAATGTCAGGTAAAGTGCGTTACCTAGATAAGCAAAAACCAGAAATGTAACGATCGAAAATTGAATAAAGTTTGTAATGAATCCCTCTGGCAAGATGGCTGATTCGATTACGCAGCAACAGCGAAGAGGAAATTGAATCAGAAGAAGTGAGGAGATAAGGAGAGAAAAAACAAGGAGAAGCGGCGTTCTCACGGAACAGGATCGCAACTGAAATCTTCTCATCTAAATTGAGCTTAATTCAGCCATTATTATTTTTTCTATCTCCAATTCTTTATTTTGTTCTTGAATTTTATTTATTTCATCATCTGCACAGTTACGAATGGCTACGATGCAGAACAAGATAAACGTATGTTAATAAAAGATTGAAAAGGTGTCTAAAAAGAATACAAACGAAAAAATGGAACAAACGAATTTCGAAGATTACTTAGCACGATGACGACCATGTGACACAATGCTGCGTCACACGTATTAGGTCGCGTGGGACCGTGTGACGCAATGCTGCGTCACAGTTTTGAAATTTACTTTTCTGACTTATCCCAATTTTTTGGGAAATATTTGTCTGGCCACTATATACCTCATGATTAGAAATCATTGTAAACCTCGTGGTCCGTAAAAACAATTCTTAGCTTCTGATTTACTGGAATTTTCGATTGTGTACTAGTTTTCTTTACAAGTAAAAACAAATAATGGTTATTGCAGGAAACAAATAAATGCAAACAAATACTGTTTACTGAAACAAACACATAAATACAAACAAATATTGATTATTAGAATAAACAAATAATGAACAATAAGCAAATAACAATTTACTTTTAACCTGGATAGGGTAACAGGACATTCTAAAAGCTTCCAGCTGTTATTTTTCTATTTTCATTGCGAAAAAAAAGGAATAGTCACAATCCTCGATATTACAGAACTGTATATGTAGTCTTCGAGATTTACTATTCACTTCCATTTTGAAAAAAAATTCACCGTATGCCGGCATCATGCCACAGCCTCGGCGCGCTAGAAAATCGGTTGGTCCCACGCGCCCGACACTCGGAAAAGGCGCTGTCGTCAACGTGTTAAAAAGAACCGGCACATGTTGATCAATGTAGTGAGTGAATACATGTGAAGATGATTGTCAAATGTTACGACTCCACCGACTGGGCTTAGGTCGAAAAAAATTTCCTTAAAAATTAGCCTATGGGGGTAATTTGGGGCGCTGATCACGAATCTGATGTTCGTTTCTCGAATCACGGGCGAGGACCACCCATATTGCTTGTAGGAGTAGCTGGGTGGTCCAGCTAAGATCACCGATTTGGTTGAAAATTCGTCTATGGTGGTTATATTGCTTGCTGACAACGTTATTGACAATTGCTTTTCGAATTTCCGCCGAGAACAGCCCATATCGTTAAATTTGGTTGACCGGGTCAAGATCACCGATTTGGCTGAAAATTCGACTAGGTGGGTTATTTGGGATGCTGGGCCCAGATTCATGAACGTACGAGCGGTCTCCGAAACCCCGTCGGCGAAACCCGCTCGATATGGTCGAGGTCTCCCAAACCTTGCCTCATCGCGAGGAGTGATAGAGCCGTGATAAACTTCAATTAAACCCCGACGCGCGTTCACGAATCACGGTTTGCGCGCCGTTCGGGGTATATATTGGGGTATATCGGGGGTTCACCAATGATGAATGTCGGCCTTGGTTACGAATCTGAAGCCTTTTCCGCGCAACTCGACCGATTCCGGCAGATTCAGGTAGGTACTCCCGTCGTCACTCACCTAAATCCACGCGTAGCGGCCAAAATCGGGCGCAGTTCGAAAACCCAACATCATAATCGTGATCAGAACGCGAAATAACCTACCTAGACGAATTTTGAGCCAAATCTGAAATCCTGATCTGATCACCTAAATCGTCAATATGGGTGTTTCATGGCCGAAATTCGTCAAACGGATATCAGATTCGTGATCAGCGACGCAAATAACCCCTATAGGCGAAGATTCAGCAGAAATTAATTTTTAGACTTAAGAGAAACGGAGCTCTTAACAAAGTTACCGCGTAAATGTGATGAGTGAAAATAGATACTTACGCCCCTCGAAAGACGATCCCTATCTTGTGCGTCAAAACACAAAACAAGCACGGGAAAAAGTGATGAATAGGATCTCGTCTTCGTTATTTATTTACGGCAAACCAATCATCAGAGTAAAAAAAAAAGCAATGTTGTCATAAACGACGACACATTGTTGTAATTTGTATCTGAATTAAAATCCAAAAGAAAACTGCATTGTTACAACTGACGCACATCACAAATAAAGTACGAATGATGACGCACTCTATTTCAACGTTTTTATTTGATAATCTTCTATTAGCTCTTCTTTTACTACTTTTACATAAACTGATATCAATAGGAAGCCATGTACGTAAATGTTGCGGATATATAGCAGATATCATCATTTTAACCAGGGTATGATGTCGACGGGTATCCATTGAGTAGCGCCAACCTTTCCTTTCCTTTTCGCTAAGGGTTTCATGAACGAAACCGCCGGTGAACTTCACCGCCAAAGTGACTCACCGCGCGTTGATGAATCACGTTTCGGCGGGTAACCGAGGTGAATATCACCAGCCGGCAGTGTAACTGGCCGTTGAGCCGTTCATGAATCCTGGACTGGCGACCCATGGTTAGGTGGTGTCGTTTGCATTTTCCTTTCTTTGTCCATTGATGTTGCCCGCATAAAAAAATTAGAAAATTCTAGTCGAAGGTATGGGCTGAGTTCTCTTGTTTTGTTATTTTTTGTATTTATTACTTTTATTCATATGGTTTTCCATTAATACCAGTGCATGCAAATGTATTAAAAAATGATTTTGGTAGTGTTGAGGAGATTTTGGATTGAGAAGTCATGGTAAAAGAAGGTGGTAAAAGAAAACCAAGTCAGGTTTATTTCCTCTTCGGCTCTGAAGAAAGCCCACCTGGGTCAAATAAAACATTGAACAAGACCCCGCAGACGTTCGAGAAGGAAGTCGAAAACGAAGTTCTTTTTTTCAAATTCTACACGATTTATGCTTTTTCATTAGCTCGAAATTTTACACTTTTTTGATTTCACTACGCTTCGCACCTAAATATACTGCACAAGCTCCATCGAGTTGAAATATGAGCATGATCCCTTTTTCTCCCACTGAACGGAAACTCATGTATAGTTATCTAAAAAGTTCGTTCTCGATTTTCCGCTGTATCTACCTACACTTTATCTAGAATGAATTGGTATTTTGTGACATTTGGTCAAAATGTCACTACAGCAAGCGCAGAGCAATACCTACATAATTTATTTTTCATGAAATCTGTAAAGTTCGCGTAAGTTTTTCGATGAACTGCACTTGGAGGAATTTTCCATTAGTGAAATTTAGAATTATTCGTGTAGTGCATGACAAAATTGATGATGCTGGCACGCCGAAACATTTGTATGAAAAATTCTTAGCAAAAAGCCAAAAATAACAAAATTATCGGGATTCGACGTTCTACCATTCGTCATTAAGGCTTTTCCGACTACCTTCTGAATGATTAAACTTTAGGATAGTAGTGTACGAGAAGAGGTATAATATCATCCTGCTCCAGCTTTCGCCCTAAGGAATACACCGATGAACAGGGTAACCTTGAAAACACCGCTAATATTATTTGTGTTATTTGTAAAGGCGAAACAGTGAAGAAGGCAACTCTCAACACTGCGAACTAGTAACAACAAGAACATTTGTGGCAAATTTTGGATAAACACATTAAGAGACTCGCTACATGGATCTTTCCGCATCACAGCACCTCCCATAACCCTCTATTTGGATCAGAGACCAAAGAAGTAAAAGCTGTGCCGGCCTGCAGATAGAAGAAGCTCTTTAGAAATTCGGCCATTGCTCACAGCCGCCTACTAATGAAGGTGAAAACGCTCGGCCCGATCACTTTTCTCTTCCACCATCAATTTTCGATTTTGATTTGTCGAAAAAACGATGACAGATGGACCCGCCGACGGCTGTTATTATAATACATAAATATTATAATTTCGCAATCATCCATTTGATTGTATAAATTTTCCTTTTAGCTGGTGACTCAATGGATGGAGCTAAAGTCGCAGCCTTAGGCGTGTCGCCGAGGAAGTCCAAATGTTGGACAATAAAAGGCCGCTCAGTCAGTTGCCTAAGGGCATGAGAAGTAAAGAAAGAGCGAAACTCCAATTTGTTCAGCATGCTGACCTTTCACTTGGCAGCAAACATTATAAAAACAGGTGTGGTTCGATGGCAGACGGAAAAATCCAAAAAATGAAAAAAATGAAATAGAAACCAAATAAGTCGGAAACATGAACCAGAAAAGTGACCTCACTCAGAAATAATTCACACTGATTGGCATTAAATCTATTTTCAAATCGTTTTTCGACAATATGAATTTGACATTCTGGATGCCCTCGAGGTAAGAATATTTCTGAGCGGTTTTCAGTAAAATTTTCGATTTTCGTGACAAATACAATGCAAGCACATTTAGGGTCCACGGCAACGGTCATCATTAGAATTTCGTGGACCTCTGTTCATTAAAAAACAGTTCGAAACTCCCGCTGACTGGTATAGAAATGTATTTTTAAAATAATCAAAGAAAACTGGTCAAATGCGATTGGATATCTAATCTATCGCGCTCCAAAATCGGATTCGTATAAGAGAACATGCCCATATTGAGGACAAATATAAGATAAGCACATTCAGCGAAGCGTCTATCGACAAGAGGCACCATAATACCTGCTTTCATTGAAGTCTCAAAAATTAAAATGAAAAATAGTGAAAAAACGAAAGATTCCGGCGCAGAATTCAATCTGTACTTCTTCTGGAAGGCAGAAAACGGTGAGAAATCACGTTTACCTTCCCAGTGTGACATGTGACGTGACATGAATCGTTGACGGCGGGAAAATGGTATTTTTGAAAATAAGCAAAAAAATGGAGAAAATAATGGTGAGGGTGTAACTCACATCTGGTGGAGACGTTGGGAATGTCGAGATGCAGCAGCACCATCTTCGCATCGTCGTTGTTGGCTGGCATGCCGGAGGCGATGGCGGCGGTGACGGCGCCGTCGTCGTCGACTAGCGGTTGTGGCTGTGGCTGGGGGCGGTCCGACGACTCAATTGGCGACGGGGCCAAACCATAGGGACTGCTGGGACCTTCGCCATGTCGCTGCTGACGCCATGCCCTCGCACACAAACACCACAAACCCCGTCCTGAACGAGGACGTCGTCGCCTCTTCTGGCTGCCCTCATTGGGCTGCTGCAGTGGCTGTCGGAGGTGATCGTCGTCGTGGTTGGCGACGGCTCGACCTCCGCTGGCCACCACCGAACACGGTGGCGTCAGCTGCTGCGACGACACTGCGACTCACGACGCCACTGTAATCAGAACACCTCCACAAATGCTACGAATCGACATCGACAACGTTGAAAGGACACGTCTCTACAATCAATCGAGTGGAAGATGTAGGATTTCAAACGAATGCATGGCGCAATCTTCACCATTCAAACGCTGTAAAATTTCTATTTTCCTTCGCACTCATCTGATACCTAGCATGTTTCAATATCTTTATTTTCGGAAAAGGTATGGCTTTTTAAGCAGTGTATACATTTTTTTGGGACACCCTCTACCTCATAACTTCAGTCCCAAAATACGTTCAGAACGTTCCGGAACTTTCCAAGGCTTTCTTTTCTTTTCTAGCCTTTCCTAGTTGGTCATTTCAGAATCCTACTAATAAACAACCAAGGCCACGATGTCTGTTTGTCAACTATAGGGTCCCGCCGCGATTGCCGTTACCGGGACAGAAGTAACGGACTCCAAGTGACGCATTCTATCAGTTGCTCGCCGTCTTTTGCTGCACGCTTTTTGTTCTTCGTTCTATTTGTTATCATAAATGTTTTATATACAGTAGCGGTCAAAAAGATATGTCACTTTTCATTTTCATTCAAAAATAGCTCAAATCAAAAAGAACCTGATACCAATCAATTCTGACAACTCTATTTGAAAATATGTCGAAACTTACCGCTTTCACGAACTCTGTGTTTTTTAAAAATATTTTATAGTGATTTTCATATGCTATTTTGAACAGGAATATCTCAAAAATCGCTGAGTGTAGGATCAATCTGAGACGATATTTTGATAGAGCATGTTCAACTTATTATAATGTGCTACTAACATTTGATTCAAATCGCCTATACAATATAGATTTTTTGAACAAATATTTTGGTGGTCAAAAACCGGTCAAATTTTAGAACCATGTATCAAACAAAATTCTTTATCTTCCTAACTTTTCGAAAAAAATACACCATATTCAAAATTTTTGTAGAGAATGATTTTCTCTTTGGGATGATTGTTTTTGTTTCAAGGTTAGTGTCTTATTTTGGGAGAAAATTCCTTTTAAAGTTGAGATTGCGTATACTGTTATATCCAAAAAAGTTGAAGAGGAACCGATTTCATTTTTTCCAGATTAATAGTAAATTTGTGGTTATTTCAACACCACGCGTAAGCTGGAATAAATCAAAGTTTTTCATAAAAATATACAACGATTGTGTGCGCGCCTTTGCCCGCGCCGTGCACTGTACTGGTAGTGACGGCGCCTACAGCGTGTGTCAGTCAAAGCGGTATATTTTTATGGAGAATTTTGATTTATTTTAGCTTACGTGTGGTGTAGAATGAACCACAAATGTACTATTAACCTGGAAAAAATGGAGTCGGTTCCTCTTCAACACTTTTGGACATAACAGTTTACGCAATCACAATTTTGAAAGGAATTTTCTTCCAAAATTAGAAAGTAGTCTCGAAACAAAAACAATCATCCCAAAGAGAAAATCATCCTCTACAAAATGTTTAAATTTGGTATAATTTTTTTTTCAAAAAGTTAGGAAGATATCGAATTTCGTTTGAAACATGGTCCTATAATTTGACCACTTTTTGACCACCAAAATGTTTGCTCAGAAAAATCTTTATTTTAGCCGCGATGTGAATCAAATGTTCGTAACACCCTATGATAACTAGATCATGCTTTATCAGAATATCGTCTCAGACTGATCCTACACTCAGCGATTTTTGAGATATTTCTGTTCAAAATAGCATATGAAAACCACTACAAAATATTTTTAAAAAACACAGAAGTCGTTAAAGCGGTATGTTTTGACATATTTTCAAGAAGAGTTGTCAGAACTATCAATTGGTATCAAATTCTTTTCGAGATGAGCTATTTTTAAATGAAAATGAAAAGTAACATATCTTTTTGACCGCTACTGTATGTTTCCTACTATTCATTAGTTCATTTGGCAGCCTAGAGGCCGCTGAGTGGCTGGTTTAAACATATCAGTCGATTCCCCTGTCTACACTGAGCATTGGAGAGCCTTTTCAGTCAAAAAAGAAAAAAACCAGTTACAGACCAGTTTCTCTCGAGTAGCGCTAACTGGCACTAATTGGTTTACGACCCTTTGAAGGTTGCGACGTTCCGGAACGTTCCGAACGTTTTTTCGGACAGAAGTTATGAGCGGTATTGTACCTTTATCTTCGCTTCTACAAGAGCAAATCCTCAAGGAAATGATGTCCGAATGGTTGTTGACTATTCAGCAGATAACATAACAGTTTCTTCGACTAACGTTTCGACTATGTGCACTTTGTTTCCCTTTCATTTGAATCTTATATCAGTGTTAAGTTGCTATTATGCCATAGGAGGTTGGTAGGTGAAAAGCTTATTAGCGGCCTTTCACCTATTAGGTTGTAAAGAAAGTTCTGTCCTTTTTTGCAGCTTATATACAAAACACTATAACTCGGCTCATGTCTCACCGTTTCTTAAACAAAAGGCACAATAGTACTGCTGCAGTTCATCATAACGTCATCATTGTATTCGTGTCGTGAAAATCTGTTTTCTTAACCGTCTTATCGTTAGAAGGTTCGTCGTTGTGTAAAAAACGGGAAAATTTCTTCTCATCATAGTATAATATCCGTTCTTCGTCGTAGGTTAGAAATCCTTATGAAAATGGCTCCGTAAAATCCATTTCAATTGATGAACCCGCAACCCTCATTCGCACTCGGAGCAGAGGGTCCGAATGTCGAATATTTTAATTAATTCAGATCTTCAGACATTCGCGATAGCGGCACACTTTATACTGCTTTCCTTAGAAAAGGATGTGCTCTTTCGAATGGTGCTTGAATTAAGGAAAACGGCTGGACTTGAGTAGAGTTAAGACGCTTTAAATATAATGACAGAACTTTTTTTACAACCTAATACAAACCTCAGTTGACATAATAACGACGAAATATTCACACATCAGTGCCCAGATTTAAAGAAGAGCAGCATTGGAGAGTTTTGACATTGTCTTTTATGGGAGGGAATGGTATTTGAGTTAAGTTTTTAAGATATGTATAGATAGAATATCGTTGAACGGCATGATGTGTTGATCAACTATTCCTAATCCTCTTTAAAGGAACGTCTTCGAGTGCTAGTAGCAATTTGTTAGAAAGCTAGGGTGGATACGAGCTTTAGCTGAGCATTCTTACAAATCACAGGTCGAAAAGTCAGTCCTTCCAGAAAGTTCCATCCAACAACCGTGAAAGGGAGAATATTTCGAAGATCGATAGTTTACATCAATGCAGAGATTTACAGAATAAGAGAACGTGGAAAGTCCTGCGGGATCGATTGTTCCAGAGGAGAACCTCCTATTTGGAGCAACGCGTGAAAGCCAGCTTTTGACAAATGGGAGAATTCTGCGTAGCTTATGGTGGTGAATAGATCTTGGATTAATGAGTATCCATTTATCACCGAGTGCAAAGACAATAATAAGAGAAATGAGAGTACAAAGAGAAATTTCTGAGAATCAGATTGAACTTCTTCGGTGATACGAAACAGAATGTAGAGTAGCTGAGAAGTAGGAGAGTCGTCGTGCTCTGTGATGAGTTAGAGACTATGAATCTAATCGAAGGGGTGGACAAGAGGTAAAAGGAGAAAAAAGTCTCTCAGAATGACCAGGATCAATCGGATTGCATTGCGAGGGATGACTTAGTTCAGCACCAAGTAAACGGCAGAAAAGGCGCTCTCTTGCGCCGAAACCGCCGCCTTCTGAAGAACTTCTTCGTATCGCCTTAGTCGTGGAAATAAGAATAAATTTGAGCTCAGCAGCTCGAGCCCTTTCCATGATTAGTTGTTCCAAAAGCATAGAGCTTGTTTTCAAATATTTTTTAGAATTGGTCACATCGCGTAGGCCGCTAGAACTCAACTCACTTTTCAGTGCAAAAACAGCAGCACAACTCATACTGTAGTTTGCCCTCCCGGCACGTTTCTGTGAATTTCAGGCTCACTTCAAAGCATCGGAAGGGATAAATCCAATACTTCTGTTTGCTGATATCACTCCCATATAAAGACTGTAATCTCCTCAGCACCAGACATGCTCCACAAATGAAACTGCAGAGGCGACGCTTTAATGCGCCGAAACCGCCGTTTTTTGACATTTCCTCGTTTATTCAGAACATTATTATGAAATATCTGAAGTGAGATTTTAGGTGTTTGGACCCTGGAAAGGGCCACGGTGTAAAAAAATCGACAATATCAAAAGGCAGTCGATTTGGGTATATACGCGGTCGGATGGAAATCAGGGGCTGAGCTCAAACTTTTGTTCACTTTTTTCTACAAATAAATAAATGAATAAATAGATTTCTACAAATAATTTCTTTAAATAAGCATTTAGAAAGCGGTTTTCGGCGCGAAAAAACGCCGCATTCGTCGGTTCATTGGAGCGACGTGTGCAGTACTGTAATTCTGTTTCCTAATTGCGCTTTTCAGCGACTTCTCTATTCAGATCTTTCATCTGTCCACATCGCTACGATTCTAAAGGACTGAAATGAAGCCTTAATGAGACGAGAAATAAAAAATCAACGAGAATGAAAAAACGCTCGATCTCTTCCCCCGACAGTTCACTCTTGGCGATTCTCGAAGAAAAAGAAGAGCAGCAATTATAAAGGAGCTCTAATAACTTCTCTCAAGACAGAAGAGGATTTGCAGAAATCCAGCGAGCGCCTCGTCAAACGTGGGACTTAGCTCGAAGACTATAAATTATCGGCGAGGGAATAAATATGAACAGGCAGATGGCTGGAGATAACGAGAAATCATTAGAAAAACCTTCCAAAATCATTCAAATTGCTCGAAATTTGACAGATTTTACGTTTGTTGATTAGTGGTTTTATTGTTATCAATCATTTATCGATTAATTGACAGCGATAAAGAAGAAACCACACCCAAAAGGAGAACCTGAAAGTTATATATGCCACAAGGTTTGTGTAAAGCTATTATGGAAAGTGGTTCACAAAACTCGCTGCATATGAAGGAATCGAACCAAACGGGATGGAATTAAACAACTTCGTCACCAAACCTACTTCCATGGAGCCAATCACTGACGCTCACCTTAGTATCCTGATAGCCACAGTTTTAGTGGAATTTTTGAGATTTTTTTGGTATAGATATGATGTTCATACTTTCCTGGCCGGCTGCACATATCCTTATACTGAAGTTCATTTCAGATCTTTTTTTGCCACAATACTTATTAAAACCAAATGAAGAGAGGTAATCCTAGGTTCGACTGATAGATCTACCTGTTGTTTTCAAAACTTTGGTGAACTTCAACAGGGATGGGAATGCAAGAATGGAATGGGTACGTTCCGATAGCCTTCGGCGCAAATTTGAGAAAATGAGGTAGGAATCGGGATTAGGACCTCTAATCACTCCAATATCCAAGATTTGGTGGGACATACATAAAGTACCGGACATATCCTTTGATCACTTCCTGTAAAAGCCGCTAAGGAGCGTTCCAATGTTGGGAAAAGTGAATATGGAGGGATTGAAATATTGGGAAAAACGTATATGGAGGGATAGAGCTCGAGCTGATGAACTCAAATAGACGTACATTTTTACAAATAATTGACTTTCAACAACGTTATCTAGAAAAGCCGCTCTGGAACGCTCCTAAGCGGCTTTTCCGGGAAGTGATCAAAGGATATGTCCGGTACTGTAGTAATATGAGCATAGGAGCCTTTGCCGAAAAAATGTCAGAGAATCAGATGAATTCGGAAGCTTCTTCAGAGTGAGGTAAGAGAATGTGGTACAATATTATAATATAATTGTATTAAATTATCATAATAGAACAGCTGAGAAATAGGAGAATAGTCGTGCAGAGAATAGAGGTGAGTTAGCGACTTATGACTTTCTTGGGTAAGAATATTTGGAAGGTTTAATAAAAACAAACACATTTCGAGTGCTGCAAATCCACAAAACACATATTGTGGCCGTGCTTCTTGCACAGTAATTGAGTGCGACAGGAATATCCTGGGCCCAGATTCATCATTGGTAAACCCCCGATAAACCCCGCGATATACCCCGAATGGCGCGCACCTTTGTCTACTTATCCTGAACTTCCTACGTTAAACGCGATCTCTCATCGACTTTGCCGTCTGGTTCTGGCTGCGCCGCGGTTTCGGAGACCGCTCGTCCGTTCATGAATCTGAGCCCAGCTCTTTTTTCACGCATCATTCATTGGATAGAATCGGTAATCAGACACGAATTCGAAGGGTTACGGATGATAGGGAAAGCTTCCGCAAGGAAACTGCCAGGTAAAGGTCGTATGAAGGTGGGGAGGAGTAAGTAGCACCGACTGCTGGAGCGACTTAGGCAAACCGTAAAAAATGGTCGTTAAAAATTAAGTTTCAAGCGAAAACGTGACGAGAACCTAAGTGATGTCTGCCCTTTAGAGGAGCCATTTGAATCATGGCTTGTCGGTGAGTCGCTCGGATGAGTTGCAGCTTTTGCACAACAAAGAGGAATAGGAACAGAACAAAGAAGAACAAAAAAGGCCGAAACTGGTCGAGCCGTTCCCTCTCGTCCCTCCTATCCGATTCAGCGGCCCTCACGACGAACACATTTCACGGCTGCTACCTTAAAGAGGATCAGAACGATAGATAATGCGAGGCATTAATCCAAGGCCGCGGAAAATGAACGGCTACGGAACGGTTGAAAATGAATAGGTGTTTGCTTCAGAATGATGTGTTTCTCGAGATAAACAGATCCTCCAAGATATATTATTCGCTCGAGCGAGCTTAATGGAAAATGTGTTCGCATGGAATATCAAAATAGACAATGAAAATAGCGAACAGAAAATCCAGAGTAAAACGTAATTTCATCACTGACTACTTCAGTAATACTATACTCTGCTGGACATAATTACTACACAGCTGTCCTATGCGCAGAATTAGTCGCTAAAAAAGGCCGACTAATATGGGCGTGACTCACTAGAAATCTGAAAAAATATTGGGAGAAAATATTGATGCACTTTGGATTGCGACTTATTAATGAACGCTCGTTTTTTCTAGGGGCTGAGGAAGATATTCTCCTCAGGAACCATGTTATCTGTATGCTTCAAACGCAATCAACATCAACAATTCGACTCCTGTCGGTAATCTTCCCAATTTCGAGTGAAAGATTTTGTTCAGACACTTTCAATTTTCATCACTTTTCTTTGATTTCATGGAATATTCAGATCCTAAAAGCGAAACCGTCCGTTATCCGAAGAGGTGGCGACATTTTCCGTCACCAATAGATTTTCCAGACTCGAATGGTTCTGAACAGTTCTTAATTTTTCTCTGAATTTTGTTGGTATTTTCAGGATTGTTCACGAATATCTTAGCTCACCCTAGGTTTTTGATAATCTGAAATTTCGCGTTCTGGAAGCATGCGATGTTCCGTGTAATAAGATAAGAATTAAAGATAGCTGGTTACCGTCTATTCTAGCATTTTTGCAGAGAATGAAATTACTCGGTAAAATCGTCAGTATTTTTTAATCATCAATAGTAATTCTGAATCAGTAGGTCGAAATCGTTCACGAGCGTATTAAGGGCTTCAAAAACGCGGTCTTCGTTTCATACACTTTTCCAAATTTTAGTCGGTACTTGGTTACCGTGGTACAGTGGTAAGAGGCGCTGCTATCACCCGCACGGTCAAGCGATCGATCCCGGCCTGGGCTAACCAAGCTTTCCATCCCTCCGTGGTCGGGTAAATTGGTACCAGACTTGTCTGGGAAGGTAAAGACACTGACCTAGTATAGCGGCTGGTCCCCGCAGGTCATTGTATAGGCCAAATACGCATTCTCTCTCTCTCTTTACTTGGTTACATACACTTTTTCAAATTTTATATCGTCTTATAAGTTTTAGTTCTTGCAAAATTACATTACGTTGTTGTTTTTAAATGTTGATAATGCTTTTAGGAACGTTCCCAAAAATTTGCGGTTCACCCGTGTTTCGATTTAGACCTACTTATTCCGGAATAGTATTGATAATATTGAAAAAATACTGATGATTTTATTGATTAATTTCATTCTCTGAAAAAAAATGCTAGAATGGGACAGACGATAGCTACTTGCGTTGATTCTTAGCTTATTGCACGGGAACAACGCAAAAACAGGAAATTTTAGATAATCAAAAACCTAGGGTCAGCAAAGATATTATTAGGGTGACCCAAAAGTTCGTGTGCATTTCAGATTCTGACTTCCTTTATTCACAACTCTATAAAACAAATAAATGACCAATAAGGATAGCATGGTTAAGCACGATTTTCTAACGGATCACTGGCAATAAACTCTGCGTAACCGTGATGCCCTAACTGACTATCCCACTGTTTTTCTCGAGTATGAATAAAGGAAGCCAGAATCTGAAATGCACACGAACTTTTGGGTCACTCTATTATTTTACCTGTGTTTCGGTTGATGAGTGTTCTTTGCTTAATGCACGTGGGTCTCCGCTGTGTAATGAATGTATATGTTTTTCGGTTAGAATTGTATATTCTGCGGTGGGAGAAATGACAGAAAAGCGTGAAGAAGCACGTCGACCGTTTCGCATGAAAAAAAGGAAAAGATGAGACAAACATGGAAAGAAGGATCTCCCCAGCCGACGAAATGGACAGGACACACTCGTCGATCGAGCTTCGTCTCACTTTCGTTTTACTTTCGAACAGCTAACGACGGCTAAGTAAATGACGCCCAGTGCCATTTGGATGCCGGTGTCGGGTAGCTTTCAAGGGATTTCGTCGCCAGCTGTTTTTCCGTAGCGAAAAGGAAGAAGAGGAGGAAGAGGATGGCGGCAGCCGCGCCAGAGCCGTCGGCGTGGTCCTTAACTTCGGCAAGTCGAAGAAAGAGTGACCTGCATCAGGATAATACCGGAGAAAATTGAATTTTCGAAATCGAAAAAGTGAAAATTCAGATGCGGAGCAATTTCAACAAAAACGCACTGATATTCTACAGGATTTCCTCCGCTTGAAAGCAGTATTAAAGTATAATAATAAAGAAAAATCAATAAAGAATTAAATATGGAAAATAATAGGAGTGGTAGGAATAATAATACTAATTGAAAAAGAAGGTTTGTTTCGACAACCATTTCCATGGTTCTGAGGAGGGCGACATCGCGGAAACGTTGGTATGATGAACGGTTTTTTAACAATCGGGTTCAACTTTTAGCTTCAGGCTCCTGAAGGCCGGGGACGCTCGTTTCCTCCATTGGAAATTTTCCTTGGTTACGAGGTTGTTGTGACTACAAGTGTTTTCTGAGTGAATCCTTGACATTGTTTGATTTTCTCTTTTCATTTATTGTTGTTTAGTTGAATTTTCGGCGCGTCTATTGACGTCTATAATAAATAAATAAATAAATGAATACATAAATAAATAAATAAATAAATAAAAACTGTCAAATCTGAGTCCGAAACTAAAGAAATGCATAAGAAGGTGAAACGCAAGGCTTTTTGAGACATTTTCACCTCCAATGGAGGTACAAAGGCGTGTAGATCAGCACTTTGCAAGCCTTTGCATTATCTGAGCGATTTCAATTAGTAGCGACTCACGTGTATCAATTCGAGCAAATGGAACATAAATCGGGTCATTTTGGAACAGGGAGCTCTCACGTTTAATTTTTATATTAAGAAGCAGCGTGAAGTGCTGAAAAGGGATCAGATTAAGGTTACCTAATAAGGAGGTGGATCGTTTTTGGCATATGTGTCCCCTCACGGTTTAATAGCCATCCTTTAAGGGGAAGATTCGGCTTTTTTCGCTAAAACAGAAGGTGGTCCATGTAAAGAGAAGTTCCTGATCCGAATCCTCAAACAATTATTCATGAATGAAAATTCCAAGAAAGCGAGCTATGGGCGACGGAAGTGTAGGGTAATCTTCCAAGAAGTGGAATCCTGACAAAATATGAGATTCACGATTAAGACGACTGGATCGGGTTGAAAAAGAGGAAGCTAGATTCATCACGGAAGTTACTGAAATGCGGCTGATGACGAAAGAATGAAGTTGAGGGTAAACCCACACCAAAAAAAATGAACGGACCAAAAAAATCAAATTTCGTTGATGAGCCTGGCCAAAAACGAAAAACGGCAACCACAAACGACTATCACCGGCAGAAGACTTTCAATGATTTCATTGATTTGTCGTTTTTCCTTCTATGTTACTAACATTATATCCCAGTGCTGCCGAATGTTTAGGCTTTCATCAATGGTTCTCTCAATAATTTCACTGATTTGTTACTAACCGTGTCAATTTTTTGTTTTTTGTGTTGTTTTCTCTTCCATCTCTTTACTTGTTGTCATCATCCATATATAGTGAGGTATATCTGGGAGGTATGCGGGAAGAATGTTTGGAGGCATTAACCAACATCAATTAGTCGTAGGAATACCTAAGTACTCTCTGGAGAAGTGTGGGAATCAGAGATGCAACAGTGAAGCCAACGATGAGAAATTGAAACTAGAGAATATTTTGAGAAAACGTCGAATCCGGATAATAAAATAAAATAAACTGGCCAAAAACAAAGGAAGTAAAGGGATAAAACCTCCCGCGTATATCGCCAGTGCCATACACCACCTGGTACGACTCTCTCTTAACCAGGTAAAATAATCAAATTGCATTTTCCATGGTATCAAAGAACAAGACAACAATAGAAATGACGAGAGTAGTGAGCCGGAGAATAAAATTAATTCGATAATATCCTAATGATCGTCACAAACCCAAGCACAGTTCCCTGCATAAGAAACAAACTATAAAAACTGTCACATTTGAATTGATATTGACGTCATAATTGCTGAGATTTATTTAAAGTCACGCGTTCATTGTAATTCTAGCAATTTGAGAAAATAATGGAGCGTAGACGGTTTTTTCATAGTCACATGCCCCAAGGGAGCTGCAAAACAGTGTTTGGCAGGGCTCTATTATTCTGGGAAAATGTATTCAAATTAAAGGTTGGCGATGAAAATGAACAGCGAAAAAAGTGAAAATGAGGAGAACATGAAGATTAATAACTTCCCAGAAAGGAAACCGGCAAATGTTCCCTTAACTAGGATTTCGTTAACATAAGGTTAAGTACATGTTTGGCATTAATTCACGCGAGGACACCTGCCAATCAGGCTTCTCGAATATCGCCAAAGCAAATTTGTCTCTTAAAAAAACCTTGAAGTGGATTCTCACGGATTTACACAAGTAATTGTGCCCACTGTGAAATGGAGAATAGTTCCCATGGGAGGTTTTTATTACAGAGAACCGAGTTGGAATAGGAGAAATTTATCAAGCGGAAGAAAAATATGATAAAAGAAGAAAGAAAAAGGAACGTTGACACCGTTTTGATTCAGAAAGACCAGATCCGTTTCAAATTTTTCTCTAGTTGAGAAAAATCCAGTCCAATTGTGATATTCAAAAATTCTTCAGATAATCGCGCAAGTTCCAAATCCTCAAGGCCGAAAAATATTCTTCTGAAGTCGCAATTCAGTTAAGAAAATCGAAAAGTTCGTAGCCGATTGCTGCCTCTTATGAGAAAAAAAGGCGGAAGCTCCAGATCCAGCTCCGAAGGATGAGAGGTACTCATGAATTGCTGAGTAAGGAATCAGCAAGAAGTAGAAATAAGGTAAGAGTAAGTAAGGAGTATAGAAATTAGACGAATAGGAAGGATGAAATAATAAAAGTGTCCCCCTGTTCTTTACGAAAAACGCTTAGTAAGTAGCGAACGGATATGAAAATCAAAGAGTTAGTAAGAAAGTAGAAATTTGATAGGAGGAAAAAGGAGAAGAAAAACGTATATGTAAAGAAAGTAGGAAATAGATGAGCATCCACTTTTTCTTTTCAAAAAATGCTTAATTGGTAGAGAATGGCTATGAAAATCAAGGAATTAGCCAAAATAGAAATAAGGTAGGAGTAATAGAAAAGAATAAAATAAATGGAGGAAGTAGGGACTAAATAAGTATCCACCTGCTCTTGTTGAGAAATGTAGAATTAGTAGAGAGAAAATCGAGTGAAGCTGAGCACTGAGTCAACCAGAAAACAAGAAAGAAACGAGGAACTTCGAATTCTAAGAAGCGGATGCCACCAATTTTCGCGGTTGATTGAACCTGACAACGACAAGGAAGAGATTCCTCTCAAAAGGAAAATTTTGAATTGAATTTGAAATCGAAGAAGTTGAATTTTTTGATGTCCTTTCAACGTTGACCGATACGAGGCCAATGCTTTGCGAAAGACCAACCTGATCGGGGTTCTGCAGGATCGAGGGTGGTGGTGGGACCCGGAGAAGGCGGTTGCCGGAGGCGATCGCGGCGAAGATCCGCGGGAGCAGTTGATGGCGGCGATGAGCGGAGAGACCAGAAGTCTTTGAAATCGGGGGCGGAGCGCCGCAGTTGTGTGTGTGTGTGTGGTGGCAGATTACGTTAAAAAGGCCGCAATGAAGCGCTCAATGTATGTAGTGGGACGACGGCCGAGTAGGAGGAGCTAACGTCCGCCCGCCCTCATCCCCCGACGTCGTCGTCGTCTACTCGTCGTCCGATAACGAACTGTTCCCTTCCTAAACAACGACGATGGAAGGCGGAACCTCCATCAGACACCCCACATCTCTACTGGAAGCCGTAAAACTAAAGTAAAGCCGAGCCGGCTCCGAATACGCCAAGCTGACCAAACGGTTTCTTAGGCCCTTGTAAAAACATTCGCTCACCCCCAGCGTAACTCGTACATTCAGTATCAGACACCGTGGGGCCAGACACGTTTGTACGAGTTATCACGGTGACGCTGGCGTGGTGACGCTCACGGGCTATTATGCACACGCTCGCGTACCTTCCACGCTCTAGTCGCTGCGCATTGCACTGCGATTGACCCTTTCGCTGGGGGTGGGTCAATCACCTCGCGCATTGCTCTGTATGCTTCGGGCGCGTGCGTGCGTGCGTCGCGTGCTTAGCGCCTGAGGTTAGCGGCGCACGCGATCACCGCTCGCAAGTCGCAGACGCTCACCGCGAGCGAATGTATAACAAGGGCCTTATTCCCGCAAGCCTACCAACCTTCAGGAGGATGGTAGCGAAATTTCTGGAATCCGAGCAATAACATGTCATGACTAAAAAATTTCCGGTGCTAGGGCAAGGTGGCAAGGTATGCTCACATTATTCGCTTTGCATGTGCTTGAACACATGTCTGAAATAAATAAAAATAAATAAAAATAAAGCTCAGTGTTCCTCGTGCAGACACAGAGAGCTGTCGACCTCACCAACTGACCGTTCCAAGATAAGAAGGCGCTATGTGGGTTGGGGGTGCAGGGTGATGGTCCGTAATTTTACGTCGACTTTAACGTGTTATCGTTGTTACATCTGCCATTGTTTGCGATCAGGTCGGTCGGTTTTGACATGTTTGACTTGTAAACTCCTCAGAATTGTTCACCCTTTAACATGTTAACCAGCATAGAGTCGACGCAATATTACAGACCAGCACGCTGCACCCACCAACCCACCGATAAGAAGACCCAGTCCAATACGCGGTTGCCGAGCGTGGACTGTATGGCAAGAACATCAGCAGATCTCCTCCGCATCTGCACACTCAACGTAAGATCAATCTCAAGTGAGACGAAAGGCAAAGGAGATGATCGACTGGGAATGGATGGTGAATGATGCGACTAAGGAATCTGCTGACCTCATCGCAAGAAAGACTCGAATATCATTATGTCGCTGCGATGTAAGAGTATAAAGAATAGAGCATAAAGAATAAAGCCGTAAAGCTAAAGCTAAAGGTTCCATCTCGATATAGCTCTCAAATATACCTCGAGCGTGAGCCGTGATTCATCAACGTGACATACGAATTCCGACGGGGACTCTGGAAGACTTATTCCACTCATAAATCTAGGGCCAAGTCTTGCATGCTTACTCCGACGACAATTTCGTGCTCGATATAGCTACAGGGCGAGTGAGGTGCAGTGGTAAGAGGCGCTACCAACAACCGCACGGTCAAGCGATCGATCATTGCCGGGATGACTTAGTCTTTTATTCCTACGAGGTCGAGTGAATCGATATCAGACTAGTCTGGGAAGGTGAACACACTGACTTGGCACTCCGATTGCATGCCTTAACGATTCTGAATGAAAGACGAATGCGCGGCGCGATCAGAGGATTTGATCAACGCCGTTCAATTTACTTTTACTTTTTATCTTTCTTGAAGAGATGACAACTCTGATTAACCCGAGCAAGGATTGATCGTTTGACCGTGCGGTTGACAGTGGCACATCTCAACATTGCTTGCACCATCCCGCTCTGTAAAAGCGGTATCGAGCAGAAGTGGTGATCGAATTGAAAAGATGCAAGATTTGGCTCCACAATCATGAATAGAACACGAGGTTCCGGAGACCTCAACGGAATTCACAAACCACCTTGATGAATCAGAGCTCATGCTTCAGTCGAGGTGAGTTTGAGAGGGGTGGGTTTTAAAGGGGATGTTAGTGATGAATGTAAGCTCTGCAGCACTCTTCTTCTGTGCTGTAAAAACCAGTTGGTGTACTGTTTAAATAATTCGCTCTAATACTTATAAAGCAAAAAATAACAAACCCATACACCTTTGAAAATAACCGAACTCAGAACTAAAGGTTTTCGTTCGCCTAAATTACAATTACACCAACCGAGATTTGGCCACTTCTTCAGTCTAGCGTTCATGATTCCATATTCTGTTTAGTATTTGACTTCACTATTTACCTCGATCCGATTCAAGTCGTTGTTAACTTGTTTGGAAGCTTACACTTTTTGTTGCACACGTCTATGGGCAATAAATAAATAGATAAATAAATAAAGAGCATGAGAATCTGAGGAGTGATTCTGAGGAAAAGCCTGAGAAAAAATCAATTAGGAAAAGCAATAGAAGTAGTAAGGAGCAATTAGGACTTGTCTGATTCGAATGTGAAATATATAAGTGCACTTCGCGAACTGCTCATAAAGACGAAGTGAATGGACAAAAAACCTGTGGCGGTCCGTGCAGTAGAATTCAGGGTAGCTGAGCTGATGACCGAATAGGAAAGATGAAGGTGAAAGAAATTGGAGAGATTGGAAACTTTACGTTCTGACATGTCCGAGATACCCTTGCGGAGGCTACTACAATATTTAATTGTATTTCGATAGAATTCAATGCGCTCTTGTAACATAGAAGTGGAAAAGCAAATAAGTGTAGCCTAATCAAGTAAGATACGAAGTTCCACAGAGGCCAATTACTCGGGTAATTTTATTGGCGAGAGGGAAAGCTTTGGTTTAAGGTGAGCGAAACAGCTATCCGTAATCCGCCAGCGCAGAATAAGCTCGATACACGAACAAAAAGACATATGCGGAAATAGATAATGCCAGTAATTCTGATTTTTTCCAGAATAAGTTGCCATCTACGACTCTCAATGAATCCTTGATTTATGAGCAACGTTTATGTACTTCAGCTTCAAGCACATACTCGAGTACGTAGGCAAAACACGGAGAATGGAGGTTTGGCGAGAGCATTACCCACCCAATTCAGGTAAACCTGGTCCCAGACTCATGAATAGACGAGCGGTCTCCGAAACCGCGGCGCAGCCTAAACTAGACGGCAGAGTCGATGAGAGATTGCGTCTAACATAGGAAGTTTAGGATAAGTAGACACAGGGGGCGCCGTTCGGACTATATCTCAGGGTTTGTCGAGGGTTTACCCATGATGAATCTGGGTAAAAACAAACAAATAAATAAATAAATAAATAAATAAATAAATAAATAAGGTGTTGAGCTATTTTCAGAAGGAGAGGATGAGGAGAAAGCACACCTTCGAAAGGCAATAAAGAAAGGGTTAGTTCCAATTGAAAAACCTATCAAGTGGCCCAAAGTGAAAGCCAGAAGGTCGACACACTGCCTGGAGAAGATTTCTTGGAAAGGGTGATTTACTGGAATCATTAACCGTTAAGTGGCGGCTTTCCAGACTACTGGCGTCGGGGTGAGGTTCTTTTATTTATTTATGGTATTCATTAAAATCTCCGACCCCCGATATATGATAAAATAGAGAAAAATGTTGTAATTGCACTGAATGCGCTTAGATTTACGCAATATCATAGGAGCTGAAGGCGGAAAGGCAATATTGAAGAGTGACAGGAAAATATTAAAATAATTTGTGACGGAAACAAACCAAAGAACGTACTTCTTGGGGCGACTAATATCGTCGATTGCTTTCTGCTCATTGAGAATTAGCTCGAGAATTATTTGAAGAAATATAATATTTTGTTTTTTCTAGTAATGCTATTTTCAGATGCTCCCGGGAAAAGTCGATGGCGGTGGTCTATTCGTCGTTTGTTCTGCCAAACTGCCTCGATCTTTACCTTCCACCTCCTTGCTATGGTTGACACTCGGGCATTTCATTAATAAATAAATAAGTAAATGAATAAATAAACCAAAAATATAGCACCCAATCCCTTTCGCTTTTTGAAATGACCTCAGAAGGGCCTTCTGAGCGCTTAGATTGATTCGTTAAGGGCAGAAACGGAGTGAAAAATATGTGGGTGACCCAAAAGATCGCAGTCGAACTAAAGAGTATTTCTCTGGAGAATCCGCACTGCTGTTGCTACCAGCCACAGCTGCTAGGTAGCACTAGATGAGTCGTAAGTAGGTGAGAGTACTCAATAAGTTGCTATTTATGGATGGATACGGAGGACGACCGGGTCGATTGAATATTTATAGCTGCGTGCCGTCTTAACACGTTGACGACAGTGTGGTGCAATGCTGCGCCACAGCCTTGTAATGGAATTTTTCTCGAAAATTTCAGAATTTCGAAGGATGTTTTTGTGCCACTTTTTAGTAGACCTTTGCACATTGTTATAGGAAGCGTGGTCCATGGAAATGATTGATTCTCAGCTTTGATTTACTGGAATTTTTGATTGTGCACTAGTTTTCTTTACAAGTAAAAACAAATAGTGGTTGTTGCAAGGAGCAAATAAATGCAAACAAATACTGGTTACTGAAACAAACACATAAATACAAACAAATATTGATTATTAGAATAAACAAATAATGAACAGTAAACAAATAACAATTTCCTTTTAACCTGGATAGGGAAAAAGGACATTCTAAAAGCTTCCAGTTGTTATTTTTTTATTTTCATTGCAAAAAAAGGAATAGTCACAATCCCCGATATTACAGGACTGCATGTGTAGTCTTCGAGATTTACTATTCACTTCCATTCTGAAAAAAATTCGCCGTATGCCGGCATCATGCCACAGCCTCGGCGCGCTAGAAAATCGGTTGGTCCCACGCGCCAGACATGCGAAAAAGGCGCTGTCGTCAACGTGTTAAGAGTATGTGTGTTAGGGCGAAGGAAACATCGGCTTCTCTTCTCTCTTCCTTCTTTTTTTTTGATTTTTTTGCTTAGCATCATCGTCAGTCAACCTTGTGGTTGTTATAAAATCTTAGAATCAAAGCAACTATCAGTTAAATCTAATCCGGAGCCAATAGGCTAGGAATGAAAAGAGAGTCAGTGAATATTCTCTATTCTGGCGGGCAGCTCAATTCAACTCCTCCTCTACCTATTTATTGAGAAGCCCACATTTTGGTTGAGCAAGTTAATGTGTAAAAAAAAATAGAGCTCTGTCTTTTTTCGAACTCTTCTTTATCTGTCTTTTTTCTTTTCCTTTTTCCTCTTTCTTTCCACACCTTTCCTTTCCCTTTCTATTCTTCTTCTTTGAAATTTTCTTTCCGTTTTTCTCTTTTGTATCTGCTTTCTTCATCATCCTTCTACTCTTTTGCCTCTGCTTTCTTCGTCATCATTCTACTTCAAATTATTTTTCCTATTTTTTTCCTATCTTTCACTGATTACCATGCCAAGGTCTATCGAGAGCCGGACAAGGAAACTTCTTTTCTTTCTTTTCTTTTGTTCTTTTCTTGTCGTAAGGGGAAGTCACGACACAATAATCTTCAGAAAACCCAAGGTTAGCATCTACCCCTCCGAAGACATCCATTTACCGATTACTGAAAGGGAAGTTTTTCTTCTGACTTCCGCTTCCTGCCCATTACGAAAAGCATCCCATGCATCACATGTGCACCCATTTCAGATTGCTTCTGGTGGTGAACTTCTGGGATGCAGCACTTCATGTCTAAAACGGCGGAAAAAGTACATATTGCTTGAGGATTGCGCGTGTGAATAAATTTGACTCCAACACTCTCCCTGAGCGCTGAAAAGTGGCGACAAACTATCAGGATTTATAAAGTACATGTCCTAATAGGAGTAGAAATTCATTTATGGAACGTTAGCTTCGAAGTACACATTTGATTTGGAAAAACGAAAGGGCGACAGGCTTCCGTGTACTTATCGTTAGATCCAGTCAAAACCACGAAGCCTTCTGAAAAACTCTCAAGTCTCAGTAACATCCGAATGTTTCCGAACGCTTTTGATCACCACATTTTTTTACTGATAGAAATTTATAGATTATGATTGGCAAATGCAAAGGCAAAGGTGTCGGCGTTGAACAGTTCTCTAAGGACGCGCCATGCACTAGTGTTCCATTCAGAATCGTAGCTTGGTGAATGCGTATTTGGCCTCTACAATGGTTTGCGGGGACAGCCGCTATGCCAGCTCAGTGTTTTGACCTTTCCAAAAACTCTCTTACTAACCAATTTATCGACCCCAGAGGGATGAAGGGCTGGGTAGCCCAGGGAATCGATCGCTCGACCAGGAGAGCGTCAGTGGCGCCCCTTACTACTGCACCACGCGAGCCATTATGATTGGTGGGCTAGCTAACCTAGTCAAAAACGTCTATAGAAGAATATACAGACGTGAAAATAAATAAAAAATTAATTCGAGCCTATAAGATATGTGAACCAAAAGAAACATTTCAAGCTTTGAACATTCTAACATTTTATCGACTCATATAAATAAAAAATAATAACGATACGTTATCCAAGCTCGGTTCAAGCGTTTACATTGTGAACGGAATTCCTCTATGGTGGATAAACGATTTGTTCTATTTTAAAGACAAATTAAATAACCATCAAAAGCAGGCGTGTATGTATAGGTAACTGGGTAGCCAAAGTCCATTTCATATATACTTGGTAACACAGTAAAGACCTGCTCCTAACCCAGACCAGTATCTCACTACTGGATTTATGAATCTGGTAGAAATAGAAAATGCTAACACTGAGAAAGCCGTTACCGTCAAAATCGATTTCCAGTCGCTTTTAGTCGTGGGAAAGAATATTTCTTCGGCGTTCAGAAACAACTGAGGAATTTGCTGGCGTCATAACTCCGACCGCCAGAATCCAATAGTTTCTATTTCAATTGAGGAATATCAAATGGTTGAAGACTTCTCCATCTCTTTCTATGATGCCGATTAGTCAAATATGATCTTTGTAAGAGAGTAGCCGTAGGGTTTTTTTTATTTCTTTCGATTTTACGTGAACCTATCGTCGGATTTCACCTGCTTCGCACTCGAAACGTATTAGTTTACTCGGCCAATTCACGGAAAAACATGCGAAACCTGCTTATCACCACCAAAGTAGTCTCAGTGAAGAAGGTAAATGTCTTCGCTAAAAGATGGAGGAGGGATAGAATTTCTTCACTCGATGTGAAGTTGGATGTCAACATATGAGAGATGCATAGAATTGCTGAGAAGTGGAACGACCGACATGATGATGATGTGAGCTTGAGCGAGAAGAAAATGACCAAACAGCGCAACATTTTCTGAAAATTTGTTCGAATAGTAGTAAAAGTGAGCTAAGGCGACGTTGTGCTCGCGTTGAAGGATGGCTTTTAATACCGACAAAGCAAGAAAAACCGAAGAAAAGCATTTCCTTAAGACTACATCTTCACAACGAGAGCTTATTTTTATTGTCACTTGAACAGATTTGTAAAAATTTGTAAGGTAAAAACGAAAGTGGAACGGAAGAGGTTACATTTCGTGGTATCGGATACCTCGAGAAGGTGACGGCGGTCACCTCCCACTTCCGGCCGAGTCGGTAAGTCCTTGTCATTCGGTGACCAGCCAGCATGGAGAATAGCTGACACCTCTTGCAATAGAGTCCAGTCAGGGTTAGTCGAGAGTTTAATAGTGATCCACCATGAAAAAATCCAAAAAAAATCACAGAAGAACATCCTATTTGAGCCGATTGAATAGAGAAAGGTAGAGCTGCCATCATTTATCGGAAGTGGCGGGCATCTTCAAGCAATTTTCGAAATCTCAATTTTTTCTATTATATATTTATATTTTCGTTACACGCGCAAGGCATGTGATGCATAAAACACAATGGTACAAAAACAAATACACAATGGTGCAGAACCAACGCTGTTAGTGCTAAAATGTAAGTAATACCATAAAATAGACCCCTGATTGATGAAAAAGAAATCTGGAATTCTGGGAATTTTCGATCCAGTTACGAGAAAGCACCACCCTATCATGCCCGAAATAACTTTTTATCGCTCGTTGAAGGATATTTACGTGATATTTATCAGTGGAGATGAGGCAGATTCTTCACGCAAGCCCCTCGTGGCTGAAAACTGCGACTCACACTGTATGACGCGTTCTCGGCCACGACGAATTCGATAAACAATTTCTCACGAAGCCCGCTCGCATAAATCTCAATTCACTTCAGAGAAAAGCCTCCCACGACGGTCTCATTCCTTTATTGCGGTTTTAAAGCAATCCGTACATCTACGTTGACAATTGAACGGCCACGCCTAGGCAAGCGAAAACGCTATCGAATTCTAGTGACATTTCAAAACAGACACAGGAAACAGACGAAAGGGAACAGAAGGTATTGGTGTTGATCAGTCCCCCAAGGCCGCATCAAATATAACCTACATAGTACCAATTATACCAAATCACAAACCAAACAAAAACTATAAAGTTCCAATTTCCTTATGACTGGAACTTTCTAATCAAACCGATAAAGCATCTTGATATTTTTATAAATATTAATATAAGTGTATTCATTTTCAATTAAATTAACTGTTAGAATTTTCAAAGTTTTTTTTAATTATTAAGATAAAGTTCCACGAGTTCCATTCAGAATCTTAGAGGCATGCTCAATGCGAATTTGGCCTATATAATGACTTGCGGTACCAGCCGCTATACCAAATCAGTGTCCTTACCTTCCCAGACAAGCCTGGTACTAATTTACCAGAACCGCACGTATGGAAAGCTTGGTCAGCCTGGGCGGGGTTCGATCCCTCGACCCTTACCGCTGCATCACGCAGCGCCCCATGAGTAAGTAAATAAATAAATGACCTCCACTTATCTCGCCCCTTCATGGCATTCTTAGCGGAGAAAAAATCGCCCAAGTAGCGGCCGCTGTAAGTAGCATCAGCGTTGCGAGTTTCGAGAAAGATAACAGCAGAAATTGAAGAAGAATCGAGAGTTAGATGACACAAGACGTTTTACCATCCTGGGCCCAGATTCATCATTGGTAAACCTCCGATAAGCCCCGAGATATAGCCCGAACGGCGCCCACCTTTCTCTACGTATCCTAAGCCTCCTATGTTAAACGCAATCTCCCATCGACTCTGCCGTCTGGTTTTGGCTGCGCCGCGGTTTCGGAGACCACTCGTCCGTTCATGAATCCGGGCCCTGGTAATTCAAGAAAGGGTTGAAAAGTCACAAAGAGAGCGATTCAAGACAAGCTAGGATATTCGTTCAGTCTCGAACATCACACCATAGTTTTCTAGTCGACGACTTTATTAGATGTTCGATGTAGTAATTCAATCGCCAACCTGTCAGTTCATTGGGAAAATGATCACTGATCATTTGATTAGAAGGGACCCTGACGATACTTATTATAGGGTCAACTGAATTACATCCCATGTGTGATCGAAATGTAGAAAATGAAAATCAAACTAGAGTTTCCGAGAAGTCCACTATACACGCTTATTTCTATACATGCTAGATCACAAGGCGACTGGGCACAGTTCAAGATTTGTCTAGCATTCTTTGAAGTTCCCCTTAATTTTGCCACCATACCGATCTCGGCAGGATTAGCAAGCACAAAGAACATTAATCTGTCTACTGCTTATGAAGACGTCTGCAAGAGGATCGCTGAAATTCTGCTCTTCAAAGAGCTATAGTTCTCCTAGGAATGTCTAAGTTTTTCTCGAAGAAAAGAGATATTAAGATCGCATTATCTTCAATGAGACGTTAATGCAGTGTACGCGATAATCTTAACAGCAAGGATTCGAAAAATAAGAGAACTGTAAGTGGAAAAGCAGGACGGAACGGGAAAAGAGGGACGTGCTAGGAGCTATTATATGTACTTAGGCTCTGTGATGTAATGAAAGTTCAATGAAATTCTACCCAATAGTTCAGCTCAACTGGTACAAAGCCGGATGATTATGATTATGATTTATTTCGGAGCAACACAACACGTATAGATGACAAAAAACATTGCAAAAAACATCCGATAATACGAAGCAAAACGGGAAGAACGGCTAGAATACAACAGTTTAGCAACTAATCAAATAGCATTCTTTGGGATCTTGAATTCTTAAAAATCTTGAGGGGGGGGGTAGTAGACTTGTGCGATCATTCCCACGACACAGAGCAAGCTACATAATTTGTAGCTGATATTCTCTATTACGTCATAAGACAAGTATTAAGTTGCACGTCTTCCATTTCTACGAAAAAAGACAGCGGACACTAGCTCAGCCCACATTTTGCAGTAAGAAAGTCTCTTTGCAGTTCCACTGCCAAACTGACAAATGCCGTAAAACAGCCTACTGGAACTTTATTTATTTATTTATTTATTTATTTATTTATTTATTTATTTATTTATTTATTTATTTATTTATTTATTTATTTATTTATTTATTTATTTATTTATTTATTTATTTATTTATTGTCATATCCTTAAACATGAATGTGCTACTGAACGGAAACTTGAAAATTCATCCCTATCCCTAACCACTACGAATTTAGGATTCGCTTCGACCAGTCCACGGTGTCTCAAGAAAGGAAGAATGAAATAAAAAACGCAAGCCTTTTTCATCGAAAATGGCGATCATGCAGTAGCGTTCAAAATACCACCTTGCATTTTTGATTACTTATTGCTCATACCAAGAGGAACTTCAAACAAATAAATAATTTTGGTAACTCTATTTGAAAGTAAAGATGAAAATATTGGCACCCGCACGATCGAGAGATCGATACGGGCAGGGCTAACCAAGCATTCCATCCCTGCGGGGTCGGGTAAATTGGTACCAGAGTGTCTGGAAAGGTAAAGGCCTTGACTTTGTTTAGCGGCTGGCCGCCGCAAGGCATTCTATAGGTCACATACGCATTCACCATGCCTCTGCGATTTTGAACGGGAGAAGAGTGCACGGCGCGTCCTCAGGGCACTGATCAACGCCGACACCTCCACCTTTAACTTATTTGAAAATATAATACGGACGTGCCGCAAAGACGGAACGGCGGTAGCGGCGCTTTTATGCGCCGAAAGATGCCGTTGTGGGGGTCCCGGCGTGGTAGCCTGGCCGAAGCGTCAAGCGATGAGTCACCAGACGAGGAATCAGCGATTCAAGGGACCGAGAATCGAGGGGTCCGAAAATTGCATGTCAGCAACTTCCACAGGTATGGAGAATTTGTATACAAAAGGTAGAGCTCGACCTGCCGAGTGCAAAAACATACTTATTTTTAAGAATAAGCCAATTTTCCAAAGAATATCGAAAGACGGCGGTCTCTGCGCAAGAAAGCGCCGCCGGCGCCATTCTACCGTTGAGGCGCTTCCGGTGCTTTACATGGAACCACGACCATGTCGCAAATTTTAGATTTTTCGAAAGATTTTACGATATTGATATTCGAAAGATTGATATTCAAACGCATTTCCGATAAGAAATATGTCGAGAGCTGCTGAGTTCTTACACACTAAGGCAATATACAGTTTGATAGAACATGATTTGTTCATCAACATTGTCGACGAAGGTGAGATTTAGATTGCAGCCAAATTACGGTTTCTATAGAACAACTTCTACGTCAAAAATTGGTGGAATCACGGCAACTTTGATAAAAATGCATCAAACTTAAACTGGTTTGCAATCTTTTGCACTCAAAAATGCAGGGTGGCTTATTCTTTCGACCGCTACTGTTTTTTTATTTCTTCACGGAGTGCCACTCGTGCTCACTGTGCCACTCTTTGTCCGATCAACTCCAGAGAGCGGTCAGTCGATGTGGAAATTGGCGTGGGAGCGAAAAAGGCTTCCCAGGTCTTCTATTATCGCACTTGGCTGTTTCCCACGGATTCGCGTGTTTTTAGGTTCCCAGACTACGTTCAGACTCTAGTACGAAGATCGTGACCGCGCTGACAAACAACTGTGATCGCCGGCTGCGAGCACAAATCCACTTTCGGGACACAATGCTTTTCAGGATGATGTGCTAAGGCCTACTTTTGTCAGTTCATTTTTTTTTTCTGAGGCGGAGATTTTTCTGATTTGGTTCAACAGAGAACCTCTGGGTCGTCCTTTCTATGGCAGCACAGTTCAGAAGCTCAATAATCAGTAATGACGTTGGTAGATTCGTGAGAAATGGCAGCGAGACGAAGTTGACAACATAGTTTTAGGGTAATTTTGAGAGATACCTATTCGTTTCAAACTCAATATCGATGTTGGAACTGCAAATAGTTCTTTATCCTATAAGAACAACGCTGGAGAGACTGACTTGTCAAGCTGTCAGTTGCATCAGTCCCTCTTCTGCAGAAGTGCGGCAAATCCGCGACGACGAGGTAGCTTTCCAGGAACTGGTTCGGATTTTCACTTTCGAAAAATCATCAGACACATCTGAGCATAATACCCCATCGGCGAAATGTTAGAGGGATTTCAGGCAGACGAGGTTAAGGTAAATTTTGTAAAACTGTGGAGGTACCCGTTGGTTAGTCACAGTGTTTGGCGGATACATACATTGACTTGCGGCGGTCAGCCGCTGTTCAACTCAAAGACTTTTCAATTCTTGATCTTCGCGGTGTGTGCTTTTGCGTTGGCAGCTCTGGTATCAATTTACCCGACTCCAAGTAATCATAACCTTTTTAGGATAAATTGATAGATGCCAAAACCGTAAGACAAGCTCATCGGTCAATTCAGACCTGCCGATTTGTTCTAAACGTCTTGCGACTGTAAGAATGTACGCCCAAGTCTTCTGCTAGCTTACGAGTATTGGTCTCTGGATTTGCTTCAACGGCTGTTCTAAAACCTCTTCATCAAGGGACCACTTCTTACAATTAAGCAGGTCTGATATCAATTTACCCGACTCCAAGGGGAGAAGTGCCCAGCTAAAAAGCGGGGGATCGATTGCTCGATCGTGGGGTATCATCTGTCGCTCTTACCACTACACCACGCTCAAAAGTTGGGTATAATTTGGTTAAAAAAGCATCTGGGCCCAGATTCATCATTGATAAACCCCCGATAAACCGCGGGAGATAGCGCGAACGGCGCCCACCTTTGTCTACTTATTCTAAACTTCCTATGCTAAACGTAATCTCTCATCAACTCTGCCGTCTGGTTCTGGCTGCGCCGCGGTTTCGGAGACCGCTCGTCCTTTCATGAATCTGCCCCCTGGTTAATAAGACGAAACAAAAGATCAAAGATGAGGAAAGTGTGGGTAGAAAGTTCCTGGGTATATCGTCAGTTCTAATGCTCGCTCACCATAGGATGTAATAGAATAAAATTCAAATTATAAAGTGATGAGTTGGAACAGTAGATAGTTATAGGAAATTACCTAAAACTACAGACAAATGAGAAGGATAGTCGGAAAGTCTATGAGCCCGGAAAGCTGGCAGCGAGAATGGGAAACGTTAAGGTTATATAAAGGTGACAGGAAGGGGTTAAGATGGTACTAAAACATAGAGAATCGGCAAACCCTGTACTTGAAGGGCCATTTTGAACTGGTACTTATATTTAACCAGGGGCCAGATTCAAGAACGGGGGAGCGGTCTCCGAAACCGCGGCGCAGCCAGAACCGAACGGCAAAGTCAATGAGAGCTGCGTTTAACACAGGAAATTTAGGATAAGTAGACCAAAGAGGCGCCGTTCGGGCTATACATATCTTGGGGTTTATCGGGGGTTTGCCAATGATGAATCTGGGCCCAGGAAAAAACGCAAGCAACTTTTAAGCGTCGATAATTGAAATGATCGACTAAAGACGTTGTTTGTACCATTCGAAACAGTTTCTCGTGTCCACCATATCTCGTGAAAGAGGTGTTTGATGCGTCGCCAACAACTCCCCTGCAACTTCATCCATAAGTGATGGGATAGGAGCTCGGAGCCCGAGGGAATCATGAGCGTGACGTCAGAGATAATTGCTGTCAATTTACCAGTAAAGAGGATTTTCTATCGACACCTTGACTTATCCGCTGGAAAATGTTTAGGCTTCTCTACTAATCAGTTACGTGATAGACAAGCTGCATTGCCAGGAAATGCCTCACTCTTTGAGCGAACTTCCCCGTCCATTGTCGTGCTCGAAAAAAACAAAACTCGATGAGAAACCAAAATATTGGCCGAAAATGTAGAAAGTTTAATAAGCCGGTGCTCTTGATGCGTTTTTGTTCTTACGGGTCCCGTAGCTACAGCTGGAAAACTGAGAATCAAGTTTGATGTCAGAGAATCGAAGCGAAATTGCTCATATGAGGAGACAAATCTGAGAGGAAGCTGTATGTGTACAGGTATTTGTTTCACTTTTTTGGATGTAACTCCTTAGGGACTGAAGCTTTTGAACTGATTTTTTAAATTTGTCGTCAATGAGACCGGAAATTTTAGGCTCTCATCGAAAAGAAACTGGCATATCCTTGCCACTATCCGTTAACTATAAAAAAATCAGTTCAAAAGCTTCAGTCCTCGAGGAATTACATCCAGAAGAGTGAAAACGAATACCTTTTTAACCGGCGCTGTACCGGCGCTGTATATTAGGTTTAAAAAAAGTTCTGTCCGTTTCCGCACCTTTTTGACGCCCTCGAGCGCCGAATTCAAAAGACTGCGAAGAACCAACAAGTTGCGATTATTACTATAGAAAATAATCTTCCTTCTTGTAAAAGCACTTTTTTGGTAGTTTCTCAAGATTACTAATTCACTAAGAAGCTTCAACCATACCGCAGCTAAGGTGACTTCGAAAGATTCTACTTCAAGAATGGTGTTTTAAACTTAAGACCCAAGAAAAGACAGCATTTTCTCAACAACCTAATATTTTCTATCTTGTCGAGACATCATATATTAGGTTGTAAAGAAAGTTCTGTCATTTTTTGCAGCTTATAGTCAAAACGCCATAGCTTGGCTCATGTCTCATCGTTTCTCTCAATTTAACCATCGTTCAAAAGATCACATCGTTCTCTATGGAACACAGTATAAAGTGTGCCGCTATCGCCAAAGTCTGAAGATAGGAATTAAGTCAAATGTTCCAAGGCGGATTTGACATCGTGTTGATATTCTAACCCTCTCCTCTTTGAAAAGCCATATGAACGTTTGAAATTTGGCAGATAGTTAGCACGTTGTCTGGCATTTTCGACGGACGAAGGTAAGTTTCAATGTGTCGTTGGTTTGAATTCTGGAGATCATTTTTTAAAACACGTGGATTTGTGTTGCTGTAAAATGTCAAATGGACTCTATGGTTACTAGCTTCGGTTGTGAATGTTACATATATTCACGATGTGCACTTCCTTCTTTATCGTTTGGTGAAGAGTAGGAAACAAAAGGCACACTAGTACTGCTGCAGTTCATCATAACGTCACCATTGTCTTCTTGTCGTGAAAATCTGGTTTCTTAACCGTCTCAGAAGGTTCGTCGTTGTGTAAAAAAAAAACGGGAAAATCTCTTCTCATCATAGTATAATATCCGTTCTTCGTCGTAGGTTAGAAATCCTTATGAAAATGGCTCCGTAAAATCCATTTCAATTGATGAACCCGCAACCCTCATTCGCACTAGGAGCAGAGGGTCCGAATGTCGAATATTTTAATTAATCCAGATCTTGAGACATTCGCGATAGCGTCACACTTTATACTGCCTTCCTTAGAGAAAGATGTGCCCTTTCGAATGATGCTTGAATTAAGGAAAACGGCTGGACTTGAGTAGAGTTATGACGCTTTAAATATGACAGAACTTTCTTTACAACCTAATATAAAAAGAGCGACACAAACAGGCCATTGGCTGTTCCCACACACAAGAAATTCTAGAATTCTCTACCGTTATTTAAGACAATGGAAACGATCCTTCGAATATCGATTGTTCTTCAAAAACACGGCACGAATCGTCGATTTCTCACCGCGCCGCCGAAATAAATTATGTGAAATTTGATGACGGCGAGATGCGTCTGCCCTTTCCATGGCTCGTTCACACGATCTCATCCACACCTGAGCTATTTACCTAGCGCCGGTACCGGCAGCCAATTTCCTAAAAGAGTTTGGCGGCTCAAACGCTTTTCAGGCGCTTCCGAATCGGATTTCCACTCGCCACTCTTCATATAGTGATGTCTGGATGTCTGTTTTGCGGGAATAGCAATTCAACACCATTTTCAGCATAAAGTGTTACCCAGGAAGTGTTTCCGCTAACAAATTGAAGCATTTATGTTTTCGCAAGGATCAAATTATTTAGCGAATACTCACATTTTTATTACCAGCGACACCTAAGGTTGGTACACATACTTCCTAAAAATTATTAGAGTTATACTAGAAATTAATTCCAAAATTTGAATATTCAGAAAACACCTTTAGCCAATTATGGCCAACAAATCCAACAGGTTCCATAACTCATGCTCTGATCCTCCCTAAACTTGTTCTGAAAAAGACTGACTTTGAAACTAATGGCAAAGACAAAGGATCAGAGTTGACCAGCGCCTCAAGGAGACGCCACGCGTTCGTGTTTCATTCAGAATCTAAAAGCCATTGCGAATGCGTATTTGCGCTTCACAATGACTTGCAGAGACCGCTACACCAATGCAACTACGCTATACTATGACTGTCGTCACCTTCCTAGACAAGTCTGGCACCAATTTACCCGATCATGAGGGACGGAAGGGAGGTAGGAGAATCGGAAGTTTGTCGACCCGATGTCTATGAATAAGTAAAGGTAAAGGTGAAGGTGTCGGCGTTGTGCGGTCCCTCAAGACGCGCCATGCACTCGACCTTATTCTGAATCGTTGAGGTATGGTGAATGCGTGTTTGGCCTGTACAAAGACTTGCGGGGGCCACCCGCCATACCAAGTCAGTATTTTTACCTTACAAACAAGTCTAGTACCCAATTTACCGACCCTGGTGGTATGGAAGGATTGGTTGGCCTGGGCGAGGATCGATCGACCGTGCGGGAGTCAGCAGCGCCTCTTACCACTGCACCACGCGTGCCCAAATTATTAATAAATTAATTAATTATCATAAATTTTATTTATTATTAGATGTTGCTATTCAGCCAGTAAGGACTTGTGGTTTTCTCTGCTGTCTCCGTTTTCCTTGGCTCGACGCCGCTACTGTTTTCTCTCCTTTTTTCTTCTTTTAACTTGCCATGTTTCTACCCAAATTTGACTGGATTTTGGCGCACCGCGGCCGTTCACTGGAACGAATAAAGAATCTGCCTTTCCAGATTGCACTTTTGTGACGATAGCAAAGGGCCAGAGCGCCTGCACTTGACAATTCCACGACTTTTGCAAACATCAGCCGTGTTTCACGCTTGATTACTTGATTACGACGAATAGTGGATTGATCGAACCGGCAAGCGGATGCTGTTACGCAGTGGTACGTCCAAAGTGCAGCACTTTCAAATGTCCCCAGAACTTCACCAAATTGTTGAAAAGAATGTTTGCTTCTTGGGAATAGAAGTTGCGATTTGATCATTAAAGGTAGAGGTGTCGACGCTGATCAGTCCCTGTGGTCACGCCACGAATTCGTGTTCCGTTCAGAATCGTATCGGGACTGTGAATACGTATTTGGCCTATATGTACAATGACCTGCGGGGGCCAGTCGCTATATTAAGTGGATGTTTTTACCTTCCCAGAAAAGGTCTCGTATCAATTTACCTGACCCAGGTAGGATGGACGGCTGGCTAGCCCAGGGCCCAGGTTCATTATTGGTAACCATCCGGCAAACCCCGAGATATACCCCGAACGGCGCGCACCGTTGTCTACTTATTCTAAACTTCTGTTGCTAACCGCAGTCTCTCGTCGACTCTGCCGTCTGATTCTGGCTGCGCCGCGGTTTCGGAGACCGCTCGTCCGTTCATGAATTTGGGCCCAGGAAATCGATCGCTCGACCAGTCGGGTGTCAGTAGCTCCCCTTACCACTGTACCAGGTTTGATCATAAGCCTTGTAGAATTTAAGCGTTTTTTGGGTTCATATCATTATCACGGATTTTTGGTTTCTTTTCCATTCATTTTTCATTTCTTTTCATTTTCATTTCATTCTTTTTCCGACTTCACAACCTATCATCACGTTTCCTATAAATTCTACACAATTTTCTTAATGCATCCGATACATTATTTCCTCTTAGTGATTGATGCAAGTTGTATGGCCACGGCCGACATCTTGAATAAATGAATTAATTGATTAATGACGCCAATATGGAGATATGGTGTACCAACATTAGCAGCGAATATTAAATGAATGAAATAAATGAAATTGTAGGCTTAGAGAAAATGCGGCAACTTACGCTGATCAGTGAAGTGATGAACAAAAACTATGACTTAACTGTCGCAACTGCACTTGTTTCTGACTGTACGATTAGGAATAGAAAGAAAAAACGGAAAAGGAAAATGAAATAAAAGTAGAGATGAGCAACTGCTTGAAAATCTCATCCACAAAACCCATTTAAGTCCATCTACATATTTATCTCGTGTCTTCTCGGACTCCAGTTCTCTATAGATTTACGATTTTTTGGTTACCGCTGCTGGAAGGGGAAGTCGCTTTGCTGCCGAGTATGAACGGAGTTTAGAGCGGCCTATCAGAAGCTGAAAAGAGGGAGAGAACCCCTTGAATTACGTGGTTTAAGCAAAATAGGAGCAAGAGGAATGCAAGGAAAAGGCTGCCTCGACAGCTTTTACTTACTACTCGTCGTTAACATTGAGCCAATATGTTTGATGAATCTAGAACATTGAATTCTAAGCAGAAACAAACACAAAATAAATATTCCACAGCTCTTTCACTCTAGTCTATCCTCGTTATTTTGTGCTCAATGACTTCGATTATCCCTGAGACACCTTTTTCCTGCTTTCGTAAATGACTGCTAATCGACGCTGATCACAAAAAGTTCATCGACATTCGTAGTTTGTGCTCTCAGCAGAGCTGCAAAATGCAGTCTAAGATCAATATAAGAACCCACATAATTTGAGACGATGCAAATTATCGTTGTTTTCATCGCGGGAAATACAGCGAAAAGCTGACAGAGCGGATTAGAGCCTATCGAGGGAAACTGTATCGGATAGGTGAAATTCCGCCGTATCGTAATCTCCCTCCAATTATTGTACATGTCGTGACATATAGTGGTTATAGGATTTCCACCATATAATAAAGATGGTTATCTGATCTATCGCAGGGGTAGGAAGATGGAAAGAATGTGGTCGCTATGACATCGACTAGCAAGCGTTTATCGTATTCGAAATTACCGAGTTTGTCGGGTTTGAATTTTTAACTAGTTGGACATATAGGGCTCTGTAATTGTTCAATTCGTACGATAATCAAATAGAGTTTTAGCGTGTAACGTGTAAGATAAGCTAAGTACCACAAGCGGGATGTAAAAATAATGGATATAAAAGAAAGCGAATACAAAAAATGAACGAAGAATGGACCTAGTGCTGACACCTTTAACTCTAGATGACGGTCAAGCCGAGTTCCAAAAAGGGGAATGTAAGAAAGAACGGTCTATAAGAGGGATAGAATATAAAAAAGAATGAAACCAAGGATGAAAAAACTGAGTATGAAGCATTTCAGGTGAGTGAGCACCATTACGTCGGCTAAGCAAAAAAAAAACAAAAAAAAATAAAATAAGTAATTAAAATAATTAAATAAACTATTGTTCTTATTTACATCCACTAAACCATCACTGAATTAAACTAAATGAATAAAATAATTAAACTAAAAATAAACTAAACTAAAATAAACTAAAAAAAATAAAATAAGTAATTAAAATAATTAAATAAACTATTGTTCTATGTAGCACTAACAAACAACGATATCTTGCCCTTCAGCAGAGTTTCTTATTGTGATACAATGAAGCACCGTCTCTTTAAAGTTATGTTGTTTTTAAATGTTGAATAATACATATTTGCATTGGGACGGGATGGCCAAGAGGTTGAGAGCCTCGGCTCATGATCTCGATGATCAGGGTTCAATCCGGTCCCAGGCAGAAACTATTGCCTAGCTTAGAAATAGCTGAAAAGGGCGTCGGTACCAGCGCCAGGTTTGGGTGAAGGGTCGGCTGATGGGGGAAAACTGTCACAATCACAAGACGGATCGATATCGATTGAAGCGGCTCTCATGAACCTGCGATCGAGGACGATATGATCACCCCACAAGAAGCTCTGGACAAGATGACAGTGTGGCACCTCAACAAAAGCGGGAGCAGCACCAAGGAGAAAGAAGACGGAGCGACTATCATGAAAGACGTACCCCGTAACTGATCGGGATAAAAACGTTATGTAAAATACATTTGATTGTTTCTTCTTTGAAAAATCCGGCATACAACACTCACCTTGAGAAGGCTCTGATGTCGCTTCAAAGCACAGCCGAACACAGTTGATGTTTAACCCAAAAAAACGAAACAAAAAAAATTGTTCAACTCTGCTGCCACCTACCTCAAAGCAGAAATCATGAGCTTGACGAAAAAAAAACAGAAAAAAGACAAGGCAATTGAAGGCATGTCGTTGGGCGTTATTCCGCGGCGCAGTAGATCTCCGACGATGGTAAAAAATAACAAAACAAAAGCGAAAAAAAATTAAAAAACGTAGATGAAACAGACTGACCGTTCATTGTTCCTGCTGTGCGTATTTGGAGGAGCGGCTGCTCGTGGTCGATTTCCTTGTTTCTGAAATCGGTTCTGTCATATTCTCCTGAACCTCAGAATCCGATACGTCGGAATGAGAGGATCAGGGTTTCAGAGGCGATGCATAAAAGCGATAGCAAAATCAGCGAAGCACATGGGTGATGTTTAAACATTGAAAAAATACGTTAGAAATTATCGATAAAATAAATGATAAAATGAATTAACAACTGGAATCGGTTCGTCTAAAATTAGAGAAATTATCTCGTACTGAAATCAAGAATTTCTGGAACCGCTATGAATCGGTTCCTGAAATTCCTGAATTCAAAATCACTGCCCAATTCGTAATCGAACACAGCCTGCGGTTATGATCTCAGGACTCAATACAGCATTGCTTCAATTAAAAGCATGGCTTGCGTTGGAACCTCATCTTTAAAAAACGCAAAAAAGCATGGCCTAATAGAAAATCTTATTTACCGGCTCTGAAAAGTGAAACAACTGTTTATAGTCTAGTAGGGTCGAAGAGCTCCCTTCAAGTAAAGGAAGCGATGGTGAGCGTTCAACGGGAAGGCACCACATTTTACACCGTGCTGAGCTCGGGATGAAACTAATAGGTTGAAAATATAAACAAGATTTCAAACTATTAGTATTTCAACTACTTCATCTACTACGGTTTTTTTTGTTGACACCTCGACTGAGAAAACGCAGCCGAAATTCGAAATTGGAACTGAATTAGTTTTTGATGTTAATTTTCTGTCTTGTTTCACACTCACATCTGATATCACAATTTCCTCCAAAGTCTTCTCCTTGTGCCTTTTTCAGCTGTGCGTAATTTGGTGTTATTTCACCAAAAAAATTGAAATCAAATAGTGAATGACTTATGAAGAATGGCGGTCTGAGTGTCTTCAGAAAAGCACTAGACGATAGTATAGTTCATGGCTTTACAGATTTATAGATAGAGCCAAACATTAGAAATTCGCCATACTGTCATGATCAAGCAAATCGATCTAATGATGAAACTTCTGTCATTTGAGATGTTAGTAGAAGTTCTTCTTTATGACATGAATGCATCATGTGATATACAATAAAACTAATGAACTAAGGTAAGATAACACAAATGAAACACATAAGTTTGTGATTAACATAAAATGAACACTAACGATGAATGCTAACATTATCAGAGACAGGAAGATATGAGTCTAACAGTAAAAGATTTAAACGGAATGCTTATTTTCCTGCTCAATTTGTCATACTCTGATCCGGCGCGGTTTGATCCGGCGCGGTTTGCGCTTCAAAACACAAAAATCATGGAGGATGAGCCCGCATTTCTCATGGACGATTTTATGGAGCATGATCAAGGCGAATTTCCGTCTTCTCAATTCCAAAGTTTCGAGACAGAGGGGTGGAAGGCACCACGGACCCAATTTCGGGTGTTGATGTTGTCAGTCCCTCTTGATTCGCTCGCAAGCTTGCGAGCGGTGATCGCGTGCGCCGCTTCAGACGCTGAGCGCGCGAACACAAAAATCAATGGAGGATGAGCCCGCATCAATCTCATGGACGTGGATTTTATGGAACATGATCAAGTCGTAATAACTCGTACAAACGTGTCTGTCTTCTCAACTCCAAAGGTTCAGCGAAACTCGTCCACTCAGCCATCAGAGGTGGAAGGCACCACGGACCCAATTTTGGGTGTTGATGCTGAATGGACGAGTTTCGCTGTGCGAGCGAACCTATAACGAAGGTCTGATACTGAATGGACCACACTTCTATACACTTCTATTCATTTCTCTCGAAATGGAAAGAAGCGCTGTATGGTGGTTACGAATACCGGTTGGGGTTCTCAGGCAGCGACGTCGCTTTCCACAGAAGAGAAAGAAATCATGAAAAAGCTTCTCTCTAGAGAAATCCATCATATTGATCAGCTAGAAACGAGTTCAACCGTCTAAATGATCGACAGAAAAGAAAGGGAGAAAGGGACGGAAGGCAACGGAAGTTACGTTGACGGTGAAGTTACGCCAAACCGACCACTACTGATTGGGGTGATTTGGGACGATATGTCTTATGCCAACATCGATATTTTATATTTCTCTTTGATTTGATCCATCTTTTAGATCCTTTTCCGCTGATTCTTGTTCTTCTTACCTTTGCTCTGGTCCCGGTTCCCTACCTAAATTCGATTCTCAGGTTGTTTTTTGTCTCGTTGTACATATATTCACATCTGATGTCACTATTTCTACCTGATTTGTTTGTGTTTTCTGGGTCTGTTTGGAATTACTTGTGTCATAGTGACACACGGGATGGTAGCCAATGTTGATATGTACAACATTGTTACGTTTCGGTGCAGCAGCCTTCGCCTGGGCCTCAAACTTCAGTAATTAATTTAAATTCATCTCAAAATTGTAGTGGAAAGGAGGAGGGATGTGAGAAAAAACAAGGAGCACGCCCAGATTTTCAGTCATTTATCGCTGGATTTCGTGCCATGAGAACGTTAGTCGTGGCATTTCACACATGGTCTCCTCAATCCACAAATTGCTAACCACGCAGAACTTCAAATACGAAGTTCCATCACCCAACAATTTTACCCACCCAGGGATCATCACAAATAACTCCAGTTAGCTAGAACAACGTATTGAAAAAGAAACAGTTTTCTCCAAGTTCTCTCTTCTTCACTCAGTTCAATGGTACCGAAGTTTCGAGCCATTTTCAGGCCTCTGAGGACGACGTTCATGTCGAAACGTTAGTTCATAATAAACTGATCCACCATACTAACCTCGTTCGGTAATCAGCAGTCAGTCGTATCCTCAGTCACTACCACCATATGAAGAACGTCTGCGCTTACTAGGAATGAAGAGTCTGAGGTACAGAAGGACAGTGCATGACATTTTACTAGGCCATAAGATCTTGCATAGAGAAGTAAAGCTAAATCCCAACAAATATTGGGTTTTTCGTCCTTCTTCTTGCAGACGTTCTTCGCTTGGTATTTGCTGTAAATGGCTCAGAGGAAATCTGTCCCGTAAAGTTGCTAACTCATTTTTCTTCCGCAGTGCAAAGTGGTTGAATTCTTTACCTTTGACTGCTGTTTCGAGTCACAACTCCTCTAAATTTCGATCTCAGCTCAAAAGAATCGATGTCTCAGAGATCCTTAGAATTAGCTAGGCTTCATAAGAGGTAAAGTTTTAACTGTCGTTCTCGCTTCAATGTTCGTTTATGAAGAACTTCCTTTGCGGCGGATCAGCCTTCTGCTACGAGCAATTTCAAGGACTCATACTTCTGGTGTACAACTCATAATCTTGCCTTCTGAAACTGTTTCAATATGCTTAAGCTTCTAGTAATCACATTTTTTTGTCTATCCTGTATGTCACTTATGCTAGTTTTCGCTATTTTGTTTGGGGAATTTTCCAGTAGAGGAAACGATGCCCTGAATCTGTGTTCGGGTCCTTTTGTATACATTTATCGCGGTTCTAAAGATGCGATCGATTTTAAAGTAGTCACTTAAAAGAAGCTATGTTGTGCTTACGCATAGAAATTCACACGATCACACGTCCGCATGAAGTGTTGCGATGAGTAATTGCGAGCATACCCAAACATCGAAGCATCAACGCGTCTCAAAGAAACTATAAAAACTGTGTGAGCGCCACATAGCCTTACTGTACGCCCTCTTTCTTCAGTTTGAATTACCCTCTCTCTGAACTTCTATCTCAAGCAATAAAAGTCGCTATTTTTAGATGCTATTTTTATATGATTGTATATCTCTTCTTTTATGATCGTGCTGTGCTATCGTGATTTGTGTTTTTATAAGATTAAGTAATGGTTTAATTACCCAAGTTTGAGGTAGTGCGCTCGGCAGTGCAATAAACTATATCGTGTCACGAGCTACAATGAACCACCGGTCAAATTAATACATGGTGCATCGGCCGGGAATCTGATAGTCTTTGTGCACGTTTCTGCTCTGCTTCTGACGAAACAGCGAGAAGCATGAATATGCTACGTAGACGAGGAACAAATGGCCGGCCAGCATGAAGAACAGATGACCAACTATCGCTGAATAGAGCCCGTTTTTATGTGTTTATGTCACCGTAACCCTTCTAGCGATTCCTCCAATACCAGCACTTAACAGCGCATTCATTACAGATGGCACAAACACAGCTGTTTGGTCAGAAACGACAATCCCACACCTTCACTGCAAAACAATAAAGACAGCTCGATCTTTAAACTGTCCTTTTGCGGAAGACTGTCGATGCGCCGCGGCAGAGTCAAAGGTTGTCTGTACTTGTACCCCTTCTGATATTCTAAAGGAATTTAATGATGTTCAACGAAAATTACCTATCAGAACAGAATATTGGGAATTATCAAAATTCCGAAAATCACCAGTAGTTGCAAAACTTCCACAATTAGTATCGGCAGAAATAGTCGTCCACTTTAACAAAACGCTGGATAGCACTTCCTTGGAAATAAACGACCTGATCTGCTCGATAAACGACGCAATATTAAAAGGTTGTTACCACTGCCAAAGGGGAGCTTTTGCAAAGGTAAAATGCACAGCAAGTAGGGAAACACTAAGTGAAGTGCTATGCGACCAACGCGCCTTTGCAATTCCTTGCGCGGCCCACGGCCCTGAATCGACACTAAACTTCCAACTAAACTCTGCTCGTCAATCGTTATATTGTACAGTGTCATGTGGAAAATTGAAAAATCAATTCAAACTGGCAGGAATTTTGAAGTATGTTAATGCTCTATTCTTTCCACCACTAACATCACTCCAAGACAACAGCCAAACTTACAACGAATTCAAATGGCCCGATTTCGGCCACATTTTGAACGTTATATCAAACTGGTACAAGACCTTCCTCTTTGCAATCGTAGGAGCAATTATAGCCTTATTACTATCATACTTCTGCCTTAATATGTTTGGTATGCGTATATTCACATTCACCCTCCGTGCAATTCGGAAAGCGAAGACGAAATTCCAGTTGAACCTGAACAACAAAATCGGCGCGAAGTCGAGCTCGAGGAAGATCCTCACGCTCTACACGAGAATGGAAGGCAAGCACACCCACGACAAGAACAAAACGTTGTCGCTGAAGCGAGGAGGCGAATCGAGCAAGAAATTCAACGCGTCGAACAGGCAATACGCAACTTCGACAACATCATCGCCGAGATCGAAGATCAACCTCGGTGCGCTCCGAGACGTTTCGGAGGTCGAGTCGATCAAAACCGTGAAAGATACATGAAATGCGCCTTCTGTAATGCAATTGGGAATCACTATTCCGATTCCTGTTCGAATGTCCGAAACATCAATAGTCGACGACAACTAATCGAAGAAAAGGAATTGTGCCTCACGTGTTTGGAATGGAACTGTCCTAGAGGTAACAGGTGCAGGAAAGCCACTGTATTATGCTTCCATTGCAGAGAACAAGGCCACCACTCTGCACTTTGCGACCTACCGGAACAAAGTGAGGAAATCAGGATGCGCCTTAACAACGCTAGAGAAAGCAAACAAAATTGTCTCGAGAGACTTTGGGATCTTAATTACGAATTAGATCTGTTCCCACCTGCAATGTAAAAATTGTAAGTGATTACCTAAGTTTCCAGCAATTAGATTAGCCGGGGAGTATCGAGGTTCTAAAGATGCGATCGATTTTAAAGTAGTCACTTAAAAGAAGCTATGTTGTGCTTACGCATAGAAATTCACACGATCACACGTCCGCATGAAGTGTTGCGATGAGTAATTGCGAGCATACCCAAACATCGAAGCATCAACGCGTCTCAAAGAAACTATAAAAACTGTGTGAGCGCCACATAGCCTTACTGTACGCCCTCTTTCTTCAGTTTGAATTACCCTCTCTCTGAACTTCTATCTCAAGCAATAAAAGTCGCTATTTTTAGATGCTATTTTTATATGATTGTATATCTCTTCTTTTATGATCGTGCTGTGCTATCGTGATTTGTGTTTTTATAAGATTAAGTAACGGTTTAATTACCCAAGTTTGAGGTAGTGCGCTCGGCAGTGCAATAAACTATATCGTGTCACGAGCTACATTGAACCACCGGTCAAATTAATACAACATTCAAGGACAAAAGTTGGTAGAGGACTCGAGTAGGGTGGCCAGGGCCCAAGGTGTTAGTCGGTTTTTGGTTTGGTGGCGGGTATACGGCGGTCTCTAGGGCCTCAGGCACCCATGTCTGACTATATTGTTTAGTCCGTTTCGAACTGTCTTCCTAAATTTTTTGGAAAAGCCTATATCACGGGACTGCATCGATGACATGCGGCTTCGTGGGCCCTCGCCGTATATAATAGAATGTCTTGGTCAGAGCATCATTTATATAGACGTTTTTTATCTGCTGTTTTTTTTTGTTATTGCCTCCTAAACTTCACAGCTTCATTATTAGTGATTGGTAATTTTGCTCGTTCTCCCTCTACCTTGCACCTCTCACTGGCTACTGAGTTGTTTCCCTGTTGTGCTTTAGCTTCAGGCTCCTAAAGGCAGGGGACGCTCGTTTCCTCCATTGGAAATTTTCCTTGGTTACGAGACTGTTGTGACTACAGGTGTTTCCTGGGTGAACCCTTGACATTGTTTGATTTTCTCTTTTCATTTTTTGTTGGTTGGTTGAATTTTCGGCGCGTCTGTTGACGTCATTAATAAATAAATACGAATTTTTGTAAAACAGCCTTCATTTTCCAATAACTCAGTGTGTCCCGAGTGATTACACGGACAACCAGGCGTGTTGGTACGGTAAGAGGCGATACTAGCACTCGCAAGGTCGAAAGATCGATCGATAGATTCTCCAATAAGCACATAGATCAATGTATTTTTGAGTAACGTTACTGATACTACCAACTGGACTAGGATTCCTCTTCGATACGACTATATGTATTTAAAAATGTAAGGTGACATATCATATTGATAGGTACTGTAAATCGCTGAGGACCATCATAACCGGTCGAAAATTGAAAAGGTCTTTGAGGCCCTGAAAACAGTTAGTAAGATTTTCATTTTAAAACGCTCACTTTACTTATACTTAATCGAAATAAATTAAAGTGCGCACAACCCAGAAAACAAAAAGAAAACTTCGGTAGAAACTGTGAAATCAGGTGTGGAAGAAGGAGACAAAAAAGCAAAATCGAACACTTAGGATAGCATAAGTCAGGAACAAAAAAAAGCTGACAGAACATCTCCAATCCAATTCCATCCAGCACCTAGACAGGTATGATGACCTGATGGTGCAGAACAGTGGGTGGTCAGAAATTTTTCTCCTCTGACTTACGAAAGCTAGCTGTCGTGTTATTTGTGCAAAAGTAGAGAAAAGAAAAAGCCGACATCTTCACCTACAGGGAGCAGCTAGTTTTCATGAGGAGGTGAATAATCATTTGCGTGGATGAGGAGACGTTAGCAATTTTTTTTCCATTTACGAACGCCACCTGCAGCTTTAGAATCACCTGTCTTCAGTCGGTGTACTTTTTCAAAGAATGCTCAGCTCAGTAGTTTCTTCTTCATAATTGATTTGTTTTTATGTAAAACTTGTTGGTTTTGCTCCATTCGTTTGTTGTATTAGTGTTTATTTTTCTCATGGTGTTTGTTTGTTTCATTTCTGTTCTTTGGCGCGTCATATTGACGCGCAAAATGAAAAATGAATAAATGAATTCTCTGCTGACTGTCCACCTTGCCTTTTAAGCAGCTATCGCATTTCGCGGAATCACAGCACTTTTTGAAGTGACCGATAATTATGCTGAGAGATGGATTATAGATAGCATAATCAAAAATAAAGTGATGGGAAAGGATTCCACTTCTCCTCCAGATGGAGTACATGTTGCACTAAAATATTAAAATATCAAAAAAAGAACAAAAAATGACTGGCATCGTAGGACACTAATGGATGAATGAATTGATGAATTGAAGAAGACATTGTAGAAGATAAGATAAGAGAGTGTAGGAATGATTGCTGAAACAACAAAGATGAGTGCAATGGAAGCATACTTAGACTTTTCATCTATAAACCCTCTTTTAACCCTCAAATATCCTCTACTGACCCACTAGCTAAGATTCTTCAAAGCAAGGCGCTACATGTTTTGTGGTTTATATCGAGGTAAAAAGCAAACCAAAAGCGCCGCCAGAAATTCGGATACCTCACAGTAGAAAAATCTTAGATCAGGTAAAGAACTTTTCTAGTGGCCAGGGTGCACCACTGAAAGGAATAACCGTGAGTTTTCCCCCGGAAATTGCCAATTTCTGGACCCACATAAGAAAAGGACACCCGGAAAACGAAGTTTCCTGCACTCGGTGCCGACTCAAAAACGGCTTTGGTTTGTCCATTCCGATTTCTATCCACATGCCAATTTGGAAACTTATTCGTGAGTCCGAATTATTTTCCACTAACTGGACGTCGAGAGAGTGGAGATGTTGGGACCTTTGCTTTTCCATGCTAACGAGACCGTAGGGACCTGTTGGGAGCAGAAGGGCTCAAATTCAAGCAACACTCATCGGACCGTCTGAGGGAACTCAATGCAATTCAATTTTTAATTTTTACAGAATTCCTTCACTACATTTTTTTCAGAGAGAGAGAGATGCTAGCGCCGTATTCCATTGTTGATCTTCCAATAAGATACATCCTGAGGGCATAAATCAGGAGAATTGAACTCCTAGAGCATATCGTCAAAAAGAAGTGGAACAGCACAGTTTTAAGCGACCGAATTTCGGAAGCAGATCAAAGACGATTCAGCTCGAAAAGTTGGGGATTCTACCGCCGGGTCGCATAAAATGCACCGGAACGAACATCCAGCGGAATGCGAGTAGCTTATAATCACGGCAATCTCATTGCCGGAGGCGGCTCGGCACGTCTGGCCAACGGTCTCCGGATGCAGTTTTGCCCAAAGACGCCGAACTTCCGTAATCATCCCACCCTGACTAGTGGATTCACTGACCGAGAAGAACAGCTATTTTATCATGCAGCCTGAGAAGATAAGGTAACATATGCATACATATAGCAGTTCGCGAAAATATATGTCACCCTGCTTCTCGAATGCTTCTGTCCCAGACGAGGTTAGTAAGATGGATCAAATTTTATTTTGGCCTTTTTGCAACATTTTTGCAAGTTGGTCAAAAATCGGCCAAAATAAAATTTGATCCACCTTCCTAACCTCGTCTGGCACAGAATCATTCGAGAAGTTTCACATAATGCCGAGGTTTCAAGAAGAGAGAACTTGGGAAATGTCACTTTTCATTTTTGGGCGCAGATCGCTGAAACAAAAAGAATTTTATTTCAATTGACAATTTTAATAACTCTTATTGGAAATACACTAATATGTGCCCTTGCTGGAAATTTTAGATTTTTTTCAAAATTTTAAACTCATTTTCATACGCACTTTTTAGCGAATGTATCTTAGAAACCACTTAGTTTTTGCTTGTCCAGTGTTGATATTCTGATAGAGCATGATTAGCTATTTCCTAAGGACTATGAATTTTAGTTTCAGGTCACTAATAAATCATAGATGTTTTTGCGTGAACTTTTTATAGTCAAAAAAATAACGAAATCTTGGGACAATCTTTTATATGAAATTCCATATATTGGTAACTAACAAATGAAATTGTATCACATATGGAAATGTATAGCGTAAGATTTTCTCTTTTCAACGCATATGTAAGTTTTAAGAGTGGCCGTCTAATTACAGAGAGCAGATTTTGTATGGTCAAAAAATGGTGAAATCTTGGGACAATCTTTCATATAAAATTTCATATATAATATTAGTAACCATTACATGAAATTGCATCAAATGTGGATATTTTACAAGGAAAATAGCTCTTGATATTGCATTCACATAAACGGCCGTTTTAAGAATACTCGGAGGGTATTCGACTCCAAACTTCTCTACTGCATCACAGGCCACAACTACTGTCAGAACTGGATTCTGAGTTTCATATTGAGCTCTTTAATGCTTGCACAGCGATAATAGCAAAACAGAATCTGAAACTATCGGTCACCATCAGTCCACACCTCTCTGGTCGTACTATTTTTACCTCAATTTTCTTTAATGTTTCTGAAAAACCGATTTTCTAGTCTAGTAGGTTTTTGAGAAAAAAGTGTGCTCTATCAGATGTTTCAGATGTGATCAACTTTGCTGCCTGCATAGCACCGTTAACAAACTCATGGAATGATTTCGATGAGGATTACCTGCGTGCCACGAGTTATTCGTTTGGCGCAATTGGTAACAACTTTTAGAACTAAGCTTCCAACCTAATATTGGAGTAGTGGGTACGTATACAACAAACTCAAATGTATTCCAAGCCTGAGTTCATTTGAGTTCACAATGTGCGAATGGCAAAGCCAAATCGAGAATGATCAGCAATCATCGACTCATAATTTTGCTGCCCCACACCGCACAGCACAAGATGGCTGACCTCCGAACTCACGGGATTTGAACCGCCTTAGTTTCTTTTCTGGTCACTCAATGGGAGCGAGAATTCCTCTACACAACACAAAAATTTGGCTCCACTGGAAGCTCCCACGGCTGAGGCAATGAACGATATAGTAGAAGACTACCTCCGTGCCATGAGTTATGGGTTCGCTACTCGTCTGAGGACATGTGTCCGTAAGATAGGGGGCCACTTTGAACGAACTTGATACTTTTCCATTAGTAAGGGAATAGGGAAACTGTATGTTAAGTTTCATTGTCAGATCTACATTTTTGTTGAAGTTACAATGTGATATTTTATTCCTGGTAATTTTTCGCACCCTGTAGACTTGTTGTTTGTTAAGTCCTCAACGGGTAGCAAAATAGGCCCCCTAGACCGAATCGGAAAAAGATCCCGGAAGTCAAAGAAATACCAGATTGGACACGAAAAGAAAAGAAAAAAGAGACGAAATGATTAAAAAGACAGAATGTAAGCTACGAGCAGGTTTCACCATACCGCTGGTAGAGCGTTGAGAGTGAATGTTAACAGAACCTGATGACGCACGGGCAGAACGTGCACATTTCGAAATCGGTTTTCTTTCATTTGAATTTAATGAAATCTGAATAATTTATTCATTTCTAAAGCTACGTAAAAAAGAAAATAAATTTTGCAAACCATCAGCAGTTTGTTCGTAGAATATGTACAAGGAAAAATGCGAGCTTACAATTTTAAAGGATCTCCGGTGTCGTAGAACGCACCTCAATGCTACGAGAAATATGAACTACTAATTATTCGGAAAGGTTTTTGAAAAGCACTATTATTTAATTCACTCTTAAGCATCAGCTTCTTTCCCTTCTATCTCCTTGACCATCAGAGTTTTTGCTTTTTGTAATTCATGTTCTTCAATGTTTTCATATTCGTATGCACTAGCCGCCTTCAATGCTAGCAGGGCTCTGTGAGTGTCAGATTAGAATAAATAAGTAAAGGATCGGAGCAAGTAAAGCTAAATGTAAAGTTGTCGTTGTTGATCTGTCCCTTAAGGACGCGCCATGCATTCATGTTCCATTCAGAATCATAGAGGCGTGGTGAACGCGTGATTGTCCTTTACAATGGCTAGCGAGGCTAACCGCTATGCCGTGTCGGTGCTTTACCTTCCGATATGAGCCTGGTACCAGTTTACATTCCCGGAGGGATAGAAGACCTAGCCAGCCTGTGCGAGGATCGATCGCTCGACCGTACGAGTGTCACTAGGCCCCTAGCCGTTGCACCATGAGCGCTCGCTGCGGGTAAAGGTAAAGTTAAAGGTACCGGCGCTGATCAGTCCCCTGAGGACGCACCGCCGCATTCGTGTTCCATACAAGTCGTAGAGGCTTGGCGAATGCGTATTTGGCCTATACAATGACCTGCGAAGGCTTGGTTTGCCCGGGCCGGGATCGATCGCTCGACCGTGCGGGTGTCGGCAGCGCCTCTTACCACTGTACCACGCGGGCCCATGCTCGCTGCAGGTAGTGTGGTCTAATATGTTGTAGAAATGAATACGGTTCAGCAGATAGACCCGGCGAGCGGGTACGGAGATATTAGCTGCGAGCAAACAATAGAAACTTGAAAGAAAAAATCAGCATTTTTGGCTCCGTTACTAGTGCTTACAGGAAATTGCTGATTTCTTCTCTAAGAATCTGATCTCTGATACAAATAAAGCAAAATAACGTTGAATTATGAACTGTAATTCACATTAATATTGTGTTCACTCAAAAGAAATTAAAGTTTTTTTTGTAATTACAGTAATTTGTTTGCGTTTCACCCGAAAAGTGAATATGTCTCAATATCGGGCTACTAACACATTGATAACAATTTGATGTGGTTTATAAATTAATGCCACGAATTTCGTATGAAGTAAAGATAAAAGTAAAGTTGTTGCTGTTGATCAGCCCCCGTGGGTCGCGCCATGCATTCCTGTTCCATTTAGAGTCGTAGCGACATGGTAAATGTGTGAAGGTCCTTCACAGTGGCTTGAGGGGCTATCGGCTATGCCAACTCGGTGTCTTTACCTTCCATGACAAGTCAGGTACCAGTTTACCTGACCACCTTGAAGACTGGGATGCAGCATAGGTTACTACATTTTACTTTACTTTAGTTTTCAGTTGTTATTAACGACTGTTTGGATTACTCACGTCTGCTTTATTCGGCGCACGAAACAGTGCATAATAAATAAATAAATAAATGAATAAATAAATAAATATGACTTTCAAATGGAGAAAGGACGACATTTGAGTGGATATGAAAAGTTGTGAATGCAGCGGTGTGAGGAGTGAATGGAGACAAGATCCCCAACACCAATTGATTGGAAATCGATTCCGGAGAACAACGAAATACCCAAGCTGGTCACGGAAAGAGAAGAAAATGCGGACGACACAAATAAGAAGAGAAGCAAAGAAAACAAGGTCGACGCTTAATATTACTAATGACAGGTTTTCTGATATTTGCCAGGCAAAAATATGGTTAGGTACTGCAAACTATTGACGCGAAAAGCAACCGCACAAGAACGAAGTGGGTAGGAGAAATTGTTGATATTTGTTGCTATTTTTTAAACTCGACCTTCTAATGAAAAAGCCTTCGTAAACGATATGATGATGATTCCATGCAGACAACCCATAATAAACACATGTAGATTCAGCACTCGTTAAAAAGTTCACCGACCGCTTCGAAGTCAAAAAAATTGTCTTCAAAATTTTGCCTGTGAGGAAGATTATTTGGGGAGATTATCACTGATCTGATGTTCTTTTTGCTAATTTCGGCCGAGAACCACCGATATAGTCAACATGGGTGGTACGGTCAAAATCACAGATTTCGCTGAGACTTCGCCCAGGTATGTTATTTTGTATGCTGTTTATGCTGATTACAATTTTTGACCACTACCCGGTCGGTGATGTCGGCCATTTTAACAAGTTTCCTACGTTCCCTAAAGAAGAAGCAAGCAACAAGTCCACAACTACGGCATGAGGGATGATCGCAAGACGAAGAAGTGCGTGATGGAGTAAACAAAAATGGATAGGATATGACGTCGTTGATGAGTTTCGGGTGTTATGTGAGATTTAGGACGGCATCAGTGATAAGCAGTGATAAAACCATCACCATTTGCTCTAATTTGAATTCAGCTAGACAGCCATGCTACAATCGGAACCGACAATTCTAAAGTTGGCTTGTGTGTGATAAGGATCTTCAACAATTCAGCTGTATTTTTTGTTAGCGTTAGTTTAGTTATTTTGCGAGTAACCTACCAAAATCAGTACACCAAGGGGTAGACTCGTACACATTATTTAAGCCTAGATTAACACTACCAGATCTGATCAGTTATTTTCACTGCAAGAAACTATGCAGAACCGTTATCCGGAACCAAAATGGTGTGCCATTAGCGCCACCGGGAATTTTTTCGAAAACTTGTTTCACTATGCCTATTATGACAATTGCGTCGTCCTCATTGGGACAAATTTGGCAATGGGGGGAAGCTTCTTTGGAGGAGGAAAAAAGGTCTAATGGGTAACGAATTTAGAGTGCACGCTGTTGCTAGTGCTCAGAGTTGGAGCAGTTCTAACACCAGAGCTCTGCATGTTGCTACTTTTGGGACAAATTCACCTCAGACACAAGCACTCAAGCACAGATTGCCGATATTTCTCAGATCTCCCGAGAACGAATTAAAGTTGTGTACAAAATCACTTATTTGCATCATTTTCTAGACGATGAATTAGTAAAAGTGTACCTACCAACAGAGGACAATACCAGGAAAAGTTACCAATAGGGTAAAAAAATCTAAAATGACTGATTCAACTCGCTGTGCCGAGCCGTTTCCTTACCTTCCCGGACAATACTGGTTCCCATTTACCCGACTCTGTTGGAATGGAAGGTTCTGTTAACCTGGTCGATTATCAGGAGGTAGTGCATGTGGACGACATTAGAAACAAGTGAAGTTTACTGTTAAGATGACTCTGTTACAAACCAATAGAGATCGCGTGGTGCAATGGTAAGAGGCGCTACTGACACCCGCCCGGATCAACGATCGATCCCAGCCCAGGAACACCAAGCTTTCCATTCCTTCCAGGTCGAATAAATAAGTATAAGACTAGTCAGGGCCGTAAAGGTGAAGACTCTGACTTAAAAAGAAGCTGGAAGTGCAAGTCGATGTATTGGTAGAAATCACTTTATCTATGCCTTTGTGGTTCTGAGTGAAAGACGTATGCACGGCGCGACCTTCGGGAGATGGCCAACGCCAACCGGCTTTCTTCATTTTGATTTACACAGCGTTGTTTCCAGATATCAATTTCTAGCTTCCCAACATCCTGTCCAGCAATTTGGTCCCCATAGTTACTAGTAGAAATCCAGCCCAAGTTGTTCTCTAAATAAAATCCTACTACATTGATTCTACTAATAAATAAGCGAATCCACGACGTCTGTTTGTCAACTATAGAGTCCCGCCGCGATTGCCCGTTACCGTACTCCCGGTGACGTATTTAATCTGTTCCTCGTCGTCTTTTGCTGCATGCTTTTTGTTCTTCGTTTTATTTGCTATTATAAATGTTTTATATATGTTTCCTACTATTCATTAATTCATTTGGCGGCCTGCAGGTCGCTGAATGGCTGGTAAATGAATAAGTGAATAATCCCGTTTCTGCAGGACTTACAACCTCTTCTTCCTAAATATTTACATACCGTACCTGCATATTTTAAGAAACAAGTTGGACAGCGAGTTTAAAAACGCCTAAATCAAACAGGGAATAGAACAACAAAGTACGATGCAAGTTTCCTAATTCGATTTTCATCCTCCCTCTGCCATTACCGACCTCACAGCATTCCACTGCAATTGGAAGCTGGACAATTTCATTTTCAGACAGCGTATAGAATAGAAGAAATTTCGAGAATAAAAATGTTTGCATGAGCTGTCCAAAAATAGAACAGACCGGACAGGGAGAACATCTACGCACCGTAATGGTGACTCTGAGCAAAGACACATGCACTTCTTGTGAAGGCCTCATTTGTTATTCAAACACATTCATCCTCAATGAATCGCTTCCAGGGAAAGGAGGCTCTTCTGTCCCGTGAGCTCGCGTTTCTCGGAAATAGCTGGCTCGATTTAAGAATGTAAATGATTATTATCGATGATCAATAAATATAAATAAAATAAATAACGATAAGGTGAGAAATACAGTGCTGCTCAACCAGAAGTAATCACAACCGATTTGAAACTTGTGATGGCGTCACTCAAAAATACATCGATCAACATAATCTTCTATGAGTTTCAGATTTTCATTAAAAAACATGTTACAATGATTTTCGTGTGCAATTTGAAACGCAAATGTGTCCGCAACCACTCGGTTTCCGTTTTTTTTACAAATGAAACAAGTTTATACGGTCACTTCTTAACCAGATAGTCATCGTCGCAGCGTAGCCTAACGATCCATCTGATATGTACCGTAACGATAGAACGGCGCATGCGGCGCTTTTTTGCGCCGAAACGTGCCGTTTTTGGGGTCCACACGTGGTGACCCGGACAGTATTCTCAATTCATTTATGCCTCATGCCCAACTGGGGTCCCCGCGTGGTAGCCTGGCCGAAGGCGGAGCTTCGTCGAGCGAGTCACCAGACGAGGAATGATGGGTCAGAGGACCGAAAATCGAGAGGTCCATAGATCGCTTGTTAACATGTTCCACAAATATGGAAAATTTGTATATGAAAGATAGAACTCGTCCTGCTGAGCTCAGAAACATATATGTTTTTAAGAGTAAACCAATATTAAATAAAATATAGAAAAAAGGCGGTCTCTGCGCAAGAAAGCGTCGCTGGTAACGTTTTGTCGTCGCGGCACGTCCAGTACTGTAGTCTTGGAAGAATAGATGAACCTATAGTGCTATAGTAGCGTGAGTTTAATTCCTTTAGGTTTGAGATTATAAAAAACACTGAGAAACATCTGGCTGTATTGGTTGGTGAATAGTTCGAAGGAGTTGTGTACGATTCCAAGGCCGAAATTCAGGAGCGAAAATTTGGGGTATATAACACTCCGGGCGAAATAAACCCGGTCTACCACCCAATATTCGCATTCATGACAATCGGGTTTGCAATACTCGGCGTGTAGCAGAGCAACGACTGCAAGACCAATTTAGCATTGGAGCGCTCTTGCTACGCTCTTCCTACTGCAGGCCGCTCGATGCCTCGGCGCGCCAGCGGGGTGGAATAGACCCGCATGTCCCCCAAATAAACTCCGCGGCCCTTCATGAATGTGAACACGTGCGCCGACCAGGGTCTATTCTCGGGTATATAGCGTCGACAACAGTTGCCCTTAAGACTACTTTCAAGAAGCGTACCATTCTGTTTCGAAATGACGCGAGAAACTTCGGGAAGAAAATTGAAAGACGGATTCTAGAAAGGTGTCCAGCTGATTTGGGGAGGTATTTTGGAGGAGTGGACGAACGAGAGCGGGACATGAATCTCCGTCAGAATTTCTATCATAGACGACCCAACGGGAGCGGTAATATTTCATTTAAAATGCTCAGCCGTTAAGCAGCCACATATTTATTACCCAACCGATGGGGCGCACTTTAGTAGTATATACATTATATGGCATGGGCTCGCGTGGTACAGTCGTAAGAGGGGCTACTGGCACCCGCACGGTCGAACGATCGGCCCGCCCAGGCTAACCAAGACTTCCAAGCATGGGCAAGTGGCACTCGATTTTTGCACACAATGTTACGATTCCGGTTTCCGGCCGTTTTTGGCCCTTCCGTTTCGTGTTCCGGTTTCTTTCTAAAGGAGGGCTAACAAAATCTGATGTTATTGTGCTGATGTCGATACCCCCTGGTTCATGACAAACGTTCGTTTCAAATGTACATGGGCATCTGCATATCGTCCCAGTGCGAGAGACTCTGGTGTTGCAAATGGTGTTGTTTTTTTCAGGTGCCGCGAGACAACACTGGGCTTTAGGCTTCGTCTCCTGAAAACACAGTTAAACTGCTGTTCTTCCACCATTACGTGATCATTACAATAATTTTTTTCCAATAATTATTGAGTTTCCATGTTTTTGCAGTAAACAATTTTATTTATTTATTTATTTATTTATTTATTTACGCGAATTTAAGATCCACGGAGGTCGGAACGCCAACCTTCAATGAAGAAAGGAGAGAGGCGGCTCTGCACGTAAAAGACCTAGCCCTAATACTATTTTTGGGCCGTTTTAAATTCCAATGATTTGGTGATTTTGCACTGCTTCCATCCCTCCGGGGTCGTATTCCGGTTTCCGGCCATTTTTGATCACGTTCAGACTTGTCTGAGAAGGAAAAGATACTAATTTGGTATACCGGCTGGCCCCGACAGGTCATTGTGTAGGCCACATACGCATTCACCATGCGTCTACGGTTTTTAATGGAAGGTAATTGCGTGGCGCACCTTCTGATGTACATAATAAACAAATAAATAAATGAGGCGGCGTTTAAGGTCTCTAAAAAGCGCCAAGTTTCGTCATCCATTCTCAATAGTAGAATGAATGCGTATTTGGCCTCCTGTAGGATTTGTGGGTGCCAACCGATGATAAATCAGTGACTTCACCTTCCCAGACAAAGCCAACGTTTTTGTCGGTAAAAACCAACGAAAGAAAAATGAAACGAATAGAGCGCGTGAATCTATGAATGAGAATGAAGTTACCAAATGAGTCCTTTAGAGCCCCTTTTTTCGAAATTCTGAAGATTTTTTCAGCTAAAATGGAAGGAGGTGAGGAAAGGGATGTGGGAAAATTTGCGCATGGGCTGAGCTGGGGAGAACTTTATTCATTCATTTATTTATTTATTTGTTTATTTACATATTTATTTATATTTTATTGATTTTCACGGACAGGTGTATTTATTTATTTATTTTATATTTTTATTTGTTTATTTGTTTATTTCTTTACTTATTTATATTTTTATTCATTTGTTTGTTTACGCATACATTTATTAATTAAATTTATTTTTATTTATTGATTCATTAAATAGGATTACTAACAATGAAAGCGAGAGATAACTATGGAAGCATTCAAGAACAACCAAAAAACTCGAATGGTTAGTCAGAAAATTGGAATCGGATTCAAAACAAAAGTTCGATGAACGTCATCTTTCACCAAAGCTTTTACTACTACTTTACTTTACTTTTACTTTATTCCAACGTGAAAAATAAAGATTAAAATTCCACTACCGAAATGACTATTGTGTATTGAAGCAACTTGAAGAAATGGATTCCTATTTATCAGCTACTCTTGCTAACAGAGAAAAAGGAGATAGATGAAGCTTGGTAGGTTTAAGAGAATGCAGAAGCAATCTCGTACTATCAATATTGTATTTCTGGTGTAGATACGCCCCTAATTAGTAAGGGCGGATTGAGAAATTTCTTGACGTTGAAAATTGAGGGCAACTTGATGAGAGAGATTCAGATAGTTTCGAAATTGATTTATTCCGATAAGGAGAGACGAGGTAAGACTAAAGCCGTGACGATGCCGCCCGGTGCCCTTACAGCTAAGCCGACTGCGATACCGCTTATCAGTGGTGTTCTATTTTGAAGCACATGGTAGCTGAAGAGAGGAAAAAGTATTTCAATGAAAACATCCATTCAAAGGAAATGTCTCTTGAGCATCTGGCGCTCATCTTCAGACAGCCGTTATGAAGAAGAAAAAAGAGTCGAAGAGACCTCAACATCTTGCTAGGTCTTCACATTTCAATCAATTGGGTGATCACTGGTGATACTTTATGCTTCCAAGTTCATCGGAAGGAAACTATAAATTTGAAGTACAATTCGCGAACTCAGTTGCACTCGAATTTTCCAAGCTATCATATAAAGCGCTACTGATACAGATTCCTATTTTATAAGCCAGATTCCGATTCATTCGTAAAGCAGTCTAGAGTAGTCATCTAGCAAACTAACCGAAACTTACCAAATAGAATAAGAATGTGAAAAGGATAGGAAGAAAATAGGAAAAGGATAGGAATCCACCTGTTTCGAGTGAGAGGCCCACTAAGCGTCAAGCACTACCGTTTTTTTTTGCCAGATTTTTTTGCATCCGTACTTTAAATCCGCCCTTTATACCATTGCTTGAGCAATTTTCACAGCCGCTCAAGGGCATGTATCATCGAATTTTTCGAGAAGTTCTCGGATGTTTCAGGTCGTCCCAACAGCTATTTAAGACACCGCACCTTAGTAGAACTTGCATTATATAAGACGGTTTTAGCTGACCCAGCGCTTTCGCCAAAAAATATGGTCGCATTTAATGTAAATAGAATTGAAGCATCCAAGTGGCGTGGAAGCGTTCGATATGCCAATTAGTATGTAGTCAGCGAAGCACCCCGCTAACGAAGTAAATGATTGGTCTGTCAATGAGTGTGTCATTCACATATACTTTCAGAAGTTTCTTCGACTGTTCAGCAAATTTCAGGTGGAGCCAAATTCTTGAATCATTCCGCGACGTGTCAAGATAAATGTAAATAAAAATGTGAACGATGTTAATAAATGTTGTTCTCGATCCTTCATTAATTTATAGAAAATAAATTGCTCGCATGAAAGGAATGGAAATAGTCTGTGATAATCCATTCCACGGTTGACGTTCGAATGCAGTGAGAGGTCTTATTGTTAAATCTGTTGCGAAAAGGCTTCATAGCAGTTTGTTTGCGGCGGAAGAGCAAAATGATGAGAAAAGTAGAAGAAAAACACAAGTAGGTGTTCTACAGACAAACACAAATACAGAATGACAATGCTCTCCGGTAGATAAAGGAAATGCTGCTAGGCCGATTACCCGCAAGAACACCTTTCCGAACATCACGTCAGCTAATCTTCTTGACATTTATGCCTTTGTCCTTGTTTCACAGAATGATATTTAACAGATGCACGACTTTTTTTACATCGAAAGCTGGAGAATTTCATCACAGTACTACTCCTGATTTAGGGCAATTTCTAAAAAAAAAAAACGCTTGATAAAAGAAAAAGTGAATTGGTCGACGTTGATCAGTTTCACAAAGGACGCGCCACGCATTCGTCTCATATTTAGAATCGTACAGACATAGTGAGTGTGTATTTGGTGTGCACAATGACTTGTGGGGGCCGGCCGCTGTACCGAGTTAGTGTCTTTACCTTGCCAAGCTGGTCTGGTACCAATTTACCCGACCGCGGAGGGATGGAAGGCTTGATTATCCAGGGCGGGGATCGATCACCCGACCAAGCGGGTGTTAGCCGCGCCGCTTGTCAGTGCATCACGCGCGCACGAAGTCGACATTGTGTATTGTGACTAAATAAGTCGAAGAAATGAATAAGATTCAACAGAGAGCTCTGGAGAGGATTATAGAAATTATTTTAATATTTGTTTGAAGTAGTCTGCAGAAATTAGAAGGAGGAAATGAGCATTTTTCACTTTCCTTTCTACGGTTACAGAAAATTTCTCATTTCTTCCGCATGAATCCGGCTCTGAAAACAAATATGGCGCAACGGCATTGAATTATAAACATTAACTCATCTCCTTTAAAAATGCGGTAAAAGCAGTTTGTTTGTAATCGCACTAATTTGGCTGTATTTCACCCGAAAAGTTCCTATATCTCATAATAATTCAATTAATAATAATTTATCTCAAATCAGACCATTGACACACTAATAATCGGCGTCATGATGCAGCTTATGAATTAGTGCCGCTATTTTAGAATGAATATAGAATTTAGATGGAAGAAAGGACAACATTTGAGTGGTTATGAGAAGGTGCGACATAGTGATACGATGAAAGGGCGGATAGAAGGTCCCCTAGACCAACTTATCGGAAACCGATACCGAAGGTCAAAAAAATACCCAAGCTGGTCGCGAAAAGAGAAGAAAGCGGGCGAAACGTATCTGAGGATAGAATGGAAACAATGTCGAAGCTCAATGTAAGCTATCAGCAACGCTCAGTGGAAAGGTTAATAAAATTTCCCATCATCCTCATATATCCATGATTTTTCTTTATTTCTTCTCTCGTGAATTATTATTATTATTATTATTATTATTATTATTATTATTATTATTATTATTATTATTATTATTATTATTATTTTATTATAAAGCACCTTCTAACCCTTGATTTTGATTTTCGATGTGTTTATTATCTAGGCCAGGGCCCGTCTTGCGTGAATGGTGATAGGCGATACTGAAACACCCATGTCCGTGTGATCGATCCCCGCTCGGGTTAACCAAGCCTTCCATCCCTCCAAGGTCGGTAATTTAGTACCAGACTTGTCTGAATGGAACACGAATACGTGGTACAACTTTTACCTTTACCTTCATTATTATTATCATGCCCAATGGTCTCACGTTAACAGTTTTTTCCCGTCATTGTCTGTTATATTCTGTTCCTCAACTACGAATTCGTGCCATGCCTCTTCGATTCTGAATAGAACACATTTTATTTATTTATTGCAGTCATGTGATCAAGTACACGCAAAGCGAATAATGTGAGCATAGTAACCATCACAAACAATACCAATGCTTTGGTGATGAGAGACTAGGAGAAAGTATTTATATTTGCAAAAGTCTTTGTTTGCTCGTTCAAGGTAGGATCGACGATATAATCATTATTCATATATATTCTGGTTCTTCATTTGCTTTTTAGGAGACTGATCAACGCCGATACCTTTACCTTTATCTTCATTACTATTATCATGTTCAGTGGTCTCACATTAAAAGTTTTTCAGTATTCCGTTATGAATTCTGTTCATTGGATAATCATGAAAAACTATTTTCAGGGCGTTTTTAATATTGAGTAAGAATGTCGTGCACCGGTTAGATTTGATCTCCCTTCACAATTCCCGACTATTCGAGTTTCGTTTTTTTAAATTTTTTTAGTGTAACCTTATGAAGTGAGCAAACTATTGTGATTCATCCTTTTTAGTTTGTCTGATATTTTGTTTTTACTATTGTTATCATTACCCAAGTCCAATAATCACATGTTATATGAGCGTTTCTTCTACTTGATTTCTCTTGATTGGATAACTATGAAAAAATGAATAATAAATGAATTCGGCGTAGTACTCACGGACGGCTCACCTAAAAACCCTCATCACCTACAGCTAAGTATCATCCGCTCAAGTAGTAGAACAATCCTGATCTTACCATATCAATTTATAAAAGGCTCTAATGCCGAGACTTTAGTCCTAACACAAAAGTCACAAACATGAAATCCTGGCGAGAAGCTGCAATCTTCATAGCTTTCTCTTTGTGTTTCATTCCTCATCCACTCGTTCTCCTCAATGGTATTTTGCCTGCACTTGCTCCATTATAGTGACTCTCTGAACAACAACATACCCAGCAAGTTCAACCACCTACCCTCGATGGTCAGTTACTCACTCGCGAAAGTCTCCGCAGAGAACGCGATTGAAAAAGTGCGGCCATCGGCCAACTATAAAAGAAGTTCGAATCGAGCGGAAGCGGAAAACGCGCCCCGCCAATTCGCTGCGCGATCGTCCGCAATTCTTTAGCTTTACGTGCTCGTCCATTCAGCCCCCGCCATTTAAGTGCTCGTCGTCGTTGGAGGCGTAGGAGCCTGTCGTTGGAGTTCCCGACGGACGTTCAGCTTGTACACCTCCCCACCTCCACACCAATAGCATTTTTTGTAGAACACTTATTTCTCAGGTATTTGTAACCCTCATAGATATGGATAATACAAATCTCTATCCTTATTTTTTAAATAAAATTTGTAGTTTCCTGCAGTGGTACGACACCGTACCTTGAACTTGTGTATGTAGGTTTTGATAGCGAGGAAAACCATAGTAATATGTCTGTATCTCGGAAATAACTTATTTAGGGGTAGTTCTGGGCAACTTATAATGCACGGTGAACTTATAATTGTAACCCGCAAAAAGCGGTGATAGAAACTAGAATTTCACTTATTTCTCAGTTTTCGAACGATCATATAGCTCCATTCCTCATTATTCTCTTTGCTCATTTCTTTAACTGTAAAATCATTGACTGCATTTGTCCTTCTAACTATCCGAACCTTTTACCTCTGCTTGCAAGTCTACCGTTGTTCCGTTCGTTTACTGACGTCGTTTGATTGCAAGCAGGCTATTATATGTAGTTGAAATTGATGTATTGTCTATTGTTGACTTCCTTCTTTTCCTTTCTTATTTTATTATTGACTTGGCTACTTTCCAAGTTAGGTATGCAGCATCTGATACTTAGACTCAATGAACCCAGATCATGGAGAAAACTTCGACTTTTTGATCATATTTATCTATGTATCTCTTTATGTTCATATTTATTTATCCATTTATCTAATCATTTGTTCAGGGGCAGGGCAGAGCAATGCGTGAAGCTTTTCAGGAGTTCAAGTCTCTTCGAAAAACCATGTAGGCAAAATACAATACTATGCGATACTTATATGTATGTACCTATCACTGATTTATCGTCTTGTCTATATTACTTACTGGTTATTTGTTTTTGCTATATTTTTATTACTTTTTTATTAGTCTCGTGATTCTACAGGAGAAAGGTCCAAGATGCTCGCAGTGAATTTATCGTCGAGTAAGGTTTTTGGGCTTTCTTTGATTTTATCGATAATTATCCAATTGAGCTGACTTCTATAACTGGCTATGTATTAGTAACAATCCGTGATTTCTCCATTTATCCTTATTTCTTGTTATAATTCCCTCTTCCCTCACATGACACAAACCCACGACATTTGATTAGTTCAGCAGCAGTTGTGCACATGAAAGTGATAGCCCTCGTTCTGCAATGACGACTACAATCTAAAAATTTTGATTTAATTTTTCGTGTCAGAGTGTGTCCTTTTTCACTCACCTATGAGCATTCATCTGCTTTCAGGAGAAGCTCTATAGAGTTGTTCGAAGGACTACATGATAGAATTTTTAACGTTAATAGAATAATAGAGTAGTACGGGGGAAACTCAATTTTGACGCTCATCCTGTGGTAAACAGATACTGATGTTTCCCAAGATGTACCCATAATTGCAAATTATAACAATTTTCGAGAATTTCGGACCATTCTGCTGCGATCACCCATCATTTTAAAGCCAAGGACTATTTTATTAACCCTTCCGTAAAACATATAATCATGCTGAAACGCCTCTCTTTTTAGATGAACGCTCTTTTTTCAGATCTTTTTCTCGGTAAGGCTGATATGAATCAGGTTTTAGGTAGGCCAGCCTGCGAGTCATTAACCTCGAACAGACCTCTAAAGGAGGTTAACGGCTTAGGTCGTTATAATGAAGGCTTCACCTAATAACATCGTTATTTATTTATTTATTTATTTATTTATTTATTTATTTATTTATTTATTTATTTATTTATTTATTTATTTATTTATTTATTTATTTAACTACGCACATAGGTGCGCTAAAAGTGGAAGTGAACAGTAGAACAAATAATCATGAATGTACTGGGAACACTAAACCAAAGGAAATGCAGAACTAATTCGTTGAATTCGTCAATATTGGGTATTTTCAGGATCCTAGGTAGCTAGTAAACGATGAGCAACCGTTGGCGGAGCAGTTGCAGGGTTACCCAGGTGACATTGTAACCTGTAGTTGAACACATGACGAATGGCAGAAATCTGTCATGTGGGTGGATGGCGAGGGATTCCTTCAGAACCTCAGCCGATACGTCTACTGCAGTAACTGGTGGCAGGGTTGCACAAGTTCTGCTCCTCCATAGTTCTGGGTTTATTTTTTTTTTTGAAAATTGATCAGCTGAAGTTGGAGGTCGATTTGCCCTCGATCTTGAAGTTGTAAGGCGATCGATGCATCTCGCACCCGTATATCCTTTATTGGTGACATCCTTGATATATTTATTATTCATTTACTACATTAATTAACACAATCGTAAGAAAGAAGAATGAGATATATCAGAACCAGCCATTCAGCAGCCTGCAGGCCGCTAAATGAACTAATGAATAGTAGGAAACATATACAAAACATTCATAATAACAAATAAAACGAGGAACAAAAAAGCATGCAGCAAAAGACGGCGAGGAACTGAGGAAATACGACACTGGGAGTGCGGCAACGAGCAATCGCGGCGGGACCCTAGGGTAGGCTAGCAGGATACAGAGCACCGATGAGTTACACAATACGACAAATGTACAAACTAACAAATTTGCAAGATTATTTAATGAGTTTTTTCGATTCTCATGGTTTCCGATTTCACAGCGAATCTTTGAAACTTTGGCGATTCGCATGCTTCGCGAGGCGTAAAGGTCGAGTTTAAACAGATCACGCACGCATTCGTGGACTGAAATGAACTCCATTAAAAACTCAGAAAAGGCACAAATGCATGCTCCACTATGTCGGTTAATTATGGTATCGCGCGGGATCTCTTCTCATCCTGCTCTGCTACTTCTTTCTGTTTAGTTCTATAGGAAACAGATCTGATGTCTAGCTTTTCTTCTCTAAATGATGCTTGGTTCACCGCAAAAATCACCCCTCGCGCAGAGTCGATGAATTCTCCGCATCTCCATTAACGCTATTCACGGTTACATTTTTTGATTAATCAGTACAAATGTCGATGTATATATTGTATGCGCTACTATTATATTGCTATTGGTTCGTTAGTTTTTAAAAATGCTAAATCTCAAATGGTACATCACTTGATCCGACCAACCGTCTTATACAGAGCTATTTTTTTCACGAACCGCGTTGTATTGGAGTGTGACTAAGTCAGCAGAAAAATAGAAATTTCGCTAGATTCGATGACTTTTCTGGGTCCGTTAGACTCCTATCTCTGCCTCCCCATTAAAGCTATTCGCAGTCAGATTTTTCGATTAATCAGCAACCTTGTATTTTTGCGAGTGGTTCATTAGTTTTTCGTAACGACAGATTACAATATAAAAAAGAAATAAATAAATAAACGACTAAATGGTTATATCCATTGTCATTGTCCCACAATCATTTCGAGCTTAGAACCCGTCCAAAACCTCAAACCGGCTGAGCAAAGTTTGATACCAAACTTTTCCGGCTAAACGGACCTTGTCTGCTCTTTTCGATGGACACTTCGAATTAGAAAATCCGATCCGCTCAATTGTTCCTCGCGCCGGTTCGCCTACTTGACTGTAATCAGTGCAAAGTGTGTCCTGTTGCGAGGAATTTCGTCCGATCGAGGCCGACCATCTCATTCCACAAACTACTCCGCAAAACCCGAATGATGCTTCCAATATCCTGTCACACACATCGCCCATCACTCATTTCAATGGAGGACACTCTCCTGTGCGCTGGTACCAACCGTTTTCTTCATTGAATTCCTGTTACTCTATGTTGAACATCTGCGTTCGAGTGAGACTCCTCCACCTTCCTGACCTAAAAAGCACATCATTAGACGTTGGAAGCACCGTATATTTCGTATTCGTATTCATATGACCAACTAGTTTCAGACCCTCATATTTGCAAAATGTTTATCATTCAGATTGGAACAGAAAGGCTCTCTGCCGGTCTATTCAAAAAGTGCAAAGTCATCGCTTAGTAACGAACAGGATGCAGCATCATGCCCTTCGTTTTTTTTTTGCTCTTAACCTTATTTCTGACTGCACCAGCCATTCGGCGGCCTGCAGGTCGCCAAATGAACTAATGAATAGTAGTAAACATATATAAAATTTTTATAATAACGAATAAAACGAAGAACAAAAAGCATGCAGCAAAAGACGGCGAGGAACTGGTGCAATACGTCACCGGGAGTACGGTACAGGCAATCGCGGCGGGACCCCAGAGTTGACAAGCAGACATCGTGGTTTCGCTTATTTATTAGTAGGATCCGCAATTTCAGTTGCGCACGTTTCCCTGCATTAATAACTAAATAAATGAACAAATATTCGGTTAAATCATAAGTAACTAGACCTTTAGAGCATCGGCAGTATTCGTTGATTGAATGTTCTAACCTTGCCGGTCGAGTATAGTCCACAAACCAAAAATGCTTAGAAATTTAAATTCATTTTCATATGCATTTTTAAACGAATGTATGTATGTTAGGAATCACTGAGCTCCTGCTTGTCTGGTGGTGATATTCTGAAAGAGCATGATTAGCTTGTTCCTATAGGCTACGAATTTTATAATAGTTCCAAGTCCCTAATAAACCATAGATTCTTTGTGTGAATTTTTCATAGTCAAAAATGGTGAAATCTTGGGACAACCTCTCATGTAAAATTCCATGGTAGTAATTAAATAAAGTAAAGTGTAAAGCAAATGAAATTGCATCAAATTTGGAAAAGTGATAGTATTAGATTTTTTTCTCTCTAATGCATATTATATTTAAGTTTGGAAAACAACAGTGATTACAGCCGCTGCACCACTGAACATCAGGTATCGAGACAATTGATCTTGATGAATTACAACTTTTGGTGTTTGTTTCGCTTCTAGCGGTAGTATACCCCGGTTTTCGCTCACTAATCTCGGCTCTATAAGTGGAAATTCTTCAAGCGTTCAAAAAAACCGAAGTTGGTGGGGCGCTCGAAAAGCAGTGCGCTGAAGGCAGTGGCTGTTCAGTTTTCGTGGCAGCGCTCTCTTCAAAATTGTGCTCAAACAGCCGCCGTCTGCTTGGCGATTTCCACTTGACTCGACAACGCAGGAAACAGTTATTTGCGGCAAAGAAAGCCACCTATTCTTCAGCGCCTTTACATATCGCGTTTCCCAGTCCATCATTGTCGCCCACAGCACTCGAAAAGCGAAAAGCGCTAGTTCGTCTCGCCAATCGAAGCAACATGCGAGAGCCCTATGCACCGGCGCCCTCTTATCGAGTAAGTTTTTATATGAATACTCTTGATTAATAGTAAGATTTCGAGGGGAACTCGCTGTTGAAACTATCGCTGATATAGTGCTCTCTCCATCACCATACTTCGGTTTATTTCTTTTCATGAAATGTTAAATGCTTTAGGAAGGTGCTGTGATTGTGGCGTTTTTGGTAGGCAATAAGAAATTGCCGCTTCTGCTGACAATTAATCCGAATGGAATCATGCTCACAAAATTTTAGTGAACAATAAATTTATTATTCATCCCGAGAAGCAAAATAAGGAACAGGGCTGTGGGGTAGCAAACATTGGAGCTCACGAGGAAGCGTAACGACCTGGTCCCAGATTCATGAACGGACGAGCGGTCTCCGAAACCGCGCGCAGCCAGAACCGAACGGCAGAGTCGATGAGGGAATGCGTTTAACATAGGAAGTTCAGGATAAGTAGAGAAAGGTGCGCGCCGCTCACAGGCTAGATCTCGGGGTTTATCGGGGTTTAGCAATGATGAATGTGGGCCCTGGTCTCAGATTCATGAACGGACGAGCGGTCTCCCAAACCGCGCGCAGCCAGAACCGGACGGCAGAGTCGATGAGGGAATGCATTTAACATAGGAAGTTTACGATAAGTAGACGAAGGTATACGCCGTTCGGGCTATATCTCGGGGTTTATCGGGGGTTAACCAATGATGAATCTGAGCCCTGGTGATACTTTACAAAATTATCTTCAAATTGAGTGACGCAGACGGCAGGGTTCTATCCTTCCGGGATTCAGTAACTCGCGGCGGTGCATCAAAATTGGTACTGCCACGATTTCAATGGAAATTGCGAAAAGGCGCGTTTGCTTATAGATGAACAATTCAATTTAACACATTTTTCAAAGCAAACCCAATTCCTCGAAATTACATTCTTTTAAGAGGTTGGTTACGAAGCTCTTACTCGAGAAGTCAGCTTAAACGTGCCATTGGAGCGCACTGGTTGTTGTGTTATACGGTGTTTTTTATACTGCAATGTTTTATGCCGTTTGGTTTGGTAATTTTATATGGTGTTGGTCCATGTCAAGTAAATAAATAAAAAAATAAAACAATTTAGTACCCACAAATTAGTGAACATTACCCACTGATGTGGTGTTTTTATTTGTTTCTATCACCATGCCTTCTTTTATTTCTAATTGTGATTAGTCAAAAGGGATAGGATTGTGCGTGACATGCCTCAACAATTTGAACTATTTCAAAATATTTTTTGAGTTGACTAAAAAGACTGTTCAGTTCAGTCATCGGAGTCGTCCATTTTGTCGTCACAGAATGGAATTGTAGAGGAAAATGGAAGAAGCTGTATAGGAGGACGGTTTTTCTCAATCATCTACATCTTTCACAGCTACAGTAGTTTGAGAAAAGATATATCATCTTGCATTAATGGGTGCAAATCGCTGAAACTAAAAACAGTTTTATTCCAGTTAAGAGTTTTAGTAACTCTTCTAGTGACTCTGAAATACACTATTATGTGCCTTTGCTGGAATGAAACATAGTACATACAGCTGGTAAAATCGATATTAAAGTATTAAAAATTTTAGTATTTTTTAGATGGAAGTTCTAGATTTTTTGAAAATTCAAACTCATTTTTATATGTAGGGATACTGGAAGTTCTATAGTTTTTAAAATTTAGACTCGTTTTTATATGTAGGAGGCCCAAAAGCTGTTTCTGATGTGAACACCACCGTATTGTTGCCACCGTAGATGATCGCCAGATTGACGTTCGAGCACGGCTGCGCCAGGCTGCTCACGCATATCAAAGATTCCTATCTGAGAAGTCAATTTCAGGACAATCACAATCGTGACCGACAGAACGGTCGTGAAGAGCCAATGGTTGAGTATTGGACACCGGAGAAACAGAACTGGCAGGTGAGCAGGCTGCGTTTCGAAACGTTTTCCTGGTGTCGAACCTTATTTTAAAGCGTTTACCTTCTGAATAGACGAGTGAAACCAAAAAGACTGAAAACAAACCGAACGAAATATCCGTTCGTTCACAATTAGGAATCAAATACCTCAGGATTTGATCTCAAATTGGATAGAGGAAAAGAAGGTGAACGAGTAGCTGGCGAAGAAGCGGATTTATATCCTCTAGGTTTTTTCTTCACTTTCCCTATCTCTAAGCGGAGCCCTTCACCTCAAAAAATCGCAGCAACCCCGCTTAGAGTGGACACTACCATGGTTAAGCCTGCGGTAAATTCCACTCGTATTCACATTACCTTTTGGAAGATTTATTTTTATCTTATTTATTTTACGCCTTTTCACAGACGTGCTAAAAATGGTCAGTGGTACAATGAAAGTCTTTTCACAGTTTCTGTTTCCAATATACATATAGTAGAATGAGAGAACGCGTTGAAATCAATTTTCATGAGGAATTCCTCCTTCATGAGTGCCTTGGGTTACCGAAACAAAAGTGTCTCGGTCTTGCTACAATACAGTACTTACTTGCTTTCCTAGTTATTTAATGAATATGATAAGATAAAAGTGAAAGCAAAGGGGTCGGCAATGATCAGTTCTCTATTGTCACGTCATGCATTCGTGTTCCATTCAGAATCGTATAGGGATGGTGAATGCGTATTTGGCCTATACAATGACTCGCGGGGGTCAGCCGCTATACCAAATTAGTATCTTTTCCTTCCCAGACAAGTCTGGTATCAATTTACCCGATCCCGGAACGATGGAAGGCTTGGTTATCCCGGGCGTAGATCAGCTCGGGTAAAGTACAGGTTAAGATTAGGAGAACGTCTCAATTGCTCACATGATTTGCTTATTTGCTTAACTTTTTTATGAGTTACTGTTCTGAGTTCGGTGTTACTTGCTGCTTGTTTGGATCTCTCAACTATGGCGCATAAATTAATAAATAAATGAATAAATAAATAAATAAATAAATAAACGTGGTGAAAAATAGTTCGGAAAACGCTCAGTGACTGAGATACCAGAAATCTAGTAGCATTTTCAAGTCACGACTGAGCTATCATCTTTGGCTGTCCGAGTACCTTGGCATTGTTTTCACGAACCATGTAGGCAGCCGGAGACCGCTAGTACTCGACTTAATCTCCCTACCTCCTTAGAATTGTTTCCGCTCGTAAAAAGCATATTCAGAAATGGCTGCCCTGGCCAACCTTCACCCCTATTGACTTTCAGCTGTTCGAAAAACGTCAAGCATTTTGACAGACGCTGCGTAGTTCCGTCTAGCTGACACCAGAGCGCTAGTTTCCTAGAATTTCCTCAAAGCTTTGGTCCTCACAAGATCACTGATTTTCATCGAAAATCCATTTCCATATTCATCAATCATCAACTGTTCCGTACTTATTCATCCTCATGACACTGAGGATGATAGAGTTGTTGATTAAATGTTACCTACCGTAGCAATTAAAATGATGTGCGACCTCACATTTTTGTGTATGAATGGTTCGTGTGAAAATGCATATAAAAACCCATTCTATGTGCAATTTAGATGACACTTTTATACAAAAGAGCGGAACCCATTTTCTTCATAACGCAGTGTTTGAAGGTCAGATGGTCTCCTACGATTTCTTCCTCAGATTTTTTGAATATGAGAGTTTGTGTGAGTGAAAATTTATAAGCCATTTTCCTGGCAAATTGTAAGCGATACGTAAAACCTAAATGTGCACTGAAAAGAAATAGTCCCATTCTATTGAATCCTCAAGTTCGGTGCGATTCCGTCAACCGTCTATAGAGAGTGAAGTCTCAACATTCTGCCATTTTTTGACCATAAAAAATTTCGCTCAAAAATCTGGCGTTTATTGGCAATCTGAACTACTCATTTGTGGACTTTTATGACAAATCAATCGTGCTCTATCGAAATATCGCCTTCTATTGATTTCATGTGCAGCGGTTCGCGAGATATAGTCGTGTGGAAGTGCACTTAAAAACGCATTCAAAATTTTAAAAAAAAATTCCAGTACCCTCCCAACAAGTGCATAGATCATTAGTTGATTTTGATTGAAGTTACTACTATTACCAATTAGACCAGGATCCCTCTTGGTTTCGACCATTTGTATTCAAAAATCTAAGGTGACATCATTTTGATCGCTAATGTACGTAATGCTGTCATTGAAGTAGAGAAAATCGAACAAAAACTTTCTTTGTGAGAATCTACCTTTGCTCCTGCTCAAAAATATCCATAGTAATAATCCAAACCTATATCTCAGGTTTTTTCAATCGAGTCCGAATCCTGTCTGCGTAATGATATTTGCGAATAGCTCTAATTTGCGAATAGCTCTAATTGAATGATATACCTGCTAGTATCTTATATTCGATCGTGCCCAAGAACAATTATTATAAATGCTCTCTAAAAACTACACATCATCAGGGCCATCAGGATATGATTCCAGAGAGAAAATTTCGTCAATTTATTATCCACGCTTAGTTTGTCCTCCTATTAATTATTACATCGCACCTTTTCAGCCGCCGAATAAATCGCCAAGAATGCAGAAGCCGACAAGACCTCAACAGAAGCAGCTCAAGGTGCCGAAAGTCAAAGAACCGACGGAAGAGAAAAATGGAAAGAAATGTAAGCACTCTTTCTGGAAAATCCTTCTTTATTCTTCGATGACCACAACTAGGATACGGTAAAAAAATGAAAACCTAATTCATCGGGTGGTTTTTTGAATGTATGGAACGTTTTCAAAGCGATTATGGATGAAGGTGCAAACACCCGCTTAAAAGAAACTCGAAGCTGCCATTCTGGCGATAACGTTTCCACTGAAGCGGAAAGTCACCCCCTCCAGCACTAAAGAAACGTCGTCAACTGAGCTCGACGTGAGCAAGTCGACGGCACCCCCAAAAATGAAGGACTTGGCACGCTCCAGTGGACACCACTGGCCGCTCAACCCCTCCATGTACAACTCGACGTTTTCGAAGCGTCGAGCTGCCTATTGCGAACGCCGCCGTAACTCCCCTTATCACCACAACCACGTCGTCCACTTACGCTCGCCGTCATATGCCCAGGATCACCCTTCGTGAGTGCAGTGTCCTATGCGACTCGGAAATTAATCCGTTTTCAGTGCTGGTCTGCAATATTGCGCCGACTCTATGCTGGTTATCATGTTATCATTGCCATATCTATCACTGTTTCATTGTGGAGATGTGAACAATTGTGTAGGATTTACATGTTAAAACCGATAACACGTTAGAGTCGACGCAATATTGCAGAACAGCGCGCTGCACCCCCAACCCTCATAGCGCCCGTTTTCATTCAGTTTCCGAGCAAATTGACGATTGAAGACCATCTCCTTTGCAGAGCATCTCTTGTCATGCTAGTCCCGACAGGAGTGAGAGTTTGGATATAATTTATTATAATCTATCTAACATGCATAGGACACAACCGTTCGTTGACAGTACAGAAAGGAAGACTAGCTCCATCAGAGGTCGGAGAGGGGCGTGGCCTTCCCAGGTGAACACGATACCGTGGCACTCTATAGTATTCATTTGAAAATTACTTGTCCAGCCAAAATTGCAATGAATTCGTTGGCTGACGTCTTTGGAGGATCTCGCCTCTTTAAGTCGTTTCTCTACATTTTAGTACTTGACCTTGTACCATATAATCCGAAAGGCGGCAACGCTTAGAAACGTCACTATTCTATGTATTATAGTTGGAAAGTTTTCTTATCCTCTAGAAAGAGTATCTTTCGCCCGAAGGAGCAGTAAAGCGTAATTTCTCAACGCACTTTTTTCAGATGTTCACTGTAATAAGCAAACACATAGAGTAGTTCGTAAAAATAAATGTCACCTTGCATTTTTGGGTGCAGATCGCTGAAACCAAAAGGAACTTCATTCCAATTGACAGTTTTAGTAACTCTTATTGACGATACACTGATGTGTGCCCTTGCTGGGAATTCTAGATTCTCTAAAATTCTATGCTCATTTTCATATGCATTTTCAAATAAATGCATCTTAGGAACCACTGAGCATCTGCTTGTCTAGTGGTGATGTTCTGATAGAGCGTGATTAGCTTGTTCTAATAAGCTATGAATTTTAGTTTGAAGTCGTTAATAAACCATAGATTTTTTGCGTGAATTTTTTATGGTCAAAGCGTTTCCAAATCTCCAAAAAGGGCACATATTAGTATATCCTCAATAAGAGCTATTAAAACTGTCAATTGGAAAAATATTCCTCTTGGTTTCAGCGATCTGCACCCATAAATGCGAGGTGAACACATTTTTCTCGAAATACTGTAAGGGGTAGAGAGTGAAAAAACGGATAAATAGCTAATGTCTGTTTTCAGCTGCTTCACCGCCACCGAGCGGAGCCATTTCGGCACTCACCAATGTGCTCACGACGGTGTCCGGACGAATAGGTGGTGTGGTGGCCAGAGGGAAAGCGATGCAAGCGAAAATGCGAGCCAATAAAGTCGCCCCAATAGAGTCGAAGTAAGAAATAACAGCCACTATTCGGCTCTACTCATTTGTGTGTAGGTACATACCATTATTGCATGAGTGTTGAGACGATCACGAAAGAGTAAGGAAAAAAGTCCCGGATTTCAAAATTAATAAACAGACCTGGACATCGGATCATTCCCTGAAACAAACAAAACAATAAGGCTGACACGAATCTAGAATGATTGGCACGGCGAACTTGAGAACCACAAGATTGAAGCAGCTTTATGGCAATTCGGTCCTCAGCGGAATTTTTCCACCAATTGTGTCCCAAGGCTCGTCTAAAAAAATGCTCCACTAGAATTCAGACTTGGCTTTAAAAAATTCAAAAGCAAAAACTTCCCAACACTTTTCCCTCAGGACCACCAACTTGTTCTAAGGTCGGTGAACGGTTGAACGTGGACAGGATTCGCCTAGGAGATTTAATTTGATCACGATTCTGACATCTGTTTCTCAAATTTTGCTCGATTTCGGCAGAATATGGGCACAGCGATTCATTACTACATTTAGTCAAGGCAGTGGAGTCCAAGTGAACAATATCGTTGAAACTTCAGCTAGGGGTTTTTTCTAGCGGAATCACGATTCTGGCCTCCGTTTTCAACATTTCTATCTAAGAAAATTACGAGGTTGACCTCGCGTGGTCGTCACATTGGCGTGGTCAATCACACCCACATGAAAATCAACATTTTCAAAATTTCACCACACTTTCTTCACCAGTGGATAGATCACGCTCTTCTGATTACGTCCGTATGTTTTTATTCGATACAAATAAATCTGAAGTGATTTATGGCGAGTGAACGGTAAAAACGATCTACATCGTTGAAATCGCATCTTGGCGGAAAAATACCGTCGGTACTGTATATCTTTAATCAGTTTGGCCTTACCTACTATCAAAATCGGCAGCTATTCCAGAAACAAATGTTAAATGTTTTCCATAACGAGCCACAGATTAAAAAAAAACTATTAATGAGCTCAGGCGAGATTGAGTGGGTTGAGTTTTGGCCAGACTGATTTTCCATGTGCTGAATAGCGTCTTGTAAATTAGTATAATGAAACTCACCTACTAATCGACTTATCTTCAGAGTACAAGCACGACATTTGGAGCTGGAACCTTTGTGCTGTTTGTCATCCTGCTTGGTTCGCGGAGGATGCACTGCTGTGGTGTCGTTTGAGGTAATTTCCAGATAACTTTCCGGTATCCTTTAGAAGGATATAGCCATTGAATCGTCCTGTTTGTCCTTCTCTTCTTCTTCTCGCAGTCCTTTTTTGAACAAAAGGTCAGGAACCTCCCGGCGACTTGTCGCGTAAAAATACATGATTTAGTCGATGAACAAAGAAATCTTTTCGCAAGTAGGAGGTTTTTCTGCTTTTCGGGATACATAATCCTACTAATAAATAAGTGAAACCGCGATGTTTGTCAACTCTAAGGTCCCGCCGCGATTGCCCGTTACCGTACCCCCAGTGGCGTATTTCATCGGATCCTCGCCATCTTTTGCCGCATGTTTTTTGTTCTTCGTCTTATTTGTTATTACAAATGTTCTACATATGGTTCGCTACTATTCATTAGTTCATTTGGCGGCCTGCAGACCCCTGAATGGCTGGTTTTGTTACACAAGGAATCATAAACCTGATTAAATCCTGAATCCTTAATACCTGACTTGAATGTGAATAGATTATAGCCTTTCCGTCATGATTTTAATTGCATTTTCAGCATTTTTCTTTGTTACTTATGAGACAGTTCAGATATTCTACGTTGTCGCCACGTTCCTAGTGGCACTTGGAGGGATGTCGAGAGGTGGATTCACGCTGTGGGAGCCAATTCCCAGCTCGTTCAACGCCTGGTTTGGTCATCATCTTTTCTACTATGCCATTTGTGTCTACGATACTGTAAGTCTTCAGAAACCTTTGAAAACATCTCACCACGGCTCAACAAAATCTTAATAGTTGAACAAGAAAGACCATTATGGTTACATTTCGTCAACATTTTCTGTGCAAAATTATTTCATTGGCATACGCAAATTCGACTTGGATATTTTGCATCGGAAAATAAAATTAGATATTTTCAACATCACCGTACCGAACATATCCTTTGATCATTACCCAAAAAAAGCCGCCTAGGAGCGTTCCGAAGCGGTTTTTTTAAATAATTTTGTTGAAACTCAATTATTTGTAAAAATGCACATATATTTGAGCTCAGCAGCTCGAGCTCTATCCCTTCATATACAGTTTTCCCAAATTCGTGAAACTTGTTTTCAGTTGATTTTTTTGACCCCTCGATTTTCGGATCCCGTTGCTGCTTCGGTCCCTAGCTCCCACGCGGGGCTCCACGTTGGGCATGTTCGTTGACGGGTCCCTCTTTGGGGCCCCTGTCAACGGTATTCTAAAAGAATTTCAGGTGTGGATAATTTATATACCATACGATAGTGCTCGAGCTGCTGAGCTCAAATATATGTATATTTTTACAAATAAATGAGTTTCAACAAAGTTATTCAAAAAGCCGCATTGGAACGCTCCTAAGCGGCGTTTCCGGAGAGTGACCAAAGGATATGTTCGGTACCGTACTTGATAGAGTTACGCTCTTCTTTTTCTCTACTATTCAACTGTTCTAAATAAAAAAGCGAGGAAAGTTAGAGCAGAAAACTGCTCAGATCTTCATAAGGTCTTAGCTCTTCTCAATGGAACTCTTCTCAAAATCGTACCTATTCTCAGTTTCACAACTCTGTTTTCTTCTGACTTCCTTGGGAGTCCTCCCTCTTCCCAATTATACTCTCTTTGAATTTTACTCTGGATGACACTAGAGAAAAAATTTGATTAGGAAAAAACAAGCGAATCATCTATTTAAATGAGAGGAGCGATAGCAATGATTAAATGTCCCAAAGAAAAACTATGCGGCTTAGCACAAGCCCGTTTGACTGTGGACTATAAGCATTCACTACCCATGCCCATTTCAGGCTCTGCTCTGTTTTGCGATTGCCTTAGGACGAGGACTGGTTACGTTTAGTAAGGTAATTTATTTACTTATTTATTCATTCATTTATTTATTCAATAAGTCCAACGACGCACCTAAAAAACCAATCAGTAGGGGGTGAAAGAATCAAAGAAATGAAAACTCAAACTTCGAACACAGTTAGGTTAATTCTCATTCAACCCTATTTTGGACATCCCCTTGTTCTCCTATTATTCAGTCTTGAAACAAAAAGTGTGGGCCGATTTCAGGTGCTTCTACGAGCCCACTACTATTTCTGCTTCGTCTCGTTGTTGGTGAACGTCTGTTTTTCGGTGTTTTCGATATGGGCGCTCTCGTCACCTGGACCATTCACCTGGTCGGCCACCAATTGTTTGCTGGTGTTCTGTTTTATGATGCAAATCCCACTGCAGCTGTGGGCAATTACTGTGGTGAAAAGTTGCCATGATTTCTTCGCGTTGATTCACGTGTTCGTCGCTTTGGCCGAGGCTTAGCACTGTTTTGACTTCCGCGTTTGCGTGTTGTTTTCACCTCCTAGAAACGCCTTATTCCCCCGAAGGACTTGTTCACAAACAAATTCTGAATCGATTCCACACAGAAAAGAGCTGGTGTCAACTTCCCCTCTGCAGCGGATGCCAAATTTAGGTGTTAATTCCAAAGTCCCTTCTTATCAGTTGATCAAATTAAGCATGAACTCTTGCGAAGTACTCGAAGATGTCTGGGAAAAATTTATTGATCCTTCATCGCAAATTACCGCGCCATAGGAAAAGTAAAATAAATAAATAATTCAATATTAGACAAACGGTTGTCGGTCCCCTGAGATCGCGCCAGGCACTCGTGTTCATTCGTAATCGTTGAAGCATTGTGAGTACCTTTTTTCTTTTCTTTTTTTTTCTGCAAAATTACTTTCGGGGGTTAGACGATGTACCGAGTGTCTTTACTTTCCCAGACAAGTCTGTTACAAATTAACCCAACTCCGATGATGAATCACTTGGCTGGCTCGGGCGAGATCGCACTACTGCATGGATGTCAATATCTCCCGCCACCGTCCATGGGAAATCCCTGGAGTTCCCCGAGGGACTATCCTGTTCGGAAACCGCTCCGCTGCACTAAATACGAGGGTAACATTCGGCACCGGCGGGCTCAACTTCAGTCCAAAACAGCTCAATTGTTATTGCGTCAAATTTTACATTAATTTTTACAGGAATAAGTACAGCAATAATATGACAGCCATATTCATTAATCATTCAATTGTATTCGCGAATTGCATTGCCTTTTGAAGTTCTATTACCCAACAATTCTACGTCCTGAATTCTCGCAATATCGCTGATTGTTCTGAGAAATATCTTCCTTGTATAGCTTTATCTGGTTGTCTTTTCGTCTTTTTCTGCTTAACTTTCACGCTTTGCTTTGTTTTTTGGTGCAATAGCCTGGAGATTAGGAAAACAGCGAGATAAATCATTCGACTTTGAACAACCAAAGAAGCTCACCAAGTGAGCGATTTTCGTCCAGATTTCTCCCAGTGATAGGGCGCTCTCTGATAGGATGAAATAGTTGGATCGAAATATTTCAAAGGAGGGATGCTCCTTAGGGTAAAAGGTAAAGCTGCTGGCGTTGACCAATCCCTTAAGGGCAGGCCGCCGCATTTGTGTTCCATTCAGAATCGTAGTGGCATGAAGAATCGGTGTCCTTAACTTCCTAGACAAGTCTGGTACCAATTTACCCGACCCCGGATGATGGTAAGATTGATTAGCCCGGGCCGGGATCGATTGCTCGACCGTGTGAGTGTCAGTAGCGCATCCTACCACTGCACCACGCAGATCCTAACAGGAAAATATGTAAGGAATATACGCGAAACAGCAGTTGAAAGCGAGGCTAGTGTTGACGAAGTGAGCAACGGGGATCTTTTCTTTCCCCTGAAAACTTCATGCTCTAAAAATCGCTTTCTCGATTGTTTTTTTTTCACTGGGGAATCGTCTTCCAGATTTGTCACTGATCCAGTTTTTTCACTGAAAACTCGAAAGTGTAATTTTTCTCCTAAGGTGCCGCTAAAGCATTTCCCTACGTCTCGAAATCCTCCCTGAAACATTGCCAAGGTGCGAATCAAAAAAAAGGAATAAGGCACCTAAATGGTGTGTGCAACGGGGGACAAACATATTGGTCCCATTTTACAGTATGTTCTGTGTGGTCTTTGATCGAATGGTCCGATTCAGGTGTATTTCGCATTTCTATTCCAAATTATGCAGAAGGTGAACAGGCCCGGCAAGAGTGCGAGAAATCATTGAACCAATCTTTCCTAGAGTTCAAGAAAAACACTGTTGCTTTGTCTTAGATATTTGGAGATGCTAAGTTATTCGCAAAACACTGACATCGGACGGGAATTGAACCCGCGTCTTTCTGTTTCCGGCAGACTGCACTAACCACTGTGCTACCGATGTACTACGTTTTTTGTTTAGCAGTTTATAGACGAGAATCAGTTGACTGACTTAGATATTTGGAGATGCTAGGTTATTCGCAAAACAAATAGCAGAATATTTTCACTGTTGCTTTGTTTTCGCTTTAAAAAGCCCTAATTAATGTTTGATTAGCATATATGGATTCTACTTGTCAAACAACTTTGTTCGATTGCGAGCAGACCTTGCACGGTTGCAATAAATGAAATTAAATTCTAGTGTGCTAGAGATCTCTTGAACAATGAAACAACGTTTTATTACATGTAAGAACTGAATGGAATGGTCAGTTTTGAAGGAAAGCAGCAGAAATTGTGGAAAAAAAGCAAAGAGGCGATGATGACAGCGATCACACAATCGATACCCGCTTCTGATCCGCTCGGATCGGATGGCGCCGCAGATCGTTGCTACGTCGGGCGTCCGTCGAGGCGAGCATTTGAGCCGCTTCTCGAGCATGGCGCTCTTGAAGCATCGTTTCTGGACCTGAAAATAGAAATTCGAGAAAAACCAAAGGTAAAAGGTAAAGGCAAAAGGGTACGCGTTGATCAGTCCCTTAAGGACGCTCCGTCGTTCCATTCAGAATCGTAGAAGTGTGATTAATATAATACGTATTTGGCCTACACAATTACCTGCGAGCCTTCGCCAGCAATGGCAACAAGGCGTGCGAAGCTCAGAGCTAAGGCAGAAATCGCAGCTAGCGGATCCACTGCAGTACATGAAGAAATCAAAATATCGTTGGGCTGGACACCTGCTTCGACGGAAGGACGAGAGATGGAGCCTCCGTGCCACAGAATGGCTCCCAAGGGACCATAAGAGACCACTGGGACGACAGCCAACAAGATGGGCAGACTCATTTTCAAAGTCTTTCAAAAACAGAGTCCCCATCAATGGATGCAAGTTGCCAGAGATCGAACGGTCTGGAAGAGTTGGGATCCCCGCTGAGAAGCTCTCCAGCTGAAGAAAGGACCATCAAAGTAAGTAATTAATTACCTGCGGGGTCATCTGCTGTGCCAAATCAGTGACTTTACCTCATCAGACTCCGGAAAAATAGAACACTTGGTTACCTCGTGCGAGATAGACCATGCGGGTGTCAGCAGAGCCTCTTACCTCTGAACCATGCGCACCACGAGTGCGGGATACTCGACGGTATTCAACTTATGGCACTGAGGTAAAAACTTTCTTCATTAATTTGGCCAATGCGCCCATAGGGGTCCTTTAGGATGCTGATCACGAGTTTGGCACGGACTTCGACAGAATTTCGACACACCCATATCGTTGAGGGTGATGTGCAAGAGACTGGGCTTCTAGTCGCCTAAATGAATAAAGATAGTGGTTCAGCGGTTTAATACTGAGACCAGAGAGAGTGGAGATGAGAGCGAGGTTTTTCAACATTTTTATTCTTGCAAGGTTATAGTCGAGTGAGTAAATGGTGAGGCACACCCTGACCCCACGAGGGGGCGGGGTGAGGTGGACGTGGGGGCCGTCGTATCGATGACAAGGATAGTGATCTCGTCCAAATCACCTATTTGACTGCAATCCCATCTAGATAGGTTATTTGGGGTGATTACGATAGCCTAAGTTTTAATCAAGTCGGTGATCCCGGCTGGACCGCGCCGCTAGCCCTACTTACATAGGTGTTCTCCCCAGTTAATATCCGAGAAACTGTTTCCCGAATCGTATTCCGCAAATAACCGTTGAAATTAAGCTATGAAATTAAGCTTGAACAAGTTGAGAAAACAATTTCCCCGACCACTGGGGCGCGATATCTTCAACGGTGCTCTCAAGTGATAGATCGTCAGCTGGTATGTCGGTGTTGTTTCCCCAAGCGACATTTTTTCTGTCGTTTTCAGCCACCATAGAAACGACCACTGGGAGCTCCCCAAGAGAAAATGGATGATGCCATTAGTGAGGGATTCAAAAAACTCAGACCTCAAGTCCTAGTGGACAGCAAGAAACAGCAGCTATCCAGGAGAACAACGAACACTCAAGTGGCAAGTGCTGTCAGACGCGAAAAAAAAGGGGAAATGAAGGGGAAGACGGATGAGAAGCATCTCGCATGTAACAAATGGATCCATGACCACATAAACCGTCTTGCTCGTCCCAGGCACCACCTGATAATCTAAAGGAATACTTGATATTACTTGGAATTACAGCGAATGGAGTTCGATCACCTTCTCGATGATTTATTACCTGAAGGGGTGATAACGTCAGTGAAGCAGCGGGTGGCATGGCACAGGGAAGTTCTAAGTTTAGAAGGGCCTCTACCAGGTTCGTCACGTCTGCCCCCCGTAAGAGAGAGCTGCATAATAATTTATTATATACATAATTCACAACCATTATGTGAAGTTACAGTAAGGAAGACTGACTTCTGCATATCAGAGTAGGGCGTGGTAACTTGGGGTCACCACGATACCATTACCGTGACAGGTTCAACCATTCAGTGAAGGAGTGCCTTACTCGAGGCAAAAGGCGGGCCCTTCGCTCTATTTCGCAATAGCTCGACTCCCTCGCCTTTGCAGTGGACCCTACAAACGCCCTGGCAACGCTCCCGCCGGATACCGGGGCCCAAATTCATCATTGGTAAACCCCCGATAGACCCCGAGATATACCACGAACGGTGCGCAAACCGAGATTCGTGAACGCCCGTCGGGGTCTAATCGGGATATATCGCGGGTCTATCACACCTCTCGATGAGGCAGGGTTTGGGAGACCTCGACAGTATCGAGCGGATTTATCGCCGACGGGGCTTCAGAGACCGCACGTCCGTTCATGAATCTGGGCCCAGGGAACAAACATGCTCGAACAACAGAAGAACAGCCTCAGCACCCCTTCACGTAGCGCTCTTCCATATCCGAAGTCAGATTGTACGACAGTCTAGAGAAAGGCTCCAGAAATAGCTGCAATCTGAACTTTCCTGTTTCCATCTGGTAACAATAGTAAGGAACGAATTTGGGATTCACAGAGAAAAAACAGTAGAGGATAAGAAAGACGGGAACAAACCTTTGTGTTGCACACAAGCTTCTTGCGGCACGATTTCAATGTTTTCCTTTGATTGACGCAACTCGATATCTGAAAGCAGTTGGAATGCGCAAGGCGTTGTACGGCAGAGTTTCCTAATAATCGGTTAGGGTACCCTTTCTGAACCCTCCCTATCAACTGTTTGTCATATGGCATTTACAACCGACCTCTCGGTTTAGCGACAAAATCAACCACCGGTGCTTACAAATTCCAAATTTCTCCACATATCAGTTCGGGATGACATATATATTTGGAGATGCTAGGTTATTCGCAAAACACTGACATCGGACGGGAATTGAACCCACGTCTTTCTGTTTCCGGCAGACTGCACTAACCACTGTGCTACCGATGTACCATGCGAATCCCCTAGCATCTTTCTTAAGCCCGGTCGGGCTGTAGCTATCAGCACTCACCCATAATCACGGGAATGAGCTGGTAAGCCGATATCGGCAGTTACCAGTTAAGCTGATAGCATTTTTGATATGACAAGAAAGATGCTAGGGGATTCGCATGGTACATCTGTAGCATAGTGGTTAGTGCAGTCTGCCGGAAACAGAAAGACGCGGGTTCAATTCCCGTCCGATGTCAGTGTTTTGCGAATAACCTAGCATCTCCAAATAAAAGGTAAAGGTAAAGGTGTTTTCTCCCTTGGCATGGATCCCGGCCCGGGCTCACCAAGCCTTCCATCCCTCCGGGGTCGGGTAAATTGGTACCAGACTTGTCTGGGAAGGTGAAGACACTGACTTGGTATAGCGGCTGGCCCTCGCAAGTCATTGTACAGGCCAAATACGCATTCACCAAGCCTCTACGATTCTGAATCGAACACGAATGCGGCGGCGCGTCCTTCGGGGACTGATCAACGCGGAAACTTTACCTTTAACTTGACCACATCTCCAAATATATAAGTCAATAAACTAGTTCTCGTCTATAAACCGCTTAACAAAAAGCGGCAAATAGCAGAATAGATCGGGATGATTTTACCTCTACAATACAAAAATACAAAGACAGCTATGTACTTGCACGAACATTTAATCAAAGGAAGACGCAAAAAAATGCATGGATGACTCCCCCAATCACCGCTATTTTTTCCGCAAACGAGTGTAAAACGATTTAATCTGTAGGTATTGTAGGTATCGAATTTTCCTCCTGATGCCTTGATTTTAAATTGAATAGCAGAAGCGTTTACTCCTCTTTGCCCACTTTAGGTTGACAATAAACTGATCGTCGCAAACAGTGGTGCTCCGAAAGTTTAAAAAGTTCAAAATCGCCACATGTTAAGAGACTCTTTCTTGCCTTCGCGGTGACATCATGTTCGTGGCTTATCTTCTCCTCGCAAAAAGTCCTGGTCCAGTTCTTTTTCAAACGACAATTCTGCTCAAGATGGAGCTGCAGTGACATCGGTGCTTTTTTGTTCCCTAGAGAGCGACGACACTGAAGAGGGCGGCTGCCATATGGCCACAACCGATCTCTGGCTACCACTGAGAATACCTAGGAGGTAGAGGAATGCGCAACTGGAGAGCGATGGTTTTCCACAGCAAAGGTCCATAGCCAAAAATAGTGTCTATACCTAGTCTTTTCGGGCTATCTAACCCTTTGGATAAGAAAAGATAACCCGTGAGCCAAGTTGAATAAGTGCTAGATGAGAATAAATGCGTAATTGGTCTATACATACAATGACTTGCAGAGCCGGCCGCTCTACCAAGCCACTGCCTTCCACTTCCCAGACAAGTCTGGTACAGATTTAGCCTACCCTGGAGGGATTGAAGGATTGGTAAGCCAGCGCGGGAATCACTCACTCGACCGTGAGGGTGTCAGTAGCGCTTCTTATCACTATACCCAGAGTATGGGTAAGGACGAAAAATGAAAGTCTTATCCAGAAGCAACTATTCTGACGCCTATTATGCCCCAAATTGCACCAACACTTTGCATGGCAGTCGAGTAGGCGGATAGAAGCTGTAGTCCAATCCATGGAGGATTCTCACTCGCTATTTCAGGAAAGCCTGAGGCGAGCGCCTCATGTCAATTTGCCCCCAAGGATTCATTCATTTTTTGCCGCGTTCGAATTGAGTTTTGACGTTCTGAACGCAATCTTCAGTCCTTTGAGCGGCATAACAAGTTGTTGTTCAGGAATAGAATCTCGGCAATTATCACTACTGACAAGCTTGAAAACGCACTGTGTCCTCGCATAATGTAAAACTATTCGATAAGTATAATAATATATGTTTCACCGTTTTTAACAATGATGGTGAATTGACGGAAAAAACTTCAGTAACTGATATACTATTCCCGATAATCAGGAACATTTATGTATGCTTCCTTCGAGTAAACTGTGGAGTCCGTAACGAAGGAATGAAGGTGGTCATCGGGAGGAGAAATCATTAAGCTATTTTTCCATTGCACAGTCTACTCAATTAGACGTAATTGGATCAATCATAAAAAAAGGTAGAAAAATGTTGAAAATACATAATAAAGGCGAAAATAGAACTTAAAAGATTGTTAAGTACTTGCTTGTAACGCATCAACAATCCAGCAAACATCGCGGTGTTTATAATTTTTCGATTGTTGTTGTTGATGTTGAGTTTATAGTGAAAATCGGATAAAAAATCAAAATTAAGGTGTTCGAACCCACTTTGCTTGCCGGGCGGGCAAATTTATATCTGGCAACTACGCCAACGATCGTTTCCAAGTAGTAATAAACAATTAATGCGCGAATGCAATAAAAAGTGGAATATCCCATTGCGAATTTTAAGAGGTCGGAGCTGATCATTTCTCCAAGGACGCACCACGCACTCGTCTTCCATTCAGAATCGTAGCGGCTTGGTGAATGCGGATTTGGCCTACACAATGACTTGCGGGGGACAGCCCCTATACCACGTCGGTGTCTTCGTCTTACCAGACGAGTCTGGTACCAATTTACCCAACCCCGAAGAGATAGAAGGCTTGGTAAAGTCGAGCCGGGATCGATCGGCAGACGGGTGATCGGTTTCGGTTGCGCGTCTTTCCACTGTACCATGAACGCTATCTTTTTGTAATGATGACAATTATTTTGACACATTTCACCGTATCTCGAAATATTGAATAAATGGCTAAAGCAAATCTCGTTTACTAATGTGCCGAGCAAGATTAGTAGGTGGATGAAACTTATTAAGACCTGACGTTTACAGCACCCCCCCCCACACCACAGAAATGATAAATTTACAAAAGACCATAGTAAAATTTTATCCTCCTGCTTAACGCGGTAGCAGCACACAACAAGTGTACTGCTACCTCGGCTTCGCCACGGTTTCGAAAAGAGAGAACTTTGATAATCCGTAGTAAATTAGCTTATCACGTATTATATTCTTACCCAACGTGGGCTTAGAGCCGGTCTCGATCCAGCATCAGAAATTCCCCCTTGGCACCCCCAGTTCTCTGTTAGTGGAAAAGGAAGCACCACTCTCGAGAGACGGCCATTGTGGCCGATCATTTAGCACAATTGCCTGTTTTCCATTCCAGCCTAGCCATTCGGACAGCAACAGTGCATGGACAAGCAAAAATAAGTGTTATTGATTCCCCTAAATCTTGTTAAAAATCGCGAGCGAAATAAAAAGTTGTTGTTGGTAAAGGGTAACGCTCACATGTCAAACTCTGGCTCTCTCTGACGCTCATCCTCTCGGCTCTTTCAGCCGGTGGGGTTCGCTGAGCCGACCAGACAGATCCCGTCCACCACGGCTTCAGCAACGGCTGAATTCAGGCAATTTCGGTGACGTAGTGAATGGCAGTCGGAAAGCTGCCCAACTCTGAAAATCATATTAACTTTGATGTTTGTAAGCACAAAAGCCACGCTAGGTAAATATTCACGTGCAAATACAAACATGCCGATGCTTCAAGAAGAGAGAACTGGGAGAATTTCACGAACGGAAGCGTCCAGGAGGAAGAACGACACGGAAAAGGAGGCGATCTCGAGAGCGGATGAGCAATAGCTGTGTGGGGACAAACAGGGAGGAGATGTGACAGAAACGCTGCTGTGTGTGTCAGGCAACAACACGATAAGCCGAATGTCACGATCTTCAAATATGAATATTCCCTCAGGGTGTCGGAGCACAACATGAGGCCGTTCCTCATGAAAACCTTCAAGTTTTTGCTACGATTGTAGATGTTCGACAGTAGTATCCTACTGATAAGGATGGCTGTTTGTCAGCTGTAGGGTCCCGCCGCGATTGCCCGTTACCGTACGCCCAGTGACGTATTTCATCAGTTCCTCGCCGACTTTTGCTGCATGCTTTTGGTCCTTCGTTTTATTTGTTATTATAAATGTTTTATATATGCTTCTTACTATTCATTAATTCATTTGGCGGCCTGCAGGCAGCTAAACCACGAATCGGCCTTGAATTTTTCCCTCAAATACTTTTTTATGGTTCTATTCCAGTTGATGAGCTCCAGTGCTCGGAAAAAAAACGTTTTCCCTCCAATATTTCCAGAACTCCGCAAGGGGGGTTTATTTGTAGTTCTAACGTCGACTCTGGCATCAGACTTTCGAAGTTCGTTCACAGAATACCCATGCTCGTCCCCAGGAGTGGTCTGGTTAAAGTTTCAGATTTGGCTCAAACTTTGTATAGGCACTTTATTTTGCATGCTAATTATGATTGTGGTGTTGATTTTTTTAATTACCACCGGACAGGGTAATAGGTAAGCAAAGTGGGGGAGCGGGGTGGAGGTATCGGGGCGGGGTGCTACCTACCTCAACTACAAATGAAATCTAGCCATCAGTTTCCTAATTAGCATCCCAAATAATTAACCTGGGTTTTATTTTTGTCTCAATAAGTGACCCTAGGTGGAAAACTGTAACCAAAAACAGGACACCAGATTCATGATCAGCAACCCAGAAACCCCCCCCCCAGCCTAATTGAAAAGAAGAAAATCCTTCGACCACTGCAATGCAGAGAGCAGACTAGTGCCCCTTTTCTTATTTTATCACGCAGTTCATGAGTTCTTAGTAAAAAAAAATCACATCCAGTTAAAACGAATCTAATGTGACGTGGTGAAGATCGTCCTTCTAGAACGTCCACGCACTTCTTTTTCATCCAGAATCGTAGAGGAAATCGTATTACGTACAACGACGTGCCATAGAAGGGAAGACCGTAAGGATGAAACGAATAACGATAATGCAACAACAAAGGACGACCGGGAAGGTAAAGGGTAAAGGTAAAGGTGTCGGCGTTGGTCAGCCCCCGCAGACGCGCCGCCGCATTCGTGTTCGATTCAGAATCATAGAAACTTGAAGAATGCGTGTTTGGCCTATAAAATGACCTACGGGGGCCAGCCGCTATACCAAGTCAGTATTTTTACCTCCCCAGAAAAGTCTGGTACCAAGTTACCGACCGCGGATGGATGGAAGGCTTGGTTGGCCCTGGCGAGGATCGATCGACCGTGCGAGTGTCAGTAGCGTCTCTTACCATTGCACCACGCGCGTCCAGCGACCGGGCAATAAGAAAATGAAGAGCAAAGTTTGTGCTAAAAGGCAAAGGGATTCTAATCTGGTCGTCATGAATTTCCCTGCTTCTCCGTGCTCCATTCTAAAATGCAACACAGTCCGAACGACTTCTCAACGCCAACACTTGAAAAAGACGAGAAAAAGGAAAGGAAAAAGCTGAGAGAGAAGCACCGCGGCCTGCACTGACGAGATGCACTTTTCAGCGTCACTGAGCTGCTTCCATGATTGCCCATCGTTCTGCTTCGCCAATTTTCATGGGCCTTGCCCAGCCAAGCGAGCAGCATTCAGCTTTCTCTTGCAGACTTCCGTTAATACACCACCAAAAAAGGAAAAAATGTAGCAGACCTCATTAGTGGTTATTAACCTCAAGGGGCGGGCGCAGTGGTAAGAGTCGCTACTTCCGCTCGCACGGTCGAGCGATCGGTCCTTACCAAGCCTTCCACCCCTACGGGATCGGGTAAATTGGTACCAGACTTGTCTGGGAAGGTATAGACACTGACTGGTATAGAGGATGGCCTCCGTAAGTCATTTGATAGGCCAAATACGCATTCACCATGCTTCTACATTTCTGAACGAAACACAAATGCGCGGCGCGTACTTAGAGGACACCCTCACCATTCCCTTTCTAACGCGAACCTGCGATTTTAACTGTGGAGAGCTGGGAAAGTCGCACGGGCAAATTTGATTGTCCTTTTCTAATAAAATTCAAACACTCAGAAGGTGGAATTCGGAATGCTGGAAAATGTGGTTTAATTACAAGATGTGTCTCATCAGCCCGACTCAAGAATAGGCTCTAATTTTAGAAACCTGATTTTCTAGGCTTATTCGTCCCATCCAAGCCCCACAAATTACGATGGCGAAGGAGAACAATCGTCGCAGTGCACTTTCTATGGGCAAAAATTGCTCGGATTCTGCAAAACCTCCGTTCGAATGGCAATCGAGTGCACTTCGAAAGTCAATGTGCACGGCCGTCTCCAAAATGGAAAGTCAGAGAGAAACGAAACCAGAAAACTCATCAATTCGTCTGTGTAGCTTCAGTGATTCAGCCAGTCTGCCTTCGGAATATGTATTAGGGCAATTTGTCGCTGTTATTCATCTTAATTAAATGATGAATAGATGCAGAAAGAGGAATGGACCGAGACACTAGGTGCGGGTATCTGGGGAAAATTTACCATAAAAAAAAACATGAAAGACGAGTACTTCTGGCTAGTGAAGATGTAGACCACGAAAATTTGCTGTGATAGAAGTTGACGTTGTTCTGTTAGTCCCAGCTTCATAGCAAAAATTGCCAATGAAAAGGGCATCGAACCATAATCGTAAGGTCGGGCGACCGTGATGCTATACCGCTACAGCAGGGAGCTCAGTATAATAAAAGTAGAATAACACGTTATTACTTGAAACATTATGGTGTGTCAGAAGTTTTGACAAAATTGGAGCACTTCATTACAAGGATTCAAGCCCAGCATGATGGTTGTCATGCTAGTCCCGACAGGAGTAAGAGTTTCCATTTAATTCGGTATAATTTATCTAACAAGCACAAAGACACAACCATCCGTTAAGAGTACAGTAAGGAAGACTACCTCCACCAGAGGTCGGAGAGGGGTGTGGTCTTCTGAGGTGGCCACGACACAGTGACCGATACCGTGACATGGTAAAAAAAAAGTAAAAAAGTAGGATTTCGCATTAATAATTTGAAAATACCATCCATTCCGTGGCCTGCAGGCCGCCAAGTGAACTAATGAATAGTAGGAAACATTTATAATAGCAAATAAAATCAAGAACAAAAGGTATGCAGCAAAAGGCGATCAGGAACTGATGAAACACGTCACTGGGAGTACGGTAACGGGCAATCGCGGCGGGACCCTAGAGTTGACAGACAGATTATTAGCAGGATAACAAATAAAACGAAGAACAAAAAGCATGCAGGAACAGGCGGCGAGGAACCGATAAAATACGTATTTATTAGTAGGATCTTCGAGCATAACTGGTACAATGTTGAATCGGGCTTACTGGCTCTAACCGTTCTCGCGCATGAATGGTGGAAACAAAAGCCATGTGACTCAAGGAAGGTGCTAGGAGAGCGTCATGGTGCGATAGGTTCGAGACGCGAGTTTCACTCCCAACTGAGCCGCGATTTTTGCGATGATCCTAGCGTCATCCTTACAACAACAACTATTTGAGACAGATAACAGAAAGCAAACAAAGACAAAATTGTATAGAACACAATCCGATACACCAAGGTAATCAACCAAAGGAGCAAATGCAATCACTTCTAAGAAGAGAGAACGTTTTGCTGTCGCATATACAAGAAACTAGAAAATTATCAGGCAATTGATAGATCTTAGTTTTATACATACACAAGCAAAGCCCTCTGATGCAGCAAACGAACATTAATAAATAGTGATTGTCCTCGTTTTTTTTTATTTCTTACGCGTTTAAACGATATTAGCTAGCAACTTCATTACGCAAAACAATTTAAATAATATTTCGTATTACAAAATTTCCACCTAACAACATCAGAACTTCTCAAGAACGGAGAACATGGTATGTAAACAGTAAATTAGTCGCTTTCTTTACCAGTTCGCGCACCATCGTTAGTAATTACTTCTTGATAAGTATACCACATTGATCGGGTGGAAGATAAAGACAAGATAAAAGCAAGTGTAGGAGAAAATGAAGGTTTGGTAGCGACCTCATGAGGTTCGATTACCGCCTGAGGCGTGATTTTTGCGAGCGGTGATGCGATTTTAATTCCGTTGACGTCCTTCTCCTGTACTCTGGAAGTGGTCTGGAAATGCTCGACAAGTACATGCCCTTCCACTGAATGACATCAGTCATGAAAGCAACCGAGGGAGACGACCAAACAACGCAACCACAGAGAAACACCACTTTTGTGTTCTGCGACTTATTTTGAGTCCAACGGCTGCGAAACATCGCTGGTTTCCGCTAAGCGCAGAACCACCCCTAGCATTTTTGTACAAATTTAAAAAATCTAACTAATAAACTGTAGTAAAACGAGAGATAGAGAATATGGGAATAGTTGAAGAGGGAATATGTCAAATGGGATGAAACCGAGCGTCTCCTCAGAACATCGTAAGGTGATTTAGTCTAGTCGCTCTTCCCCGGCGACGAGGTAAATTCTTTTAATACAAGCCATGGGTTGGCTCTCGGCCGAAAAGATCAAGGATAAAGAGTTTTGAGCCACTTTTCAGGCCTCTGAAGACATCTGAACCACCTACTAAGCTTGTTCACCCCAGCAGCGATGCATCGTAAGATCATACCGAGGACATTTATTTATTTATTTATTTATTTATTTATTTATTTATTTATTTATTTATTTATTTATTTATTTATTTATTTATTTATTTATTTATTTATTTATTTATTTATTTATTTATTTATTTATTTATTTATTTATTTATTTATTTATTTATTTATTTATTTATTTATTTATTTATTTATTTATTTATTTATTTATTTATTTATTTATTTAATACGCCCGAAGACGCGCCTAAAAACTAAAAAGTAGAGGGTGGAAGAACAAAAGAAGTGAACACTAAAACTTAGAACACAAGCTGTAGGACCACAAAGACTATGCAAACCTCAATGCAATATTAATAAAAATGTAACGCATAACCTTTTCAACTCAGAAGTTATCGCGCAGGAAGAAGATACATGAAGCCTTCGATTATTCAAAGAAACAACTCCTAACGAACACCAACATGGTATCCAGAGAAACTCAGCGGAAGAAAGTGAAGAAGGAGCACTCAAGCAGTATTCAAATCGAAGCAACATTAAAGAAGGAAAATAACATTAAAGACGGGTACTTATCCTCCTTATGTCCAATCATCATATCATGTCCAACCGTATCATATCATACTCGTATCTTAATGTACACCTTTGGAGCGGTCTTATCATATGGTGCTACTCGATATCATACCATTTCGCATCCACCTATGGTCGTGTGCAGCCTGTTTGATCTGCCTGATATAGGAGAAAAAGCCGTTCTTTTCTCGCAAGAATGAGTTTTTCCAAAAGAGAGATGTTTCAGAGGTTATCGTATGAAGCTGTTTTCTAGCTTAGATAAGTCGTTGATTTTGTTTGACAGCTTAATAATAAATTGATTATGGCTCGAGCGTGATGTGATAAGACCGCTTCAAGGATGTGCATTAAGCTATGAGCATGATATGATACGCTTGGTATGATATAATATTATGTGATATGATAATTGGGCATTAAGAGCAAAAGTACCGGAAAATGAAATACGAATAAGTAAAACATACAACCGACGCAACCCCTGCAGACAGATATACGGCGAGGGCCAACGAAACCGCATGTCCGAAAATGTAGTCCTGTGAGCAGGGCTGGCTTTTTAAGACAGAACAAGAATCATTCGAAGCGGACCAAAAATATGACTTGGTGAGAAGTACTGTCAAAAGCGCCTAAAAGTGAAGCGTGTTAACTGAAAACAACGAAGACAGCCGGAGCTGACTGACTGAGTGCTCTTGAAGCGCTCTCTGCAGAAAAGCTGGCACATCAGTCTGTTGTGTTGCCCTCCCCTGAGAGGGCGGCCGCTCGCGTCGGAAATGTCATTTATGGAAAATGGAGAGCCCGATGAACCACGCAAAGACAACGGCGCATCGAACGGCGAACCTAATCGAGCCGAAGTATTCTTGAATAGCACAAGTGGACGCGTCTTGTGGAGACAGAGGACCAGTCAATTTTCAGCCGCCTCGGCTCCGAGTTTAGCATTGACAAAGTGCACGACAGCTCAACTCTGTGCAGCCACCTTTTTGCTGCCTCGAAATTTCATTTCTCGGTATTGATCCCGTCAAATAGTGCAAAAGTTGGAAATGGGGTTGTAAAAAGTACAGCACTCGCTTTCAGCTGGAGTGATTATCAACTCTAAAGCCGTAGGTTTTTATATAATAAAGAAATCTAGAACTAGGATACACTCCAAAAAAACTTTGAGTTCCCGGTCCCCAGGAATGTAGTCAGATTGCATTCGTTCATGTGTGGAGCTGGCTCGACCTTCCTGTCTCTTGGAAGCGACTTGCCATTCTCGCCATCAGAGGTTCATAGATTCAAAAGAATAACAATGCAGCGGCTGCTAAGCTTTTAAGGTCTTAAGCTGATCTGCTGAATGTGGGTTTGATCCGTGGTACTTTTGTTAATACTGTGAATATTCGTTATTTATGCGTTGCCGTCTCGTTATTTTCCCACGTGTGCTTTAGGTGCCGTATTTGAATAAATGAATAAATAAATAAATAAGTACTCTCACAGAAACATGTTAGTGGACGCACTATCATGACCTATCGTCTCCTACCGATCTCTAACTTGAGCGCTTAAATATATTCAATTCCTAACCTCGACAAGTATGTAGGTTCAAGAAAAGAAAAAGATTACGGAAGCTAACCTAACGCCGAGTCGGATACATAGATACACCACAAAAAACGTAAATATCGAGACCACCAAAAGATCCAGGTGCGTGACGATAACGATTACGCATTCACCTTGATTCTATGATTCTGAGTGAAAGACGAATGTGTGGAGGGTCCTTAGTGGGCTGATCAACGCCGATATCACCCTTTACCTTTGCCTTTATCTAGAAAATGGGTAAGACTATGCTTCTTTGCGGGGCATACACGCTATTTTGGAAGTATCCCCACTCATGAATCTGACTGTTCGTTTAAGGCGAAAGGCACAGTTCCAAGACAACAAAGATGCTTTGTGAGGTACAGATTCCGTACAAACCGTCTTTGTTCAACGGATTCTGGATGTCATCTACCGAGCTGCTTTTAGCTTTTTTCGATAGATTTTTTTTCGAATTTTTTCGCGACGTGATCGGCGTCTTCCCGCATCTCGCCCATTACCACCCACTCTTTTTGCATCGTTGCTAAGGTCATTTTGCGAAAGAAAATCTACGACAACCACAGTTCAGAACAAGAAGAGCCGAGTTTGCTGGAAACAGTAAAATCAGGTAAAAGGTAAAGGTGCCGGCGTTGATCAGTCCCCTGAGGACGCGCCGCCGCATTCGTGTTCCATTCAAGTCGTAGAGGCATGGTGAATGCGTATTCTAATATATATATATATATATATATATATATATATATATATATATATATATATATATATATATATATATATATATATATATATATATATATATTACCCGATTCAGGGATGGAAGGCTTGGTTAGCCCGGTCCGGGATCGATCGCTCGACCGTGCGGGTGTCAGCAGCGCCTCTTACCACTGTACCACGCGGGCCCACCAGTAAAATCAGAATGAAGAAGAAAGTCCTCCCTTGGTCTCTACATCTCCCTGAACGGCTCAGATAAGTCCGAATGAAAAATCTAGGCGACATTCCCTTGGCAATTTGATCTCCTGCCCTTTAATTTAACTCGACTTGTTATTGAATAACAAACGTTCAACATATAGCTCATATTTTTTACCCGGATTCAGACCTAAGAAAGTTTTTAACTTCACTTAGATCAGAATAGATCGAGGTCATGAACGCAACTGCATGTTTCAATCTCAGACAGCTGTGCCCCAGTAAAAAAAGTAGATTCATAGGACCGAGGCTGATTCAAGGTCCGAGAGAAGGACGAGCCGCTTTGCTGACTGATTAAAATTCTTGTCTGTCCTCTACCTCCTTCTGTAACGTGCAGTATGCTCCGAAGTCCTCCGTACTTTTCTTCTGCGCAATTTAAGCGGGTACTTATTAACGGAAGAAAAATGAAGGATTCCAATACTAGGCAGTTACGAGATTGATTGATTGTTCAGGTTCACGAGAAAACGTAGGAAGAAAGAATAGCTGGGTGGCGGATCGACCAGGAAGAGTCTCTGCTCTGCTGGCGGGGTCGAGCGCTTCGACTCCGCTGGGACCAACCCCGATGCTAACCACCTTAGTCGCCTCGCGGGACTCGTTATAGTAGTCGTAAAGAAATCTCTAACTCCATGTGTTCCGACATTGAAACAACACACTGAGCTCTCAAGCATAAGGCCGTTGACGATGAAAACACAGAAAAGGGCAGTGCACTTGGCGATTGCAATGGATTGCCGCTGAAAATTCTATTTTCAGAGCGCTTTTTCCGCAAAAGAAGGAGGTAATTTGCGGAAAGGGAGAAAAGCTTGACAAATGGTTAGATGAAGAAAAGACAAAACAACCAGAATTCGGTGGCGCACATGTCGCTACGATCCTGATCCTAGCCTAGTTGTAGAAGACAAACAAAACCTGCGCAGATAAACTAAAAGAGGCTTAGTAAGAGTAGAGGTACTGGGGTCGACAATTCAAACCAACAATCTAGGCGGTTAGGCGTAAGTGCTAGCACCCTGGTGCTGTGAGCTAAACCGTTCGTTGTCTCATTGAAACACCGGCACTATCCAACGTAACGGACACCAGTACTCGATTTTTTTCAGTCGTCGAAATACGCTGAAAGTTCGCCTATGGGGGTTATTTGGGATCCAGAGCATGAATCTGCTGTCCGTTTTTGACATGGGTGGTCTCGGACCACCCAAATCGCTACTTGGGTGGCCCAGTCAGGAGCACCGATTCCGCTGAACTTTGGTTATGGGGTTACTCGGGGTCCTGAACACGATGGTAAAGTCCGTTTTCCAAATGGCGACCGATAACGGCAGTCATCCCGCAGTCAGTCTTGGTTCATGCACGCGTCTAGACAACACGTCGAGTCCTCTCCTCCTGTTTGTGAGGATTCACAAGCATTTAGTGACTTCGACAGAGTAATACTCGAGCGGCGGTTATCGGCGTAGACCGCTGAAAATTCGGAGGTTTGATTTTTCGAAATTCAGGTTCAGTCAAATTCACAAGCATTTAGTGACTCTTCGACAGAGTAATACTCAGCCCAGCGAGCGAAGTGTCATCGACTTGTCGCATTCCGAGGATCGAGGACCTGGATCGAGCGAGCGTCAACGTAGACGGATCAGTAGGATCGACCGCATGGAGCGGTGGCAGGTAACACCGAGGACCTGCGAGCGGAGGCCCACCCGACATTCCCCTTGGGTGAGGGTGCCGGTGTTCTCTTCAAGAGGCTTTCCCTAAGTGATATGTGTGTAGCTTCGGTTGGCCGCATAGGCCTCAGTTATTGTATTGTGTTATGTTCTATTTAGTTTGACTAGTAAATGGCGGAGGCATTTGTTCTGTTGTGTTTGAAGAATAGCACGTGAATTTTGCAAGTTCTTTATTGATACTGATCATGTTGATATAGTAGTTCGATGAGGGCCACAGCCCGCATGGAGTAAGACAGTTGTGGTCATCTATAATCGGTCGTGGCGTCTGGGCAGTAGGGCCTCCCGCATCTACACTTGTTGTAGCCAACAAGTCCCGCGTGGCAGGTATCAGCGCTAAGTCCCACATAGGCTGCATCCAAGTGCTAGTGCACGCATTATACCACGCCGCGGTCCGACATCCCGCCTCACCTTGTATTTTCAACCTCTTCCTTTATCCTGCTTATTATTCTCATAAACTCTGTTTTTGCTGTCCTTATCTTTTCCACTTCTTCCCACGGACATATCGACATCTCTTCTTCCTTCTCTCCTGGGCAGCATATCCTCTGATCTCTCCTTTTTTCTGTTTTGCCGTCTTTTTGTCCCTGTACCCCATCGTCCAAATGCATTCCATGCGAATTTTCAATTCAATATAGCGAATAATATACATGAAGTAAGCCGTGACGCTGTGATGATGGCTCGAACTGCGAGGAAGTGGATGACACTTGCAAAACCGTCAGGAAAAAGGCTCGGTTTCGAATGACGAAGTCTTTTCAGCAGCTCAGCTGCATCTGACGCACTTCCGTGTGATGCAAGAAATTCGCAACATGTTGCAGTTCATGACCGGCTATAAAAACAAAACGCACTAAACGCCGAGGAGAAGACAGACAATCCTCTAAGTACCGGATCCAGTTCGAACGTCACTGCTGAGCATTCAAATGCACTCACTTTTTTCCACAAAATCCTCAACACGCAACGGAATTCGTCACTGAAACTGCTGTGCGAATAGCTTATCCGAAAACCATTGAAATCGCTGAGCACTGAATTTTCAGGACACGATTTTTGAAATGGTAGATGAACTGGGTAAAGGTAAGAGGAAGGTAACGTTATCGACGTCGATCAATTTTCTAAGGACACGCCACGCACTCGACGTGAATTCAGAATGATGGAAGCACTTTGCCGGCGCGTTCGGCCACTCCAACGACTTGCGGAGGCCAGCCACTGTACCAAGCCAGTGCCTTTACCATCCCAGACAAGTCTGGTACCAATTTACCCGACCCCGGAGGTTAACTCGGGCAAAGGTCGATCGCTAGAGGTGTACGCTACCACTGCATTATCCCCTTGATTTGATTGTCAGGTAGACCCCAACCTGAATGTTGAGGTGGGACGACTAAATAATCTCGAAATTCAAACAGGAATTCTTAACTGCTCATTTTTACTCGAAACTATTGCTCGAACGGAACCTATTGAACTGTTGTATTCAGTAAAGTAACAAGAAACACAAAAACAAAACAACGGAGGAGCGGATGATCTTCGTATACGCCTTCAAAACCTAACTTTGACGATGGCTACTTACTTTCTGAAAAAGTTGGAGTTTTCATTAATTGACCTTTTAAAACCTTTGGAGAGGTGAAATAGGCAAACAGTCATCGGTCAACCCCTCAAATCTCTCAAACTTTTCAAATAAAATTTTTATGAGGCAACAACTGGAAACAGGCCTTTTACATCAACGCCGAGGATCACGGCAGAGATCGGGAGTTCATCCTTTCATTTGATAGAGCTGATGTAAAAGATAAAGAGGTAAAGGTGCCGGCGTTGATTAGTCCCCGAAGGACCCCTCACCGCATTTGTGTTCCATTCAAGTCGTAGAGGCTTGGTGAATGCGTATTTGACCTACAACGACCTGAGGGGGCCAGCCGCTGTACCAAGTCAGTGTCTTTACCTTCACAGACAAGTCTGGTACCAATTTACCCGACCCGCGGGAAGGCTTGGTTAGCCCAGCTGGGATCGATCGCTCGGCCGTGCGGGTGTCATCTGCTCCTCTTACCATTGTACCACGCGGGCCCTTAGAGCTGATATATAAGCTATAAAAACCTAAACTAAGCTTAACCTACCAAAGGAGAAACCCTGAAAGACTCTAACACCATGATGACACAGATGCATGCAATGCCTGTGACGAAAATGTCGTGTTCCCGTCCCGAGCTACGAAAAGAAAACGAAAAAAAGGATTGTCGAGCAGAATGAACAGCTGAGCACCCCTCCAATCCTGCTATGGATAGTCTATTTGGTATAGCTTTCCGCTGCTGTCTATCTACCCTACGATAGGAAGTGGGCGATTACTGAATCACTCGGTATATTTGGGGGAGAAATTAACAACAGAAAGAGATTAATGTCGATGATAATCGCAAAACTCGCGGCTCAGGCGAAAAATGAGAAAGCAGAAATTCGCGATAATATTTTGAAAAGCATGTTGCAAATAATCATTCTAGTATATATAATAGTAACCCGTAGAAGAGGTAATTAAAAAAAACTGGAATTTCACTTTAAAAAGCGTTTTCAGCTTAACAAAAACAATACTGAATATGGGTTACCCTCGCAAACCGTTACCGTGGATGAATGCTGACAGCAAGCGCCGACTAGCTTTAAGGAGTTCACATGATTGATCCATTTGAGGAGGAGAACCGTGGGCGCGCTGGTGTACCCGCTGTGTCTGGGTATATTTCTGGGTATATAGCGCCGATACCGGTCGTGAATCCGGGTCCAGGGCCTGGTGCACTGGCATCGTGGCGAAACCAAATACCAGCGTATCAAGCTAAAATTCTGAGGTACAGGTGCCCAGAAGACGCACCACCCTATCTCTAGGAACAGCAAACCTAACGTTTTCATTTCAATCCTATGAACCACTACGGCCACATAGTTTGTTATGCGAAACAACTTAATTCAGTATGATTCAACAGCAAAAAAATACAAACATAAGGTTGCAAAATTGCATACTCAAGTGCCAGCTACTCTACGCCCGCCCTGTCTTTTGGAAGGATTCGGTCAACCGCCGATCACTGCTCCTTCGCCAACGCAAAACAAATTTTAACCCTGCCAAACTAAAGCGAACTCAAGCCCATCTAACAGTCCGGATATTGAATCAGGGGCCAGATTCATCATTGGTAAACACCCGATTAACCCCGAGATATAGCCTGAACGGCGCCCACCGTTGTCTACCTATCCTAAACTTCCTATGATAAACGCAATCTCTCATCGACTCCGCCATCTGGTTCTGGCTGCGCCGCGGTTTCGGAGACCGCTGGTCCGTTCATGAATCTGGACCCAGAAGGATATAAGTGTGCGAACTCAACGGCACACTTTTTCGTGGACACCGTCGCAATAGTGTGAACAATGTGAAGTCCGGGTCCCTCCACATTTTAGTTTCCGACAACAGGGAATAATCCCTTTGGGGGCGTCAACCGCATTCTAATAGATGTACTTATATCACTCAACAATCCGACGTTAAAGTACTCGCCGATTCTCGCAATACAATGTTCGATGTGAGGGCAGGAAAAAGCGACAGGAATTCGGAAGCCAAATAGAGAAACTTGCGAAGTGTCGCTGAAAGTCATTATTTTCTTGCTTTCTTCGAATACAAGATTTTCATTCATGCAAACGTAAGAAACTATATAAGAACAAAAGCTACGAGATCTTGAACCAAATTCACGCTACTATGCCAGCGAGGACGATAGAGAGTGTCTACCCCAATTGGAATACAAAAGAATTCATAAGTCAGAATGGAAAAAACCCAATCGATTAGGATATAAACCAAAGTAAGGCGTATGATGAGGTCACAAGCAGATGTACTGTCAGCAAGCTATGAGGTAATGTAAATGCTACAAAAGAAACGAAAGGAAAAACCGTGAGAATGAGACCGGAGGCCAGTATAGTAATAGTAAAGTACACATTCAATTTGAAGTGAAAAAATGAATAAAATGTAAGGGGAACGATGTTAGACAGCAAGCAAATTAGAAATCTGCATCCAACTGGAACTGCCTCTCGTCTTCCGTAGTCATAACGCCGGGACGTTGATACTCGGCCACCTGAACAACATTGGAATAAGCAGAAAAGTCACTCCCACTAGCTATTCCGTACCTTTTTCTCGAAGAAATTCGTCTTTCCATCGATGGAGATGTTCTCCATGAAGTCGAATGGATTCTTGGATTTGTAGATCTAAAACTTCACTAGTATCATGACCATTCAAACTATAGAGAGGGAATTCCAACCTTTGCGCATCCGAGCTCCACCAGAAGATGATCAGCCACGTATTCGATGTACTGCGACATCAGACGGCAGTTCATTCCAATCATATCCACCGGTAGTGACTCCGTCAGGAACTCCTTCAATAATAATGATATGAAAATTACCGAACCCGAGCTTACCAACACTTGAAAGTTCCTCAAGTAATCATTAGAAGTAAGCGATTTTTAGAGCCTTTTTTGATCATGTTGAAGGTTCGTTCACTTGATGAATATCTTGAAGCATTGGTAAAACGGAAAATATAGAATGGGTAGTAACTTTGCTTAAATGGACACTCCTATCCACAGTGTCTCCCAGGGGCCGTATGCTCGTCTCTCCCGGCCGGGCGATGGGCGCCCTTCGCCCGGCAGGGTGTGTGCGAATAGACACACTGGGTTGTGTCTATTCGCACTAACCCGGCGTAGCGCAAAAGGTGTGTCCCACCGGCGGGACACACGGTCCACCGCGGACCACAAGGTGTGTCCCGCCGGCGGGACACGCGGTCGTCAATGGGTTAAGGCACTGAATTGGTATAGCGGCTGACCATCGCAAGCCATTTCATAGGCCAAATACCCATTCAATAGGTCTCTTCGATTCTGAATGAAAACGAATGCAGCGGTGCGTCCTTGTAGGACTGACCAACGCCGACACCTATACCTTTACCTTTTACCTTTTGCAAGAACGCCTAGTAGGTAACCCTAGGATAGGATAAGACTGCAACAGAAGAAGAGATGGAAGTTTTCGGTATGAAAGAAGTGCCACGACCTCTACCGACAGAAAGATCAAACAAATATCAATGAAACCGCATGCATTAGAGTACAAAAGACGCTCTGGAGCCGTCAGACTTCCCTTTCTTCTTTTCTTTTGTATTATTCATAACTAGCCACCTAATGAGCAGATCTGCGATTCCTTTCTTAGTGGTAGTAGGAGGGATGAGAATGAAGTTTTATCTATCTGGAACCTTAAGGAGCGAAATAAGTCATAGCCACAGGGAATTAGACATGGGTGCAAGGTAGGGATCCTACTCCAGCCCAACTCCTTCAATTTTTCACAGGCCACACTCAACAGCCTGGGGGCACGAAGCTGTTCTTCGAGAATTCTTGTTACAATAAGAGTAATGAAGACTGTCCGACTACTTGCACCCGTCACAAAGAAACATCGAGAATAACTAACAAGAATCGCGGATATCGTCAACATTCAAGACGTTCTTATCACCATGCACACCGGTAAATTCCTCAACTAGCCAGTTCACAAATATAAAATCAACAAGATAAGGAGTACCTGTTCTATGGTAACAGCGTCTCTGATAATGTAGTAGATGCGCTCCTCAGGCAACTTGTTCTTGATGTGTGAATACATCAGACATGCGAAATCTCTGTGAAGTCCTTCATCCCTGTAGAAATCAACTTCAAGCCTACTCTAATCGTCTTCACTCAACTATATCTGCGACAATTTACCTAGAGATGAGCTCGTTGGAATGTGTTAGTCCGGGCATCAGACCTCTCTTCTTCAGCCAGAAAATAGCTGCGAACGAGCCCGAGAAGAAGATACCTGAAATTTACCGCATACAGTCCTGTGTTGCAAAAAAAACCGATCAAGGTAGACGGCATGCTTACCTTCAACCGCCGCAAAAGCGATAACCCTCTCCGCAAACGGTGCGTCGTGGTCGGCAATCCATTTCAGGGCCCATTCAGCCTTTTTCGCAATACAAGGGAACTCGAAGATTGCATTGAAGAGGATCTTCCTAAAAATTGAAGGAGCGAATACGTGTTGTAACGGAAGTGAAAAATAAATTATTAAAGAAAAAAAACTAAAACTCACCTCTCCGTTTCATCCCTTATGTAGGTCTCTATCAGTTTGCTGTACATTTCAGAATGGATATTCTCGATGGCGATCTGGAAACCGTAGAAGAAGCGAGCTTCGGGAACCTGCACTTCGTTGGAGAAACGCTCAACCTGGAATGTGAATCAATAAATCGATTATTATTCCCATGATTTCGTTCTCACGCACCAAGTTCTCGTTCACAATACCATCCGAAGCGGCGAAGAACGCAAGCACACGAGAGATGAAGAATCGTTCACTGTCGGTCATCTTCTCCCAATCAGCCATGTCCTTTGCCAGGTCGACCTGAATGAAAATACGATAAAGGGATGTAGAACAGAAAGCAAAGAAAATCAGCGTACCTCTTCGACGGTCCAGAATGAGGCTACCGCTTTCTTGTAGAATGCCCAGATGTCGTGGTACTTGAGTGGGAAGATGACGAATCTGTTCGGATTTTCGGCCAACAACGGCTCGTCCGAGGGGTTCGAGTGGATTAACAGCTATAAATGTAGCCTTCCTAACTTGAATTTTTGAAAAAAAAAACTGAAAAAGAACGAATCCTTACCTTCTCTGCATCCATCACCAAATCTCGCGCTGACTTTTCGACATTCATATCCTGAAGAATATACGGACTGAAGAAAGTTATGTCTTAGCTTTCGAGGTTTTATCTCAGTTCTCTTTACTGCTTTTGGCCTCGTGTTTGCGTAACATCGATATTTCGTGCAGATAAAAAGCAAGGAATGAAAGAACAGCGCGCTTAGAACCTCAGAAGAATAAATTAATGGTGACTTCATCTACTTTTCATTTTACCTGACCAACATTGAATCAAGCGGTAGACGGGCTGGGAGGTTAGGCCTTCGGTCTACTCTCAGCGATAAAAATAGATCTCGAAAACTGCTGCAGCCAATTCTTGTTGTATGAAACAGTCATATCTACGGTATGAAACGTACATAATACCAACCCATGTACCCCATTGCGTTATTGTCGTTGTACTTACCAAGATTCCTCAATAATGGTCAAATTACTTTTCAAATTACTAATACAAATTACTTTTTTGTGTACTTTCGAATTACTCAAATCCTCTGGATCCCAGAATAGCAGACCTTTATGAACTAAATAGGGCTCTAGGGAAAGGATATTCATTGGATGCATTCCACAACTCACACACCCAATATACATTTTAAAAAAACTCACGACATTCTCCTTATTGTTAACGCCGTTCAAGGCCACCGTTTGCTTCTGTCCGAGAGGCATTGTAGAGTGAGATTCCTGCAAAACTAGGACTTGATGACATAAGTAACTTGGCAGAATAAAAAATCACTGTAAAATTATAATTCGAGTAAATCAGATGAGTTGCGAAATCTTCGTTCAATGACGTATAGCTGAAGGAGTTCCATAAGGAACCATTGCTACGCCGGACTACTACCTCGCCTAGGTATGCTACTCATAAAGTTAATATAAAAGTAAAACAATCTACCATTGAAGACAGCCATACAGGAACAGTTCACCACACGATCCCAGCTAATCCTACTGCGAAACGGCTTACAACAACAGCGCCCCAGTGATAAGACTTGCTCCAGTGCACAGATCCACCCACAGAACGACCAGCTTGCGCGGCAACAGAAATCGACGCTGTTTGAAGGTTGAAGCGGAACATTGGCTTCGGAAGGATCAGAGTGATATGGACTAATCATTTAATCACTTGAATGACCGAGATGACACAATTCATACAGATGTCCCATTATTACCGTCATTCTTTATAAGGCGACTGGCAACCGCAAGTTATCAACCCGAATCAACCATCTCGGAAGAAATTCGTGGTAAACTACGCCGAAACTGATGCTCCAGCGACGCAGACAGGTTTCAGTTACGATGAAGTGACTGGTAATTTCGCGGTAAGATTTACCGCTGGTTTCATAGATTGCAGCAATGGACAAGGCTACGAAGTCCATGTCTGCCTGACCGACGAGGTTCTAGCTGAGGGAAATATCTAGGGAGATATCACGGCAATTTCATAGAGCGATTGGTAACCGTAAGAATTACCAAAGTCAACCAGGGCCCAGATTCATGTACGGACGAGTGGTCTCCAAAACCGCTGCGCAATCGAAACCGGACGGCAGAATCAATGAGAGACTGCGTTTAACATAGGAGGTTTAGGATAAGTAGACAAAGGTGGGCGCCGTTCGGGATGTATCCCGGGTTTTAACGGGAGGTTACCAAAGATGAATCTGGGCCCCGGTAATTTCCACGCAACTCATCAACCATCGCAGACTAAATTTCCGGGAAATTCCGTCGAATTAGATGCTCCAGTGGCGCAAGCTGGTATCGGATACGATAGTAGCTCTAGCTGAGAAAACAGCTGACGAGAAATCATGGCAATTTTACAGAGCAACTGGTAACCATAAGAATTACCAAGGTCAACCAGGGCCCAGATTCATGTACGGACGAGTGGTCTCCGAAACCGCTGCGCAGCCAGAACCAGACGGCAGAATCAATGAGAGATTGCGTTTAACATAGAAGGTTTAGGATAAGTAGACAAAGGTGGGCACCGTTCGGGATGTAGCCCGGGTTTTATCGGGAGGTTACCAATGATGAATCTGCGCCGAGGTAATTTCCACGCAACTCATCAACCATCGCAGACTAAATTTCCGGGAAAATCCGCCGAATTAGACGCTCCCGAGGCGCAAGCCGGTATCGGATACGAGGGCAGGTAAATCCATGGTAAGATTGACCGCCGGTTACCCGGTTTCGCCAGCGAATCTGAGCCATGACCAGAAGAGAAGATGGAGAGAAAGCTCTAGAAGCCGTGTCTGATTCGCTAAAGGAATCGAGACGAAAACAGCAGCGGGAGGGGTAGACTGAGGTAGAGAGAGGGACATAGACCAACAACAGGCGATGGATGCAGAGTTCTGGAAAGCACGAAAACAACCGCATATAACCAGAAGAAAGCCCCAGATATTCGAGAAGTTACCTAGAGGCCAATCACAGAACAAGCATCGATTCTTTATAAATTCGGTGAGAAGAGAATTGAGCTCCTTCAGTTAACCCTGCAAGTATGAAACAAAGCGAGGACAAGCAGCGAACTCGATAAGGATCTAGGAAACGGGTGAGATGGACAACTCTGAGAGGTTCGCCGGCACTATTCCACTTGTTGGACACCAGCACTCGATTTTTTCAGCCAGAAATTTTTTCTCCAGAAATTCGCTGAAACTTGAGGGTAATTGGGGGCGCTGATCAAGAATCTGCTGTCCCAAATCGCTACTTGGGTGGTCCAGTCAGGATCACCGATTTCGCTGAAACTTCGTCCATGGGGGTTCTCTGGTGTCCTGAACATGATGGTGAAGTCCGTTTTTCAAATGGCGGCCGAATACGGCAGTTATAGGTGAGTCTCACCAGGTAAGGTCAGAAGGTACTTACCTATAGCTGCCGTATTCAACCGCCATTTGAAAAACCGACATCACCATCGTGTCCAGGACACCAGAGAACCCCCATAGAGAAAGTTTCAGCGAAATCGGTCATCCTGACTGGACCGCCCAAGTAGTCCATATGGATGGTCCGAGACGACCAGGTGGAAAACGGACGACAGCTCCGTGTTCTGGACCCTAAGTAACTCCCTAGGCAAAAATCAGCGGAACTGCTCCTGACTGGACCACCCAAGTAGCGATCTGGGTGGTCCGAGACCACCCACGTAAAAAATGGACAGCATATTCGTGATCAGCGTCCTCAATTACCCCCTGTGCAAAGTTTCAGCGAATTTTGACGTCTGAAAAAGAAAATCAAGTGCTGGAGTCCGTTAAGTTGAATAGTGCCGGTAGATCTGCCAAGGAAATGTTCCCCTGGAGCAAGGCCACTTTCTTTTAAAAGATTGAGAAGAGCAGACAGGTGAGTGCACCACGAAATTGCATCATCGGCAAGAACGAACAACAGAGGACACGAACGAACCCGCCAGCAGCCGAGAGATTGCGAAACTGACTGGCCTCGTCGGCCCCCGTGCGGGGATTTCCCGCCCGGGCGCGCATTCACCGAATTCGAATCGCCGGCGCCGCACCTGGCCCGTACGGCTCGGTGCCGCCGTCGTCTCCATCGGACCTTACCCCAGATAGCGAGGAGTTTCTGATTTTCTGATAAGCAAAATGACAGCGGAAGCTGATCGACAAGGGCAATGAACGCTCTACTTTCCACCGTCCGACCAAATATAGTAGGGCACTACTCAGCTGAAAATTCGGAAAACGGACATCAGATTCGTGATCAGTACCCCAAATTTTATTTGTTTTATTTACATGTCATGGACCAACACCATGTATAATTGCCATACCGCATAAAGCACTACAGTTTAAAAAATACCATAAAACACAACAACCAGAGCGCTCTAATGGCATGTTTAAGCTGACGACTCGAGCAAGAGCTTTGTAACCACCTACTTAAGAGAAACTATTTTCGCAGCAATTGGCTTTGCTTTGAAAAATGTGCGAGATTGAATTGCTGATATTCCATGTGCGATTTTCAGTAAATCTCGGCATTTTAAATCCGGTATTTTGTTCACTGTTGCTTGTTGTTCTCGGTTCTCTGCTCAACAGTAAACAAGATAATGAATTACTGATCTATAAGCAAACTCGTCTTTTCGCACTTTCGATCGAAATCTTGCCTAAACCAATCTTGATTCACTGCCGCGAGTTACTGGAACTAACTGAACGTTACTTTAATGAAACCAGGGCCCAGATTCATGAACGGACGAGCGGTCTCCGAAACCGCGACGCAGCCAGAACCAGACGGCAGAGTCGATGAGAGATTGCATCGAGCATAGGAAGTTTAGGACAAGTAGACAAAGGTGTACGCCGTTCGGGCTATATCTCGGGGTTTATCGGGGGTTTACCAATGATGAATTTGGGCCCAGGGCCACTCTGCTAGCCCTGCTGCGCTAGACGAGGGATCTCTGGTTGGAATTCGGAAAACAGATGCCAGATTCGTTGTCAGCACTCCAGAAAACCTCCCTAAACCAAGTATGAGGCAAATTGGAGATGGAAAATTGCTTTGACCACTGCAGCGCTATAACTTGTTGACTATTTATCCAGTTTTTCAAATTTATGCTGTCTCGAAAGCATAGTAGCAGAACATTATTTACAATTTATTGCATTTAATAGGTGTTTGTTGTCAAAACCTGAAGTGTTTGGCGCGATTTAATGAGAAATTCATTTTTTCTTTATTGCTAGGTTAGGAATCTAAGTCTCAAATATTAATATCACAGTCGCTTATGCTTGGATATCGGCAACACCGGCGATCTGGTCCACTTCGTCAGGAATCCAATACAAAAACGCCACCCAATAGGTGACGTTGAAGAGCACGTAGAGCGATGGGAAGATGACCTTCGAGACGTCGTCGACACGGTTCACAACCTGCAACAGAACGCTTATGATTATCGTCTTTTAGGGCTCGTTTAGACACCGACAGAAAATGCAAAATTGAAGCACAACCAATAATTAACGTCTTTAATCGAATTTGCTCCTGTGCATTAGTGGCGCAGTCCGGTGGCGTCCCATATAGGCAAACTTACTGGTCGTTCGGGTTTTTTAGAAGGCTGCTATTCCTTGTTAAAGAACATTTTGACGGAATTCACTTTTTTCGTTTAATTTCTTCCCTATGTGATTATATGCTTGTTTTGCTTAGACGCGGCGCCACCGGACTGCGCCACTACGGCAAAGGAGAAAATTCGATCAATGACATTAACTATTGATAGCGTTTCGATTTTGCATCTTCGCCGTGCGGCGTCTAAACTTTAATAAAAGATAAACCACCTTTGCAGGATCCCTCATCTTCAGTTTTCGTCTAGCCTTCGCCGCTTTCACGGCCATTCGATAAAACACTGAAATAGAAGGTGACGAATATCTAACGTCTGGGCATAAATCGATGTGCGGGCCGTAGCATTTCTACTAGATGTGAATCTGATTTGCTAAAACTCAATCAAAGCATTTAGCGGTACTTTTCCTCTTAATGCCCAATTCTCATATCATGCCCAACCGTATTCGATATCATACCATTTCGCATCCACCTATGGTCGTGTACAACCTCTTTAATCTGATGTGGAAGAAAAAGCCGTTCTTTTCTCGCAAGCATGACATGATAAGACCGCTTCAAGGATAACCATTAAGATATGAGAATGATATGATTCGCTTGGGTGATATTTGGGCATTAAGAGGAATATTAGCGATACATTCGAAGCGACGGAAACAGGTGAGCGTAACCCTCGTGCGTTATTAAAATGAAGTTACTGGTGATCAGTTTCAAACGGCCCTACAGCTCCGCCAGGGCTGCGGTTCTGCAGAGCTGTTTGAGGTCGAAGTGTGTTTGAAGCGAGAAAGTGATGGATGTAAAAAATTGAGTGCTCTCGCATGAGGTAAAATAGACCTGAACGTTTTTCTTTGCCTTCTGAAAAATTGATCGGAGGCTTATTCATTGATATTTTCAAACGTATCGGCTCAATAACGTATTTTTATCATTGTCGAATGCTGCTGTGCCGTACGAGGTTAGTAAGGTGGATCAATTTTATTCGGTTTAACGTTTCGACCTTTTCGTCGTCGTCAGAGGCCTAAAAAGTGGTTCGAAACCACATATCCTTGTTCAATCCGGCCAAGCGCCGAACGATCCGTAGCATTTGTGACAAAACTTGAAAAATCCACCGCAAGAAGTTGTAATAAATTGTAAAAAAATTCTTGAGCTGAATTTTTCAAGTTTTGTCAAAAATGCTAGGTATAGTTCGGCGCTTGCCCGGATAAAACAAGGATATGTGGTTTCGAACCACTTTTTAGGCCTGTGGCGACGACGAAAAGGCCGAAACGTTAGGCCGAATAAAATTGATTCACCTTACTAACCTCGTACGGCACAGCAGCCTTCAACAATTATACCACCATGCCGAGGTTTCACGAATAGAGAACTTGGAGTATTTTTATCAGGTAGAAACTTTTCTTGCCTGATTGGGAAGGCAGGATTGTTGCTCGGATAAAACAAGAGCACGTAAATGTGGAGCGCTGTTGGGTTTGGGTCGGAGTTCAGACAGTTTGTTGAATCTGCATGCTTATCACGTGGAAATTCTTTCGGGTTATGTAGAACTGTTTCAAGATGACTTAGCCCTCGTGTTTACCTAGGCCTTCTGCAATGTGAAAGGGTGGGTTGAGGGTGAAGGTAAAGACGGTGAATCAAGTGTGTATTGTGACGTTATTATTGTAAATATCGCAGAAGTAGTTGTACATCGAGGAAAGAAAACTATTAAGGGAGAGGAGGATTCAAACTTCAAGAAAATGAAGGGTTTTGCTGAAGCATTTACTGGAAACGTATTCTTTCCATGACTTCAGATAGCCGCCTACTGACCAGAAACACCTTCAGTCAACCAATATAAAGTATTGAAAGTAACTCTTGGACGTTTTTTTTTTCAGCGCAAACCGTCGTTTGAGAATAACGCCTAGAGTAATCGATTATTTGAAAAAAGGTTCACATATTCGATTGGAATGTGGACTGAACTGCTGAACGAACTTGATGAGGGTTTCGCAGCCTTTTTGCGAAGCAGACATGAATACCAAGGTCGATCGTCGTCCTCGTCCTCCTCCAGGGCGAGATCTTCCACCTGAAGATGCATTAACGATCCTACTAACAAATAAGCGAAACTACGTTGTCTGTTTGTCAACTCTAAGGTCCCGTCGCGATTGCCCGTTACCGTACTCTCAGTGACGTATTTCATCAGTTCCTCGCGGTCTCTTGCTGCATGCATTTTGTTCTTCGTTTTATTTGTTATCATAAATGTTTCATATATGTTTCCTACTATTCATTAGTTCATTTGGCGGAACGCAGGCCGCTGAATAACTAGTAGATCATACGATGGGGCTCTCAGAATCTTCTTACCTGAATTGTCTCGCGTCGGGCTCCCATCAAACCAGCCGTGAACATCCGCATCTTTTCCATCTACAACAGAACACATTTGAAAAATTGTATACGAATTTCCAGGAAAAATCATGAATTTCAGCAGTTCAACTGTATCTGCTTGTTCCTCTAACCCTTGGAGAACCATGAAAATACAGCTCTCACCGCTCTGTTCGATTCGAGTCCCTTCAGGTCGTGTACTTGTTTTCGAATGTAAACAATTTGGGCATAATTGATCACTGCATACTCCACCATTGCGGCAAATACGAAACCGAAGCAGCTCCTGTAAAGCATAGTGTGTTTCAAACGTAGGTATCCCTCCCATAATCTCTGAAAAGATTGGGGGTAAGATTGAGCAACAACGCAGCAAACTGACGGATTGTCTTCTTCAAATCGGAAACTCGTGTTTTCTTAGAGCTTCTGTGTAGTGATTTTGCCTGCTTACTAATTTCTGCCCTGCCGAAGGCATGCGCGGTACACTGGTAAGAGGAGCTGCCAACCCCCACGCGGTCGAGCGATCGGTCCCGGGCCGGGCTAACCAAGCCTTCCATCCTTCCGGGGACGGTAAATTGGTACCACACTTGTCTGGGAAGGTAGAGAAACTGACCTGGGCTCAGATTCATTATTGGTAAATCCCCGATAAACCCCGAGGTGTAGGCCAAACGGCGCCCACCTTTGTCTACTTACGTTAAACGCAATCTCTCATCGGCTCTGCTGTCTGGTTCTGGCTGCGCCGCGGTTTCGGAGACCGCTCGTCCGTTCGTAAATCTGGCCCTGGTATAGCGGCTGGCCATGCAAGTCATTGTATAGGCCAAATACCCATTCAACGGGTCTGAATCTGAATCTTTCTGAATGAGAACGAATGCGGCGGCGCGTCCTTGTAGGACTGACCAATGCCGACACTTAGACCTTTGCCTTTTACCTTTGCAAGAACGCCTAGTAGGTAACCCTAGGATAGGATAAGACTGCAGAAGAAGAAAAGATGGAAGGTCTCAGTATAAAATAAGTGCCACGACATCTATCGACAGATAAAAATAATATCAAACAAACTGCATTCACTGAAGTATAAGTGACGGTCTGGAGCTGTCAGAAATTCCTTTTTTTCATGACTTTTGTAACATTTATTACTAGCCACCTAATGGGCAGAGCTGCGATCCTTTTCTTACTGATAGGAGCGTTGAAAGTGAAGTTTTTTCTCTCTAAAAAAACCTCAAGGAGCGAAAGGGATTAGACAAGGGTGCAGGGAAAGGAATCCTACTCCAGCCTAACTGTTCCAATTTTTTCACAGATCACTAACAACAGCATGAGGGCACGAAGCTGCTTTTCTAGATTTGTCATTATGTACAATAAAAGCAATGAACACTGCTCGATTATTTGTCCTTTGGGGACCGATCAGTTTTACTATTTTTTTTCATCATTACTACACCTAATGCGGTGTGAATAGAAAAGTGGATTAAGGTTGGACTGGGTGTTTACCAACGATGTTGTAGGTTTGTAGCTATTAAAGTCGAACTCACAATATGTAGATGTCGAGCGCGGTTGGATGCGAAACTTTCGGAAGATCATTGCGCAAACCAAATCCAAGCGTAGACATTGACAACACGGTCATGATTCCTGGAAGAGCCATTTTTCTAATATGCCGGATCAGCATCTGATGGGAGAAATCTAACCGAGAGCAACTCGAGCCGGCGAAGCTTCCTTGTTGATCCAGAACGACACCCACGACATCACCACTAGCAGCGTACACGGCGTGTAGAACTGCAACACGAAGTAGCCCTGCTGCCGTTGCAGCTTGAAGTATACCTTCAGCACAGAAATATCTGGAATGTGGCTGATTTCCTAGCTGTTTCTAAGCACGGTAGAAAACAGGCAGAGCATCCGATAGACGTAAAATTCTAGTTTTATTACCGCTTTTTGAGGGTTACTGTTACGTATACTAGAATATGATGTTGCAAGGATGGTGCTAGGTTTAGCGAAAAATCGCGTCTCAGGCTACATTCGAACCCGCGTCTCAACTTGTCCGGGGCTGTGCACTAACCACTGTGCTACTGTGACGACCACTTGCGAATCCCTGGCAGCTTCCTTAAGCCCGAAGGCTTTTTACCTCCGTGTACAGCCCTGGATAGGTTGAGACGCGGGTTCGATTCCCGCCTGAGATGCGATGTTTGTGAGAAACTTAGCACCACCACTACAGCATTCAATAGACATTAGAGCACAAGGATGACTAGTACCATCACAGGAAAAGGTAAAATAGCCGGTTAGCTCCCTACAAGGAGACGCCCCGCCGCGAAGTTATATTCAGAATCGTAGAGGCTCGTTGAAGCCGTATTTGGCTTACCCAGTGACTTACATGGGTCAACCGTCATACCATGTCAGCTTCTTTACCTTCCCAGACGGATCCGGCACCAAATTACCCGAGTACCCCAGAAGGATGGAAGGCTTTGTTATCCTTGCCGAGGATCGATCGTTTGACCTTACGCCCCTTTTTCTTGACCTCGGATAGATATATAAATACCATCCAGCAATACCTTATATGGTGCGCTCCTGGCCCTACTGATGATACTAAGGGAGTGCTACCTGTCCGTAGGTAAAAAATTGCTTCCATTAATTATCCTGTTAAGGGCGAAATGGCGAAACTGGGTGATAATTCTTCACTTTCGTATTACAATTAGTATACTCTACCTTTTTTATTTATTGCAAGGGCTGACCGTTGTACCATGTCAGCTTCTTTACCTTCCCAGACGGATCCGGTACCAATTTACCCGAGTACCCCAGATGGCTGGAAGGCTTTGTTATCCTTGCCGAGGATCGATCGTTTGGCCTTACAGGTGTCAGTAGCGCCTCCTACTACTGCCAGCTATGTAGTTTTGTTTCATAGCTCTCGCGTGCCTCTGTCAACTCATGGGGACCCCGCCAGGTTTGGAAGAAACCCCTCATTTTCCAAAACCGGAATACCTAACCAGTGGTTGCCCTCCGCGCCAAAACGCTCGTTTTTGATTTTCCGGTGGGTCCCAAAAATGCATAGTCTCAAAATTTTAGTGAAAATAAACTTTTCTGCGTCATTGAAGGCGATGGAAGGGCTTTAGCGGAGCCTCCTCATTGCGCTGTTTTGTGTGCTCATAAACAGAAAATAGTGGAAACTGCTTCCGGTGGGTCCTTGCAGTGGATCCCGAAGATGCTTAGTTTCAAAATTTGAGTGAAAATCCTCTCTGAATGGTGGAAAACCCTCACAACTAATATTTTAGCGACTTTTACTTCCAACACAGCACTCCCTAAGCTGCAAATGCAAGGCATTTTCGGTAGCAGGAAACGATAGAGTCGTTTGATTCCCTCGGGCTAAATGTCATGTTATAGAAAAACTAAGCAATCAAATCTGAATGGTCCGTAACGATGAAGTGGTGCTCACGCAAGGCTGCACACATCCAAACGAATAGAAATAGGAAAAACTGGTTTCGAAGGTTCGAAAAGATTCTCTGGCCAATCTCTGCAATTTTTTTCTCACCCCAGATACATGAGGACTTCCAAGCACCTCTACACCACATGTTCACACCTACTAAATTATCTAAACTTATCTACTTACCAAGCTAAACCTGCTAAATGATAAAACCAAGCCTTCTCTCCATTCGGGGTAGGGTAAATTGGTATCAGACTTGTCCGGTAAGGTAAATACACCGATACGGTTCAGCTGCTGGCTCCCGAAAGTCGCTATACAGGCCAAATACGCATTCACCATGCCTCTACGATTCTGAACTCAACACGAATGCGTGGCGCATCTTTTGGGAGCTGATTAGCGCTGGCGCCCTCTACCTTTTACATTTACTGAACTATTAACATTTAGTATCAACAGACTGGAGATGAGCCAATTGCTATTGTGTACAGATGGCAGATATTTCTTCTCCTAAAAAAATGCTCGCTGCTTTGCTGAATGTGGGGGGTTGATCCGAGGTACTTTTTTAATACTATGAATATTCGCTGTTTATGAATTGCCGTCTCGATGTTTTCTCACGCGTGCGTTATGTACCGTACTTGAATAAATAAATAAATAAATAAATAAATAAATGTTCTCACTTCTATGAGCTTGTCGGTAGTCGGTAAAATTGTGTTCTGATTTGAACAGTCCAAGGATTTTGTATTGTGAGAGCATGTTGCCCATCTTCGAGTCCAGTTCCACGTCTTTCCAGTTGTAGATGACATCGTTGGAGAAATATCCCAATGAACCGATCTCTATTGGACATGCCTGTAAAGATAATCTGTTTCAAATGAGAAAAGGAAACTGTTTTGGTAGAAATTTCCGCTTAAGAGTTGGAGTTGGTGGAATTTTCTATTCAAATGGCGGTGAACTCGGTGTGTTTCAACACATATCCCCTAGTTGGCGAATATTATATACTATAGATTATATGGATTCTTCGATGACCTTCCAGCAACTTCTTCTTCAGAGCTTCGAAGAACCCAGAAGCATCAAAAAGTCACTGCGCAATTTTTCGTCTCCTTATGGCTAACGAAGTGTTCTTGAGTCGTTCTCAAACGCCTGCATTTGATCTGAGAGATCTTTTTGTTCCTAAAAGGAAGGAATTCATGGCATCAGGCATTCAAGGAACCTCATACCTGTACATCCATCGGAAATTTCCTCAAGAACATGTCACATTTCGTTCGAATTGTGAGCCTGAAAATCTTCTGTCTTTTCTGTTTTCCTTCGTTTTCTTTCCTTTTTTTATTTCCTTTTCGAACAAGTACTGTATGTTTTGTTTAGCGAAATATATCGGCTAGATCTGAACGAATACTCACCTCTGCGACACACGCACTTGACCGTCCGAACTGACTCGAAAAAGAATGTTGGGGACGGTTAGTGTGTGCAGATAGGATTTCCGACCATTACGAATGTAAGTGTCCGGTACCTGCAAGAAACTTTGTTGGGAAAGCACCAAAACTACTTTTCAACTAAATTTTTTAACAAAAAGGGCGTTAAAGTTGCGAAAGACCCCAGGCCGAGGAATTTTACCTCGTCTAGGCGTACCTTGTCTTCCATCTGATAAACTGTTACCAGATTTGTTTGGGAAAGTGGAGCCATTGACCTAAATAGCGGCTGCCCCCACGGCATTGTATAGGCCAGATTCGTAATCGCCAGGACTATATGATTCTGAAGGGAAGGTGAATGTGAAAACACCTGGCCCAGATTCATGAACGGACGAGCAGTCTCCGAAACTCCGTCGGCGATAAACCCGCTCGATTCCGCGAGGTCTCCCAAACCGTGCCTCGTCGCGAGGTTCGATAGACCCGCGATAAAACCCGATCAATCCCCGGCGCGCGTTCACGAATCTCGGTTTGCGCGCCGTTCGGGGCATAACTTGGGGTTTATATGGGGTTTACCAATGATGAATCTGGGCCCCTTACACAAAATTTTACTTAAAACTAATATTACTTTGAAAACCACAATTAAAATAATGGGTGGTTCGATTTCTTCGAGAAATCGCTCCGATTCTGTGAATCCAAAACAGTTCATTATTGAATTCGTTGTTTTTTGTCTTTGACGCTATCCGGAGTGCTGATCCAGTTGTTTTTAGCGATGTTCGATAGATAAATCGGTAAATCGTACCCAAATATCCTTCAGCATTTTGCTAGCCAGTGGCATTTCGGTCTTTTGCGGATTGATTGGAGTGAAAGCCAATCGTCGATCGAGCCACTTTTGACGGAAGTAGCAGTCGAGAGAAAACTCCTGCAAAATATTCAAATAGCGTTCTAGCAGCTGGAGAAGTTTACTGTATAAGTTAACGGGACTCAATCAGTGGAGGATCACTGCCTTTTGATGCCTCCACCCTTTCGCCATTACTCTATCTTGTCCAATATGATAGATATAGCTGCTCCTCAAAGAATTTTGACCCTCCGAGGTTGTTAGGTGGAATTGTTCATTAACGGCCTGACGTTTTGACCTGCCCGACGTCTTCAGAGGCCTAAACATGGTTCGTGGTTAATGACCCGAACGGTTTACCCCTCCAAAGGCTGCCCCAACTCTAGCATTTTTGACAAATTGCTATGAACATGAACAAATTGCTATTGTTTGATTTTCTCTTTTCATTTGTTGTTGGTTGTTTGAATTTTCGGCGCGTCTGTTGACGTCTATAATAAATAAATAAATAAATAAATAAATAAATGAATACCAAACAAAAATGTATTCGAGAGAGAATAATCTCATCTGATTCTGCCGCTAGACCTCCTGGCTCGACGTTAGTGATGTGAGCGAGTAAGTAGGTAATTGTCAGATACACCGACATTCTATTGTGATATTGATATTGAAATTGATATTGACATTTATTTCGTATGTTTAAGACACACGTCCGAAACAGAAGAATACAAGAAAATGCGATACAAATAACACGACACAAGTATCTCAGTGCGTTATGGAAAGGCATCCATTTCGGTTGTTCATTCGTTGCGAGCTGATACTATTAATAGGTACGGCCGTGTAGCTATGAGTATAAATAAATAGAATGCCGGCGTATCTGACAATCACTTACTTACTGGTTTACATCACTGACGTCGAGCCAAGAGCTCTAGCGGTGGAATCGGTGAGGTTACTCTCTCACAAATACATTTTCGTTTGGTATTAATAACAATTTGTCGAAAATGCTAGAGTTGGGACGGTCTTTGGCGGGATAAGCCGTTCGCGTCGCTAACCACGAAGCATGTCTAGGCCTCTGAAGACGTCGAGCAGGTCAAAACGTCAGGTCGTTAATGAATACTGACATGCTAACACCATACTAATACTAACATCAATGCCGCGGTTCGAAGAAGAGAGAACCTGGGGACTCATCTTGAAGAGTTCCTTAAATAGATCATTGCGTCATTGTGTGATATTAGGTTGTAAAGAAAGTTCTGTTCTTTTACGCAGCTTATAGTCAAAACGCCATACCTTGGCTCATGCCCCACCGTTTCTCTTAATTTAACCACCATTCTAAAGATCACGTCATTCTCTATGGAACGCAGTACAAAGTGTGCCGCTATCGCAAAAGTCTGAAGATACATAGGAATTAAGTCAAATGTTCCAAGGCGGATTCGACATCGTGTTGGTATTAGGATCCTCTCTTCCTTGAGAAACCATATGAACGTTTGAAATTTGGCAGATAGTTAGTCCGAGGTCTGGCAATTTCGACGTACGAAGGTGAGTTTCAATGTGTCGTTGGTTTGAATTCTGGAGATCATTTTTTAAAACACGTGGATTTGTGTTGCTGTAAAATGTCAAATGGACTCTATGGTTCCTAGCTTCGGTTGAATAGTTCTGAATGTTTCAATGTTGTTTCAATGTTTGAATGTTCACGATGTGCACTTCCTTCTTTATCGTTTGGTGAAGAGTAGGAAACAAAAGGCACACTAGTACTGCTGCAGTTCATCATAACGTCACCATTGTCTTCGTGTCGTGAAAATCTAGTTTCTTAACCGTCTCAGAAGGTTCGTCGTTGTGTAAAAAACGGGGAAATCTCTTCTCATCATAGTATAATATCCGTCCTTCGTCGTAGGGTAGAAATCCTTATGAAAATGGCTCCGCAAAATCCATTTCAATTGATGAACCCGCAACACTCATTCGCACTCGGAGCAGAGGGTCCGAATGTCGAATATTTTAATTATTCCAGATCTTGAGACATTCGCGATAGCGGCACATGTTATACTTCCTTCCTTAGAGAAGGATGTGCCCTTTCGAATGATGCTTGAATTAAGGAAAACGGCTGGACATGAGTAGAGTTATGACGCTTTAAATATAATGACAGAACTTTCTTTACAACCTAATACGCAGTGTTAAAAGGTCCTATACCTCAACAAACCGAGCGAGATCCTATCACCAGTCGCATCCAGTGACTCGTTCACTCCCAGAGGTCATTATATGGAACTATGGTACAACTCCCTGATCATTCGCAGTTAATCGCATCATAAAACTTTCTTGATGCATGTTTCAATGCATATACAATGACTAGAGGCGGTCAGAGGTAAAAAATTACTCCGATCGTTCTTTCGTCGCTCATTTTATTGCTAATGAAGGATAAAATATCATATGTTGCTATAAATACTGGGTAGCAATAGTGAGCAATGATATAGTTGTAATGAAACCTGGAAGCATACCATGTCCTGTTCCGATATTGGGCCCATGCTTCGAACACTGATATCGATCTCGACATTCAGAGGTGAAGAGTCTGAAAAATCAATCGATAATCATAGCACATACCTCTAAGTTTAACGTCACGCGTGGTGCAGTGTGAACTCTTTTACCTTCCCAGACAAGTCTGGGCCCAGATTCATGAACGGACCAGCGGTCTCCGAAACCGCGATGAAGCCAGAACCGGACGGCAGAGTTGGTGAGGGATTACGTTTAACATAAAAATTTTAGGATAAGTAGACAAAGGTGGACGCCGTTCGAGCTATATCTCGGGGTTTATCGGGGGTTCACCGATGATGAATTTGGGCCCTGGTACCAATTCACCTGACCCCGGAGGATAGAATTGCCAGGGCGAGGTTAGATCGCTTGGGAGTCAGTAGCGCCTCATACCGTTGCACCACGCGCGCCAATTATCAATTTTCGTGAATCAAATTTTCGTGATTGAAAACTGACCGGGATTTGTAGGCCGAAACTTCTTGTCCTGATTGAGTAAAATGGTGTTAAGCAGCTTCGTTGTGTATCTGATCAGCGTAGTGTTGTAGGTGGTGTTGCCCCTGAAATCTGTGTCTTGATTCACCAATTCTACCTTTGAAATCGAGAGACCGTGGACAAATAGACCCCCGTAACTCGCCCTTTTCTCTTTTGTGCGTGACCGGAGTTTCTCTCCGCCAACGACCACTGCTTCTCGTCATTCATATTGGCTTTTTGGGACCGCTGCAATAAGCATGGGAGGTAATTTGGAGCACTCAAACTACTTCTGAAGGATGCCCAGTTTCCGTCGTAATGAAAAAGATGACGAGCGACCATCTAGACAAAGCCAGCCTTGTTTGTTATTGATCTATCCATCTATCGTTGTAGCTTTGAACAAAGTGGTAACCTACAGATTTGTGTAAAAATTTTCCCGCCTGCAGAGGCTTTGGGTTTTTTCATTCGTCACCTTGTCGATATTGACTCTTTTCATGACTGCTAAGCAACATTTTTGAGCTCGTTAGAGAATCCTTTCAACGTTGCCGAGTCGCTGATGAAATGCTGCTACATCATCCGTTTCCAACGGACAACATAAGCATTATTGATGTTGTTTATACTAGACGAATGTTGTAGGAGGCCTTCAGAAGGTGGACCGTGCAAGTCTTGACCGTGAACTATGCCTTATTTACATAGCAAAATAGTCCAGCAATCACAGGTTAGTAACCGGACAAAGGATAAGACCCGGGATCACTAGCTATTGGACGTCTCGAACGGAAAGAAGAGGATACCGTGGTTGTCACGGACCGAGCGAATGTGATGCCTTCTCTTGAAGAAATCACCCAAGCTGCTTAACAAATTGTTTTCTGCTGAGCTCCATATGCCCGATCTTCCAGGAAACTCGGGATTGTTTAAATTACGCTACGCTTCCCTGTATTTGTCGACTTTTTGCTTTCCAAACTACATTCCTATTTACCTTTCTCTACTCTTGCGATGCACTTGATTATAGCACGCTTTTATACATCGTCAGCCTTCCGCTCGTTGTTTTCATCGTTTTCCCTGCTTTAATCATTTCATTGGCGAAAATATTATAAACTATCCCACGACCGACTGCAGTTGGGTCTTGACATGATGAATATTCGGGTATATTAGACAGAAGCCGAGAAAACCAAGATTGACACAGGTTTAGTGCGGTTAACGTTTCGGCGACTGCAAATAGGGTCCCAGCCTTGGGTAATCAAGCCAACTAATTTACCAAAAATCAAGTAATTTAACCTACCCAAGTCCGTGGCTCGATGGGAGGCGGATTCGCCGAAACGTTTAAGGTAATAAACTTGTATCAATCTTGGCTTATTGGCTTCAGTCTATTATGCTAATAAATAAATAAATAAATAAATAAATAAATATAAATAAATAAGCCAAAACTAGAGGAAACTCATCAATCCACCAATTTCCACTAATAAATGAACAAATAAATAAATAAATATGCTAATATAATAGATAAATAGATAATATTACAAATGACATCTGTCGGCAAGAGACTAGAATGTCCTACTCCGTTTCATCCACTGTCGCAATTCTCGCAGTTACTCCTTTCCTGTGCGATATCCAAAACTAAAGGAAACTTATCAATCCACCAATTTCCACTAACCTGCCATTTCTGTACGACGCCTCACGTAACGCATTAGTAGTTCGAAGTACGACGAACACAAAAAATAAATTCATAATCCTGAAAAGGACATTATTCTCACTCGGTCGACCAGACAGCACCCGGAAGCGAACAACGAACTCTTAAATTCATCGTAATTATCTGTTGTGCTTCTCCGCCGGCGACCTGATTATTACGTATGTATGGAGCGACGACGTTGGGGACAAAAATCCTTAGTCATGCATAAGTGGAACGAAAAACGCGAAGATATCAATCGGGTATTCACGACTATGTGAAACGACGACGCCCCTCATCATCCCTCGCCCCCCCCCCGGTGCTCTCGCCGACTGCAGAAACAATCACCTAACGTGATTTGTGCGAGTCGAGCGGTTCAATTGAGTCATTGAAGAGCACCCGGTAATCTGAGTGGACGAAAGATTCCCCAGGGATGGCATACGGAGCCCAATCAGTCTTCTTCCTCGAACTGAAAAGCTCATCGAGCTTCCTCGCATATTTTTGACAGATGTATTTTAGAAGACAGAAACAGTGTGAAATTTTCGAAATTTCCATTTGAGTGGTTCATGAAGGTAAAATCAAGGGTGTCGGCGTTGATCAGTCTTCTGAGGATGCGCCACGAAGTCGCCTTCCATCCGAGATCATAGAGGCATGGTGAATGCGAAAGTGGCCTGTACAACGACTTGTGGGAGCCACCCGCTATACCAAGCAGATACCGGCTTTTGATAATAATGGTGATACTTCAGGTGGTAACCAAGATTTGTATATACAGCCGCCGTGGATGAGGAGGTGACGTCAAGGTGAAGGTGAAGGTGTCTGCGTCAACCAGTTCCTTAGGAACGCGCCATGTACTCCTCTCCTATTCAGAATCGCTAAGGCATGGAGAATGCGTATTTGATCGATACAATGACTTGCATGGTCAGCCGCCATACCTATGTCAGTGTCTTTACATTCTCAGGCGAGTATGGTACCAACCGGACCCACCGGAGAGATGGAAGGCTTGCTTAGCCCGAGCGGGATCGCTCGCTCGACCGTGCAGATTTCAGCGGCGCCTCTTACCACTGAACCACACGCTAATCAACCCCTGCTCGTCAAAATACAATAAACATCCACTAACCGAAATGGAAGACAATTTCATGGTGCGAACCGATCCACTCTCGGTTTTGGGCAGTGTAAAAGTTTCTAGTTTTTTCTTTCTTGGTGCTTCAGAATTACTCATCACCAAAAGTCGAGAACAAAGTGGCAATGAATGAGTTCGTTAGAAGCTAAGCGACTGATGATACGCAAGAAGGCGAAAAACATGAAGTGTTTTATTGGTGAAAAACTAAATAAGTCATTTCTGCATTTCAGAGGTAATTCATTACTAAATTGCATATTATTGGGGAATTACCTGTTTGTTTCAATGGTAAATATGTCGTTTGGGTAACGATTTTCCCTATTTGGTAATAAGCACTTTTGTTCAAAGGGTGTGAGAGTCCACGAAATTAGTTTCCAACCTAATAGTTTGGAGATATTAGTTGGATTAACACAACTTACACTGGACCCCGTCGGAATTGCATAGCGTGAGCGGAGCAGCAGAGCTACAGATAAAACGAAAACGCATCCATAGGCGCTCTCTAGTACATTTGACTGTCTCAAGAAAAATCTAAACTGTTCAAATAAATAAATTCTATGGGCGAAATCACCAACGCTGCAAACGTAAATGATGACCCGAAATACGCATTTGAATGGAGTGTTCTAATGCTCAGGTCTGGCACGTAAGGCTCACAGAATGGATAGAGTAAAGACGAGAACTTTAATCAACTTTTGAATATTTGTGATGTTGTAACAGTGCTGCTAGGTGCATCGCAAAAGTCGCCGCTTATGCGGGATTCGAACCCGCGTCTCGCGTCTATCCGGGGTTGTGCGTTAACCACTACGCTACTGAGAGGAAGGCTTTCGTCCCTACCTGCGCCGATACTTTCCGCTCTTCTAGCACCTTCGTTAAGCCCGAAGGCCTTAACTTTCAGCCTCATCCGTAATGACGGCTTGAGCCGATGAGCCGGATTCAGCATTGCACCAGTTTAGTTGAGAGCATTTTATAATTATCGTGTAGTTCCAGTTTTATTACCACTTTTCCCTTTAATATATACATAAATATCCTCTAAGACCGTAACAGTTCCCAAGTGAAAAGTTCTGGTTACATGGACGAGAAGTTTTCTATGTCTGTATATATTCGAGACCTTTGTTCGCTTCGGATGTTCCTTTTCGAACTGCACAAAGATCTACTCGTTCGCGTTGAGCATGTTTAGTGGGAAAACAATCGTATCTGAGCTTTCGATGAATTGTGGAAGAAATGTGGAATCGCGGGCTTTTATAAGTGTTTTTGCGCTCACTTGCCCTTTCTTGATTGGATTATTCGAAGATTTCGTTCCACTGAAGAAATCGCTAAAACCAATGTTGATCTCGAGTGCACATTTGGCGACCTCTGCATTGGGCTGACTATATTTTGCACCATAATGTTTGCAATTGTTGCCGGAAAAGTGAAAACGGATCTTTGTGCTGTTCTGATCAACAAACCAGGAAGTACCGATGCTTCTGGCTCATCCCGAATGTTTTTTCCATCCGTAACATTTGTTTAGCCTAGTAGTTCCTTGTGGAAAGTGAAGTGTCTATGCATCGGAACGTGCATTTCGAAGTGTTTTCGAATTCTACAACTGATGCGTGTAGTAGTCTACTGAAACTTGCACGCAGTTGGCCGTTCACCTCCCACTACACTTGTTTGGTCCTGTGGAAGAGCATCAATTATTTATTTATTTATTTTACGCCTTTTCACAGACGTGCTAAAAATGGTTAGTGGTTCAAAGAGCAGGGAAAGCTCGATTTATAGAAAAATGAAATAAAACTAAAACAAAGCAAAGCTCAGTGAGTTATTAACTGAACCAGATGGAAAGAGATATTTCTAATATTCAAAGCAAAACTTATAGTGAAATTCCAGTTTTATTACCGCTTTTTTGCGGATACTATTATAAATACTAGAATAGGATGTTGCAATGATGGTGTTAGGTTTATCGCAAAAATCGCATCTCAGGCGGGATTCGAACCCCAGTCTCAACCTATCCGGAGCTGTTCACTAAACACTATACTACTGAGACGACCATTTGCGAATCCATTCAGAATTCAGAATGCAAAAATGCAGAATTCATAGTTTTTCTTTTTTTCGGGAGTGAGCAGCAGCAGGATACGAAATGATGTCAACCGAGGAAGAAAGATGTTAAGGGACGATGTGAGTCATGGAAACAAAGGAAAATATGTTAAGTACTGATTTATCCATACTAGCTAGGAGTGCATAGGGTGTAATAATGCATAAATGTCTGGCGGGTGGAAGTACATATGTACATCAACAGTCCTAACGCTCCACTTGCTAAAGTATCAAGGTGCGATAAAAATAATACCTATGATTTATCGATAGCCGGACGTGGAATGTGATCAAAAATAATACCATTTTTCGGTAGACACACCGCTGATTGGTCATTGTTTACTTCATGGGTTAGGCAGTCTTGCAGTTTTCAGTAATTGGCTTTGCACAGAACTGTTAAATGATTATTATTCAAGTCACTTAGGCTGTCCTGCCCCTCTTGCCTTTGATGTTACTACCGCCATCGCTCAACTTCCTAGACCTTCGTTGTGTCATGCGTGCTTGTGGCTTCTTGGCCGAATTCAACTATGGTTTCGCCAGCTTCTTGGCAGCTTTTTGATTTATGGTTATTTATCCATCTAGTTCAAATCGGAACAGCAAAGTGCTGCAGATTTGCTCGTTTCCATGTTGCTTTTGGAGTCGAAACGCAAAAATCTAGCAAAAAAAAATAAATATTAGGGAAAACTAGCAGCATATTCGGATAGTTTTAGGGACACACTTTAAGTGGACTTTGGCATGACTGCACTAACTTGTAAATTTTTCCAGAAATCATGCATGAATAAAAGCAAGATATAAAACAATATCACTCTTGAATGAGAGAAACCTGACAGAAACCAGCGAGTGCCCATGAACTGGAGGACAACACCAAAGAGCAACCGGCCTCAGGCGGGTTCCTCATCTATTTGCACATTTTTTAAACATGGAAACAGACTTTAAATTAATATTGTTCAACTTTTCACATTCCCAAGAGTGAATTTTCCGAATACGTACTTGTCCTTGTTGCCTTTAGACCGACAGTTTGCCTCGGAACTAATTTTGAAGACTTAGAACATGAGTGCTGGGTTTCGTGACTAGCAGAGAGATGTTTTTCGACACGCTAGATGTGATGTGTATCTGGGCATTTTACTTAAGCGGAGAACAATCAAGGTGTTGCAAGAAATGGCTCGTGTAATAACACTTAAAGTCAATTAAAACAGCATAAAACAGCGGATAGCGCGAAAGATGAAATATGAAAGCGTTAGCCAAGGAGATGAGGTAACGATTATTCATCAATGTCAGCCCTTTCGAGTGGTCTCTTCCAAGTTTGACTATCGGGCACACCTGATTTTGGAATCAGATTTGAAGCCCATAGGGTTAGTTGGATGCTGATTGTGAGAGATATTCCGCAGAGCTGCAGCTTCACGTCGATCGAGAGTAGGATGATCGGCACCCATATTGTTAACGTTTAGAGGTACTAGTACCACAGGTTTAGTATAGGGCGCACGTGGTACAATGGTCAGAGGCGCTGCTGATGCCCTGTCAAACGGTCGATTATCGCTCGGCCTAACCAAACCTTCCTTCTCTTTCGGAGCCGGTAAATAGGTACCAAACTTTTCAGGGAAGGTAGAGACACTAACTTGGTATTCCGGCTGTCCCCACCCCCAAGTCATTCTACATGCCAAATACGCACTCACCATGACTATAGGATTCTGATATAGAAAGGAAAGAGTAGCGCGTCTTTATGGGAGAGATAAACATCTATACTTTTAGCTTTACCCTTACGTTTAAGTTTTTTAGTGTTCTTTCTTTATTTATGTACAAAGAGGAGCTACTGATCTTCCATTGGGCTAACCAAGCTTTTCATTTCACCGGAATCGGGGTAAATTTTTACCAAAGTTGGCGGAAAAGGTGAGTGCACGACTTGTAGAGCACACCGCAAGTCAACTGTACAGGACTAATCCTGATTCACCAAGGCTACGAATCTGAACGCAAGATCGGTGCGTGGCACGTCCTCGTAGGACATGCCAACACCTGCCACTATTGTTACTGACTTTTACTGAGCTCCAGAGATCGAGAGCGCTTCCTATTCAGCACAAATCTCCCCTCACCGCCAATCTTGAATATTTTCTGTCCTTAGCCTGATGAGGGTATCTTTTTTTCTTGCAATTTTTACGAGTACACACATCAATTCAGCAGTTCTGGATCAAGATAGAAACAGCGCGGTTGGTTTTTCCATTCCCATCGGAGTGTTCTCCTCTATTCTTGCCAGTTGTCATATTTCTGTCTATTTCGAGCCACCTACCCTTTTTTGTCGCGTTAGCTGCGACGGCAAGTCGCTATGAGGTAATATGGTACTCTGGGGAGTTTCCCAGAGTACCATATGATGAAAACGGCGCTGTCCTCTACGGCCAAACTATAATTTTTCTACAAGATGAGACTCTCATAGAGGTTCCTTCTCGCTACTACTGTATAATTCTGTTCAAACCAAATCATCATCTTTACTACGAAAGTAAAATGGAAAGCAGCTCTGCTATGCCTTCCACTACCGCGTCGTACTTTTGAAACTGTGGACCTCTAGAAAAAGGAAAACTAGAAAAATGAAAAAATTGGGAAGTTCGAAGAGATCTAGAACATTTCAGTTTTCCTGTATGATGTCCAGATGTTATTTATTTATCGTGCTGGCTTGGCGATTGATCTTTTCAAATACTTGTTTGGTTCAGTTATTCGGATTTTTATTATTATAAGCCTCATATCTCTAAATATATTTTCTAAAACGGCTGGTTTTACTTTTCACAGTGTCCCTATTTTCTCTCCACTCGCGAGGAGAAAAAAGGAAATACTGAGGTTCCGGTCCTCCCGCATTCCCTAGTGAAACGCTATGAAGTCTTCCCAGAAGCTGCGGCTTTCTAGTTGACTGGAAGTCTTCGGAGAAAAAGAGATAAACGACAGTCAGTAAAATAACTGAAAGCTCCATTCCATTAGTCCAAGGCAGCTGCTTGAGTTCATTTACGGCGATAGGAGAGAGTTTTTCAGGTGATGCAGCTTAATTTTTTCCGGAGTATATAGTTCAAATACTTCTAATATTAATACTTTTTTCTGGGTATATAGTTTGAATACTTGCTACTATATGTCTTTTGTTTTGGATATTAGAAATGTTTGCTGAGTAAGTAATGGTTGAAATCAAGGTAGAGATCTCTTCAAGTGAAGTATTTCACTAAAATGCACCAGAAGAACTGTTAAACGTCGCGTCGTAGGGATGGAAGAGGAACAGCGGATAGTTTTCTGCGACTGAGTGGATGATAGGACAAATAGATAAAGGATGATAAAGGTATAAAAGATGAAGGTGCCGGTGTTAATCAGTTCCCTATTGTCACGCCACGCATTCGTGTTCAACTCAGAATCGTAGGGGCATGGTGAATTTGTGTTTGGCCCATACCATATTCAATTTCAATTTCAATTTATTACATGCGGTAATTCCACATGTGGAAAAGTACAATAATCAACAACACAAAACTCAACATGGTAACGAGAACAATCCGAAAGCTTTCAAAATTTGTTAGAAAAATAAAACATTACGTTAAACATTTATGTATCAGATTTGCCTTCACATAGATGGGAACCCGCGTGTCACTTTTTTAAATACGTAGACAAGAGTTTTGAAAATGTTCTCAAATTATGAGAACCTTGCATTTTTTTGCTCAGTTTGGAGTACTCCATCGCCGCTCTGACTGAGAAAAAGTTTCGCCTGAGTCTAGTTTGCGGATTTTTTAGAATCAGTTTTTTCTCCGGGCCTCTGGTTCGTGAATATGCAAAAGAAGAGAACTTCTGAGGATTTAGTCCTACCATCCTTTCCATTATTTTATACGTTGTAATCAAATTGATCTTCTTTCTCCTGAGGGAAAGACTATCCAGATTTAAGATTTTATTTCTGATACAGCCACGAGGAATACTCTTATAAGTGAAACCTAGATCTTGCCCGGCCAGCCGCTATACGTAGTCAGAGCCCCTACTTTCTCGAACAAATCTGATTGTGAGATCAATTTACCTGACCGCGGAGGGGACACGAAGGTTTGGTTAGATCTGGTGGGGATCGATCGCTCCATCGTATCAGTAGTAATGCCTCTTACCCACTGGACCACACACAACCTTAGGAGGAAGAGAAAAATATTGACAAAAAGTAAAGCATGGAAGATGGATGTAGATGAAATAAACGTGTTCTTTCTCTCACAATACCTTCTACCTAGTTGTAATGTGGAATTTCTATAGTCTCGTTGCTTTGCGATGGTGAGCATGGTCACATCATTCGCTTTGCATGTACTTGATCACGTGTCTGAGATAAATAAAAATAAACTAAAAAGGATTTGGGTGGGTGACAACGACGAGAATGTCGTAGCAGATGTGGGCAGTGAGCAGGGAAGGGGGCGTCGCCTCCTTGGGCATCGTGTGACACCGAATCACTCCCTCGAGAAGCACCCCATTCCGAGGTCTGTGTGTCGAAGTGTCACCCCGGCCGATGCCCCCGGGGCAGATGCTTGATCTGTTATCACGCTCTTACTCCTATAAATCATCAAAAACCCCATTCATACGCTTTCTTCTCGTCCAGTTCTTCGTTTGTCGCCGCCTTCTCGGCCTCGTAGTTTCACCACGAACCTGCCCTGGCCATCTGTTTTGATCTGTTTTGCGGCACTTTGTCGTCGAGACACGATTTTTTATCTATTTGGTCGGCTGCTTTGCTCGATTCGAGCCCAACAATTCGCTTTTCCTCTTTTTCATATCTTTCTCAGCCAGAGCATTTGGACTATTATCCGGTAGATCACTTTTATCTCTTTGAGAGCATCAACCATATCACTACTGAACCACGATGTCAGTTTGTCAACTCTAGGGTCCCGCCGCGATTGTCCGTTACCGTACTGCCAGTGACACATTTCGTCAGTTCCTCGCCGTCTTTTGCTGCATGCTTTTTGTTCTTCGTTTTATTTTTTTATTATAAATGCTTTCTATATGTTTCCTACTATACATTACTTCATTTGGTGGCCTGCAGGCCCTTGAATGGCCGGTTCTTCAAGTAAGGCACGCAATGGAAGCCTTGCTTCCGATAGTGTTGTCCCTAAGAGCAATATAACATCAAGTTTCCTTCTTTGGATGTTTTGGCAGAGCTGAGCCTGCTCAGATTTCATTTAGGCTATTGAAAGAGCGAGTCGTACGGAGGTGTTTCCTTGAAGTCTATATCATGCATTGTTTCCCATCCATCATATGTGATCTATTTTTCCAATCAGCGGCCTACCATGTTAAAATGTCACTTTCTATAGTGTGGAAACAGTTCAATGAAAATCTCTCAAGCTTGTACTTCTCTAGAGCTTTTCCAAGTCGTGTAAAGAAAGCTGCCAGTAATCACTCTGAGGAATAAATATGGAATTCTAGCTATGACTCACAGAAACTATAATATTTAAAAAAAATCTGAGGAGGAATCGACTTCAATTTTTTCACTGCGTAGGAGACCTTCTAGCCTTCAATCCTTGTAGAAAATTCCATCTAATTTGCACACGTTGAGAATGCCACCCCCCCCCCCCCCGCCGCCCTCCCCCAATTACCCACACCAGGGCATTGTATGGTGGCGGGAAGATTTTTTGATCACTACTGCATGTCTACCACATTGCAGCTACTCGTAGGAAAATGGTAATAAAACTGGAGTACAGCAATAAAATCCCGTAGTGGTACCGAATTTAGTTCGATGGAAGCGCTGCAGCTTTCTCAAGTTCCACATGCAGACACAACTGCTATTTGGGGTTGTTTTTTCTCAAAGCTCGGATGGCCTTGAAAGTGGAGGATGATCTATCGCTTAGCCATGTGTAGAATGGCTCTTCTCAGCACTTCACTGTGGTCATTATCTTTTTTGAAATCTCTGAAATCGCTAAGAGCGAGGAGAGACGAACGCTTCCGTTGGATCAAATTCGATTATATAATGCGATAAGCTACGAGTTTATAATAATAACCAGCCATTCAGCGGCCTGCCGGCCGACAAACGGCTGCTAAATACATAATAAATAAAAAACAAAAACTAATCACTAATAGACTGAAATGGGCCCGCGTGGTACAGTGGTAAGAGGCGCTGCTGACACCCGCACGGTCGAGCGATCGATCCCGGCCCGGGCTAACCAAGCCTTCCATCCCTCCGGGGTCGGGTAAATTGGTACCAGACTTGTCTGGGAAGGTAAAGACACTGACCTGGTACAGCGGCTGGCCCCCGCAGGTCATTGTATAGGCCAAATACGCATTCATCAAGCCTCTACGATTCTGAATTGAACACGAATGCGGCGGCGCGTCCTTCCGGGACTGATCAACGCCGACACCTTTACCTTTACCTTTAATAGACTGAAATAAAGATTTGAAATAAATGAAAAAAGTTTTAAAATAGAACGATGAACAAATAGCAAAAGACGGCGAGCTGAACTGATGAAATGCATCCCTGGAGTAATCGCGGCGGGACCCATATGAGCCACTCATTACAAACATCGCGGTCTCGCTTATTATATGGTTATAGGATAGTATGATGTCATAAGGTGAATCTACACCTAACTGTGGTCGTGCTTACGCTGCAGTATGGTAGTTTGTTGTGGTAGAAGCTAATATATCTCGGGGCGAATAGAAGCATGACAATGGAACATGAGCTCAAAAATTGAAACGAACTAAAAATAGACTTCAAATAAGGTAGGAATGAACAAAATGAGAAAATAGGAAACTAGCTGAATGAATGCATTCGCAAAGCATTTATAAGGGTAGGTACAATCGAGGACAGATTTATTTGCCATTATTTGCTAGCTGTGGCGCGCGTTGTGCAGTGGTAAGAGGCGATGCTGATATTCGCGCTCTCGTGTGATCGGCCCTTGTCCGTTCGAACCAAGCTCTTCTAGGCTTAGGTTAACTAAACTCACTAAACGATAAAACTAAGCCTTCTATCCATCCACGTAGGGGTAAATTGGTACCATAACTGTCTGCGAATATCGAGACACCGATTTGGTGTAGCTGCTCATCCCCGCAAGCCCTGTGTTGGCCAAATACCCATCCACCAGGGCCCAGATTCATGAACGGACGAGCGGTCTTCGAAGCCGCGGCGCAGCGAGAACCAGACGGCAAAGTCAATGAGAGATTGCGTTTAACATAGGAAGTTTAGGATAAGTAGACAAAGATGGACGCCGTTCGGGCTATATCTCGGGGTTTGTCGGGGGTTTACCAATGGTGAATCTGGGCCCAGGTCTTCACGCCGACACCTTCAAGTTCCTTTCTTTTTTTTTGTGCGGTTTTTTTTTTCATGGCGCAGCCGATTGAGATTATAACAGCTTATTACTCGAGAGAAATCAGGGTAGAAATTCCCGTAGTATTGGAAAGTGCACTAATCGGTAGGTTTGTGGTGTTGGCGTGCACGCTGGCGTCTAATTTGTTTCCAGCAGTACCAGTTGATTGCGCTTCCGCAGTGAATTCGAGTTTCCACTACGCAAGCAATACTCGTTCATCCATTGTTTTGCAGGGAATGGAGAATGTTTTTATTTTTTATTTATTGATTTATTTATTTAATACGTCAGAAGACGCGCTAAAAAAGGAAAACAAACAGACCATCACAAACGAGTAAAACCTTGAAATAGACATGACATAGCACTAAAACAAGTAAAGCCAAACACAAAATACCATCAGAGAGGAGATTGCTAACAATAGTTACAAAGCCTAGCGATTCTCCTGAGGTAAAAAGCATGCGCACTCGACTCGTCGAACAAAATTGACCGTAAATAAAAAACAGAACACGCGAAGGCACAGTAGAAGGTTTGAAGAAAATAAATATTAGCCAAATAATTATAACCAAGGATCGTTAAGGCAGTAGAACGGAACGTCTAAAGCAGAAGTGATGCTTTGCCCTTCGGCAAGGGCCAACAAAGCTTCCTGTCTCAGGAATGAAGCCCAATTAAACGAGGCAATCACGTTGAGAACAGTAAAATTCGAAGCGGACTAAAGATATGAACAGACAAGAGACCTGAAGCCCTTAGAAAACCGTACACCTTAACAAAGCCAATGACAGAAAATCTACAAGTTAATAAAATCTCAATAATTCTCATCCAATATTAAGGGTGGTCGACAAATACCTTCGTCTACAAATCACCCCGTACTCAGCTTCTTTCTTAAATGTTATTATCCTACTCTATAGTAGGCGAAACCCAAGCGATGTTTGTCATGGGTGGCTCACATGGGTCCCACCGCGATGGGCTGTTACCGTACTCCAAGGCGTATTTCATCAGTCCCTCGCCGTCTTTTACTGCATGATTTTTGATCTCCGTTTCTGCTTTTAGTATCTTGAGCGCTATTGTTTTAATGTTTTTCGTTTTACGTTTGTAGTGTCAGCGAAGCCCCCCCCCTTTAAAGCCGGCAAGCCGCTGAATGGCTGGTTATGCAAATAGTACAGGAAACGCTCCTAGGAGGATGACATTTTCAGCGTTCCTTGTACGGTTATATGTTCTCTGTGGTTGACACGGCAAAGGTAGTCTTCATCCGAATCGTCTCCATCCAAGCTGGACAATAGTTGTCAATTTGACGAACCTATTTTCGGCTTCTCGTAGCCTTCACTAGCTAACCTCGCACTAACACATCCATTGAATTCGAATACAGACTGCTTGGTGGCCACTAATTCTCCAAAGGGAATCTACTGAAGTTCGGACGCAGGACGAAAATTGTCGATGTGGTGCCAGTGGTAGCTCAGATCAGTCCAACTACAGAATCATATTCCCATGGCTTCCTCTACTCGGCTGCATAAAATTTCTCCTAGATCACCCCTTGACAAGTGGCAGTGTCGGTTCTCACGCTCTGCTCACTATAAACGACGGGAGCCTTCTTGGGTGCACTAAAACCTCGAAAACTGCTAATTCCACAAAAGAAATGTGAGCTTGCTACAATTGTTAATGTTCTTAAGGTTCTTCTGGGTTGGGTCTATTAGTTAACGACGATTTTGTCCCGTTCGACCAACCTCTATGTCGCAAATTTCTCGTTTCGTCGGCACACATCTTTGATGCGCCACACTTCTAGCACTTATTTGTATAATTCGTCAGAAAAAGCCTAACTCCGCGCTCTCGTTTATGAAGGCAGAATCTCTTTTAGTTGGCATTCTGTCTGGAAAATCGTTAAAGCAAAAGCATTGAAATTCCACTCTCGGAAGTCGCACGTTTCGCATCGCCATTAGTCGGCCAACAAGGTGGGAGAGATCACCCAGTCGTTCCATTTTTTTGTTCTGAAACTGCACTAAGAACTTCTCCATGACATTTTTTCTTGTACTTCCTTCTCCTAATGTGCCATCATATTCCGGAGGAAATTGGCGCACAAAAGTCTACATAGAGGCTTAGCAAAAGGTTTTCGGGGAGCTATTAGTGATGCCATTCGAGTGAAGTGTTAGTGATTCGACAAATGGATTGTATGGATAGAAGAAACAGCAACTGCTTGTTTCCCTAAACATTTTCCCATATTTTCCAAACCGATCCTCTCTTTCTTGTTGTCTGATTTGCTCATTTCGCGTTCAGAGAAGACTGAAGATGAGCCATAATAAGCTCTTTAGTGCTTTGAAATGACTAGTAAATAATGATAATCTCCTTGACGTGAGAAGAGAGAAGAATTCATCTTCAGCACTCCTCAGGCTCAGTGATGCAAGGTCTCGAATTGGATCAAATTTCTCCATTCACTCAGTTTAATCGTGTCCTGAGCTCGAGAGAAATCGTCTCGGGTCTAGTTCGTCTTGGATTTTGAAATTGACTATCATATTTAAAACGCGTGAATGCGCATTTCAAAACGCATTCGTCATGCCTCAACGCCGACACCTTTACCTTTCTAATTTAAAAAAATGTAGAATTCATTTTTGTGTTGATGATTATTTTGGAGCACGAGTTGCTCTTCTGGATAGTCGTATGTACGTGTTGGTGGCAAATCCGTTTTAAATCAACTGAATTTCAGCGTCCCGACTGTGAACAATGGTCTACAAACGCCGATCGACCATTATCTGCAGATAGACTGTGTTGTTCTAGGAGTTTGCTATAACTTTTGATCAACATTTTCGCTTTTTGGTACTTAGGAACCTTCTGCGGCCAACAATTTCCCATTGGATCTAAATTAACCCAATTTTTACTTTTCTATAATAGTTCCACAGCAGGAAATTATTATGTTTGTGGTAAAAACAAAAGAAGTCGATCACGTGCCATTTGTTTCGACGTTTTAACGGAAGACTGAACCAGCTGTGGTTATTTTTTTAACAGCTATTCAGCGGCCTGCAGGCCGCCAAAAGAACTAATGAATAGTAGGAAGCATTTATAGAACATTCATAATAACAAACAAAACGAAGAACAAGAAGCATGCAGCAAAAGACGGCGGGGAACTGATGAAATGCGTCATTGGGAGTGCGGTAACGGGCAATCGCGGCAGGACCATAGAGTTGACAAACAGACATCGTGGTTTCGCTTATTTTTTAGTTGGAAGGATAACTCCCAATGAACTTGGAGGATCTCAACCATCAGGGACTACTCTACCTGTGAAACTCTCAGGCGGGTGTTCCACTTCCCAAGTGCTTCCGTAGTAGACTAAAACTCCTTAGCTCATGGATACGAGAAGAATGTGGGAAAGTGTGGGAAACAAGTGGCGCGCACGTGGTTTCGAGTGTTCACTGCATACATTCCACCCGTTTCCCTCTCTTTAGGATAACGCAAAAATATTGAAGCACACAACTGTGGAAGGACGCGTGTGGTACAGTGAAAGGAGGCGCTACTGACACCCGCACGGTTGAGCGATCGATCCCTGCCAGGGGTAACCTTGCTCCCATCCCTCCATTCTCGGATATAATGATACCAGACTCGTTTGGGAGGTGAAGACACTGATCTGTGATTGCGACCAACCCCCGCAATCCACTGAATAGGCCAAATGCGCTTTAACCATTCTGAATGGAACACGAATGCAGCGGCAGATCTTCAGGGGACTGATCAACAAAGGCACCTTTACACTTGCACGATACTGCTTACTCTGTTCAAAAACCCAGGATTCTTGTAATGAGCATGTAATAGCGCGTATTGTGCGTATTGTTAAAGTGCAAACTTGTTATGTTTTGATGTTTCTACGTTTATTACATCAAGAGAAACGCGTATCAGCGATATCACCTGTTGGCGACCAAAGTAGAACAAGCATGATATCCGTGAACTTTCAATCAGGTCCAAAATCCGACAATTCGGACAGGTGCATGGCGCAATCTATATGGTTCATACATTTTACATTCCTCTAGATTCATTCCTTATGATTGCTTCGGATGAGTTTTAGCTTCTTGAACAGTGGTTACATTTATTGATCGATATTGATGTTGTTCATGCTTAGCCAAAAGCTAAGTGGGCCCTATTTCTCCCGTAGTGTGTTTCCCGGCCCTGTCGGGGAAATGCGAAAGCCACGATTTTCGCGATTTCGCTATCAGACGCTATGCGGTTATGCAGTTCGAAAGAAAACGCCTCGTCCCCGGTCCCTTGAGGATCATAGTAATAACGAAATGCCGTCTCTGCGCATCGCACGGGAATTCCCGATTTGTTGCCGATCCCGCCCCCTATGGACGGACATCAACGGCGAACTCGGGCGTCGGCTGTTTCTCATCGGCCCAGGTTCCTTCCGACGCAGCCGACGCTCACATTTTTGCCATCCGTTCATTCTCTATTCCTCCTTTTTCCGCCGCATGAACTAGAAAATCGCAGCGGCGAGAAGAAAGCAATAAAAGTGCTCTCTCGCCCTTATTGTTGCCTCTTTTTCTAATCTGAAAAAATAGTTGAATTGCAGCTTTCTTCAGAAATTGCCTTTTTTTGAATTTGTTTCAGTTAGAGTACAACATCCTTGTGTTATTTGTGGACTCTTGGCGCGCTTTGGGCGCACGTAATAAATAAATAATAAATAAATAAATTACAACATATGAATTTTGAAAACAAAACGCCCTGGCATGATGATTTCTGTGAGCCATGGTCCACAACCCTCTGTTACAAATTGGGACATCTTGCAGAGCGCGTGTGTCGTCCAGAACGAGCATGTCCTATGGGTCCATTGAGTCTTCCCAATGGGATGAAACGACGAGCTTAATGGGCGAAATGTGTGCCGCAACCGCATTGTTTCGTCACTATTTTTCTAGCTATCGTGTTCTACAACATAGCGCTACTCTATGATTATTTGATTGGATTAGTAGTTTTGATTTGGTTTCCGGTTTGACTGCATTGAACGGGTGTCTGCGGTCAAAAGATCCTAAACCTATGGCGATTATCTTAAACGAGTTTGCCCAATTATTGCTGTTGTTCCGGGCCAGCCACTATACCAAGTCAGTGTTTTTACCTTCCCAAAAAGGTCTTGTACTAGCATACCTACCCCGGAGGGACGGAAGGCATGGTTGGCCCGGGCGAAGGTCGATCGACCGTGCGAGTGTCAGCAGCGCCTCTTGCCACTGCACCACGCGTGCCCTTATTTTGTTTAAAGTTCGAATAAACGGTGGTGGAGAAGTCGATTGAGCTAAAGTGGACCGGTAAGCGTTGATATGGGGAAGAAGTAACTGCAGCCTAAATGCAGGGAAATCTAGAGCGATGGAAAGCAGCTGATTCAGTCTTTTCGACTTCAATCCAGATTGAGGTGCAAATACATACCCTTCAATCCTATTGGAAGAGAATATAACAATAATTGGGCAAACTCGTTTAGTTGTTCCGAGAAGTGGCGTTAGTTTGGCAGTGACTTGACAACGATTGTTGGTCATTGTAGAGAGCAGGACAGCGTAGAAAAACCAAAGAACTCTCCTGTCCTGATTTTTTTATCCAGTAAGATTCATTTGTGCTTCTTGAGTTCCCTGACTCTACCCCGCCGAATGCCCATCAGGAGGGCTCCTGCGTGGTTATTTAAAATATTTTTGCGCCGTCGGCGATTTCGGCGCAATAAAGCGCCGCTTCCGCCTTCTCTAGCGGTACTGAGGGTGTGGTAACATCTAGAACTATCGCTAAAATTAGTTACTCTCGAGAACAATCTGAGGTGGTATGTAACTGAACCGATTTCTGGAATGTCGCGAAAACCGCTCAGATAGAATTTTGCCAGTAGTTCAACGTACATATGCACTGGCGACGTTTGGCGAGAGATTCTCTTCGTATATTGGCCAGCATTCTTCAGTTCTTTTGGTGAGGATAGCACTCGAAGCGAGAAAATGAAACGTCGTCCAAGGCGATGCTCCCCATCTTACTTGTAGCTGCTGGCTTTGCTCAATTCCTTGGATTGTTATGAATTACCTATTTACATGGGCGCGCGTGGTGCAGAGCTAAGAAGCGCTACTGACACTGGCACTGTCGATCGATCGATCTCGGCCCGAACCAACCAAGCTTTCCATCCCTCCGGGGTTGGGTACATTGCTACCAGACTTGTCTGATAAGGTAGACACTGACTTGATATAGCGGCTGGCCCCCGCCAGCCATCATATAGGCCAAATTCGCATTCACCATGCCTCTACGATTCTGAGTTGAACGCGAATGCACGGCGCGTCCTCAGGGAACTGATCAACGTCGGCACCTTTACTTTTTACCTTCCACCTACTTACATGTTTCTTCCCACTCCGAACCGATTTCATCCGTAACTTTTTCACTCAACTTTGTTCCGCTCAGCTTCATATTTCCCAACCAACGCTAAAGGGTGCCTTTCTGAAAAAAAGTCAATGGTGGTTGCATAATTCTAATTGCACTCGTGGTGAACCACTTGGGACTCCAATATTATCTCCTTTAATTCTTATGAGACTCAAACTACTGTAAGTGGGTTTGTTGTTTTTCTCTAGTTTTTTAACTGGTTTTATTAAAAAGCCAATTTCTTTAATATCCAAGAAGCCTTTCTCTTATATAATTGCACTTATACTTTTACTCTTTGACCTTTTACCCTTGGTCTTTTTTCTAAACCTCACTCAAGGACGAGCTGTAATTCAGAACCGTTACACTCCATTAGGTCGCACTCTTGCTTTTGCTTAGGCGTAGCTTAATGAGATGTGTCTTTCTCCATTTACTTCATCTTTGCTTCAGTACAACGTCGTCTAACTCGTATTTTCCTCTGAATATCTCTCCGAAGGTTGTCTCATGTTGAAACCGTCCATTTCCACTCTTATATGAAATAACCGGGTGTGAGTGGTGCAGTGGTCAGAGGCGCACTTCCAGGTGTCCGGCCATGTGATCGATGCTCGCCCTAGACAACTAAGCCCTTCATCTCTCCGGGGTCGGGTAAATTTGGAACAGACTAGTTTGAGAAGGTAAAGACACTGACTTGGTATAGTGGCTGCTCCAGCACGTCATTGTACAGGCCAAAAATGCAATCTTCATGCCTCTACGATTCTGAATGGAACACGAATGCGTGGCGCGCCCCTAGGATGCTGATCAGCGCCGACTTCTTTATCTTTTACCCTCTTCAATTCCAGTGTTGAACTATCAGTCTTTTCGCATTTTGTGTAGTTAAGATCTGTCAACGTCGGGATAAACGGCAGCGAAGGGAAGAGTATCTCATACTCTCAACGCCAACGCTGCCGAGGGATTTCCTGGGGCACCCTCTACATTGAGAAATGATTGCAAAAAGTGGGCGCTAGTGAAATTTCCGGATCTCATTTCCCCAAACGCTTCTGCAGTCAAATAGAGGACATCCACATTAACTGATTTCTTTTTCGACGCCCAGTGTTCCAGCTATACTTTGCACACTTCTTTTTTATTACCTGAATACATCGTGTGAGGTTAAATAAAAAATGAACGAACGAAATAAATAAAGAAGCAAATCAAAAGAAACAAATTTGTAAGCTCGTTTCGCCCATACCTTGGACGAGCAAACGAAAGGAAATATATAAAGCCTTCCCTGGGTCTCATCAGCAATGGAGAAGACTTTACAGGAAATAAATTGAAACTAACCTGCAGTTGGTATACAATCCACTTTAATCCAACTATCACGAGTAGAAGTATTATATAAATCCATACCAAACATTAAATCCACTGAATAACTCAAACTTGGGTTGTTAAACCTGAAATGTCTACTTTCCCGTTAATCTGTCATAAGCAAAACCTTTTTAAACTACGATTTCCTATTTCAATGGCATGTCAACTCAAATTGATTCGTCCTTATAGAGAATACATATTCACTCGTTTTTTTTTTCGATAAGACGCACGGGGGCTGCATATCCTTCCTCGCCCTGTGCTGCCGCGTTCATGGGTAAGCTCCATGAAGCGAGGTTTCGGTCAGGAACTGTCGATCGACAGCAAGCAGGCGGACGTTGCTTCGTTTTTGTTGACTGAAAGCAATTTGTCTGAGGAAAGGAACATGTCATTGTGTAGATGTAAATTTGGAGACTAGCAGGCGAAATTCGAGACAAATGAGTCCACCAAGACGGACAGTTATTCTTGCAAAAATAGCAGCTCGTTGCTTTGCCGCCCTAGAAAAATCTTTACGGTAGTTAAATCGAACTCAATCCATGCTAGCCTGATATGAAAAATGTGCTGAAAAAGATAGGGCTGTTGTCGTAGCACTAGCGGTAGCCGCTTAGGCGTGGGAAAACATCAAATTTTTACCACGTTATTTTGGATCATCCTTACAAACATACCAGCCATTCAGCGGCCAGCAGCGGGCACTAAATGAACTAATGACTAGTAGGAAACACATATATAAAACATTTATAATAACAAATGAAACGAAGAACAAAAAGCATGCAGCAAAAGACGGCGAGGAAATGATGAAATATGTCCCTGGGAGCACGGTAACGTGCAATCGCGGCGGGACCCGAGAATTGACAAAACGGTAACGAGCAGTCGGGTGTACCCTAGAGTTGACAAGCAGACATCGTGCTTTCGCTTATTTATTAGTTGGATAGGATAGGATATGTATCCTATTTTGTGCTTACTCTAAACTGTGAGCACCGGCTAACCACAATTTTTTCTAGAATTCGTCGAATTTCCACAACCAAACATCGTAGCAGCCTGTTCCGTTTTCTCGATGAAATTCTCCCTTCCCACTAAGAGTACCACAGCGAGCAACTGCCGGTTTACCACCTTTGGGACCACGTCGGCTCCCAGAGGGATGCATCTAATAGCACTTTTGTTATTCTTATTTTTTCCTAGAAGACGTGTAGTTCTCAGCCGCGAAAACATAAGTACATATGCACGTTTGTCGTACGTATCGCTGGTACTATCGCCCTCTCCAGCATCAGCCATATCAGCCTAGTGCGTGATTTAGCCACGACTGCTTCAGTGTTTACTGACGCGTGAGTTCCGTCAGTGCTCATGCATATGTGACGAGGTATCGGTGGCTCAACTTGGCCCAACTGGTCGTGATTCGATCCTCGTTCAAGAGTTGAGAGTTCTACCTCCTTGCCGCCGAGAGACGAGTGGGTTAGATGAAGTCGGAGAAAATTTCTCGAAGAACTCTTTCTGTTTGGAATTTCGCTTACTAGGCCCTAATCTAGATCAATAAAATGGCTGATTCTTTTCTAAATTTCATAATACAGTAGACGTAGTAGTAGTCTACAACAGCATTGCACTACGAGTGTCTGCAGTTGTGAACAAAATCAGTCCTCAAAGGCACAGGCTCCGTTTCACCCGTCAACCACATGCTCCTATCTCTACATTCCTCGCCATCTCTGATATACGTGTAAAACTGTGTAGTAACCTACATGAAATCCTTCCGGTGCCCCATCAGTCTTTCATGTCTGCTTTCCTTCTGACTGGCCCTGATGGACCGTTTCTTTGCTCCATCTTCTGCGGTCATGGTGGAGCTCAAGTGCTCGGTGCTGTGGACATACACTCTACCTTGCTCACGTTGGATACCATTGATTTGATCCTACATTGAGGCTCGCGACCTCCTAGCAGATGCTTATTTATGCAGTCATATCTTGACTGCTAATCTCATTCGTATTATTACCCAGGTGCCCTGCTTGCAGTAGTATCCTGGCTTATGGTTGAATCGTTTTTTCTTGTCCTTGAAAGCACTTTTTCCTTCAGGGGCGTGAGTAGCATGGTGCTTGTTAGCTTGCCCATTGCATTGGAGCCAACTTGAACTCGGCCATTTCCGCAGTTTGCCTGGCTCACTGGATCAGGCTATATATCAAATCAATCGTCCATTAGTTGGAAGTCTTAAAGTTTCCTTACTTCGCTATCTTGTGAATTGTTCACGTCCAAAGAGTGCTTTCCGACTCTTGCCCTATTCGTTTCAATTTGTTGTTGGATTTTCAGTTAAATAAATAAATAAATAAATAGACCGGTGAACTAGTGATTTTACCCCTCTTTCATTGGGAATCATAGAATTATATTCCAGCTTTTTAGTTTTCAGTAGCCTTCAACCTCCGGCTCAAGATGAACGCCACGAGCCATTCCGAGGAATTCGATAAAGCAACGGCTTCCCGAACGCCTTCCACTATGGCCCCAAAAAATGCAAATGCCTAACATTTGTTCCCGAAATGGCGCATAATGGGGTTGACGCTGTTCCGAGCAGGATAAGGATAAATTCTACGTGGAACTGGATGGCGTTAGTAGATCACTTACTGATAGAAACTTCCTTACGATTGCTAAAGCCAAGTGCGGAACGGTTTAAGAGGAATAGAAAGAATGGAAGAAGAGAGGATGATAACAAAAATGAAATACTGTGGGCGAATTCTATATTTGGCAGTCGCCCTAAACTTGGGCCCAAATTCATCAATTGAAAACCCCGATAAAACCTATGATTAACCCCGAACGGCGCGCAAACCGAAATTCGTGAACGCGCGCTGGGTTTAATCGGGGTTTATTGCCGGTCTATCGCGCCTCGCGATGAGGCAGGGTTTGGGAAACCTTGATGGTAACGGGTTTATCGCCGACGGGGTTTCGGAGACTGCTCGTCCGTTCAAGAATCTGGGCCATGGAAGTGGTTGCCGCTGATCTCTCGGGACAGTAAGATCAAGGCCATCAGATCAACCCCGTGTAGGGTTTGAAGAAATCAACAGCATTTCAAAAACTTGCAAGTTTTTCAACTGGTGATGAATTGTGCTCGATCGTAGTGAAGCTCTGATGATCTTTCATCCTTTTCGTGACTATTTTCTTATTTTTAGTATTATCCTCAGTTCATGAAATCTTACATTTTCAGCTGTTCGCTCGGGTGGCGATTTGTCGAATGGAAAATTAGCCTCATCAACAGTGGTGGTCGCTGCGATGGGCGAACGAGTCTGTGGCTCGTCAAAGACCGTTTTTCTCGTTTCGGTTACGCTGCTACTCTTCTCGTTCACCTTCACACGAGGGTAAGTACATAGTGCTCTTCCAAACTGCTCGAGACCAGGAAAAACTATAGAAACCGTCATAAATTTCGAAAAATTACAACTATAGAAACCGTTATAAATTTGGACAAATTACAAGATCTAGACACCAAGAAGACGCATTTTGAGAGCTGTGCATTGATTCTCTCTACTGTCGACATATGCTATCTACCTCGAAAATCCATCTTTTTTTGGACTTACTTCGCGATGTTCCCGCTGTCTTAGCTTGAAAAATGTTTTCCAGAATTTGATCGAATCGAAACATGAAGTTCTAAACAGATAAAAGATAAGGTCGAAAGACCATTGAATAAGCTTCAAAATAGTGTACAACATCATAAATATTAAGTGAAAGTTATGCAAAAAACAAGTTGAGAAATTTGATGTGCCAAAAAACGCGATTTATTTGATGACAACCTAATACCTTGAAAATTAATCTTTTTGGACTTACTTCTAGCGCGATGTTACTTTCCAGCTATGATGAGCTTCTTCATGTGGATCGAATCCGAGGGAATGCCCGTTCGCTACGAAATTCGACGATTCGTAGCAAATCGTCCTATTCGAATGCCAGCGCACTGCTGGCCGATCTGCTAGCTGACTACGACATTCGGCTGCGACCCGGATTTGGAGGTGAGTTCGAAACAAGTCGAGAAAAGATCCGAAAAAGTCAACTGTCACAGCTAAGGGCTTGTTCAGACGACGCGCGTCGAAAATGCAAAATTGAAGCTCAATCAATAATTAACGTCATTGATCGAATTTGCTCCTTTGCGTTCACAACTATAGGGCCCTTATAATCACATGGTGTGAACGAAAAAAGTGTTTGTCAAAATTTCCATTAATGTTTACTTGTTTGTAAAAAACTACACTACGCCTCATAGACACTAACGCTAACTCGATCAATGACGTTAATTATCGATTGAGCTTCGATTTTAGTGAAGAACAGAACATTTTATGGTGCTTCTGAATTTTTCCATTTAAAATAATATGAAACTGATGTTGACAATTAGTGAAGAACAGAACATGGGTACACAAAAAAATATGAAACTGATGTTGAAAGGAATAAAGGAACAAAATGGTATTGAAAACAACTGCTGGAGTGGCTGAAAACTTTCCCTTCGATGAACTAATATTTCCTTACCCATATAATCGTCTTTCTCAATTTCCCATTTCTTCTTTTTGTTCTTATTCACCGTCGACCTATTAGTGATCCCAGTTTCATTTTCTTCTCTAGCTTTTGATCATGGCAGAGTTTTTCTTTGCCTGCTGCTCTTCTCTGAGCTTTTATTTATTTACTCAATTATTTTTTTATTTATTCATTCTTATTCACCGTCGATCTATTAGTGATCCCAGGTTTCTTTTCTAGCTTTTGATCATGGCAAAGTATGTTGTGCCTTCTGCTCTTCTCTGAACTTCAACTTTATAATGTGTGTTCCCGTTTTGGATGTCGGTCAAGGGCCAATCCCGATGTTCTCTAGTCGTCCTTTCCGCCGAGATGCTCGCTGACGTCCTAAGCGTTGCGTCGAGTGAATTGCCTGTCCTCGTTTTCCATCGTAGTCATCGTGATTCAATTCTCTGTCTCGCCAGTGATTCATCCATCCTTACTTCATTACATGCCTCAATTGGCTTGCTTCACATCGCCGAAGGGGATCTTTTCTAAAGGAAAAGATAACCGGCCAATAACATGTGGCGAAGAAATTGGCGGTATTCTCCATCTCTGCCCGGAAATTCTAGGAATAAAAGATGCTCTGTCACCTTCCTCACTTTGCCACTCCAGCGTAGACCAATAAACAAGAAAAACAGAAAAAATAAACCACAAAAATCAAAATCTCGTTTCTTCCTTTCCATGAGCGAGCCAGAGAACAAAGATGTAAAGCCTTTCCCGGGACTCGTCAGCATGGGAGAGGCTTTATCAGCGTGAATTGAATAGATGAAACTAAAATTAAAACTTACGTGAAACCTGAGAAGCAGGGCCTAGATTCATGAACGGACAAGCGGTTTCCGAAACCGGGCGCAGCCAGAACCAGAGGAAGTTTAGGATAAGTAGACAAAGGTAGGCGCCGTCCGGGCTACATCTCGGGTTTTATCGGAGGTTTACCGAATCTGGGCCCAGGAGTTGTATTGCATCCGGAGCCAGAGATTCTAGGTAATCTGCAAGTAATTATGTAGGGGTCCATTCTTGCAATATTTCCAGATATAAAACAAAGCAATGTAAAAACAAAACAGCTACAAAAACCACACCAACTGTGCCAAGTGTCGAAAATGATCTCTCTTTCTTACTTTGCCACTCCAGCGTAGACAAAGTCGAAAATATCTATTAGGCGAAAAATCTACGTTGCCGTTCTTTTCCAGGTTCTGTAGACTCCCTATAATCTACTCCTTCTGTAAACTTAAAAATAATTCAACCTAATTTTGTGCCTGTTGAGGTTTTAATTTACATTAATCATTCTGTTTTTCATCAAGAATGATGCGGCCGAGTTAGAATTTTTATATTGTTGCATGAACACCCTGACATCTAGTAGCTCAAACCGAAATTTGTTACGAAATCTTTTGTGAACGATGTTTGGACAAAACGAAGTTCTCGATGAATTTTGAATTGTCGTTCGAAACCGATTCGATCATGAATCAAAGCACCCAACCCACCGAGTTGAAGCGATGAATGAGGGCGCCCTTCGTTAGCGTTGTGTCGAAGAATTACCACTAGTCCACGCTCGATCAGACACAAATTCAATCGCCGCGGCTTCGCCACGGCTGATGTCAAAAGTATCTGAGGTGGTGCTTCATATATTCGTCATCACCGGAGGAATCGTAAGTGGTACAACTAATCGCATCCAATTGTTGTCCAATTGGCGAAACTGTTCGAAACGATGTCATCTGTAGCTACCGGCAATCACATCTTTGGTATATTATATTTATTGGTTTCGGTGGAATCACCTTCTTCGGAGCCTGAAAGAGTCACGACGGTTAGATGGTGAGTTCCGGTTAGATTCGGCGCAACGTTTGGTCGAATAGTTTCTCAAATCGTCTTGACCCTTTTGGGCTCCGAAGCAGGTGATTCCACCGAAGCGTCAATCAATAAATATAATATACCAACCTTGTGCGTGGGCGAGTGTAAGTAGCCGGTATACCAAATTCATAAAGATGAAAGAACCCTTCTTCTTCACCTACGACACCCTTGCTACTTTACTGTCGCAGTAGGGCGGAAGCCCAGGTTGGGCCCCCTTCAGACTCTACTGCGGCGGTAAACCAGAGCAGACCAGTAAAAAGGAGGTGCGCGTATTTCCGCAATAGCTGCGCGCTTCTCTGGTCGTCCAGTGGACTGTCGTTGGTCAAAAAACTATTTTCTGCATAGTTGGCGATACGGATGGTTTTCGCAGAGAAATTAGAGACCAGATACCGGATATTTAAATTTCTATATTCCACTTTTTGAATCTGTACTTGTTACATCATTTATCTCTGCTACTAGAACTTGAAATATTTTTGTTATCTTTAAACAGTCTGCTATATAGCCCGCTTGGTGTGGTTCATATAATATATTACTAATAAGATTTTTATTGTGAATTACTTCGAAAGTTCTACTAACAATCCGAGTTTTTTATTTGTTTTTGGTTAAGTTTCTCCTTAAAAAAGTCCACGATTATCCTACTAACCACTTTGACTTGTATTTTTAGCGCGCCAATGTGCGTAGCTGAATAAATAAATAAAGACTGCGGTACTGCGCAACTGCCGCGCGCACCGCCTCTCCCTATGTTTCGTCATTACTGCGGCAGCAGCGCAGTAAAGTGTGAAGGGGCCTTTAGGCTTCAACGTTGAGCAGCATGGAACACTTTTATAACTTGTAAGAATCGTTAGGGTGCGCTCCCAGGCACACGGTTGAGCGATGATCCCTTCTTAGCTTGACCAAGCCTTCACTCTGAGGTCGAGTAGATTGTATACGCCACTGTGGTAGGCATTAAATGTTATCACGTTGATCTGTTATCAGCCGATATCTTGCCATATATAAGCTCTGAGATTGTTCACAGTGATTCATCCTGATCGCCACTTGTAGTGTCGAACGACGTCGAATAGACCGTTTATGAAAATGAATTCACAATGAATACTCTCAGTATTTATTTCTTGCAAGATGTCGGCTGATAACATTTCAACGTGATAACATTCAATGCCTGCAGCAGCTCCATACGCCTTTACTACAACGATACCCGGGTAAAAGACTTTTTCATGGTCGATCACTGTTTGAGCGTGCTAAAGCAGTTGACCGCATCGCGATGTCTCTCCTGCATCCTATGCTTGTTGATTTCGTTGCTTTTTCCGCAACCAGCAAATAAGTGTTCTGTGAATTCGTGCATTTCGAAGTGATGCGCACGCACATAGCCACCAGCCGCCTACATCGATGAATAAATAGCAGCGCGACGAACAGGGGAAGCTACTCGTAGCAATGCATATTTACTGGATTCGTAGTGTCGGCCGCCCATCCAGTACAGTCGAAACCAGAATCTCAGAAACCAACGTGACATGAGAAAAGGCGGCAGGCCCGCGGGACACTTTCGAAACTTTTCGAATAAAGGCTTTATGACAAGAAAACCAGAGCCCAGATTTATGGATGACAGGCTCAAACATAGCCCGTGTGGAAACCGGCCGCGGAGTGATTTGTTAAAGGTTTATTCGGACTGCTGTTATGACTGCTTTGTTGCATGTTAAACTCAGTCCGAGATGGATATGTGTTTCAAGACCCTGACCAGTCACAGTACACCGGAGAGGCGAAAGATGGCTGACTTGCGTTCTTCGACACTCAAGGCCACGTATCGCAAAAGGACTTCCATACGAGGTAGTACAGGAAACGTTACCGTAGGAACATCCTGGGCCCAGATTCATGAACGAACGAGCGGTCTCCGAAACCGCAGCGCAGCCAGAACCAGACGGCAGGGTCGATGAGAGATTGCGTTTAACATAGGAAGTTTAGGATAAGTAGACAAAGGTGGGCACCGTTCGGGCCATATCTCGGGGTTTATTGGGGGTTACCAATGATGAATCTGGGCCTTGGTGCAATTATTCCTTGTGCATACCGCGAACACTAAAAGGGCTATTGCTCATAAGGTGGTTCGCGCGGCTGCTAATGTTTCTTCTAACCGCGTTAATTCGGGGTTTATGTGGGGTCTAACACACCTCACTAACGCGGTAGTGGTTTGAAGGCCTCGAACTAGCATTGCTAGCTCGAGATTTTCTAGTTCAAGACCAGCGACAACTCAGCCACTAACCCCAGAGGGTGCTCTGATTTGCATGCTGGCTGCGATTCACCAATACGCAGCGGTTAATTCCGGATTTTATTTGAAGGTATGAGCTTCGCCGACTTTGACTCAAAGGTTGGCACAGTTCTCCTCCAAGAATCTCCAAGAACTTTTGAGCTTTTTGCTCCTGTTCTTGAATTCTAACCTTTTAATATGCTATGAGCATGTGAAAACTGCTCTTTTTCTTGAAATCTAACCTTTTAGTGCGCCATGAGCATGTGAAAACTATGCAGCTTACGGTGTAGGTATCATTACTTTGTGAGGATGGTTGGGATCGCAGGCTTAACTGTATCGTTTGCCAACAGTTGGAGAACGCTGCTTTCCTACCATTTATTTACTGTTGAAATCTTTGGGTTTGTGGAATCTTTCCATGCGTTTCTTTCAGAATGTTTCCCCTCATCCAGGTAATATCTAGCCGTTCATTATTTATTTTTTTTGAAATCGTCACGATACAAAACCCAAGGGACCGGTGAGCGTTCGGCATGTGTGCTGTTCTGTTCATATTTTCCAATGTGTAGTCCGGCTCGTCTCTTCCCGTTTCTCGAGATCGATTCCGCCGAAATCGTCCCCAGGGAGCGTTCCATTCCGACGAGATGTCATCGCTATCAGTATATAAATGCCACGAAGCCAAATCGTGCTCGACTTATTTTGGCCGGCGGCGAAAAAAGCGGATTGTGGCAGATCGAGAGTACATCACCCTGATGATGGATTCGTCCACAGATTTGACAGAGGAATTGAATGATATATGGCCCGGAAGCAGGCTCTTCACCGCTATTGTTTTCCTCTCTCCTGAGGCCGAATCTCATTGTTGCTATGCGGAAGGCTGAACGAGGGATTGGAAACTTCCTCACTTTAAGCAAGTTGCGGCAGCTAAATCCAGACCAACGCGGCTATATTTTTCAAACTATTTTACAAACGCAAAATACAGTTGAAATCGCGAGTCCATACTGCTTATTATATTCCATATTAGTATGCTCCCCAGGATCAGTACCCAGCGTACGTATTTAGTTTAAAGACGTGTAACCACACACCTGCAGTGCGAGAGCTTTCTGCTGTGGAACTGATGTACAGTCAAGATTAACTAATACGATATCGTTTCATGTGTAATATAAACCATTATTTCTATCCGTGATTCAATGGGGAGCAACTGTAACTGATTTTATTAATTTTATCAACAAAAATATGGAAGTGATGACGTTTTGGCTATAGGCCATATAGGCCATATATTCATATAGGCAACGATAAAACGGCGGTAGCGGAGCTCCAGAGCGCCGAAATGCGCCGTTCCGGTGTCCACGCGTGGTGGCCCGGGCAAAGCCAACCGCAGCTCATTTGCGCCCCTTGCCCAACGGGGGCCACACGTGGTAGCTCCTTCGAGTCACCCGTGGGGCCCCCACTCCTAGCTTGGGACGCTAGGAAAGGACGCGCCGCACATTTGTAGGCGGCGAGGAGAAGGCGGAGCCTAGTCGGTGGAACGGACGCCGCATATTTATATTCGGTAACGAAGGGGCGGAGCCTAGTCGGTGGTGATTCACCAAGCGAGGGACCGAAGCGGCAACGTGATACGAAAATCGAGGGGTCAAAAAAATCGACTGAAAACAAGTTTCGCGAATTTGGGAAAAGTGTATATGGAAGGATAGAGCTCAAGCTACTAAGCTCGAATATATACTTATTTTTGCAAATAGACCAATTTTAAAGAACTTATTTAAAAGCGGCGGGTTTCGGCGCTCCGAGGCGCCGCTGCCGCCGTTTTATGGTTGCGGCGCGTCCGGTACTGTACTGTGGCAGTAAAGCAGATATTCAGAATATTGTTGACAATATGGATGGTTCTCGCCCACAATATTGGAAACGGATATCAGATTGGAGATCACCGCCCACCATAACCTCATGAAGCAATTCTCTGCGAAAAATAATTTGATCGAGGTCAGATTGGATTTTGGAATGACATACTGCGCTGCTGCAGCGCGTGCCGCGGGTCCCTATCCTTCATCATTACCGCGTTGCTGCAGCAGTAAAGTGTCAACACGCCTTAAGACTTATAGCGCGGCTCTTCCTCTGCAATCTGACGCATACACCGTCAGATTGCAGAGGAAGAGCTGCGCTATATTTCTTAAGGCCTTGAGGCCCCTTCAGACTTTACTGCGTTGCTGCCGCAGTAATGATGAACAGGTACACTTGTCTGTAAATGGTCTTAAAGACGTGTTTGTATCATTATCAAGGCTTCCGTCCAAGAGAGGCGTCTCCTTCTACCTCTTCGCCTCTGGCCCCTTCGGTCGCCTTGATTCTTGGTGTACGTGCCGGACGATAAATGTAATGCTCTAGTAACATGTTGATCGGATTCGTGGGCCAGACGAGCCGAGAGGGCTTCTGATGTATGGCTGACGACAACAAGAACTTTGTAGCGGATTTCTTGCTCAAAATCCTATTATCTGAAGGTCTGAGATGGTTCTGGTTTATGTACGCTCTCGTCGAAGATCAGCAGCGAGCCTAATTCTGGAATGACCAGGGAAATAAGCGCAAATGTTAACATATCATTCCGGATTGCATGAAGCAGCTTCGTGCCAAGAAAACCTAGCCACACTTCAGAGGAACCATATAACGGTTTTCCGTACAAAATTCATTCCTAAATACAGATTACGAATTCTCCAAGTTCTCCCTCCTTGAAACCGCAGCATGATGTTACAAAATTCGTATCTAAAAAATGGCTTGAAACCTAAGTACCATAGAAGTGTTCGGCCAAGCGCCGCACCGTCCCTAGCATTTTTGACGAACTTCTACAATTACAAAAAAAGCCAATCGCAATCAAGTGGAAACGTAACCTCGTTCGGCACTGTAGCATGCGAATTTTGTAACAAATTACAAAACTTCTAATACAAATCCAATGCCATTATTCCAGTGGAAATGTGAAAAGCTGAAAGCCTCGAGTCATAGTCTGATCAATGACGATTTCAGGTGAAGCGCTCCTACTAACCATGGACATCATCATCGCCTCTTTCGATTCGATATCCGAAGTGAATATGGTAAGTGGATCATATCCATCCACTCCATACCACTTAATTCTTCAATACAAAATTCGCTCCCTTTTCGAAAGTGATTTTAGGATTATACAATAACAATGTACCTACATCAGTACTGGACAGATGAGCGACTATCGTGGAGCAGCACTGTGCCTATCGACGAGATGACGCTGAGTGGAGAGTTCTCACAGTAAGTGGCAACTGGAGAGAGTAATATTAGGTTAAACCAAAAGTCCTGTCGCTTTCCCTACTCGCAGTTCGTCCTTTGATTTCCAAAAAAACGGTGGATCGTTGAACTCCCAGGTAGAGTTGGTTCTATCTATTGGTTCGAGTTTTCTTCGGATACTTGAAGGCGCTGGTTTCTTCTTCCCTCGTGAAATACTCTGAATTTAATTGAAAAGGTTATGCGCTACCTAATTATTAGGTTGTAAAGAAAGTTCTGTCCTTATATTAAAACCGTCGTCACTCTACTCATGTACACCCATGTTCCTTAATTCAAGCACCATTCGAAAGAGCACATTGCTCTCTAAGGGAAGCAGTATAAAGTGTGCACCTATCGCGAATGTCTCAAGATCTGGATTAATTAAAATATTCGTCGTTCGAACCCTCTGCTCCGACTGCGAATGAGGGTTGCGGATTCATCAATTGAAAATGGATTTTGCAGAGCCACATTCATAAGGATTTTCTAACCTACGAAGAACGGATAATATACTATGATGAGAAGAGATTTTCCCGTTTTTTACACAACGACGAACCTTTTGATTGTGAGACGGTTAAGAAAGCAGATTTTCACGACACGAAGACGTTATGATGAACTGCAGCAGTACTAGTGTGCCTTTTGTTTCTTACTCTTCACCAAACGATAAAGCAGGAAGTGCACATCGTGAATATATGTAACATTCAAAACGATTCAACCAAAGCTAGAAACTATAGAGTTCCGCTACATTTTACAGTAACACAAATCCCCCTGTTTTGAAAAATGATCTCCAGAATTCAAACCAACGACACATTGAAACTCACTTTCGTACGTCGAAATTGCCAGACCCTGTGCTAACTATCTGCCAAATTTCAAACGTTCATATGGCTTTTTAAAGAGGAGAGGGTTCGAATACCAACACGACGTCGAATCCGCCTTCGAATATTTGACTTCATTCCTATCTTCAGACTTTTGCGATAGCAGAACACTTCATACTGCGTTCCATAGAGAATGATGTGATCTTTCGAATGGTCGTTAAATTAGAAGAAACGGTGAGACATGAGCCGAGTTATGGCGTTTTGAATATAAGCTGAAAAAAAGGACAGAACTTTCTTTACAACCTAATATTTAGGAGGCCTGCATAATCTTCCTAGATCGTTTCTTGTGTTTTGAGTTCAGGTTTTTCATTTGTTGTCTTTCTTTTCACCCTCTGCTATTTTTTTCTAGGCGCGTCATTGGACGTATTAAATAAATAAATAAATAAATTTATTAGCATTAATTCTCCTTGTGAGCGAATTTTCTGAAAAATTGTTCAACCCCTCATTTTCTCCTTGAAAAAAATTCGTTGGGTTCGGTTTTCGGATGTCTGTGGAATTGAGAACCTCTGAAGAGTGTGGTCTATGCGGAAAAGGAAGGGAACATAAGATCCAGTGCGATTGAGATTGCTTGAAGTTATGAGAAGCTGGCACCTTTGTTATCGACGTAAATTAAATTACTCGCGGCTAACATGAATGTCGACAGCTATGGTTTTCGAAGGAGGATCAGGATACCTCTGGTCCTGCCAAGTGGTCCAAGCGTGATTACGTTCCGAGAATACACCAAAATTTAGTGAACGAGAACAAGACACCGATGAGTGAACGAGGGTGTTTTGTTCTGCAGCCCTAAGTCGGTCTTTGGGAGAATGCAGTATAATTCATTGTAGAATTTTCACGTTTGAAAAGCTATTTTTCCAGGAATATCTGGGTGCCAGACACGTTTCTCGCCAACGATAAGCAGTCCTATTTGCATGAGGTCACCGAACGCAACAAAATGCTGCGAATAAGTGGAGATGGTAAAATCGCCTACGGTATGAGGTTAGTAACCACGTAAATCGTATATTTTCGTTGAAACATCTGTTCACGTGATTGAAATTCACCACTAAAATTCGGAATCTAAAATATCCCAGGCTCACATCAACACTGAGCTGCTCGATGAACTTGAGAAATTTCCCGTTGGATGCGCAAAACTGCACGGTGGAGATCGAGTCGTGTGAGGAGTATTTTCATGATTTAGTACAAGTTACCTTGAGCAAAATATTATTTTTCCTATAGGTGACAAATTCTGTCAAAAATACTTTCATTTCTATTTTTTTTACCAAGTGCTTCCTTTTTCATAAAGCATCATAATCGGCTTCAGTCTTCGGCATTCGTGAACTCTTCTTCTACGATGATGTTCACTTCGAGTTAATGCGCTACGATTTATTGAATATTTAATTATTCCTTTGTTATAATTTGCTGATTAATTGTGCAATGTTATGAAAGATATACAGTGTTCTTCTTTACCATCTGAACACCTATCTCTACGGGCAATCCTTATGAAACCAGGTATGAGCAAAACCCTCTACTGGAAGAGATCACTTACGACAGACCCTTCTATTCTTGAAGCTCGAGCCTGAATTCAACGATATCTGAATTATTCTTTGTTTTCAATTTATTGATATTATTTTTATTTATTATTATTTCTCATGTTTGATATCATTACTTTTGATTTGCTTTTATGTATTTTCAACAGCTCATTTGTAGACGGCTACACGACTTCGGAAGTTCTTATGAAATGGAACCATCCGCAAGCAGTTCACGGCGTCGAACAGGCGTACGTGCCTCAGTTCACAATCACTGGTTACCAGACTGAAGATCGTGTAGTCAGTACAGCCACGGGTACGTTTCATATGATTCGTGAGGGTTTGTGCTTACTGATTGGCAGGCTGCCAACAGCAAGGTAAGGAGAAGTGAAAGAGTTACAGAATCATCGAACAGAATCCTTGAATTTCAAGTTTCAATTTTAGATTACAGTTTTTAGTTTCGAGCTTATCATTTCTGATCTGGAATTCCAGCTCATTTTTACGTGAAGATCTGCTGTGGCCTACTTCGAAAGTACTTATTTCAAATAGTGTCACCAACAAGATTTCTGTTATGTTAATCATATTGGTTTCCTAACTGACCACCAGAGTTTTGTTTCTATAGATTTGTGCTATTTAGTGTTTTTCTATTTGTATGTTCCACTAAACTTCCAAGGATACCACGCCTAAGTGCGAGGCGAATAAATAAATAAATAAATAAATAAATAGGTTTTCGTCTAGGATCGTATCAGCGGCTCTCTCTGGTTTTTCAACTACAACGCTCCGTCGGCTACTTCATCTTTCAAACGTATCTGCCGTGTGTGCTGATCGTCATGCTCTCTTGGGTATCGTTCTGGATCAACCACGAAGCGACCAGTGCTCGAGTTGCTCTAGGTGGGTTTGTTCTTACCTAAGCCTGAAACGATCATGTCTCCTAGGAAAAAGAAAGTGTGCATGTTCAGGCATTACCACCGTGCTCACGATGACCACCATTTCGACCGGTGTTCGCCAGTCTCTACCTCGTATCAGCTATGTGAAAAGTATTGACGTGTACTTGGTAAGTGTCAATTGATAAGAACTTTTTTATTTATTTGTTACAACTTTTAAGACAATCGTGAGAAAGAAGAATGAGTATCGGATAGAGCGCCGAAAAGTTAAGAGTGCGTCAGAAGTCAACAGTACCGTAAATAGTCAGTACAGAGAGTAATATGTTAGCACACAAAAAGTTAAAACCCAAGCAGTTTCTTGGGAGCTATCCGTTTAAAAGCTGAAAAGCCATGCGGTGACTGAGGGACCTCTGTTTTCAAGGAAGTAAATGTGGAACCTGCTCGAGCCGCAGACGAACGCACAAAAATACTGGTCTTTTGCCAGTGATAAGATACTCTAAAGTCGGTGAGATAAGTCCGCCCTGCGCGCGCCGCAACACGGCGTATCGATCGATGGCACTCCATAGATATGCTCTACCCTTCTTGATGAGTGTCCTGTTTCTCAGGACTTAATCTGTTTCACGATTTTATTGTATTTCTGTTGCCACTCTGAATTACTCACTAATTGTTTAGGTCATATCGTGGAAATAACTTCAATAAGGCAGAATTTTCATTCAATCTCCATTTCATCGTCAATAACATTTGAAGCATCAAATTTTTCAAGCAGTTTTGAATCCAAGTCGAGAGCTTTCCTAAGAATCTCTAAACAGGTGTTCGCAAGTCTAGCTGTTAAATCCTAAGCTGGCTGCCCTTTCATATTGAGGAAAACAATAACAAGGAGTTATTAAATACGTGATCAATTGCCTTTTAATGCTAATTGTCCGTAATCTGGCTGTTTACATCGTGTTCGAGTTCGCGACGCGTTACGCGCACAGATGACCCACCGCGGTACGCCGCGTTACGGCGCGCGATGGGCGGACTTATCTGGCCGACTTTAGGTTAATTTAAACATTAAGTCCTATGGGTTGACATCAACTTATGAACAAAAGGGTTGACAGTGTGCATAAATAAACAATACTAGATTGTCTCGTTGCTCCCTCCACCCAAGCAGAATCCGAAATCATTCCTAACCGTCTAGGTAATGTGTTTTGTGTTCGTGTTCGCCGCTTTGCTCGAATATGCGGCCGTTAACTATTCATATTGGGGACGGCGATCGCGTGGTGGTGGAGAAGAAGGGTACGTCCAGTTACCCACATGAATTATTGCCTTTTTAGAGTAGTGACGGTGTACTCCTTCGATGGCGACAAATAGAAAAAACGAATCTGGGCTGTAAGAACGTTTCCTTTTTCAGATGGCCTGTGAATAATGCAAATAAGGAGGATCGTGAGAGTGCTGTGAATATGAAAAGCTGGGGAGTCCCGAGCAGCTTCATGAATGCAAGTTTCTGTTTTTACTACTGTCTTATTTATTTATCTATTTATTTATTTATTTATCGTTAACTTGATGTGCGCCTTCAAATAACAAGAACGATGAACAATGAACAACCGAGAATGCAAACTAAAACAAAAACTAAAAACGAGAATATAAGCCTTGTACACTGGTATTAGCAAACGTGATGTTACTCGTCCTCTATCACTGATCAGGATTCAGCTAACTGATGTCGCCTAAATGTACTAATTCACTCAAAAGTTATAAATAAAAATATATCCAGCCTTGTACAGGATAGCTCAAAAGTATAAAAAGTTTCAATCACTTCTATTAACCTATCAGAAACGGTCACAACATTTGGCATCAGAGATAATTCTCAATGTTGAGCCGCCTGAGGCACTTTCCACTCTTTTCTGACGGATTCCTCACACAACCTCACATCTTCCTTGAGTTTTTCTACTTTTTTCTATTTCGGTACTAAATTTGGTTGCATTGCACATTCATGTACATGTGTCACTGAATAAAATGAAATTAAAATAAATTAAATCAACAGCGACACGGTGATGTGGGAAAGGTGATTCTCGTCGCTTTCCTTCCAGGCCAACGAAAGACGACTTTTAGTTCACTAGCAATTTCTGTGATATCAGTCCTTACTCTCCAGAATTACTCATACCCTGAAATTCAACGTATTGGTATGTGCTCAGTGGTTACGTTCTGAAGAACAAAGAGCAAAGAGTAACAATCGCGTTCTAATTCAAAGGAAAACTGACTTTGAATACAAAGCGAATTCTCGATTTCAATAGAACTGATTTATTTATTTTCTAGTTTAGGATCTTCAGCAGTCCAGTTCTGATCCACGAACGCATGAGCTGAACTCAACAACTTCCGCTGGTGACGTTCCCACCCAACCACAACCGTCGGCTAAGTCGAGGCGTAAACGACAGTCGAGTCCGATACCGTCACTGTGTCCGTCTGGACCGAACGGTATCGAGGACACGCCCGACTATCCCAGATATGCCTCGTCGATGCCGACGGTGAGGGCCAGAGCGTCATTGTCAGCCAGGTCAGCGAATATTGAAAGTTTCACCGGTTAAAAATGATCTTGGGTTATTAATACCCCTGTAGAAGGTTATGGTAAACGTGCCGACATTGATCAGTTTCCTAAAGACGCCCCGCACCCGTCTTCGATTCAGAGTCGTAGAGGCATGGTGAACGCTTATCTGGCTATACTGACTGACTTTCGTGAGCCAGAAGCTATTAGGGTGTCCCATAAGTCCTTGTACAACTGGGGGCTGTCGTGATCTCAAGACCTTTTTCTAGGGCACAACCAAGTTACGACAAACTGAGACAGGAAATAACAGGAAGACATCTGGCACAATACGTGGCAGTAGCGACAATCATTATCTGGTCCAAGATTGACAGGACACAGTCGGTTGAAGATGTCGGACAAAACGTTTGCACGAAGAATTCTCCTCCAAGAATATCGTTCTGGAAACAGCGCAGGAGATGCGTAAAGGACTATCATTCAGTTTCCTGAACATGACGCGCCGTCCAGATAAACCTGCTATAATTGGTACGCTCGTATAATCGGTTTGGTGAGACGTTAAAAACGCCATCGAGGAGTTCATTCGCTCTCGTCCTGCTTCATTATGGACGAATGGCATTCATTCGCTCCCTGATAGATGGAAGAAGGTTGTTTGTATTAGTGGTGATTATATAACAGAATAATATTGGTGTTGTCCATGAATAAAAAATAAACGAAAAATTCCCACGAATTGTGTAAGAATTTATGGGACACCCTAATATATTATACCAAGTCAGTGTCTTTACCTTACCAGACAAGTCTGGTACCAATTTACCCGACTCCGGAGGGGTGAAAGCCTTGGTTAGCCCGGCCAGGAATCGATCGCTGAACTACGCGAGTGTGTCGCCTCTTATCACTATGCTGCACGTGCACTCAATACTCCTGTGGAATATACTCTGCAGGTATGTATACGAATAGCTTGCAAACAGGGGATGATATAAAGATAAAAGCAAAGGTAAAGGGGTCGGCGTAGAGCGGTCCCCTGAGGACGCACAACCGCATTAGTGTTCCATATAGCACCGTAGGTCATAGCGAACTTCAGTTTGACCGCATCACAGAAACCACAATATTGCGAGGAATAGATCTTCTCGAGCCATTCAGTGGCCTGCAGTCCGCCAAATGAACTAATGAATAGTAGGAAACATATATAAAATATTTGTACTAACAAGTAAAACGAAGAACAAAAAGAATGCAGCAAAAGACGGCGAGGAACTGATGAAATACGTCACTGGGAGTACGGTAACGGGCGATCGCGGCGGGACCCTAGAGTTGACAAACAGACATCGTGGTTTCGCTTATTTATAAGTAGGATAGGATGTAGGTTGTAGTGTTCTGTCCGGGAGAATTACGACTCAAGCAAACTTTCAGCTCGCTTCTGAGGTTTATTGATGAATGTTTTGGGTGACTTTCCCTGTTTGCTGTGAAAAGCGACAGGAACACCAGTCAATCCAGAGCTCATCTTCCACATGTTTCCTGATGGCGTGATTTATCTCCCTTAGTGGCAAATCTGGCAACGTTTCAGGACGAGGCGAGGGTTGCGAATCACCAAGATGCGAGCTGCTAGTATGACGACGTCGCTTCAGAAAATGGGTAAACGTGCACGCCGAGCCATACCCAGCATCCGTGTTCGCGACGTCAATGTCATCGACAAATACTCACGAATTGTATTTCCGATTTGTTTCGTTATTTTCAAGTGAGTCTATCTAGTTCATTCTCAAGTGAGTACATCTGCAGTCCTTCACTTTCAGTATCTTCTACTGGGGCTACTACTCGATCATTCAACTGTGAAGGACCGGTATCGCTAAAGAAGCGGCATCAAAGCACGTGCTCAACGATAAATAACACCAACGTTTTCAATGCGAATAAATGATTCGGAATCGTCTTGTCAACTATCTGAGTTCAATAGGGCTTGTTCAGACGACGCGCGTCGAAAATGCAAAATTGAAGCTCAATCTATAATTAACGTCATTGATCGAATTTGCTCCTTTGCGTTAGTGGCGCAGTCCGGTTGCGCCTCATATAGGCAAAAAAAAATTAGGCATATAATCACATAGGAAAGAAATTGAACGAAAAAAGTGAATTTTGTCAAAATTTCCATTAATAAGGAATAGCAGCCTTCTAAAAGACCCGAGCGACCAGTAAGTTTGCCTATATGAGGCGCAACCGGACTGCGCCACTAATGCAAAAGAGCAAATTCGATCAAGGGCGTTAATTATCGATTGAGCTTCTATTTTGCATTTTCGACGCGCGTCGTCTGAACAAGCCCATATAGCCATCCAATCTAAATGTCCAAACATGTTATGTCTATGTCTCTCTTCACATTAAGATTATGAGAACATCGTAAAATAACATCATAGAAATATTGTCAGAAGTTCATCAAAATATGCCTCAACGTTTGTACAAATAGTGTGTTTTCCGCATTCTTCGCCTTATCGTTAGGCCTTTGTTATACCGACGCTCATGGTGAGCGTCAGCTGCTTGCGAGCGGTGAGCGCCCAGCCGCTGAGCACGCGACGCACGCGCCCGAAGCATACAGAACAGTCCTCGACCGACCCCCAGCGAAAGGGTCAATCGCAGTGCAATGCACAGCGACTAGCGACGACGCGCATGAGCGTCTGCATAACAGCCGTGAGTGTCATCACGCCAGCGTCTGACGTGATAACTCGCACAAACGTGTCTTGCCCCACGGTGTCTGATACTGAATGGGACGAGTTGCGCTGGCAGACGCTGGGACGTGAGCGTCGGTATAACAAAGGCCTTAGGGCCCTTTCACCTGTTACTGCGGCAGTAAACCAATGTAGAGCAGTTAAACGTAGAGTACGGGTAGTTCCGCAATAGCTGCGGGCTTTTGGACCGTGGTTGGTCAAAAACTGGACCGTCGTTAGTCAAAAAAAAACTATTTAGCGCATAGTTGGCGATATGGGTAGTTTTTGCAAAAAATTAGAAACCGGGTACTGCGCTACTGCGCCATGCATTCGTTTGAAATCCCACATCTTACACTCGATCGATTATGTGCACCCTATGTTTCCGTAAAAAAATTATCAAAAAATGACATTTATGCTTATTTCAGGGATTTTTTAAAGTTTCGACTCAAAGTGGACCATTACAACTTGTGACAAAGGTAAGAATGTTACAAAAAAGGCGAGCACTGTTAATAGGGCAGGGCGCTGTTCCCAACGCTGTTATCGAAAAAATTCAAAGGCCGTATGAATGATCGATGAGCAAAAATCTCGGGAATGGTCATCGGTGACGATCGCGCCACGCAATTGTTCGAGACTTCGCGTTTTAGACCTGATTGATTGGGTAGACGTTGGTGCACATTTCAATTTAGCAGCAACGTGGACTAGCTATTGTTCCGTTTGTGAAATTCGGTTGAAAGCAGCAACACAGCATTCTCTACACGGAAACAGGCCCAAATTAGGAAAACAGTTACGTGCTTTCGTTTTGCGTTTGCATCCGATATTCTTCGGCAAAACCTGCATGTTGAATTACACCAACGACAGAGCCTCTGTTTTGGATATTCTTCAACAACGGAATTATTAAAGCCCGGTGGGGGCAAAATAGAGAAACGAATATCCCTCTTCGTGACACAATGCTAAAAGTTGACCGCGTCGCAATTTGAATTCGAGCACATCCTGCATCGATCTCTGTGGTTCAAGCATTCTGTAAGTGTTGCGAACGTAGTGTGCCATGTTGGCTGACAGGTATCATTCAAAACTGCTTCGCTCATTATGAATCCTTGTAGAGAATTAATGAAATGCCTGCTATGTGGAGCCGCTACAAAGTCGAAGCCTCAGTTAATCCAGCACCTCTGCCAACATTTGGCCTACAAGTAAGTTTCTGTTGTTGAGCCCTTATAAGGCCTTCAATTGGTAGAGATGAAACTGGAAAATTACCGAGATCTCGAAGAATGGGAGACTAATTTTATTCACAAAGCAATGCGTTCGATTCCCACCCGAGGGTAACTAATCCGGGCACTGATCAACCTAGGGCATTCCCTCCAGTGGCCGGAGAAGTGTTTTTTCAACCAGTACGGTCTAACCCTCACTTATAGATGCAGTTTTAAGTGCTAGTCACGAATCTGGCGCAGGTTTTTTCGAATTTCGATTGTGACCAACCATTGTCGATTGTCGACTACGGCCGTAGACCGCCCATATCGGAAACGGAATGATAGAATCGTGATCTGCATCCTAAAAACTTCATGAAAATCCCTGGCCGACTAAGGCACATTGAATAGAAAAAGTTCTTTGACCCCTGGGCCCAGATTCATCATTAGTAACTTCCCAATAAACCCTGAGATATACCCCGAACGACGCGCAAACCGCGATTCGTGAACGCGCGCAGGGGTTTATCGCGGGCCTATCACACCTCGCGATGAGACAGGGTTTGGCAGATCTCGACACTATCGAGCGGGTTTATCGCCGACGGGGTTTCGGGGAGCGCTCGTCCGTTCATGAATCTGGCCCCTGGAGTACAACGTAATGTGCCTGACGCTCTCCTTCGATCGAGTATTTACTGAGAATTCAGTCAAGTGGGCCCAGATGCATGAACGGACGAGCGGTTTCCGAAACCCTAGCTCATCGCGAGGTGTGATAGACCCGCGATAAACCCCGAATAAACCCCGGCGCGCTTTCGCGAATCTCAGCTTGCGCGTCGTTCGGGGTATATCTGGCGATATATCGGGGGTTTACCAATGAAGAATCTGGGCGCTGATTACCCCACTACCTCACATTGGAGTTTCTACATTACGGATACTGTAGGTGCTCTAACAATAAGAGCCGAGCGCGGCGCGGCAGAATCGTTTCATTTTCACTCTTTTCCTGAATTTCACTATCTTCAGAAAGTATCCGTGTACAACGTGTACTGAACTATTTTACACGGAGGAAGAGCGTGAAATTCACTGCAGAAAGAAAGCCCATGTTCATACCTACGAGGTTAGTTCATCGGCTACAGCTCCCGATGCTTGGTGTACAGGTTATAATTTTTGTTTTCAGGTTAACTCGTCTCCTTATTGTGAGCTGTATCTCAATCAGCTTCTGAAAGATTTTGAGCATGTGGAGCTGTATGGATTGGAGGCGGTGATCTTGCAGAGGAGCAAGTCAAATTTAACATGGTCAGATTCATTTTATTGGCTTAATTTTGCTGCAGAATCACTCTTTCTACAACTGCGAAGAAAAATGAAGTTTTTCCTCCGTTCTATTTGTTTCTTGTTTGTTCAAATTATCTTCTTTCGCCCTGTAATACTTGCTTGTTTCGGTCATTTAAATCATTTTTAGTGATGTAGCGATTAACAAGAAGACCCCTCGTGTGGTAACTAATCGCAAAGGTGACGTGACTACGACCCCAGATCATGAACTTACGAGGTCAGTGTTTGTTGCTCAACGTTTATTAGCAATTTTTGAACGTTTTCTTTCGATTTCTTCCGTAAAAACAAATAGATTGGTACATATTTATTGATATTCATAGTACGTACAGCATTTCAGCACACCAAAGCAGAGACCATTACCACGATCTAACTCCGCTTCTGATACTGTTGCATTGCGCAAGGAAGGTAATACAGAAAGACCTTCATGGAAATTCTCATGGAATGACCAGTTTTATTAAAAATGTCTGCATCCCATTTGTTTTGTATTGTCTTAGGGAAAGCCTTTCAGAAGCATCACCTTCATGTTCGTACAAGAAGACGACGAAAGACAATGCGCAGTCGAGCGCGAATCGTGAACGAAAACTGACAGATGATTGGACTCGTATCGAGGTGGTATGTGATTCATTAATCTTGGCTCTTGACAGAAACTGCAGCATTTAGTGCTCATGGCACATATTAAATCTGTGAGAAGTTCTTAGATTTTCCATTTCAAAATATCAGTATCGATGTGAACTTACGCTATTTCTATTACCCTGCCTTCCGAGATTGCTGGGTGCAGCTGATTTATGATTTAGGATAAAACTCCTGATCTGTCGACAGCAACCCAGCTGTTGGCTGATACGCTGCGAACGAAGATTTCCGAACATTGTCGACTTTGCCATAAGAGCACGTCTTCTGATTATGGTACGGTAGGGCATTTTTGATGTTCTTTTATAGTATCATCGAATCTGAATCACTGTCCATAAGACATTTTAGCACTTCTTGACTTATGGCACTGCAGCGGTCGGAGCAATTTTTCCCCCAATTTCGATCGAACTTTGTCCAGAATTCTTTTTTCAGACGCTGCTCATGAATTTGACATGAGTTTTTCATTTTTGTTTGGAGAACAATCATAGTAATCCCCAAACCAGTATACTCAGCTATTCGTCTGCACAACGGTTCTACAAAATTGGTGATCTCATTTGGACGTTCCTAGTTAAAAAATGTCAACAATATTTATTTATTTAACTACGTCCAATGACGCGCCAAAAAATAATCACCACAAAAAATCAAACACCAACATAGAACAGCACCGATGGAATGAGATGAATATGGGGGTATTCCGTTGGAATTCGATAAGCCTACGAGCAAATTTTGGGTACGTTTGGGTGGAAAGATTTTTCTCCAGCCACTGAAGTATAAGTAGAATAGTGCCGAAACTGTTTTTTTCTTGTTCCATGTTGTGCATTTCAGTGGAACGAAAGCATCATGTTTCGTCTGCTCATCTGCCAAAAGATCACACCGAGTCGGACTACGTCGAAATCTTGAGCGAAATGGTCGGTGATCCTGTCACCCTGCTACTATTCATCTTCTTATATTCGTTTTAGATGAAAAAGGCGTATCCAGGACTACCGTACAACGACTTGCAGTGTCAGATGGGACAGTGCCAGAAGGAGCTCAGGTGTCAGTCGTCTAGGTACTGTGTCATTCAACTTTTCTGTCTTGCTATATTTGGTAAGTATGGTGCAGTGGTAAGAAGTGCTATTTTCGGCCGAGCGGGCGTGATACCCGTCAAGCTAAGCAAGCCTTACCTCCCACCAGGGTCGGTTAGATTCATACCGGTCTATGAAAGCATGCTGCAATGGTAAGGAGTGCTACTTTCACCCGAGCGATTGATACCCGCCGAGCTAAGCAAACCTTCTCTCTCTCCATGGTCGTGTAAATTTAGACCGGTCTATGAGGGTGAAGACATTATCTTATCTCTTATATACTCAATGTATAAACTGAAAACGCAATCGCTATGTCTCTATGATGCAGTGCCCCGCACTAGGAGAACTGATCAGCGCCGTCAACTTTATTCTTACCTCTACCTACCTTTACCTTCCCGTTTTAGTCCGACCATTGTCTTTGTTGACCGACAAAATGGCAAGGATAACTCCGTTACTTTGCTTTCGTGATATTTCCATTATTGGACCTATGTTGACATGATGTGAGAAAAATCTGGCACCGCAAAGAAGCAGAAGCTATCCGCGTTGAACTTCTTTTCCTTTTTCCCTTTTGTGAATTGCTCTAAATACTTCAGACTCACACAAGTGAGCAACCGCTTTTGCATGTAATGATCCTATGCCTTCTTTTTAGGCGATTCCATGTCATTCGTTTCCATTTTCCATATCATCTGAAGTGTCCGCTTGATTGTTCTTTTCAATCCAATGACTGCAATCAAGTAAACAATCACTTGAAGGTTCGTGCTTCATAATTTTCGGATTGGCAAAGCCTCACCTTGTTTTTATGTTTTTTAAGGACAGTCACAACCTCGTTAGAGGATATCTTTCGATCGTGGACGAACAACAGAAGCGGCAATTCGTGGAACAGAAACATTTATTCAATCAGCGTTTGGCAAATGTTATCGATAGAGCTTTTCCTTGTCCAATTCCTGAGTGCGCCAAACCGGGTTTCAAGGTTGGTGTTTTTATTTCTGTTTAGCTAGCCAGTTCCTTAGCTTACCAGGAATTGTCTGATGTTTTCATAAATAAATTTGCAGTGTATTTTGATCTCCCTTTTTTCAGAATTCTGATGCTCCAAACAGTGTACAAGAGATGATTACTAAGTTCGGCGACTCTAGCAGAAAATTCCAAGTAGGATAATAGTCTCGTCAGTTATTATTAGAGAGAGTAGTCATATTGGTGACTTGCAGAGAGCTCCACCCAATCCATTACGACTTCGATCCCCCAGTTCTGACTCCGATTCGGACTCTACCACACAGTACAAGGTTTGTCCTATGTTTGTTGTTTTTTTCATAATTCCGATTTCCTACAATACATCCATTTGCGAATTTCGTCATTTCAACATGGGTAAAAGTCAGTCCGGGCGATCTTGCCTTGTGTCAATATCCCTAGGGCTGGAGATTAGTGTGAACGACGGGAAGTGCCGTTTTTTGATAAATAAGTTTTATATATTACGGATGGCTTGTGAACTTTGTGTCTAAATGTGCTGGACGTATTGAGAGATTAGGAGTAAACTGAAGAAGTAGCGAGTTCGAAAACTGCGCGCAACTCGTCAATAATACATTGAGCCGCTTCTTCGAGAGCTGTTTATTTTCTCTCGAAAGGTTTATTGTGAAAATAATCATTATAGACAAAGTTTTGCTCTGTTTTGAACGCAATTCGTTCCTTTGTATAGTTTGAGATTTTTAGGATGCTGGAAA